>VCII01000314.1:6762720-8115265 GCA_006030095.1 Triplophysa siluroides | reverse complement strand
AAGAAAACCACTCACACAGTTCAGTTCAGAGTTTGGCCTTGTTCGGAGAGATAAAGTGAAATATATGTGGTTTGCTGATCATGTACTTTTTCAACACTCATTTATTCTTAAAATTATTTTACCTGCAATTTGTAAGGAAAATTAACCTTGAGAAACAGTTGAAAAAAGTGGTTGTTCTTGTAAACAGATTATTATGATAATAAAAATAATTAAAACGGCTTCGGCACGTGGTGTGGGCAGATAGTCGCTTTTTTAGAAACATCCACCTTATCTGCAGGCCAACCGTTTCTTTGAACGTATTGGAGAGTGCAAAAGGACATTCAAGTGTGAAATTTACAATGTGTGATTCAAACATTTCTCCATGAGAGCACTTTTAATGTTCAGAGAAAACACCAGAACAGTCGGCTGCGCCCTGCGCTCGTGTCTTTTTGGGAAACAGAAGTGTGAAACTGAATGATGTAAATAGTGTTCACTTAGATGTCATTTGTCAGACTGATAAGATGTTATTAAACAGCCTGAAGGAAATGTGAAATTAATAAACTGCATATTTTGCCAAACAACAATCTAAATCTAAATGGCAATTGTGGAAAATGTCATTGTTCAGAAGCCGCTCTTACAAAGCTTAGTGTACATAAAAGAAAAGCCTATCTCTGTCCCCATTGACCCACAAAGGCACTCTGGACATGATATATAATAATCAAATATAATGTAAAAACAAATGATGACATTTTTTTGGGATGCTCTACTTTAAATATAAACTATTTCAGGCATTTCTTCTATTTCGTACAAGAGATAAAATCTAAATTAAATAAGCAGATTTGCGACACAAAAGTAACTACAGTGTTGGTGTAAAGGTGTAGAACTATTCAATTGTGGACAGCATAGACCAGATCATGAAATGTTGGAGATCACACTGAAATGAGTTTTAACCTGTAAGATTACAAAACAGCATTTGTTCAGTGCAAAAGTTTATATTTGTTCACCATTGCTCATTAGGGGAATCAACTGAGATATTACAAATATCTAATATACGATTTTTGTGTTCTATGAGTTTACATCATAATACATAATACCTTAACATCAAATTGTATTAGACCACCTGTCAGGCAAATAACAACACTGTAAACGTTTCGCAGCAGGTTGCCAGTAACTTATTGAAGATTTAATTAAAATATTAAAATTTTGTTTTAATCATTAACTTTCTAGTTATTCAATTTCTTTCATAAAACAAGACTTAATAAAGGTATTTAAGTTTAATGTTTTTACAAGAAAACAAATCAAGACTGATTAGGAAGAATGTCATTTTTTTGCAGTGTTTCTGTGTTAATGCCTGTAATGCGACCAGTCTCTTCTTGTTCATTTAAAGTGAAAACAGTATTAATAGGAAAGTAGTGTTAAGTAGTAATTAAATCTACAGTAAGTTTTACAATGAAACGGAAACCGGTAATTAGTCTTTGTTTTTATACCCAAATATGGGCCGGCACATTCAACTTAAAATAACACATTCAACTTAATATTGTGGAAAGTAAACTGCCATTTTAATTCATTTCTGTCACCTCAGGAGAATGTGAAGATGATAGTAGCCAAAATCTAATTCATTAAAGTGATCGTTTTACAACTCACCTGGTGTCACCCGTCTCAAGATTAATGTGGCAAAACCTTAGAACATTTTCCATAATAGTGATTCACCATTTTTGTGTAAATCTTAAAAATTGGGGCAATAAATTTAAAGTGACATTTCATCATTAAGAAAAGGTAAGAATTCAAACAAAACCAAGCAGTGCTGTTGTACAGTCCGGGACTAGAGGGACCGCAACAGTTAGCATTGTAATGTTTATTGACAGGCAAATTCAGATTAAGCACTGTTTACAAGAATATATTCAGGGAACCTCACTTGACCTTCTTTCTGAGTATTTCTGTTTACATTTTTTCATTTCTAACATTTTTTCTGGTTGTGTTTTAAATGAAACCACATGGTAGAGCATCTCTTATTTTTCAGGAATAATATTTTTTTTCCCCTGCATGAATAATTTCTGGGCGCTGAAACTCTTTGAAGCAAGCAGACTTTTTCTTTTATACAGATTTCTTTCTGCTGTCTTGTTTTTACCTTGTGTTAGTCTTTTCTGAGATGGACCCTGCAGTGTTTTTTTTTTTTTAAGTCCCACAAAAGCCAATTAAGAGCATCTGATATGCATCTATAATGAAGCAAATGGCAAGTAATTTGAAGTTGTTAGGAAACAAATGCAATCTCAGATGCAGTCATGGTTGTACACTATCCGTGTACTCCATGGGGAAAATCTTTTCTCGCTGCCTTTACAGCTTTGAGGCATGCACATTTTCTGAGAACATCAGTGATTAAATATTAACACATCATAACACACCAAGCCAGTTAATCGGTGCATGTGTAACAAACATAAATTTGAGTTGTAATTTTTAGTTTAATGGTTATCATGTTTATTTGTTCTACCCTGTTGTAAAGCTAGCTTCACGTGGATCATGTGGAACTCTTACACAGAGCCAAACCATGATTTCACTGCTGTCTTTTTTTAGTGGCCTTTAAGCATGGAGGGTCTGGTTTTAAAGCCCGCTGTGCCTTTTATTTACCTCTGTCAGCATTTAGAGGCATTAACCCACCTGTGGTTGTGACCCAGCTCTGTTTCATCTGTCCTGCAGGCTTTCAGTTTGGTCTCTCTGTTCCAAGACACACCTTAAAGGTTGCGGTGTACCATTTGTTTTTCATAAAGCACAAAGGGTGTTTTATTCTTTTTCTTCAAATTCCTTTCAGAAAAGAGAGAAACTAGAGACTTTCAATTGCATAAAACCCACCACCTTTTTTGAAGCTTGACAGAGAAGCCATCACGGCATTCAGCACAGGTATTTATTCTGTCAGGTATTCTATTCCGCCATCACTTTACTGTACAGTTTTATTTCTGAAAGCTTAAAGGAAGATTGGTAAAATGCATGTGACGTTAAAAATAAATGAAGTAAACAGTTTTTTAATGTAATTTTATTCTTTTGTACCGTATTAAAATAATAATCATTAAATATTATTAAATAAATAAAAAATAAAACACTTTTTTATCAATTAATACCACATAACAAATCTATAAAAACGTTTACTTTAAACTGTAAAACATTTTCCGCGCAGGTCATTAATATTTTTTCTTATTCACGTTCCCTCATCCTTTTTTCTCCATCAAAATCATCTTATCATATCCATCATATCTGTAATCAACATTGTTGTACAATCCACACCAACCACCTGTCAGTCATAGATCATGCTGGAACCAAATTGGGTCAATTCTTGTATATGCTGTGCATAATTTTTATTTAATTTCCATTACATTCTCTTGTGGGATGGACCTGCAGTAACATTCAACAAAGGTCATTATAATTCCTGCTGTCCTGATCATCCCCATATGTCCTAATTGGCTTCGTAACTCTGTCTCTTCTCCACCAATAAGCTGGTGTGTGTTCTGGCGCAACATGGCTGCCGTCGCATCATCCAAATGGATGCCTTACATTGGTGGTTGTTGAGGAGATTCCCCCTTCCATGTAAAGCGCTTTGAGTGTCCAAAAGAGCGCTGTATAAATGTAACAAAATTATTAGTAGTATTATAGGTGTACTGAGATAAAGATGTCTGATAAATGTAATGCATATGCACGTCATCCAAGTTTAGTTTAGTGGCACCCACTAAACATATGCAAAGCTCTAATTAGTGTTTAATAATCAAAAACGTGCTTGCGGAATGGGGAAACTGCCAGCTTGTAAGTTTAAGTGAAACTTTGCAAGCAGGAAGCTTAATTGGTCACAGCATCTGGCAGATGTTTGTCTTCAATAATCTACCCCACTACACTAAACACACACACACACACATTTGAGCATTCCTTGTTTTTGATCAATGATTTTAGCATCATGTCCTATCTGAGCAGGAGCAGAAATGTCTGTCTATTTTGCTTTTAGTTGATCAGACGTTCTGCTCCTTTAGTCGGAAATGAGTTGAATTGTTGACTTTAGAGTTGCAATATTATACTGTATATTACTGTATAATAGTTGCTTTTCATGACATTATTATGTTTTTAGGGAGCTTTTCAACCTGGTTATTTAGCTATTTATATGGTTAACAGTTTGCATACACTACCATCTGGAATCTTAATGGGAGAAGCAGAAGGTGGCTTGATGAGAGATTCCTCTTTCCTGATACATCGCAGGAATAAATGTGACTGACAGTGGTCATTAAGGCAATGATTCATGAAACAGCATGTGGTCAGCTGTGAGTTTGAAGACCGTAGTGCTGTGCGGCCGCATTACACTCTCATCTTCAAGAGTAACGGGAGTTCGAAGTGTCAGTACAAAGTTCTTTGAGTGCAACTGTGAATAGAAGCATCTGTCATTGTAGATGTTTGCTCTCTGAACCAAAGCATTTATTTTCTTCTTGTTTGTTATTGTAAGGAATGTGCAATTAAAATGATGCCTGTATTTTGTAAGCTGCAGTTATAGCACACAGTGGAATGTTTTTTCGGTTGAATAGAAGCGCGCTGCATTTCTTTCCATTGATGCGTTACATTCATAGCTGGATTTTTTAGGGTTGAGCTTTTACCTTATACGAACCTTTGACTGATTTCATAACCTTGAGATATCTTACATCCAATTGCGAATTTAATTAATATAATTCATTGGCTTTCGTTGCCGTCTAGTGCTAATGCACGTTACGTTCTCCATGAGATTATAGACTGATCGGTACGAGCTAATTTGATCTTAATTTTCTTCTGTAGGCTAAATGAATAGACCCCAATAGTGCCTGCTGTTTTCACCATCAATATTTTTTTAATGTTAAGGTATTCAACCATCTTTTTGTAAAAGCACTTGCACTGTTAAAGTAATCCGTATGACTCCTGAAGCGATATGACATGTCGACAGTGTCATTCCTCCACGCATGGATCATCTGTGTCTTTAGTCTGTACTCATGCTCAATATTCACTACGGTTCTGTTTATTTGTGATTTCCGATGTTCCGATGTGTATTTACAGCTCGATCAGGTAGTCAAATCCCACTGTACATGTTCATGTCCAATCACAACATGCTTGACCCCATTGCTAATGCTCAGCCCACAAACAACAAACAGTATCACAGGAGGTAAATCTCCTCAGTCTTGTGCTGGGACCGCATACAGGCCTGTCTGTGGATCAGTGTTCGGCATCTGGCAGAGCCGTTGAGAGGGAGCCCTCTGCTGTCAGTCCCCCCCGCCCCCCACGAACACTCCTGCCTCTAATATATACAGATATATTCCTCCCACGACGCCCTGCAGTACTTGCTGTACATGTCCTAAAGCAAAAGGGAAGTCAGGCTCGACAAGTCAAAAACAAAACTTTAAAGGGATACTTAGCCCAAAAATGAAAATTCTCTCATCATTTACTCTCCTTCAAACTGTTCCAAATATGTATGCATTTCTTTGAACTGATGAACAGAGAGAAAGATATTTAGAAGAATGATTATAACCAGACAGATTTTGACCCCCATTGACTACCATACAATGGTAGTCGAAAGTGCCCCAGAACTGCTTGCTGTCCTACATTCTTCAAAATGTCTTATTTTGTGTTCAACAGAAAAAAACAATTATAAAGTAATTTTTCCTACTATGGTAGTCAATGGGGCAAAATCTGTTTGGTTATAAGCATTCTTCCAAATATCTTTCTCTGTGTCGTCAGAACAAAGAAATTAATACAGATTTGTAACAACTCTAAAGTGAGTAAATGATGAGAGATTTTTTGAGTAAAGTATCCCTTTAACACACATGTACACTAACAGCTTTTATAAATGCTGGAAGACAACAAGTGGCTGCCAAAAGAAAAACTATAGAGAACTGATACGTGCACGGATAATCTGTAACCATGTTGTACATATATAGTTTTGTTTTTAGAAGATTCATAGGGTTGAAAGTCAATTGAATTGTCATGAATTTTGTTTAGTGTACACTGAATTAGTTGATTGCATGGCTGCGTATGCATCTGTTCGACATCTACACGGTCAACAGAAGGTGTTTGATGATGTTGATTAAGTTTTCCAATAGATTTCATGTACACATGTGCATCTTGGCAACAGTGCAAACTCCGATAGTCTTGTCTTCTCCGTGGCCTCTTTCATGTGTGTCACTGATCTCTATATTCAACAGTAAAGATGCAAGAGAACTAAAGGGTAACCACAGCAATAAGGCTATAAATAAAACTTCAGTTTTTAAGTGAAATAAATGCTGAAATATCTGCCTCTACCAATTGATTAGAATTTAAAGGTCCAGTGTATGCAATTGAATTGCAACCAACTACTCACTCCATCGCTCCCCCCTCCTTAAAGCACAACGGTGGCTGACACAGCACTAAGATGTCATCATGTTTTTGCTTCTTTGCCGAAGGAGATAACAAAACGTTTTTTTTACGAAACGTGCTCTGTAGAGCAGTTTGTCCGTTTAGGGCTACTGTTGAAACAACATGGTGAATTCCATGTAAAGGTGTGTGTAGATAGAAATTGCTCATTCTAAGGTAATAAAAAAACATAACGCTCTATTATGTAAGGTCTTTATATACGTACCTCTGAAGACATAGTTATGTATATTATACGGCTCTCAAACGATTAATCGCATCCAGAATAAAAGCTTGTGTTTACATAATATGTGTCCATGTATCGTGCATATTAATTTTGTATTTATAAATACAAAAACATACACATAAATGTGTATATATTTAAAACAATTTTGAGATGTATTATTTATATTTACCAATAACTTAAATAACATATAAACGTTTATTCATTTTTATATTTTATATGTTTCTTAAATGTATGCATGTATGTGTATGTGTTTATAAACACAAAGTTAATATGCACAGTACACAGACATATATTATGTAAACACAAACTTTTATCCTGGATACAGCCCTAGTATATTATATAGTATTTCTGATCCTCCAAAAAAATGACACTGTAGAAAAGTTCAATAAAAGGAAGGAAGGAGGCAGGAACCGGCGAACATTTAAACATTTAATCACAAAATAAACAACGTAAATAAACAGCCGGCAGCCCCTCACGGACGACTGCCGGCGAATCACACCATACATAAACATAAAACAACTTAACATATGTCCGGGGCCCGGTCCTCTCTCAGTGACGGTCAGGTCGCTCGTTCTCTTATGCTCCCGCTCTCCTTCGTGATACGAGACCGGTGCGTGCACAGCTGACGCTCATTAACACTCACTCACCGGCCTCGACTCACGGTCTCTCGCCCCGCCTACTCCACTACAGACACCTTGAAGTTTGCGTAGGAACCTAAAAAATTATATGAATTAGACAGCAATAGGACAAGAAATACGATGATTTAATTATTGTGTTTTATGGACAGTTTCACTTACTGACACATTGTAGTCACATCACATGGTCATGATGGAAACAGTTCTGCATTTTTTTAATAAGTTTTGTGTTGAGCTGTTATGCTCATGTGGAAAGCTTGGCATGTCTTCCTGTTTTTTTTCCCCTTCTCCCCATCATTTCCTATTTTATGTGTACTAGCTGTAAATAAGTGACAAAAATGCTAAAAGTGATAAAACAATATTTAAAGTATTGTAAATACACCTGACCTCAGTGTTCACTGTAGAATGTACTGCTGCGTAAGAAAGATCCAAAGCTCTCGTGGGAAGCCCTGGGGCTGAATCGTTTAAGCAGGATCAGCGGTCACACACTCGATCCTCCTTTGGGGCAAATGTTACTGTGCCCTCTCACAGGTCATGGTTTCGCCCATCCCAGGAGCGAGATCACACCAGCCATCTGCGATTTTCACAGAAGTCAGAAGAGGCCTGGCAGACTAAACACTTACAGTATAATAATGCCACAGTCGATAAAAGTTCACGCTGTGTAGTTCCTGCCTGGCCGATAACCTCATGCAGAACTTGAAGGCCCCTCAGATGAATCAATAATGTTTGATCAGCGATACCAGAGAAAAAGTGGAACAAGCAGATGAGAGGGGCTGAAAGATACCCCATAGGATGTATTGTGACAGAACTGTGGGTAAAGGAAAGGCTTGGCACAGATCTCACCGTTTGCGTGATTTTGGTCCCTCAAAGGATACAGATGCAGGCGGCTAGGATTAAGTAGCTAGAGAACCAAACTAGAAAACAAAAAATCTATGAAAAAGCTTTGGGAATCAACAAGATGAAATGCAACTATCGTAGGCCTCCTGACAGAGCACAAAGCATTGTGGGAGCACTTACTGCATAAACACATCCAACACTTGAAATGAAGGTTTGCTTTAAAATACAGTAGTTAGGGGTGCCCATTGTGGCAAAAAAAGTCAGCTTTGTCAACAAGGGGGCCGAAGACTGAAGGTTTCAGTACTTTAAATGAAAATGTTTCTGTTGAAAACATTTGGTTTTGAGCTACCATTGATGATAACCTTGTCTCAGGGTTTGTGCCTTGTTTAAGGTTTTCCATGGCCTTCAGTGTTACAGAAGAAATAGCAGAATGGTCATGGCTGAATTTAATGGAATGTTTTGTTTTTTGTCAAGAAACAACTGAGGGATTGAGAGGGTACCCTTTGGATATTGCTCTGGATGTTCAGAACAAACTCAAAGGTAAGTGTCCTCTTTAGATTGATACTTAAAGTGATAGTTCAGCCAAAAATGACAATTCTGTCATCCTTTACTCACCCTCTTGTCATTTCAAGCCTGTTTGACTTTCTACCGCAAAACACAATTGATATATTAAAAAAAATGTTAACCAAACCACAGCAACAGTCTATTGTATAGACACAAAACCAATGCAAGTCAATGGGTGCCACCGTGGTTCGGCTACCAACCTTCTTCAAAATATCTTCTCTTGTGCTCTTCGGAAGAAAGAATGTTGGCTGAAAGTTTGTGAGGCTGTTTGAGGGTGTAACTCAACGTTACAGCCCGGATCAACTCTGTGTCAATCCCTCCCATACCCATAAAGATGACTTATAGAGCGATCATGAGTTTGGTGGATGTATTGATCTTTCCATCACGGCACACAGGCCGCTGAGAGAATGACCTTGATTTCTACATTTGTAAAATTCAAATTGGTGCACGTCACTTCTCGGGCTCAACCGGTGCTCAGATCAAATGGGACTTCGCTTCAAAACTGATTGGCCATCAGTCTAGCGCATTTCACAAAGAGATCGAAGCCTAGAGGACTAGACAAGGGCTGAATGTTCTCGTGAGAGGCAATCGTTTAAACTTTTCTCTTGATCATAGTTGGGAAACCCTAGGGTAGTAATGAGCTTTTGACAGGCTTTCATTTCTAAATGTTCTCTGTATTTTCAAAGCCTCGCTGAATGGGATTTCAGAGCTTCAAATAGCACTAAATTATTACACAGTGACTTCCAGGTATAGCAAGTTGTCACCTTTTGTTCTGCGGATCGAGCAGGAGACGCTTTGAGTATTATTCCGTTTCCTCTTGTGTTTAAATATTCATGAAGACACAAAACAGGACAGGTGAGAAATGTAATTGCCACATAATCCTGCCACGTGCAGACAAACTGCAAGCCGGTGATGCAGCGCGCTTTTGATATTTCATCAGACGTTCTTTTTTTTACTGCTTCGCTATGGTCGTGCAGAAAGGCAGAAAGGGGGGCCGGATTGTCATTTTGTGTTTTTGCTGTCACGTTTGGCAATGGAAATCGCCCAAACACGTCTGATCTCACACGTTCGAGTGTTGGCGATTGGCATGCCCAGCTGTTTGCTGACAGATATCTCACGATGTGATGTCTGTTCTGTGTAATTTGAAGTTTGAATGGAGAACATTCAGACAGAGGGAATGAAGTCTACTCAAAATGTCACTGTTAGGGTGAAACCTGTTTGCTGCCAGAACTGTGTCACTTTGCTCACTCTCTTTGTCAGGTAAATGCAAGGTGAAGCAGACACTGATGTACAGTTTGAGATTTTGATGTGAGGGCCGGGGTTGGTATCTAGACTTGCATATATTTAAGAGTATCTGAAGGATACTTAGATTTTTTTATATTAAAGGAAATTTAAAGTTAAAAACTCTGATTCTCTGATTCTGATTCTGATCATGCTTAATAAGCTGATAACAAGTAAAGTCATGTAATCGCGTAAAATGGTTTTCTTTTGTAGAGGAATGCTCATAAACGGCGTAAGCAAAACCGTCGTTTTTTGCCCATGACTCCGATTTCGCTCTGCATGTAAACACTTTATCGGTTTTCTCTTAGTTTTGTTTATGCGCGCATGTCTGACGACGCAATTTTAAACGTCCCAAACAGAAGTTATAGTGAAATAACACATAAAAGTCCGCTCTCGAATCATGCAGGTACTGCGGACATGAGAAGAGATATAAAAATAAAGCTTCTGACCGTTTTTCCGCTGCATTTTTAATTACTAAACAGATTATCTACGATGATAACTGCGCGCGAGAAAGCCGGCAAGTCTCAAACTTCCATGCAAACGCAGGTTTATTACTATGCATGTAAACACGTGAAAACAGGTTTCTTTTTAAGCAGATTTTTGATAGAAATACGTTTATTTTGTGCATTTAAACGCACTCATGTAATGTTAATTTTAAGCATTTTTGGGGGAATTAAATCTAACCATTCATTGAAAAGATCTGACTTAAAACAATTTGCTCACAAACTAGACATGACTGCTTCTCTCATTAACTGTTATAATGCACCAAGGACAACTTTCAATTCGATTATCTTTCATCACACAAAGTCTTATGACTTCAGAATGCACCAGTTTTTTTGTCATTTTGGAGCTTGACAACAAGTCTTCATTCACAGTAAATGAATTTCCAATAGATTCTTAAAGATGTGTTTTGTATTCCACACAAAAAGATACTGGTTTGGGATGTCATGACGGTGAACATTCCTTTCGCATTTGCTTTTCTATAGCAGATCTATGCCGCGTATCCTTGTCTAAAGCCTTTGGCACAACACGGAGTGATATATATGTGATATGCTAAGATTTCTTCATTTGTAAAAATCTAAACCTCTGCTGGGTTCATGACAGCTTCACTGAGCTTTCTCCTGTCTATGTCACAATGAGTGATGAATTACAGCAGTCTCACTGCAGAGAGAGAGACAGAGAGAGAGTTTTTAAGTTTATGGAAAAGTTTCTCTCTCTTTCTATCTCTCTGTGTTTTGTGTGTCCTCCAGGGTTAAGCTGAGTTCATATTCTCCAATAATACCCAAAGCTCAGGGGCACATTTATCATTTTCGGGGCCCCAAGCAAGTTTAAATTTGAGCTTTTAGACACGGATAGAAATCATGTTTGATTCGGTGAAGTGACATGACTTACCCAAGTTTAACTGAGTTAAAATTTGACTTTCTTGAATTTCATTAAATATGAAAAGTAGATGAGAATATTTGTAATTCATTTATTTTAATGAGTTAAATTACAAACAGTTTAGTGTGTTTTGTACTTCTATTCCTAATAGTGTGCCATTTGTCCAACAGCAGTTAACTTCCAACTGAAGACTTATTTGAGTCAACAGTCAAAGCGCAAATGTATTTTAAACATATATTTATGTGTCATTTAAAATGTTTATTTTTATTCAATCACACCCTATAGATCAAATTATCCCACTTTAAAAATACTGTGATTTTGCTCAATTTCATGTTCATTTCAAGCTCAGTGCACACTTACACTGTGAAATTAATAAGTACTGTCTTATTTTGAGTCATTGTATAGCTTTTGTTTCTGGCAGATGTGGACACATCAGCGCTTTGTCTTCATTCGGTCTACTGAGTTTCTTTTAAATTCTAGACTGTTTAATTTTGAGAGAAGGTGCTCTGCTTGAAATTGAAGGGTTGCATTTAAGCTGTCAAATCTGTTGCTGCTAACAACAAGCGAAGTCAATCGCTGTGTCAAATAGGTCTGTCTGAGACTATTAGGCCCATGAAGTGAAATGTATTAATGGCTGCTTTGAGTGACAGGTAGGTGTGGTCAACAGTTTCCGCGATGCATTAAGCTCAATTTGGCCAACTGTGCTATGCCAGCTACAAATTTTCAATAATATGAATCAGGATGAATTAGTGTCTCTATAGAGAGCTGTGTTAAAAAAATCTATTCAGGTTAAAAGGGAAAAGCACATTTAGTGTTTGCATTGACATCTTTTGTTGTTTTTGGAACAACATTCGTGTACCAAATGTACTTCTAACCTTACTTTTTTTATGCAAATTGAGGAAATATGTCACCCGAGAAATTAAAATTCGGTCTTTTTTTATATTCAGATGACCCTTTGAGCCAGCAGGACCTGGTGAATGTGGCCGCCTCTCTGAGGGAGAGCTCAGCCTTCTTCCAATCTGAGATCATGCGTCCTGCCAATGACCCCAAAGAGAGAGATCCGGCCCACGTACGCATGCTCAACGACGTCCTACGAGATCTTGAAAAAAGCTTCCTTATATCAAACCCACCGCCTGGCTTGTACAGGTAACACTGAACTGTGGCTCATAAAATCTCAAGTATGTAATTCTATGCGGGTTGCTGCTTAAAGTTTGATGAATCCACACCTTTCTTTTATACCAAGTATGATACATTCATGAGTCTTTACGTTTCAAAGGAAGCAAACATATTTTTTAGGGATCTTTGATGCACCTGGAAACAGTGATATCAATAATAAGGTGTGTGGAAACTGAATTCGAGGCTTCTGGTGAGGAAAGATCAAGAAGGCCATATATTTGTTGAAATACTTTTAAGTAAAGAGGTTGGCAAAGACCTTATCTGACTGATGTTCCCATACAGATTGAACAAAAAATGCTTAACTTTGTGTTACACAGATGCTATTATGTGACACGAAATATTATTTAGTTTCTTTGTTGCTGATGAATTGGGTGCAATTGAAATACAGCTATTTTTACCTTGATATAATTTGCACACAAACTTTATCGAATCGATATTTAAAAAAAGAAAGCAAAATGCTTTGTGTCAATTTCTTTAACAATCAAATGGTTAAATTATTCATAAAAAAGCTGCTCTGGCATTTTAATAATAAAATAACGAAATTACCTTTAGGTCTTGAGTTCATAAAAAATAAAAGCTCATAAAGATTAATTTTCCTTGTGAAAGAACATAATTATCACAAGGTGATAATAGGAGTCTATAGAAATTTATTGGCCCGTAGTCCCGTGATTCCCCTAAGGGGGATTTGCGGGTCGATTGACTGAAGTAACCATTATTTAGCCATTGTGCTGATGTCATCATTTTTTGCCCTCTCAGAGAGAAGAGTTTGCCCCAGAGAATTCTTGCATGATTCAATAATACACAGCAATCTTAAAGTTTTATAAACATCTAAAGAATGAAATGAAACAACAGAGTCTTTCTCTAAATCACTGGGCCAAAAAAGCCCTGCGCTCTATATCACAAAGTGAGCGGCCGTATTAATTTTCCTGTGAAAGACAAGTATATAGTGAAATATTAGAGAAAAGGGGGAAGGACCCCTTTATTTAAGCCCTGAAGGATTATTTGTGCTCATGTCAGAAGCAGAAGAGAGAGAGAGTTGCATGAATAATAAACAAAAAAAAACAAGTGCTGGAGAAAAAAAAATAAATTCTCTAATTCACTGGGCCTATTCTCTATATTAGTGAGCCCTCCAGAGATAAGTTTATAAACAGGAAAGAGTGGGGCTTTAGCTGGAATTATGTGATAAAAACTATTGCAGGTCCACTTACACACACACATACAGTACATCAGCTTCTAGAGAAGAGAGTTAAATCCCCCGACCGACTGTGATTCAGTTCTCAGCTCAGCAGAATAAAGCAGAGAGCTTCAGCCAATGTCCTCACACGCTCCCTCTCGACCGCAGGGATTTACAGATGTGCCTCTATTGTTGATGAGGTCCAGCTGGATCCATAATGGAGTGGCTGGACGTTTTAGCAACACAACATCCATTCAAAATGGATGCCGCTCCCTCGTACGGTAACTCCGATTATTTCTCCTCTTTGTGTTCGGGTGAATGCTAGTTTGATCTTTCATCGACCCGCGAGGACCGTTTGCCGCATTCCTGCTTTGACAAAACCTCTCCTCGTGGCACTGTCTTATGCGTCTGCTGGCTTTGTTAATCTGGACAGAAGGAGGGCTCTGTTATTATCGCAGCCACATACAATTGTAATCAGTAGCAATCAGACCGTCCTGGAGTGTTTTTTATTAAATTACCAGAAGAGGAAAGGAACAGATGAAACGCAGAGAGCGCCGTCAGGGTACCTGCTCATTATCTCTCTTTGGGTTCTGGCCCGCGAGAATTAAATCTCATTGATTTTCACTTTTTCACCCCCTGTGTTGTAAACACTTGATTCCTGTTTAATAATCAGTTTCATCCAACGCATCGGCATTATATAATAGAAAATGGATTAGAAAGAGAGGGAAATTGCAGTTGTTCACTGCTCACAGATAAGATGTTTCGCTCCATTAAATAGCTCTCTGAAATACTGGGTTTTGATTGATCAAGCATTGAGCGGTAAGATCTATTTTTCAAACCTGCTTATGCTTTCCACGGTTGAGGGAGGGCTGGTGCCTATCCTGCATCTTGGACCACAGGCGTCTTCCATCGCAGGGCACTCATTGACACAGATATTTTAGTACAATGAGCTAAAATTATGTGTGTGTAAGTAAATTAAACAAATTTCATTTTTGGATAAACTGTCGTTTTAACTGTTAAGGATAACACCTCGGATATATCTTGGTCAGTATTCCCGGGTAAGAATATAGAAAAGTCACTCAGAAAAACAAGGAACTAAAGAAACACACAGAGTTGAATGAGAGTGGGGTCATTTGCCGAGGGTCACATTTATAAAAATTTCATTGTGAACACTCTTAAAGGGGCCGTTCCCTGTGATGGCAATTTTCAAACTTTAGTTAGTGTGTAATGTTGCTGTTAGAGCATAAACAATGTCTGCGAAATGATAAAGCTCAAAGTTTAATGCCAAGCGAGATAATGTCTTTAACAGAATTCGCTTTTCAAGGACTACAGAGAACAGATGGAATCCAACTACAGCCCTCTTCTTCCCGGGTTAAATCATGTCACTATTCCGAGTTTTTTTTTAAACTCTGCCCAAAGGAATATGCTCCAAAAGGGGCGAGGCCTTCCTTAGAGAAGAGGAAGAGAGTAGTGTTTGGTCATCATTTGACTGAGCTGCGTGCTTTCATCACAGTCTTACAGCCGGTAATAAGAATTCAGCTACACACATTCTAAAATAACCAACGGTCAAATAACAGCTTCCATGACTTTAACATCGGCTGTGAAAGCTGTTCTGTGTAATACACTAATATTGTGTGTTTGTGCGCTTACCTCTAAAACACTTCTATGAAACGTCCTTTGAAGTCCTGCTTGCAAATGTCTCCTGGTCAATCTGCTTGTTTTATTATCCGACTCGGGTCCAATACAAAAAGGCAAAACTAACGCTTCTGTTATAAGTGTTAATTACTATAACCGGTCTGACCCAAACAATCCAGTGTCATTTCCCTCGCCATAGTAGGAAAAAAATGATCTCTAACATAGATTGAAGTTGTCACATGCACAAGCGATCCGCATGTTTTTAACTGATGAAGTGAAGTTGACGCCATTGTTACTGTTTATTGATAAAAGCCAAAGCTTATAAATACACGTGCACTGAGAGGGGGACCGACCAATCACAACAGCCTGAGAAGCGGAAGCTCGCTGATATGGTACTGGTGGGACATCTTCACACACATTTAAGTTGTTTTGTGAGAAGAGGGACAGCGGTGAACCATAGACTTGAAATATAAAGCGTTTTTTTTACTAGATACCTGAACATCCACAGTTAAACACCCAAAAAACAACTTAAAAGCTTAAAAAACATCAAAAGACTCCTTTAAAAGTTTAACTGTGATTTACTCAATTTTCTTTGGTGAAACAATTTACACTAAAAAATTTGATACAATTTTTAAGCTGTGAAATCAATGAAATATACTGTTTAAATCTAGTAAATGTAAGTAAATAAATCTGAGTGACTCAAAATATTTCTGTTAGAATCTACCAAAAATATGATTTTTTTTATATTTATTTAATATATTAATTTAATACTAAATAAATAATTAAATAAACTTGATATATGTATATTAGAGAAATTGTTATAGTTGTATTTGTAATACTTTCTTTCATAGGTCCTGCTAAAAAAAATATATTTAATGATTATAAAAGATTTTATTAAATATATATAGGCCTATACTGTATATGTTTTATATGTGTGATATTTACTACTATGTGACTATTACTACGATTTTTTTTAGAGTGAATGCAAGTTGTCTTAAATCTATCAAAGTTTGCTTCTACAATCTTAAATGCCAAACCTAATCAATCCAACAAACCTATGACATCAGCATCGATGCAAAGTTGTGTAATAACTCTCCTTCAAGCAGGTGAGATTTTGACCTCACTGGCTGTAAGAGGAGGAATGATGCTCGCAGCAGCTCCGGAGGGTTTGTGCCTGAAGCTAAAACAAACGCCATTGTTCAGTGGACATGAAACAGTTTATATCTGGACTCACGCGGGGACACAGGGCTTATGCTAAACTCGATTTGTAACCGCCGAGCAGGAGAGCTCTTTCTCCATTATAAACTGAGTATGTGGCGCTAGCAGGAATCCCAGATCAATATCTCAAAGGTTTCCTGGAGATTTTTGCAAAAAAAGACCTCCTGCAACAATTGGTGTAAAGGCTGGAATGGTAAAAAGGAGGCGAGCTTTGCGTGGAAAGCGAATGTGATTTAAGCACCTCAAGAGCTGGACAGATTTACTGGCTTAACAGGTCTTACCTTGCATCTAAAAATGGTACGTGATGTGTGAGGTTGTGCTTTTGGCGAAATGTAATTTTACAGCTTAAAGTGCTGTAAAAAAATGATGTAAATCCATCCTTGTGATATTGCTTTTACCTTGACTCGAGGTGATAATCCATTATCTGGATGGAGTATGAGATTTAGTCAAATCCAAATATTTTGCTTTGAAGAAATCACATGGGTGGAGGTCACACGTGCAATCCAAACAAAAACACTGAACTTTCTCTGCTTTTAAGAGCTTATTTATTTTGTTGAAATGCATAAAGCTGTAAGTTTTAACATGTCGGATTTTATTGCAGTGTTGAGGGAGGCTCAATACGGCTCTATCCTTCTCACCGGACCTAGTGGAGAATGAGACCGACCTATAAAAATTTATCCCAGGCCCTGTAAATTTTAGCTACAATCCTGTTTACAGGGAGAGAGTTCACTACATTAAAGTTCATAGAACATTTGTTTTCTGAAGGTTACAGGCTCATTGTAACTTCATCTCACCGGTTTACGGATAAACAATTGGATCATTTATTTTTCTTAGGTGTGAAGTTGATTAAAAGAACGCAGAAGCTTGAAAAACGAAAAAATCAATGTGTGACCCTGAACCATACAGAAAATGCCCCAAAGTCTGTTGAGATTGTCATTCAGAGGTTCAAGGCACAGCAGAATAAATACATTGAAGCCATCTGAGATGTTTCAAGGTTCTTCAAGGTTGCCCTAAGACACACAAGTATTGATTTTGTGACTTGAGTGCACCCTGGGTGTATTTATGTCCTGGGTTTTTTAAGTAGGTGATGGAACATAAGTGCACTATGCGCACATGGGGGCAGGAGACAAAAGATCTTCTTCACATTGGAAATAATGTAGATATGGACCATGCGTAAACATAACATTACTAATGCCCCTGTTACTATAATTCAGTTCTCATTCTTATGTGTTTCTCTGTCTCGCAGGAATATTCTTTACGGCTTGAGCAAACAAACTCCATGCTTCTCTATCTCAAAGGATGCTCAGGAGGTTCCCTGGCACAACAGCATCAACCGGTCCCAGGCACTGGTGTCTAACGCCATCAGATCGGCTGAGAAACTTGTGCAAAGTGGAATTGACCTCTTTGAGAATGACAACGAGACCCCATTGTAACATCTTGAAAGAAAATTCTCCTCATGGTGTCTCTATACGGCACAGACTGTGGGATCTACTGGTCGACACAGAAATTAGCACACAGGGCGCTTGGAAAAATCAAAGAACATCTCCGGCTCATATACATGCACTATAAGGTCATGTGACCAGATATCCAAATTATGTTTGTCAGGCAAATGCTAAGTTATTGGTTTTCCCCTTTAATAATGTTTGAAAGAGGCCTTCGGTTTTTATAGTTGGCTGGAAATATTGCTGAGAAAAGAGCTAGGAGCAATCCAAGACATTTTGTTCTCAACAAAAACACCAGCACTGATGTTTCCTATGTAATATAAAAGAAACTTTGATGTTTGCAACAGGTTTTAGGACACTTTTAAAATATGTTTTATTTGCTTAGCAATACTCATGGAGGTCTTCCATCTTAAGGACGGCAGAAGAAGTCATGGAGGTCAGAAATTGACAGCTAACCCAGGTGCAAGATGACCACCTGAAAACAATGACCTTGTGAAATTTCATTTTGGTTAAATTGTTTGGTCTTCCTGTGAGTCAGACTTCATAATGCAAGGTCACGAGTGAGTGGAAAGAAAGGGAGCACAAATTGTGCCGGTCTCTCAGGGGCGTGTGTTTCAGAAATCTATAGAATAAGACAAATGAAAAAAAATTCAGTGATCCATATGTATTTTAGTTTTTCAAAAGAAAAACAATGACAGTTTAAAACAAATGTTAAGACACGTCAAAGTGAGAGCTTCAGGTTAAATATTTTTTTGCTAAAAAAGAATGAGTTAAGTAGAAATAGACCTGAATGAAATGTGATTGAAAATAGGCATAGAACAGGATTAGGGTTCGTTTATAAATTCGCAAGGCAAGATGAGTGTGAATGCGAATGAAGTCTTCATGGGGTGGTTATTGTATTGATAATGAGTATGTTGTTCTCATTAGGTGACAATCCACCAATGAAAAGCCAGGATGTAGGTTGGCCTCCCTAAATGGTTCAAACTGATGCAGTTAAAGTGCTAGTTTTCCCAAAAATGAAAATTCTGTCATCATTAACTCACCCAGTTCAGACGTGTATGACTTTCTTTCTTCTGCAGAACACAAAACAAGACGTTTTGAAGAAAGTTGGTAACCAGACAGCGCTGGCACCCATTGACTTCTATTGTATAGCCACAAACCGATGCAAGTGAACATCGTTCTTCAAAAATCTCCTTTTGTGTTCTGCGGAAGAAATGAAATCCAACGGGCTTTAAATCACAAGAGGGTGCCTAAAAAAATGACAAAATTTAAATTTTGAGTGAACTATCACTCTAATGACAGTTACAGCTCATAATAAAATGTCTTAAAATTGATTTTAGTAACCAGTGTACTTGTTCTCAGCATTTGCACTAATGTTGTTTCTCTAGTACCTTTTTGAATGGAAATAATAGTTTTGAGAGAGCAATTAATAACATCCCTTTTACTTTAGATACTTCACTTGCCTTTTAAATATGAAAACAGATTAATTAGAAACACAAGATTCAGGGAATCCAGTTTGAGCTTTAATTTATTTATGTGCCTTCGAGTGAGTCATACATTCTTTTAGAGAAGCAATTTGCACTCAAAGATACAAATACCAAACATTTACCAAAATATCTTGTACTGTGGTAATGCTTATTTTTTAATGTCTGTGGAGTTCACAACAAACGTTTTGTTAAAGGCTTTGTTTCTTTTTTTAGATATGGTTGAGCTGTTATTATTTTATTTGACTCCTTGACATGTTTTTGGGACCCAAAAGCACAATTCTGCATGTCTACCATTTAAAACTGTGTATATAATTTCTACCTTTACTGAACAGAGTGAGCTTTCTATTAAACAAACGAATTAACTAATGAATTAACAAACCGTAAATACACACTGCATTTGCACATTAGGAAAAATGCTGTGGACCTTCTACTGCAAGCTTTCTACGTCCAGCTCTTTTTGCATTGCACTATATGAACTGTTAAACTCTTTCCCTGCCTGTGTGTTTTTATGTATTTATTTATTTTATTTGCTAAATGTAAATACTAATCATTTTATCTAGGTCATTTTCAAGATCATTTTCAGGTTAAGTCTTGAATTGCAAGCATTTGTATTGTGAAGCATTTGTACTGTATACATTTTATATCATTGAAATCTGCAGCTCCAAATTGCACGAGATTTTTTTTATATTAGAATAGAAATCAGATTTATTTAGCTTTGGAGTTAAATTAGAGTAGAGCAGACAACGAACAGACTCTAATGGTCTAAATCATTTTATTGGTAACTAAAATTGCACAGACAGTGTTTAACACAACAGAAACGCTATAAATACATGCAAACAAACATACACATAGTATCTTAGATACTAGGTCTGTAAACAGTTTTTCGCAGTACTGTTCGGATACTGCCATCACTTTATACAGAATGGATGTTCATGTAAATGCAGTGCATGCTAAAAGCATTCATTTCTATATACAGTAAAAAAAACTCAAAGAACTGTGGAGATCAAGACCTTCTGCTGGACCATAATTCATTTCGGTGTGTTTGATGACACGTAAATGACATTTTAGTGCATTCATTGTACTACACTAAATGACATTTGTGTTTTGTTTCAATGGACTACAGAGGTTGAATCCAGATTTCTTTTTACACCCAGTGGGGCATTAAATATAATTGCTTTGTCTTTAGTTTGATGTCTTGTGGACCCACATGGGTCAGAAAGCACTTAATGGATGGACAATATGAACACGCTGCGGCTGTTTAAATGGGTGTAAGGTTTTATTTAATTCACAGTATGGTGGAGAAAGGATTTTTTAAAGAGAGGTGAAATAATTTGATATTCAAAATGCACTTAAGTGGAATAAGGGATGAGCATGCATGTTTTTTTTCCTCTGCTGAATTTGTATGTAACTGAACACAAACAAGTACTGAGGCAATAAATACCAGTGCTAGAATAACAGCTGTTTGATCATCAAGCTTCTTTCATTTCTGCTTTAAAGACAGTGTCATGCCCTAACCCTACATAATGTGTATGTCCCTGTTTTGGTCAATGTTAACAAGTGATCATGACGTTTTAACATACTGGTTTCTGGCCATTTTAAAATGCTTATTAATTCATATACCTATTTATTTATTAGTTTGATCAAAATGTATTGCTTTGCAGCTGCTCTGTCATTTCATGCACATATAATAAGCACATGTTATTGTTGACAATCCTGGAGAGAGTAATTCTAATCTTTTATAAATGCCTGTAATCACAGCCATAACTCGCAGGAAAGGGAAAAGGTCACAGTCTTTGGGGAGGACATTAAAATTCTGCTGCTAACTTGTAAAGATCTTTGATTTAACATCAAATTGCTCCAATAAAACGGCAAAGTTTATTTTCAAGGAAAAGACGAGAATAAAAAAAGCATGCATGAATTTTAGTTTTTTAGTATTAGTTTGGAAACACTAGGTTGACTTATATATATTGAAATATGCTGCAGTTATGTATTTACATATAAATATATAGATTAGTTATATGTATTTACATATAAATTACATAAATATAAAGCCTATGGAAATGTATACAACTTCGCAGCATAACTGTCTAACAAATGTCCATGATGCTTTTATCAGGCTTATATACAGTATTTATCCAACAACAAGCCTCTTACTAACAAAACATTTCCAAACACGTTTTAACACGATTAAAACTGTGTGGGTTTTGCCTTTTTGGCGTATTATTATTAGTTTCGTCTTTTTCTATATTTCTCCTGTTACAGAACTGCAGGAGCGCCCCCACGGCGCGCGCTCAGCACCACTCCACGCGCATGCCCGTCACCACCAAGCTATAAGGCAGAGCAAGGCTCGCGAGCGACGGAATACAGGGGGCAATCCAAATGCAATGATGGCGACAGCTGCAGAGGAGATCTGCTCCAGCCGTGCCAGCTCAGAAAACACTGAGACATCCGTGTCTTTCAAATCCGCAAGGAAAAACCAGGATAGAACCTGGAAACTGAGGTTTATTTATCTGCAGTGCTGTGAGTATCAGGAGAGAGCGAGAGAGATGCATTCGTGTTTAAAGCATTACACGCCGGTTTCATGCAAGCCTAAAACGTTCAGCCCGCCATATATATGAGTGAGTTTCACCACCATATTACATCATTGACGGAGCACTTTATGTCTTCATAACTCTCCTGAGTCCCGAGCGTTTGCGTTGTTCAGGTGCAGCCTGAGAGCGATCCTATGACGTCATGTGCGGGATTCTCTGATGCGCTTCACATGCACACTTGAGAAATGGGTTTATGTGGTTGTTTTAGTCGGGAGCAGTTGCTATATTTCATAGGATATCTCGTAGCCCACACCTTTTAAAATCCTTTAGGAAAATTAACCATTGTTTTATTATTGTGGTGTCATTTTTTTTCTTTAGATGACCATTATTACAATATTATAGTACAGTGTGGTTGGAGTAGTGAGACCATGGCGAATTTGTGGTTACTGTGGTTTTACTACAAATACAGTACATTAGTTAAACCATCATTTTTGTTTATTGTTGCAAATGATGCAGTTGTTTGTTTCTCATCAATTGCTTTTGTAAACTGTGTGTTGATGATAAATATTACTGCTGCACAGCCAAATTGCCAGTGTTAAAAAAGGTCAAAACAACTCTCACAGTGTTTATACAATCCACACTTTGAGAGTGTGTGGTTAAACCAATTTCAATATTGGATTAGGGTTTTGGAAAATGAGATCAGTCAAATATGTCCGATGCTTTGGGGGTCTTTTCCATTGATATGAAAGACATTGTCACTTAGAAAGACCTAGTGATGTATGATGGGTTTTTTTTGTGGCATTTAGAGGCGGGTTTATTTAAAATGATTTATTTCACAATATATGCCAGCCAATCAAATTAGATCCCGGAGACTGGAGTATTGTGTTCAGTGCACATTCAGATGGTCAGACGTGGTCTCAGTCTGTAAAGCATTCACGAGAACCTACTTGTGTGGTTACGATCGCATTTGTTGTATTGTTTTAAATTATGTTCATGAGAGTAAAATTATTTGCAGTAATGTGACAGCTTTATCAACTTACTAGGCTGTTTTTATGGTTAAACAGCTCCGACGGATACAATAGCTTATTCTGACCATCACCCGGAAGCCTGTATACACTGACTGCTGGTGTTGTTTATACAAGATCAGGCATAATTTTCATTATGTTTCCAATATTTCGCCTGGTTTATAACCCTAAATGGATTTTAGCATGGCAATAACACAATTACTGTCTGCATTGTGATTTCCCGAAATGAGGTTTATAGTGCAAGTACATAAAAATTCAACAACCTTCCATTAATCAGAGCTAATATGAGAGACCAGCGAGAAACTGCATTAACCAGCAGAAGTTGTGATATCCAGATTAAACGGCAGCGCGAGGATGGTACTCGACTTGGCCGATTGCCACGGTAGCTGATATCGGTGCCATTAAAATGCCATCATGGTTACTTTGCCACTTCTGTACTCATTGTCATCCATCATTTTGACTGAGTGTGGGCGTAATTTAAATCCGTAAAGGAGCTGCCCCATAATTCTGCCTGCAATGAGTGTATACAATACTTCAGGCATTTTGTCAATTAATCAAATCTGTCTGTTTGCAGGTTCTACCCAAATAGGAAGGACTTGTTCCTTCTGTTATTTGCTGGCTCACGGCGGTGATGAACCGCTTTCCTCTCTCAAATTTCATCTCCTGGCGTGTCATATTATTATTACGAAAACTCATATCTCTCAGCTGCAAAGAGTTCGTTCAGGGGCCTGATGATACGATACGGGCCGTGCTATTTGACAGATTATAAAAGTTTTTGTTGTTTTTAGACTCAAAATTACTCCTGGCCGATGAGAATACCTGGTTGTTATACTCTGAGGCTGATAAAAATGGCTTCAAGGATCATTTTACCATTTGAACAATAAGTGTTTATTCCCCGATAATATTCGCGCATCTGTAACTAATCCTGCCCAAACGTTTACACTGTAATTGGAAAATCAAACGCTATCTGTAGTGTCAGCAAAGTCAATTTGAACTTTTCAGTTTGGGTTCTCAATCGTGACTGCTGTGCTTTTTTCTCAGCGAGAGGCTAATCACAAGCATCTTATTAATATGCATCAAAGAGCTGTGGCATCATTTTTGTAATTGGGGCAGAGAAGTGTTTGTGCCTAGAATGTTTTTCTCTTTCTCGCTGTTTGGTTTGCAGCTCCCCCAGCATTAGATCTGCTGTGTCTCTCTACATTTCTGGCCTATATCCTTTTGACATTGGGGTTAAAATACTTTTGCACATGTCAGCTTAATATGCATAGACGCCATTAAGGTTGATTTTAAGCTGATTTCCTTTAGGAATGTGTAAAGAAACACGTATTGTTCTATAGCATTTCGTATGTATGTATATATATTTTTTCTTCCGATTTATATGAATGCGTATACATTTTCTGCACTGTTTTGGGTGATGCTTTGTTTTTAACTCATCTTTCCCTTATTGGGATCAGGTCAATGCACATGTTTGTTTGCAGAAAGTATAACTCTGCAAGCCCTGTAGTCCCTTGTGTCATTAAATATTTTGGCTCATTTCATAATGCCTTCAGCTATCATTAACAGTGTGCAGTACAGTGCTCTCAACTCCATTTAACACATTTTATCATG
Organism: Triplophysa siluroides; assembly: GCA_006030095.1. Taxonomy (NCBI): domain Eukaryota; kingdom Metazoa; phylum Chordata; class Actinopteri; order Cypriniformes; family Nemacheilidae; genus Triplophysa; species Triplophysa siluroides. The sequence continues at coordinate 8,090,668 of VCII01000314.1, read as the reverse complement.
TTGGAATACATTCTTTCTCTGAAATCAACACAGTACAATTGAAACACGTCTTCAGATCCCATCTGGACCTGCTGATGACACATTGACCAACTTTTTTGACTGTGGAGCAAATCAACTTTGCCAGAAATTGTTAAGGGGGACACATTTTGTTTGTATATTGGACATTTAATAGTTTTTGGTGTTATGTTTTTTAAATGTGTGCGTTAGAGGGATTTAATGCCTATTTACACCAATATATCAGCCAATAATCGCATCGGTCGATAAAAGCAATTTTCACACAATAGTTTAAAAACAGCCGAGGACCAGGGACGATATATTCTGTCAATCAAAAGAGGACAGGAAAATGCAGTGAATTTGTGCTCTGTAGATATACTATATTAACATAAATTAAATTAAATATAAAATAGTTATATTATTAGATACTAGCCGGACCGATAAACAAACACAGATCGGAAGTTATCTGCAGTCCAGGTGCGTGCATCTGATGAAACGGTCTATAGAAATAGTTAGGAAACATCACCAGTTTAATGTTCAATATGAATAGTCATTATTTGAATTAATAACATTCAGCAAGTTATATTAATTTAATCTTTGACATCAATAGATATACTGAATAATCGGCTATTAGTATTCGTGGAGAAATTTAGTGTCAATGCGTCTCTAGTTTTTATTTGTGAGAATTATAGAAAATAATATTTTAAACATCTCAAATACTTAATATCATCCCCACCTGTAAAGTGTTACCCTTCTTTACATTAGTAACATGAACCAACAATAAGCAATTGTGTTTCCGTTTTTATTCATCTTTGTTAATGAAAATGCTTTTAACTTTTTAGAAAGTCTTCTCCTTTTTGCCCTTATTTTACCCACTGCACAAACTAACTTTCCTGTTACGCAGTGAACATGATCATGTGTATTATTAATACAAGTATATTAAGTATAAAACATTTGTTAATATTAAATGTTCTCTCTCCACAGATTTTTTAACTATCGCTACGATTCTAGGAACCGGGATCCTGGGTAGGTAACAGCTTTATACGTGTTAAAAGAACTGCAAATTGAGTCAGTGTTAAATATGGTTCAGAACATAAGAAAGACATTCACTGTTATCAGCTGATCTACAGCACTGAAGCTCTGTAGATCATTTTCTTTTCTTTAATTAACCATCGTAAAGAAATATAAATGTGCAAAGAGTCTCTTAGGTAAAATAAAATCCATGCGTGAGACCATTAACAGACAAAATTAAGTTCAGCGCAATTTCTCAATGAGTTCTTGGTAAGACTTTTTTTCTGTTTTGTTAATGATATATCCAGGTTTTATGGTCTGAACAGCAACAGATATATATTTTTAAGACACTGCAATTACATGGTGCATTGAATTTAACTATACTGTTTTCAGTGAGATTTAATAGTAGATTTAAAATAAAATGACATTTCTCATTCTGTTGACTCCTGAGTGAAATCATTTTGAAGTGTTCATCTAGCCATAGTAAAATTACAACCTGTAAATGATTCAGCCGAGAGATTATTTCTTGTATATGTTTAACGGTCTCAGATGGCTGAATATGTTTGCTTTCATAAGGCCTTGCGGATATGTTCAAATCCAGATTCTGCATTGACAGAATCATCTGTGTTAACAGCATTTTTTTTTCAGGATTGCCGGGTACGATAGCTCGAGCAGGTCTGCTACCTTTCCTGACTTCTTTTCTAATTGGCTTTCTTGTGCAGGTAACTTGTGACTTGTTGGATAATGCCCCCTGCTGTGTGTTTTTCCATTTGCTAGGGAACTTGTATTAGTTTGTTAGTGACATTGTTTGGCATTTAGCTTGTTGTTTTGTGACAACTTTTCGTTTTGAGCTTTATTTCACACCCACTTGGTAATAGACTTAGCATTTCAAAAGCAACATGGTTTTTCAAAAGAGCTCGGTTTCACTTGGTAATTATACGTTGGCCTCTTTTGATTTCGTATTTTTATTGTTCTCTTTTTAGCCTTTTTTCTGACATTTGATTGAGTTGATTTTGACTTCAGAGAATCTGCCGTTCTGAAGCAAAGTTAGTTTTTCGGGTAATATTACAACATTCCTACTGATGGTTGTTTGTTAGACATTGCGATGTATTGTAAAATTTGTCTACGTGGTTTTTCCGAGCTGCTAAATGCACTGGACTTTGCCGTTTTACGTGTTGTATTTATAGCTACGTTTCACACCTCTAGTAATTATCCAAGGTTTCCCAACTGGAATCTCTTTGAGAATACTCTTTGTTCTTTCATTTCAGCACAAATAGTTGGTTTAGCAACAAAATATGTTATTGATAATTCAATTGCTCTAATTGAATGAGCGCAGCTCTGAGCTCAAGCACAGCAGGTAATGAGCCACCCCACGTGAAGCGGCGAAGAATTACAACACCCATCATTCATAAAGTCCTGCATGTACCCTGCAACTTGAATTTGTGTATGAATTAGGTAATTTCATCATACTTTCATAAAGACTGAAGTACTCTCTGTTTTACACATTTGTGCCCATTTTTAATCCATTCCATGTTTTTTCCCCCAGAATTGGCACAAAAGTCCACACGTTGTCGGTTTTAATGAGACATGTTGATTATTTCTCTTCCCTTTAGGCTTTGCTCATATACCTGTTTGTGGATTTGCTGCAGCGATGCCGTTTAGCCCAGCTGGAGACAATAAAGGTAAAAACAGCAACCTGCCTGCATGTGAAAACCCAGATGAAGAAATGTTTTGGTGATTGGCTGGTGTTTTTACATACAATTATCCTATATGATGTAAAGAACATGCTGTGAAAGTACAGTATAACCTTGATATCTTTATATTGACTGAGAAAGGCCATGTCAAATATTGAAATCATAGCGAAAATAATGGTCAAAATCAAATCTTGATGCTTGTTATCTTAAAGTAAATGCATGTTAAACATTTTAGGTCTTTATTATAAAAAGGTTTGAAAATGAAAAATAATACATGAACATTTAGAATGATCATCTGAATTAGACTGTGTTGATGGGGTTTTCTGGTGTCCTGCTGCAGCCTTTGGAGACTGCGGAAAGAATCTCACTGGATGATGTCGGTTCTGAAGAACATCAGGCTCTAAACACCGAAGAGGAAGAATATGAAGAGGACGTGGAGGAGGCAGGTGTGAATCTTTATAAATAGTAAGATTTCATTATAGAGCAGATGAAGTTGAAATGCGTCATTGATGCTGTACAGTTATTGGAAGGGAACACGTGTGGTGAGCTGTGCACTGCAATGTGACAAATCTGAAATGTCTGTTAGATAATCATAATCCTATCAGCATACACCAGATGTATTGAAGCAGTTGGTTTTGAGCCATGTGTTTTACAGTTCACTTCATTCCGTCTCACCACATCTCACCTCACATGGTCTCACCGATCCTTCACGTTTTTTCTTGGAAAGAAACAAATGTCGGCTCAGGTTGATTTATTCGGCAATGTTGTTTCAAAGAATATCTGACACATATGCTAGTATATTTTACAGTGTAACTATGATATTTTTCTTTTAAGAAATATGGTCAGGGTTAAAGGGATATATCAGAGACAAAACAAAACGTTCCCATATTTTACTCACCCTCAAGGCATCCTGACTGAATATGACTTTCTGGCATTTTTCGTTTTGTTCCAATAGGATACCGTCTCCTCTGTGCGGGAGATTTCGTCACCATCATTTGACGAAAGAATAAGTCTCTGGTTCACGCGCAGCCGAAGTATAATGGAAGTTAGATATTTCTCTTAAACAAACGCTTTGATTCGCTTCGAAAGACCTTTATTAAGACAACGGAGCCGCGTCGAGCCGTTCTTTGATCCACTGATGCAGTTTTTGGAGCTTCAAAAAATCGCCCCCCATTCACTCCTATTCTACCGCTTGGAACTTAATTGTTAATTGTTAATTATTACACCGACTGCATTATTCTTCAAGAAGAAAGTCATGTTCAGTCAGGATGCCATGAGGGTGAGTAAAACATGGGGAAATGTTGTTTTGCATCTGAAATATCCCTTTAACTAGAGTAGCCATTACGCAGTGGTTCCTGGGAAAGGCATACCTCTGGTCGGCAATTTCAGCTTAATACCCCCAGAGAGCAAGCCAGGATCTGTGGTAAAGACATTTTTAAAGATGTTGAGATACTAGGAGAAAAATCTTGCGAGGAACCACGACTCAGCTTGAGCAGCCCGTCCTCCTCTGGCAAGCCACACATTACAATTTGGCTCTGAGAATGTTGAATAATATCCGTTCCAAAATGTTCATTGATTTTTTTCTCATTTAAATACATAATCGTGAAATGAGAAGAATATTTTAGGATCTAATATCCTGCACTGTGACTCTAATGAGTCTTTGGATACCTGTACCAAAATCTTATTACTAAAGCCAATATTACGATATAAAATAGTTATGTGATAGCATCAAAGTTCATAATGAGATTTTGATCCCTTGAAAAATTTAAGTCCTCACCAAGATTATCAGTCTACCGTTTGCGTTGTTTAGAAGCTGTATTGTAAATGCAGCTGTAACACTAATTGAAAATAAACATGTTTGCATCCGCATTGCATTTGTCTTAACTCTTGCTGTTTTTCCTGCTGTTTAACGGGTTATGCAGGAGATGCTGGTCCACGTAAAACAGTAGGAAGTGTAGCAAGAAAACAGATGGCGGCTGTATTGTTTCTTTGCTAAAAGGACCACGGGGACTGTTAACAGAGGCGGATCAGAAAGAAATGTATTGGCTGTCCTGAAATGCACTGGTATAAGCACTAACTAATCGCTTTGGCCCACGCGAGAGAGACGTTAAGTATTTTTGACGTGAGATGGAGGGAATACGCAGCTAATGAAGATGAATGAGGTGTAGAAAGTGACCACCCTGTCAGAGGGGGTGACAGGTGAGAAGAGAGGACTTCCTATAAACGTCAGAGGAAATCATGGGCGTCTGACGCAGACACATTAGTTGAAGACTCTATTGACCCTATTGGGTAATGCCCCATAAATGACCAACTCGCATTACTGTAGCAAAAAGTTATTGACAGTATTGTCATCTGAATGAAAATTCACTCAAATTGTCTCAAATCGGGATAGTGTCATTTTTTTGTATTCGTCTTATATCAACAATTTACTTTCATCTTTATATTTCTGTGAAATAATTGATCTTGAATCCCAGTTGCAGAGAAACACCATCACGGTCCTACAATATTTCAATAAGATTTATTTCTTTAACGTTCACCTTGACAAATTACACTGACAGATTGATAGCCAGCGGCCTCATTCTCATGCCGACAGTTCATATTTAAATAGAACTGTATTGCCTGATATGCTAATTAAAAACAAAGCTTGTTGAATATGTGGCTCTCGGCATTAACCCTCAATATCTCCCCATCTCGTACTTGAAACGCTCATTTACAGTATATGTTTGTAAACACCATGTGAGGCCTTTATGGACACAAACCCCGACTTGATAAAGTTTGCATGTATAAAATAATGCCAGGGCTAATCTTTTAATGTATTTTGAAGTTTGCCTTTTTTAGACGTGCAAAGTATTATACATTTCCCTAATTTGTGTTGTGCCTCCTTGCACACAAAATAAGGGGTGATGTCAAGGCAAATGTTTTACTGTAAATATCACCGCAACATAATATATAAAGTTATAATTGGGCAGATTACTTATTTTTAATAACACTTTATTTAAGTTATTTTCTTAAATAAATGTTATTTTATGCATTTTTCAGGTAAAAAGAAACACTAGTTAGTGTTAAATGTTCATTTATCTTTAAGGTTTTGAAGAGTTTGTTATATTTTTGAGTTTTGTGGTTACCATTGTTGCCTTTGGTTAGGTCTTGGGCGGTTACAATCTTTTATTTGCATCACTTATGAGTTCTATTGACTTAATATCTTCTAATTGAAATTAAATGAAATTATATCTAATTCATGTAAAAAAAGTATAATATAAAAAAATGTTGAAAATATTATTTTATTTTAGTGTAAGACACAAAAAAATTCAGTTCATACAACAAGATTATAATGTATCGTTTCAAACAATTTATATTTTGTTGGAGTAATTAATAAATTCAATTTTGTGGAAAAGTTTTCATTTTAAGTTTGTTCAACAACTTTTTATTTTGAGTGCAGTTATCGATCCCATGAGGCTGATACGGGGTTATATATTTTTTTAATTACCACCCCATATCTTGGACATTTATAAATCATGTCCCCTGCTTATAATGAAGCATTTGCATTAGATTGCTTGACCTGACTGAAGCACTAACATGTACTTTAGCTCAAATTGTGTTCCTGCGCCAAAGGTTGTGTGTTGAATTCACTCATGCAGGTCAGATGTACAGCTTAAATGCATTCAAAGTTGTTTGGGATAGAGTTTGTATTAGTGAAATTAAAGGCGACAATATTATCTTCCTGGTAAAATGCACTCTCTTTCTTTTTTAGTTCAAAATTGTACAGATCCTGTTTCCTTTTTGTAAATTCTTAATTAAAACTTTTTCTGTTATATCCCCAAACCATCCTTCTGCTTAGAGTTGATGAAATTTCCTTTCGACTTTCTTTGAAGTGAAGCAGAATCGAGTCAAAGCACTTCATTTGTTTGTGCTGAATGGCTCAAATCAGTTAAAAACAGTCTGAATTGGTGTACAAAATTAGCTCGAGAAATGTCTTTCAAAATAACTTGCTTCTTAGAGTATTGCTCTCTGAGCTTAATGAATAACTTGAAATGGCAGTCAGCATTTCATCAAGGGGAAAATCGTTTTGGAAAGATAAGCATTTTATTTAAGTTAGAGCAATCGAGATACAGACAGCCGAGTTAACAAACACAGCTCTGTCTCAACTAACCATAAAATAAATAGAGTGTAAATAGAGTGAAAAAAATTACGTTTTACATATAAGGATAAAGCAGTTCACTTTTGCATGAGCATATATACCTGTACTGTTTATATATACTGTAGCTAACACTCATATGTAAACCCACTGTAAAGTACACTACTGCTCTCATTACGTATTTTTATAAGTTGTCCTAATGTTTATTTATGAATGCCATATTATTTATCGTGCATAAAGTTGGGCCTGTGCAGTTTAAAGTAATATTTCTTTTTTTGGGATTCATAGACGCGTTTGATTTAAGATGAATCAATTTACGTTTTTCACGTTATTTATACATGACATTGTTCATGCATTAAACATTATTTTGCCAAAATGATGAGTGTTCACAGTCAGATATACAGTATAAGTCTGAGGTCGATTAAGTGTGAGAGCTTTTGAACGCTGCCTGCAGAATCGTCCATATCCCAGCAAATCCCCCGCAGAGCCCCACTGAGCCCATCGGTATATTCTTTAACTCACGATCAAGGTGCCTTTCACGCCCATCTCTGCTATTATACTCATAAAATGCTTGAAATTAATAACCTATCTGTGTTAATGCACTTTTAAATAAAGCATTAATGCTAAAGATTTGCTTTATTACCGCAGGCTGTGCGAGTGTGCCGAGCACTATTTTCTCTTAGGGCCTCGCTTAATTTATATGCTAGGTTGACAGTGTCATCAGATAGGTTTTGCAATGCCCTCGCATTCTATGATTCAATTAGGCTTTCATGCCTGGGCTGCACGCTTGGCTCGCTGGCGTTTGATAAGAAGCCCATTAAAAAGATAGATGTCTCTAAGCACAGAAATGCACTGTAAAAAATATTCCACACTGCTATCTGCTTAGTGCTAAATGCGAATCTGCGTTTTCCAGAAAATACGATAAAGAGTCGATATGCATTCATCATTGCGAAAATTTAACAGTAACGTTTGGAACAATTTTCTGCATGCCCTACCAGACACATGGGGTTAGTCTGGTGCGATCGGCTGGCAGCCCGACTTTCATATTTGCACTTTTGATTGATCTTTCAATAGCGCGAATGAGGTGTTCGACCTCGTGGCAATAATTCAGATTTACAAGGTAAAAGAATATTAAAAATAGTATGCTAGACTTTGTACTTCCTTCATAAGACCATTTCATCATAAAACCTGTATGTCAGTGTGTGCAAAAGAACAAGTACTAGATGAAAATACTGTTACTTGGTTTTATGAAATTAAAACTTACAACTTCAGGAGTAAATATCTGACAGAGCTTTCATTTGTTTATGCATTTTCACCAGTTTATATGACAGATGAACATTACTGTGAAAAAACTTCAAAGACTTCTGACATTTTTCTTCAACATACACTTTCATTTGACAGTGATGTGCACATCAGTACTAAACTCTCTCTCTTACAGGCTGTTTCTTCAGCGTTATTCTGGCAAGCCGCTTTTGATGAATAGAAGTGTAAATCGGCAAGGAAGTTTGCTGTAGTAAATCATTTAGATTCATGCATACAGTTTTATACAAAAGTATATGTGACTCGAACATGACCATGGTGTTGCGAGCACCATTCACCACTAGCACCCTAAAGAAGACATTGCATGGTTTGAAAAAAGAATGCTCAGCGAAGATCTTATAATCGCACGCCTCAGGCACAGGGATGAAATCATTATGGTCTGGCATACACTTGCATGCTGACAAACAAGCAATTTCCAAAAATAAAATGTGGCAATGTGCCATGTGCTTGAGCACTCCCAGGGTTCTCCTCATTTGATTCGCCGCTCATTTTCCTCTGCTCATCAGGCAGTACATGGCTCATTTAAAACTCACTTCAAGTATTTAAAGTGAGAAATCTTAGAGTCTGCATCATGTCGAACCTTCTCTGACAGAATTAGCGTATATAGTCATTGCCGTCCTTTTTCGGAACCAATGGCGCCCTCTATGTATCTAAATTAGGTTTGCGGTATGTGGACTAAGCCCGGTTCAGTTGGCCATGGCAACAATCTCATTCATCAAATGATGAAAAATGCTGCAAAACTATTTACAAGTAAAGTTACTAAATAAACTTCAGTAACACACTTTATGATCATATGATCGCATGATATTTATCCTAGGAAACAAAGGAGTCGCCTTCTTATAATCTCTTTATGGATATTTTAAAAGCCTCCTAGATCTGGAAGATTTGTCACATGGTGTTGTATTCCATTAAGCAACAACAACTCTGATATGGAGTATATATATCAAGTAACAGAGCTCTTTTCTCTAGCCAGACAAACTTTCTTTCGATCTCCCACTCTCTGTCTTCTCTCATTCCTCCTCCTCTCACAGGCTCTCCCTCAAGACTGGCTGTCATCCTACATTTCCAGGCATAGATATGAAGACAACTGTTTTGAAATATTCATGTTACTTTTCGGTGTGACTTGCATGTAACTGTTTCCGTCTTGTAGAGGAAGGTTTTTGAGAAGAAGAATTTTGTTAAGTCCTGCTCTTCGTTGGTTCAGTTTTGTAGGTGGATATTTTTGTTTTAATATGGGCTGACAGACGCTGACAGCTATGAGCTTGTTAACGTTTTTTTTAAATTGATGAAAACAAACAAAACCAAGCGGTTCAATTTTGAGAGCGGTCAAACTCAGAAGACGTTTAATCAAAATTTCTTTCCAAGTACATTTTAGATTTGATTGGTGGACAGCGACAGGTAATTGGCTTCCCCTTTTAAAATTGTTTGAGAAACACCAATTTCTTTCCTGTGTTGACATATTGACAAACTGTTGGGGTGAGACATCAAAAAGTATTTATTTTTTCCTTAAATAGACAGACGCCTGCAATTTACATCACAGCCAGTACGGACATGATTTGTTAAATGCTATCTGTTATTTGTTAATGATCGATAAAGACATCATAAATACACAGTGATTTCAAAGCATATTTGGATACTTTTGGCCATTTATATTTTACAATAAAATATTCAAATTTCCCTTAAATAACAGCACCAATCCAGCTGACATCTGCAAACAAGCTTTCTATTCATTTGAGCAACATATCTATTTTTTATAATTTACAACCAACCAGGAAACCTCTTTTCGGATGGTTTGTGTAAAACGACTAGCTCACTTGCATTTGACTTGATATTTTGTTGTATAATGCAACATTATACCACGGGGCTGTTGAATGCTTCAATTTGATTGCTTGACAAAGGTTTATGGGTATGCATTTACTTAGCAAAATGCTCAGTAAAATGCACATCTATGAAAGTGTTCCAGGTCTGCTGACCGCATTACAGATCCATATCACCTCGCTAAGTTTAAACAACATAAAGGTTATAGTGTAGACTACAGGCCATCCCCTCACACAGCACCCTGCTCTTGATCTGACTTTTTAATGTCAAACTTTACTGTTATTGGAAACGTGTGCAGTTTCGTTTCAATAAACAAAGCATTTCACAAACAAGAAATACATATACTGAAATGGACAAATAAAATAACTAAATAGAAAAACCAAATGCATTAATAAACACTGATGGCCTACTGGTTCGTTTTCCTCTTCGTGCTGCTTATAACTGATAACAAATATATTTTGATAGATCTACTTTTTCCAAAGTTTGCGTGTTTGTTTTTTTACTGCTGAATATAGAAACAATCTGAGTAATGAATCATTTATTATCACTGGCTTTTCTGTCACCTTACCGCAAACACGAAGGTGTGCACATGATCTCTCGCTCTCTCACTCACACACACACCACGTGGCTCAAGCTTCCGAGTCCGTTCGCTCTAACATAAACGAGTCCTTCTATCAACAGCATTTTAAAGACGATAACATGACAAACATTGAAACTAAGCATATTTACTATATCCTGTGGTGTGGTAACCGTGGTATAAGCCTCGCGTCCTGGCAGCATTACCACCTCGGGATGTGCATTAACTTTTAATAACCGCGTGCTTATAGGGCAAAGGCATAAACGTCACGGTTCGCTAATGATCCATGCACTATACCCAACACAATCTCACAGCAATTCGTAACTATTTTATGACACGGCTAATTTGTGTCAATGATTACATGTCATTGTACGTTGCGGTGCAATTTACTAAGGCTTAGGGGTGAGGTTTGGGCAGGGGCTTCAGGATGTTTCTAATAATTGTGCGGTGTTGTACAATATACATCGTACGAATTCCTGTGACCAGGTTAGGATAGCGATGGAAGCTAACAGACATATACTGTATTTATAACCAGAAAAATAAGGGCTGCATGATAAACCGCGATTAACACTAAATATCTTGTAAATCGATATGTGATTATGATATTGCAAAGTCAGCTTTTATGTTTCATGTGCTGTTTGGCCGTAAAGCACGACTCTGTGATCGATAGGCAATGGTGTTCGATCTGAACGCATTGCGAGTTTGAGTCACTTATAACGTGCATTTGAAAAAGCAACACCGGTCAAACATCATCGTTATTAATTAATATGAATATACTTTATTGTCATGAAAATACATGAGAAGGCTTGAAGAAAAGCACTAGAAAGATGCCCATAGGCACTTCCTGGAACTACATGTGTTATGGTACCTGTTCTGCGGCATTGGAGTTTCGGCGTGAGAGCGCCCTCTAGCTTTCAGATGCAGCACCATTTAACCATACTTCACTGACAAGCTGTGCAAAAAAACTTGCAGACAACCGCCAAGTGGTGTGCAGTTTATTTGCGATTTATTGTGCTGCCCTACACAAAACTCAAATTTTGACTTGAGTCTCTAAGGTTTGTATGCAGTTGTTTAACACTAAGTGGAAGTCTGACCATACAGATGGCAGACAAGCGTGTTATCGTTATGTAGATTCCACCTCCTGATCCACCGCTGGCATAATGATGTTTCACACACATACACACACACACAGAGCTGCAACATTTCTGTGACAGGTGTTGAGCTTCAACAGCTCTCCATCCTAATTACTTGGCTGTCCCTTACTACAAGCAGATGGCCCCTCTCAAAAATTAATGGTCTAGCCCGCTTCTCTACACACCCCATTCCCCTGTCATCTGTGCTGTACAGGTACAGTAGTCTTAACTTAATGTAAAAAATCCAATCAGATCGCCGTGCCGAAGCATCATTAGGAAGATTGGGGGCTGACTGACATAAACGATTTGAAAAGTGATTCGTCATTCTAATGAAAAGTAAAAACTAGACTGGCGATAAGAATTGGCATATTTCTTTAATATGAAGTTAGAAACACATCCAGATGAATGTTTTCTGGACCATCAATATTTTTAATTCACATCTGTATCTGACTAAAAAGGTTGTTGACAGAATCACTATGAATATATTATGTTACATCTGCTTTGGGTGTAAGTTTATTTCACTTTTTAGTGACAGGTGAATATACTGAATGAAGCACCATTATTTATTTTAAGAAAAACATTTTTTTCCCACAGTTTTCTGAGTGGTAGATTTGAAGATCTGGTTAATTTATAAGTGTCACAAAGCGAATAGCTATAAGTTTAAAGTTGATTTTATATGCGTCTTCCTTTTCTATGTTAGTTTTAAATACAAAGAAAAAATGTCCTCCAAGATAAAACGCTAATATCATCATATAGTAAAAGCTCTTGGGTAACAAGTGAACATCGTTCACAACCTGTACCCTTGCATACGTTCAGGTTAAGAAAACATCTTATAATGAAGGTAAATCTTATCCAAAAAGTTAAACTGTTTCAGGACAGCAGAATGTTTCGGAAATGTCAGTTGCCAGATTGGATGATGAAAGCCCAAATCTATCCCAACAACCCACCCCTAATACCAAAAAAGTCACTAAATTCCCAAAAATCCATATTTTACAGACCTTGTTATGCATACAAACAACTTTACTTTATAGAAGTGATCATAAACACAGTTAGTTTACATAAATACGTAATTTTACTTACAAAATGACCAATGACAAACAAAATATTTCCACATGTAACCCACAGAATTGACATAAATAACACATTAGCGGCAGCAGTTTAAAAGTAGCCCCATTCGCAGGAAACCGTATACTTGGCAAGCCTGGATGACACACACTTTTCATTATAATTATCTGTCTTACTTTGTTAGATGATATATATATTGAATATAAAGGTATTACTTGTAAGGTTAATATACAGTATACATTTTCTCTAATTACAAATTTCATCCGCGCAATATTGATAAAAATGTTTAATAGCTTTTATGTAGCCAATTTGCAGTTGCAATATGCGCTATGCAGAAATTGGCTTGTGGAAACAAACCGACGCTGAAAAAGACATTCAATGGAATAACAAGTGTGACAACTAGCCCCAGTCTTCCTTCTTAATATTGCCTCTACCTTGTTTTCTCCATTTCTCAGTGTTTTCCTCTTGTACTTGATGTCAGCTGCTCTTGTTGTTCTAGACAGCACTGAGACCCTGTTGTATTCCAAAATACACAGAACAGCTGCCTTACACAGGGATTGATGTATGCTAACTACTACTGCGAGAGCGTGGTTGAAGGTTATAGCTCAGAGAGAGCGTGTCTGTTTACCTGCAGCCTGCTGTGTTGTGGTCTGATCGGCTGTGGTGAAATATGAATTATTCCTGCTGTTCTGATTTGCTTCTTCGCTGTTGAACACTTCTCTTATCTCTGTCCATAATCATTTCTTTACTCTGTCATAACATTCTCACGTTTATCTCTCCTCCTATTCATTATTTAGCGCGGCATGCGATGGGTGAACTTTGCGTCGGGGAATGATGTGTTGCGCCACATAGGAGTTGAAAGATGGTTTTGCCTGTCTTGCTTGGGTTGGTGAGGAACGGTTGTGTGTCAGTCTGCTCCCTGGTTTAGCAAGTGGACTGGGCAGGGAAATTGTTATTTTTTGTACAGCAGAACAACAACATTTATGAATTTGGAAGAATGTTTGTAATCAAACAGTTCTGGGGCACTATTGACTAGTATAGTAGAATAATAATCTACTATGGTAGCCAATGGTGCCCCAGAACTGTTTAGTTTCCCACATTCTTTAAAATATCTTATTTTGTGATGCCATTGACAGGCGACTGCCAGGCCCCGTGTCATTGTTTAAAATAGCGATTTTCTCACGATTTACAAGTAGTTGTAAACATTTGAGATATTGTAAGTACTCAACCGAAAAAAAAAAAAAGTTTTTGAATAATTGTTACAAACTGTACCTTTAATAGTTATGAATAGGAAATACATTTACATTTGAATTATTTTAGTATTTGTTTAATCTCTGAATGTCGTTTTTATCCATCTGTTTTGCTTTTTAAATAAATGCATATTATGTAATAAACGCTGTACATTTGATCTACAACACACATGGCTTGTGTTTTAGGTATCACAACCAGGTGGCATGAATTTGAGTCATCTGTTTCTCAGTATGTGGTGGATAAAACCCCTTGCTAGTGCTCAGTGCTGTGTTTGTGATATACTGATTCATGACATAGGCAACTAGGGAGCGGAATGAGACAGCCAAATACCCATTCGTTTTGGCTCGGAGACGTGTGGCACTAAAACGTGTGTATTTGTGTTTCTCTCTGTAGATACAGGTCTTCTGCAAAGAGATGCCACAGCACGAAGGCAAAAGGAGGAACTTCAGCCAAATCTGCACGTCCTGGGAGTTCTCTTCCTGGGAAAGCACACAAGCCGTGCCTTCAACTTTGTTCTCCTCTTTCAATTGTGAGTCTCTCTCATTTAGAGCCCCGCTGAAAAGACCAGTATAGCTGGCCACCAGCATATGGTGTGTTTTGGATCAGCATGGAACGTGATGTCTTTACCAGACTGCTTAACATGCGTAAAAAGATAATTCATTTAGAAAGGAAATTGTGTTGTCGTTTAATCATCCTTATGTTGGTCTAACTTTTAGAAGAATTATACATTTTTTAGCACATCAGGAGAAGGTTTTTCTCAATTTGAATGCAGTTACAGTCATTTTGCCTATGACATGTCCATAGATGTAAATGTACAAATGTTATATAAAATTAAGAAACAACATATCCCAGTGCTACAGTGCGCATCTTGTGGTGTAAACACTAACCACGCTCATTTAATTATTCATCTTTTCGGCATTATCCCCAGTGGCCTCCCAAAGGTGCAATGCTAATAAGTCATGCTTTGTTGGACACCATCCGGCTGTATAGGAGCCCTGTGTATTGACGCTACACAACTTATAGCCTTGAGACGCTAGATAGCGTTCATAAATTTTGCAGAGCTTTGATGCTAAGGGCTTTAATTCACCAACTTATTATACTTATGCTAGACCTACTTATTGTAAGTTTTGTTCCAACATGATGTTGGAGCTTAAGTTAATGGAGAACTGGCTCCAAGTCAAAATCTCTGTTTGTGTAAGAGTGCCCTGAGGTAAACAGACAAGATCATTAACTCATAAAGATGCTGCTTGAGGGAATGTAGCAGATATATTTTAGCCATTTATTTTCATGGCTATTTGTTACTAAAAGGAAAGAGTTTTGTTTGACTATGTGTCATATACGTATTATTTATGCGTGTTCTGTGAGGTTATCTGACTTTATGTATTGTAAAACTCTTTAATCAAATACTTGTATATTGTATATATGCAGCAGTGTCTAAAAGGGATTTCTGGGAGGCATATTTGTTCAATGTGCCCCTTAGGTTAGATTAAACCATTAAAATGGATGTATGGTCCAAAAGGGACAAAATATTTATGAGTTATTTATTAGACAAAATTATTTAGCAAAAAGGCAAACGACTATGTATCAGGAAATATGTTTTTTTCCCCTATCAAATGCGTAAAGCAGCACCAGATGCCATACACGCAAGTGTTTTTTACTAGTTTTAGCCCGACGCTTATTCGTTATAATTTTCACGTCCTGCGCCACGTTGTTCAAATAGCAAATGCACTTTTGCGCTCATTTATGCGTCCATGTGAGGGCTGGTTTGGAACAAGTGTTCAGGCGCATGGCGCGTTGCTATTTTGAGGCAACTGAAATAGTCTGCCCCCTTGACCGACTGAAACTTGGTCTAAAGCAATGTTTTTTGGTTATTTAAAGAGCGCGTTAGTAATATGAGCCTATAGAACATGCATACATCTCACACACACAGGGATGACAAACATCGTAAAATATAAAAAATGATAGGGATTCAAATGTAAAGTATTATTATTGTGTACAAAAATATGAAAAACTGGCATGTGCCGTAGATGGTCTGCTCGCTCGCGAGAACCATTTCCCCTCTGGACAAGCATTCAGTCTTTGCTCTTGCAAATTCCGCCATATAAATAGTGAATGCGCCATGGTGCAAGCGCAACAGGCTTTTGAAGGAAGTGGGAGATGAGACTCTTACTGGTGTATTTCACGTTACAGCCAAAACACACTCCCGTCTTTAAACTAGCAAAAGTGGATTCGGAAACGCCCACCTGCAGAATGCGCTTTATACCATGCGCTTAGATCGTTAAATTGGGCACATTGACTACAAATTTATCAGATATCAAAATTAACATTTGTTGATCCTCTTTTGTGTTAATATTTTCAGGGCTCTAGACTAACATTTGAGAGAGGTGGCACTGGTGCTACCAAGATATTCAGCTGGTGGCACCAGCCCTTATTATAGTCATGGGGTGAGGTAAGAAAAAATAATCCCTAAAACTTCTTTCAAATGTGTTTAATACATTAAAAAATCAATTAGAAATTAATACAAATCATTTTTTTATGATTTCATACATTTTTATTGTAGGCCTATAAGTAAACTCTCTTTCAACGCTACCACATTTCAAGCACATCTTTCTTAAAGCTGCTTTCTTCCTTTATTTATTGTGAACAACTCGTATTAGAAAACACAATTCCTTTAATATCCATGAGTGTTTTTGGGCCCGTCCTTTGTTGTTTGATGAACATTATAATCTGAGATCTTTATTATGCTGCTGCCCCTTTAAGAGCAATACTGTAACCAACTGTTTGTTCACGAAACAGACTACCCTAGCTTTATAAGGATTCTTGTTAATATGGGATTTTTTACGTAATTTCGTGTATATATTTCACACGAAGAAGGTGTGAAAACTCAGTTTAGTATTTTGTCTTCTGACTCCCTGCGCGTATGCACATCTCAAACAACCCGCGAGATCTGAGGGCTTTTAGTAACTATTCTTCAAAGCTGCATTGATACACGTTTGGCTTTTATCAATAGCGACTCACAAATAAATAGGATTGAATAATCTATACATTTAAACATTTTGTATGCTTAACATTTTGTATAAAGTAAACATTTTGTATGCTTTGCAGTATTGTTAGAGAGCTGTATACAATAGTATAGTGCTTAAAGTTTAAGATCTGCATTAGCTTAACATGCATACAATAGTCGCAACACATTTAGTTATCTTTGATGTTTTGTACCTTGTATTCTGCAGGCGATATAACATTTCTGCGCATTAAATTTATTGATCCGTACCTGTGCGACCATTAAGAAAAACTGGTCGCACTGTCAGTTAAAATAGTCGCCATTTGGTCACAGTCTAAGCCCTGATTTTGTAGCCATTCTGGACTTGTCATTTTTAGTCAAGCCTCTTTAAATTCTTATTAAAGCTGAGCTTTAGTTTATACTCCAAACACAGCAATGCAACATGCATACACATTTTTATTACATTTATTCATTTGGCAGACGCTAGGAGAGCATATAAACATTGTGTCAACGCGCTTAACAGAACTGTTAGTTTACAAACAGTACCGTTAGTTAACATGAATGTTTACTAAAATATATGAATAAAGATTTTGTAACTTATCTGTAACTTTGGATAAAAGCTTCCGCCAAATAAATGTAAGATGTTAGTTGTCCGAAGTTGGACATCACCTTTGGCCAATGTATATATTGTACATAAATAAAAAGTCCTCTGACTACCATATATACAATAGATAGACACACACACATATGCGTATGTACAGAATGGCGGACCAGACTTGCATAAACGCATGTACAGTATGTGTATAAGCTAAATATGTTGATTTGCAGACAGAAAGAGGAAAATGCGTAAATTGTCCTTCATCAAAAGCAAAATGCCTGTTGGTTCATTCGTCTGCAGGGAAACATGCAAAAATAACATCAGAACTGTTTGTGGACATCATTACTGTGATGTTTCTATAAAGGGCGGAAAACTCTACTGCATGACAACAGCAACTAAAAACACAATATTGAACACATTTGTACCATCTTTTGATCTCTGACAAAGCTACCAGTCTGTGCCATGTGCCATTTCTCCAATATAATTAATTTGACAAGAGCACACTCATGAATGTGTCACTGAGGACTTCTGTTGAAATGTCACCGGACACCTCCTATTACACTGATGAGAGCGGCTTGGTTAGTTTTCCATAAATATAAAAGGTTAATTAAGTAATCTGTACCTTGAACGTTGAATCTGCTCCTCATTGTAGCATGACTCACAAACACCTCTGAATATGAGCGTAAAGTAGGTTTTTAATTCCTGCTGGGCTCTCCAGACTGTCACTAAATGCAGCATTATTTATGTGTGAAATGTCAGTATTGCCCTAACAACACTTTTACCTTTTGGAATGATATTGTAGAATAATGAAATAATGGTGAATTGCAATTTGTACGGTTCGCCAATATGGCCGTCCATCTGTTTGTCTTTAAATGTGGGGTTATTAATCACCTGACATTACAGAAATACCTTCTCTGTGTTACACAGTTATTCTTCAGCTTTGTTCCTGGCGATTCCAGTTTTTGTGGTGTTCTTGATTTTAAAATAAGTTTTACCATGGCATAAATTGATTTCTTTGATAGATTTTCAAGATAAATGGAATTGTTCCCTCGTTGGGATTATGACTGGTGCACCTGTGTCCTTCATGGACATTATCACAAAACTAAATATGGCATCTCAAAAAAATAGAGTGCTCAGATGCAATGTTTTGTTTGCATTTGACATGGAGAGTAAGAATATAGTGCAATAATATCTACTGTAAGTGCACTCATGGCCATAACATAGAAAAACCTTTGATCGTTTTACAGGAGATCATTTGTTGCCCTACTCTGCATGCCTGATCATGCGATTAAATGGAAAGCGTCTGGTTATCAGCATTTAGACAGGTTTGGCTAACACATACAATCGATTTACTCATCATTGTGTTCAAAAGGCTTAGCACTCGATCAATGTGCTTCCATGCGGATCCTGTTCTCTAACCAGTCAAGTACCACAGATTCGAGTCAAGGTCTGAGAATTCTCATTCTCAAACTTGCCGTCATTGATATAACGTAAATTAGTTATCATAGTCTTCAACGTTTAGTTTACGCGCTAGGACATCCTGCATGATTCCCCTACGACAGTTTCTTGTGAAAATAAGGTGATGTGACAGTCATTACTGTAATGAGTGCTGATAATGAACTGTGTCTCCAACAGTGTGTCTATCGGGATCAGTTACGTCTTGGCAGGAAGTGAGGCCTACACAGCACTTTTTCATACCAGGTGAGCTGCCACAGGGTGAATTGTTTAATGTATCGGATCATGAATTACACAAACTGGTGAGCTGCTTACAGATGCTGATGTTTAGGCGTTACAGCACTGGCACAGTCACAACAAATGGTGTTTTGAAAAATTATGCTGCCTTTAAAGATGCCTCTTTTCAGTGTCGCATGTATGCTTTGTGGTGGTGGTGATGGCAATCCCAAAATGGATTGTGTGCAAACTATGACAATCTAGAATGTTGGATAAGAGAGAAATGTCTTTTATAAATACAGTATACTTTTACAGATATTTAGGTTTGATAACAGAATATTATTTTGTCTAATATTTGTGTTTTATATCGTCTATAAAATATATTTATATATTAATATATATTTATGACAATATAAAGCATAAACTAATATAGACTTATATACTAATATAGACAATGTTACTAAACTAGCGCTGTGATACTTTAATAAAAAAATATAGAGTCTATATAGTATAAGTATATATATATATATACATAATTAGATATATAGTTTAGCAACATGCTAGTTAACATTTAACTCTATTGGAATCAATTGCAAGTCACACATATAGGCTACCAATATTTGTTTTACTTTGAGTAAACTGTCTCTTTGGATAAAAGTGTCTGACAAATTCATAAATGTAAAAAGTGAAGTCTCTTTGATATTTTTGTGGCCATTTGCATAGAAATGTCTCATGTTTTTACAAAAGACAAAATGTTGTTAAAATAAATGCATGGTTCCTGATGTATATTTTTTTCAAGCTATGGGGTGTCTGTTTGTAATTTATAGCAGTACTCATTGTATCTTCAGTTATCTCAGCGAACGACAGGCAGTCAATCACATTGTTTATTCTCCGGATGTTTAATTTTAAACCCAGCTCTGAACTCTCTGCTTGTCTGTCAAGTCATCGCCTGGGTTTGAGGAATGCTCATAAATGCAGTCGGGCTGGAAAATTCTCTCATTACATTGTGCCTGTGGGGCGTTTGATCTCCAAATACTTCGCTCCAAAAACACAGGCACATTTTTCCCCCTGTGATGTTTTGTGAGAGGACAAATCAGAACAACTTTTGATGTCGGGGAAGTCATTGAGTAAGGCCTGTTTCGCACCGCACATGAACAGCGCAAAAATGGTCCACGTATTAACACGTTACAGTGTTCCCACTCCACGTGTAAGCGGTGTGATGCTGTTTAGCAGATGTGTGAATAGCTGCAAGTAAGAGCTTTTGTGCAGAGTCTAAATTTAATGCAAATGGTGTGCTGAACTGATGAAATGTATTTATCACACTCGATTTGACTATTTAAAGAGTTTATAGCCACAATGAGGGGTTTGGGGTCTGTGTAAATGAATTACCATTTGGATTCACTGTAAATACGGTCCCTCTCCTAGTGTAACTTAGATTTTATGAAGATCAAATTCCTATGGGACTCACACTTTTACAATATAAACAAGGCCTTCTTTTGGCACTTTGTTTTTAATTGTGGAAATGATTGTTTTGCAGTTTGCCTTTGAAACTGTTAAGAAGGCTCATGTTTTCATTAGTATTCAGTTGAAGGAACGGGAAGTAAATATGAAAAATTGAAAAAGCAGACAGGGATCCACTCCAAGCGCAACATACGGTGTCATAATTCAATTAGCGAATGGCTATAATTACAACCTGCTCCAGTTTTTTGCCTCGTTTTTCTATCCAGCAAGTTGTACTTTTTGATTTCTAATGGTTCATTTTGTTTTGATGGATTTTTTTCAGGTCGTGTCCTGAGAAATTTGATTTTGCTTAATCTTTTGAAAGGGTTCAAAACAGCCTCCACACAGCTTAACAAGACTTAATTGAATCTAAATTACAAAAACTAATCAGAAACACACACAACGTAAGGCCGCCCACATTTACATATCCGTCAAACATAGTGCTCTAAAAACAATATTCCTTGCTTTACATTATGTTTATTTTGAAGGCACGGTAGCAAAAAGATCAGAGATAGATCAGAGTCAGATCAAAAGTGGAAAATGGTAATATCAAATGAAACTGGGACTACAAGTGGGCCACAGGGAAAACAGATCATTTAATTTATAATATGATATGACCCCTTTTAGAAATAATGAGAGTAACATTCAAAACAGTGCTTGAAACTAAGTATACAGCCCATGTATATTCACCATACAGACAAGATCCTTGTATCTCAACCCTTTTTCACCCTTGAGGTTGAACCTCTTAACCTGGCAGTTTTTCATTTTAATTAAAACACACCACTGCCCTTCAAAAACACCCACTCGAGACAACTTCAGCTGGAAAAAGGATGATCATTCAGTGCATTATGCAAAGGAAGGAAATCAATTTATCTTGTATATTTTTAAACACAGTGCTTTCAATACTCCAGACATAAATAATGAATCACCGTATTAAAGTTAAATTACCTATTGGTGCTTTGAGAAAGAAGATTATCATCAGGTAAAAAAATGTAGTCTTCAATGTGATGGTGCTTAAGGTGAATTTTCTAAAAGGAATCATGGGATGAGAGTTTATATTGACAACTGAAGTTAGTTGGGTGAGTTCATTAGATTATTTAATGAATGCTTGAGGTAAGAGTGAAAAATCTGTACTCACTGTCATGTTGTTGTATGACTTTATCGTGAACTCCCAGAGGAAGCTTTTAAAGAATTATGCAGCCTTCCCGTGCTCTCGGAAATTGGATCATTTTGAAGTCATGATTATGAGCTTGTTGTGTTCGGGGGCTTTGTTGTCAGAAAGAATCGAAGATGCCTGATTCATACTTGGACGTGTCTTGGGAAAATTTTGGTAATAGTTTTCAACCATACATCCAACTTAATGCAGCTTGCTGACTATCCTGGAAGATGGGTGAAATACTGTACATTTTCGCTGTGTATAAAACAATACAATACATTTCAAGAAAAAACTGTACAATATGCTTCAAATGATTATTCATACTGTATATGTAAATATGTACAAATGTAACGCCAAGACAAGGGAATGAAGCTGTTGCAGAAAATAATGCAGGATGCCTGCCACAGCAGAACTCCTTCTCCGCCATATTTAAGGTTTAATCCCATCCATCTGAGGAATTTGGGTATCAAAATTATTTCTCAACTTCCTAGTGGTAACCACGACATCAGAGGGCCGTCCATGTGCAATTTTTACCTCGGAAACTCAGGTTTCTAATATTTTCAAGAGCATGTGGCCGAATTAGACTGGTGTGTTTTCCGTGCAACCACACTCAAGATGTGTCACGTTTTAGCATTTTCAGCATAACCACCCTTTGTCTACCATTTGTAAAAAAAAAAAATCTTTATATTTTATTAAACAGCTTCGTGGGATCTCACCCTGGGATGCTTTTTAAACAGTATTGAAGGGGAAACCTTTGAATCGTTAAGCTATGAAGGTACGATGGAATCTGCGAGCTGCCTGGTTGCATCACAACAATGCTTTAGGGAAACGCACCCCGATTGTAAGGTCAAAAGAACATTTCAATCAAGTGACAGATTTTGAAATTGACAAAAAAACACAATGAAAGTATTAGATATCAATTTATTTTTATCTGGATATTTTTTATCAGTTTACAAAAGTTGAACACAATTTTTTTATGAGCTCTGAAGTTTAATCATCATTTAATTGTAAAATTATTTTATTTAATGCATATTAATATTTATTTATTGTATAATAATTGTATTAAATTAACAATTTGTTGAATTTTATTGTATATGAATTTTATTAAATGAACAATTTGTTGAATTTTATTGTATAGTAATTGTAATATAACAATTTGTTGAATGGGTCGTGTAACTTTGTCGCATTATAGTTTAGCTAGTAGTTTTTTCTACTGGCAACTCAAAATAATACTGGCTAGACAAACTTTTAACTTGCTAGCTAATGTCATTTACTTGTTATTTCTTTTCCTTATCATCAGAAATAATCTGCAGGGACTCTATTTTTGCTAATGTGTACTGGAAGTTAAGTTTGGGCCACAAAAGCATGCATGCGCAGTAACGTTTGTTTATTTTGTTGCTTTAAAACCATCTACACAATATGACAAGCAGCTTTTGTAGGTTTTAGATAAATATTTATTTAGTCTCTCATTGTGTAAGAAATCATTTTATTCTGTCGTGATGTCAGTATGGCACAGTGGGCATTTCCAACACACAAGAGGTAGGATGTTACAGACAAATGTGTGCTGTCAATACCTCCATCTGGTAGAGAAAACCTTCACTCCATCTCTCTCGTCCTAACCCACTTTTCCTGTTTTGCTGTCCGTTTCTCTCTAGCATATATTTACCCTATTCGCAGCACTTAGACCCACACCGCAATGTGAAACCATTCCCACAATCCTTGAGGGACGCATCAATGCCAAACCCACAAGTAAACATGTTGATCAGGGAATTTAGAGATGTGTATTGATTTGTCATTCGATCCTTTTATCGTGGTGTTCAGAGAGCAGTGAGTTGCAAAGATGACTGACTGGTGAAAATAAGCTTGGTCAGCTAGTGCAGAGAGTGTAGAGGTTTAGATTATCATTAACATCAGAGGACAGTACCAAATGTCAGATGCATTATAAATGTATGCGCAGTTGGATACTATTTACTGTTGTATTGATAGGTTTTCACGAAGTATATTCTTTTGTAGCTGTTGTTTAACAACCTGTGGAGTTAACTCAAGGCTAGCACTCATCAATACGGACGTTCTCTCTTATTGCTATTCTAGATTGGATTCAGGTCTCTAAGGACTTAAGGTGTTTACCTCAGACAAACAGAGATACATGAAGGAAATGTGAATCTGTGAAGCCAGTCCACCGAATCTGAAGGGAAGCCTTGTTTATCCCATGAATTGTCTGTTTTAGCAGTATAAATAATATATAATATAAAGGATTCATGCAAACTATGCCCCTCCATTTTTTTGAAAAAATAAGACCTTTGTAATTTTACATTTCTGGTATGATTGCTATCATAATACGTACTTTTTTTAATTAAATCCCTACAACCCCACATGTATTGCACGAAATTATATAAGCATATAATATGATATAAGAATAGATGTTGATCAGCGACGAAAACCTAGAGGGTCTTGCGTATTGTACTATTGTTCCCTGCAGAATTTCTTTGTAATTGCACTTATGGCCACAAAGGTAATTTATTTTGCAGCACCCCAGTAAATACTTAACCTGAAAATTAACCACTCAAGGCAGCCTGGACCATATCGGTGGTTGAATGCTTCATTAAGAGCCCATCATAGACAGAGGCCTTTCAGAAAACCCACCCAGGTAGCCGAGAGAGACAGTGAATGTAAAGTGAACCTGCGAGCAGCCGAGCACAAATCAATAGGTTATTTCAGCCCCGGTAGAGTGTTCGCAGTTCTCTTAATCCATTATAAAATCCCATATTTATCTGTTGGAAATGGTCGTCGTGCTGAATTGAGTTCATAAATAAGTTTGCTTTGTCACAGTAAAAAAAATGAGCTCGCTGCACAAACATAGTTGCAAGAAAAAATGTGTGGATTAGTAGGATAGCATTCACAGTGCGAGGTCTAAAAAATATTTGTGCGTCCCAAGCATAATAAAGCTAACATGTGTCTGGAATTGTTGACTTGCATGAGGCTGGAAAGATTATAAAGGTATCTGTAGGCCTATAAGCTTTTGATGTTAGTTCACAGTAAGACCAATTGTCTATAAATGGAGAAAGGCTAGACTTGTTTAAGGAAAAGACATCCTGCAAAGATAACTGCAGGGCCACACTGCAGAATGCTAGAAGATGTTAAGGAGAATCCTGGAGAGTTGGCTAAAGAAATGTTTCTAACGCATGTTGATGCCTCTGCGATATGCAGAACAGCGTTCAAGGGAAGACGCCTCGGAGGAACCACTTCTGTCCAAAACAAACCCTCAAAAAAAGCACCTGATGTTTTCCAATGCTACTGGCAAAATATTGTGTGGACAGATAAAACTACAGATAAAACAAAGCTACCAACATCAAAGCCTCATGCCAGCTGTATGGTGGAGGAGCTGTTTCGGTGTCTCAGGGCCTGTACAGCTTGCCGCTGTATCATCAACAGAAAAATGAATTCCCAAATATATTGGGACGCTTCGCAGGAGAATGTAACACCATCTGTCTGCCAGGTGAAACTCGACAGAAGTTGTTTGATGCTACAGCACACTGAACCAAAGCACGGGAGTAGATTCATTTCTGTCAAAATAGACGGTCAATGACTCTTTAAATCCAAAGGTTCACATAGTACATACAGTCTGAGCTGTGATTCTTTAGAAAGTGTAAATAAAACAGAATACATAGAGTTGTTTTTGTTGTTTGTAACATCTGCTCCTTAAGATTGGAAACATTTTGTGATTAATATCGTAGAAATCTGTGTAAATGTAAAAGTGCTACAGTAATATACAATTATAGGCAAAGATTATAGATATTAACAAGATATAAAATATTAACAAGCCAACACCACAAATAGGGAGGGAACACAACGCGCAATATGGCCACCTTAGCACAGGAAGTCCCGCCCACAATAAAAACAGCCAATCAGCAATCCGTAAAGACTGGAGATTCTCTGGAGATTCACACAGAGGCTAACCTATGTGCATGCGCAGCAGCTGAAGCGACCTTGAAAATCTGATTTTAGCGCAATTTCATTTTAAAGGTGGGGTGGATGATTTGGAAAGGTGCTGACTTTAGCCTACTAGCGCTGAAATTATAATCCCACCCTCTATGCGATTCACAGTCCAAAGCCACGCCTCCTCCAAACACATGAATGTATTTCGTAATTCCATGTAACGAATTACAAACTAAATCCATTAAATTCTTCTCGAAGCATGTACATACCTGTCCAAAAGAAAGAGAGAAACCATGGTATCGTCTATCAGACCCTTTGCCTGCATGCGCTGTCTCCATAGTGTAAAACTGAACTGATTATATCGAGTTTTTCCTCTTTCATAATCCAGACGGTTTTTCGTCACTGCTTTTTCAAAAACTGATTTGTAAATTTTACTTGTTGTCGGTTCCGCAGGGAAATTTGATTGTTGCTGATTGTCCGCTATTCTCCCTATGACAAAGCGGGAAATGAGCGCGCTGGTGACGTATGATGTCTGCGTGAACAAGCTGCGCAGTGGTATCCAAAATACGTTGGCTGAAAATGTACACATGACCAGTCACAGCGTTCGGCCAGAACGTTTTGATTGGGCGAACGTTTTTTGGTCCTACGCCTTTCACAGACGATATATAATTATAAAAATATTATTTGACCACTATACTTCTTGATTCCTATCAGGATGTAAAGAGATTTCCAACCAACATGTCAAAAATGTTTCTGGACAGAATCACCCATCCTGCCTTTAAGAAAAAAATATTTGGGACAGTTAATGTCAGGTTTAATTGTTGGTTGAAAATATGTTATTTAATTGTGTTTTTTGCCAGCGATTTTACAAATATCCCCATTCAAGTAGAATCCTGACTAAAATAACTGCCCGGAGGCATTACAAACATGGCCTCCGAGTGGTCAGAAATAGAAATAAACCCCCAGAGAAATAAAAAACTGAACAAAAGTAATAATATTTGTATGTATACGTCAGTGAAAAAGTCATCTTGTCGTACCGTAACTACAAGTACAGTGGTGAAAATGCTTTTAGTGTGCTTTTCTCTTATTTATTGCAATTTCACTTCATTTCAAGCTAGAGTGGACGACTTTGTGCATAACCACATAATCCTATTCATCTCAGAATCATTTTACGTGCTTTCAGTAGAAGAAAACGTAAGTTTCAGATTTTGGACCTCAATGCTTATTGTGTTTGTTCCTGACCCTTGAGTTTTTATGCTTTTGCATATGTAATTTGACAGTGTTAGTCTTCTCAGACTACTATAGCTATGAAGTCAGGGAAAGCATTAAGGAGGTTTACTGTATGAGTGCTCAAATGGCATTCTTATCCGACAGAGACAGACACTTCAAAACAATTGCCTGCCCCCTGTTGTTGTCTCTAGAGAGGAGAAATGAGCCTCCCTTCATTCAGGATGTGATTTAGAGAGAATAAGTCTATGTTTTGCAGGGAAATTGTAAAGAATACTCTTTTTTGAATTGTATTGTGTTGTTGTCATGTCGTTTCACCGTAGTCTGTAATTTTGAAAGGCTGTGTTTAGCATTATTTTGAGTTACTGAAGCTGTAATTTAAAACAATGGTGTACTAGATGACTGTTTGTCTGCTTTTGCTTTGCAGTCATGTCTACGTGATCCCCGCCTTTACGTGGACGCTCTCATTAGGTATTCTGCTGGCCCAAACGGTCATTCAACCAATCACGTCACTGCTGACGCTCCTCAAAGGGATTCTGTTGGTCATTACGGTAAGTTCAGTAGTTTTTCAAACAACAGGTTATGTGTCCAACATTTAACAACAAGGAATACATTTCTTGATTTCCATATCACTTTCCATTAAAAAGAGCTATGTGTCTTTCCTGTAGCTCAGTGGTAAGAGCATTGCGCTAACAACGCAAGGTTGTGGGTTCGATCCCAGGGGATTGCAAATACCTATGTATAAATGTATAGGATAAAGCAATGTAAGTCGCTTTGGATAAAAGCGTCTGCCTAATGCCTAAATGTCTTACAGAATTATGAAATGTGTTGAATTGTGGGCCTCATGGGATAGAAATGCACTTGTATAGTGTTCATTGCTGTACGCATTGCCATTCAGCAAACCCATTCATCGATGTGTTTCCAGCTCTCATTTGATGCATGCAGATCCAATTTGTTTTCAATACATTAATTCATCAACTCAAATTAGATTAAAGATCAGTTTGTCTGCAGGGACTGTCGACACGGGCTCTGGGAATGCGTTTCAGAGGAAAGGCACATTATTTTAAAGACTACAGAGACATTCACAAATTCACTTTCAAATGCAGAGATAAAGTGCAGTTTGAAAGGTGCCCTTGCTGTGTACAAACCGAAGGTCTAAATTCATTTGTCACTCTATATAAGCCTCAGAACAGGTGGATGACTTCAAAATGGGAAATAACAGCAGTATTAATCATAATTTAAAATAATTGTAAAAGACGACAACTATTTTTATTAATATTTATACAGTATAATCATTTTAATGATATTATCTATACATTATTGATTATTTATACATTATATGATCTTAGCGTTTCTTTAATGAATGAAGAGCTTGAATTTCATGATTGTTTATCTACCAATAACATCTTCCAATCTGTTTAAATCTCAAAAGGGATTTCTTTGCAATAGCCTGATATTGTTTTCTTAAGATCGTATTGTATGAAGATTCACAGCTCAAGTCATCTTTTTTTTTCAATAGCAGTACCAATCACGAAACATTAAGTGTTTATTTTAATTTGTGTTATTTATATTGTTAATTATGCTTACAGAACGATATGCTTATTAATCTGTGAAGGAGCCGTGAAGGACGGAAATTAATAAACTGGAAAATCTGCGAAGATGTGACACTGTAGACATAATGAAGGATAATTATGAAATAATAATGGTTTGTGATGAGCTGTTTCTGAGGATGAGAGCGTGCGTGCTTGTACTGTATGTGAAGGCGCCTTCTTTCACTTCAGTAATAAGGTCAGAGGAGAGCATCGCCTCGAATGAATTTCAACAGGTTACATGAGACCAAACATGTGTTAATATGTTTCATTTTTAATGTTGGGTTGGTTATCTTGACATTTCTCGTTGCGATGTCCTGAATGTTCTCCACCAGGGATATGTCGTCCTTTAGGAGAAGGAGCTCTGTGCTTTACGGTGGAGATGGTTACCTGTTTACTCCAGCCTCATGGGATGACAGAAAATGTTCAGGACATTCCTTTTAGCTGTTTTGCTAAAGGGGGGAAAAGTTTTTTCTTGAAAATTAGCAAAACTCAATGATAAAGTAGAGTTTTCATACTTCATGTGGAATGATTCCTTAGGTTAAAATAGTTTTAGATTTGTTTAGCCAGAATTTTGAACTGCAACATGATCTGTCAATCAAACCCCTTGATGTATTATCCGTGCAGCATGTCCCTGCTTATCTATAATTTTGGCGGTTATCATTTATTAGTTAGGGTTTTATTGTGCGTGGACGGCCCTTTTCGCATGTTTCACATCACCTAGATGCTGCGGAAGAGACGAAAACGTCGTGGTTACGTATGTAACCTCGGTTCCCTGATGGAGGGAACGAGACGTTGTGTCGAAGACGACAGATGGGACACAACGTCGAGAGACCGACAGAAAGGGAACTAATGACACATAATATTTATTAATGATTAATAAAAAATCATGAGGAGCAATAATCAGTCAAGTTCAACTTAAATTTAGTTTATTAATAATAAATCATAGTTATATCAAAATAATATAAGGATTAAATAATAATTAAAATAATAATACCAAATATTTATTAATGATTAATAAAATAATGATAAATAATAATTTAATAAATAAATAATAATAATTCAAACAATCTTTAATTTAGTTTATGTTGTTTACATAAACATGTTGTTTAGGAATTAATTTTGTAGAAATTGTTTATATCAGTTGTGGAAATGTGTGATCAGAAATGACCTCTGTTCGAAATTATGAGAATAGATTATTTCAGTGACGTAACTTGAAACAAAGCGTCAAATAACCTTTTCTTGCTAAGTTCTTTGAACAAAACTCAAACAAAAGATTTGATGCCATTAGCCAGGTAAGCTTTGGCAAATCCAGGGATTAGCTCTTCAAAAGGGCTCAGTGTTTCCCCTTAGTTTCAATATGGCCAAAACTACCCATTTTTTATCATTCAGTCAGCGAGCGGACTGCTGGTGTGCCGTCTCATGCTGAGACCAAAGCAGTTTAGGTGAGAATGCCAGCGTTTGTCTCTCTCTGAGACTTCCGTGCCTTCAGTAAGTCCAGGCGTTTCGTTGTTCTCTGACCTCTTACCTTTAATTCACCTCAACCCTTCATTTCACTCGTTCAGCGTCGGCACGGCTGAAGTCTTTAAGTCAGGCCGGCGGGCTGCCGTTCCACTGCAATGCTTCGTATAATCACAGCAAGCCATTCATCACCTGACAGGACTGCCCCCCAGCCTCTGGTCACTAAGCCGGCTAACAGTAATTCTCAACCACGTCTCATCAGTGGTCAAATTCCAGGCCATCAATCAAACCCCATGATGTATTATCCCGGTTAGTAATGTCCGTGCTTATCTATAATTTGGGCGGTTATCATTTATGAGTTAGGGTTTTATGATGCGTGGACGGCCCCTCTCGCATCCCGCCGTGAATCACATCACCTAGACGCTGCGGAAGAGACTTCTGCAGCCCTGATGAGATATCATCTGTGACTGACTCTTCCTTTTAACAGCGGGCAACATATTTTCATGACAATCCAAATGTAACAGTGATCCGTGAAATGCCCTCCACCAAATCGCCAGTCAAAGTGTGTGTAATTTAGCATCGTACCGTAAGTGGCAGATAATTGCTCTTTTTCTGCTCAGATGAGGCCAGGATGATCATGTCATCGGGGTCGGTTGTACGCTAATTGTGGGGCGTTGCTGGAATGTGGCACCTCCCATTGATGCCGTTCCTGAGTTTTGTTTATAAGACGGATGGTGCAGATGGGGTTAAAAAAGACATCATGGTGTGGCCGATCTCAGATCATGTGATAATATCCACACGTTTCCGTTCTGCGTAGGTCAGCGGCAGTGTTTCAATGTTTTAGAAGCTATGTGCCAAGCTTTTGAGGGAATATGGTATACAAGTTAAAAAGCAGACTGGCAGTAATTGTGAACAGGTGGAGTATGTGTGTGTGCTGAGAGACTGTCAGATGCTGGTTCACTAATTGCCACTAGCCGAGGATTTATTGTTAATGTTGGACCAACCTCCTTTAACTCCTGAGAGAGAATCATAAGGTGAAATATAGATTCATTAAGCATGCATATGGCACGCCTTTCAAATGGGCCCATGAAATATTTCATCTGGAAGACAATGTCTGGCTGCTGAACGAACAATTGTTGTTAAAATGATTCATAGCTCTACTATGGGATGGGATCGGTGTTGTACAGAGGCTGGTTGAAAAATATATGTATTTGCTCTAAAATGGCTAAAAGTGGAGGAACCATCATTTCAGTCTAGCAGATTTTAACGTTAAATAAATGAAATAAATTAAAATACATTTTAAGCAATCATGGCATGTTTTTCATAGTTTTGCACTATTTTTATTCATAATGTCAGATTTGACTACACAGTTATTTTGACCAGATGAACGCACAATAGTGAAATATTGTCTCTTTTTTGTTTTTTCATTAATAATTCATCTTCAATTTTGCTCATTAATGTTTTTTTGTTGTTTTTTTAATAGTGATTAATAAAATATTTATTAATGATTAATAAAATGATAAATAATAATTGAATAAATAACTTATAATCATTAAAAATCTTCTTTAATTTTGTTTATTTATAAGTAATGTTTATTAATGATAAAGAAGAATAATGACACATAAAATGTATTAAGGTTTAATAAAACGATGACAAATAATAAATACATATAATCAGTCAAATGTATCTTTTATTTGTATTAATAATAAATCATATATATGAATGATAAAAATGATTTAAGCTGATATTATTATTGATTTATAAAATCATTAATAAACAATAATAATTTAAATTAATCTTTAATTCTGTGCTTTCTCTTTTTAAATCACACTCAAAATATGAATGTAAAGAGGCTGAGAGAATTTGCAACCATTGTGCCTCTTAGGATGGATGCTGAAATAATTTGTAATATCATATGTGTACAATTAACATGATATTCATGGTTTTAATATACTTTTTATTGCCAATACCAGTATATTGTGACCCCCTTATTTATACTGAACGTATACCTAAACCTGACTAAACCAGCTATAGATTCAATATATTGTTCAGTTCTATACAGTACAATGAAAAGTATATGATTGTTGAAGTGGGTTGTCGGCTCTTTATTTTTCGCTGCATCTCTTTGAGGAAGGTTTTTATTTGTCAGTTGGCTGTTAGGTGCTAAAATATGTATAAGCCTCGTTCACAGGAAAAGCTTGAAGAAAATCGTTGTCCTTTGGTTTGTAGGCCAGGCCTCTGCGGTGTTCTCACAAATGGTGTTTTGGACGCGTGTGCTGGCTGAAGGGATGTAGCTGTTGCCTCTAATCAGTGTGCTTCTGTTGTGGGGCCTCTGACACAAGGGATTCTGGGAAGATGCAAAGGCATGGCGGATTTTGTGCAGGAGCTGTGTGTGGACGCTTTAGCTTTTTCAGGTCACTGATTCTCACTGTCAGCGCAGTGTCAGGGGCATTAGAAAACAAAGCTAAGAGCACATGGCATCGCAGGGCTGGATGACTGTGTCAGACTATCGCACCCCACCGGCTCACGATCCATTAATGCGACACCGTCTCTAATGACTGTTTGGCTAAGATGCTTTAAGGGCTGTCACACACACATGCTTAGACATGATACATTTTTCTACAGTGGCTCCTCATCTCTGCCTAACCCATCTCTTACAAATGTGCTTTTTTTCCTCTTGAAGGGCTGATGAATAAAACATGCTGTACAGTGTCATGTATATTTGGAAAATGTTTTACTGTAGTTGAATTTGAAATGACCTTGATGTGATTGTTGTGGCATGGCTAAGTAGTTAAAATAATTACGAGATGAGTTTTGTAGATGAAACTAAGAGAGACTAATAGGCCTGTGCCGTAAAATGACATATTTATTCAAACTTGGCAGCGTCAAGGAAACCACTCAGCCAATACTAATAGGCCTCTTCTCTCCACTTAAATCAAACTACAGCTCACTTGTCTTTACCAACTCTGTTTTATTCTCAAATTCTCAAGTTTTAAATTGTTTGTGACAACTTGGAATAAACAAATGTTATTACAAAGTCAAACAAAACACAGATAAAGGCTTTTTTTTCAGACGTGCTTTTACTGGGGTTGAAAGGGAGATTTTAGTGAGTGTCCTTTGTCACAATGTTTCCAAAGGTTTTTTTAGGTTTCTTTATCACTAGTGTAAGAGAGTCAGTTTAAGTGAAGCTGACATAGTAATACCGTAGTATTTGAAGTAGAGTAGTGGCCAGAAGTGATGTCCAACTTTGGGAAATTGTCACCGTCGCTTTAACCTTCGCTCAGATGTATTATTAAATATGTATTAAAGAGTTTATAAGTTGCAGTTTTAAGAAGAATTTAAAGGGATCATTTACCCAAAAATGAAAGTTCTTTCTTCATTTACTCACCCTCTTGTCATTTCGATCCTGTATGACTTTCTTTCTTTTGCAGAACAATTTTTTTTTAATTGTTAGTAACCGAACAACGGCGGTACCCATTTACTTGCATTGGTTTTGTGTCCATACAATAGAAGTGAATAGGTACCGCCATTGTATCGAAATATTTAATTTTCTGTTCTGCAGAAGTAAGAAAGTCAAGAGGGTAAAAATGACATTTTTGGGTGAACTATCCCTTTAAGGGGGCAAGGCAAAGAATTACAAACAACTTGACATGACTACAAAATATTACGACAATAACGGATATTAATAACTAATCAAATTGTATGCTTTATCCATGCAAGTTTTTTTCTTTTTTTATGATTCTTATATATTATAAAAAATATTGTATTAAATTTTGTTTGCCTTTTTGGCAAATAATTTAGATAAAAAACATATCAAATTTTGTTTATTTTGAACCATACACCTCATTTTTTTATGGTTTATTTGAACCAGAAGGGGCATTAAAAGCAAATATTGTACAAATATGACTCGAACTTATCACTTTTGGCCACTACTGTACCTCTTTAATGTCATATTACATGAATAGGATTGTTATTTACTACCATGGAAAACCATCACTGTACAATTGTAGAAAGTTTCTCATCAGAATTTCTCTTTGTACTGCAGTGTGCCACAGGTTTTTATTTGGTGACCTTAGAGTACCCGAACAACCCAACAGCATTACTGAAAGAGCTATTCTAAGCTGCTGAAAAGAGTTTCCATACATGTGTAGTTTAAGGCATTATGAAGAAGGGTTAATCAGGTTTGTCTAATATCTGAGACTCTGGTTACTACCTCAAAGTTCCCAACGATTTTTTGATTTCACAATATGTCAGGCAAAAAACAGAGAGAGAAAAAAATCAATTTTCTTCCTCCATGATGATTTATTTATTGTCTCTGCTGAAGAGCTTCACTACTCCATCACAAACACACTCCAGGAATCTATAAGGTTGTAACCTCATCATAACAATTCACTGCCGGGCTGGTAAATCATTTCTTCTAAATGTCGCAGCTAGCATGAGGCCTTTTGGGAATCGCTATCTAGTTAATCAGCACAATCTGCTTCCAGCGTGTCTTAGAATAGCTGGCAAAATCTGCTCTAATCATGTAATTCATAAAACCACAATCAAAAATGTCTTTCAAAGCGTGTAAATGTCAACCTGCCGGCTCACGGCCCGGGTTTTTAGGACACGGCAATTAAGCTCGACTGTGACTTGTCTTGCTCAGTGCAGAACGTAAGATCTTCACCATTAGACAACTGCTATTTTCTTCAGCCAGCGTACTCTACATCTACCCCAGATGTGCCCTACATGCTCACACACAAAAAACAATGCACACAATAAGGTTGTGTTTTTAAGAAGCAAGAGATCCGTCCACATCTCGTCTTTACACGAGAGCTCTCTGAATGTACCCGAATGAAGTGAATTCTGGTCTCGTCGTCAAGACGATCTGAAATCGATCAATCTCATTATTTAGGCGCCTTTGAAGAATGGCAATGAGAAGAGTTTTGGCTCGGTTGGAAAACTTATCCCTGAGTAACCTATGCGCTTTACATAAATTACGTCTCTGCTTTTTAAGGACTACTGTCCTAAAAATGCACTATCCAATTTTTTTCCTTTTGAGACTTTTGATCACAGTATAGCTGAATAATTATGCCATGTTTTTAGATGGATCAGAGAGTGACTTTTATGTGTTTAAGATATCTGTGATACTGTATGCCCTGTATGCATTGTGTTGATCATGTTGTTTGGTCGTTATAATAAAATATGTAAGAGTAATGTAAGATTAAAGACATCATTATCATGGCAAATTGAAGTACAATCTGAGATATTGTTTAGATGTCCTATGCAAGTTATGAACATTATGAATGTCATTATTTAGGTCTGTTTTTTAAGAGAAAACTTGAGACGTAAGCAGGTGACCCAAACAAAAGTCTCAGTTTGATCTCATTTTAAATGTCTAATATTTTTTGGAGGATCTATTGACAGAAATGCAATAGGCCTATGTCTTCAGATGTGTATAAAAGACCACACGTAATGATTATTAATGTTTGTATTACCTTAGAATAAGCTATTGCTATCTACATACACCGCGTCGTGTCCCCTTACATGGAATTCATCATGTTGTTTCTACAGTAGCCCTAAACGGACAAACTGCTCTACAGAATGCATTTCGTAAATACGTTATCTCCTTCTGCAAAGAAACAAAAACGTGACAACATCTTAGTCCTGTTTCAGTGCTTCGAAATGAAGCGGTGGAGTGAGCCGCTGCTTGCAATTCACAACCTCACCACTAGATGCCCCTAAATGTCATTCACTGTCCATTAGCTAATGTTAAAAGTTACAATGTTTGATTTAAAATTGTATAAAGAAATGCTGAAATTGACATGAACTTAAATTAATGAATAGGTGTCTTTCATTGTTTATTAACTAATACAACAATAGATTATTGTCAATTGTAATTTATTAAATAACATAAACATAAGAGAAAATAATGTAGCACCAAAAATGCAGTGTTACCATTAACAGCCTAAAATAACGCATTGAAATTAACACA
Organism: Triplophysa siluroides; assembly: GCA_006030095.1. Taxonomy (NCBI): domain Eukaryota; kingdom Metazoa; phylum Chordata; class Actinopteri; order Cypriniformes; family Nemacheilidae; genus Triplophysa; species Triplophysa siluroides. The sequence continues at coordinate 8,054,557 of VCII01000314.1, read as the reverse complement.
AGAAACAAAAATAATGGTGTGTGTATTTGGATTCAGCTTTCATTGATTCGCGCTGGTTTTGGAGTTGATACCTGAGCTTGCTGTAATACCGATCCTGCTGCGAGGGCTGAACAAACCAAACAGATCAATGTCAGGAGACCAGGCGTTCCTCTGCGCTCTCCACTGTCTGGCTCTGCCCACATCACCCTGTACAGTACATCTACACCCCTAGTGTCTGACACACTGTGTTCAGCTCTGTTAATAAAACATCAAAGCCTCCAGTGGGCAGTCGCCGAATAGCTGTCCTTCAAATAGACAGCCAAAAAGTTCACTACACTTTTTATTGCTCATTTTATTGTGCGAAGGGTCCACAAATGACCTCTTTGTCTGAGAGCTGCGCCTTTTAGCGTTGCCACTCTCAGAAACTCAAAATAACATCCACTCTCTTTTCTACTTACCTGAGGTTTGTGTCCCATTTCGCGAGATGGTCAAGAGAGTATTTTACCTCACCCTTTGAGAGCCGGAGATAAAATAGGCCATTTACACTGCATCACTGCCTCCGCGAGCAGCCGGCATCATGTGTTCACCCTCTCTCATTCACTTTCCGGAACAAATTAAGCTTTTTTGCTTTTTAGCTAATTGTGTTTATTGTGACAATCAATTGTGACATTGGGGATCAGTCAACGCGACCTGCAGTTGGCCGTGACTTCGCACTGAAAAGTAAATTACAATGAAGAAATTAATACAATTTGAGCCGTTTATTAAAACAGATTTTTTTTCAACTGTACATCATTTGCTGTTGCCAAGCAACACACAGTAGCAGCTTGCCACATTGAAAGAATAGTTTACCCAAAATAAAAATGTTGCCATTATTTATTCACCCTCGTGGCATTTCTGACCTTGTTGTTTTTTCTTTGAAATACAAACTGGGATGGTGAATCTCCAAACTTTTGTCTTTCTCATCCACATAATAAAAGTGAATAATTATTTATTCCAAGAGTACAGAAAGCACCATAACATGTTTTCTTAAAGTAGTCCATAAGACTTGAGTGCTATATTACACTTAAAGGGATAGTTCAACCCAAACATTTGATCATTTTCACCCTCTCAATTCAAACCTGTATGACTTTCTTTCTTCCGCAGAACACAAAAGAAGATATTTTAAAGAATGTTGGTAACTGGCACCCATTTACTTGCATTGGTTTTGTGTCCATGCAATAGTAAATGGGTACCTCCATTGTTCGCCTACCAACTTTCTTCAAAATATCTTCTTTTGTGTTCTGAAGAAGAAAGAACGTCTTGCAGGTTTAAAATGACAAGAGGGTGAGTGAATGATGACAGAATTTTCATCTTTGGGTGAACCATTCCTTTAAGCAAAGTCCTCACTCCCATTTTGACATACAAAAGGTGCAACACCCAATTTAAAGGTGACATCAGCTCCCTCAGCTTGCAGCCAGTTCCTTCCACCTGTCCCCCTTCTCAACCTTCATCCTGATCCTCCGTGAACTGGATTCTTCGGTCCATCATCTGCTCCCATGTGTGCATTAGAAGATTGGAGTCGCTGGAGCGGCCTCCGTGCATTTAGAGAGGATTTGCTTTACTTAGAAAGAGCTAAAGATGTTTGGTTGGTGGATGTGTGTTTTGTTGTCTGACTGTATCAGTTTGTGTGCTTTGTGTTTATCATCTCAGAGCGAAAGTGAACGTGCATGCCCTCATGTGTATTTATGGCTGCTATGTCAAATAGTGAAGAAAATTGAATTATTTTCTTTCGCTAATACATAACCATCTGCCACGAGAGGTTAATCCTGATGGGAAATAGCACCTTTGCCCCTTTCCTCTTCCTGCCCTCAGCTGCAGCCTCAATCACGAGAACAGAAATAGAGGTAGAGATGCTGAAGGGTTGGGTGGATGCCCTCAGATAAAGCCATTTGATTTGTGAGAACGTCTGTCTGATAATATGTGCTTTTATACCTCATTCCATAGTCCTCACCGGAGATCTTTGACAAGGTGAACTTGGAAGCAGGCTAATCGCAGTCTTTACTCGATCTTTTACTTTCATGAAGGCCTTTAAAAGGAAACAGAAAGCATGTGAGCACAGTAATCCAGCTCACTCATCTCTAGTCCCAAGATATGCACTTGCAGACAATTTCTAACCTTTCCTCGAGCTTCTTTTTCTATAAAAACCATGTGTTGCAATTACATGAAAAAACATCCTCAGAGGACAGAGAATGCTTTCATACAGTGCATACGTCTAGGTCTATTCTTTTCAGAAAAAATAACGGTCACATTCTTCACTTGAAAGCTATACTAGGATAATTGAAGGACACTTAATGTACTGTAGCATGTGGGGATCTTTAGAAATGAGGCAATGTCCTTTTCCTGCATTGGTTTTTAGTGCCATGTAAGTTCATGTTGCAGTTCCATGTAATGTATGTATACTTTTGTGTACTTATTACTTTAGTGAAGTGAAAGTGACCTATTTGTCAGATATGGTGACCCATACCCAAAATGTGACCTCTGCATTTAACCCATCCAGAGAGTAGTGAACACACGTACACCCGGAGCAGTGGGCAGCTATCACTGCAGCGCACGGGGAGCAAGTATGGCTAAGGTGCCTTGCTCAAGGGCACTTCGTTACCTGCCGGCCCTGAGAATTGAACCGGCAACCTTCTGGTCACGAGTCCGACTCTCTAACCATTAGTGTACTATTCAGTTCTACTTTGGATTAAATTGGCCACATTTTATAGTTTAAAAGTAAAAGTGTGCTTGTACAGTAAGTATACATTAATTCTTTCACCGCCATTGACGAGATATTACGGCAATCAGTGTTTTTACTGTTTTACAGCAGGTGGCGCTGTTACACACCTTTGGGAAAAAGTACAGAATCCCAGAACCTAGAACGTATATTTCTTATCGGTTTTTAATGATTGTTATGAGTGTAATCGGGTGGAATCTTTGACAAAAAATGTTAATTATCTCAGCTGTTTAATCAAAGTGATGCATTTTTGAAGAAACCTACCCACATCTAAGGAGTGATAAAAAAAGAACAAATGAAGATAGAAGAATACGTTTTTTTGGTTTAAAAGCAGAGACTCTGTTCTTTCATTGGACATATTGTTTGTCCATATATTCTTTACAGAAAATGTACTGTGAGCCATTCAATTTGGTGAAAATGTTAAAAAACGCTGGCGTAGGCTGGCAACTTAAAAAAAAAAGCCTTGCGGGGAAAGAGTTAAGTGTAATAGTAGTAAACTTTGAGTACAACAACATTTTTTTTTTAAGTTAACTATTAGGTTTACTGATAGTTTATTGATTCTTGTAGCACATTTTAGTCTATAAAAGTACTCTCTACGCCCCACTCATTTTTTCATCTTTTCCGCTCGCATATTAGTTATTTCAAATGTAGCATGCTCGCGCAAATAGGGGGCGACGCGGCCGCGACGCGCATGAGATGGAAATAGTTAGTAACTTTTCAGAGTGCTGCGGCTCACGTTTTCCGCGCGGTTTTAAACGTGAAATGTAAATCGGACCTAAAGTATACTTTCAGCAAACTTGACTCAAACTTAACATCATACTTATAGTTTACAATTTTTATATTATTTCTATATGAACTTCAATTTCCATGTGTACTTCACCACCATCATCCTGAACTGTTCTAAGGACGGATTGGACCAATCACAGTTATTTGCAATTTTCACTGTAAGAGCCTACCTCAGCACGGCATGATTACAAATCGCTCACGGCACAGAATTTTCGGCATTTTTGTCTTACTGTGCAGAATCGTGCTGATATTATGCGTGTAGCGATGTCGCTACTCAGGAATGGTCACTTGTCAGCTAGACACCAGTTTCTCTCTTTAGCCAAAATAGTGCATTATTGAAGAAGGAAATATAGTCAATTTAGCTGTCTAACAGCTGGAGCTGGAGGTACATACGGAAACAAAAAAGGTTTTCAAGTCAAAGCGCTGTTTCTTGCGTTACCAAGGCAGCGACTGATGAATTTGTGTTCACATTCTAAAGAGTTCCGTTATCAGCCCTATTAAACCATATCCGTACCTGTTGGCCCAGATCAGCACAGCGTGGGACCCTTAAGCAACGAGAACACATTTGGCGCGATGGTGGAAAAGCTCTCTTGGGTTACTTTATTATAAGTATGTCTCCAACCAAAGGCTGATTACAATTATAGACCAAAATATACTTTTTTGTCGGTATAAGTCTACCTAAAGTACATTTCTGAGAAGCACATAAAAGGAGACTTGAATTTTGCTTTCTTTTTTTAGTTTAGTATACTTGAAAGGGTATGAGGCAGTTAAGGCTCTGTATTACCGAGTAACCAATACCATGTACAATATACATATAATGTTTATAACAGCACACTATCATAACATAAGTCACCAAAATATACAGACATTGCTTAAGGTTTTTGACACAAAGGGCCTCTTTTCATTTAACCAAGATGAGTGCTTGCTGAAAAGCAGTTTTTGTTTAAAGCTTGTTCAGGTTTAGACCTGATTGAGAGTGCTTATGTCTGAGTTATTTACTCTGTAATTAGTCTGTCTTTTCCACCATTCTATCCCATTCAAGATGATTTTCAGAACGGTTCTAATGATAGTCATTCATTGGCACATCAGCAGTCTGATCATCCTCTCTCATGTGACTTTCTGTCTGCATTTTGTCATCTCTCTGAAACTTTATCCGCAGGTATCGCTGTTAGACCGATCTCATATTTGATAGTTTATCGTTTTAATTTTGCATTTTTGTCAAATATTATCTCTATCACTTTTCTATCCCTCCGTGCTTCTATAACCTCAGGACACCAAATAAATCGATGCGTCTGTCCTAACAGACTTGTCACTCTCTGTACTAGAGAGAAATTGGGAGTAATTTCCGGGCCCTGCATGTGTGGGCAGTGAAATGTAGGCAGGTTTCTGAAGAGAATCTCATTGCTCTCTCACCAGCATGTAGTGCCACAAAATTCCATTAACAATCTCACAGTTCTGATACGGCCGCACACAGAGTCTGGACACACAGGTGGGCTGTCATCCTCTGACAGAAGAGCAGCCCCTCCGTTCTGCACTGCCGTCCCTGCGTAGGCGGGTGTGTGTCCCTGCAGTCACACTATAGAGAGAATTGAGGTTAACACAACAGGAAGGTCCTGTGACTTTCTGGAACACAATAATAACATTGAAGCAAATTCTGGGTGTCAATGGAAGCCGCCGCTTCTTACATATAGACCGTTTCATCGGAGGTATGCACTTGGACCAAAGTTAACTTCCGGTCTGTGTTTGGTTATAATATATCAATTTATTTTATATTAATATTAATTCATATATTTTATTGTATATCAATTATATTCAATTAAATGAAAACTACTCAACAGTAGTTGATTCTTTGCAGATGTCTATTAGAAGTTACAGTCGGCCTCATTATGTTGTGCCTTTGAAACCGTCAATAAGGCTCTTGGTATATATTGTTTGTTTGTTTTTCTTAATTTATAAAGCAATACTAAAAACCCCGCTGGGGTGCCACAGTGCTTTACAGTAAACACTACTAAAACTATGGGACAAACAAAACAACTTTTTTTTCAAGTCTAAACAGTGTAAATCTAGACTTTAAACGACAGTAATGACTGTGTTGTTAAACAGCGCAAAAATCGTATTATTTTTAGGTTATTTACCTATTATTATTTACATAATACCTGTAAATTCACAAATGTTGCTGTAATCCAAAGGAATATCACATCACTGATTGGTTTTTAATCTATATAATTCACATTTTTATATGTGTATATTTGTCTTTGTGACATATGTAAATAAATATAACTCACAACAACAACTACAGTATGTACAAAACATCAAAAAATGTATGCCCTAAAGAAGCAAAAATACATGCTTACATCAGCCGGCCCATTTGGCCATCCATTTTGTTAAGACCTGACAAATACATTTAATTGGATTAAAAATTGCTCCGTGTTGAGCCTCAAATTATGCAGCTAATAATAAATGATCCCAGGGATGCAGTTTGTTTATTGGGTAGTGCTTGTAAATATTATTTCAGCTGTGAGACAGCCATGCACCACAAATATCCAGGTCAAGGACTGTTGCTCATCTCTCTCTCTTTCTCTCTCTCTCTCTCTCTCTCTCTCTCTCTCTCTCTCTCTCTCTCTCTCACACACATTTTTCATATGCACCCATCTCTTTCTCACTTTCACTGGTCATGACATTAAAAGCTATCAATTTGTGGTAAAACACTTTTTGGTTGTGGGCCCCCAAGGCATTTCCAGTAACCCTTGACAGGACCTACCAAGATATTTGTCATTGCACTTTTTCTCTGCTTTTGTATATCCCTGCAAATGTCATATGAAATGAGAATCTATCGGTGGTCCGGATTACATCGGATGCTCTCCGTCGCACGTCTTACAGCCTGTCATAATTTCTCTGCCCCAAGGTGGCCGTGACATTTGTTGTGGGTTCAGAAGTTCACCAGGAGACCACAAATGACTTCACCCAAATCGGGAAACCTTTTCTAATGGGAACAGTTGCTCTCGGTAAGACTCGCTTCCCTTTTTTGTCCGAGATACAGTGGCCGCTGAAAGCATTTTGACACTGATGTCACATCTAAAAATGTGTGAATGTCATTGCTTTAGAAAGGGGCATCTGCAAACAAATGATGCTAGATGGTTTGTCAGAAAGGATTCTGAGCTATTTTGCAATTGATCTTAAAAGCCATTAATAGATGGTGTTCCATCCTTGTGTGATTCAGCCTGTATGACTTTCTTTCCATTATTAAACATTTTTGTAATCTTTTCCTAATGTTTTTATGTTGTTTTAATAACATTTTAATAAATGTTTTGTGCTGTATTTCTTTAAACTACAACCGCCACTTGGTGGTATAATACAGAGACATTTTTAAGTGTGACTTCAGGAAAAATGTTGTGTTGCTCCTTTCTTCCTGAAGTGTGTAGGCAGTGGTGTGTCTGTGTGTTTGGGTTAAAGTGAAGAGAACAGAGAGCTACCGGGACCCGTCTGCATGTACGCTGCAGCTGGTGTGCCGAGCAGTTAATAAAGAACCTCTCGAACCTTATCACTGTGACAATGTAGATGTTAGCCAGGCGTCCAGGGGAATTTTCTCTCGCCTCTCTGTCCCTTTCTCTAATCCTGTTAATTAGCTGCCACACTCAGAGCTGTAAGGTCCGGTGGAAGCCATCCTTCCCTGGCCGGCAGGAGGCTTCTGTCAACAGAACAAACAAAATCCGCCTGCAAGTCTCACACGTCGCCTTACTCTCATTTACAGCCAGGTCCGCCGTGGCACCTTTGAATAGACAGTCACTCGCTTGACAGCTTTTTTAAAGGGCCCGGTGTACCCCCCGTGGAACCTACGGGCCCCTAATGGGCATGTGCTTTTAAGTCGCAGGGCTAGGCTTTGTTTATGGTGACAGCGGGGGAGTCCATCAGTGGCCTGGTGTCAAACCAATAACGTTTTATAAAAAAATACTCAGGATGCGCACGTCAGCATGTGTAGTGCTTGGAAGGTTTATGCAGATATATGTCTCACAACGCCCCACACTTGGGTTTATTTGCCTGAATTCCAGCAATGGACTCTTGGGAGCATTTGCAATTACAAGGGCTCTTACCTTTCGCTGTGCGCCATCTGTTGTAACCTACTGGGTTTAGTCCCCTGCTTCTTGTTCGTATTTATCTTACTGATGATTTTCGTTCGATGCAAGGGAAAACAGAGTTGTGACCATCAGCACTTTTAAAAGAGGCACTTTTTTATAAAGATGCTCTTAATTCTCTGGTTTTTATTTAGAATCACTAAAACTGAATGCAGTTTTAGTGGTTTGCAGAAACCTCCGGCCTAGTTCTGCACCACAAGTTTTAAATATCCATCTTTTTTTCTATTTTTGAGGATTGTACAAAAAGTGCTATTGGGTTCAACATCATTTAATTAAAGTGATAGTCCACCCATAAAATAATAATTCTGTCATCATTTACTCACTCTCTTGTCATTTTATACACAGAACACAAAAGAAGATATTTTGAAGATTTTCCTTAACCGGCACCCATTCTCTTTCATTGGTTTTGTGTCCACGCTGTACAAGTGAATGGATGCCGGCGCTGTTCGGTTACCAACTTTCTTCAAAATATCTTTTGTTTTCTGCTGAAGAAAGTCATACAGGCTTGAAATGACAAGAGGGTGAGTAAATGATGACATAATTTTTGTGTGACATATCTCTTTAATATAGAATGGAAATAGAATTCTGTGTGGTCACAAGAGTGCGTTACTCAGTTTCATAGTTTCATAGTTTAAATTCTGATTGGATGAGATTCCAACTGATGTCTGAGTCAGAACCCTTCCTCTCATGAAATGTTTTTTTAACTTTTTGGGCTTACTGTAGATTAAAATCCTTTTCCAGTGTAGTTAATAGTGTTTCGTTATGCATTCAAATTGTTTTTTTAATGCAGGTCTTATAGCCCTGAGACCTCAACATTACAAATCATTGTTGTCCTTTCGAAATCTCGGATGTTCAAATTCATTGTTTTTCACGAAATGGTACGAAAACATTGTAGTTTTTCAACCATTAAATAGTTGACAAGCACTTTAAAAACTTTTTATTGATTAGATATTTGCAAAACCCTGCAGTGGCAGACATAAAGGGTGACTAATAATAATGATTTATGGCAACAACAACAAAATCTGGAGACACAAGGTTTGAGAAGGACAACAGTGAAATGCTTTATTTTATGGCTGTGTATGTGTCTTTAACACTGTTTTTGTATGATATTTTACATATTAACTGATGTTTTTTAATCAGGTGGAATAGTCAACGTCATGCCGTACCTGTTTTCAGAAATCTCCCACGTTAAAACACAGGTAATCTCCAAACCTTTTGTACTTTTAACTGCTGATCTCTGAGAATTCTGTGAGGTAATAAACGTTTTTGGTACAGGTCTTATGGTTCAGGAGAGCTGTACTAGGAGGTCTTGCCACATGCACACTCCTTAATATATTATGGTAAGTTTAGACTGTTTTGTTTCTGTTATAATCCGCTATTTATCCCTGTTAAGTTATCTATGTTATATATGCAAGTATATGCTTAATTATTAACAATGTCATAGATACTTTATGGTTTTGTACTTTTATGTGTGTGTGTTCTTATGTTAATGATTCTAAATGGTGGTAGTTTTTCTGTGTCTCGTATTAGATTTTGATGCACCAATTTTAAAGCTGTACAATAAAATCACACAATATTTGACAGCCACGGTGACTTTAGAAGACTTGTAGACATATAGCCTCTTGGACTACTATTATTGTGCCTTTTGTGAGCGGGTTTAAGACAACATAAGGATGGTAAATGCAGACAGAATATTTGGATGAACTACTCATTCAATGCTATTGCACGACTGCATAATCTCCGAAAGAGTCACTGTGATGCCAGGCACGTTCTCTTTCCTTCCAAAGGTGACGTGTCCTTCAGTTTAATTTAAACATTAGACGACTGTCAAGTTCAACGGTGACAATGCAAAGCCCTCCGTGTTCACTTTGTCACTTACCATTTTAAACCGACCTAGAAAGAGCAGAACCACACAGCTTCTATTTTTCAGTACAGGGATACAGGAGATGGGAGACCTGTGCGTTCCAACTCCCTCCTGAGCTGCCCGCTCGTCCTCTGTGCCTGATGTCTGTCTGATTTTAGCACAACCTGAAAAACTCTCTGACACACTGCCGTTCCATCTAATCATCTGTAAAGAAGTTATTGAGTTACCAATCAGTACCATTACTCAAGAGACCCAAAGCAATTTATGTTGCAGCAGATGAGATGAAACGAGAAGGCTTCTGGAGATGATATCTCATGTCTGACTCTTTGGAGACCCAGAATGCACTGCTACAACCGTGCCGGTGGGGTGTACGTCACCATACGTTTCAGTCTACATTAATGCATAGTTAGCTGTGGTGTTTTAATGTAACATTCATTGAAAAACCTGTTGTATCATAAAGCTTTCACTGTTTTCTGAAGACCTGGCCTAAAAAAAGGATGCTCTCAGTGCAAAGTATCCAGAAGTATCCATAATATTGTAGAATACACGTCGACAGCGAGTTTAGTGTCTGTTGTTGTTTTTCACAGAAGGAATTATTGGCCTGCCTTTTCTCTCATATATATTTCATCAGGCCCAATTCTGATGTATTAGACACCCGGTTACATCAGCTACATCCGTCTGCAGCTTTATTTGATTTGCTGCAACGAATCCACAAGCATTTACTCTTGCTTTGACCAGCATGCCCGTTTGATTTAATTTCACTTTGTATCAGCCAGTTTACCTGACTGAACTCTCACATCATTTCTGGCCAGACAAGCTTAAGGCTTGTGTTCCAGCATCCAACAGTACATGAGGGTAATTTACTCTCTATCCATTACAGCTGGTTTCTTCTGAAGCAGAGACAGAACAAATGTTGACTTATTTCTACTCAAATTCGCATTATTTAAGGCAGCTGCACACACATCATGCTTAAAGGGACAGTTCACCCAAAAATGAAAATTCTGATATCATTGACTCACCTTCGAGTTGTTGCAAATCTGTATAAATGTCTTTGTTTTGATGAACACAGAGAAAGATATTTGGAAGAATGCTTGTTACCAAACAGTTCTTGGACCCCATTGACTACCATAGTAGGAAACATTACAACGGCAGTCACATGTGCACCAGAACTGTTTGCTTTATGAAGCAATTTTTCCTCATCACTTGTGACAAAATCAAAGCACACAATCACAAATTTGCTCCGCTCCCATACAGACTGTGTTGTTGAAATATCCATTATTTAATGTTCTTTTATCAGCACTTTGCATCAGGCCTCTTACCCTAAGATGTCAACCGCAGAGTGATTTTCCCTTTTTTTGTTGTTTTGTCAGCTCATAATTTCAGTATCTAATTATCAAACTGAGCATAATTCTATTTTCTCTCCTCTATAGAGAGCAGAGGAGGAGAGCTGCATTGAATTTTATTGAGATCTTTTGAAGCATAGCCTGTACAGATTAGCAGATAAATCTCTGGTGGCCCCTGAAGAGCGAGGCAAACAGTTTTATGAAGTTTTTGAAGCCGACAATTTTTCCTTTGATTTCTGTAAGCTATATCAAATCGGTGTTTCGAGATGGTCTTTTTCATCTTTTGAAGTACAATCACAATATCAACTTTTACTTTATTTGACTCAGAAATGCAGTTGTTTGGGGGTGTTGGGTATATCTGGGTTTTATGGCTTTTGTAAAACGGGTAGCCTACAGCTTAGACGTCTGGATATCGTGGAGAAGCTTTTTAGGGTCAAAATTAAGTGGGCCTAGGGCAAGGTTTTTTTTTAATTGTCTGGCCACATAACACTTCCATATTTGCTTTCCCTAGCTTTTTTGCCAATGCTAAGCCAAAATATATAGAAAGAATATTTTTTTTGTTTAACCAGTATCATTTAAATTGTATTAAATTTTGTTGTTAAGTACTACACGTGTTAATTTATTGATTACTGTAATTTGTAATATAATAATTATATTAGATACATATATATATATTGAAATATTAATCGTGCTTTATTTGAAACCTAATGCCAGCTATAGATGATTGATTCCCCTCTAAACCTCAGAACAAATATCTCCCTGCTAATCTCACCCAGTATTTCACCACCACAGCCGCACCGTTGTCAGCATTTGCGTTACATATCGGCGCTCTGACGTTTAACAACTCACTCCTTTAGTCACCTCTGAGATACGACGCTTCTAATGCCCCCTGCCTCTGATTTAGTTTGCTTTGGGTGGCTGGCGTCCCATCATAATTGAGTCATCATCAGCGAGCGAGCGGTCGTACTGGAGCTCGCCCGCGGGCACAGCATTAATGAACCCTGCAGCCAATGCGGCCTGTGCCGTGATGACTGATGAATGATTGCTGGAGGATCCGCCATGCTAGATTTGTCACCAAAATGAGACCCCCTTCCCCCCGACTCCTGCGCGACGGAACATCAGAAACGTCACGCAGCCTGTTTGTCAAATGATTAAGTCTTCCAAACAAGCTCAAAACCATCATGCTGTGACACATCACGTCTGAGGAGTGCAATAAATCGGACGACGTTTGAAGAACGACACTGCGATTGATATGAATGCGTCGTCGCGAAAACGGCTCCATGGTCGTGAGCTCGTGATGGAGGTACGAGGGGGATGAATGGCGACGCTGTCATTATTAACGCTAGTTAGAGTACACCGCGGCTTGTAATCATTTCTGGTTGCGCCGAGTGTGAGGACTTTTTAAATCACCCAAAACTCATGGAGGGCCATTAACCCTGAGTGGCTGTGTTAGCAATCTAGACTCAATGTTTGACAGGATACTTCACCATCAAGTAAATCTCGCGTCGCTCTGTCTGTCTCTCTCAGAGCGGCGGGTGTGTTTTTCAGATTTTTATTCTCTGTTATCACAAAACCTGTTTGTTACAGTTAGTCAAAGAACTTCAGATTATTTATGGCCCTGCCTGTGAAAACCCAGCTAAAGTCATTTTGTGATTTACTACATAAAGTCATGCCACTGCACATATTGTAAAGAACATTCTGTGAAAATGTAACCTTGATGTCTTCATATTGACGGAGTGAGGCCAAAGATTGAAATCATAGTGAAATGTACGCAAGGTGGACAATACTTAAGTATTTTCACTCTCAAGTACATTTTCAAGAATTTACATTCATTTATTTAGCAGACGCTTTTATCCAAAAGTGACTTTAGGAACATAACAAGTGATTTATCTTAAGAAATCAATAATGACGATATGTGCCAGTTATACTAAGTTTCACAACATTCAGAGAGTGTAAGTATTTATATGTACTTAAGTATTAAAGGTAAAAAACATAAAACAATTATTTATGAAATTAACAAAAATACTTAAGAAATAACACGGAAACACAGGGAATTAAAGGTCCAGTGAATGAAATTTACTGGCCTCTAGCGGTGAGGTTGCGAATTGTAACCAACGCCTCACTCCACCCCTCATTCCTCCCTTTCGAAGCACTATGGCAACTGACACAGGGCTAAGATGTTGTCACATTTTCACTTTGCTGAAGAAATTACATATTTATTAAACGCGCTCTGCAGAGCAGTTTGTCCGTTTAAGGGGTCATATGGCGCGAATACGTGTTTTTCTGTGTCTTTGGTGTGTTATAAGTTACCCATGCATCTATTAGACACGTAAAATTGCAAAAATTTAAGTGTCGGGAAAAATAATGCATTCTGTCTAAAAGCGAATGCTCACCCAGACCTGCCTGAAACGCCTCGTGTAACCACACCCCCACAAATCTACGTCAGTTCCTGGTATGATATGACTAAGACCGCCCAAATGTATACGCAAGTAATGTGGGCGTACCTGTCAGTACAATTGCTTTCGAACCTGATGTTCCGAATATGGTAAGAGGCGTTACTTTCCGTCACACGCTTGCAGTATTCGACCAATCACTATGCACTGGTTAACTGGCCAATCATAGCACACCTCGCCTTTCAGAGCGTTGAGCTTTGTAAAAAATCTGCACGTTTCAGAGAGGCGGGTTAAAGAGGAGATACAAACATGCACGGTATGTGGAAAATGAACCTTAAATCGTGTGTACACATTACATTACATCTAAAACAAACCATAATATTTGTTTTAGCCGTGTCATATGACCCCTTTAAGGCTACTGTAGAAACAACATGATGAATTCCATATTAGGGGACCCTAATGTATGTAGATAGGAATAGCTCTTTCTAAGGTAATAAAACCATAATGCTTTATTATGGAAGGTCTTTATACACCTCTGAAGACATAGTTATGTTTATTATATTGCATTTCTGACATAGATCCTCAAAATAATTACACATGGGACCTTAAATAGTTGAAATCAAACTTTGGTGCTTGTTCAAAATTGGATGATGATACTTTAGCCTGGTTTCCACAGACAGGGTCACATTTTAAATTCATTATTTCTCCTGTTTGTCACATCGCATATATGTTGAAGAAACCTGCATCTTAAATGACATAGTTGAATCCTATTATCCTTTTGGGCATTTCTTGTACCTTTGTGGATCACCTAATATAACCGGCGTTATGCCTTCAACACAAAAGTTGTATGTATTTTTCACATTTGAACTCTAATAACCTTCACGTTTTACTCATCACAGCTCCTGACTGAAAGACAAGGTTTAGTTTATTTCAGAGGGCACGATGATATATCGATTTGCGGCCTGACCCCGTCCTTGGACTCCTCCGATAGCCCTGTAAAGCCGGCCCGAATGAAATCCCGGCCACTGCGGCTTTATACTGTATGCCACAGTCATAACAGGGTCTCCTCTGAACTTCCTCCAAAAGAGCCGGGCTTTGTGTTTATTCTCTTGAGAACCTCTGAGAGAAAGACAGAGAAAGAGAGAGAGTGAAGCAGGTGTGGATGTTAAAGAAAGCAGAAATGGAGGATGATAAATACAACTGGATGATAAGAAAGTGGATGCCAGTTTGAGAAAGAAGGGCATACAATGAGAGAAATGGATATGTGAGAACATAAATACAACATCATATATAGAAAGACAGATGGTAAAAGAGAGAGTGTATGCTTGTGCAAGAGCAAGAGAGAGTGAGAGAGAAGACCGTTGTGGGCCAATCTCATCTGTCACAGCCAAGCTTCATCATTAATATGCAACAGCAAGCCACTGATGCTTGGCATTGACCCATTTTCTCGCTGAAATATCACTGCAAGGTTCACGGTGTAAGAGAGACGCGGACCTTCACATAATCGGCTTTGCGTGGAACACCCAGGTATGGGAGGTAAAGAGAGCCGTCTGGCAAAGGGTCTGTCTGGAAAAACAGGCGCTCGTATCCTGTGATAATAAGGCCGGCACACTTTGATTATTACAGCCGCAGGAGTTCAGAAATAGTCCGCCCTCCAAAACCTATAATGACAGAATTTGAAGTCATCACACATTGAAAATGATTTCACCCACATAATAAGGTGCCAGTACCGGGAAGCACATGATGAAACATAAAACAGCAGTGTGCATGTGAAGTGGTGTCAAGACATTAATCCTCACAGGGCAAATCTCATCGACGAGTGAAAACATGCGAGGCGCCGTCTTTCAACTCAAGGGAAAAGTGCATGGAGCGCTTGAGCATTAAATACCAAAGCATCGTATGATTATGCAAATGATGTGTATTCAGTATGTATACAAATATGGCTGGATATGGAGATATCCTTTTGAGAATGTGATTTTTTTTCTCACATGTCCATAAAACCGTCAAATGTATGCATTTAAATATCAAGGGAATATTCATATTCACATTTATTCATTTAGCAGACCCTTTTATCCTAAGTGACTTACAAATAAGAGTGCATTTTGACAAAGGTCTTGAATATGTATTAGACACGTGAGGGCTGCTTTAGAAAATATATTTGATTCATTTGGTATAAATGTTATATACTTTGAATTATATATTATTTACGGACTGGGGTAGCCAAATGTTTACATTATTTTAATAAAGCTCAAGTCTGGATTTTCTATTTAGACCTCAAAGTCTTGGCTACAAAAATGCATTGAAGAAAGCGTTATTGCTTATGAGAAACGACTTAGCATAAAGTCATGGGGCATGTTGTCACACCTACAGGAAACGCTGTCACAATGGAACCTGTCATGGTTTCACCTCTTCTTGTCAGGTATTTCTTGGTTTAGAGGTGGAATCATACAGAATCCTTTGTTTCTCTGGTCTGCGTCATTGTTCCTACCCTCCTGTTTCCTAGTTTGTGTTAATTAGCTTCCCCTTAGTGTTTGATCTGTGTCACCTGGTCCCTATTTAGTTATCCTGTGTTTGCTTCCCTTAAATAGTCCTCATGTTTCATTGTCTTGTGTCGGTCATTGTCTTTACGTGCATGCTGTTGTGAAAGTCACTGTGTCCTGCATCTTCTTGTACCTTGCCGTGTCCTCCAAGTTCCTGTTACCCCCGTGTTAGTGAGTCAGTTCAGTGTTTGTACTAGTGTTTATTTTCATAGTCTAGTCAGTTAGTGTCCTTGTTAAATATTATCATTTATCCTGTCTTGTTTTCCCCATTGTGGGTTTTGTTTTGTCATTTTATAGTGTTCTTTGTTTTATGTAAAATACCTGTTACCCCTTCACCACCGTGCCTGCCTGCATTTGGGTTCTCCCCCTCCAGTTCCTGACAGGAACCGGTCATTATACAAAAAAATACTGGATTTAAAAAATTTTAAATAAATAAAAAATGTGAAGATTTAAACACATTCCTGACATTTAAAGAATAAAACTAAAAGAGAATCAGTTCTCAGTTGCATTATATAGTTAATGTATGGCAGTTTGTCCTTGTGTTTGCTGTTTACCCAACATTTAATTCGTATTTCACATTTTTATTTTACTTTAGTTTACTTTAGATGACAGAACTGACAAAAATATGTTAATACCGTTTTGAATTAAGATCTTCAAAATTCATCAACATTTTTGGAAAAAAACAAGCAATGGAGGAATTGAACTTTTGACTCTTAATCGTAGCATGACACGTTTCAGCTTTGGCTTCCCATAGCCTATACATTTTGTATAACTTTTCCGGTTGTAGCTGCAGTACATGCATTTTATATAATGTTGTATTAAATATAAATATATTTTCTGTATTTTATTTTTTAAAAGACTGTATTTGTCCTGTTCTATTTCTGTATTGCAGGTGTTGGGCAGTTTTAGAGATTGTTCCCCAGTTGGCCGTTCAATCGGTGCTGGAGCAGAGAGTCTTAAACAACAGCGCAGGACAAACAGAGACGATCCAGTTTGTGCACACATTTGTCTACTCCAACATTTCCCTGGAGGAGTGAGTGTATACACAATAACACACACCAGCATATAAAAACGTGTGTCGAGGTTATTGTACAGTATACACATCACCTTTCTTACAGTAATATACATACACATATAAATAGGCTACTCAAATGTCTGTGGAGACTCTCATTTATGTTTCAGAGTCCAGAGCACGTTATGTTATGTTGACTCTTCTGGAATCTTCTCAGACGTTGTGCCACTTTAGTTTTTGTGGATGTTGAGTGAGCTATTCTGTTGTTATAACGTCCATCTTTAAAAGCACATCTTCTCCCCTTAACGCGTGACGGCAGATACCGAACTGGCGCGTGTTCAGTGCGCGTCACGAAGAATTACAGCTCAATAAAATAAGCAACGCGAGTCAGGCAGTGAATACCGCACGAACACCGCTCGAGCTCCTTTAATCGCTGTCTCCGGTTTTATATGTGACTTTGGAAGGGCATTTCATTTTCACGAATTCATACGTTACAAAACTTCTTTATGTGTGAGTTTTATCAATGTAAAAATGAGCTCCCACTGCATTCGTGTGTAAATACAAGCAGATATAGTTTTGCCCGCAATGATGGGGGTGAATAGCCTGATTAGACATGTCAGTCAGCATTAGAGGTGCTACGAGTTTTCCCCCACAATCCGTTTTCACGTTTTCAGCCCAGTACACACACCTCGAAGGATGCGCCGAGCTCATATGACTGACTAAGCAGCACTTAAGCAGGTGAGGACCCTGTAAATAAGCTTTTCCCCTCAGAAATGATCTCCCTCTATTGAGCTCTGTGTGGATGGATCCTACCACCTGGAGATCGGCTCCCCTTGACGGTTTTATATCTGCTTGGTTTGTTGGACTAATCTGCTCCGAAAATATGGAAAAAGGGAGAATAAAGGATCGATTGTGTTTGAAGTATTTTGACCAAGATAAATGTACGGTTCAACTCGTGCATCATTCGACTTATTCTGATAGGAGATTCATAACGCTGCATCTTAGTCATATATTTTCAAATATTAAAACTTCTTGTAAACTTCTATCTTGCAGTTTTACTAAGATTTTGTAATTGCTCTAAATGATTTACTTTGAGAGTTTGCGCTTTTAAAAGAACAATCGGTGACACTGAATTATAACTATTCACACGCAACGTGTAGAGGAAACATATCAGACGTAATTTAGAAGACGCAACGTCAAGAGGAAAATTGCAGGCTTGCTCTTAAACATTACTTGATTTTTTTCACAGGAAATATTTCCTTTATATTCGCACGGAAACAGATTTTCACGTCACTGTTTTGACAGTTATTTAATTTAGCTGTCTGCACACCCCTGCTTCGTGAATATGTGAATGTTTCCTTAATGACGACAGGTGTCGGTAGTCATAGAGTCCGGGTCAGAGATGCGCAGAACAACAGTGC
The DNA here is from genome assembly GCA_006030095.1 of Triplophysa siluroides. Lineage (NCBI taxonomy): Eukaryota > Metazoa > Chordata > Actinopteri > Cypriniformes > Nemacheilidae > Triplophysa > Triplophysa siluroides. Next base: position 8,036,331 of record VCII01000314.1, on the reverse strand, counting down.
AGCCCGGAGCACTGCAGGGGTACTGCAGAAGTACTGCAATAGACTTCAACACAACGTTTCTAACTAAAGTGAAAATAAAATCCACTCAACCGTACACAAATGTAAGCAAGGTCATAAAATATCGCTAGCGTGTAAGTATGTTTTTATGTTGCATTGCCTATGGAATAAGAGACGCGTGAGTGCGCATACCAACTAACTTGCAATTACACACAGATCAATATGTGTCTGCTTGTTTATGGGTTTCAAGTATTTATTTACGAGTTTACCTCAGCATTAACTCTCATTCATCATAGTGCATAACTGTCTTCTTCAGCATAGATGTATCGCTATCTCTCTTTTTCTCTCATTCATAGTCGGCACTAATGACTAAAAGCCCTCCCACAGGGCTGCATGTGAAGTGTAATTGTCTAGAGGCTCTCCAAGTTGTAGTACAGTTCTTATTCTCATCATTTGCTTTACATGCCATACACAGATTTATTGCTCCTTTCCGTCCCTGTGTTTAAGGACTGATGGTCACCTGATTCAAGTTTTTGCCTGCGCCACAGAAATTTGCCAAAGGTTTGGAGACAATGCACACCTGGGTGCGAGCACACAAGGGATTGGATGAAATATGTGGGGCATCTATTTTTCTCGCAAAGCAATTTTTGTTTCAAATGATGGCCGGCTTTCGAACGTTGTGCTTGATCTTTTTGCTACGGGAAGACAGATTCCGGGGAGAAAAAGAGAAATAATTAACGAAAAAAGAAAATCATTTGCGACAGAGTCACATTACAGGTCTGTCTTACAAAGCTTTGAGTTAAATATTTTAAAGGCCTGACTTGCTCTCAGCCGGCTCCATTATTGAGACACAAGTATACTTAAGGAGGAACAGGCATTAACCTACAGACAGAGGGTCAGTCTGCATTGGACATCGACTTTAAAAGGCCTTCCATTTGATAACCTCTGGATTCATCGATTATATACAACTGATGGGATGCAAGCACTGACTCAGAGCTTTGCTTTTTCAATTCAATTAAAGCTCTATAGTGGAGCTACTCGATATTCCTTCTGCACGGGCAATTATATTGTCAGTCTTACGATTGATTTGTCTACGGTCGTTAAGGCTTTCTTTTTTTACGGCTGGAGCAGAGGTATTTTCTATAATTATTTATTCTTTTTGGACTGAATTTGATAATGCCATTGTAGGTAGTCGCTAGCGAGTAAGAGTTGAGCGCACAACCGCTTCTCAGTGGATGGGGTACAAAAAGATATGTAGTATTTTTATAAAAATTATAACATTTATTAAAAAGAGTGTGTTCGGATTTGATCCAAACATCTTTAATGAGCACATCACAAATCAGGTGTATTTTTCTCCTACCTTTAAATAACTAACAAAATAATAAACGGTCATTTTGTCCTTCAACCCTCCATCATATCCGACGGAAGAGGTTGTGATTCCAGCAAAAAACAATCAGTAGGCATGACATCTCTATTCATATTAAAGTCTACTTGCGCCGCTGCCATGCCACCATTAAGGGCAGAAGTTAAAGACAGAGCGCAATGTATATGTATTAGGAGAGCTTTGGGTTCTATATTGGTTGATTTGTATTCTCCCTTTATAAAATAATATTAAACACAGAAAACCAACAGCAGTAAGTCAGACGTGCCTCTCTTTGCTGACCAGAAGGAAATGCAAAGCACTTGCCAGAATGATTTTCGGAGCTTGCCAATGAGGCACTAAACATTGTATTAAGCTGAGAAGTTAACACCGGTCAAGTCTCATCGGTTTGTTTTCACACACAACCTACCGAATGATTTAAAGGGGTCATATGACACGGCTAAAGCAAATGTTATCGTTTGTTTAAGATGTAATGCAATGTGTATACACAATTTAAGGTTTAATAAATGCGGTATTTACCACATACCGTGCATGTTTGTATTTCCTCTTGGCTCCGCCTCTCTGAAATGCGCAGATTTATTTACAAAGCTCATCATTTTGAAAAGCGAGGTGTGCTATGATTGGCCAGTTAACCAGTGCGTAGTGATTGGTTGAAAACTGCAAGCGTGTGACGGAAATGTAACGCCTGTTACCATATTTGGAACATCAGGCTCCGAAGCAATTGTACTGACAGGTACGACCACATTACTTGCGTATACATTTGGGCGGTCTTAGTCATATCATACCACGAACTGACGTAGATTTGTGGGGGTGTGGTTACACGAGGCGTTTCAGGGTGAGCATTCGCTTTTAGATAGCATGCATCTTTTGTTTCAACACTTACATTTTTGCAACTTTAAGTGTCTAATACATGCATGGGCAACTTATAACACACCAAAGACACAGATAAACAGAGCGCCATGTGACCCTTTAAAACTGGACAGAAATGAAGTGATGCTGCAGGCTTTCTCTTCCCAAAAGCAGATTAATACCTCTGAAACATAGCACTTTAGCTACAAAGCCATACAGAATAAAGACAAAAAAATATTTGAATTTCAAAGACACTGGGACTGAGTCAAAAGCAAGGACTTTCAAAGACATTACATTGAATGAGGATGGAATGGAGAATCAGTACACGCATTCTCAAATGGGGTGAGTGTTTGAAAGATGGGAGGTACATTTTACCGATGCTTGTAGCTGAATCACTCCATATGCAACGACCTTTTGGCCTTACCCTTAGGCTTTTTACCACTTAACTAGAATGTTCTTCAACATGACTGGTGTAATAAAATAACTGGAGTGTGATAAAGACCAGTTGCATAGTAACACACAATGTGGCATCTTTTATTATGTCTCTTTGTTATAGGTCATGGCTTTCTTAAGATAGATTCTTATAAGAATTTGTCTTGTATGCACTTCTGTATCTTCAGCAGTAGAAATATGGGAGAGAATACAGTATGAAGTATGCATAGGATGGAGATTTTCAGTGTGTATGCCCACATGACATACAACTCATGTCAAAATTAGCATTATATGCTCAGAGTTCATTTGCTAGGTTACTATTTTGCACAACACCATCTGTTCGTCTTTAAACCACTTCAGCTGGTAGGAATAGATGTAGATCCACTGACGTGTCAGGTAGTACTGCATGTGTTGGATTCATTATTATGAATTATAAGTACTGTGAACTTCATAGACGATATTGTGATGTACACTTGTATGCTGAATGCTGGTTGGTGCTGTATTTTAATTTAAAACCTGAGACTATATTGATATATTTCAGGTTTTATTTGTCACATACATAAACATATAGTATGAAATATACGGAAATGGGTAACACTTTACAATAATAATGTTTGTTAACATTATGCATTTACTAACATGAACTAACAATGAGCAATATAGTTTTTCAGCATGTATGTTAGTTAATGTCAAAACAATTATTCATGTTTGTTCATGATCCATTAAAGCGGATGTAACACACAGGGTTTCTGCAAAACTCATATTAATCTTGAGTACCTATAGAGTAGTATTGCATACTTCGTATCTTCGAAGAGTCTTTAGTTTGATCATATTTATAAAAGACTGATACAGCTGTACGATTATTTCCGAAAACTGGCAAGAATTGTCCAATAAGAAAATTTCATGGAACAGAATTTCATGTTCAAAAAAAACTTTCTGAAACCTATAGCCTACGAATGATGGGGGCAGTGTATCAAGCACAGAAATACAGCCACTGGGTAAAATTAACCTAGCAAATAGTTTATATTTGACCCAACCCAACAGCATTTTTTAGAGTGTAAATGCTGAAGTTATTAACAACCGAGATTAACAAATACTGTAATATGGGCAAGTTGTACAAGATGGCGCAGGTGAGCTTTTGCGACGCAGAAGTCGTATAACTCTATCGAGTTGTTTTAGCTTAACGAATATCACTCTTTTATTTATTTTTTGCCGGCCAAAATCCTCCTTTTCCCATACAGTGTTTTTGCCGACCCTGTCGTCCCAAAAGCTCACCTGGCGCCATCTTGTGCAACTAGCGATTTGTTCTTTGTTAGTTCTTGTTAGCTAATGTATTACCTTATGTTTACAAATACTACCTTATTGTAAAGTGTTTCCCGGCAAATACTTTGTACATCACTCATCCCATGCGATAAAATGAGGTACACTTTAAAAGTAACAATAAAAGTAGTAAGAAATATGGAAATCACCGAAGATTATGATTAAGGGAGTTGTAAAACCTGAAGAATTACACACAACAGTGAAGGAGAAATGTTAAAGGGATACTTCACCCAAAAAATGAATCATTTACTCACTCTCAGATTGTTCCTAACCTGTATAAATGTCTTTGTTCTGCTGAACAGAAAGGAAGATATTTGGAAGAATAAGTAGTACCGATCTCATCCCCATTGACTCCCACAGTATTTATTTTCCCTACTATGGCAGTGAATGGGGGATGAGATCTGTTTGGTTAGTGACATTCTTCCAAATTTCTTCCTCTCTGTTCAGCAGAACAAATAAATGTATACAGGTTTGGAACTGAGGGTGGGTAAATGATGAAGAATTTTCATTTTTGGGTGAACTGTCCCTTTCTTTTTAGGTAACCAAAGTAAGGATTAGTCATTTGTAAGAGAGAAAAGTGGTACTGACATTAGTTACTCAGTTTTTTTTGAAAGGTCTGATTTCCTTGCTTCCTATGACACATCCTAGTACGCACATAAAACTATTTAAAACACTCTGTATTTAGGGATTTCACGAATCATCAGAGCCGGCCGGAGTACCTGAGTGATGTCATTACAGCAAAACACGGAACACCTACTGATTCAACTGCGTGCCTTAAATGCTCTTATATGAGATATGTAGGAAACAACTATTACTCCGCTTATACCACGGTTACATTGAGATAAGTCAAGTGTATACAATTTTGTAGTATTCAACAACCCTGTCATATAAGAAAAGCATAAGGAAAATGTGATAAAGAGTACCTCTTTGACAGATGTATTTTTGCCTTAAGCCCATCATTAAACAAATTTAAAATGTTCTTTACATATCTTTGCAGGTCAGAGAAGGCAGGGGAGATAGCGACGATACCTCTGACAAAGGTAAATATCATCATGCTGCACACATGATGTCAATGCACAGACCCAGTAATCCTTTAAGAGCCTTGGGCTGGAGGATGAAAATGTTATATTAAGATGATGCTGCTGCTGAATTTAGCCTATTGAGTGATATAATGTACTGCTAAGTGCTTTTTGACTTTGAACGTTGAGTGTTTTGCAAAGAATTCAGAAGCTGATATATGACTGGAGACGCTGTAATCAGAGGCTGTGATCTCGATACGCCTGTGAAGAGTCTGTATCTAAATCACAGGTCATTACTGCCGTCTCCACGCTGTTGACTGCGGGATTTGTTAAAGCTGCATTTATTTCTCAGGGGGTTTTAAGGAAATAATACACATGACCCGAGAATAGTCATCGCTGACCTATCATCATGTTAATGACTGATAAAAAATTCTGTTTTTGAATTAATCCAGTTCTCAAGTTCACGAGGTGTTGTTTGGGTGTTAAATAAAAGCACGTCGGAGATCTTTCATTTTTGTGTGAATGTGTCATCACTTAAAAAGCTTCAAGACATTTTGAGATTGTTTATTATTTCCATCTACATGTGAAGCCTTTAAAACATGACAAACCTAAAGCCATTATACATATGTAACACAACATATATGATTACTGTAAAACCGACATTGACCCTTAAAAACATGAGCTCGAAGACAGGATGCTTTTAAAGAATGTGGGCGACTAAAAAGCCAAGACCTTGCTTCAGGAGAATCCCCTCTCGAGTGAACTCTGCTTGGCAATAGTGTAGCAACTGAAGTGTGAAAATCACTCCGCTGTGTCTCATGTTTATGGCCGCAACTCTGGAAATGAGCTTAGAGGCAGGAGACGATGTGAATCACAATAATGAATAATGCATGACTAAATACTTTCAAGCACGCTCTTGTATCTTGGCGCTCCTCTCGGTTTGCTTGAGTCTTACCAACCTTGTAATGAGGCTAAATATTTCCATTCCAATCCGTTAGCACACAAAGACCCCAGCCTCGACTTGAGACGTTCACTCAAAGCGCTTCCCTTCTGGGGATTGTGGGTAATTTGCATCCGCGTAGAAACCGCAGATCCCAGCCAATTGGGTTCTCCGTGTCTTTGCCACGGTGCAATCGCTCACCTGTGTGGCGTGTTTTCCGTCTAATTAGACTGGCTGTTGTACAACTCAGTCTTGACCTTACAATCATTCATTGTAAAAATCAAATGAACGAAACGGAATCAATTTATCGTCAGCTGCATCCCCATTCACGTACAAGGGACTTTTCCACTGCAAGTCACCAGGGGTGGGCGGTTAGGTCGCAGTGGGCGTTCCCCCTACTGGTGACACTCACTGCAGGAGCTGAGAGGAGAAGAATCACGTATACAGTTACAGTACATGATCTAGTATCGGACACACTCTGAGGAAGGCTGGAAGCCGAAATGCATAAGTGTGCAGTTTCTTCTGTGTTTTTGTGATTAGCCATGATGTGAATAAAGGCTTTTTTACTATTTTTGTGACGGAAGAAGTGCTTTGGATTCTCTTTTGTAGTATTTGGTCTAGTTGGATACCTGACCAAAGAGCACCTTCTGGGATTACTTTACAAGGTCCTTCATGCAAGTAGCGCTCCATGATTTTTCTGCTTTGAATCAGGAGAAGAATCACGTTTGCTCCCATATTCACTCCTGTTGGCGATCGCTCCCAAAAGTCGCTGCTCATTTGCATAAAGTTAAACATTTCTCAACTTTGTCGCATGGCCAACCGGTCGCCAATGGTGGCTACTGCTCGAGTTGCCGGAAGTCGCCATCTCTTCATTGAAATGAATGGGATCATGTCGCTTGTAATGTGAACGGGGCATAAGCCCTTCCTAAGGAGCGATGTGACAAGTCAGGAGGTTCCTCACCCTATAGTAAACGTTGCTCTTTTAATGATGTCATTTTAGGGTTGACGGCCGTTCGCCGACGTCCTTGCTTTTCCATTGACATTTGCAACACAGAACTTTCATGCTCCATCTAACAGAGATGTGCTGGATTACAAAGAGCCTTCGTGAGGAAACTCCCAGCTTTACTTGTTATGAAAATGTACCAGATCTAGTGGGCGTCTATTAATGGGGCTGTTTATGGGTGTCACTTCTCTATCACCTACTGCTTTTATTAGGATAAGCATTTCTGAAAGAGCTCTTAACAAAGAGAATTATATATTACGGTTACTAAAACATTCAGTCGTGGAAAAATTAAGAGACCGTTTCAAAGACCACTTTCAGTTTTTCTGAATTTACTATGTAAAGGCTTGTGTTTAAGTAAAATGAAAATATTTTTTTATTCTGTGAACTACTAACATTATTTCTACCCAATTTCAAACAAAAACAATTATATTTGCAGAAAACGAAAACTGGAGGAAAAGGTCAAAATAACAGAAAAGATGCTCTGAATTTTTTTAGATCTCAAAAACAAGTTCATATTCACTTTTAAGCAACAGTCAAATTTGTACATGTTTTTAGGAAAAGTTCTTAAATTATTTTTTATGTGATAACCTTGCATTTGTATCACAGTTTGAATTGGTCTTGTCATGCTGCCAGTCTTTCACATTGCTGTTGGATGACTTTATGTCACTCCTGAGGTTGATTTTGTTGAAATGCAACAGACAATGGACTGGAATGACCATAATACATCTAGAAATGATTTTTAAAAGAAAATTTGAAATGGTCTCTTAATTTTTTCCGTGGCTGTACCGTATATTAGTTAGATAGTGATTGAACAGCTAGTGATGCAAACAAACAGCAGTGCAAAAACATCATGGTGCAAAGCAACAAAACATTTTGTTAAAACAATTTAATTAACAACTGAAGGGGATAAAAGTATAAAAATACAAGTGAAAATATATTTAAATAATAATTTTAATTGTATTTCTATAAATGCATTTTCTTTATGATTCCATAGACTCACTTATCACTTATATTTAAAAAGAGGCACAAAGAGTCTCTTTTTCGTGAAGAAAGAGCATCTTAAAGCTTTAGAGGAGCATAAGGAACAGTAAATAGTAACACATTTTTGATTTAGTAAAATATAATTATTAGTGTAACAATCATAAATAACTACATACAGTTGTGGTCAAAATTTTACATACACTGCAGAATCTGGAAATGTTGAAGATTTAAGAAAAATAAGAGGAATTTAGAAAATGAAACCTAAAAACTGTCATTGATTAGTATAAAACTGAAGGAAAGAATGTAATTCAATAATTGTATAATCACCCCCTTTTTGTATTTGTGTTGTTGCTTTTTTCTTTTCCTAGTTGTTGCTTCCCTATACCGTTTTGTACTGTTTTTTTCCTTTCACTGCTGTTTTACAAGGTCTAATATTCAAGAAAAACAACTGTCAATGATTGTTCAGGTAACATCATACAGCAAGAAGAGACAGGTGTATGTAAACTTTTAAACTGGTATATTTTAATAAATGTTGATAATATTATGTGTTAGGAATTAATCATCTATTATGTGACATATCTTGTTTAGGGCGGTACTAAATTAAATACACACCATAATTTAATTTTTACCATAACATTTTGTATGTGAAATTTTGACCAGAACTGTATATTATTTTTTTAATGTTTATAGGTTACAGGCAACTGCAAAACCATTGTTGGGGTAGCTATAGGGTATGGTCTAGTTGCACGAACCCGCCATATTAGATTTCTGATTAGCCAGTGTGGGAAGGCTTATTTCCGGTCTTATAACAAGGTACCTTCTGGTTTGAAGGCCATTGCTTGCCCCTCCTTCGTTGTATGGGATTTCTGTCCACATGTTTTCAGCAATGTTATACATTTCCTTCTAAAGAAAGCAAAGAACAACCAGAAATGTAAACATAATTGTACATGATCTCTCTGCCACAGTTTACATGTCACCCAGCCAGAAGAGAGACAGGTTAAGAGAGGAAAATAGATTTTAAAGCAGGAGTGATTGACACGCTCAGTGTGAGGTACTTCCCCTGTGACATCCATGTGCTATGTTGAGTCTAGAATCAGATGCCTTTAATCCCTATCATGCGGTGTATTTAGTATACACCATAGAGTGTTTGTGTGTGTGAGGTGCTAAGAACCAGCCCTGCCGGGGGAACTCTGTTAGTATACTCGCTAGTTACTGACGTGATTGACAGTTGTTTCTCTCTGCCCCCAGCGGGTACAAAAGAGACGTCTGCTTACCTGCACACAACCTACAGCACCCCGACAGTGTTGCTGAATGCAAATGACGGTAGTGTTGCCTTTAGATACATCGTACAGATGTTGACACGGTAGATGTTGTGACCACGTTACTGCATATGAATATCGGAGTGTCTATTTACACGGAGAACAAACAGCACGCCTTGTTGGCAGAGACTATTTGCACTAGCTCCGCCCACCAATATGTGATTGGAATAGAGAACGTGTTAGAACGACGTCATTTCAAACAGCGACTCCGGTGGCGTAAGGTGTGAAGTCTGTAAAGCTTTGGCACTGGAGACCGGGGTTATAATCCACCTCTCGCTGGAAACGCTCTTTTACTTTTCCTATTAAGTTACAGGTCATAAAGGCATTTGTTTCAATAAAATTGATGTTCAACTTAAAATTCATTTTAATTCATAAAGTTGAGGTTTAGAGTAAGGTTAGGGGTAGTTGTAAGGCTTTAAGTTGCTCTCAATAAGTTGCCATCATTTTAATACTTTTTATAAATATAATGATTTACACTCTGTCATTATTGCATAATGTTTAATGCGCAACAATACTAAAGTGCAAATAGTAACGTTATCTTCCACTATTTATAATCTAAAGAAAATACAGCTATTTTGTCTAAATAGCACATTGCTAAGTAATGCTGCTATTTTCACTCAGTGCAAACATAACCTACTGCTATTTTCACTTAGTGTAAATAGCATCTATTGGCGCTGCCTACGAATATAATAAATTATGAAGAATCTTGAAGAAATATTTTCTTTTGAATATAGTATACAAGCTTTTTCATCATATTGCTGCTGTCCTTCCGAAACCTTTATCTCCATTTTTTTTTTTTTTTTGCTATAAATCATTATTATTTGTCACCTTTTATGTTCGTCACTGGGTTTTGCAAATATCTAACCAATAAACGGTATTTAAAAGTGCTTGTCAAATTTGACAACACAGTATAGAATATCAGGATAATGCATTTCAAGTTTCTTTCAGTTGAGAACTTTCTCATTTTCACCGTTTTTAAAGGCTAAACCTCTGAGAAAGAAAACAATTCTCCAATGGCAGCACATTCATTGAGGAGGTGGTGGTGTGGGTGGTTACCTGAAATGCACCACCGATATTCAGATGATATTTCTCACTTTAAATGGTGTTGTGTGTTATGTGTTCCTGAATGATGAAGTGAGTCAGAACAGATGACTGTGGCACATTTCATCTGCGGTCAGAATAACATTTAAGAGAAGATCTGCCGGTACAAAACCACCCGCTATTATCTCACACAGTAGATTTAATGACCAGGTTTTAGCTAATTTTAGCTAAAGTATCAGTCTTTTGAATAATGGACAGTGAATATTACTTAACCTACAGGGAAGTCTTGATGTGTTATGTTTTTACTCCTAGTTCTCTTAAGAGGAAAAATAAAATGACATTTGTCTATATGGATCCGTGCCACAACTGAAGAGCTATTAGGACCATTTGAATCAGTTACGTGTCTAAGCGCTTTGTCAAAGATGATTTAACCGCTTTATTTTCCCAAATGAAAATCCCGATCCCTTTAGAAGTCAACTGGTTTGAACATTTAATTATTCTTATTAAGCTAAAAAAATCTTTAATGCTTTAACCAGACTGTATGTCAATAATGATCACCTTGAGATGGCTTTGTTGTTTTTAGTCGGAGAAACCGGCGCTGAAAAACAGCTTAAATTCCTAACAACCAAAAGCTTTAATTGATTCCTGCATCTGTGTAACAAAAAGTCAACAATCGCAAATCTAATAGGACGGTAAAATCTAAATATTTTAACTCAGAAAGCGTTCAGTTGGAGTCATGGGGCGTTTAAAGAGATTAAGTAACATACACACATTTTGTATCAACATCCTATAACATTCATACATTTTTAATTGAACTTTCCCGTCCATATTCTAGAGTGAATAAGATATTATTTCACCCGCCGACAGTTATTTTTCCTCATCTGTTCTGTTCGGCACTATTGTATTCAGCCAGTGGAGACTAATGGAAAGCATGTGTCTGCCAATCAAGATGTATTAAGAATTCTATCTGTATTACTGTGGGTCAATATTTGTCAGAACCGTTTGAGCACAGCTTAAAACAGCTGAGATCCATTCATTATTCAGCTGGAGCATCCAAAGCCAAAGTCCAGGGGAGCACTGTGGGGAGATGTCAGGTAAAATGAATAGATGTGAGAGACCTGACCTGCTTGCTTTATAATTGGGTTTAAGGTGACAGGGGGAAGAAATATGAATAGACATCGCTAGAGATGAAATAATAGAGGACATCAGCGAGAGGGGCCAGATATCGATACTTTTACACCTTTGGACTCAGAGACTCAGATTCTGAATCTGATAAAGCAGAGAGCTCGGTCAACACCAAACAGCAAAGAAGATGTGAACGTTTTTGTAGGATGGATATTATGAAGTGAATCGATGGTGATATTGAACGAATCAGAAAAGAGTTTCTTCCCATGGAAAAAGTGGTCTACAATTTAAAAGGACTGGTAAGAAATATATGAGATATGGCATGGGGCAATTCTCACCGAAATATGGTTAAAAAAAAGTGAATTTACTTTCACAATAATCTTTCCATTATGTATGATGTTTCCTGTTAGTTTTGGAGTTTGGGAGCCGGCTGACATTTCTTCTAGGGTTTTATACTTCATAAACATCTTACATTTAACTTGAATTATGCATTTAACATACACAGTTAGTTTGGTATCATTGCAAATTTCAACTTTATAATATTGCATACATATATAATATTGCACTGATACGCTTACTGACCCAGCGTCAGTAAGCGTATCAGCTGCGATGACTAATATCGTGTTTTTGCACATTATAATATTGTAAACAACCCAATGTCACTTACTGTGATATTAAACATGATTACTGATGTCATGTCAATAATAGGCATATTATAATCTCAGAAATAGCTCAGAGAACGTGAACATGATACTGAGAATGATTGCTGATGTTGTGTTCATACTACGCATATTTTAATGCTGCAAATAAACAATTTCGCACCTTCTGGTTGACAATCAACATAGTATTGCAAAAAGAAAGAAAGAAATCAATAACATAATTTGATATACACAGTGTTTATTAGTACTTTAAATGAAAATGTCTGATTACAAACTTGTTGAGGTGAGTTTTATCTATTTACAGCGTATTGAGAAAAATTGCAATAATGCCATGTTTTATATATATATATTCTGTGCCTTCTTTGATTTTCATAATTGTATTTATTTAATATTATAAATCCTTAATGCATGTGAAGCTGCTTTGTAACAATGCAAAATTTGGAAAATCATTACATAAAAATGTATGTTGTTATTAAATTAAATTAAATATTAAATTCAACCAGATGGATTCATAGTAGGAAAGTGTGCGTGATCCACAGTGGGGCCTATAATTGTTCTGAAGATTATGGTTCATTTTAGCTTCAATTTTTGTCAGTTTGTTTGTTGGACAAAATGCGGTCAGTCACAAGGGCACATAATACCGCCGTTATGATTGGTCAGATCGCCTGTGAATTAAACTGCTTGCAAAGGGTCAATTATTAAATGTAGTTGCGTGGAATGCGACCAATGAAATTTCACTGTGGGCGGAGCTACCCAGCATACCCACCACATGCCATTTATTATGTAGGTTTTAACGCTTGTCGCTTTAAAACATCTCGCCTGAACGTAGACAAAATTCTTATTTCTGAATCAGCTTCTGAATCACTCACAGTTATGTTCTCTGACATTGAGACTTCACACCATACCAACAGTAAATGACACCAAAGATGTCTTCAAGTTCTTAGTCATTTTTATCTCACATTTATTCTTCTCAACTGGTAACACATCCTTGATGTAAAGACTGCTGATAAAGTACAAAAAAGACAACTTTGAAGAACTCTCCTAAAAGTGAACTTTTGTTCCTTATGCAAATATTAATCGGTAAAGCAGAAGTCTTTTAAGTCAAGTGGTGACTCAGCATTTTGTGGTTCGACAGACTTTATCGTAAGGAATGCATAGATTGCTCTCGTGAGATGTTACGAATAACGTCGAGACAGAGGGTCGGAAGGCCCGTAATCCTGCTCTTGAGGTTCTGGATGAAATGTGATGAGCTCATTTGCATGCCGGTTATCAGACAGGCTGTGGAAGGCTAATAACAGGTAATGTGGGTGAGTCAGTGTTGGGCAGCTCTGAGATTGATGTAATTTGAAGAGCTCGTCTGTCTTGAGCTACACAATATAGGGGAGGATTATGCAGATCGGAGTGCTGAGCCAATGAATCCTCACAGCTGAAGCAATGAGAGGTGGGAAGAGATGGTGGCGCACTTACAGCATAACAAGTAAACTGATGGAGAACAAATAGAGAGCACAACAAAATGGCATCAGAATAGAGAGGGAGCTGGAACTCGGAGAATGCAAAACAATGGACCGTTTCTAAGAGATGTTGATAGAGCCGGTCAGGGTAAGCGGACAAGCTTAAATTTCCCCGCGGAATATAATGTAATATCTTCTGCAAATACACAAGCAGAGGTTTGCATTTAGAAACTGTTCTCTGTCATGAAATTGTCAAATAAAGTCCACAATAGAACACAAGATCAATTTGTGCTTCAATAAACACTCAGGAAACCACATAAGAATGGACAAACTACACATACTATTTTCAGGGAAAGTAAAACCCGCTTGGAGATGAATGCCACTAAGTGACATCATGCGCTATTTAGCATATTCATTATGTATTCACATCATATTTGCGGTCACTGTCAGGGATTGGTCCTTTGAAACACTGTTTTGTACGAAAAGAAGGTTTGTTTGTTGAGGGAATGAAGGTTGTATAACCACACAAACTAAAGACCAAACTCAACAAGACACAGCTGAACATAATTGGTTGCCATGGAGACAAACAAAGGGCTTATGTACCGTCTCATCGGACGCGCGCCCCAGGACTGCGGTTAACTTCCGGTCTGTGTTTGGCTAGTGTCTAATAATATAACTATTTGTATTTTATTTAATTTATGTTTATATTATTATTTTACTTTATAATAATTTGTAGTAAATAAACGATTTGTTGAATTTCGTTGTATGTAAAAAAAATTTTAACAAACAATTGTTGAATGGGTCCTGTAGTTTGGTCGCGTTTAAGGAAACCATATGGGACACTGACGTCTAGCGGTTGAAATTGGTATCGCAGTCTAAATTAAAAATATTGTAGAGGCAAGTTTAGCCAAGTAACGGTTGTTCTCGGGTTCTTTTGCTTGTTATCAGAAATAATCTACAGGCCACTCTATTGTTTGTGAATGTTGCCGGAAGTTAAGTGCAGTCCACGAACGTGCGCTTAACAAAAGATGATAATTAAACGATCAAAAAAAAAAACCTGACAGAAACATGGATAAATAGAATAGTAATACAATTAAATGTAAACATTTTGAAGATTGTTTTTCAACTTTATTATTCATGAAACATAAAATTCATATTTGTTATTCATGTAACAAGAATCTTTCATGTGGAATTTAAATATAATGAATATATGAGCATTATACATTTACATTAGTCATTTAAACTGTTTTAATTCCATTTGCTAATTTTTTCAGTTTATTTGATATGGAATTGAAAGAAAATTAATGGACAGTGAAATTGTCATTTTAGCCAAATAAACATCCAACAAGAAACTACTTTCAAAACTTTCTATTTATCCACTTTCACACTGCCAAAAAATATATAATACCAAGGTTACAAAATATTGAGGCGGTTTGCCAGATAAATAGGTCAAGTCTTGATAGGTCTAGTTAAATTAGGACATTTAAGCAATCTTTCCTAACATGCCTTACAAACAAACATTACTGGTGTGCAGCTTGAGACAAAACAATGGCAAAACTTATTCAAAGATATCTCAATGCAATATGTTTTCAGTTAAGACCGATCTAGCTATTATTTTAGTCTGTGACAAGTCTAAAGCCATGTACGGGAAACCGGCCCATAATGTTCAGTTCATTACCCTTAAAATATATCTCTGAAGTAAGTGAAGTTAAAGGAAATCTACTTAATGCTGAAAGTAAAAAAAATGGTGTTAGTAGAAGACAAGCTAAACGGATGGAAAACATGATGCTGTAATGCAGTGATGAAACTGTGTACAGTACTGCATCACTGTTTCTCACTTTAATAGCTGGATTATACAGGAGCAGCTAACAAAATGAAATAGTCTTAAAATCCCAGGGGTGTACAGTTCCTCCTGTGCCACCGATTCTGTATAATTCCGGCCTTTTTGCTTGCGTTGGCACATAATACAGCCTGCAACAGGGTCACAGAGCGTGCATTCTAGAGGGAAATATACATGTGAATGCTTTGCATTGACCACTTTATATTCCCAGCCAGGAAATAGACCTCCTTAATTCAGAAGCATCCATTGAAACAGATGATTTTGCCGAACAACATCAAACAGCATTAGCAGTAGCCCAGACTCTTAATGTAAACATGATAAGTTGGTTGTCAGGAAATATGGTCCCTCTCATTGATCACGGTACAAGTACGCAGATTTCGCAGGGTCTTGACATTCCAGGCACTGCATCAATTATTCAGAGTCCGCTTCAGGCATTTGGGAGACGCAGGGCTGTTTAGCATCAGGTTGTTAGTCCGCCGTCTGAGGTTCACTGTTGGGCGACTTGGGCGATGATTGAAACGCTCTCGCACCTGCCGTAGAGCCCCCGAAAGGCTCGCTTGTCTTCTGCCGGTTGTTTTATTTATCCTGTGTTGAATACATGTATGTTTCCATGGAAAACACTTGCAATGCCATCTCAATGATTCTTTTTTATTTCCGTTACCAACAAATATCTTTAAATATCTTTATTGTGTTCTGCGGAAGAAAGAAAGCGAATACCGGTAAAATTTTCATTTTTGCACGAACTATCCCTTTAAAAAGAGGAAAACATGCAGCCCATCTTTTTTTAGGTTGTGGGTCTGTCGTGCAAATGTTTCCGTCACTTTTTAGCCGGACATATGAGATGGTTTGTGTGACAATTCTATCCTTGAAAAACACAAAACTATGCAGGGTAAAAGATATATCTATAAACTGCTTATTTTGAAGGACACTTTTTACCTTGAACAATTTTGGTAGTGTGTTTATGTTTCAAAGGTCCATTGTATGAAATTGTGCGGTATCTAGTGCCCTTTTGAAGCACTACGGTGGCTGACACAGGACTACGATGTCATCACGTTTTCCATTCTTTGCAGAAGGAGATAACGTATTTACGAGGTTTGTCTGTTAAGGGCTACTGTAGAAACAACATGGTGAATTTCATATAAGGGGGCCTACGGTGTATATCGATAGAAATAGCTCTTTCTAAGGTAATAAAAACATAACACTTCATTATGTTAGGTCTTTATACACCTCTGAACACAAAGTTATGTATAGAATATTGCATTTCTGTCATTAGATCCTCCAAAAACAGCACCTTAAAGTAACATCCTGCACTAAAGCTAGGTGAGAGTCTCCGGTGTCAAAGCTCAGCCTGGTGCAGTTTTGCAACTTTCCAATTCTTCATAAAGAAAAAATGATCACATAAACCATAAATGATTTAACAGCCTAGCACCTTCTCAGTGCCAAGTAGCCTCAGCTGCAAAGGGCCGAGAAACCTGCCCACCTCTTAGCTAAACGTTCACGTCCAAAGTGTAAATTTGTCCAATCAGTGTCCACGGCCGTGTTTGAACAAAGGATCAATGCAAAAGATCTTTTGTCTTGGAGATGATTAGCATAATGATGAGCTGGCTCTGACCTCAGAAATGCCATCAATCAAAACTCCTCTATCTGTTCAAAGCACGCCATGAGCCGACCTTGAGTTTGCTCCCGAACGAGAACCTTTAAGATTCCCGTTTTAATGTGTTTAAACAGAAGTGATAAGAACGGCTGACATATAAAATGACACTTTAATGGAAATTTCAAACAATGTGATTAATGATAAAGGTTTCTGTCAACAGGAGGTGTTTCTTTAATCCAAAGGTTATCTCGCGCTTATTAAGAAAGTAGGTTTGATTTGTGCGGCCGCTGAGGAAATTTTTGTCTACCGAAGCCGGATGGGGTGGCATTTCCTTTAAGTCGTGAAGAGATTTAAGTGTGCACAGAAATATGTTTAACTGATGTAACACTGACACACATTAAGTGTTATCTTTATTACCATTATTTGCATTTGTCTTTGAGCTTTTGCCGATTTTAGATTATGATGGTATAAACATGATCACTGCAGGGTTTTTTACCTTAGGGGTGTTACACGTGTTTTTTCCATCTACAGTTCACTCAATTCAGCGCATAAACAAGATGCACAAGTTTAGCTTCAAGGGCCATGAGGATGTTTAATGGAGATTCAAGCTGCAGGATAAAACCGTGAGCTCATTCATCAAAGGACACGCAAATTAAATAGAAATGAAATACGTCAGCTCATCCGTGTTCTGTGAAGCTTGACAGTTTAGTTGCGATGAAAGAAGCTCGGAAGGCCTGTGGTTCGCAAACTCACAAAGTAACATTGCGAGCGACATTTACAGAGAGAACTCTGAGAATTTCAGAGAAGAAGCTCGACGGCGACAGCCTTGTTGTGGATCTAAATGCTTGTTTCTATTTATACGTACACGAGCACTTTTCATTTGCTTGTGTGAGGCGGTGTGTTTCAGACTGACAATTTCATATGTGCCGCATCCAGGATCTAAATAAAGTCTCTTCTCTCGAGGGCGAGATGATGAGAAACTTTAGGATGCTAATTTGCATGGAGACATCTCAAATTTATGAGTGATGTATTCCTTTCACGCGGTTCAAAAACTTCCCCAAAGTAGATAAGCGCACAAATTGTCTGCATCTCAATGGCGTTCCGATGTGGATCATGTTTTATTTACGTATGTTTTGGAAAGGTTTTTGGCACGCTAGGTTATGACAGTCACGTTGAATTATAACAGAGGATACAGAGATAACAGCCCTAACAAATCATCCATCATTGGCTCGGTTTTCAGGTGCTTGTGTATAAATCTTAAAAAGCTGATAACACAGGTTTGTCTTTAGACTTCTGTGTGAATTTAAAGGAGCAGTGCACATACAGTTGTAAGATTTGTCGTTGTTTACCAGCCTCAATGTCACCGACTTGAAAACAATAGGAGATTTAGCCACTTTTCCTAACATGAAACTAAGTCGTGACTTGTGCGATTTACAAGTATTCAGAGGCATACAAAATACCAAAATTAGACCAATTATTTGCTTAAAATAGCTCTCAATCACTTTTGCACATTCAGACCATGTGTCATTCACAAATAAAAGAAAAGAATGATAAGTTTGGACTAACATAAAGTATGAAATATTCCTTTAAATAGGTCTGTCCACCTCACAGCAAGTGTCCCTAATAAAATGTCAGTCAAACATCCAGCCTCATCATTCCTCCCTTTAGGTGTCGCCTCCTTATTAACGTCCAACTCTTTCATTTCTCTGTAAAAGTGCTTTAATTCCGGTGTGTAAGAGCATTTGGTGGCAGGAGAACAGAGGGAAAGTATTAAACAATAATGCGCAGTCCTTCGCCGGAGGGGCTTGTGGTGAGACACTGCCACCAGCGAGAATTTGTGATCTAATTTAGAGGCAGTGAGGCGTACAGTCTCCTCTCCGTGGACTTTTGGCTCCACACACACCATTGCTCGCTGTGTTAGACTGACCGGCCCCTCAAAAATTTCCAGAGTATTTGGCGTGGACCTTTCCTGAGGAATGGGCCTTGAGAAGGACTGAAGGCTGGAATCTCTTTATTTTTTAGTCTAATATCAGCTGTGTTTCTTAGTGGATGTACATTTATATTCTGTCCCAACATAGCAAAGATTTACATTGTGTTTCAAAGAAATAATTCACCACTATGAACTTTATAATTGTCTACATTATTATAATTAGCTGTTATGCTTTTATGGATATCGCTGCTGTCCTTCTGAAACCTCATATGTCCATATTTTGTGATTTTTGTTTTTTATCATATATTATTATTATTAGTCATCCTTTATGTTTGCAAATATCTAACCAATAAAACGTATTAAAAAGTGCTCGTCAACATAAGAGAGATTTGTCCTGATTGTTCTTTTTTTTCTACATTTTTGCGTCACGCCATAGGACAAATTTGCATATTACTTGCGTATATTTGTTGCATAGTTGATTTAAATGTACCTGTGCATGCTTGAAATGTTATTATTTTGGTAGATAAAATACAACTGTGACAACTGATTAATACATTTTATTAGAAAACAATTGCATTTAATACAAATAATTGTATAATTTCAAAAATGAATAAAACATTTTTTTAATAATAAATAAAATAAATTATAATAAAAAAATAGATGGGAGCTCTTTGAAAAGCATTTCTTCTTAAAGTGATAGTTTACCCCAAAAATACTCACTCCTCATGTCATTTTAAACCTGTATGACTTTCTTTCTTCTGCAGAACACAAACGATGATATTTTGAAGAAAGTTTGTAACCAAACAGCCCGGCACCCATTCACTTCTATTGTATGGACACAAAACCAAGTCAATTGGTACTTCCGTTTTTCCGTTAAATTCTTCAAAATATCTTCTTTTGTGTTCATACAGCTTTGAAATGACATAAGGGTGATGACAGAATTTTCATTTTCGGTTGAACATCACTTTAACATTTCTTAAAAGCATCTCAGGTAAATGTGCTTTTTGAAATAATTCTAGACAAACAAGTGACTACAATAAAGCACACGACCCTAAACGTTTTTACAGTATATATACCAATGATTTTGTTTCACTTTATTTGACCAAATAAATTGCTATTTGCGAGTATGCAAACACTAAGACAACTTTAAAATTGATCATTTACTTCATGTTTGTGAATCTTCAAAATCCAAACAAGAGTTTAGTTTGTGTTATTACAACAAGGCATTTCAGAGCAAATGTAAAAGACTAAAATACTGAATTGGATCGAAAGGCTAAAAAGTACAGAAATACAATGTATTACACAGCATCACCCACCCCTAACCATCACAAAGCTGTGATATTTTTTGTTTTTTTATTAGTCAGTTTCCCTGTAAATATTTCTTATCACAACAGAGTGAGCAAGAAGAGAAAAATGTGTGATATCAGAACAAACACCCCAAATTTTTCTATCTTAGCATGGCGGGTCGAGGGAAAGAAAGAGCCCAGGGATGATGTGCCAAGCTGAGATTCCACAGACAGGGCTGAAAGATGGAAATGTCAGATATGAGTCAGTACCGCCAACCACAAAAAGATCAGGAGCGCTCACACACAGGCACGATCAGAATAGAACACACACAGACTTCACTTGCCGAAGACCAAATTTTCTAGCCCACACAGAGCCTCTTTTGAGTTCAGTCCTGATTTATTGATGGAGGAGAGGAACTTTTCCAATCAAAGTATATTTCGCAAAGCTACATTTTCAGCGCGCAGAGCCTTTGCCACAGCTCAAAGCGCTTTTGAACTCAAAGTTCAGCTCGTGCTCTGGCTAAAAGCACTGTTTTTCATTTGTTAGCCCACAAATGGCATAATGATCTGTTTAAGGCAGTGTTGACCTTTAAAACTTCTAGAAACCTCAACAACACATGTGACCTCGAGCACACAATCAGCTCCCTCTTCTGGAAAGGTGAGGATAGGTCAGGGGTCTTGAAATGTCAAGAGGTTGCTCTGGTGCAGCAGTACATTCTGGCATTGTTTTCCTTTTTTGAGTTGTGTGTCGTGATGCTTTCATTTTTAGGAAACTTGTTTGTTGGTAAATTTCCAAAAATACTGAAAACAACAGTGACGTCATATGCATGCATGTTACACATACGTAAATGGCGGTGTACACAACCGTGTCTGTGCAACTCAACATACTTATTAATGTGCACATTATTTACATACGGCACTTTTTAAATACACATGGCGGCAAAGGGTATTTAAAAAGTGCTTGTGGGTTAAACCTGGGTTTACGCGTAGTGTTTACTTTACAAAGTGGCATCACCAAATAGAGTGCCACAGGGATGATGTATTTTTGTTGGCTTATCCGAGATTTAGCGCTGCACTGGTTCCCTCAACCAAAAGCTTGTGGATTTTTCCTAAAGACGCAAGATTGTAAAAAATAAGTTATGCGAGTAGGAATATGATGTTTACACGTCTTGTCTGTCAAGGTAATCTTTACAAATGACCACAACATTCATTATTTTTAAAGCCTAAATACAATCACCAGACGTAAAAAGTTAACATGAGGCTATACACTGACACTACGGTCACTCAATATCAACGTCAACACCATCAAGCTTATTAATATTATTATTAAAGCGTGTTCCCTGGTAAATAATTAGTCCTCAAAATAATAGTTTTTAGAGATTTGTGCATGTCTCATTATTCGTGAGATTTTGAATTATGTGCACGATGGCGTCTTATGTCCCCGGCTAAGGATTTTGGCGCTTTTAGCTACTAAGCAAACACCTTTTTTTACGATAATGCTTTAAAAAACACCTGCGGGTTATAACCAGTGTTTTATTTCATAGATTAAAATGTGAAAATATTTTTTTAACAAAAAGGTTTTGTTTACCACAGACCTTATTTCTATTCATTTAACCAAAACCCCGATCAAAAAACCCAGAGTCTTTGGGGCTTAAATGCTAAATCGCTTCTGGGTTTTTCATATAAAAATACATATCCCTGCGGTACTCTACATTTCATCGGACGTCGGCGCCGGGACTGCAGCTAACTTCTGGTCTGTGTTTGGCTAGTGTCTAATAACAAAAACTATTAAAATTGTATTTAATTCATGTTAAGAGTAATTTATATTATTGTATTATAATTGTATTAAATAAACGATTTGTTCAATTTTGTTGTATGGTCAACTTATTAAAGATCTCGAATCACAGGCAGTTTCTGCCAATCTCATATTAATCTTGAGTGTCGATACAATAATATTGCATATGTTGTATCTTCAAACAGTATTTAGTTTGATCAAATTTATAAAAGGGAGATACAGCTGTACGATAATTTCCGGAAAAACACGAGCTGCTAGAGGTGGGACTAGTGGGGAGAGTGGGATGGAACTACAGCACGAGCACACAACACATCATCACATTAATCCCTTTATGTTTTGTACATTATGAACGTAATGTTTATAACAAAACACAGACATATGACTAGCACTGGGACCGTGCCATCTATCAGTTTTGAACGATCTCCAAATGTTTATATAACATCCATCACTGAAATGTCGTGAACAAACAGACACGCCTAAACTTCACTATCCAAGTGCAACGAGCTGCAGCGCAGCCCATCTTGACGCAGCCCACACAATCTTAATGGTTAGCTGGTCTCGCTCGTCGGTTGGCTCATGGGGCGGGCTCTTTCGCCTTTGCCTCTCCATGCTTTTGGCCAATAAAAGTGACGACACAGGGATCCAGAATTAGAAAAAACTTTCCGAAACAAGTTGCTGTGCTGGAGGAGTGCATCAAGTGCAGAAATACTACGTCATATGTCCAACTCGTTTTTTAACAAGTTGACCATGTTAAGCATGAAAAGCCAGCACGTTTAATAGTGTAAAGAAGTCAGTATGCATGAAATAGCATGTTACCCGATCTTTAAACGAAGATTTTGTTGAATGAGCCCTGTAGTCTGGATGCATTTGAATAAAACGTATGGGACATTGACATCTAGCGGTTGAGCTTGGTATCACAGTCAAAATAATGGTGATACAAGTTTAGCTAACGGTTCTTCTCGGTTTCTTTTGCTTGTTATCCGAAATAATCTACAGGCACTCTATTGTTTGTGAATGTGTACCGGAAGTTAAGACCAGTCTACGAACATGCGCAATAACATTTGTTTATGTTGTTGCTTTGAAACCCTCTATTGGCCTGAAATGCATAATACATGGTTTTGAGTCGTTTTCATGGATCCATTTCAATCTGAATTGTTTTGACAACAAAACGTTGTATGTGTAACGTTTTAAACTGCAAAAAAATAAGTTAGTCACCTCTTAGGGAGCAACGTGTAAATAAGCAATTGGTCCTTGTGGAGATTCATTCAAAGAAATATGTATAGCTCAGTGATAGTAAATTCGATTTTTAAGAATTGCATGGAGGCAAATTTTTAAGTGTCCAAGTGTAAATGAAATGTACCCAACTGATCAAGACTGGAAGTGACATAAGGTGTAAATACACCAGTTACATTTATTTTCATTGTTTCATTCCGGCCTCAGGATGACCAGACACATCATCCAAGGCCTTTTCTGATCCATAGGTTCTAAAATTGCAGTTGCTGTTTCAAATTATATATTGTTTTAAAGCATCGTTCAACGAGTCGACTGTGGCGAAGAATTAACTCCATGAGATGTTGAGCTAGTGCTCGGGAAAACCTTGAAAGGAAGCCGACTCAGCTGGAGGAGACCTGCTGGAGCTAGAGAATAATTTATTTTTTAATTCCAGGCTGTTCCTAAATGGCTGTTTTGATCTTCTCTTTTGGATCTCTCTATTTCACTTTATTTAATCAAACCTATGCGCCTCACGGTGAAGATTAACTGCTTGCAGCTCTGCGCAGCCATCCACTAAATTCTGTGTTCTAGTCCAGTTGTGCTCAGAAAAGAGAAATGATGTCCTCTAGTGGTGAACTGCTGGTATAACAGCATCTTAATGCGTGTGTCCTGTCCTCAATGCAGCGTTTCCTATCACATGCTTTAATTCATCACTGACGTGTGTGACGATTTCTCTATATTCCTCAGATCATTACACAGCGGTACAGCCGGTTCTCTTGGGTGGCGAGGCTGATCCAGATCTTCATCACCATCAGTATATCCGTCAGCTTCCTCGTGATGGGCACGGCCATGAAGCACACAAGTGTGTTTTATTTCATTTCATTATTTTAAGTCAACATGAAATGGCTTAACTAATTTTACTTAAAAATTGGTGTATTTCCAAATGATTCCAACTAGATTTTGCACTATGTTGCAAGAGCAAGCCAGAAGGAATTTTCTCCAAACACACAATCGTGAGCGTGTCCTACACGAGACCGAGGCCTCGGTTTGAGGTCATTCATTACCAGCCTTGACTCAAACTGCTTTTGGCTCTTTTATACTGACTGCTGCATCTCTCACAGGGACTGAAGCCCGGATCTGGGCTCAGTCCAGCAAACCTCTCAGCAGAAGGTGTCAGTGTGAATTATGTACAACCCATAGCTCACTACGCTATGAATTCAAATAGCCTTTGTTACACATTAGAGCGGCCTGCATGTGACAAACTCCATCTGTTAATTCTGACTGATCGTGATCCTGCATCTGGCTTCTAGTCGCTAGTGTGAAAAAGTGTTGTGGTACAGGAAGAGAGTGCACAGAGAAGTGTATGTGGTTTGAAATTTTTTTTACCATGAGATGAAGGTCAGAGGGAGAAAATGTAAAGCTTTAAATCAACAACAAGAAAACATCATACGTTTCGATTATTTACAATAATGTGTTTCTTAGATGAACTGCAAAA
The DNA here is from genome assembly GCA_006030095.1 of Triplophysa siluroides. NCBI lineage: Eukaryota > Metazoa > Chordata > Actinopteri > Cypriniformes > Nemacheilidae > Triplophysa > Triplophysa siluroides. The sequence goes on along the minus strand of VCII01000314.1, from coordinate 8,011,662 downwards.
CGTTGAATATCCAAGGACGATTACATACTGGACTTATACTGCGGTAGAGAACCATCTATTGACTGTAAGAACAGACAAATGCAAAGAAGATTAGTATAACTGACATTTTTATCATAGAAAATCACGTGAACTGAAATACACTGCACATAGATGTATTAGATGTATTCACATTTGATATATTCACAAAATCCGACGTAATATATTTAATGTAATGGTCTATCATTTTCCAATGTTTTACTTTTGTTGTAAAAATACACTTTAATTCCATAATTCTTTTAATAAATTCTCATAGTTTTAACTTTATTATCAAAAAGTTTAGATGGATGGATGGATGGATGGATGGATGGATGGATGATAGATAGATAGATAGACAGACAGACAGACAGACAGACAGACGGATTATTAATAGATAGAGAGAGAGAGAGAGAGAGAGAGAGAGAGAGAAAGAGAGAGAGAGAGAGGGACGGACAGACAGACGGATGATAGACAGACAGACGGACGAAAGACAAACGGATGATTGATAGATAGACAGACAGACAGACAGACGGACGGATGATAGACAGACAGACTACAGACAGACAGACGATAGACAGACAGACGGATGATAGATAGACAGACAGACGGACGGATAAAAGATAGTTAGACAGACAGACAGACAGACGGATGATAGATAGACAGACAGACGGATGATAGATAGATAGATAGACAGACAGACAGACAGACAGACAGACAGACAGACAGACAGACAGACAGACAGACAGACAGACAGATGGATGATAGATAGAGAGACGGATGATAGATAGATAGACAGACATACAGACAGATGGATGATAGATAGAGAGACGGATGACAGATAGACACACAGACAGACAGACAGACAGATAGACAGACAGACAGACGGGTGATAGATAGAGAGACAGACGGATGATAGATAGACAGACGGACGGACATACAGACGGGCGGGTGGACGGACATACATACATACAGATGGGCGGATGGACAGACAGACGAACGGGGGTGGACTGATGGACGATAGATGGATGGATGGACGGACAGAGGGAAGATAGACAGACAGACGGATGATAGATAGACAGACAGACAGACAGACGATAGATAGACAGACAGACGGATGATAGATAGACAGACAGACGGATGAATGATAGATAGACAGACATAAAGACAGATGGATGATAGATAGAGAGACGGATGATAGATAGACACACAGACAGACAGATAGACATACAGACAAACGGGTGATAGATAGAGAGACATACGGATTATAGATAGACAGACAGACAGACGGACGGACATACATACATACAGATGGGCGGATGGACAGACATACGAACGGGGGTGGACTGATGGACGATAGATGGATGGATGGACGGACAGAGGGAAGATAGACAGACAGACGGATGATAGATAGACAGACAGACAGACAGACAGACAGACAGACAGACAGACAGACAGATCCATAGGATGGATGGTTGTTATGTAATTGCAAATTTCATGACCCGTCGTCGTCTTTGCTTTCAGTCGACGGTCTGGTCAGCACACACTGGACGGAGAACGCAGAATGGATGGCAAGATTCAGCGCGAGGCTTTTGCCCCATAGCTCACAGTGGAGGACATCAGCCCAGAGCATACAGCCCTGCAGACGGTAAACTCTGCATTCAGCCCTGGCAGATCATTTCACACACCATTTCTTTAAGCTTTTACAGCCCGTCACTGCTTACACATCCAGCATATTCCTTTACTCTGCTAATAGAAAAGACTTGTGGTGCGTTAAAAACACTGGCTTTGATCAATCACTATAATTCCCAGATTTCCCGGGTTTCAGCAATCCCTCTGCTTTTCCCCTTTTCAGGTTCTTCTGTGGCTTCTCGTCCTTTTTGGCATTTGGTGTGATTTTTGTCGTTTCGGCTTGTGATCCGAAGGTCAGTGCTCATTAAGGCCGTTTGTCATGTCTGAGGATCTTTTTTGCTTTAATCCTCTGAACATCTCTCTTCAGCCTTCGGGTTCAAAATATGATGCAGTGTATTACATTTTAAACTTACATTCAAACTCCTAGTTTTCTGTCAATAGGAGGTCACTTTTTCATTCTCTTCTTTCGTGCAGGGATTTGTTGTCATGCTTGACAAAGTGGTCTCTTTCTCCCTAAACACGGAGGTGGGCCTGTTCATCTTTCTGATGCTGAGGACCTCCAGGTCGGAGCGCTTCAAGTGGGTCAATTTAAGAATTTCCGCATGAATGGCTACATACACGTACAGTTTGATCTTTTCTGAGAGCTGTATCTGTATAAACACTGTACTTTGTGGGTGCAGTAATCAAATTGACATGAACAAATCTTTTTATATATAATGAAAGTTCATAGTGACCGTCAGAAAACACTTTACATAACGTTCTAATTCAGGTTAATTTTTAACCCCTGTATTGAGGTGTAAACATAAAACTGATCTGAGACATGTTGCTTTGGTTATAATAGGAGTGAGTACTGTATTCTGTGTTCAAACACAAAACACTAATTCAGATTAACTTCCTCCCTCATGTTACCAGACATATCACAGTGCCTTTGCCAGTGACCGAGAGACTTTTCAGTCTTTACTGGCTGCTTCCCATCTACTTCCTGTTCGCCGTGGTTTACGACGTCTTCCAGAGCCTTCTCGAGATCACAGAGAACATGTCACACACACTCCACGCCAACTCTTCTCTCCTCTGAGAAGCCCCGACATTTGTGAGTGGATGTCAGGTGGGGCAGCGTATGCTGTGGCGATCTCTCAGGAACGGTCAGCTATTACCACACACTGTGCCAGAGACCCAGGCCAAACACAGCTAACGTGTCCAGCGCTCCAGAGATTTGCACAATTATATTAGACACTGATCACAGGATGAGCCTGAGGCGATCCTGTCCAAAACCTCATTTATAATACCACACCAGTTGTGCAACATGAGCAGAGGGCATTTTCTGTGCTTGTTTTGCTGACGGCACCTCACGCAAGAGATTTATAGCCTGGCCCCTTCATGCATGTTTTATATATCCCCGTTATTTTAATTCAGTAAATTGCATGAACTCTCAGTGAAACATACTGGAGTTATTTTGATTGCATCTACAATACACAGTGATTAAATGTGCAGTTGCATCATCAAAGCAGGCGAGAAGTGCTGCTCTTAGAAAAAATGAATCCAAATCATAGTCTGTTCTTGATGTTCAGCGTATATAATTTGTGCTTTGAACAAGCTAATTTAATCTAAAACAACAAATCAAAATGCAAGGCGTGAGGTGTGTTTTACATAAATCACCACACCAGAGCTTTTGGTGGTTTTTTATTTTTATTGTATTTATTTAACTAATGTAACCAATGTACTGAGAAACTGCTCGTATTCATTTATTGTGCATCTATGAGAGAATAGTTGCACCTAAAAATAAAAATCTGCTTACCCAACCTCATGTCGTCCAAATCCTTAAAGCAAAATATTTCTTATGACCTGCTACATTTCATGATGTCTGAAATGCTGTTAAAACTGAAATTCATAGCACTGCCTAATTTACGCATATCAAGCCTGGCTTAACAGTTCACTTAGATATGACAATGTTTGAAACCATAGGTACGTCAATTTCATATGCGTAACACCCAACCACACTCATTTTAGCGTTCCATCATTTTCCAACAAATGTCATAAAGACAAATCAGGAGAATAAAACAACAAATGTAATATCAAAATATACTTTATTTTGGACTTCAGATCTGATTCAAATGACAACAGATCAACGCAATGCAAGGGGGAGTTTTGCAACCAAAAACGTTCGACTGGGGAAACAAAGATCAGGTGTGGGGACATCTGAAAACACATGGGGCTCAGTGAGCAAAACCGAAATCTACGCTGTACACCCTCAAACCCACCTGCAATAGTTTGTTTGGGTTTTTGTATTTTTTTTTCTTTTTTGCTTATTTCTTATTTTTTGTAGCTACAAAGAAATATGAATTACAAAAGTCTTAAAAGAGTACAAAAAGACCAGGGGACACAGACGCAGTAAGAATAATGATAAAAAATGACACCGTGGAGAACTAAAGGTAACTGCGGGCAGGCAGATGCTGGGATAGAGACAAGGGGGACCGAAATACCCTTCAGTTGTCATACAGTAATAAATAGTGTTCAGATGGATTTTGAAGCCACTTAAAAGTAGCTGGTTTTATACAGACCCTCAAAACACTCTGTATAAAACGCAAGGTTAAATATCATGTGATGTCCTAAAAATAACTTGAGATTGAGACAACGCGAACAAGCCTACATCACGGGACAGTCACAGAGTAACACGGGCCTGTGACTCTTCAGTTTTCTTAATGGTTGAGGCATTAGAAAGAAAGGGAGATAAAGTACATTAGTATGGACAGCAGACTGAGATTTTGAAAGATGTCGCTCCTGCGCTGGCATCCCGATACATGCAGTAACAATAAACCAATATTAGCATGTCTCATTACACGGCAGAATGATCACATGACCAGACGTTACATTACACGCTGTGCACAGAACCCAAATGAATAAGATGTCTGAAAACTGAACAGAGCAGGAAAGCTCTCCTGTCACTTTAAAAATGTGATTCGGATATTTAAGTACTGACCAACAAAGACTTGCTTTAAGCTTCAGGTATTCCAATAAAAACATGCTCAATCTTTATCTAAAAAGATGTATTTTGACAAAATACAAAACAAAACCAACCTGTGAATAAATAATCCACATGTTTAAATCAACTATAATTCTTGACTTGCACACAAACAACCAATACAGCACAAAAACTTGAACTGCTGTAGTTAAAAAAGGCTAGAAAACATCAAAAAGAAGCTGATCACCAAATGGGATCTAGAAATACTGAAGACCTAAATGCAAGTCTTTCCTTTCTTCATGTACATGCATGTCATTGTCCTGGGATTCATTAGTTAGGTGAAATATCTTCTCCAAAAACTGTTTAGCATTGAACACTGAATTCTTACTGATTAGGAAACACTTAAGAGCTCAATACAGCACTGAAGAGTTGCATCTGCTTGAATTGTCTGTGCCTGTGGTCATTCTGATGAATTCAATCTTTCATTTGGGGGATAAAACAAGGTTTTCATTCAGATGACTGCAGTAAGAGAACTAACAACACAGTGTCAAAGGAAATCTCAAACAGAACGATAAGCTGTATGTCCCCACACGGTTAAAATCACAAAACGTCGAGTAGCAAAAGACGCTAAATAACTGTACTCATGAAAGATGGAGAAAACCGTGAGTCCTGAAATCATGCAGCTGTGAGCCAAACAAAAGTGTGAAAGAAAGAGAAAGAAAAGAGGGTAAAGAAAATGCTGATATGTCTGCACACTGAAACGGATCTACCAACAAATATTAAAATCCTTTCGTTTGTTTATTTTGATGAGATTGGTTTTGAAGAACAAATAGTAAAATATCTTCCAAATTTGGTACATATACCAGTCCTGTTGCCATTCTTCCTTTGTTATATTGTTTTTTTTCAACCTGTGTCACTTAAAAAAGTCATTTGAATGTCTCTGGTTGGAATCACATCCGCTCGGCCTGTTGCGTTAGGGTGCTTGTTGTTGTTGTTTGTCTGTAGTGGCTGGCCATGGTTCATTGGGGACTGTAGCAGTTTGAGGGTCAGGGACAGTCATTTTGGCTATGTACACATTCATAGTCGGTCCATGGCTTCCAGCAAGCAGCGCTATTTCCGCAGATCTAATACACAAACCTGAAAAAAAAACGAAAGAATAATTATTTAACGTCAAGTTTCTTTAGAGGTCTTGTGTTGAAATGCTGCCAAATTGTCGGTACCAATTTTATTTAACAAGTTTCATATTGCTGCTGTCCTCCTGAAACCTCGTATCTAAAAAGTGCTTGTCAACTTTGACAGCACAGTATTTAATCATTTAAAAAGTACAGTGTTTTTTCTGTTTCCTGAAATACGGAACTTGGACATCCGCAGTTTAGGAAGGACAGCGACAATATGTGAAAATAAGTAATAAAAGAAGTCATTTTTTTGGTTTTGCATAAATGTGAATTAAGAGAACAGACACAAAGAAACTTGAACTTACAGAACCGTCCGATGCACTTGCTCCTACTTTGTCTCCTGCTGCATTCCAGCAAACTTCAAAAATGCCCCCTGTCCCCCTGTAGCTATGGACTAAAGCACCAGTCTGTGGAAATGAAAAATACATTCAGTGGTTTTACATTTAAGACCAAAACAGAACGTTTTCCCCCTTATAAATCAAATTTAAAAGAGACACACAAAAATGAAAATTCTGTCATCATTTACTCACCTGCAGACTGTTCCAAACCTGTATAAATGTATTTGTTCTGCTGAACACAAAGGAAGATATTTGGAAGAATGTCAGTAACCAAACAGATCTCATTCCCATTTACTGCCATAGTGTTTATTTTCCCAACTATGGCAGTATCGTCCTTTGTGTTCAGCAGAACTAAGAACTAAAACAGGTTTAGGAACATTCTGAGTGTGAATAAACAATGACAGAATTTTCAACTATCCCTTTAAGCCATGTCCTAGGTCAGACCCATATCAGCGGATGTGAGCATTAATGCTATACCAGCGGTCCAGGAAGCTGGTCAAGAGTGCAAAATGTGCTGTCATCTTGTACAAACAGCTCACCGAATGTATTGCCTGACGTTTCTTACCTGCGTGTTCCAGATATGGACACATTTGTCGAAAGAGCCGCTGGCTAGATGACGTCCGTCGGGGCTGAAGGCCACGCTGTACACGGGCTCCTGGTGTTTGGTTAGTGTGTGGATGCAGATGCCTCGATCTACGTCCCAAAGCCGAACAGTGGAGTCAAAGGAAGCGCTAGAGGTGTCAGAAAAGTTGGGATTAAGCTTTAGTTGATTTAAAACAAAGCACATTGAGTTCAATAACACATTATACGCACATAAATAAGTATTCATGTTAACCGTTGTGAACAAGTTGTTAAAACTGCAGAAATCTCCCTTTTGAATTTAGGATTTTTTATGTAGTACTGACTGCTAACACAAGGGGGCGCCATCACCTTTGTTTACTGATCAAGCAGGCATGTCATTGCCTATTATGTTCTTAACTGATGTTTGGGAAAAATCAAACCCTGCGAAACAGATATGAAGGTACTACACTATCCAAGTAGACCATTATAAAAAACTATCAAACTAGTAAAACCTCAAAATGGGCACATATCTGCAAAACAGGAGGGCATGGTGTTAACAGATGGCGCTATGACTCTACCTGGCCAGCATTAGATTGGCGTTGGGGTTGTTGGTTCCTGGACCTGTGGGGCTCCATTTGATAGTGTAGATTTCTTTGCTGTGAGCTTGTAAGTCATGAACACAAGTGTCCTGTTTCATACTCCAAATCTAGATCAGAACAAATAACATCTTAAACCACTGCATCACAACCGCACATCGATTGTCTCAAAAATCAATGTCGCCCCTCAACAGGCGCAGTCAGCACGAATGCGTCCCACAGATCGATCTCTGATGGCTTTACCTTCAGAGTCATGTCATCAGAACACGACGCCAGCAGGTTTCCGGTCGGGTCCCATTTGATTGCATTAACTTCATTCTGGAGAGGAGGAAGACAGAGAGAGACGGGTTTGCTGTTGATGTCTTTGGCAGACGGGTGTTGTATGAAACAGTAGGAAGGTGGGATGAGCAGACAGTTCTTACTGTGTGTCCTTGGAATGTTTTAATGGGCCGGTCCTGGCCCAGTTTGCACACGTGGATGCACATGTCTGTGCTGCAGGAGGCAAATGTGTTGTTGCTCTGCCAGTCCACATCAAGAGCAGGTGCTGTATACAGACATTAATTCACATGTAAGGCATCCGACGTATTTTGAAATGAGATAAGAAAAAGCGAGCCAAATCTAACCAAACATACATTTGTAGCCAATAACAAAACTGTATTCACTGTAAAAATGTCAGAAGTGAACTAAGAGGAATGTGTATGAACCTGAATGAAATGGGAACTGCTGTTTGGCCTCTCCTGTGTGAGCGTCCCAGATGATTGTTGTCTAAAGAGAAAAGAAGAATTTCGTAACCACACAATACAGAACATCATTCCTAAAGCTTTGATTCAGATTTGTGTTAAATGTAAAATTAACTAAATGAGTCTCACCTTGTCGACACCGGCGCTGAGGATGAAGTTTCCTTTTTTGTTCCATTTTAATGCAAATATTGGACCTTTATGTTGACCCAGTGTACTGGCCAGATTACCTGCAAACAAATACAATTAAAAACTTGCCGAAATCACAGGAAGGAAGGCATGTTACAGCAAAAGATGAAAAAACCTGTTGGCTTACCATCTTTTGTCCATATTCTCGCGAAGCCATCATAAGAGCCAGTGGCTAAAAGTGTACCTTCGCTCTGCCAAACACAAGCAGAACATAAAAAAGTCAGTCTCAAACATGCAGGGATGCGTAACAGGAAGTGATGTCGGACAAGGACTCACATTCCAGTCTAGCGATGTCACGTCTTTGTTACTGGGCACGTCTTGGCCGCCTTCCCGTATGCAGTGCCTGAGGACGAGCTGCGTGGAGGAGCTGCTGCTGTTCTCGCTCAGATTCCAGATCCGTGCCGTGGAATCCCCGGACCTGCAAAGAGCCGCGGGAGTGAATTAAACACACTGATTTCTCTCTGTGTACTTTTCATTTAGCCGAGGCTCAAATGAAACTATTAGGGTGTTTTCAGTACAATATGAGGTTTTCTTAATAGAAGAAGTGTTCAATTATTTCCATTCGAATAAAAAACAAGGTTTAAAGACGCCGTGGAGAGCAACTGACCCAGAAGCGAGCAGATCACTGACAGGGTTCCAGGCGCAGATGAAGACCTCGGACTCGTGACCACGAAGCACCATGGCTTTATTCTGAGGGATCTCCACGTCCACATCCACCTCCATCATGTCTGCATGGTTATCTGCACAGACGGAGAACCGTGAGGGCGTGCGCTCACAAACACACACAAAGAGTGTTCCACACATTCATCCAGAGACTCACTAGGTAAGGCGTGAGCACCGTTCTCATCTCCGTTTGTGGTGTTCTCTCCGTTTTTGGCGTTACCCTGCATGTTGGCGGTGGCCGCAGAGGGTGCAGCGACAGCTTGCTGTTGGGCTAGTTTGTCTCGATAAGCCTGCTGCCGAGTCTGTACAACATCGGGCATCACCGCATCAATCAGTGATAGAGACTCAATCGGCCGCCCGTCAAACAGCGTGCCGTCCTGTGGAAAGGAGTCAATGCGTGTTAACAGCGTGATAATAACTTTTGGTCTGGTTTTGCTTCAGGACACAGATTTTATTTTTTATTAAAAAACAAATGCAAAGTGTTTCATATAATGTTTTGATGAATAGTTCACCTTGTTTGGTTAATCCTTAAATGGTACAGTAAGGTGTTAAAAATCATTTTTAATTTTTTTTTTTTAAACATTATTGTGCTAAGAACAATTTTTTTTTATTGTACAATATTCCACAATAAATGTTAACAATCACTGCGATATTAATGCACTTATTGTTTCATTATTAACACCATTCCAACATCTAAGACTATATTCAGGGCGAGAACTAGTCAATGTTTTAATATCGCACTGAACAGACTTGTGTATAGATTGTGTTCATTCATTCATGGGCCAAAAAAACAGACAAAGACAAAATAAACTAAACTGAAGTTAAATATATAATTATTAATCTTAAAACTTATACTGTTGATGTTGCCATAATATTGTCATTGTGAAATGTTTTGGCCACGATAACCGCATTTCAAACATAAAATACCTAGCACGTAAATAAACAAATGTATAATGAACGGCATATGCTCAATATTAAGCAAAATCATTAGCATGACAAGTCTCTTACATGTCTGCTTAATTTAAAAGGTTTTTAAGCATCTGGCAGTCAAAATATGTATTGCACACATCACAGTTGGCACAAAAAATATGTATGCAGCCTGTCCATGTTGACACCTTCCTAATTTAGCTAGCATACCAAAACACTATGAATTTGTTCCAAAACACAGTAATAGTTTAACCGCATGCACATTTTCGGGAAATAAGGCGAGCATTTGCTATTTATCCTGTTTATGTTGAACCTCGAGCTTTGCTAGCACAACTGTAGTAAATCCATATTTTTTTCCATTATCAACATTAATACTGCCAATAATATTCCAAACAGTAACGTTCTTGTGATAATGATTTAGAAAAGGTCTGTGCCAGCTCTCACCTCATTGATGCTGACTTCAGCTTCTACATACTGCAGGCCCTTCTGGATGATGGAGATCAGTGCAGCAGGGGGCACTAGGGCACCGTTGATGTTGGACTGACTGATGTGGCTCTCGATGCCGAATGTGAAGGCCGAGTGGGAAAACCCTGCCAGGGGGAATGACAAACATTTTAGTGTGACGCTGGGCAGGATCAACTTTCTCTCCAGCTCACGGCTGCTTTCTTAAACAACGGCCTCATTGTGAATATGTGTGGTGTTTTACTGCCTGAATACAGACTTCATCCTAAAACCCTTTCATTACGGGCTTGATGTGACGAAGTTATACAACTACAAATTATCTACGATAAAGCGATGAAATTCAATTAAATTAAAGACGTTTACGCATCGGGTAAGAGAGACCTACCTGACTCCTGCAGGTATCTATACACCAGGAAGTTGACCTCATCGCTGCTAATACTCATCTTCACACCAGCTTACACCATGAGGTCAGCAAACAGGACACAAGCCTGAGAAAAAATTAAAAAAAATCAGATGAGAAAGTGCTTTGATGACAATAGAAGAGTTATGGATATTGAAAAGCTTTCTGCTCTACACTCCGGGGATCTGAGAGAGCCATCTAGTGTAGAGAAGTCTTATTTACACTCTAATAAGGGGGTAAAAGCTCTCTTTGTCAGCGGAAACCCGAGTGTGTATTATGCTGCCAGAGGTTACCAAGGGCTCCACTGCCCCTGCATGGCAAAATAACAAGTTGCAATACCAGAAGTGACCATTGCACTGTGGGGGCGCTGTTGCACCAAAACTCCAAAGCAGTCGAATGCATCTGCTACTAAAAATGTTTACACAAGGGCTGCTGCCCAATATTTCTGTGTACGGAGTTTGACAGATTGACATTTTGTCTTTATGGATCTGCCAAAATGTCAGTTCACGCAGATGTTTATTCTTAAAAATAAATTGTATTCCAAATTAAAACTGACCTACATTTGACACTGTGATTATTGGGTTGCGCACCCAAGTATGGAAAGTATAGGTTGTTTATGTGGAAATGATACAAATTATGGATCAAACGTATACAAAGCATTTCAAAATCAGAGTCGTCTTGATTTCAAAGCTCTCTGACATCACTAAAACATACCAACCAGACCCACATAGCAACACTGAATCAACCAATGGCCAAAGTTCGGGGTGGGACCACCTTTTTGTCGAACCAATGGCAAACCGGGATGGTTTGGAAAGAAATGATTACACAATTCACAGTCCAGAATATTACATTTGCTCAGCGTTGGACTTCTTCCAATACCATACTTTCAGTTCCACATTGAAACTACAAGCGGGCTAATTTTGAAAAGTGACCCATTTCCCCCCAGCCTTAAACAGTGTTAGTGTCATTCACTCCAGATCACATCTCCGTTCCTCATTCACACAGAGAAGTGAGCTGGAAAATGTGTTCCTCACACTGTTTGTTTGCAATAGGGACTGTTTTTGACTGCTGGAGATGCTCATTCTGTTTCATGGACGCTTGAGCGGTGAGGTTTTGATCTATTTCTAGAGGGTGTTGATGCAACACCCATGTGCATCTCTCACTTAAATGCGTCTTGTTTTTGAGTGACATTTAACCTAACGGCAAACGCTCAGTCTTGTGCTCCTTTCATAAAGCATGCAGACGTATGCAAACAGGGACATCATCAAAAGGCGTGTTGTCAAGGCCAATCAGATAACAGAGATACTGCGCCGTCCAATCAAATCAAGATAGAACGGTGCCACCGAATCGATGCGTTTTATCTCACGGCATAGCCAAATTAAATCCCTGCAACAGTGCAGAGCACTCATCTATAGTATTGAACGACCCAATCGATAGCGAAGAGGACTGTTACCATCCAATAAATCACCCGTGTTCTTTAGGAGCACATGGTCTATAAAGCAGAGCAGGGAACTCCAGGCATTTACAGTCGGCAACATTAGTTTAAGTAAAGGAACCATGGGTGGGGAATTTCCCTGCTCGATGTGACACAGAAAGAGCTCACGGCGAACGGAGACCTCGGCGAGATACACTCGTAAATTGTCCTCTGAAATGCGAATATCACGACACTTCCTTAGCCTGCTGGAAGATGCGTAGTGTAATCTTTATTGTGTAATCCAAGGCGGCGTGGGTTGTGTAACATTGCACTTGAGCTAAGGGAGTTTTTACTGGATGGCTGGGCGGGTGTCTGAGAGGAAATACTGTTGAACTGTTTTGGTGAGAGGTGTAACAGACAGCTATAAAGGGCAAAGTAGATAAATGCAAATTTGACAAATTTGATATTTGATTAAAGGCCACAGAAGAGAGTCTGGAGGCATTTGTATACCAGTCGGTAAAAGAGACAGCAAGGCTTAAATCCACATTACACAAAGAGATCCAATAGCCTATAATAATTATGTTGTAGTTTGTTCAGGATGAGCATTATCATTTCCTGTCCCATTTTCACACAGCGTTTATTGTTTGAAGACCATTAACCCACAATCCCATTTAGCATAGTTTTGCACTACAGAAAACTATGGAAAAGGCATTGACAATAAAAACAAAAAAAGTTATAAAGAAAGGTCTTTCAAAACATAGTATTTAAAGTGAACTCATCAAAATAAAAGTATTTTCGAGAAAAGTGATTATTATATCATCGGCTTTATTAGTCAACCAAAACACCGTTGCCAATAAAAGCCAGATATAACACAAATGCATTTACAGAAAATGAGACGTGCAGAAAATGGTTAAAACTAAAAGAACACTTATTGTGTATGACGTGGCTAGTTAGTAGCTTAGCATTAAACCATAAAAAGGTGCAGACGTGACGTTAATCTTGGGCAGCTAAATATGAATAAAACACATTTATTTATCTCACCCACCTCACATGACCCATTTTACTGTGGTCAGTTTTAGAAATGCTCAGATCGATCAGCCACAGATCGGTATCGTACGATAATCACATTTCATGGCTAGATCGATACTCACTAAACTGAACTTTGTGGTAACCATGTTATTTTGGTTTTAACTGTAACCATGGTTAATTTTAGTAAGTGAAATGCTACATCTATGGTATTACTTTTTCTGAAAAAAAGAATAATGGTGATCAGAGAGCTTACATATCATACATGATGCATCGGACTGGGGATCTATATCGGCTGATCACTATGACAAGTTATCGATACTTTGTATCGGCTGCAAAATCTTGATCGGAGCAACCCTAGTCATTGTACTGTGTCAAACGTCGCCTTTAAGAACAAAATACTAGCATGCTATATAGCATCTGAACAACAGATATATTGCCCAAAAAATATATCGGCCAATTGTGACAATTTACAATCCGATGGCGATAATTAATCCAACCAAATATATTGGTATCATTACCATCTAAACACTGCACGTATACAGCTGACTATCTTAGAATAAACCTACTAAAACATAACATATTATACATATTTATCATAAGTTATAGTGATATACCCAATCCGAGAAATCTCCCAGTGGCATTGATTTTCTCTTGAGAACTGTAAAAACAAATAGAGAATTTGGGGATAAAAATGAGTAAAGGCGAACAGCCCCTGACCGCTCTCTGCTGTCCTCACTCTGTTAGTTCTAATGTTTACAGAAGACGACTGTGAGAAATCTCTCCTGTCTCTTGCACTTAGTGCTTGAGTTCTTATTTGTGCCAAGACTGCAATGGCACTGAATAACATTGACAGAAAAAGCCTGAAACAAGCTGCGACAAGACAGTCATGAGTGAGGTGTAAAAACAGAGCATTAGCATTACCTGACACAACCTTTCATTATTCTACAGGTTTATGCAAGGTTCTGCTAACTATTTACATTTGCAGATTTTATGAAGACATTTATGAGGAAAAAATGATTCAAGTGCTAAAATTGTCAGTGGAAGGTTAACAACTTGTCAACCAACAGTGGGTGTGTAAAGAGCTGTTTGATAACATACCAGCAGACCAATAATGAGAAAAAGCATCTGCGCCAAACTTTTAATTGCTATGCACTTGATACATGCTCCCATTTCTCTCGTATTTATAAATGCCGAATGATACACATGTTCTGCACTAGATGTTCTGGAGATAAAAGGTTTGAATTTTATTAATTGAACAGACATTTCTTTGGTAATATACTCCACCCGACATCAAGACTCAAAGAGCAAATATGTAGTAAATTAAATAACAGACCATTCCCCACAAACATCTTGACCAATCTAAATAAGGTATTTTGATGAATTGCACATGATGGCAGACTGACCTTAAATGCAATTCAATGGATATTTGAGGATATAACCAATTCCTTGTTTTTAGACTTAAGGATGTTGGTCTAAATTATATATTCTTGGTTCAATCAGTCCCTCCCCCAAGTTCCCCTGCTCAGTCTAGCATAAATCTCTCTCTCTATCTCATGTGCGAAACACCGCGTACACCGACTGTTAAGATGTGGAAATGGTCAGGGCTAAATACAGCAGTGGTCAACACTAAAATACTGTCCAAGTGTTTGTTATAAATACATGAAGCTTGCTGAACAATGGTGAAGTACCACCCACTTACTGACAACCAACCGAAACAAGATTATTTTCATGCAACTGAACATAAACACCTGCCCAAGATATTTCAACATTAAGATGAATGGCACACTTGGAAGGAATGGAGAGATCACGCTTTTCGGTGTGTGCGTGTTTGGTAGTGGTACTCTGAGCTTTTCGCACAACTCCCTTGACAACGGTGAACTTGATCTCCTGAAACCTCTGGGGGCCTCTGTGAACAATGACTCGCCTGAAGAGCCTGTGTTCTTGTGTAACGCTGACCGTTGGGTGCAAATTCCTCAAGACACTCTTCACAGTCGACGCACCTCCTTCACCAATTACATTCAAGAGAAAGCGTCACTTAAGCATAAGTATTTAAATCGTTCTTCGTAGCACTGTGAAACGTGGGTGATTGCGTTTGACCCCGCTCTTCAAGCGACATTATAGAACGACAAACAGCTTGGTTCCCACTTTACGGAGCACGAGGTAAAATATTACGCTTATAATTCACACAATGCAACCCACGCTAAATTTGACGTGAACAAAAAAACCCTGCAAATCATGCAAGTGCACTTATTCTGTTCAATAATAGAAGCTATTGTCACCAACTGTACAAAGTAACCCCAGAACGCGTCGCACCAAAACCAGACAATGGTGTCATTTCTCTTCGTCTTTTCAAGGCAATAACTTGTACACCAGCAGCCGCATAACCAGCATATGGCTCAAATCCCTGCGTCAGCTTCTAACAGTCGGGTCGAGTTCAAAGGCAAAGCAGCCCAATCAATCGGGCAGGAACAATGACCGCTGCTTATTGGAAGCCGCACGCTAGCAACCGCTGTCAAGAGTGATTAGCACAGATGCTGGCTTAACCTATCTGTGACGAACCTACTCCCCAAAGGCAAAAAACAGAATGAAACCAGACCGGCGAGATTAGCATGTCACCCCGCCTGACCTACTTTGGGACCTGGTTCCATCATTAACTGTCCAAACACGGCACGGTGAAAGAAATATGACATATCGGTGCCATAAATGGATCTCCCTGCTCTTCGTCTATTGTGGTATGTGCTAGAAGCAGGTCAATAGAGGCCACAGGGTGTAGTCAAACAAGCATGTTTTAAAGTGATAGTTCAACCAAAAATTATAATTATTTTATCATTGACCCACCCTCTTATCATTTCAAAGCTGTATGACTTTCAGCAGAACACAAAAGAAGATTTTTTTGAAGAATGTTGTTACCCGGCACCCATTGACTTGCGTTGGTTTTGTGTCCGTACAATAGAAGTGAATGGGTGCTTGCGCTGTTCGGTCACCAACTTTCTTAAAAATTGCTTATTTTGCGTTCTGCAGAAGAAAGTCATACAGGCAACTATGCATTGATTGCTAATATGATCTATTTTCTCATCTTTCAGTTTATAACATAAACACTGCCAATCCTTCTTTTGAAGATGTCATGAAATGGACAAATGCCTCTTTATTTGAGATTTTGCTTTCATTTTTTTTTTTATAGTTTTTCCTGCTTTTACCATTTAGGAAGAAATGATCCTCTACTTTTGCCCAATTCTGATTCTGATATGACGTTATTACCAGAAATGACCCTTCATTCTAAAAGTGATTCTCCAAATGCTTTACTCCAAGCGCATTTAATTGAGCAATTGATAATGCTCCCCGCTAGCCTGTTTCTCATAAAGCGCACAACCCTTGGCACGGGGGGGCAGTTAAAGCCCATTTCTTATGTCGGCTCCAGGAAAAGTTGGATCAAAGTCATTGTGCAACTTCTCTAAAAAGACAAACGTTGAGTCAGCAAATAGTCATGTTTAAAGCCATTAGGTAATGTTTTCCATGGTAAAATACTTTCATATCAGCAGCAGGAAACTGGTTAAAGTGTTTATTCACCCAAAAAATGAGAATCCATCATCATTTATTCACCCTCGTGTCGTTTTAAACCTGTATGACTTTCTTTCTTCTGCAGAACACAAAAGAAGATATTTTGAAGAACGTTGGTAACCAACATTGGCCCCCATTGTATGAACACAAAACCTTTCTCAAAAGATCTTCTTTTGTGATCCACAGAAGAAACATTCATATACAGGTTTTGAACAAAATGAGGGTCAATAAATGATCACAGATGTTTTTATTTTTAGATGAACCATCCCTTTAATAAGTTTGTTTGAGCATACCAACCAGCTAGGCTAAGCAAAAAAACATTGTTTACATTCCGTCTTGAGGCACTTCTGGTGTATAAAAACTTTAACTCTGAATCTATAGAACAACAGCTATCGTAGACAGTCACACGGCAGGCTAACTTTGAAACACCTAACAGCAAGGTCCGTAGGTGGTGTAACAGCGGGTCATTACAGAGGCAGGAAAGGTTATCTGAATGTTGTGACATTGCTTCTGGGTGAGAATAGCTGTCACTTCTCTTTCTGAGGTGACTTTCACAGTATTTGTGAAATGAAATGTTGACTCCCTCTCTCACACACACACATGCACACACAGAGCAATGATTTTTATTTGGTGCACAGGTGGAAGACGGCTTGAGGGAGGCACCACACTTGACAGAGAGCAACAAGAATGGGAAGTATGAGAAGTAACATGAGGACAAGATCTAAACTGCCAGGATTCGTGGGGGACCGAAGGGATTGGGCAACAGTTGTAGCTTTCCTGTAGCTCACTCGGAAGAGCGTGCCAATAGCAAGGTCATGGGTTTCATTCTCAGGGAATGCACATCCTGGTAAAACGTACAGAATGCACTCAAAATTCGTGTTTTGGGTAAAGGTATCTGCTAAAAAAAACAATAATATTAATCTTTTCACAACATCAACTGGAGCTTTGGTGAAAACAAAAACACAGAAAATGTAAAAATAGCAAAATAGTGTTTGGAAATATCGGCCAGATTTTTCTGTTATTTATTTATATGCACTGATTCTTACTCATCGTAACTTTACTGTCACAGATACAAATATCAAGTCCTTAGAATCAGGAGTAGCATCTATTTGAAGAAGAGGTCATGAATAATGCTGAGGGCTGTTTTCATCTGCTCCGGCACATACGTGCCTGGGATGTGTAATGAAATCATTTACCTCTGTTTAGGAGAGATGGTAAATGTGGTGTCACCGCCTGCAGCTACAGAGGTAAACACTGAGTAAGCCAGTTGAAGCTCGACTTCTATAGACGGTTTCAATGCAACAATATAAACAAACGTTATTGCGAATGCATGCTTTTGTGGCCCGAACTAACAAGTTAAAAGTATGTCTACCCAGTATTATTTTTGGTTACCAGTAGATGAACCGTTACTTGGGTAAACTTCAATGCGACAGTTACACGACCCATTTAATAAATTGTTCATTTAATAAAATGAATATACAATAAACTTCAACAAATTGTTGAATACAGTTAATATACAATAAAACTGTAATATAAATTAATAATTATGAAATTGATTAAAATATAAATAGTTAGGTTACTAGCCACTAGCCAGACCCATCAACAAACACAGACCGGAACATAACTTCAGGCCAGGTGCGTGCGTCCAGTTAAACCATCTTTAGCATGAATCATAAAAAACACATTGTTTAAACATGCTGTCAAATTTATAGGCTATAAGAGTGTGCTACAACAAAGGAATGCAATGCTGAAACTCAATTATTATTCCTTTACATCTTGTTATCTTGCTGGGTCATAACCCCAAAATACCCCAAGAATAAAATCAATATTGTAATGCATTACGAAAATGAAGCCTATAATTATGGCCATCAAATGTTTTGGCATTGATGCATCTTTACCAATAAGAAATGAGAACTACCATTAAGAATAATGAGATTATAATGGGCAGTGGCTTAATGCTTGATTAAAAAAAACGTCATGCACTTCTTAAAAAATCATCAACAAAAATATCCAGACAAACAAACAGAGTAAGTGATAGCCGCCTGAGCAAATAAATGTCCCTGAACATCACCGGAGCTCAATGCAAGCCAATAATCAATAGCAAATGAGTTGAACCACCCCCTGTGAGTTCTTATCACAGACACGCTAGTTCTTCATCTGCAGGTGAACCGAGTGCACTGAGGCCGTTTCCAGGAATTCACCACAACATGACTCTGAGAAGAGAAATGACTAATGGGTAACATATTCAAGGTCTGCTGAGACCCAGTTAACCGGAGCGAGCTGTTATCTACAGTGATGGAGGAACTACAAAACAAAAGGTATCTCCCCTTTGGCATGATTCTCCAGTTGGTTGAGAATTCTGCTGTTTTTATAAAACACTCAGACCCTTAGGAGGGGCTGTTTCTCTTCTATCCCGCTGCAAGTGGGATAGGCGATGCCTAAAGGTCTGTTGGAACATGATAACGCTGAAGCTGTACAGAAGGGTTACATCATATCTTCACCTGCCAAAATCAGTTACTATGGCTAGAAGAAGAGCGCCAGTATACAAACTCATTCACTGTTCCCATTTGGATGCAGGGCTCTAGACTAACTTTTTGCACTGGTTGCACTGGTGCGCCTAACTTTTTTTCTTAGGTGCACCAGCACAAAAGTCAGGTGCACTCAAATTTTCGACCGCATCGCATTTAACGCATTTAATATTTAACTGGTATTACCAGTTCACTTTTTTTTTAATGTCCATATAGGCAAAATTGACTTGTAAATGACTAACTAACAATCTGGTCAAAACAAAGTTCTTTATTTGAAGCACAAATCTACAAGAAAGGTAACTTACTGAGTGTTGGTGCTTAAGTGCTTCACTGAACTGAAATTTAAACTTAAAAGATCTCAAGATAAATGGACCAGGGCTTGACATAACCTGGGAGGTTGATGGCTCCGTGTCAGAGCATTGCTTGTGATTTTCAGACGGATCAGGCCTTAAATTAACATTATTCACGAAAAAGTTATCAATTGTTCTTTTCATCTTCTCTCATCATCTCTGTTTAACTGACGGCATTAGGCTGCCAACCTCTCTGTCTGACTGCAGCACACGCCTTCACAAACGTACACACCAGAGGTTGCGCTACACTTTTTTATTGTGCGTCATTTTGACTGACAGGCTCGTAAAAATCCGTCATTATCTATTATTACCCGTCACTATGGTTCAAGGTGGCGTTAGGTGGTAATTCGTATGTTAGTGACGTCATCACGCTGTACTTGCGTCTCGGAACTTGTTGTATTTTAATACAACCGAATGCCCAATAAAGCCGTTGTTATTTATATTCATTTATATATTAAATATTTTAATGTTTTTGTTCATGTGTGATTAGATCTGGAAAAACCCAACGCATGGAGCAAATTTATATACAGTTTTTAATACCATATTCAAGCCCTTTCAAAATCAGTTTTTATTTTGCTCATATCTTGTGTATGTAACCAAATTTATGGCTGAGGTCGACTGAAGCGCTATGATTTTCAGGAACGGAATTTAGAGAAAAACGTGTTTAAAGTGATGAAAATAAAAGCACAACAGTCCAGTATCACAAGAAAAAGTCTCTTTACAGTGGTGAGAGACTTACTCTAATAACAATTTAATAAAAAAACATTTCCTAGTGTTGAAGTCTATAAAAATACCGTACTAAACCGTTTGAATAAAACGAAAGTAAGGAAAATGGTGCAGCGCACATTTAAAAAACGAGAGCTCTGCCATTATCACTACACAAGGAAACTTACAAACATTACGGACAACAACTAATAAGCAGTGACGCAAGTTTTACGTTGTTTATCATGTGCATATTGTCTGGACTTTTGATCATCCCTTGTATGTTTTGCGATCGCGTTCCGGCTCGCGTGAGCAGCGGGCGGGGATAACGGGGATTTACAAATTGCCCTCATTATAATCCGCCTAAATGACGAACAGCCTTCAGATTTTTCCGTCATTGGTAAGAAAATCCGTCAATGACAGAGAATTTTCGGTTAACGCGACCTCTGGTACACAAATGTACAGGATTATCTGGACCACGGCCAATCAGAGGGGGGTCCGCCTTTCACCATCTCTGATTGGTTTAGACCACGATATGGGCCTTGTCTGTTGTTGAATCACAGGGATACTTTAAGTGTTGTGGAGACTTTTTTTTCTCCCTCGAACGGCTGGTCGCACCGGTGCGACCTCTGATTATTTTTAGTCGCACCAATGAAAAATAAGGTCGCATATGCGACCAAATTGGTCGCACTCTAGAGCCCTGGGATGCATTAGCGATTTCAACAATGACCAATAAAGGCAACTTGGAATTAAATATTCACCTTTGGACAGTTATAAAAGCAGATAAACTTCCGATTTAGTACAGACTTTTACAAATTATAAAACACAAATCCAATTTTTGCCAATGCAAAATTACGTAGGATGCCCACGTTGTGTGTGTGTAAACTTGTCAATGACGACCTGAACTGTGCGATGGCACCAGAAACATCAGTGACGCGTGACCCACGCAGTTGTCTGATCACACACAGCATACACTGGTGGGCTCACAATCTACTCGTCTATCCACATGAAATAACCGCTGGAAGAAATACCAAATTTGCAGGTTATACATGCACGATAACTTGTAAAAATGCTCACGCTGTCTTGAAAACTGGTCGCAAAATGCGATTTGGTCGCAGTCTGAAGCCCTGATATAATTGATTTTAATGTTTTGGCAGATGGCCATCTAGCAAACTTATATACCCCCAACCCCCGCCATCGCCCATCGCGATGTTTCGCTGTAGGCATCTCCCAACCCTATACAGAATATATACTGCTGGTTGAACCTGAAATAGTTTGTCTCTCTATCTGCCATTTTATCAATGCCACATTTTTGCAGACTGCTTGCAGTACTGCTGTACAACGAAGCGCCTTCCCCTACCAAGTAAACAAGTACTATAAACTGTCCATCTCGATCCACATTAAGGAAGCAGTCATGAAGAAATGTCACAGGGCATTTCATTGCAAGGTGTGAAAATAACAACAAGCTAGAGCCGAGTTGAATAAGGTGTGTGTGTGTAACGCACAGAACAGCCCGTCCTGAATTGTTCTGCTCCAAACGCTCTCTGAAACAGCTGTACCTTTTCCATGTCAAAAACAGAGCCCTGCTAAATATAGTTTTTCCATTCTCCTTAGAGAAAAAAAGAAGCCATCTTAGCACCGCCGTGCATTTATACTCACCACACTATCAGCTCTATTTCCGCAAGGCAAACGCTTTTTAAGGATCCAAACCAAGTGTCTCAGCACCTGCAATAACATTACAAAAAAAGGTCAATGAAGCAGATATTGTCTTGAAAAACAAAATTCACCTGCAACACACCTAAATTTACCCAACTCCTCTGAGGTCAGTGAAGGCATGTTTGTGGAGTTTTTCTTAGCTGGGTCTCTAAGAGCAAACAGTCGGCAAATAATAATAAAATGAATTTTCCCCTCAGAGAAAGCAGTGTTAATGTTTCAAGATATATCGACCATGAGCTCAGAGATAAAGCATTGATAAACTGCGGTTACCAAGGAAACATAAATTATGATGAAAACTGACCATTCATTTCCATGAAGTGCTTCAATTTGCATTGGCAATACTTAATTCTTTTTTAAATAACATGTAAAGCGTCATCAGAATACTCTTAAAAATAAGTACAGTCTTGCACCTTTACACCACTTGGCCTACATACTTCCTGAAAAAAACTGAAGCTTTTGTTTATAAATAAACTTGCATACAAAAACGCCTTGATCATTTGGACACCAGGTTAAAAGCAAATGAGGTGTCAAAAGGTCACTTTTAGTCAAAGAAATCTTGCTGTTGAAATTACAAGAGCGATGATGTGTACATTTGACGACAATAAGTTTAGGGCACACCTACACCCCTGCAACATAAAGGAACATAAAGTATCCCTTAAAGAGATGCGATTGACTTGTTTTCCATATCGTGACGTATATCCGAGTGAAACAGCTTTTGAAAGTTTGAAAAAATGTAGGGCGGGGCTTTATTTTGCCCTCCTTATTTGATTGGTTTGTTGCAAGTTGGGCCTGGAGGGGAGGGCTAAGAATGCCTAACCATTGGACAGCGAGTATAGTACTACCTCTTTTTTGTTGCTTACTTCATGTGGTGAAGAGTTGTTGTGAGAGGGGGATAGGGGCTTTATGTTTTTGATTAAAGATTACAAGTGCAAATGAATTAAAAAAAAAAATGTTGTGCACGGATAAATCATTTATAATAATCACTGCAACACTGTGTAAAACACTTAGAATTTCCTGTTCGATTTCTTGGTGACTAAGTAAAAGTAATGAACAACCTGTTCGCATTGTTTCGTAACACATTGTTAACAGCTTTTAAACGACACACTTTATTTATCTTCTTGATTGGCACAATATTGCAAATAAAAACTGATACATTTGCAAAAACAATTGTGACGTCAGGATAAAGTTTTAATTTATTTTTAAATTAAATCTTAGCAAGCGATTTATGCCAAGTTCCATCTTATCAACAAACCCTGCTGTCACATCACCAAAACAGGGTGTCTAAAAAATGGTCTTGAGCTTAAAACTTGCCCTGGCACATTACCAGCAGCTAAAAGTTAAAAGTTAAGTTAAAACAACAAATCATTGAGGGCAGTTTCCCCAGCTCAGGTCTGGGGTTAATTTTTTTATTCGTGAATCACATTCTTCTGTTAACTGAATGCGATGTTTATAGCGAGCGGGAGTTCATTTCCATAGGCGAGAGTTCATTTCCTCTTGCAACAACTGAAACGCGAGTTTTGACGTGGCTGTTTAGTTACAACTTTTGGCGGGTTTCAGTGGTCTCATCTACAAAGGTTAAGCCTCAAGTGAGACATTCTGAAAGGATGAAAACTACTTCCTTCATACGACCAGCTCTGAGTCCATGTCTCCTGGGTCTCTGAGACGGTCTTTGTGCTATTGCACCTGCTGTATCTATGTGTTTTTCAGAGCGGCGTACGTTCCAGTTAGCTCACATTATTGGTCTGAATTTGCTAAGCGATGTAGCAGGTGTCGTTACAAAATCTGTTCGGAGAGCAAAGGGAGAGACAAGACTGGTTAAAAATCAACGTAGGACATCAACTCTGTTTGACTGTGAAAATGACAGTAATATGTAATAAGCTTGCGATGCATTTTCACATGTGTTCTCGTTTTTGGTTGTTTAGTCAACTTTTTTTGATGATGGCACCCGATCAGCCACCACACAAAACAAAACACCACTATGAGCCTGAGGTACAGAGATTACGGCAGGTTATCTTGCCAACTGTGGGATGAATTTAGAAACAGCCATGTCACACTGTTGACTCGCCTTTTAGCAGTACGTATCACCAGCTCTCAAATACTCGAAACAGGACGAGAGAGGGTTTGTAATCTGAGCAATAACATTTTAAAGCTAAACCTTTAGCTTTAGCTTGAGCTGAGACTTAAAATCCACAAAAGTAAAGTTGATTATCTTTATAACTACGCTACACCAGGGTCCATGTTTTCCCCTGATAAATGTAATCAAAACAAATCCTTTTCATTAGGGATGTAACGATTCACCATGAGACGGTTGAAAATCTATTATAATATTTGACGGTTCAAGTCGGTTAAGATGTTAAATGAATGGCAATAAATGTTTTAAACAGCTGTGGTCGCTGTGTTTAATAAAAACTTGGTAAACGTGGACATGCTAGTGTTGTTCTGATTGACGATACTGTCGTGTATCGACGATCCTCGGACCTATCGGCGATAGCTGATTCCCTATACGATAGTTGGCTGTTTGCCAATATATGTTGCAAATCAATATTACAAACGCGCATTGTTCATTTCTTCATGCAAGAGAGCTTGCAATGCACGCGGGTTAGGCTTTACCTTGCGCCAGAGAGAGTTTATAATGTGCAGGCTTAACATTTTCAGCACACGAAAGAGCTTGTGATGCGTGCGGCTCAGGCTTTTCCTCGCAGGAATTGCTATGCGCGTGAGGTTTTTAAACCAGCGCATGAGTTGTTCCCGTTTGGCAATCAAGTAATAACAGCGCAGCGGGCATCAATGACGGAATGACATCGACTTATTTATAGAAATAGTTTACTTTCTCTAGTTTAAAAAGTTGCGGTGGTAAGTAACCATGTTGCCAACTGCACTGAACTTAAACTCTGAAAAAATGCTAATTTCAGTCACACATGAGCATTTTCTAGACACATAAGCTTCTGTTTTTGTCCACAAATCCAGCTTGTCATATATAAGTGCGTAATTGCCCCGCCCCTCGATACTATCATGTATCGGTGATCCACAGGCTGGCAATAGAACAATCTGACTATAGAAAATATCACCCAACACTAGGACATGCTTATATTTATTAAATGTAAAAAAATCCAAGTTAGGAAAAGCACGAACAAAGTCTTTGTTTGTTTATATTTCAGACACAATTGTTATTTTTTTATTTGATTTGGAATTCATTTTAAAATTACAATTTAGTTTTGTTATTTTTATTTTAAAAAGAAATGTGCAGCATTTGAGAAATAATAAAAGAGCAGTTGTTCATTTCTAATTTGTCTCAACTCATTTTGTAAAAATAAATCGTGAAAACATTGTATCGTGAATCGCATCGTAAGCTGAGTGAATCGTTACATCATTTGTCAAACGAAAGAGGACACTGTTATTTCTCTAAGCGATGGAGCCCAGATTCACACTGAGAGCGCTAAAAGAAAACACCCTTTCTTCAGGTCTCCAACCAAAATTGGAACTCAACGTACATAACACAGCAACACACAAAACATTTTTGGCAATCTGCACAATAAGCCAGCTAAAGGGAAACAGATGTCACCATTTCCTTTCAAAGAGCAGTTAGTCTATCCACCTACACGCCACTGTGTGCTCGGCTGTGACACTTCTGTGGGCTATTGGCGGCTTTTTCTGTCTCTCATGAGGAAACATGGAGATACTTCCCTTCCCCCATCTCTAGCAGTAAGGTAACGTAGTGGGATGTTCGTTAACAACTGTTGATGCACCTGCTTGATAAACCCCAACACTTTCTCTATCGTTCAAACAATCTTACATCAGACAGGAAAGCAGGCTGATAAAGACCGTAATCATGTGTGATTTAGACCGAGCCACAGCAGATCGGGCACAAAGGTTACGCTTTGAATATTCATCACTAAATGGCGGTTGCCTTGACGTTAATGCTAAATAATCTGGGAAGGTGATAGGGTCTGTGAATCAGGACCCGTGCTTTTGAAGCAAAGCAATAGGTGGGAAAAACAGCCTATGAACGCATTCTGGAAAGGTTTTTGACTGACATTTGCTCATTTTCAAAATCTAATGAGCTTCCATAATAGATAAGGCCTTGCCCCAGACATGAAGACTGTTACAGAGGATAGACATCTTCACTTTTTCCTCACCAGCATTTTGTAAAACAAAAGCTGACAGCCAGCCATTTTTTATAGCCTAATTGTCACAAAACTTTGATGGTCATCAGAATATTTTTCTCTTTAATTACATAAATATATCGAACAAAAAAGTATTTAATCTTCATTTATTTCCATCACTTTTTATTACCTCTTAAATGTTTATTTTAATTTAATAAAACCTTTAGAACAAAAAGCTGAGAAAATTGCAGTTTTATTCAAGATTGAATTCAGAACGGTGATCAAAACTTGTTCAAAAAAATGAAATTTTACAGAATATATAATTTCAGAATTTTGTATGTGTAATTGTACAGTTTTTTACAGATACAGATTTATTTTTAAAGAAAAAAAAGGTGAAATTACAGAAAACTACTGCAAGCAAATTTACAAGAAAACTATGAAAACCATGTCATTTTATGTGGAAAAAAAGCCAGATATTTTACTAATAATAATAAAAATTTTAAGACAGCACTGCCTATGTAGAGCATCCCAATTCATTTACTTAGGAGGTTTGTAGATTATTGGAATGCTGCATATAAAGACAGCTGGTAGAGAGTGAGGAAGGTTTTGGAACAAGTAGATTTCTAGGTTTTATTGTAAATGTCAGTAAATGTCTGTTGTACATTACATTTTAACATAAATTGTGGTTGAAACAAAAATGAGATTGAGACTTAAAGTGTTGACTAGGTGATGAGAATGGGTTTAGCTCAGGTGACCACCTAGTCAACACTTTAAAATTCTGCCTTAAAGCAACACAGTCTCGATCTCATTTATTCTTTAAATCTTTAAAAGACTGATCTTTCAGACAACCCAGACAAAGATAAGCCGGGCTTTGTTTTTTTTTTTTAAAGTTGGTGCAGCTACCATGCAGAGTCCTTTATGCCCGAAGCCAAAACATGGAAACTCAATACTGCTGTACCACTCAGGTCCTGATATTGTGGACACAGATTACATGATGGATATAGTCTACACCAAAGCAAACTCTTCTGGCACCAATA
Source organism: Triplophysa siluroides (assembly GCA_006030095.1). Lineage (NCBI taxonomy): Eukaryota > Metazoa > Chordata > Actinopteri > Cypriniformes > Nemacheilidae > Triplophysa > Triplophysa siluroides. Next base: position 7,984,574 of record VCII01000314.1, on the reverse strand, counting down.
CTACATTGCATCTTCGCAATTCAAAACAGATGCGTATCTTTGCGTCGAAAGCAAAACAGCTTAACCACAGCTTTCATCCAATTTCGGATGAATTCAAACAAACAAGAGTTTCACAAAATTTATGAATATTCCCAAAATGGCTACATAAACATGAATATCTGACGAAAAAAAAATCAAATCCTTCATTCAGTTCGTTTTTGGTCAGTCAAACTGTAAAAGGTTCGTAACAAATACAGGAGTTAAATCGTTTATTAGACCTCGATTTTCCATCATTCTCCGCCAGTCAACAGGCAAACAAATCTTCACCTCAAGACTAGCCGCTCCATACTCACTGTTTCTATGGCAACACTTAAGAAAGCCTGACAAAATGAGTTTAGAGTGAAAAAAACATGTATCGGTCTATAATTATATATAGAATTTAGTGATTTCAAAAGCAACTGCAATAAGACTAACAACTTACTATTCCACATCCAAAATTGCTTTAACCAAACGCTATAGAAAGGTAGTGACACAGAATCACTGACGTTCACCCTACTTTAGCTCTGAATAGCTATTGCTTTTGAAAGTGCTTAAAATTTGTAACCTTGAAACAATATACCCTGCGGGAGAGTAGTTATGCAGAGAAAAGGCATTTTGCAGTGGTCTACAGCACCTGTGAAGGGTTTATGGTAGTGTTTGAGTGATCTGTGTAGTGGTTTTGACCAACAGGATGTACTGACTCTTCTAGAATAAATAACTGGAAATTTCAGGTTATAAAAAAGGAAGTCATAACCTTTTGTCCCTAGTCCCTGGCAGGCATTCAATTCACAAGAAATCATTATTTACCATTCATAATTTGTCCTCTAACAATCCATGACAAGCTCTAAACGTTTTTATGAAAAATCTTCTAAGTAAAACACTGTTGCAAATGACTATAGTGCACACTGAAACAGCAAGAAATGAACTACTCCCCGTTACCGATAAGCAAATTTTTCTTTGTGTTGACTACTTGTTTGTGTTCAACTAAATTCAGGAAGTCATATGATTTACTAGCTGACATGCCATGCCAAATGTAAGAGAATGTTTTTATATCTGGCTGAACTATCCCCTTAACTGCTTACTGACATGGCTTTGTTTACCTAAAGCTTTGACTGTTTGTGCAAACTTCACAAAATACATTCATTAGTGTCAGGTCAGGCTTAACCCTAACTGACACCTCAGGCATTTATTGAATTCATTACAGCTGTGTAATGGTCCAAGACCCTAGACCACATGTGTACATAGCTCACTGTGCTCTAACACTGAAAAAAACAAACAGTTGCAACTCAGAATTGAAAATGCGAGCTTTTTTGGCTTACCATGTGATCAGGTCTTGCTCCAATGTGAACCTTTAGCAGCTGTGAAGTCTTGACAATCTGGACATAAAAGGAAAATACAGTCAATGCTTTGTAATTTGTTGCAGCAATTAATTGTAAAGTGTGCATTTACTGAAACTTTAGCAATAACAAGTGGATTTCTATAATGATTGTTTTCAAACAGGTTTCCTCCTTTTTCTATTGGTCAGACAAACAGATGGTCTCCACCCTGAATCATAGAATAGTTCAGGCAAATACTGCTGTCAGGATGGTCAGGCCACAAACAAGGCAAAATAGCAAATTCTTTGTTCTAAAATCAATTTTATTATACCTATGTACCTATGCACATGACCTGATACCAAAAAAACTTGCATTGCATTGCAGCTTGCATTGGGAACTTCCATTCACATCCAAATCGAAATCCAATTGATACATATGAGATTTTTCGAATGCAGCACATGCCACATTCACTACTACATTCATAAGACACCTTATAAACATTTGTCAAAATAAAAAAAGAGCTTATTGATCACAATAACAACAACCCTCACTGTAAAAACACCTATAGCTCCTCAATGGTACTCAATACAAACCGACAAACTGGCACATATTATATACTGGCACAGAATATCTGAAGCTCAAATAAACAAATCTGAGTTTGACAGGTCTGACAATATTTCTAGAAGTGCCAATACGCAAATACAAAACCAAAAACTAGAGATACACCGATATATCGGCCAATAATCAGTAAGGGTCCGATTATATTTGGTCATAGTTTAAAAAAAAAAGCCGATTATCAGGGCTATACTTCCTGTCAATCAAAAGAGGTCAGAGAAATGCAATACATTTGTGCTCTATATATGGAAAATGTTAACAGTTTGATGTTGAATATTAATAGTCATTATATGAATTAATAACATTCAGAAAGTTAGGAAATATCAATTTAATCTTCTGAATCGGTATCGGCAGATATGACTAGGGCTGTCGTGATACCACTAAATCCTATTGAAATCAAGCTGGCAAACATATGCAATGTGTCGATATTTTTTTTTATGTGTACCTTCTCCGTGAAGCACGGCTCTGGCATCAGTAGGAAATGTTGCTCGATCTAAAAGCAATGCGAGTTTGAGTCGAACATGATCATTATAAATATACTTTATTATCATTAAAATACCTGATGAGGCTTGAGCAACAGTGATAAAAGATGTCCATAGGCATTTCCTAGATTCTAGAACGTGTTGGTCTTCTTTCCGCAGTGCGTATTTGGAGATTCCGCACGAGAGCGCCCTCTGGCTTTCGGATGCAACCGCATTTTCCCGTACTTCACTCAAAAGCTGTGCATAAATCACGTGAAATTTATCGTCGGTCTATCGCGACAGCCCTAGATATGACTCTTAATAATCGACTATTGGTATCGTTGGAGAAATTTAGTAGATGCATCTCTACCAAAAATATTTTTGGCCAAGTCGGACATGAATATAACCCAAATGTCAGTCTCTAAGCGACTATTTTCTACACAGATGTTGCTTGTGACTATAACAATATTCTTTAATATGCTCAAATTTATCCATTTTATAATTCTTGGTCGATGGCCTTTACAACTCTGTAACGTATATACCTGTAGATATTTATATTAATAATAAGTCCTAAACACAGCATTTATTCTGATTTGGTCTCACCGGTGAATGGAAAATAGCTAAACACCTCTGGAAAAACTGTTTTAAAATAGCAACTGCACATAGTGCCCCAGAGAAAAACAAATCTCTTTTTCACATTGTGAAACCTACATTTAAAAAAAAAAATTCGTCTTGGTAACACAGACAAAGGGTTCTGTCTCATCTGTTGGGAAGTGGACTGATAAAAAACACATCTAAAATAAGTCCACCATCTAAGCCTTTTTCTCCCGCCTTTTTAAACCCAGCTAGGCACAATCACATGACAGCATCTCTTTTTACTTTCTGGTGAGACTATCATTACTGCATATTTTTCTAGCACAGCAGCATTTCACCATGGAGATACCCTTTCCTGAACCTTGACTGCCACACTTTTAGTGGTCCAGAGTTGGGCAGGGTGTGGGCGGCGGTGCGGAATGAGAGAAAAGTTTAATTGGGTCATCCGAGACCTGCAGAAGAGATGTGCGAGAGCAATGAAGGTCAGTGGAGGCAAAACGCGATAAGGTTGCACGTGCTTAAAACTGCTTATCCGAGGAAAAAGAAAGAGGAGGCATACTGGTCAAGAGGCCGAACGGAACAACATATACAAAAAGCCACAAAAGGGAGGGGAGAGTATAATAACAACACACAATGTGTCAAATTATGAACAAAGATCAAATGTGTCATATGAACAAATTTTATTTAATTAATAACTGCATGTAAAAACTTGGATACATTTAGAGATGCATGATTTAGTCAAATATCATTGTGATCTGACAAATACTGCTCGTACGATTTGAAACGCAAAATGGCATAAAATCAAAATGTTATCACCTTTCCTGTAGCTGAGTGGTAAGAGCATTGCGTTAACAACGCAAGGTTGTGGTTCGATCCCAGGGGATTGCAAATACCTATGTATAAATGTATAGGATAATGTAATGTTATCTCCACACTATGCAATGTTTTGCCCATGCTCTGCAGCCCAAAAATGTCAAATTCAGACCTCATTTAGCTCACCCAAAAGTCAACCAAGTAACAATAATAATGATATGTATCGACGATACACCTTTATGAATAACGATATAATTTTTTTTATATATCCCTCGAAAGTTAACATGTACAGACATTGCTTTAACAACCCATGCACAGTCACTGGACCATAAACAGCTTTTCACTTTTTTTGAGACAGTCTGAGCATTTTTACAGCGTTTTTGCAACCTCCAAATTTGAATTTTGCTTTTACAGAGAGATCTTTACTTGTGCTACAGTGTTCTTCTGTGATTGTGCTAGCGCATCCATGCAGCGCGACACATATTCACATCCACTATTCAACAGCGTATAGGCCTATATATAGGCCTATATCTCTATCACAGGCGTTACAATTATTCATCATCACCAAAGCTTATGTGTATTGACTTTAAAGTTGTTCCTGTTTAAACTTTTAAGCGTTTGACTCACAGCCGTTTCTTCTGACTAATGTGCATGCAGCGCACATCCGACACATGCGCATGCACAGACTGCACTGCCAACAGTGCCGAACCAGGTTCTCTTTCAGGTCTCATACCTCTTTAACTGTCAAACGCACACAATATAATGTAAACAACAAACAAGGTTCACATAAAGACAGTCGGTTATGTCTTAAGAGAATGTAAACAGTAGGGATGTTGCAACAATACAGTTAGCCCACCGTTCAAAATGTATATCAGTTTTTTACCCACGTTTTTCAGTTCGGTTCTGATGGCTTGGCACAGTAAGGGGCCGATCAGACAGAACGTGTTTTTTGCTGTTAGACTCTTGAATTGTTTTCAGTTGGCAGGGAGCGTGTTTTGCGCTGCTTATGCGCACCAGGCGCCTCACGTTTTTGGGGGAGCGCTCTGAGCCCCTGAAGTTGAAAAAAAATCAACTCTGAGCAGAAAAGCGGTTGACGTCATGCGCCTTTTTTCCATTGTCCAATCAAATGAATGGAGAGGCCGGGCTTTCGTTGTGTTGACGGAACTTTACTGCAATGATGGAAAATAAACTTGTGGTGGTTGTCGCGGGTTTTAAAGTTTAAGCTAATATGAACGTTAACAACAACTAGAGAGCTCGCGCTATATCCCTTGACTGACAGTACAGCTGTTCCGGTTGTTGCCTAGCAACATTAAAAACGCTGCGTGCTGCTTTTTCAGTTGGCTTTTTGACTTTTCACACATGAAAAACACGTTCTGTGTGATCGGCCACTAAAGTGACAGGAGTCTACCCTTCTGTGACAGGAAAGTAAGTTCTGTAAGTTAAGAAGAAAAAAACGACATTATTGCAATTTTCTTTATTTTATGTGACTTATGTTATTCTTTTTAAGCAGAAATCAATTCCAGGTGTACTGAATAATATAAAGCAAAGATATATAAAATATTTACACTAGGTTACTGTGCTTCCAATGGTCAGCCAGCGACTGTTTGTCAGCATTATACTCAACATCAAATTGCTTCCAATGTTTACAGGCAGCTTCGCATTACCGTTCGATTATCACAACGACCCTTACTTAAAGGGATAGTTCACCAAAAAATGTATTTCTGTCATCATTTACTCCCATTCGAGTTGTTCCAAATCTGTATACATTTCTTTGTTCTGTTGAACACAAAAGAAGATATTTTGAAGAATGTAGCACACCAAACAGTTCTGGGGCACTATTGACAACCATTGTAATTGTTCCTACTATAGTAGTAGCATTCTACCAGATATCTTTCTTTGTGTTAAACCAAACAAAGAAATGTATACAGGTTTGGAAAACCTAGAGAGTGAGTAATTCATGACAGAATTTCCATTTTTGGGTAAACTATCCCTTTAACGCATTGTTATTAAATATTTACCCGTAGGTATCTATCTGAGCACACAGGCATACAGACAAACACAGAGAGTGCCGGTTCAAAGAGTAATAAAATGCATGGAACCCCAAAAAAAACCTAGTTCACCATCACGTATTGAACCGTGGAGGTCGTATCGAACGGTTCTATATTATATTGCGAATTGTTGGCATCCCTTATAAACAGTGGATGAGTTTAAGCATCTTAAAGTGACAGTTACCTAATAAACCCGTTGAGGTCTACAGTCTATTTATTACCAAAACATCTGACAGTAATACAGTTATTTGGGAATACAGTGGTAAAATTCAAACCACATTTATTGGTCTTAATAAAGTTTGTTAAAATAGAAATCATTTTCAATATCGAATGATACGAAACATTATATTGCTGATCATTTTTTAACTATATAACTTAGCCCTAAAACTAATATCATTTTCTTCAAGTATGAATTTAACAAAAAGAGTAAAAAGTTGTACCTGAATACATTATCGTTTTCAATTCGAACAAGCAATATAACCTTCTGTAATTTCAGTCGCGTGGTGTCAGCCTGCCATTTCAATTCAAGCACGAAAATAACACGCAGAGCTACCTGTGCTGAAACTCAACTGCTCTGGCGGTTAATAATTGTATGGCTTCAGACTGAGTTTGTAAACATGAGTTTATTTATATCTTTACTTCAGTAGAGCATACCAACATTAGCACCTGAAAAGAAACCGGTTCTCCTGTCTATGCAATAAAACCACTGCTTATCTGTCCATTTCTGAGCACGCTTGCAATGATAATAGGGAAAATACCAAATCATGATCAATCTTAATCAGATAACCCAAATCAAAAATCATCGCAATTAATAGCTTGTTTACCCAGGAAGTGGGCCATCTGGATTAGCCTGCGGAAGCTGCTGGAACTTGGAAAAAGATCAATCAAGTTTATGTTTACAGAGCATGCTCACATAATATATCATTGTTTCACTTCCAGACCACGTGTTGATATCTGTTGTGCAGGAAAGTGAAGGAAATACAGCTGCCCTAAATAAAGTTTCAAGATGAAAAGTCACTCCACCTATAAGCTTAACAAACAGTGCAACAATGTTAGAATAATAGGCAGCAGATGAGTAGTTGTGAAGTATCATAATATGATACCGATCTTAAGATAATTCACAACAATAAAAGACTTGAAAGTTTCCTAAAATTTAAAGGAGTACAAATTAGAGCTAGTTTGTAATAATAACCTGGCTAGAGCATTTTAAGCAGTGGTCGACTGATATGGGTTTTTTAAGGGCTAATGGCGATACCGATCAGTGTTTCCCACAGGATTTTGAGAGACAATGGCACTGAAGACGTCACACACTCATTAGCATATTTGTGACGGCATCACCTCGTGTTTGCATTTGGCCTGGTTTACACACTTGTATTTAACACAACTGAATGCTATTTTCACATTTTATCTGTTCTGTTGTCAGACATTATAAATATAACGATTATTAAATATTGACAAAACACGACGAAATAACATCTTTACAACTGCTGCTAAAATCCTGATTTATAAACGTGCCATCGTCTGACAAAATCACCATACATTTACATTGAAGAGCGGATGTATGAGGTGATTTTTGCTGTATTAGCCAACTTGTTTGTCTCATGCAGCCCACAGCCTTTACTGCCATTTTTTTTCTCATCAATGTGTTGTGTTATGAGCACTTTTATATTTACATTTATTTTATTTAAAAAATAATTATTTTATTGTAGATTGCGTGTAGTGCAGACAATTCAGCGCAAATTCAGAAATATGAGAGAATACACTATTGCTGTTACAATGAGTTACAACTACAGAACACATGCGTGCGTGCACACTAGGGATGTTGCGTGTCGGAGATTTCAGGGCAGCCGAAAATATGGTCGTGCACACGTCTCGATTTACTTTCACTTTAATAAGCGGCAATTCAGTGGCATTTGCTTGAATTCATGATAAATACACAAAACAGTACGTCACTCGCTTATATTACATGCATTTTTATTGCAAAAAGAATAATCACTGCACACATGCCATGCAAAAAAAAAACTGTTGAGAAACAATCCTAAAAACATTCACGTTAATTCACGCCTCCTTTTTGTGGTTTCGCTTTGTAACCAAATCTTCCGCCACCGTTTTGTCTGTTAGCTCTCCTCACTCCTCACGTGAAATATGAAATCTGACACCTGCTGCAGGTCATTATTGCGTTCCGCTTACGCTAAATTGAGAAGGCACGTTATTGTAGTCGGTCACTAGCTAAATTAAGTGCTTTTTGCTATAAAACTTAAAAACGACAGTGGGGAAGGTGCCGCGGTGGGCAAGTGATGTAACCGGTAGGCGGGTTAAACACCGTGTATCACCGGTAACACCGACTATCGGAACAAGCCTAGTGCACACCATACCGTAGGAAGGGCGAGCGCTTGCACACAGACTCGCACCAAGCACATAGAGAAAGGATGTGTGGAAAACTCTCCTAACCTTTCGTTAAATCATCATAAACTCGATGCTTGAAAACACTGCCATCTTTTAATTTGTTCACTGTCATGTGAGAAACGCTGTCAAGGAATTTATTTATATACACACATTTACTATGAAATCTGACATTTACGAAGTATTTGTGAATCAGGTGGAAAGTCTGTTTTACAGGCAAATTACTTTTTTTTTTACTTACGAATTTTATTGATATATTTACGAATGTTTCATGAATGATGCCTAATGTATAGTAAGTACTAATAATACAATTAAAAAGCTATATGTTTCCACTAAGCAAAAAAACGGAGCTTCATTCAATAATAACAACCCCTCAAAAAAGTGGACAGATTACAGCCAGTTCACTCAGCTCTGACACGCTGTGATAGAGAACACAGGTTAGCTTCTGATTTCTTCCATCATACAGCGCTCCACCGGAGCTTTACAACAAACTTAATGACACTGATGAGAAGCATTAGCAGCTGTCTGCTAACACGAGAAAGAGGCTGAGAGAAAGTTCAAAGATATATGTGTGTACCACAGAGTGAACTTCCAGTGTTGTGTGTTTTAGTTTTGAGGCAGCACTGGGAAAATACAAGTATCGGAACGCAGGGCGCCAGACTGCGACCAGTTTTTGAGACAGCGCGAGCGTTTTTTTACAAGTACTCCCGCATGTGCGACCTGCCGATTTTTTTCTAGCTGTTATATCTCATGTGAAAAGACTAGTAGATCGCGAGCCCACCAGTGTAGGCCTATTTGTGTGAGAAGGGTAGAGTCCGGAGCTGCATGCCGTGCGCGGCTGGCTGACTGATGTTTCTCGCTGTCGTCGCGTTGGTCACACCACAGCTCATCATTGACAAGTTTACAGACACAACGTGAGTGCATTCCTACGATTCGCTGTTGGCTGTGACGGATATTTTTAGCCTGAAGACGAACAAATTGATATTTGAGATGTTTAAAACGAAACTAACTGCGAAGGAGTTCAGAATGCGTAATTTATCTGTTGATTACTTGAGTCAGCGCTGAATCATTTCCAATCCGTTCACAACAAGAATGAACGACAGGCGAATGATCTTGTTAAGTTTGATAAGGTGATAATGATAAGGGTGTCCTTCATACACACTAAAATCATTAAGAACGTATTAAGACGAGCCCCTTTGTTTTGCTAAAACACTATAAACAAAAAATATATACTTTTTCATACAAAATGACATGCGCATTTTTTGTTGGTTCAAATTAATTCCGTACTAATTTGCTCTAGTGTTTTCAGAGTTTTCAGTCTCTTCACTTACCACTAAAAGCTTCTCTGTATGCTCTGCCTTTTTTAAATGATGAGGAGAACCAAACCACTGTCACTTGCAGTTAAATGCATAGACATTTACACGTTTACATTTCTGTACAAATGTAAACGCATTTAAAACTGTTCCACAGAATTTTTCCAAAACTTTAGCACAGAATTAACCAAAAAGTCTGCATGACCCTGGTATTGAGTAATGTCATAGCCCTCTGAAATAAAAATTAATCTGCACATTGTAACTTCTGTGAGTTAAGCCTATTTATTAGGTATTTGTCAGTAATACATTGAATTTGAGGAAAAATGTTCAGGCTGATTTAAGGTGCAGAGGTCGCTCGCGTTAACCAAAGATACTCCGTTATTGACAGTTTTTTTTACCAGTGACGGAAAAATCTCAAGGCCGTGCGTCATTTTGAAGGATTACAATGAGGGCAGTTTGTAATTCCCCTTTTTGTCGAGTTGGTAGCATCCAATCATTTCCATTCATCAGAACGTGATCGTAGAGACGCGAAGGGATGCGTACGTTTCCCATTCATTACTTAAAAGCGCCTTGTCCATTCAGGAAAACCCATGCGAGATCAGCGGAGACTCGTGGTGTGGAGCCAGGGGCGTGTATAAAGAAGACGACTATGACAGCCCACCACAGTCTAATTTGTTTCGCCATCATTTTAAAACGAACTGAAAAACTTTTTGCACTTTTTATAACAACATGGCGATCTCTAACGTTGATTCTGGATCTGATTCTGCAAAGCGTGCATCTGTCATTCAATCAGACCCTCTCGTCACGTGCTCTCATACACACACAGGCGCACACAAACCAGTGGTGCAGTGTTTATAGACTTTTTTCCTTCAGATACTGATAGGACTAGCATAATTTTGGATAAATCTTAACTTTCAGTGAGTGGGAAAAAAGTCCTTTCATGACCTAACAGCAGCTTAAAGTTACTTGCAAGTGAATAAATTGATTATTACAAGTATTATTATTATTACCTAGTATTAGTTACTAAAATCAACAGATGACCAAAACAAATCCTGATAATGGGCAGTGCACATGCTCTTGACTTTGAAAAAAAGTCAAAAAAACTGATGTGCATATCTTATTCACTATCAAGTTATACATTACATTTGATATCCGTCATCACCCTTATCCTTGGATAGCATCACTTAAAGACGTAGGCCATAAAAACTGAATCTATTGACTGAACCATCCACAAGCCTTCTATCCCTTTACCTACATAACCATGCTTTTTTCCAAGTTCATATATTTAAGCATTTGTCCTGAATATTTAAAGAATGCTGAACCTGCGGAGAGCTGGTGCCATGCGCGTCTGCCTCCAGCTAAAGTATAGTTACTCCATCCAGATTCCACGTGACTGATGTGCTTTTGCTTGGCTTTTTACTTTCAGAGAACAGATACCATGATTTCCATCTATCACAGCTTGGTAAGACAAGGTTTCCCATTGCCTACACTGAGTGCCAATACCCTATTATACAGCCTGGCCTTCTTTATCCAAGCATTGGTCTAATGGACAAAAGTAATTAGGGTAAGTGACGGGGTCCTTCTTCACAATTGTTAAATGCATATTATCTGCAAGTCCAAGAGATAGTGGTCTAGACAACAAGGCAGTCTGTGAGATAATGGTCTAGCCAACATGACCAATCTAGTTGGACGAAACATCATGACAGCGGCTGCAGGAAAGAAAATACAAAACTCTCACGTTAAAACGGAAGCAGAAAGATAATATGTCACATGCAACACAATGTGTGTGTGCCAGTAAATAAAATCTCCTTAATGTTTACTGATAACGCAGAGTATTGGGAATTAGGGGAAATTAACAAAAACTGCATTGCTGGGATTGTACTAGATAATATTTTGCATCAAGTTATTGGATGTGGATGAATTACTGAGATGCTTAAGCAACGCCTGAGCATCTTCCCTCATTGGACTAAAGCACCAGTCTCCAAAATCTCCAGCAAAAACGATGAACCCTCCACCTTGCATCCACATCTGTAACTGTGATATGTGTTTATTAAATCATAAGTCAAACATGACGTGTTTTAAGTTTCTATAAATACCGTTCCCAAGGAAGTGTTCTGTAAAATGCACTCTGTGATTACGTTTTACTATCTTCCATTCTCTAATCCATGCCGCTCAAGAGAATTGACAAACGCATCAATAACTCAAACCCTGAACCAGGGAGATTAATTAACCACCTCCATACAATTCTTTTTTAACAAAACTAAAAAGAAAATCCTCCGTGCAATCCTACGGAAATGTATTCAGAAACAAGATACGATCAGACAATGATCCTCCACCATCCTTGCCGTCTTAGCCAAGAAAAAAAGACTGAATTCTAAGTCTCACTACAATGCGATTCAAACTCAAGGGAGTGAGTCAATACACAAGACGACACTTTGAGGGACCTCCTCCCATAAAGCCTGCTAAAGACGTAGGGTTATTTTCAGGCTTCAGTCCTATTAGCTTGGGCTTGGTCGCAATCCAATCTAACAAGAATGCCACTTATGATTTGCATCTTGTTGGCAGAGTTTCAAACTTTATAGCATATTCATTCCCTGGGTGACATGCTTGAAATTTAAAAAGCAAATGTCAGTTTTCTAATAGGATTGAAGCAGACTTGCAGAAGCCGCAAAATATCGAATCTTGCTGTGCATAGCAAACAACACAAGTAAGAAATGTCATAGAAATGAAGCACCTAGGTACTAAAAGGGCCAGTCTCCCTAATCTTATCCTGGAATCAGTTCTGCCTGTATCAGAAGTTACTAGAGCTGCACGATTCTGGATCAATTGAGAATCACGATTCCTTTGTTTCAAATAGAGATTACGATTCTTTTACGATTCTGAATGACGACTAAAAGGGATACATCATTTACTAGAGGTTCTGATTAAAAAAAAATGTAGGTGTGTAATATTAAGGAGTTTGCATCAAAATGATTACTTATTTCATGGTAATCCTACAGTAACTGTAGTGAGTAATGTTTTACAACAAATACCATAGGTAAACTAAAGTAGTTAATTTATTTAGTTTTACTTTAAAAAAAAAAAGTGTTAATGCATCGAAGTAACTTGTATATGAAATATTTATACATAAGGTGACACTTGCAATTAAAGATCTTTAGAAAGATTTGTCAATTTGCCTGACATCTACAGACTGCTTGAAGAGGTCTTTAAAGAAATACACAACCTGTAAACAGTTTAAAATAACCTGAAAACATGAAATGCTGGATAACTTGATGAAAAGCTCTAATAGCACAGCTTCTATATTAGTGTAAATACAGTGATAAGAGCCACACACTCTTATGACGTGTTTTACCGTAATGACAGATTTAAGCGCCCACTTGGATTTGTCCGTGCTACAAACTGCAATCGCTAGTTTTGTTTCAAACCTGTCCAGTTAAGATGTTAAGCATAATGAGAACAATGTACACAATCCTGAAAGACAACCATAAGAGCAGTTTTGTTGCTAGGCTTTGTTGCTTTATGTTGGTCTGTTATTTGGTGTGAGACTAATTTAGGCAGATTGAGAGCTCATCATCTCATGCGTGCGAGTTGGCAATTCTCTGCTTTAATCCCAGTACTTCTGTGATCATTTGACACAGAAATAATAATAGTTTGTGGTTGAAAAGACTGTTTGTGACATGGTTTCATACCAAATGATGATAATGTCTTCTAATAATGAAAGGCTTTTTCATCGGTTGCAGTACCAACACAGATTGAGGCGTTATGATTTTAGTCGGAGGTGTAAAATAATATACACGAGAATCGTTGATTTTCATTAGTGAGATCGTGTGGGTGTTTGAATGGAGATCGCGGTTTTGACGATTAATCGTGCAGCACTAGAAGTTACATTATCCAAATTGCTTCAATACATTCATGAACACATATCCCACCATAAAAATTAGGGATGTGCCGATATGTAAATTCTGGCCGAAAACAATTCAAATTTTGCTTCTGTAAAGCTGCTTTGGAACAATGCACATTGTGAAAAGCGCTATATAAATAAACTTGAATTGAATTGAACTGATCATGCTTTAACGTAGAAAGCAGTTAACTGATATAATGGCCCATAACGTTTTTCTGAGCCTAGAACAAAAGGCCACAAGTTTAACAGGTCTTAAGACAGAAAGCATTCAAACAGCAGTCTGCTTCAAACAGTGTGATTTATTCCCTATACTTTAAGGATGCTGCGACTGATGGGTCGACGATCGCTATCGGCGCTTTAAATAGCTTGATCTTTATAACAGCCGATCAAAAGAGCCAAATTCTAATGACATAAAACATGTGAGGCCGCAGGTGCGTTCGACGCATGAATTCTGGACCATTCAGCTTAATCACTCACTCAGCTGTTGGTTGCCTGTGGTTCCTTTTTGTTGCAGTCTGATATTGAAGTAAACTGATACAAGTACACACTGCAGATAAATTTGGTTGTCACACACACCGTTCTTTAATTGATGGGAGTAGGAACCGCATTCTACTACCAAATTAACTCCTGAAAAAAATGCAGATAGTGGCAACCGCATACACCAAAACTCCTAGCAGTGTGTATGGAACCGAACTCAACAAGCACTTAAACATAAATGAACATTGCAACACTGCAAAAGAGCACCTTGTGAAGCAGCCTTCCGGGCATAATCAAAACACAGCGCGTCTATCACAATACTTTAGTATAAACTGACGGACAAAGTGAGTCTTAGCCGAAAATAGCAGGTACCAAATGAGTTATATTCTTGTTCACAGCTTTGATACACTAGAATGTCGCTGTGGTTACCAGTGTGTTAATTATCACAAATGCGGGAGTTGTAGTATTTTACAGAACCAGTGTTTCCCCTAGGTTTAGGCTTTGGGGTTATGTTTATTTTATATTCTGATAGCCACAGTACGTATGAAACATAGACATCTTTGCAGAGGTGTTATGCAATGGGGATTATGCCATTTCGGTTATATGGGCAGTGGCATAGCAGACGGGCACGCACTGCTCCGCTAAAAATATTGTTTATGAAGTAAAGAAATGGGACATTTTTAGGGTTGGGTACAGCATCAGTGGGACGGAGAAAGAGTGCGCAGGAAAAAAAGTGAAAGGGACTTTATGACTGTTTAAATGGTGAGATGCATTATTGCATTCCTCGTTAACATGCGGTAACTTTATTGGAAGTTCATTGGTAACAAAGTGCTGTAATCCGTTGGTAAAAAATTATTTCTCTGATTATTATCAAATAGTTTTAAAAATAGTTTTGAGGTGAGATCTGGTCTAGTATTGTATGGCACTGTTGGCACAACATTGCTACATGATGTTTAAGGAAAATGTCCATTCATTTTACTATTTGTGGCTTGTGTTTTTAATTATGTTTTACATTTCAGACATTTTACCTACACACATTTATTTTGCACATTGCGACTTGAATCTGGCTTATTTAGTTTTTTAAGTATATTCTGTTCTAAACAAATTCTGTAAATTAATGTTTGATTGTTTTTTGGTGCATCAATGTTGCGCTGCACCCTTGTAACCACCTGGTGTCGTCCCCACATGCACACTATCAGTCGACTATAGGCGAGACGTGACAATTCTGCTTCGACTATGTAAATCCTTAGTCGATGACACCCCTACTAACAAGTAGCCTTTCCATGCCATTCATATTAGAACTGATTCTAAATAATCTTTTCAATTAAAACAAGTTTCATTATGAAATTCTCTTAACATGCAGATTTTTTATGCTATTAATATTTAGGGATGTCCCGATCACACTTTTTGTGCCCCCGATCCGAGTCCCGATTCATTGAGCAGTCTGTTTTTAAACCTGTGAAATGTCAAGGCCCCCAATGCAACTTCTGATACGACACTAAAATATGTTTGCAACTGAACCTATTCCTATTAAAACTTCAATATTAATGCAAGTGGCTCACTGAACCTTTGGAAACATTATACTATAAAAAAACTGTATAAAGTTATACCACAAACACCACTCAAGCCGAATTGGAACATTTGCAGCATTTTTAAATAATTCCTGCAAAAGCATTCTTGTCTTTGACCTTTCCCTCACTCAGTTCCTCAAACAAACAACATGTGCCCTCTATACTCAAAGAGGACTCCGAACTGCTCCAAATTTACAAGCTGAACTTGACCTTCAGGTCACACACACAACAAAAGTATGCAACCGCCTCCGGGTGGAGGAGGGGGTGCAGCGGAGGTTTCATCTGTCTGACACAGAGCAGGAAAAGACAAATGAGCAGTTAATGCACGAGTCAGGAGTAAGACTAGCTTTAGTCCACCCCTCCCCCAATCACAACCACCAAATCTCACACAAAACACACGGTTTAGGCTAGATATTTGCTCCTGTATGGATGTCTTGAAAAATCTGAACCTAAAACTCCTTGACTATGTTTTATGACTGTTAATGACATTTCATAAACCTTATAATAATGATAATGATTGTTATTTGGGTATGATTTGGGGGAAAAACCAGTTTGGCGTCATTTGACTTTTACACACACCGTTTCAAACATCAATTGCTTTATCGTTAGGGATGGGCCCTGCAACATTATAAAGTGAGGCGCGTTTAGGCATGAGCTGCGCAGAGACTAGGGCTGCAACGATTAGTCGACATTATCGACAACAAAAAAGTAGTAGTCGTTTGATTTCACATGGTGATTTGAGGGCCCACAATTACGTGGTTTGACCTATGGGGCGACTACCCTTCAAGAGGCAACACATTAACGCAATAGAAGAATATGCCGCTTGCCAATGCTAGCTGGCCTAGCACAGCGCTCTGTTACGGTTGCCATTGAGAGATTTTTGCATCTTACGTGTATTTCGCCTAGCATATGTACCTCCATGTGTACCTGCATAAACGTCCCGGCAGAATAAACAATAAAACCCTGCCCAAAAGTACCATAGAAAATGTTGTGTATTATGGTAATTGAATTGGTTTTAATGGAAACTATAATGGTCTAATGTCTAATGGCACGTGATGAATTATAATAGTGGGAGTAAGGCCTACTACAAAAAAGGAGTTTTGTAACGGTTTTAATGATTCAAGTTTATGGTTTGTAAATTATAATATTTCAATGGAAACCATTAGAAATTTATTATAAATAATCGAAAATCGAATTGCGATGTGAGATATCACGATTTGGTAATCGTGATGTGAGAGATTGCGATTTGCTAATTTTCCAGAGAGTGGGATAACTCGCGCGTCTCTGCCCTGCGTTGCAAGTCTACCACATCTCCTGGAGGAACCGTTTAAACTTGACGCGCGGACACACAGGCAGTCATACTCATGCGTCTCTGCCCGGTGCTGCATGTCTTCCACGTCTCGCTGTTTAAATTTGACGCACATACAGTCTGTTATACTCGCGCGTCTCTGCCCTGTGCCCACCATATCTCCACAAGTGCTAGGACAAGGCTTGACGCACGCACGCACGCACCCTGTGTCAACTCACGCCTGGCTCTGCATTTAAAACTAATGTAAATTCTATCCAACTGCTTCACAAATTTCACTTGGATGAAATGAAACATTCAGCAATTTTTCTACTAGTTTTTTAAATCCCAAATAGGCCTACTTAAAAATGTATAAATCAAACTGTGTAACCTATTTACCATTTTAATAATTCACTAATACAACAGAACATTTTATGGATTTAAGGGTTAATGCGCGTTGTATTTGTTTTAATGAAAACTATAATAGTGTACACTGGTATTTGGATTCTATTGGTGTGGTGTAATCTGGCCGTTTGCAACCTATAGATCAACAGTAATTCCTATATCCATAATATCCAAAACTCCAAAAATGAATTTTGTAATGGTTTTAATGGAAACAATTTAAATTTCTCTAATGTTTTTGAATGTTTTTTTCAGCAGGGTAACTATACCCATACTGTGCGGCACACTATTGGCAATATTGAGTTGAAGCTTGATCAAATCGCAATCGCAATGTCCGTCAAAAAAATCCCAAATGATGTTTTATAAACAAAGTTCGGGAGGGGCCGGAGCATATAATCAAACCCGGCTGGTTCGCAATCAGTAATCATGGCTTCCACCCTTCCGGCTAAGCGAGCCAGCCCATAAATAAGCAAGACTTCTTACCTGCGACATCTCTACAGTTCAAACATCCCCCCACCTCCCCAGCTCCTTCCCCGAACTCACTCCGTTAGCAGAATCCGGGGGGGTTTGCTCTGGGTTCGGGCCGTTTCCGAGCTCGGGACACTCACCCTAGCGGGGGGGAGTGTTCCGGGTTCAGAAGGAACCGGCGAGCTCGGAGACCGCTCCCTGGACAGCACGCCAAACACGCATACCTTTTACACTACTGCTAACCTTTATTATCTGCATAGGTGAACTCGTGAATTAGATATTTTCCACGAATCGCACAGCCCTAGCACAGACACATAAAACATGGGCTTTGCAGACACGTGCCTTCAATATACAACACGGGCTGCGTAGACAAGCCATTCTGATCTGTACAGTGCGAGCTTATATGCCCCTTAGCCTTGTTCATATTTGTTTACAACGCGATTTGCAGCCTGCAGCACAGAGCAGCGAGAGTCACGTGACGAAAGTGAAACATTTGTTGGAATCACGATGCCGCCTCAACTTCCTCATGTCTGTCAGCCATCGGCGATGAACGATGGCATCGTCTATCCACCCAACCCTAATTATCTTACATATTGAAATCACTAGATTTGTGTCATCAGTATAAAATATCATTAATGAAAGCCAAAATCTTGCATTAAATGTCACAACAATTCATAGTTTCCTTATTCATACTCAATATCTTCCGACAGTCTGCAATGACTAAACTTTTATGATTTATATCATGCCTCTGAAAGCTGGTTTGTACATGCAGGACAACTGCACGGTTGCTATGACTAAATTCAGAGTAGGACACAGTCAAATGATGTTATTTATTAATGACAATCTGAGCTGTTCAAATCATATGAGTTATGAGTAAACGTGGTCAACGCCTTGTGTTACCAGTTCGCAAAGAAAAAGAGGAAGCTACTTTTCAGAAACGTTACTTCCACTTACGGTTACAAATGTGTACAAAAGTGAACAGCCAGAGGTCAGACAAGGTAAAACTATTTAGCCTGACTTTTAATAATTTTCCACCTCAGTAATACCACTCCTTAGATCTAAGGAGATGGAAATTTGACTGCTTCATATTTGTGCTAGTTTAGAGCACCAATTTTACAAAATACTTGAAGATTTAGTTTCAAATATGCAGTCTAAGGCCACGTTTACACAATGAAAAACTGAAAAGTTTTTCCTTTGCATTTTTGAATGCTTCACATACACAGCTTTATCAAAACTGTCTGCATTTGCCACGGATCAAGGAAAACGGATAAAATCATCTTACATATCATCTCTAGAACCATGTACACCAGCCCTGTATAACTGATATCTAAAATTAGTCAGCTAGCTAAGGGTGTAATGATACTTCGTAGTACCATATTTTGCGATGCAAAACAGTTACGATGCGCAGCCAAAGAGATGACGTGTTTTTGTATGCCAACCCGGACGTTAGCGGCGCACTGTTTCCCTCGATTGATAGCCTATGCATTTTTCCCATTGCAATTATTACTACCTTAATGTAAGTAAATCTTGTGTAAATGCAGTAAATAAACTGAGGTTTGTTTTAATATTGCATATGTATGTTTGTTCAGTAAGTTGACATACTGAAGTTCTATTTGTCTTATACAGCAGCAGACCGAGAAAGATGTTCATCAGCAGTGAGCACACAACAGTTTCAGCAACAAATTAACTTGGCATCCCTTTTTATACATTTATATTAACTATGAGCTATATCAATAAAATTGTGTTTAAATTAGCATGTACTGGTATTTTGCTTTGGCACTGAAATTGGTACAGAGAACTGTGGAATTTTACTGGTATTGGTACCGAATACTGAAATGTTGGTACCGTGACAACACTAACTAGAACTAAATTGCATTTAGTCAAAAGACTAAGACTAAAACTAAATTTGCTGTCAAAATTGACACAGATCTTAAATCTTCATGTTAAAAATTCTTCAGTGAAGATTCTAAGGTTCAGTTAAGCCTTAAAATAAGTTGCTGAACTTTTTATATATTTTGAAAATAAATGTTATTGTTAAAGTTAATATTAATATTTTTTTATAAAATAACGTGTAATTTATCGTATCTTGAAACTAGCATAGAGATATGTACCGAATCGTGAATGAGTGTATCGTTGCACCCCTACAGCTAGCAGTTTCTGGGAATCATCCACAAAGAAAAGCTGACTACGGTGAAGTCAATCACATAAGGGACATCAGCAGTGTGCTACCTCTCCCCACACACAGTTTTACAACTTGATCCATGATAACCCAGATAGATGTGGTGTTGAAAAGCACTTCATCAATTGTTGAATTCTGCATAGCCGGAACGTCTCGTCTAGCAAAACACAGCAACACTGACTTAACCAATGATGTGAGATTGAAATGTGACCACATAGTTTTTGCAATTCAATTTGGTGCCACTTGGTGTTAAAAAAAAGCACACAGTTCACAACTAAAGCTCATTTGTCTGCGATGTTAGTTCGCAATGTAAAATTAAAAAAGTAAGTCACATACTACAAGCCAGACATATAGCTTTCATTAACTCTTTCCCCGCCAGCCTTTTTTTTTTAAAGTTGCCAGCTAAACTTTAATGGCTCACAGTACATTTTCTGTAAAGAATATATGGACAAACAATATGTCCAATGAAAGAACAGAGTCTCTGCTTTTAAAGAAAAAAAAACGTTTTCATTAACTTCATTTGTTCTTTTTTTATCACTCCTTAGATGTGGGTAGGTTTCTTCAAAAATGCATCACTTTGATTAAACAGCTGAGATAATTAAAAAAATGTTGTCAAAGATTCCACCCAGATTACACTCATAACAATGATTAAAAACCGATAAGAAATATACGTTCTAGGTTCTGGGATCCTGTACTTTTTCCCAATGGTGTGTAACAGCGCCACCTGCTGTACAACAGTACAAACACTGATTGCCGTAATAACTCGTCTTTGGCGGGGAACCGTTTTTTTTAAACGATGAGATAACTCGTCAATGGCGGTGAAAGAGTTAAACCACTTTGTCTTATGGCTCGTTTCCACTGAGTGGTACAGTTCAGTACAGTACACAACGGTATGCAAGTATTTGCATACCTATTGTCAAAGGTTGTGAATGGTACCAAACTAGCAAACCGTACCGTACCATTTTTTCGGACCCTTCTGTTGGGGAACCTAGAACAGTAGTCTAGTACGAAAAGGGTGGAGCTAGTGGTGTAGCATGTTAAACTGTGCAGTTCATTCACTCAGACACGCAGAACATTATATGGACTCAATGCAGCCGGAAAACGAGTTTCAGTCGAAAAATAGACTAAAACTAAGTAAAATAGAGATGCGCCATTGATTAACATCACACAGAAACAAGCACAACGACAAACGCACTTCACACAAACAACCGGCTCTGTTTAATGCACCTGCCAAACTGTATCGTAAATACATGCATGTCGGACTGTACAGCCCTGTCAGTAGGTGCCCATCCGTTTGAACAGTCACAAAGACCGCTTTAGCCCTTGGGCATAATATGTACCGTTAACATTATGAGATGTGCAGGATGAAATTTGCCGGCTGAAGTCCAAAAAGTTTGGTTTAAAGATAAGGAACATATTAAGCACAATGTTCTCTCACCATACTAACACACACACAGTGTTTGTCGCAGTCTCGCGGTTGTCAGAGCAGAAATGAAAACCTCTGTATATTTTTCTGTAATTTATTCTGCAGCATCTTCTGTGTTTACATACATAATGTCCAGAGTTTAGCTGGCTGTGCGTCAGTAATAATGGTCCATGGGGAAACGCAGTGCTCCGCGTGTAATTGAATGTTAAATGGATTAAACGAAGCTTTGCGTCAAAAATATGCCTCAATATATTTTGTATTCGAATTACTAAAGTTACTCGAGGAATAATTTCAGCCTTTGTGCAGAATTTACTTTTAGTCATGTTTATGGGTTGACAAGGAATACTCACTTGCGCGTCGAGAGACTTGTGGAGCTGGTGACGTCACATATTAATTAGCATATTTATGACATCATCACGACGTGTTTATGTTTTGAGTCGACTAGTTGTTGGCACTAGATATCCGTTTTGCTTCTACTCTCTGATCTTTCACATTATACTGTATTTTACAAATGAATTCCACCTGCAGTCACTTTAACTGCTGCTAAAATCCTTATTTATAAAAGCAACATCACCGGCCAAAATCACATTACAGACAGAGCAGCTATATGCTGTTTCTCTTTGTCGTCAATGTGTTGCTGTATTATGAGCGCTACTTTGGGTCCATTTACACCTGGTCAGTGCGAGCTTATATGCCCCTTTAACCATGTTCATATTTGTTAACAATGTGGTTTTCAGCACAAAGCAGCAAGAGTCACGTGACGAAAGTGAAACATGTGTTGGAATCACAATGGCATTCTCTATAAACCCTAAGGTCATAAATAAAAATAACGCAATGAAAAAAAATAAGGCTTTGTTTTAACTACACCGTTGTCATGTCAAGCACACTGGGGGAGGGGATCTCTGTAAAATGAGTTTATATTGTCAGTACATTGCATCTCATTTAATACCCCACGTTTCTATTTCAACAAGGAACTGGCTAGTTTGTATTTCTAGATGTTACATTTATAAAATATATTAAAACATTTTGTTTTTTTAAAGAATTTCAGTCAGACACACTGATCAACAATCATAAACCATGCGCTAGTGAAACATACAAAAAACCATGTACGCTCTAGATCTTATAACGCATACGATATCAGTACTGTACACAAAACAGACTGCATAACTGTGCAAAGAAGGTAGACTAAATCCACGTATCTGCCTTTTGGATGATATAGCCTACTATTAGTACAGTCAAACATATACAAGAGTTCAATATCTTATATTTACCTATTTCATAAAACATTCAAAAAAATACTTTACATTCCGCATTATATATACTGATGCAGCACAATGTTACTTCATACACAGCGAGTGAATGGCAGATCTAACCGAAGACATTATCTTTCATTCAAAGTACACTGAATAATGCACCCACATACCATTGTCTTCACACACGTTTTAGTACAAATGCTGTACGAATAAATACAAAGATCCCATATATCTTGTTCTAGTTTGTGTTTGTTTACCCGTTGCCCTACTTATTTGATGTGATCACTGCGTGCGGCCAACCACAGGAAAAAGGCTACAGTTCAAACAAGATTACTGTCACAGTCTTACAAACGAAAAAGACAAAAACACAAAGCCATTCCTTTACGTAAAATTAAAAATCAACTTTCTGCGATACATGTTTCCGTTTATAATAAATGAATAATGCTATTAATACTGCATCGAGCACACGTCCATTGCATAACAAGACAGCAGTTACAGCAACAGCATTCCTCGATGACCTTGCAAAAAATAAGGCAGGCCTTGTTCAAGAAAGCCCAGGCCGGCATTTTCAAGACCACACCACCATCTGCCCATCTCACGTCTAGCACACAACCTTGGGGCTCTACGGAGACAGGGTCAATGCGGCTGCACTACAACCAAGCACACAAATGTCACGTTTCAACACGTCGCCGGACTGGACCGCTGCGATTCTGCCCGACAGGGAAAACAGAAAGCGCAATAGATCAGATATGCATCTCCCATCCCCCACGTCTTGCTCCAATCCACTCTCAAGCACAAGTTACATAACTGTGCCACTCTTCCACTTTGGGAAAGACGCAGATTTCAAACAAAGGCAACGGAGACTTTGGATGTTACATGATTCGCTTACACAATCTTAAACAATCCAATTCATGATCTAAAGAAAAGTATGAATTAAGATTATGTCATCGTTTTCTTTAGAGTTGTTATAGGGATCTTTTTGACATTTTTTTTTAAAAGAAACCTTGCTTAAACTAACCTATCACAAACAAATAAACAACTTCTTAGGTTTGTGGTAGTAAAGTAGGTTACATGCGGACTCTTACAATGGGAGTTTCCCAACACACATGGCCTTCAGATTACACACACACATTCACTCTACTGCTGCCCATCCCCCACAGCACGCTAAACACTAGTAAATACTGGGATTCAAATATCAATATTACTTCTCATTCTCTGTCCAGTCAGTCATACAGTTCAGCATTGATTTTACACTGAACGACTGTATAATAAACAAATCTATTAATTCATATTACATTTTGGGTTTTAATGGTTATTGTAGTGCCATGCATTTCACTTGATAATGATGTGACAATGACAGTATATGTAGTAAATTTAACTAAAAATAAATAACACATTTTATGCAAATGACTATAAATTCAAGGCAAGGGACTGTTATTCAACACAAACTGTTTGACTCTTTAACACTGTGCGAGTTGATCTCCCCTCCCCCACTCTTATTCTAGAGTTAGTGCATTGCCATGACACTGCCATGTGCTTCTCCTG
The DNA here is from genome assembly GCA_006030095.1 of Triplophysa siluroides. Classification (NCBI taxonomy): domain Eukaryota; kingdom Metazoa; phylum Chordata; class Actinopteri; order Cypriniformes; family Nemacheilidae; genus Triplophysa; species Triplophysa siluroides. The sequence goes on along the minus strand of VCII01000314.1, from coordinate 7,960,486 downwards.
TTATACATGTACAGTCTTTTAATAAACACTGACAATAATTCACATTTGTTGTTATTCATTAAAAAGCATGACGGACATCAAATAAATAAGTGCACGTGCTGTATAGGGAAGTATCACTTCCATAAAATACCAGAAATTGCGTTTAAGTGGATAACTTTTATCAAAGCTAGATTCAGACTGACTGACAATTAAACAGTGTCACACTGATATTGAATCATAATAAAATACACCAATAATTTAAAACACCAGAAACAATGTAAACTAATGTATCATTGACTTGCTGTTAATATTATAAATAAATGTATCATGAAATTATGGTTTGTGTACACAGAACCACCAAACACTGAAATGTTGCTGCGTTTACGCACACGCATTTACGCACACACATACACACGCGAGCGCGCACACACTCTCACACACTACTGCCCATCCCCCACCCAGCCATATCCCCTCAAATAAATGCCCTTGCCGAATTATTAATCGTTATACATTATTATAAAAACACCGAGTGCTACATAAACACTCCACTGCTGATGTATTATCGATATAACGATACAAAATGAACAAAAACACTCACTTTAAACCCGGATGAGCGCGAGGGGTGCCTTTCACTGCTTGTGTGGAATTTCCTCCTCCACGGTTATTTTGTGAAATAGTGCCCAAACAACGCGTTATAAAGCTGCTTTGAGGCGACAGGTCGTCAGATAAATTCCCAAATAAGCGTCCGGTCCCGTTCGCATCGGCGCAGAGCGGAATAAAAACGTTTAAAAACTAGATTTAAGAGCGATTGAGGTACATTGTGAGGCTGTTTGCTAGTGGAGAAAGAGCCAAACGGTTCAGGACCAGCCAACGGCTTCAGACACTCAAACACTGGAGAGGTGACTTTCCAGGCGTAAATGGGGGAGGCCTGGGCGGTTGTCTCTGCAGCTTTGTTGAAACTGAAGGAGGAACGCAGACATCGCAATAACATGCATGTTTGTTCCGTCGTAATCGGGATTTTATCCAGCGCCGAGGCATAGGTGTATTATTTAAGCGAGTATTATCGCTTCCATTATGTACGTGACTGTACTGAAATGAGTTTCGGTGGGAGGAGTATTACATAAATTGAGAATGTTTTATGTAAGATACAACCGGATTCGGATAAAACTGGAATTTATAATTCATTTTTTGGATCATTTTAAGTTGACTTAAAAGTGTGTCATTAAGTAACACCTGTAGTAACAGTGTTTATTTTAAGATAGGTAAACAAACACAAAGTAATAAAGTGTTGTATGACTATAAACACAGTTTATTGTGGATCCTTTGTGTTTTTGCTTCTTAAAATTAAATTGAAGTCTAAATACTTGAAATTAAAATCTTAAATGTTATTTGATAGACATGGTGGGGGAGGGGCATAGCTTTTGAATCCATAGCAAATGTCATGATTATATCATTATTTTAATAATCACTTGGCCAGAAGTAACATGGGTTCTGCTGCAAGCATTAATGTTGTTCTTTGCTCTTAATAACACTTAATGCTTACCATGCCTCCGTGTCCTAGAAAATCATTGTGCTCAGAATGGAGCATTAGTGTCCCTTTGGCTGTAATCTTATCAAACCTCGAAGTGTGTAAGGACCTCGAACAGAATGGACCCACCTTCCCTCCAATTTCCTGACATTTGTTTATGGGGTTGTGTGTGAATAAATGAAACGATTTTACCGGCATGGGGGAAAGCTTTTCAACCTAACAATTTTCCTGGAAAAAAGCCGGTCTCGATTTGAAATCAATAACATTCAAACATTTAGATGCCAACTACATTTTTTCTTTTGTATTGTTACAATGTATTCTCATTTCTATAAAATTACCTTCTATTTGACAACACCATTGAATGTCATTGTGTGTAAAACAAAAACCATCCTGCTCACCAGTACACCATATGTCCAGTACACTAAAAACCCAACATGCAAAACATCCACATACATATCAAGTGTCCGCCATAATGAAAATGAATTAGCAGATCATGGATCCAGCTGTGAACCTGCAAAGAACAAGATGGATACTAGGACTCACTCCCATGACTAAGATTTTAATGGCTGCTCTAGTTCACAAAGCTGGATCCGAAGCCTTGAAAACAAGAGCACGGCAGCCATCTGGTCTTCCCTCACTGGGGACACTGATAAATTTCACAACATTCAAGGGGGAAAGAAAGACAGGGAGGCCGGATCCAGCTCGATTGTTCAGAGCGTGGCACAAAAGACACTCTTTGGTAAGCTGTTGGGAACAAAGCAGGGAGAGGACGGGTGTCAGTGTGTAGTGCAGAGCTCCGCTTACGGTTCTATAGGCTGTTAATGTATACAATGTGGGCGGCAAGAAAGATTAGTGAATCTTAAACAAATCTGCCTGTAGGTGTGCTACTCAGGAGTATCTATAAATAAAATGCGTGTTTGGATCTAAAAAGCTGTTTGGATGAATGGTCTGTGTGTGTGTGTGTGTGTTTGGCTGAAAAATAGGCAATGAAAGCTGATACAAAAATGTTGCAACAAATGTTGTTACGGTTACTTGCACAAACCAAATTAAAGGTTTAAATAATATTTCAAAAGTCATACAAGATCAATACAATTGAAGCATCCGATTAGTTAGCAGTACAATGAGCAGTATTTACTATGAATCACTTTTACAACAATCAATTTTTTATTTCCCCAATAGCAATAAAATCAATTACATTCACTGTAATGACATTTCATAAATAAAAGTTGCGAAAGCAACTTTTGCCTCTTTATCGCCATCTCTGTTTGAAACATAAAATTGCAGGTTACTTTATGTACTTATCTTTAAATGTGTACATAGCCTAACATATACTGTACGTATATACAAATTACATTTCCATCAAAATTCTACCCGGCGGCTGAATGATAAATTTATATAAAAAGCTTACTGTTGTGAATTGTGGTTACACTTTTCTACAATTTTTTTTTATGTACTTGCATAATTATTTATATAAGCACATTGACTTGATTTCAACTTTGTTTAAATTTTTGTTAAAGTTATTTTTGGGATCTATGGTTCATCTTCACTGAGAGAAAACACTAACTGAGATAAGGATAAAACAATATTTTGATAATAGACGATATCACTCTATTGCAGACTAATGGCCATTCGGTTGGCTTTAGAACACATACCTCTTAAGGAAGCTAATGCACAAAAAAATAAAAAAATACAAATAAAGTGTTTATATACATTATGATCTATCCCTTAACCTAAATTACAAATTAACCAAATTTGTCTTAAATTCCTTTAAAAACACTACAACAAAAATGCAATTGTTATTATAGTTAACACATTTATTTATATTATTATACATGATTGTACATATATTCAATGGCTACTTTACACACTCAATGTATAAATTCATTACTGAACGTCTATTATAAATATGCACCATCATATTAGTTGGTGCAGTCTTTTCAAACCCTCAAAAATGGCTGTTACACAAAACACCATCGGGGAGGAAATCCACTCAAACACTCACATGCACCATTTCAAAGATGTATTGCATTAATGTAACAGTAAGAATTGCACCCCTATTGGTCATAAGTTACTCAGAATGGCTGGCATGTGTAAAAGCTGAGCTGTGTGTGCAGTGTGAAGTGGGGGATGGGCAGAAATGTAAAATTGTCTCCACCCCTTCCCTCCTGTTATTTATACTGTCTAAGGCAGGCCTGCGGTTTTGGCAGACACCGTATGGTATTTCCTGTTGAAAAACCTTGCGTAATTTTTCATTTTTCAAACCCCAGTTTTTGCCCCTTTCAAACCAATGTTTTCTTTCTGATCTTCCTTAGAACTAAAACAATACATCCTCTAGATTTTTTATTTCTAGATTTATATCAATAAAGTCACATACTGTATCTATTCCCTGTTGAACGTAATGGCAGCTGCTTCTTGCCTTTCTAATTGAGTTTACATCAGAAAAATGGGGCGTTGTAAACTACAGAAAAGCAGCGCAGCTACAGTTAGAGATTATGTCTGGGGCTGTGAGACTCTGCAGAATCCCACCCATCCCCCACACCAGCTTGTCAACTCATTTTTGCCTGGCTGGGCATTGCCTGCAATAGATTCCACCCCACCCCCTCTCCTTTGCTCAGTCATTCAGACTTGGAAAGTCAATAACAAGCTGACATCATCATTGGTTTGTATATTACTCTGGTGCTCTCAGACCAGCTATCTACTAAAAGCAGATCAACTGTGTTTACGGAACAGGTACAGATTAAAAATGAGTTGACGGGGAAAGGATGCTTTTGTTTTAGCAGGCCATGTGTGGAGCAGTATTTGGCAGTAGTTCCTGACCTTCACATTTTACATGTGGTATCATTTTGACTAGTCCAATAATCCTGTGGCGGGTGTATTGCCTCAGGGTGCCAGATCAGTCACTTCATAGCAACCAAAATTTGCAGATAAAAAAGTCACTCCCGGTCCTCAAACCCCATGTGACAGTAAAATGTGTGGCTTAGATGTTGGTTTAACATGGGAAATTGTTAGCTCGACCTTGGCGTTTCACAAGCTTAGAAAGTTTTACTAGAAAATCATTTTCTAATTTGATGGGACAGTTCAAATAAAGGATGTGTACACATTAAGGTTCATTCATGCTATACAAACAAACACTGATTTCATAATTCAGAATAAACAAGTGTTTGTTTGCATTTGCTGGATCAGTGTGAATTACCCTTTAAAGCTGCAATCTGTGAATTATTTTGGTTATAAATAAAAAAATAGTTATTGAGCACATACAGTACAATCATTTTTTTTGTCAATTGCGACCGTAAGCTTATAATAATCATTTATAATTTAATTGTTATGAATAATTTTGCAGGCAATCAGTATGACGTCGTTTGATTTCAACCCATGTAAAGATAAGTACGTAAAGTAACCTGCAATTTTATGTTTCAAACAGAGGTGGCGATATAGAGGAAAAAAGTTACAGATTGCAGCTTTAATAAACATTGTGTCTGTGATATCGTCTAGAACTGGCGTTATCATGGCCACGGTCATGTCATACCAGACCAAGATTATCACTGACCTACTTCTGTGATCATGACCAGAAACGAACTGGGAAGCTTATTTATATGACAATGTCAATAAACGTGTCCAGAATAAAACTGTCACTTCATGAACTTTTTCCTCCTGTTACCACAGGCAGAGTGAGGAGGGGTGTGTAAGTATATATTTGTCAACCTGATTTTATCAATCTATATATAAATAACACGACTTTATGCTTTCCGAATGCGTATAATGCATACGACAAAGTCCAATTTTAGATAATCATATCCTTCCCATTAACTTTGCTGGAGAGCAATGTGTCCAGTGATGAGACAAAATTATACTTTATATTGTGGTGTAATTTTGCCATCATTTATTCAGTCGTTGTGTTTTGTGTACGTTTATTATTTTGTTTAAACAATTTAGAAGCATTTAAGAACATAACCCAACACCATCCCCAAAACCTAATAGTTTGTATATTATACAAGGTCATACACGACACATAACAGCGGATACAGCTACAGATGCTATTTATTCAAAAAGGGCAATTATTCCAAGGGTTCCGAGGCCAAAGAACAGACCAAAAAGCGATCACCTTCTCCGTCCGCCATAAAACTCAGATCCAGCTGCGCATTGCACATAGATTAAAAAAATTGCCACCCGGTGCCGGCACAGAAAAAAACATTACATCAGCTTTGATTGTGAAACGGCAGGATGGTTTAGGGTAGGGGTGGGATTAGGTCAGTAGCGAACCGTGACGTTTGAGCCTTGGCCCTCTGCGCACGCGCAACACCAGCACCCACCAACACACACACTTACAACAGTGTGCTTTCCTATAGAAGTAAGGATACATCATCATACCATCACTCTTACCACATGATACATTTACAATGCTACTCCAGACATGAACACAAACGTACAAAATGCCGAACACTAACGTACACAATACCAGTTTAAGAGCGACAACTCATGAGAGCGCTCTCAGAATAAAAAAACCGGTGCTACACTAGCAGACAGTAAACAGAGATTAACCACCGAATAAACTATTATTATAATAAATCTTAATATTAAAGGGCTCATATGACTCATATGATTGTTTTAGATGTAATGCAATGTGTATACATGATTTAAAGTTACAAAACGCTGTATTTCCACATCCGTGCATGTCTGTATCTTCTCTTTGCCCCGCCTCTCTGAAACGCGTGGAATTTTTACAAAGCTCATCGCTCTGAAAAGCGAGGTGTTCTATGATTGGCCAGTCAACCAGCGCGTACTGATTGGTTTAATACTGTAAGCGTGTGACGGAAATGTAACGCCTCTTACCATATTGGGAACATCAGGTTACAAAGCAATTGTACTGACAGGTACGCCCACCGTGTACATTTGGGCGGTCTTAGTCAAATCATACCACAAACTGACGTGGATTTGTGAGGGTCTGGCTACACGGGGTGTTTCAGGCAGGTCTGGGTGAGCATTCGCTTTTAGATAGAATGGATCTTTTGTTCTGACACTTGAATTTTTGCAATTGTATGTGTCGAATACATGCATGAGCAACTTAGAACACACCAAAGACACAGAAACACACGTATTCACGCCATATGACCCCTTTAAACTGGTAACTGTGAACTTTACTATTTATTTGATCAAATGTCACTGTTATACAGAATAACAGCAAGTATGCATGCATAATATGTTCAATTTAAGACAGACCACAGTTAAGATCACTCGTCGTCTCAAATAAAGCTAACATTAAGCAACAAATGTGCACATCAGCAACCAGAATGAATTGAGGCACGGTGGCTTTATAAATCATACATAACTTACAATTTGATGATCAAATTACTTGATAACAAAGTCTTCATTCTATTGTTTTAAACAACGTTTATCAGCTTTTCTCTGTTTTTTCTGAGACTTGATAACAAAGTTCATCCACATGCTGTTTTAATGACGTTTTCCGAATTTCTTCTTCCTTTGCAGTTTTCGGGCAACTTCGCGTGCTTCTTCAGGTTTACGAGACTGTTAATGAACAACCTCCCAGATGGCGGAAAGTTGGCAAAAAACAAAACGCGCCCAAATAGAAAAATTATATGATTGGTCAGTTTTACTGTCACTCAAAATGAATCTCTCCCATTGATTTACTGTACTGTCAGCCGGCGGTATGCTACTAGAAGGCGCCCCAATCTATCTATCTATTGTATATTTTATTATAATATTTCTATACAACACAAATCGAATAAAAAGAACAGAAGTCACTGTGAACCTAAAATACAAAATGATATGGACCAGAAGAAATGCTTATACCGACAAAATGGCCACTGGGCATTTTCAAACACACCAGAATGCTATTTATATGAAGATTCCATTACCCCTGACAACATGAGTAGGTAACCTGTGCTCTCTTATCTTCTTTAACATCAGCCAATGCCAGCAGATGAAGGCGTTCTTCTAGAGAACTGTGATTTTTCGGCTCCAGATGCTGTAGCCTGTTCAAAGCCGAGGGCTGACACTGGTCCTGGAATGGGATTTAACACGACTTACTTCTGCCGGCTCTGACACACATGGTCAACAGAATTCCAATCAATTAGGCACACTGGGGCTCAACATTCCAGTCTTTTGGGGTTGTTTTCTCACTCCATCAGCAAGCAGGGGGAGTCTTATCCTCTCAACCCTGCCAGAAACGCCAATACATCAAGAGGCCCAGTACAGGGTCTCTGGAACACCTGTTTCAGGCTATATTTAATTCGGTGAAAAGCAGAGCTTTTATTTTTTGTTCAGTGAAGCTGAAATGCTGTGATGCTCGCCACCTCTTTGATCTGGTTTCTAATTGCTCTTCAAAGCTCACCTCAAAGTCTATGATACTGGGTCAGGCAGATCTGCACAAGGTGTGACAGTGCCCATTGAAAACCATATGAATCCTGTGAAACGAATAGAGAAATGAAAAGAGCCGTTGCATGCATTTGAAAAAAAGAAAGCTCATTGTTTGCCTCTTTTCTTTCTTTATTTCATTGTTTTAATTTATTCAGTTCATTATCTCTGTAAATGTAAACAATAAGGACAACAAACATGTCCATTTCTAATTGCTGATTTCCACACTAATGTAACTCATCAAGAATGAGGAAGTCATTACCCATTCACATAGAGACACACTTTAGATTCACTCTGCTTAGTAACCAATCAAGAGTTAGAAAACTCTCAGCTTGAAGCCTTTTGTTCCACCCTCGTCATTACACCCACATGTAACCCAAAAGTGCATTTTGTAGTGAAAATACTGCATCATAATTAGATAGTTTTGGAAATATCATTACTGTTTCTTAGCGGCAACTTCATAATTAGCCACATTATCCCAATATAGATCACAAACATAACAACGTACCATCGCTGTCTTCTGAAACTTCAGAATCCAAATTCAATGCTTTTTTGAAAATGCACTTTTTAAATGATTAAATGCTGTGTTGTTAGAGTTGACAAGCACCTTTTAGTTTTTTTATTGGTTAGAATTTAGAAAACTCTGTGACAAACATAAAGGGTGGCTAATAATGATTTATGGCAAAATTCACGAAATATGGAGATACAAGGTTTCAGAGGGACAGCACCGATATAAACAATGACTTAAGTCAGTAACCGAAACTAAACGTAACATTGAAGCAAAACTTGACTTGGTTTAGTTAATTTCGTTACTTTATCAACTATGCAGTTTATATTCAATCATTTCAATGTTTGAAGACATTTAATGTACAATGTCAAATCTGGGTCGTGGAACTAAACCTGTTGAGAACCACAGGTCTAAAATTGTCCCATTACTGTCTATATTTTCCTTTTCTAATACACATTAATATAATAAACATATATAGGGTCCTCAAGCGCTTCTTATCGGAGGTCAAGACTAGCCTAGCCTTATGGAACTGCTCTGTTACACAAGCAAATGTGTAATGTACACACTTCTAGTATTATGCAATTCAAGCACATATTTATGTTAAAGTTGCCCATTTGGCAGGAAGAAGACTAATTTGCATGTTACAACATCAAAGCAGCCTTGAGAAGAATTTTGGTGTGGTGAGATGTTTACAGACGGGATGGCGTGGACCCATATGAAGATGGGGGTGTATGCTCTGACTGTGGGCTTTGAGAAATGGAGGCTACAGGCAGTCGTGAAACTGGTGCAGTGTGATGCACAAATTGAAGAGGGGGAGGGGAAAACTCCTCATTTTTCCTGATCCCATCATCTTTGAAAGGGGACAGAAGGGTCAGCTCCCCTCCTTGTCCATCACTGAGACGATGTAGATTGAAATGTAGCGCTCTGCTCGCAGACGTCTGGCTTTGGCCATAATGAGGTGAGACTTCTGGTATGTATGTGTAATACTAGCCTATGGTGTTCTGTGCATACTGACTTTTAGCTCTTAAAACCATTACATAAGGCCCTAAGCAGAGCTGTGTGCCATTCAGAAAAAAATGCCTTTGAAATTTCAATACAACATGCCAAGGTTACAGGTTTGATTCAAAGGAATGTATCCCATTCAAATTCGAAAACATGAGTCCAAAATTCACCTATTCAGTTCAGTATTCACCCTCATATCATTCAAAACTTGTATATGACTTTTGTCTGTAGAACACAAAAGAAGATATTTAGAAAAATGTCTCATTCAATACAATATACACAAGTCAACTGGGGGTCAGTGTTGTTTGGTTACCAACATTATACAAAATATTTTCTTTTGTGTTCTGCAGAAAAAAGAAAGTCATGCAGGTTTGAATTGACATAATGGTAGGAAATCTTTCATTTTGGGGTGAACTGTTTTTTTATGTTGTTTGTCAATGGAACTTGTGATGAAAATGAAACAATTTGAACTCAAGGAATGTTGTTTGTTTTGTTTTAATGTTCGTTTACAGCAAACAATGCAACAACTGGCTCAATAAACAACAATATATTACATCATTGGCAGAATAAACACAGATTTTACGCAATACTAAACATCTCTTGTGTTTACTCGGTGCTGAAAGTTTCAGCTGCCTCTAGTCTGACTCCATATTAATAATGATACAGTTTGGGGCCATGTTATTCGATCATACTGTCATTCACTTTTCATTAAGCCTAGCAGGCAGTTCTCACAATATCTGTCGCAACAGTAACCACGGTACCCTGGGTTTAAAATGAAGCATTTATATTAGCCTACAGCATACACTTCCTGTTAGCTGCTGACTAAGCTACATGGGGAAGACTGGTAATTTCATGGCTGAAAGATTCTGACTTCTTGTTGTTTGCATACTTCAGTTTGGAGGCCAAAATAAGCCCAGATAAACATTGACTGCGGCTGCAGCTCCAGTGGGAATTTAAGAGGACGTCAGCGTCGACAGTACGGCACACTATGAATGTGAAGGAAACCTCAGAGAGAGTGTGAATAAAATGGATCAAAATAGTTTTCTACCCTGTCGTAGCCAGCATGAAGTGAAGTTTCCTTTAGTCTGTAACTGGAGATATGCGATAGACCACAACTTTGTCTATATGCAAACCCAAATCTCCGCAGATGGCGACACTGTGCTGCCCTAGTTAAGCAGGATCTGAGAGTGTGTGAGCTCCCAAGCGGCTGCTCAATTAAAAACCCTCCTTGCTCTTCCTTCCAAAGCTACAACTTTTCATGTGTACGTGTGAAAAACTGTTGAGACAATGAGACTGTGAACTACTTTTCAGTTATAAATGTTATGTGAAAATGATTTCCCTTTTGATTTTGAAAGAGGGTTTTAATGTGTGTAGTCCCATGACAGGGATGCATCGTGTGACTTCTAAGACACAAATATGGATCAATGATGCGATACAATACGTTGCCTTCAAAATGTTGTTGATCTCTTGGTTTCCATTTCTATTTCCAACTCTTGGTTTTACCTGGTAGCCCTGGCCACAGTAAAATCTAAGTTAAAGGAACTTAGTTAGGTTTTTTTGGAAAATTGGCACATGCTCCAACTCCCCCAGAGTTAATAAGTTGAGTTTTGGAGTCTATTCACCCGATCTCTGGGTCTGGCGATAGCACTTTTAGCATAGCTTAGCATAGATCATTGAATCCAATTAGACCAGTAGCATCGCATTCAAAGCCGCAGCAGGCGCAGTGATATCACACAGCGCATGTGGAAATAGGATAACTTCTGTCATCATATCCAATGTGACCAACTGCTTGCACAAGGAGCGTGATATCACTGCGCCTGCTGCGGCCATGTTACGGCAGCAAACTTCCTTGATTATTACACCGGAATGGGAGTATAGTTCCTAATCATATCGGCCTAGAAAATCGCAACTTTTAATTTTCCGTCAGTCTTAGCACACGATATAAGTACAAAAGATTCATGTTTTTAAATAGGAAAAATATCAAAACTATGTGGTCATTTTTGAACGCGATGCTACTGGTCTAATCGGATTCAATGATCTATGCTAAGCTATGCTAAAAGTGCTATCGCCAGACCCGGAGATCGGCTGAATAGACTGTGTTCCTTTAAGTTCTACATTTGAGTACATTACATTTTATTGCAGTCGCTTTAGCTAAATAATATGTGCATTTCTCAGAACAATTTGTACAAACTGCAACTACACAAAAGCGTGTAACTTGTTCAAAAACCTTAGTTCATCTCTCAAAATTAAATTTTTACATCAGTGAACATGTCCGTCCCATGAAAATGGCAAGCCCTTGTGTCATTGTCTGTGAACAAGACAGTCAAATGTTTAGCCATGTTGTTAATATAACAAGAGTACACAATTATATGTGTCAGTATTTTCTGATGTGAACGATCTGGCTACAGTTTGCATCATGATGATTGTAAATGAACAAGGCTGCACTTTTTCAATTTCAACAGTATGAAGTTACACATTTGTGTATTTGAAATATTGCAAGAGATTGCAAGATATGAAGAAAGAATTTCCATTTACAGCTCCACTTTGGTTCTGTAAACAAATTACAATGAGATTGTGATACAGGAATAAAACTGTAAAGATAACAAAATTTAAAGCTCTCCAACTCTTCAATTGCCCTAAACTGCCCTACATTTTTCAATTGCCACAACTATCAAGTACTACTGTAAATTGTGGCAACAGTATGTTTCATGCAATTTACATACATTTTTGAGTTGGAGAGGTTACTAAATGTTTTTACAGACGCAAACAAACCATTGTACTCTATGTGCAAGGCCAAATGAGGAACTAGAGTACAATATTTTTACATGTCCTGACGTTCCAGTCTATCAGGCCACAGATTCTCATCTACATCACAATGGATATCTTCCCTTGCAATGCTACGTGGAAAGAATCGTTTGGAATGTCTTCCACCCTCTGCAGTGGTCTACCTCGATGTCATCACATGCTGCATCCATTGCATCAGCAGGGTCATTTGAGTACGAGGATGGCGATCATAGACCTTGCACCTCCATGCCAAGAAGAACTCCTCAATTGGGTTAAGGAATGTGGAGTATGGTGGGAGGTATTCCATCTGCATCCTGTTGTGGTCCGCAAACCATTGCCTGATTACGTTTGAGCGATGGAAACTCACATTGTCCCAAATTACCACATACTTTGGTAGATGATCATGAAGCTGACCTCTCTCATCATCAGGGATGAGAACTCTATAGAGGGTCTCAAGGAAGGTGAGGAGATGCTGTGTGTTGTATGACCCTACAAGGGCAATACGAGATAGCACACCATAATCTGAAATAGCAGCACACATACTGATGATCCCCCCTTCCCCTATGGCCTGGCACATCAATAGTAGCCCTGTGGGCAATGATATTTTGACCACACCTAGCTTTCCTGTAGCTTAGTAGTAAGAGCATTGCGTTAACAACGCCAGGTTGTGGGTTCAATCCCAGGGGATTGCAAACACCTATGTATAAATGTATAGGATAATGCAATGTAAGTCGCTTTGGATAAAAGCGTCTGCCAAATGCATAAATGTAAATGTAATGCTTCTTGTTAGGTTGAAGCCAGCCTTATCCAGGAATATAAGGTTGTGTGGTGGTTCACTGCATTCTAGTTCCATCATACGCTATATACCAGAAGACACAGAATTAGTTACGAGTAGTTGCATTGATACAACATAAATCAAATGTATAAGTATGACACGGTTTACTGCATATCTCGATAGCCATAGCAAACATACTATAATACATGGTACACTAAATGTACTGTACTAGAGTATTTATTGTGAAGTAGAAACTGTATACATGTTTACCTGCACATACTAGCTTCTTCACTCTGTCACTATTCCTTTCAAATGGCACTTTGTACAGCTGTTTCATGCTCATGTGGTGTCTTTTTAGCACCCTATCAATAGTTCGGATGCTAACAGATTGGATGTTTTCAAAGACATTGTTGTCTTCTATAATGGCTCTCTGTATCTCCCTTAGTCTAATTGTATTATTTGCTATGACCATGTTGCTAATAGCCTCCACCTGTTGAGGTGTAGAAAGAGCCCGCTGTTGTTCTCGTTGTGCTTCCACTGTTAGAAATAGTACAAAACAATTGTGTTGTGCTGTGTCTACCGTAAATATTCTTGCTAGTTGAAGGTTCATGAGATGCACCCATGAGCTATTCTAGAGAACTGCTTGATGATTGGTTGATCTTACACTTCGCACATTCCCCTTCATTAGTGAAAATCAAGATTCATTTGAGAGCAATTTATCAATTGAGTTCACAATTAGAAAAGTCCAAAAGAAATCTATAGAAAACATGCTTATGAGATTCCTAAATGTTTTGAGGTGTAGGAGTCTTTAACAGTAATCCAGTATCATGTATTTTGATGAAAATGACATAAGGAACAAATGTAGGAAACAGCAGACAATTGTACATTATCATCTGCATGATTGTACCAAAGCTTGCCCCCCTTCAGGGTCTTCTGATTGACAGCTGCACTGCGCATAAAAGTTGAAATTCTTTTAACTTGACACGGCGATCTACGAAGACGCGTTTACTTAGGAAGTCAACACTTTAGTATAGGGACCAATTCTCACTATTAACTAGTTGTTTATTAGATGCCTATTTTTAGCATATTGGCTGAGTATTAGTACCTATAAAGCACATATTCAACTTGACCATATTCTACTTCCCTAATCCTACCTAATACCTTAACCTAACAATTACCTTACTAACTATTAATAAGGCAAAAGTCAAAGTTAATAGTTTATTAATACCAAGAATTGGCACCTTGAAATAAAGTGTGACCGTTTTTTGTTAGCAAAACTCATAGCCTATAAAAAACGTAATGTTCATCAGGATCTATTTCGGTGGTCAAAGCCATAAAACTGCCAAAATAAACAGCAAGGTCCACAGAGTATGACTTATGTACTTTGGCTTATGCCAGTAAGAACGTTAAATGGGGACCTCGATCATCTCTGCATCCCCCATACATAAACAACAAACACTTTTAAGCTGTCTCGCTGCTCTCAGATCGTATAACACCCAAATATATTCAGCATGTCCAATTGTAGCAGTTCCAACTGTCAGGAGGAAGTCTCATCTAAAGAGTGCTCACCACGTCCAGTTCTCTGAGGGCTTTCTTCAAGTTGATTTATGTCACCCTGAGAGGAACTGGCCATCACTTATCTTGTGAGTGTGAAGGAAATGAGTATGTGAAGATAGACAGGAGACCGGCTGAGCTGTGAGACAGCAGTAACAAATACATTCTGACGTTCTTTTATGTCTTGCGTAAGACTCTCCAAATATTATGCGTTAAATGTAAATCCGGGGTGTAAACAGACACCAATATATAGTCTGTTGGGGTCTTGATTTCTCCCTTGAAACATTGCTCACGGTGACACATTGTGTGACCTCAAAAGCAGGGATGATTCTGTTTCATCTGCAGGCTGTGCATGAATTATAAATGAAGCTTCATCTGCTCCAGAGGAAAGATCCAAAGCAGTATAAAAATACCCCACTTGTCTCATGTTGCGTGCTGGAAAAAAAACAAAAAGGAAGGCGTGTGCTGCTTTGCCAGACCTTTCAGTCAGAATAACTGAGTGTATATGCAGAGCCGGGCATCTTTTGTGTGGATTTATTTGTTGGCTTTATCAATGGGTGATGTTATCAGAGGTCAGAGGGGACTGCAGCAGACAGATGTGTCCATTCTGTGACAGCACAGAGATAGAGAAATGTCAAAGTTCAACTAGAATGTCAGAGCCCCAGACCGAAAAAATTAGAGGAACAACCACTTTTGTTGCATATGTTCACTACTGATCCTAAACTTATAAACGATAGGTAGATAGATAGATTATTTATATTGTTAGTCGACCTTGTAGGAATGCTCAAAAGACAACTGTGTGGTCACATAGGATCCTTTGTGTTGAAAAGATGTAGCAGTGCTTTTCTTTAGCCCACAGCATGCTCTATTTCTGTGTCTGCATTCAATTGGGTGTGAAATAAACCAGGGTTAATGGAAAATAATTAAAGCCATATTTTTTACGCAATCTCTTCATGATATTTCAGTGTTATTGCTGCCTTGGGTAACAGCATAACCTCATATTTTTCACTCTCGGGAAAAGAACGTAATGGTCAGATGCAGGATCACCTGGCTTTATACCACAGAGGTTAAAAAAGATTAAAGCATGTAGGTTTCTATGAAACAGACTTGAAAAGTAAATTCAATTCCTTTTTGCTAATATAATAGCAAATATTATATTAGCTATTAATATAATATTAATAGCTAATATATTAGACGGTTTCAAAGCAACAACAGAAACGAACGTTACTGCGCATGCACGCATTCGTGGACTCGACTGCCCCTCTTTCGGTGCACATTTAGAAATAATAGAGTGCCTGTAGATTATTTCTGATAACGGGCAAAAGAAACCTAGAAGAACCATTACTTGGCCAAGCTTGTCTCTCCAATATTTTGAATTTAGACTGCGATACCAATCTCAACCACTAGATATCAATGTCCCATACAGTTTCTTTAAATGCAACAAAACTAGAGGACCCATTCAACAGATAGTTTACTTAATAAAATGAACACAACAAAATTCAACAAATTGTTTATTTAATACAATTATTATAAATTAAAATAATAATGTATAATAATATTAAACACAAATTAAATAAAATACAAATAGTTCATGTATTAGACACTAACCAGACCGATAAACAAACACAGACCGGAACGCGGCAGTCCAGGTACACACGTCCAATGAAACGGTCTACAAAATATGCTATAGAGCTTGTTAATCGACGTCATGCCACGTTGAATGTTGGGAGGATGGCTGCTAGTGCGTTCAATGCAGTGTTTTGTTTTTCTTTAGAGGTGATAAATCTGAGAATGTTAGAGTTTCTAGCTAAGGGGAAAAGTCTGAGCACAGTGTGAGATGATATGGAGATCTCTTATTAAACGTTAAAGGAGACAAATGTGAGAGTGTTTGACTCAGGAGACAAGAGTGAGAAGCATGAAACTCAAGCAAGTCTCTATTTGATGGTAATTTGACCTCATCTATGTCTTGCAAAAACCTTTGAGATGTTGAAGGTAGATTACATGTCATTCATACACACCATTTCAATCAAGCACAATACATGCATTGACATATTTTAGTGATTGTGGCATAGTTTAGTGTTGATAGATCATATACAGTATAGACCTGTGTGTGTGTGTGTGTGTGTGTGTGTGCGTGTGTGCGCGCGCGTGTGTGTGTGTGTGCGTTTGCGTGTGCTCGTGTTTTCTAAAGATGATGCAATTCTGACTGGGAAAACAGACATTTGTTTTGTAGTCAGTTAAATTAAATTAAATTTCTTATCCTTATCCTTATTAATCTTATTTGTATTATTCTTTACCATTTCATATATTTAGTTTATTAGTTATACATTACATCATAACTTTGTTTTGCTTTACTTTTCATGAATGTTAGTCGAGTTATCCTGGAATTTCACGCTTCAGTATCAGCTTCTCAAAAAGAGCATCAGCCAACCACAGGGGATACAGGGAACAAATCCAAAATCACTTTGCAGCTTTTGTATTTGGTCATTCTTGCAGCTTGGACAGTAATTATTCAGTTTGACTCAATCAGATTGAATTCCTTGTTTGGAATATGCACTGCATATACAATGCTGGGCTTTGAAGATACATTTAAATGAGTCAGCCTTGATATTCAGAAATGTATAATGCTATTTAAATGATAGTTTATATATTAACGATGTTAGTAAAAAATAAAAAATGTCACACATTTCTCCTAAAATTTAATTTAAGATATCTGGGGTTACAAAAACTTCTTAGACTAGTCCTAAAAGTCATCATTAGTCATATTGTTTTAAAACTTGGTAAAGACTGATTGCCCTTTGGTAACCCTAGTGAAAAATAAATATACTAAAAATGTTTTTGAAATACATTTATTTCATGCTAAGTATACTGCAAGTCCATAATGAAACACCTTAATGAAAATGCACTGCGATTGTATTCGTGGTAGGCTATACTTAATTGGTATACTTAAAGTCTGCCAAATTGGAACAACTAATTTTGTACTTAATATACTTTAATTGTCCAGAAATAGTGCTGAAGTCTTAAGATACATTTAAATGTATTTGATTGTGCTAAAGAGGAACTATTGCAAGTATGCTGCAGGTAAACTTTTAATATATTGCATTGAAAGATTGATTTTATTAAAAAAAATCCTTATCAAAAGTGACATTAGAACACATTTGTATTCAAACACAGGCTTAACATGATGAAATGTGCATTGCATATAAATAGTTCTTCAAATAACGTTTAATTATCATTTGAAATCAGTAAGTCATGTCAGTAAATATGTTAATACACCATACTTAGCATGAAATAAATGCATTTTAAATGAATTGTTTTTTACTAGGGCAACTACTACTTGTTCTTTATTAACTATTCAACTAATTATATGCAGCTGGCATCGGAAGACAAAGCTGATGCATAAATGAGACGTGTAAGAGAATGATCCGCCCTTACTATCCTGAACTATAGATAAATCCCTGTCAGAAACACAGCCTTGTGGGCAGAACATCAACATCGGAGCACAGCAGCACCTCAGACAGCATGAGTTTGAATCCCAGCTAAATGTACTCTCCTCTTCTCTTCCTGTCTCTCATCCTACGGTCATGTCCAATGAATGTGAAAAAAAATATCGTCATCATCATAAAAAAAATAGAAAGTTAGGCAGTTTTTCTTCTTTTCATGACTTTCTCACGTCTCACTTGTTCCTACTCTTATTTACCCTAAGGCGTTTTAGGAGAAACTTGTATTATACATGTGCATTGAAGTTTTAAAATGTATCTAATATTATACTTGAATTGAATGTTTTGGATACCACCATTAAATTATTGTTTTTATTATTATTATTATTGACTTTAAATTCAGCTGTTAGACCTACTTCTAGACTATGCCTCTCTTGGCACTGTGCATGTAAAATACAAAATATAGTAGCAAGGTTTTTATTCCTGGGAGAAAAAAGGGCTCTCCACTTGCCAAGTAAGCCTATCTTTGGATAATTCTCTCTGTTTTTTAGACAATAACGAGTGAAAATAGTTAGGTTACATTCATTTGAGAAGGCCTGTTTTGTTAAAAATCAATAGCTGTAATGCTTCGGTGCAGAAGGAAGCCCGTGAGCCACGAAGGTAAATTTCCGAGCAGATTAGGCTAATTTCCGCCTATTAGACAGATAGTCAGCTCATCGTTTTTTGTTTTGCATCACTTAAAGTTGTTAAACCTTTGAAATAGAGTTTAGGAAGATGTATGTAACCACAGTCCTTAGCTTTGGTTAACTATTGAAGCCTTTTCTCTTGTCAAGAGGCTTAACGCGACCGCAGACTTTGATGAACACTGCTGGCAGCAGCGACATCTGTGTCCGTACCATTCTTATCAATGACAGCGTAATCTCGTATCTCCCTGCTCCCAAATCATAAACCTTGTGTTTCCTATTAAACATGGTTTTGGGGAAATGTTGTGTTAATGTTGGTACACGACAGTATATGATAGCAATATGAGGTATAATAGCAACTTTAACGATACAATGTGTTTAATAACTCAAAAAATATGTTTTTGGAGATGCGAGGATTCCGCCAGACATTGACGATATACACATGTATGTATGTGTGTGCATTTATATATATACTGTACATATAAATATACATGCCACACACATATAATATAAACACAAACAGTTATTTTGGAACCGATTAATCACAAATAATCTTTTTATTTTTATTTTCAATTGATTTTCAAGTGAGCATTTATGGGTTATGAGAATTTGTGTAGTAATGACACGCTTGATGAAAATACCAAGTGCTGCCCTAAAATGCAGTCTTGGTAGATGGCTTACCATGTTTGAGTTAACACTAAATATTTATAGGCAGGCATTGTGCAATATTTACTATTCTCGAAATCGAACAAAACAATCCACCGTTTACATCAAAGTCATATTTAGGTCAGAGAGAAATAAATGTGTTTATTCCATCTTCATCTTCACAATGGAGTCGACTATGAAAGTGAAGTTGAGAGAGAGTCACAGCCAGATATGCCGAGCATATTCTCAGTCAGATGAAGAGGTGACACAGGCGAGATGTTTTTCTGCTAAGAACGGCGCGGTTAAAGCCTCGGGGGAAAGAAAATGGGGTACGTGCACGGTCGTCCTCCTCCATTTCCTCTCAGAGGTCACTGAATGTTCATTTAATTATAATCCCATGAAACAGGAAGATAAACACACATTCTTACACTGTCCTTGCTCAAGTATTTCTGGCAGACGGATGAAATGGATGGACGGGTGTGTCAGAATGCACACATTTTAGTCTTGGATTGGCTGAAGAGGAACAGATATGTCTTGCAAGAACAGCCATCAAATACAATTCCAGGTTTGCATCGCCACGTTTTTGTCCTCCAAAATTTAATGGATAAATGACAGAAATTGAGCACAGATTCTCCCTCACTTGAGAATAAAATAACAGGCTTTTCTTTTCCTTCTGTGTTTAAAATGAATGATAAAACAATCGTCAAACATACTGTATATAGTTATTTATAAATGTCAAGGGTAGGCAATGAATTTTCAGCTTGACATCAGCCAGACATTTCTGTTAAAAGTTTCCAGCGGTCTGACGGAAGATGAAACGATAAAAGGAACAGTGCTGCACAAAAGCAGAGAGAAAAGAAAACGTGCTCTTGCTGTAAAATTGAGCATATAGACTAGATGGACTCTGAAAAACCTGCCGCGTCAAATCTGATTCAGATATAATGAAGCCCCACAGATGAGTGATTGACTATATCAATTGTATTCTGCCTCCTCTTATTTCAGCATATATTTGAAGAGCAAACTAGAGAATATGGCAAGACGCTAAATATAGATAACAACAAACAAACATAAACAAGAAGAGCAGACTTTCACAGTGATTTACGATCCAGAAAATTTCGAAGACATTTATATTTAACCATGAAAACAAGAATTTACCTTATCATGATGCGTCTAGCTTTGAGGAGAAATGTGGAAAATGCAACCTGATCTCACAGCAAAACAACTGTTTTGAGGTGAAGATTCTGTGTGAATTCATACAATGTGAATCACAAAATCGCATGATTATTAGAAAGAAGCAAGTATAAATGCACCTGGTGTTGGTGTAGTTGTCATTTTTTGATGGTCTTGGTCTTGTCTCGGTCTCGACTGTCTTTGATCTCGATCTTGTCTTGGTCTCAGACTTAGTAGTCTCAGGATTTTATTTCAAGACCGGTCAAGACCACAACTGTGGGAATTACACTAAATTGCTGGTGCATTGTCTGATTTATGTGTTAACATCATTCATGTGATTGGATGTAAAACTTCTGGCTTTAAAAGCATTCACCCTTGATTCTTCTGTTACTTTTGTTACTCTTACTGCTGGTAAGAGAAGAATGGGGATTGTCTTAAAGAAATCTGTCAAGAAAATGAATACACAAAAGGCCCATAATATCCGAGATGTGATGCAAAAAAGATACTTGTATGAGATCTTGTTTTTTTATTTTATAACATCTGATGTGATATTGATTTTGTACAATTATTTAAGTAAATAAGTGACTTAAATTTCAGACACAATTAAACACACGTTTTTGTTCTATTTTGGCCAGTCCCAAACAAATCTAGAACAAATCTGGGCTGCGTTTCCCAAAAGCATCATAACCCTAAATTGATCGTAAAAACGATCGTACGAGTGATCGTAATATTACGGTCTGTTTCCCAAAAACAATCATAACTAAAGTAGTAATTGAAAATCATCGTAGATCTACGTGTGCTCTGGAGTTATCGTAAAGCCCTAAGTGCACCGGAAGAAGACAAATTTATGAGGTCACCTGCAGGACAACCCGTGAATTGCGCTTAAGCTTAAACACGCCTATGTTTTTTTTAAATCTTTTAAATTACCAAACTAAATGAATACAAGTACAGTACAATACAAATAAAGATTGGGCAAGCTGTTGGTTTTAAGAAGGGATGCATGCTTGTTGCTGGATTGCTGTATTAAAGTTACTCCACATTTTATGCAAAGTAAAAATATCGTGTTTAAAAGAGAAATGGTCAAAATGCTTATTTGGTGGCTGTCAGTGTCTTTGTCTTTCTTCAGCTGCTGTTTAGTGCAGCCATGATTTCTTCTTTAAGATTATTGTGAACTATCCTCTAATTATTTAGAGGAACCATGTGATTAAAGCTTTTCTGGCTGTTACAAACTTTATATATTACACACTGCCTATCATATGTTCCAACAACTGCAGAAGGCAATCCTTAAACAAACTGAATGCCTGATTTGCTGAGAGATTTGAGTGATTAGCTCTTCCCTTTATCGTTCTCTCACTGAAAGGTTCATATTCATAATGATCACACCTTGAGCGTATTATTAATAAAGTGCTGGTAATGTATGTGTACAATAAACATTTGTTTAAGGCTAGAAAGATAGATAATACATAGGCCCTCATAAAAACTTGAAATTGCCACCTCCACACCACCTAAAAGTATAAAAAAATGTGGTTCAACAAACACATACAGCATTTTTTTTACTATTGATTTTAACTTTTTTATTTACCCTTGAACGTGCTAAATACATTGCACAATTACAGTAGATAAGTCCTATCTAAACATAGAAAAATATTACACATTGCACAGTAAATAAGTTAAACAACATTAAACAATATTCACCTACAACATGCACATCGGGTGAAAATAATTGGCCTAAACATTTCGAAAACAAGTGCATGCTACAAAAACGAACCATTGTGTATAAGGTGACATTTCAGCACCTGACAAACGGAGAGCGACTCATAAATTAGCACTTAAAGCACTGCTTCGTGCTGTGCTGTTAAGTACATTTTTGGGAAACGCACGTGAAACGATGACGAACGTTTGCAAAGTGACTCGTAGAAAACGCTCTTAAGTGCTAAGATCCATCGTTAGCGGGAAACCCGGCCCTGAACTTTTGTGCATTTCTGAGCAACACACAGCTATTTTGCCATTGATTAGATAAAAAAGCAATGAAAGAATTTTTTTCTAAGGTCATAGACTTTATTTCATTCAATTTTATCTTGTTAAGTTGTTGGAATTTTAACCGTATTTTACAGTAGGTGGAATATAAAACACACATCAATTTCTGCACAATAAATCACTCAAATTTTTAGTGTGAGTTTTGTGGATCTTTTGAATTAATTTTGGGAGTGGTGGTCTTGGTCTCGACTCGGTCTCGGCCTGCCTTGGTCTTGTCTTTGTCTCAGCCCCTCAAAGTCTTGGTCTTGTCTTGGTCTCGGTTTTGGTGGTCTCGACTACAACACTAGGTGCACCCTTACCCCACGCTAAAAACACATATAAATTGAACAAATTCACACAATATTACACAAATAGACCAAATAGACAATTTGCTTAAATGTAAAACTGCCATGAATCTGTGATAAATGCGACAAACTTTAAGGTTTTACAATTAAAATATCAATCAACATGCATTCTACAGTGTGTTGTAATGTTTATCATAAGTATTCTGTTCATAGTCATACACCTACAACACAAATATTGGATTGCACAGCACCATTTATCCATTTCGGTTGCTGGGAGACATCTTTGTTGACAATCAAACAACAGCACAGCCTTTGTCACCAAAAATCTGGTTGCTAGGAGACATTTTGTTAACAATTGAACAACTGCGACGTTGCCGTTGTTTCCTTCCTTTGTGCGCTGGAATGTCTTTATGGTTTGTGTGGAAGTTGGAGACATCACGTAGGAATATAGCTGATATCTGTTGAGTGTTGCATATCATTTGTTTGTGATAGTGACTTGTCATTATAGAAACAATCTGACCAGTAAGTACATTTGAAGGTCAAGACTCTCACTCGAGGCATTTTAATCTATTAACCTTACTCAGCGCTTTTATTACAATCAAAGTGTCTCCGGCTGTGTATTAATGTTACATAGACGTCTTCTCTTTCCCTCCAAAAACAATACAACCAACATCTAATGGATCTTCATTACTGTCTTTAGAAACATTACTCTGGTCTGCTATTGCTATTGTGAGATACATAAATTGACCATATGCAGGGGGATCTCTGGGGAGAGCGTTGTGGTTAGATGCTCTCAGCGGGTCAATTTTTCATTATTACACGGAAAGAAACTGAGAAGGGATGGGTTGAGATATGAGAGTCTCTCATCTGGAGACAAACAGTCAAAAGCTTGGTTTTCCAGTCACAGAAGCCCCTCTCGGTAAATTCAATACTAAACACACACACAGCAAGCAGAATGAGTTCACTGTTTTTAATTAATATATTCCAGGCAATGATGTAGGAGTGGTGGTGGTGGGGGTACTAGACATCTGCTCCTGTTTAACTTTGAAATGTCATCCAGGCTTGAGGCGGACATTTTTTAACACAACAACAAAAGTATGAGGAAGAAAAGCAAAGATCTTGATCATGTGATTACCTGAGTATTTATTCTAGTTAAGTAAAAACAAACAATACATTTTTGACCAATTGTTTCAGTTTTTCTGACCTCACATTGTTACAGCATTTGGAAAATATTTGACCTGCTCCCATCATCGCTTTGATCTAGAAACACAGTTTGAGGTAAAAAGGAAATGTTTAGCTTTTAATTGATGTAAATATAACTTTATACCATTGCGGTCATATAAAAATGTAAAGGTCTGCTGTCATAAGCCAAAACAGTGATTTGACGCACCACAATAAAGCTCTTACCACAACCCTCAGTGTTGCGCTAACAACGCAAGGTTGTGGGTTCGATCCCAGGGGATTGCAAATACCTATGTATAAATGTATAGGATAAAGCAATGTAAGTCGCTGTGGATAAAAGCGTCTGCCAAATGCCTAAATGTAAATGTAAATGTAGCATAAAAATATAGTTTGTGATAACTGTGACAAAGTTGCATTTTAAAAATCTATTAAAAGTTAGTATGCAAGTTTGTAAACAATGGGTTTGTGCTCATATTCATAACATACAAGAGGGGCCTTCCCATTGCACAAGTTATTATAGTTTTGTTTAAATTTTTTCTTAATATTAAAAATTAGCCTTTATTTTCAATTTGTTTTTATGTAAATTTTCGTTAAATGTTTAGAAATTTTGTTATATGGTTTTGTCATTTTATTACTTTTTTGTTTATTATTTTCTTTTGCTATATAAGGATAATATATTTTTATTTTAGTTTTATTTTAGTCTATTTAATATTATAATTGTAATGCCTTTTTTCCCCAAAAAAATTAGGTCACTATTTTATTTGATTTCTAAAACCAGAAACCTTTTTGCTTATTAATTTTAGTAAACTAAAATAACCTTGTTGTGCACAATATAAATGGCTTAATAAAAAATATCGGGAGGGCAGACACAAATATAGATGGTTCAGTCTGTTCTTGAGACCAAGAAACCAAAACGAATCACTACCTCTCCTCGTTGCAATTTCTTGTTTACTCCTCTGCTCATCTGCTCTATTTACATGTTGTTATCAGGCCAACAAGTTGTCAATGTTAGGGTAAATCACACTGGCGGAGGAAATTCTTTCCAGTATCAATTAAAAAGGATAGAAACTCAACCGCCCATTCAGGATTCTGTAAATATATGAAGAAAGCTATCTGTAAGCATTCACATTCATCTCAATGTTAGTTGCTTGGCTATTCCAAAAATGCTTGGGTGTGTGCGATTACAAATCTGTTACCTATGCCAAGTTACAACTTACTATTAAACCACAAGAAAATGACGTCATTGAAACACAGTTTGGCATGACAAGAATGTGCACAAACTCATAAGATCCAATCTGATCTCATAGGAAAATGTAACTCCCCTACCCCCTAAACGTAACCATCAGACACAATACAACATCACAACACATAAAAAAACACATCTTTTCCATGTTATTTTTATTTATTTTGTGTTGTTCCCTTGTTCTCCACAGACCAGTGTCTGACTCAATGACTGACTCAAAGCTACGATAACCACATAAGGTCCATTTCCAAATCAGCCATGACTCACGCCAGCTCTCCAACTCTCCTAAACATTAAAGATTTTCCAGCATAAATATTCATACACGAGGCTTTAGAATGATAAAAGACCCAAATGAACGAGAGAGATGATGAGATGTGTGCTCCTCGTGGCAGGTGGCAAGACACGCTGCAACAGTCATTTGGATGAATCAGCGTGGGCGTCCCCAGGCGCTCTCAGAAGTGTCACTGCTCTCCCCACATGAGTGCTTTTTGTTTATGAAATGTGAAATGACGTGATTTCTGGGAAGTAGAGCAGAGTTTGGCTTTTAAGGATAAAAACTCACAGGCTTATTAGGACTAAGATGACAAGCTGCCTTGATGCCACAGTTGGTCACCGACTCTAATTTCAGAGACTGACTTCCTCCTAATCCATAGCGATGCGGGTGACAATCCTAAATACGTGCTGAGGGTCCCGTGAACTGAAAAGAGAATGAGGGGATCTCAGCAGTTTTCTCAAACTGTAGCGATTACTCTGGGAAAATCAGCCTGATAAATCCTCTCTTTGCGGAGGATGGAAAATGATCATGGGGTCTGGCGTACTGTCCCTTGAACAGTTTGAGAACTCATCCGTGAGACTAGCCGCTTTAATCCTTAGAAAAGAAAAACGCTTTTCCGTCTTGGGTTTAAAATGGGTGCATAAATATGTGGCAAAATGCATTTTTGTCTGTATAACATTATAGTAGAATAAACCTTAATGATGCAACACAGATTAAATAGCACAGATTTGGCTGGGAGAGTTTCTTGAATATATGTGTGGATGTATAAAAAACAGCTTCGGGTTTCAAGTCTGGGAATTCTGCCTTGACAAATGGAAAATATAATATCTTCATGACTTAAGTTGAAGTCTTTTTTAAAAACTATTCATGCTGTTTCTATTTGAAGGGTTCACTCTAGGCTTGTGTCAGTTGTAAGATCTGTGAAATTTTAGCTTTAGCTTTATGGCTTCATTGAGTCTTGAACATTGTCCAACCCAGTGCTGCCAGATCAAATGCATGGCAATGTTATGGAAAAACTTGCTATTGATAGAAATAGACTCAATCATGGACTAAATGAAACCAGAAGGGGTTTGCCATCCACGATTCTGGCCACATACAGTTTGTATAGAGCCTGTGCTTTTTCTTCTTCACACATAGACAAGTTTAATACGTGAACATACATTGTATATCATAACGTTTATGACATGTGTATATTTCTACTTTCACTATTTGTTTGAGACATACACTTTGGAACAGATTAACTAACAGCTTGCAGTAACGCAAACACCGTTTTTAGCGTAAAAAACTACTGTCTGTAAGACACGCTGTAAATATTAGCGCTGAAAAGGCATTGCAACTGACCTTATTGCATATGCATTTAATTTGAATAAGAAATATGGGAGGAGAGTATTTAAGCCTAAATGAATCACGCAACACAATAGGATTGTACCGCCTTATTGTAGTGGTTAAATAAAAGCAAATGAACCCCAGCATGTCTTAAACCCTGCGCTAATTTCTGCTGGTCTTGGTAGATTGCGTTGGTCATATGGGAATAAGACATTGCGCCAGTGTTTTTTTTCTTATGTGCACCTAGTTAATCACCCACAGAAATTTCCACTCCCATCTATACTTTTTTGAAATTGTGCTCTCATGCTATTTTGCCCTGTTCAGTAAATCTGGTCCCTATAGGTTATGTATGTGCAAGCATAAAGGGGAGAACATTGCATTTTTATTTGCATTTCTATAAATATCCACACAGGAGCACATTGACTGTATATACATGTATGTCTGCATGGGTGCGAGGTTTGGATTTACATTGTTCAATTACAATTCAAGGAGTGTCTCGGTTATACAGACCTGACTAAAGTTACATTGTTTGTTCCAGAAGCTTATGGCTCACTCGGGCACATTTCCCCTGCGACTCATGAAGCTCGCCTGCTGGTTCAATTCTGAATGTGCTGGAAAAAATGGAGATTGTCATGGCATAGCCTACTCAAAACTACCATAGTAGGAAAAATTACTTTGTTCATTTCTTTGTTCTGTTGAACACAAAAGAAGATATTTTGAGTAATGTAGGGAAGCAAACAGTTCTGGGGCACTATTGACTACCATTGCAATTTGGTATTATGGTATGTAGCGAGGAAGGCGGGACGAGAGCCGTCAGACAAAGAAGGGGCCATTATCACTCATGCCACCGGCCCCGCCTCTTTGTCTGACGGCTCTCGTCCCGCCTTCCTCGCTACATGGTATTAGTAGGCATTCTTCCAAATATCTTTCTCTGTGTTCATCAGAACAAAGACACGTATACAGATTGGGAACAACTCGAGGGTGAGAAATGAAGACAGAACTTTAGAGTGTGTAAAGTTGTCAGTAATTATATATTAATCACAAGGTGAAAGTTTAACCATGACAACCCATTAATTTGATATTTGCAACCATAACACCATAAAAGGACATAAAAGAAGCAGGAAGAGAACCACATATCATTTGCATTCAGTTGTTGATTTATCTCAAGAGCTTTCAATGTTAAGCAATCACAGATGAGTATTTACAGAGTGACTAAATTCTTCATCACTCATCCCAGCGCTGCAATTAAATGATCAGCAGATTCTAAACATTTATCCATATTGCCATAAACATTATAGCTGATTTAGATTTACATGCATTTTATAACACTGGTTGGCTCGTGCTTTTCGGTAGAGGAGAAGCACATATTATCAGTGACAAAGTATTCTTTAGATATGATTTAAATCTGTGTGTTTACAAGGTTTGTCCAATTTTTTTATATTTTTCATGCCCAAATGGTCTTAAAGGTCCAGTGTATGAGAATTGCAACCAACGATTGACTCCACCCCTCCCGTTCGAAGGACTACAGTGGCTGACACAGAACTAAGACGTTGTCACGTTATCGCTTCTTTGCCGAAAAAGATAACATATTTACGAATTTGTCTGTCGAGCAGTTTGTCTTTTTTTGTTTAGGGCAACTGTAGAAACAACATGGTGAATTCCATGTAAGGGGACACGTTGTGTATGTAGATAGAAATAGCTCATTTTAAGGTAGAAATACATTACGCTTCATTAGGTAAGGTCTTTATATACCATCAAAGTCATTGTTATGTTCATTATATTGCACTTCAGTCAATAGAGCCTCCAAAGAATTACACATTGCACCTTTAAAAGACTAATTCCTACAACTACCACAGAGCTATTCTGGTGTTTCTCGGCCAGAAATATAAGTAATGACTGAATGCTTACTTTTGAAACCTAAACATGAGCATCAGAGCGCTAACCTTTAACATTTTGGAACCCGTGTACATATTAAATGATACATATTTTTATAAAAAGGAAGACGTGATACAGATTTTGGATAGGCATGGGGGTGATATTTAAACTTTGGTTAAACCTAATATCTAGATATGCCATTGCCACATCTTAAAAGGAAATTATAGGGGAAGCTATGCTTGTCATGTCTTACAGCAAAACGAGAGATAATTTCAGCTGTATCTTAAATGGCTTCAGTGTATTTCAGCTGTAACAGTCAGCAGTGGTTCATGCTAAAAATATGCCCAGCTTTAGAGGGGGGAGGGAGTGTTCTGCGCTGGCATCTAACAGATAAATCCAGCATGGGGCTTAGCGTCTCTGAGCTCACCACGTTTCCTCTGATCTTCCTTTGCAATTATCTCCACCCTCATCTGTGCCACTTTCAAATGCCTCATCAACAAATCCGTTTGACTCGCCATTTTGACTGCGGCAAGGTGGCGGCTTCTCTTCGAGTCTTCGGGAGCTGCAAAGATCACGACGCCAGCGAGACCCGAAAGCCTCAGATGTTGTGTACAGACATGAAAAGAACAAGCGTTCTGTTTGAACTTGAATGTTCTTACACTGCAGGACCTCTCATTTCACATAGATGTCATGGAAAGAAGTGCACATTTGTACAATGAGCGTTCACTACTTCAGGTTTTAGAGAGTTTTACCAATTAGAAATAAATACAAAAGGAGACCAGGTTTTCCAAGCACCTGTAAAAAGAGATTTTAAGATTAGCACTTCTTTAAACCAAGCTAAAAATGATGAAAAAGAGAGACTGTGATAAAAAACGGTCCGTTTTACCTTTACAGCTGCATGTGTGAAGACCCTATTAATGTGGTTGTGTGATGCCATGTTAATTTGGTTATGGATTCTGGTGATTGGAGCGTATCATCCTGTCTGTTCCTCTGCTCTTTCCGAATGGATTTCAATGAAGATTGTGGATTTCAGTGAATGTGTGATGTGTTTGTAATCTCTACAAGATTGAGTTTCTTAAGGACCTGTCATAATGCCTGGAATTCTAAACACAGCGGAGCAAATTCACTAAAGAAAAACAGTTGTGGCAATTTTGCATGTAGAATTTCAGCAAAAACAAACGTCCATGCTGAAAAAAAAACTGGAATTGAATTAGATTTAATGGAAACTATAATGTAATATTGGTATGCGGTAGATTCTATTGGTGGGATGTTATCTGGCAGATGGGAACCAATGGAACACCATTAAATCCTATTGGAATAATGTCCAAAACACACCCGTGCTGAAAAAAACTATAGAAACCACTAAAGAAGTTGTAATGGTTTAAATGGTTATAATGGGACTTAAATTGGTTTTATTGGAACCTATAATGGTGTCTACTGGTGTGTGATGGATTCTATTGGTGGGATGTTAAATCCTATTGGAATAATGCCCAAAACACACTACAGAAATGAATTTTGTAATGGTTTTAATGGAAAATGGGTTGTAAGGGTATTCTAATGCAACCCATTAGAATTTCTGCGATGGTTTCTATGTTTTTTTTCAGCAGGGACTACAAAAATCTTTTTTGTACCGGTTTTAATGGAAAAAGCTGATGGTTCATTATGTTATTTACAGAAATTAGAATTTCTGTAATGGTTTCTATTGTTTCTTCCAGCAGGAAGTTTTTCACTCAACATCCAGTTTACATGCACTACATGTACTGAAATAAATGATCCAGTAAAGTGTCAGACTGCAGTAGTTTGTTCTCCAAGCACTCAGAAATGGCCTGCATGATGCCATGCAAATTACATCCAGTGCTAATTTTGAACTCGCATAAACACTGTTGCCAGATTTGCGTAATTGCTTTGAATTATGTGAAACAAGCATTGAAAAAAAAAACAGGCAGCACATTGAAACAAAAAACGCCATCAGTGAATGCAATTCATTCATAAGAAATTTGAACTTGTGTTTTATAGATTTGGAGAAAAATGGGTGGAAGAACACATTTGTCTATATGAAAGTGTGTGCGTGCTTGTCAGATTATGATCATGTCATGCTGGGGCTCCTGAACATCGTGTGTGTTGGGTAACACAAGGCATCCTGTTCCCCCTGCCTGTCCGGGCACGTTTCTCTCCGTGAGCTACTTGGCATCCACTCTGCACAACCATATGCCAGGTACATGGGCTGGTAGAGAGGCACACACACACAAACACACATACACACACATGCTTGCACAAAAAAGGCTGGGTAATTGGGTTCACGGGTTCGTAAATATAGAATAAATATGACTGAATCTCGCTGAAGCTGTGAGGAAAGTAGAGTTCACAGCTTGTTCGTTTTTCATTATTGTCAACTTCTTCACATTGGTGGCTTTATTTATAAAACTTGTGAGGATTGGGAAAAGTCGCAGAAGATGGAGTTTTAGCAGTACAGTCATGTGTTGATACCTCGGAGGAGAAGGTAAGAAAAAATGTCCAAATGAAGGCAGCAGAGAGAGAGAACAAATGTGAAAAAATACTGCAGTGACACACACACACACACACACAAAATCATCTCCCAAAACTACCCACGCAGGATACGGTTCTGGATTACTCATTCTGTCAAATAACACATTTCAGCAGGCTCAAAGCTCCTCACCACCACCTCTAAAACAAATAATCGGCCGTTCAAAAAATTATTTGCAACCATAAATTAATATTAAAATCGATAAAAACAAACGATAAAAAATGACATATAGTGATCATGAAATGGGAATGTGGGTTAAGTTAGTTTTTAAACATTTTAAACTTTAGGTAGCATGTGCAATTTTTTATATTTAGTTTATTATTATTTTATGTATATGTATGTACTGTATGTACAGAATATGTATATATATATATATATATATATATATATACACACAACTATATATATATACACACACACATACAGACACAAAGATATATATTTGTATGTATGTATATTTAATCTTATACCTCTCCCTTATATCCCTATAAAGTTTAATCCCTATAAAAACTTTAAATATTTCAAAATCTTCAATCTTGGGTCTTTGAGACCTTGTCTTGTGGCTATTAAATATGTTAAAGCCGACCTTTTATAGTTATACCAAGTGCATTTACAGACCTCAAAGTGAATTCTTTCTCTATTACCAATTAAGGACATAATATAATGACCCTATAAAGAACATTCTTGGTCAGTGACTTATGAAAGCAATTCCAGTATTGTGTTTCGGCTGAGAGAGCTTACATGGGAATGCTTTGTCCACAGATGGTTAAGTCATGAGGATCAAGCGCTGCATTCGAATTTTTTGAGGTAAATTACTGTGAGAAGAGGAAACAGACAACGTTTCTTGGCAGCTTACGTCTCATTCTATCTGTTGTGCGAGCTGCGAAGTCACCCAGAAGGTTTTATTTGGACTTTCTTGTATTCACAATGGAAACTTTGCTGTCATAACCTGGCAATGTTTCGTGACTGACCTCCCCGAACGCTTTCCATTTAGAGCAGAACTCACGTGGGCGGGCAGGCTCTGTGTTTCCTAAAACAAAGATTTAAAGCCAGTATTGACCTTCATTTATGAGGGGTGCTGTCCTAAACTGATATCACTCCGTTTCTTTACCAAAATCTTTTGTAACCGATTCAATGTGCTCAACACTGCAACATTTACTCAGATGAGACACAGAAACCATTTCACAAGCTTCCAGATGTTAAAAGTGACGTGTTTAAATACTTTCCGACCTGATCTCACAGGCATTCGTAAGTGTTTTACGAGGTGGCTAATTCGATCAAAAACGTACGATTATTAGAAAACGCAATACTGAAGCTCCTCCCCTAACCCCGCCCCTAGACCTAACGTCAATGCCGCAAAAGCAAACCATACTATCGTACGAATAGGACAGTATGACTCCATACGAATTAGCCACCTCGTAAAACACATACACATTCCTTTGAGATTGTGTTGTACTTTCGCACATTCCAGCTTTTCATTTGTAGCTTGATTCCCTTGAAAAATGTAAACTGGCTCTCTCACATGTCCCGTTTATTTAAGCAACCAAACCACACTTCACACAACATTCATGTCAAACTAAGACTCCAAGGGCTTGACTCCATTTAGTTGCCATTTTTACACAGTCTCATTAGCCGTATATCACTGATCATATCATAAGACGCACAGCGAATGCGCAGAGCTAAGCTTCAAAGGATGAGGAACCGCCTTCGCCTCCCCTCCTCCACGCCAACGCCGGTCTCGGCAGCCTCTGGGAGCTCACAGCGGTAATACATCATCTATATTTTAAAGCTGCTGGTGGAGAGAAGGCGGGGAAACCTCCATATTAAGGTACAGCAGGCTTCTCACTGACCCAAATTCCTCTCGTAGTTGCAAAAGGCTGAAAAAAAGACATGAAACAGTGCGTCTGCTAGGAACCAACTTGTTTTTTTTCTACATTTTTGTTAGTCTCCTTAGTGGCTTTCAGCCCCTATCCATCTGCACAGAAAAACTCGTTTTTGAAATAAAGCGAGCGAGTGACTGATAGCTGGCTAAGGCAGTTTAATCTATTAGCGGCAAATAAGGCTTTGAGCAAGCAAAGACTTGCGGGAAATGGTACTTAGCAAAGTTCTTTCTGCCGGAAATATAAACAAAACATGCTGTTTACTCACAAAATACAATCAGGCTTCCCAAAACACGCTTTTGGCTTTCATGTCGAAAAAAAGTAAAATTGCGTTTAGTTTCCGTTCCGCTGATTTGTTCATTTTACTTGAACTATATAATTCTACACCTTCAGAACACAACTTTGCCTCGAGGCGAAGCGGCGACACCTTCTACAAAACGCTATTTGCATTTCATGTTTGGTTAATGAACTAAATGTCTTTTCGTCTGCCGTTCTCAATCATTTTCTTAAATAATTTCCATACTTGTGAGGGAACACGATTCCCTTAAGCACAGCTTTTCAGTGTTTTATGAGATGCTAATGGATGCTGTTCTCCAGCTACAGCAGGTCAATGGAAGTCAACGATGCCGTGGCTTGGAGAATCACTGCAGGTTGGGTCATCATAGGAGATTAGGAAGATTCTTGAATAGTCTCTGGTTCTGTGTTTGAGATTTTTTGAGAAAAGGTCAACTTCCAGTCATATGACCTGGTTAAATATATTCCTGGCTGTTTACATTTTTATCGAATCCAGCTGTTTGTTAGACTCACGCTCTGCCGGCGCACCAAATCACTAAAGGCATTATGCAAATCATGAAATGATGCAAACAGGCCAAAAAACTGTGTTGAATGCAATTTGCACTGCATATTTTTAGTTCTGAGTGTTAGGATGTGGAAGATAGGCTACAGCAGGTTATCACAATGTAGCATGCTTTGCTTTGACTGTACAGCCTTTAAATATAATGCACGTCTTGATATAATCTTGAATGTAACGTCATGTCTTTTGATAAACAAATTGTGGTTGTGAGTATTCACAATGCACAATGGTCAATCTGGATAACAGGTGATGGTTTTTGCGCTGAATGCAGTGAACAAAGTTTCTGCAGCTGTTCAGCGAATTCGCCCCCTCACATTTTTACATCCATATCTAAAACAATCCCCCACATCGACCACCCCTAACCTCTGCTTTCTCGGTAACCATGTACGGTATGAATCTTTATTGGCAGGCTTCAATGGGAGTATTGTCTTGAAGCACGAGAGAAAGCAGACTTATCAGCCCATTTTCCTGCTTTACAGCCCAAACGTCTATCAAGTCTAATAACAGCGAGTCGCACGGGC
Organism: Triplophysa siluroides; assembly: GCA_006030095.1. NCBI lineage: Eukaryota > Metazoa > Chordata > Actinopteri > Cypriniformes > Nemacheilidae > Triplophysa > Triplophysa siluroides. Next base: position 7,926,026 of record VCII01000314.1, on the reverse strand, counting down.
CGGTTGAAAAAACAAGTCTACAATGTCTGTTTGTACTACTGGGAGGTTGGAGCACAGAGCTGTGACTAATCAGATGAGGGCAGGCACTCGGAATCCAAACATTTTCGGGTGAAATCTAATGAGGATCTGTGAGCAAAGCTTATTTTTTGGGGGACGAAAATCACGACAAAACACCCGAGTGTGAAATGACGGCTATAATGTAAATGAGTGAATGTGTAAATTAAACTCAAATGTGACAGAAAGTAAGAAAAATAAGTCGCAATGTGTTTGGGATTTGGAAGATCTGGGGTGCTATGCTGAGACAGGCGGAATATTTCTGTGTCTGGGCACATTCACACGACAGTTAAGCCAAGCTCATCATACTAAGTGCTCTGGCAAAGCGACACGTAGCATTGTCACCCTCCTGGAAGCTTGTGTGTGAGTGTAATGGAGGATGACTCACCAGTGAGGGGAAAGCCACACGCACTTCTCTTTTCCTTGACCTTGAGATTGTGAATGAGCCTGACACGCACACATACACACACACTGGACTGAGATTGCTGATATCCACAGGGACGTCACCTTCTCTCACTTCCTGTCATGGGTTGCCGAGCAGCCTGCTGACAGCTTCCGTCTGAAAGCCCAGCGTGAGGAATCGATTCCTGATGGGTCTCATCACTTCTGTTGAATTAGATTTAGAGATTAAACCAATCGATATGTGCAGCATTCCTTTTTTTCACTCTTCGGCCTTTCTACTGTTTTCTCTTTCAGAGATACAGTGTTTTAGCTATTTACTATCATCCGCTGTAGCATATTTCAAACCATTTTTGTGCTAATTGTGGGATTTTATTCATTGGGGGGCTCAGCTGCTTATCAAAGTAGGACATGTGTTGGTCTGAAGTAGCGTTTTCCGAACTTTTTTGTTTTATGTATCCCCAAAGCCTCATTTGTAGTGCTCAAGTGTTCCAAAGCATTGAAACAAATGTGCTCCTTTCCAGCTGTAATGGAAATAATTTAGCTTTATCCTTTAAATTATTCAAATCACATAAGTGTGTTTAACTAACTGCAATGTTTGCCTCTTGCTAATAATAACATGTAAGTGCGATTTACATTTACGCATTTGGCAGACGCTTTTATCCAAAGCGGCTTATATCGCATGATACTATACAATTGTTTCTAAGTATGTGCAATCGCTGGGATCGAACCCATGACCAACGCCATGCTCTAACCACTGAGCCACAGGAAAGCTGATTTACAATAAACATAACAAAATATAATCTAAATAACTATTTTAATCGGGCTGAGACAACCTGAACTGAACGGGTCTTCATAGGTTTTTTACAGCGGTGGCAACTTCGTATGGATTTGTACATTGTTGATCATACAAAAACAGACGTATTGTTACCATTTTAGGACTCAGTACACTTCACAAGACAACACATTGACAGAAAAAAAGATAACTCGATTGACCCATGAATAACAACAACTAGTAGAGGAGAAAAAGAATAATTCGAAAACCCTATTAGACTTTCGTCGTTTTTGCTGTGAGATTGTGCTGGCTGAGAAGATTTAAATGGTCAAATTGTGCCTATGACTATTTTCCCATTGAAAATTAACTTCTTGTACTTAACATTGTGTGTAGATTGCATTTAAACATTAGAACGTTAAAACTACCATCTGTCAGAACCAATAAGTGAGAACAGAAACAGATCACGCAGAAAGGTTCGCAAGAAACCATTTAATTATACACAAATGTCTAAATTATAAAGTACTGTACTTTCTCCATAACAGGACTGATCGTGTGGGCTACTATGCCACATATTTGCATTCTCCCCCCGTGACTCATGGTGCTCTTCAGGCATAAATGGAACATAAATATGTACTGCAACAGCCCACAGAAAGCGTGGGTGTACTGCCGGTCCCGGAGCATCTCTTTAAACCGGCGAGAATCGAAAGCGAGACCTTCAGCACAACACGAGGAGCATGGAGTTTTGCATCTTTGCTTGTTAGCTCATATTGATTGAGATCAGACCGGACAAGGGGGTGCTCCTCATTTAAGGGTGCTCTGTTTGCATAACACATACAGTAATGACTAAAGATCGACAGGCAAGGCTGAATCAGGATACAGACTGGACAAAAGTATGGTGTTAAAATTCAATGCATGCCACAAGGGCAAGTCTGTTGATGTTATATTGTGTAATCTGTTGCTTGGGTCATGGATAATAGCATTTGTTATATATTTTTGTCCATGGCTGTACCCTGTTAAAATGTATTTCTTCAAAATATGAAAATGATGTCAATACTCGCTCACACTCATGTTGTTCTGAGCCGCTGTGTTATATATTTTCTGTGAAATTCACTTAAGAAGAGTTGGAAAATCACACAAGCCATATTGACCATTTTTTGTTCTTTTGTTAATTTCTTTTGCTGCATTAATGTTGTTTTGCTTTTGAATATATTTATGTCACATGGAAAACACCCACAAGACAAAATTCATTTTTTTTCCATTTCTTAAGCAATTATTCACAGACTATGTGAGGTGCCGTCTATAAGCAGAAGCTTTCAGGTCTCACGTCTATGAATCATGACAGCACAGCCTTGAGCGAGGACTTGAGTTCTTTCTACACAGCAAAAATAATATGTCAAAGATAAATGCTTATTGTTTGGATGTTCTTTTTGTACAGAGAACCAGATGCTTAGAGGCTCGCTAGAAAAATTTTACCTTAAAACCACAAATGCATACATTTTAGTTTAGGTAAATATAGCAAAGGGATCTCAATCATCAGAGCTCATAACACAAGCCATATTTAGTATCTTGTTTTCTTATTACCGTCTTGTGATGTTACTATGTAACATATTGACACACTCCATCCTGAAACTACCAACCATACCATCATGATAAAGGCTTGACAACAAAACATCTTGAAAACATCAAAGATCTCATGGCGAGATGTAAAGAGCAGTAATGATGCTCATGTCTCACTGCCTGGCAAGCCAACGTTACCTAAGCAACAGTGTCAGAGCTCGCTGTAAACGAAATGAGTCATTCTCATGAAAAACAGGAGCGCAGGAACGTTCTGGGAGAAAAGAAACCATTTAACGTTCATTTCCAAATGTCACTCAAATCTGGAAAAATAAAACAAGCTATCCCAACATGCAAAAATAACAATCAAAAGGGCCAACCAAACAAAAGCAGTTCTACCTCGCATCTGGCCATGCGGACGCAGTTAAATTAAAAGCGGCGAACAAGCCTGGTGTATTGAATGAAATGACAAGCCGGCTAAATTCATGCTTTCTCTTGTGTTGAAACATGCTGTCAGTGGCGGGCAATAATGAATGATTTGATCTGAGGAAAAGAGCCAAACTGATTTTACTCCAGACTGTTCTCTTGAGTGAATGGCACCCAATGCTGTCTACTGCTGTAAAGAAACGGCATGAAGGTACAAAAGGTTAAGGAATTATGGGATAGAGCAGAAAGAGTCACGCTGCTGTATGTTTTTGTAACATTTAAGCATCTGGTGAAAGCTATTCTGTAAAACTAAACATAAATCGTCCACATCTGCTCAGACAGACTTGGCTTTTACGAAAGGGTTGTTACACAAATAGCTGCGATACATAAGAATCATGTCGTAAAACCTACAATTAAATTTGTAATTTACAGACATGAGTTCAGCTACAAACAACTAAAGAGTTGTAATGAATCCACACATAAAATAAAACCTATAAAACCTCCAGCGCTCCAGGACAGTCATTAATCCTGTCGAATGTTTGCATTATGATGTCATAATGTACACCATCGATAAACATCCTTGATTGTGGTGTCATGATGCATTATAGACAACACATGTGTATATTTGATCAATGACATGGCTGTTGATCCCACAGCTATTTCAGGATTAAATCTGTTTACAGGAGGGTGGATTATTGCAGGTGCTATAAAGATTTTAATCGAAAATTAAAATCCTCATTCTGCGAACCGTGTTCCTCATATTAAAAATCAGAGTGACATGAATGATAATATAACAGTGAATGATATTTCGCTTTCTTCCGCGATTCACCTTGCACAGACAAACCTGTCAAGTCGCCTTAAGTATGTGCTAAAATCAACATGATCTTTCTTTCCCTTTTTTCTTAGAATACACCAAAGTCCCCTCCCCCTCACTCTCTCTGCAGGGAGTTGTATTAGAGAGAGAGAGACAGAGAGAGAGAGAGAGAGAGAGAGACCTTTCACCTACATCCAGCTAAGCCTGCTTAATGTGGCTGTGCGGCACAGGGCGGTGCATGGTCACGATTGCCGAGATGTTGGAAGGTTTACTAGCACATACTGTTAGTCCATCTGTGTGGGCCGGTCAATGTAGCTCTACCTCAAAATGAATGAAACAATTTGAAACACGATTTTGTTTACATATTGACAATGTGCCGGGGAAAGAGCATCTCACATGTAGGTTATTGCAGACAAAAGGTATCTTTGGTGCATTTATGTGATACAGGTTCACGTTAATATTTACTGCTTTATAACCAATATAAGCAATGTCATATCTCTCTCCGTAGTGCAAAATGTGGTGTATGTCACATGTTTCAATAATGCACTGGCAGTCTTGTTTTGCTTTGGCTTTCTCGTAATTGATGGAGAAAAATAAACGGTTGCCATGGAAACCATTAGCACTTTTCATTACATGCCGGTTTGTTGCTGCTAGAAAGGAGTGGATGTAGCAGCCATCCCCCTTTACTAAAGGAATAGCTCACACAATAATGCAATTCTGCGATTATTTGCTCACCCTTACGCCTTTACTTTTTTCTGTGTTACACCAAAGGATGAAATCTTTTTCATTACATAACTGTTTATAGTAAGTCTGTTCATTAAAAATAAAAAGTCTTTAATTTACTCATCCTCTTGTCATTTCAAACCTGTATGACTTTCTTTCTTCTGCAGAACACAAAAGAAGATATTTTGAAGAATGTTGGTGGCCGAACGTTTCGGGGCCCCATTGACTTCCATTGTATGGACACAAAACCACTGAGGTGGTGTTCACATTAACATTAACGTACATTAACGTACGAAAATGGTGTTTTAAAAAGTGAACGATCCTCGTTTATACTGCCGTTTCCACATGTGTTTTAGAAAAAATTCTGCGTTTACATTACACTACCAAAAAACGCATGTCACATGACCATTCAGACACGCTGGGCATGCGCACACAAATGTTAATAGTTGTATTGGCATACATACAGTAAGTTGGTTGTTGATGACAGTTGGGTTACTAGTCAGTACAAAATGAAGGAAAAGCAAGGACGTGTTCGTGTGGATAGATGTGGTAATCCATCATGTTATTAGGCTTGTTTAATTTCATCCGGTGCCACGCAGACCGATCGACAGATGACATCGCATTCTTGATCTGGCTCTCGATTCTCTCTCGCGTTCTTATTGTGTCACTGTGTCGATCCGTGTGTGCAGCGCAGCTTGAAGTCAAACAAGCCTGTTTACACGGTCCTTGCGAAACAGGGTCTGCAGCGTTTCCAAAAGCCTCCGTTTTCGGGGGTTGAAAACTCAGGAGTAGTGTAAACAAGGGTTGTCACGGTACCAAAAACATGTCTTACGATACTATACCAGCTGAAGTATCTCGATACCAAGTAGTATCACGATGCTTTGACATATAATTCAAATCTATACAAAAAACACAGATTCAGATGAAACATTTTGTACTTTGCACTAGAATATGTTGTCCTATTAACTGTAGTAATTGGATAAATTGTAGCAAATACTGTTGTATACTTAAATATTTACTATGGTAAGACTCAAAAACACTAGTGTCTATGAGTTTTAGTAGTTTTTTTACTGTAGTAAATACTCAAGAACACTAGATCATTTTTCACGTGGGAACTAATTCAAATGTGGGACAAATGTCATTGATACAGCAGTCTTTATAAAGGGAAATATTAGGCTTACTTTAAATGCAAAACTAAGACGGCCAGTAGGTGGCGTACATTTTTTCACTGAGTTAGTGAATCATTTAACCAACTCGTTCAAAACGCCAATTTGAATCATTAATTCGCCCGAGTCATTCAAAACACACATTCATTTTAGGAGATAAACACCGCAAAAAGGCAGATGGTAGTGTTCAAATGAATATTAATGCGCATATGCAACATTAACTACAGTACAACGATACTACCGTTTTAAAAATAGAGAGGCATCGCGTGTATTTTGAAGCATTAGCATCGCGATGCTAGTACCGGTACACCGTGCAACCCTAGTGTAAACGCCAGGCGTAACCGTAGCAACAGTAATGCTTTTTTTTATTAAAACACTTCTCAAAATATCTGCTCTTGTGATCCACAGAACAAAGAGTCATATAGAGGTTTTGATGAAAGAATATTTACTTTTGAGAATCTAACTATTCCTTTAAGCCGCAGACACTTGGTGGATTTGATGAAGTGGGTTTTAAAGATAATAACTGTTACTTGGATAACACTTTTTGTGTTACGTTTGGAAAAAAACAAACATATTCCTGACATATTTACCGCAGTTGTTCTCTTTCATCGCGTCTTTTAAGGTAACATTTACACATTTTACACTTTAAAACATCCCAAAGGTTGCGACCGTTTCTTTGATCTTAAAACAAGTCTTATCCTGCCCAGGGCATGAAGTCTGTCACAGGTACCCCACACAAAATGATGTGTGTTGATTGACAGATGGGGAAGAGTGTCCAGGAAACCATTTTGAAAACAGTATTACTGCAATTATACGGCACTGCTGAAATTACAGTACACATTTCACTTCTGCTAAAACTGCACCTGCATTTGACAACAAGCCTCAGGGAGATAATAGCAGACGCTTACTCTCCTCAACACATGTAAAATACACCGCCGCACATACGGTACTCCGAGCAAGCAAACGGGGGTTTTCCCCAGTCAATATGGTCTGAACGCTGCAAGTATCAGGCAAACAGTGACTGCAGATCATCATCAACTCTAAGTAGGTCTGCTTTAATAACCTGTGAAAAACGTACTGATGAAAATAGTCCGTGACATAACGATGCCAAAGCATGTTGTTTCTGGCCATCAGCGTGGAAGAACTGGCACTGAGCGAGACCGTGGTTCCACGGCCCTGCTGTGGGTGTTCGGAGGCGGTAAAGCAGATCATTATGGAATCACAGACCGGGTGATGGATGGAGAGATTAAAGCCATGCCTGTGTCCCTACACGCTAACAAGGATGGTGTGAGTCAGCATTTATTTTCCCCCGGAGACCCATTTCATTGTCTAGACCCAAATAGCCGCAAAACAACCATCAGCTAGTACGGTCCATTGAGACGAATGCACGTCACAATGGAGCTACAGTGCAACTCAAAGTCATTTTCAACAAAACACTTTAAAGTTATTAGACTTTCTTTATTTGTGATTGAAGAACCTCAGTAAGGCTTTAATACAGTTTTAGAGTTCTCGTTTCCCTCTTAACTTTAAATACATATTTCTAGACACACATTAACGTCAGCGGTCAGTGACATGGGGAACCATAAACTATATTTAGAGACTGTAAGTGGCTTGTTTACACCTTTGTTATTTGCAAACAGACAATGGCCCTGTTATTGTGGCTGAAGTAAATAGCTGCGGACATGACATACCTAAAGGTATCATCTTCTGAGACCAGTGGGTGGAAACAACACAATCTGAGAAAACGAAAACATTTTGACAAATCACAGAGTGTGTTTTGAACAATGATTTTAGCCCTTCTCTGTTGAGCCAGAACAGCTGCAGAGACAAAGTTGTGGCACGCGTCCAAACCGCACTCCGACTTTTTCCTGGCAGGTTTGTTTTTCCGTACACCTGCAAATCTCTCTCCCTCTCTCTGCCTCAACTTCTGTTTTCCTTTCAAATAACAATACCTTAAAAGTTCAGTCTTATTTTTCTTTCTGGTTAATTCCAACAACTGAAATTGGTGGGAAAAAGTTTTCCGCCCTAGACTGCGAATGCGTTCGTGGGTCAAAAAGGACACAGATGCATACTCTTAAAGGGATAGCTCACCCGAAAATACAAATTTTGCCTCGTGTCATTTAAAACCGTATGACTCGTTGCTCTTTTGAACACAAATTTGAACACAATATTTTGAGTATTGTCTCAGTGGTTTGCGTCCATACAAGAGAAGTCAATGGATCCAAGGTTGTTTGGTTACCAACATTCTTTGGATTACCTTCCTTTATGTTGCGTTAAAAAAGAAAGTCATACATATTTGAAATAACAGGATTGCAAATAAATGGTGAAAAACTTAATTTCTGGTTAGTTTATCCCTTTTATAACCTATAGATCATGAAAACCAACCAACAGCCTCCATGAGGAAAACTGCTTATTAAATATAGTAAATAATGTCTTAATAAAAACTGCAAACAGGTTTGTTTAGGGTAAACTTAAGGGCAAATTATATTTCCAGTACATTATCTTAAGAAAAAAAAACACTTAATAAACATGAAGCTATTATTTCAAACTAAAAGGGATATTTCAACCAAGAAACTGAATTTCCCCAAGTTTTACTCGCCCTCAAGGCATCCTAACTGTATATGACTGTCTTCTTGAAGAATAATGCAGTGGTAGTTATATTATATATATATAAACTGTGTACTGTGTTCAGTATTTGGTTTTTGGTTTTTGTCCAAGAATTTCATTTTATTCAGTTTTAGCTTCCGCCAAGTATTTTTGTTTTGGTGCATCCCAAACAAAACACCGCCGTTGTGTCACTTTCTGTATTTCTTAGAATTGCAACCCAGTACAATCCTCTTCCTGTCATTCTAAAACAAATTCTTATTCAACAAACCTGTGGGACATTTCCATTCAAATTCCACCTCCGCCATTTTTGCTCTGGTAAGCGTGGCCATTTGCAAGCAAACCAGTGCTGATATTTTGGCCCGATTCCTACATTTTACACAGCACTAAAGTTTAAGCCCCTGGCGATGGATAGTACTTGGCAGAGAAAAAACACTTAGAATGATTATGCCTAACACAGCAGCTAGAAGAAGATAAGTGAAAGAGAGAGAGTATCTCTACTGCTCACAAATACACAAGCTAGCAACTGTTACCAAGGGGGGAAGGATGGATAAACAACAAAACAAGCAAGTAAAAGAGATAGAGCGCCACAGAGAGAACGAGGCGGGCCGAAAAGAATGAGCTCTTTGTGCTCAGTGAGTTTGAATAATGAATTCTCTCTAGGTTATCTGAGGGCACTCGCTCTACACCCAGGGACCTTGACTTGGATTGTGCATTCAGCCTGGCCGTCCATTGCATACTTATATAAATAAGTGATATACTTATGTGAAAACCCTCTTCGTTTGAGTGCACTGCTGATGGTTTTACGTGGCAATGACTCAGTACGAAGAGGCTGTATTTCAGGTCACCCGCTTTTTATGAAACATCTCACATGGGCTATTATAGTGAGGTGTGGATAGAGGAAGAAACTGTTTTTTGATAGCTTCTAGTAGTATTTTCACCGCAATAATGTGAATGTTGAATTATCTGAACATTCGTTCCGTTTCCAAACAGAAAGTTTTCAAAGAGCACCATGACTGAGGCAAATTGTGGGCGCATTAAAAAAGAAAGATTGGATTGGGATTTCCAAGCACTTGTTCAAATGAATACCGCAGTGTACCCAACATTGCCAGTGATTTTGCCCTTCAGCTCAGTGTGCCACAGGACAGGGCCGGTGCAGGTGAGAGAACCCAAAACAAATTTTAATTTCATTTGATACTAAAGCACACAGAGGAGCAGTAATGAGCACCAGAGGAAGCAGTTAGATTCACGGGGTTAATTATTAAAAGACTGGTCTCCTTTTAATCGATATGAGAATTAAAATCACTTAATTTGGTACTGTCTCGGTTTAGCTCAGAGGCGATTCGTACGATACAATATAAAGCTCTGATCAGTATGCTGTGTTTTTATAAGGTAAACGGCATCCGGTGTAATTCATTTGAAATCTATTTCTACACTTTTTAATCTATTCTACACTAATCTATTTTCTACAAAGTTTAAAATTTGACCCTTTCTGTAGCTGGGGTGGTACCCTTAAAGGTTCCTTTTTGTACATTTACGGGTATGAAATATCCTACACATATAAAATGTTTCATTTTTTGGATACGTCTTAAGGACCTATAGTATTGTGTTCTTTAAGGACCTATTGAGTACCAGTAAAATATTAGGGGTATACAACATTTAACTGTACCTTTGAAGGTATGCAATAGGTTATATATATAAGGTTCAACATTAAATCATTTTGTATACAGTGTTTTTAAAGGCACAAAAAAGAAAACCACCCAAGCAACAGAAAAGATACAATTTTGAACCTTTTTTTCTGGCAGTGTATAGTGCTTTTCACAATTTTGCAAAGCATAAAAATGTTAATACATATTAATACAGACAGCGTAACAGAAGTAGAATAAAGACAGGATATGATGATTATTTTCTTGCTATTTTAATCATTCATTTTAATAATTCATTATCTTATCTGTGCACAAATTATGATTGAATATTTTTCGCTATACAGTTTTATAACTGAACTGTAAGAAAAGTTACTGTCTGTAAGATTATAATTGGTTTCAAAATAGAAAGATGACCACTACATCAAAACAATTCAAGAAATGGGCGGGCATCAGAAATACCATCTGAAGGCTCTTGCCTTCCACAATGCTGTATGAGAAGACACATGTATCATAAGGGTATATTATTTACGATATTATAAAGTTAAACTACTTTACTTGACCTTACACATTTTGTAAGACTGCGACACAGACCTTCAGATTTGACTCAAAAGCACAATGCATTAATGAGTCAGACAACACTTCTCTCATAAACAGTAATGAACACACGCCAATGCAAGAGCAAATGGCAAGATTTTCAACAAATTAAATATCAGCATGTTTCTTAGAGCTATAAAATGACTTGATTTAAATGGAATATAAGTGAACGAGTCATACAGAGAAACACAAAAGTAATTCTTCAGAATTTCCACAGAAATAAGAAAATATGTCATATGGGGTTGCCATGACACATGGTGGGTAAATGCAGCAGACATATTTTTAAGATGAAGCGTTCCTTTAAAATGTTAAATATAATGATTTCCACAAAAGTAGAAAAGATTCATTTTTTTTTAGTTCAGACAACCAAGCAAAAGATTTCTGTTTAGTAGCAGTAACTCATGAAAAAACACTTTCCTTTTATCACACTCCTCCCTGCTGTGAAATGCACACGCTTTTTTTAAAGATTATTTTTATCATGTAGATTTGTGCCTAGCCGAAAAAAGTGCGAGAGTGAGAGAGTTACAGTGAAATGAGAACAACTCTGTTTTATGACACAGAGATGGATGAGAATGAGACATTGAACTGTAGGCCACGGAAGTGTAGAGTACTAAATTAGAACAGTGCTGAGCATGAATACTTTATGAGCTCATCATGTGGAAACGAGAACAAAGGTTTGGGTAAGACACGCACACACATACACGTGCGGATTTATAAAGACCAAACACTCAAACGAACACTACGCTTGCACACCAAGACATTTCTCACACACACTTTTACCCTGATGTCACACAAGGTTGATCATATTACCTGTCAGCAGATAATGGGCTTATGCTGAAGAGTAAAGTGGCAGATGTTTGATTAGGCAGTACACAACATCCAGAAATGAGGTGCTTAACCTTTTAAGGACAATTATCAATCTTCCCTATAATTTTCCAAGAGAATGTTGAACAGCTGCTTTGATTACAGTAGCTTTAAAGGGATAGTTCACTAAAAAGAACATATAGTCATGTACTTTGTGGAGACTATACAGCTGCGAAAGAAATAAGAGAAATGAGGTTTAGCCTTTAATCAGCATTTCTGCATGTAGTTCAGTCACAATTCCAGTCCAGTGTCTGTTCAATTTTATTAGAAACAAACATCATGACAAAGTCACTCAACAGCAATATGAAAGACCGAGAATGCAAAGACGCATGGAAACTGTAAAAACCCTGGCTTATTCCCTTATATATTCATTTTTGAACTGATCTTGGTATAGTGTTGTTGAAACATGAAAATGTACTTGTGTTCGTTGCAGTATTTAAGATCTGCAAACAATGCATCTTTTTAGTTTTTTTGACATGTAATGTTGCCATTAGTATACAACAAAATAATAATTTTACCCATACTAAGAAATAATATATTCAAAAAAAATGAAAATAATGAGTAGATTAGCAAAAAGGTGCATCTGAAGATTAGATTTTCTGTTTGTATAATAATGGTGAAGCATGAGATGCAGAATGCTGATTCAGCATTCAGAAACTATTGATGTTTTAACAGATTGTAATGCTAATGTTACAAAAAATGAAACCTTTGTGTTTTTATTTGAAAAATAAAAATAGAAAAAAAACAACGTTGGCTACTACTTTCCACATCAATCTTATCTTGATTGTGGATTTCAGTTAAAGTTGTTCTTGGACGCGTTGTCTGTTTTGTGATGATGAGTCATTTTTACAGATGAGGGTTTTTTGTGCATTAGCCCAGCATGTTGTTTTCTGATTTTATCTTTCACTCTGTATGCGTTTTTAGTGGTGGTTGAGGAAACCACACAGATGTAAGACAATGACTTCTTTTGTTGTGTTAAAGGAGGGTTGGGGCTCTTGTGTGTACTGCTTCAGCAAACAGAAATCACATGTAAGAGGTATATCCACCTAAACCAAGGTCACACTGTGAGAAATAATCACACTTCATGAAATTGTTGACAGTTAAAGGTGCTGTGTGTGTAACATTTAGGAGTTTTGACAGAAATCCAAAATAATATACATTAACATGTCTTCAGGTGTATAAAGACCTTACATAATGAAGTGTTATGTTTATTACCTAAGAATGAGCTGTTTCTAACTATATACACCGTGGGACCCCTTACATGGAATTCTCCATGTTGTTTCTACAGTAGCCCTTAACGGACAAACTGCTCTACAGAGTGCGTTTCATAAATTCGTTATCTCCTTCGGCAAAGAAGTGAAAACATGACGACATGTTTGTCTTGTTTCAACAATTCACAAACTCACCACTAGATGTCGCTAAAATCTCCAAATTGCTCCTTTAACAGTATCAAAAAGCTTCAATATTTTTGTTTTGGAGCAGACATGGTTAAAGATTAAATGGATTTCTCTTTGCCGGACCTATTCTTGCCTTCCACATTTTCTCCTGAAAGCTTTGTTCTGTACTTTGGGGCCAAAATATCCAAGAACATACATTTAGTGGGGATGTTGAAGTGGTTTGATATTTAGCTGTTGGGGGAGGCGTGCAATTCAGAAGCCGAACTGGCCCTGTCATCCTGCAAAAAGTACATGTTGACAGATGAGTTCCTTAATAGTTAGAATGGCTGGGATAAAGGCTTGTCCACACCGGGACGATAATAGCGTACGTTTATTGTCGACATTTAACGCCTCTCGACTAAACAAAGGTCGCCAATGTGACTGTGCACACCGATGTGCAAAACACCAGGCGAAAAAGCATCATAAAAAAAAAAAACCGCCTCATTTTTTATTTGACGCGCCGCGTGAAAAACTGGCCGACCAATGAGATTGACGCTTTTGTTTACGTGCCGGGGGCTACTGAAGTTACAGTAAAACACGACTCAAGCACACAACGGTCTTGCCGAGCACACATTGACGAAGAGGAAGCAAGATAAATTCTTCTTCTGCGTGACAAGCGAGTGTCAGAAGCATAAATTTGCGCAGCGCCACCTTGTGTACCGTGGTATTTCTGTTTTTCATCAATCGCCATCTATGTCAGGGAGTGAATTTACACCTTCACTCCGCTCATCACCAGTGAAAATCGTTTAGGTATGAACGAGGAAAAACGTCTCGAAAAACGCTGGCGATAAGCACATGCGATTATGGTCCCGGTGTGTACAAATCTTCAGACGGCAAAGATTTTTCTATTTGGGGCATTTGTTTGCTGATAGCTCAAATGAATGATATACTTTAGGATCAATAAATCAATAGCAGCCCGTCCGAAACAAACCCTAATAATCCAACCTCTTTATTCTTTCAAAACATGTGTTGTATACATGCAATTAAATATTCCAAAATATTAAACATAGTCTGTAAGACATCATCATATTTCCTCTCCACATTTAGGCCCTACATGAATGAGTGATCAGAAGTGACCTTAGCATGAAAGTCACTGCAGCTTCAGGCTAAGTGAACGCTGAAAGCAGAAAATCAATCTGAGAGGCACTAGGGATCAATATTTGTAACACAACGCTGAGATTCAGAGAGCAAGAGAGGAAGAGAGCGAGAAAAAGGGGGACACTTCACTCACTATTGCAATATTTATTTTATTTGGCAGATCCTCTCAGCTAAGCACAGTCAGACTATGAGAGACGGCCAAAGCATATGGCACATGAGACCTGAGATGAATGTGTCATGACTCGCAGTGAAAATGCTCTCTTCCCATCAACTGAATGTCTTTTCTTTTCCAGTAAACAGTTAGTCATTGATAAACGAGCCCTAAAATGAGATTAGTGATATTAGAGCTGTATAGACTTGGATCTCAATTCGACACTTTCCATAATAAGGTATAAAAAAAGTTTATTCTTTCATCGAACAAATGATGAGATTTACAATATGTTGTTCATCAACCTCAAAATGTCAAACATCTGTGCCGCACTGTTACCAAAAGTTGTCAGAAAATGTCTAAATACAGTTTAGTGACCAAAAGAAGCTATACATATATTAAATCAACACAATCTCGCAGCCATTTGTAATCGTTTTACGGAATAAATGAAGCTAATTCGAACTGAGTGGCCAATAATGTTGTTATAATTATATAATTTTATTTTATTTTGATTCACATTGAAGATTAAATCACAATATATACATTTTCCCCCATACCAATTTGAATGTTTTAGTGCGATTTCTTTCACAAAATTAGGTTGAGGGGTGGGGTTCAGTATTGCTTTTCTCAAATCAGACATTTGTGTACCAATTCATACAAATGAAAAGTTACAGTATGAAATACAAAAAAAAAACGATATTTGTAGCCTAAAAGTTACGAATTCCCATGACATAAGCTAAAGATTAAAGATAAAAAGCCAAAGAATTTACAGGATAACTATATCTTATATTTAGTTTTTAAAGGTCCGTTGTATGAAATGTAGCGGCATCTAATGGTGTTGCTATTTGCAACCAACTGCTCACTCCACCCCCCCTTTTCGAAGCACTACGGTGGCTGACACAGGACAAATATGTCTTCACGTTTTCATTTCTTTACTGAAGGAGACATTTTTGAAACACACTATGTAGAGAAGTTTGTCCGTTTAGGGCTACTGTAGAAACAACATGGTGAATTCCATATTAGGGGACCCGCGGTGTATGTAGATAGAAACAGCTCATTCTAAGGTCATAAAAACATAACGCTTCATTATGTAAGGTCTTTATACACCTCTGAAGACACATCATGCATATTATATTGGATTTCTGACAAAAGATCCTCCAAAAAATTACACACTGGACCTTGAGAGTGCACTTATTAATCGAAATTCCTCCATTCTATCTTCGACGTCCAAATCTGATAAAGGTCGTATAAAAACAAATTTGATATGGAAGTCATGTAATAATCCACAGCAGGAAATGGATCCATATTTCTAGGGGCTGGCATCTGAAAAATCGGCAATGGTCCAAAGCTGCTAATCATAACTGACATTGACCTTCACATGCACAATGATCAGGACGTACTGGGGTGAAATAAAAAAAAGACTCTTTCACTGTCGTAAGAAAAAGCCTCAGTGAAGCGTCCATCCCATTCATTGGATCTGACAATGTGAGAGTAAGAGAGGAGAGCTTTCGTTAAAGCTCATTACAGACTGATTCACATTCATGTCCACAATAGAACTGAATGAGATAAATGAGCAGGCTGCCGTTGTGACGGACAAATTTTTGCTTCAACAGGGCACATTTAGGCATTTAGCGGATGCTTTTATCCACGGATACTAACAAAAGTGAGGAAAACATTGAAGACAAACTGTTCATGATGAATATGTTATACATGCACTTTTCACAAATAGCGTGCACTTTGATTCGGCTGGTGGCATTTTTCGATCCATTTTTTTCTAAAATTTGATACATTAAGTTTAGTTTAAACTAGCAAACTTCACATGAAAAGCTGAAAAAACCTCCTGTGTCTGATGATCAATGTTAAGAGCTTATATGCTTTATGTAATACAGTCGATTGTGTTGCGAGCTAGAAAAAAGGTAATGACTGAGAGACCTTCACCAGCAGAACTGAATTTTGTGCTCAGCAGGGCTATTTTTAGCGTGAGGAAATGGGCAAAACTCAAGCAGGAACACTGCAGACGACAGAAAAAAATGATACAGTCCAATCCGCCATTACAATGCGCCTGATTGCTTTCTAAATGGAGATGACTCTATCTCTCCCTCTCTCCCTCTGTCTCTCTTTCTCATTTCTGTTTCTGATGCATGCGAAGACGATTGTGTTTAATGCTGCATTTGTTGGGCCAATGTTCCTGGCATAGCATGCGCTTTGTGCAAGGCAATATACGAGTATGAATAACAGATGCTGGGGTATCTAGCAGCTGTGTTGTCTGAGGTTATATGAGAACAGCATTGCATAAGCATCTAATGAGAAAATGGATGGCAGAATTCTTTCCCTGGGATTGGATTGAACCATTTAACCGTGGAAAAATTCATATTATTACATAACTACGGAAATTATTTTTATTGTTCTGCAATGCAGATGGAGGTATGCAAAGCTGTACTTCTACTTACACAACTGCTTGCAGAAACACTGCTCATTTATCTAGATCATAACACAAGGGCAGCAAACTGGCCTTACTTAGGCCATTCATCTAAATGGAATTAAATGCTATTCAATGCTATTGAAAGGTGCTTGACAGGATTGAACAGAAAAGCAGGAGAGCACAACAGTTTCATAATTTCTTTCCAATGCAGAACACACTGACTGTTAACGTTCAGTGATTTATGAAACAGGGACTGGCAAAGTACGCACAAAGCTGAGGTTGAAGAATCTAAATGTTTCCCAAATGTCAAAACTTCAACCTACCAAACTTAAAACATGAGTTTAATTTTCTCCTCAAGTTTTCTCAAATTGTTCAAAAGTTAGATCAAAGTGTCATCAAGAGTAAAAGGGATAGTTCACCAAATATAACCAACATCATCATTCATTCACCTTCCAATTATTCAAAACCGGATTAAAAATAAGATATTTTGAGAAATGTAGTTGTGTGTCCACACAATGGAAGTCAATGGGGTCCAATGTTGTTTGGATACCAACATTGTTCAAAACTATATCTTGTGTCCTGC
Organism: Triplophysa siluroides; assembly: GCA_006030095.1. NCBI lineage: Eukaryota > Metazoa > Chordata > Actinopteri > Cypriniformes > Nemacheilidae > Triplophysa > Triplophysa siluroides. Next base: position 7,908,720 of record VCII01000314.1, on the reverse strand, counting down.
AGACGTAAGAAAGTCACACGATTTTGGAATGAGGGTAAATCATTTTGGGGGGGGGTGAACTATTCCTTTAAGATCTGCAGGGAAGTTCAATGTTTCTGTTTTTTGTTACTGATTTTTTTTTAATAATAACAAAAGTTATTGTGACAAGATACATGGATTGAACCAAAAGTTTAAAATAACATTCAGTTAGAGTAGGCTACTGTACTGTATTCACACATCACCTACAGCCTTGCAGCCTTAGATTTGGGTTAATGTGGGTCACATCATCTATTTACTTCCACTTTCAAATACATGCCCTGACTAGTACTTTTGTAACTATCCTGCTAAAAAAAAAAGAAATCTGTCCAACACACAAGAAAATTTAAAGATCGGGTGTCATGCTTTTTCATGCATTCAGACTACTTTACAATGTCAAACGTGCTGGCTTCTCATGCTTAACATGGTCAACTTGTTAAAAACGAGTTGGACGTATGAAAGTAGTTCTGTGCTTGATACACTCCCCAAGCACTCCAACTTGTTTTGGAAAGTTTTTTATAAGTCTGGATACCTGATTCGTAGCAGGGATCCTATTCCTGTAATTGGGCAATTCTCCCGGATAAGCACGCCCACGGCAAGGCAAAAGAAAGAGCCCGCCCACACGCCAACCAACGAGCGTTCGGAAGACCCGCTTATCAAGATTGGCTGCGCTGTGGGCCTGCAGATACAGCAAGTTACTCTTGCGATAGTGAGAGAAGTTGAGGTGTGTGTGTTTGTTTACTGCATTTCAGTGATGGATGTTATATAAGTGGAGGATATAACGCTGGATTTGGAGATCATTGGAAACTGATAGATAGCACGGTCCCAGTGCCAAAAGAGGCCGGATATGAACTGCATAAGTCAAATCAAGTCATGTGTCTGTGTCTTGTTGGCAATCGGGCGTACGTGCATAATGTAAAAAACACCATTAATGTGATGATGTATTGTGTGCTCGTGCTGTAGTTCCGTCCCGCCTCCAGCAGCTCGTCTTTTTCCAGAAATAATCGTACAACTGTATCTCTCTTTTATAAATTAGATCAAACTAAATACTCTCCTAAGATACAATATATGCAATACTGTATAGGTACTCAAGATTAATATGAGATTGGCAGACACTGCGAATGTTACCTGATCTTTAATGGATTTATAGGTGCTGTGTGAAGTTTTTTGGAGGATCTATTGACAGAAATAATTTATACAGCGCTTTTCTGGGTACTCAAAGCGCTTTACATCGAAGGGGGGAATCTACTTAACCACCACCAATGTGCGGCATCCACCTGGACGATGCGACGGCAGCCATATTGCGCCAGAACACACCAGTTTATTGGTGGAGAGGAGACAGAGTTGCGAAGCCAATTAGGACATATGGGGATTAGGAGGCCATGATGTATAGAGGCAAATGGGCAAAATTGGGATTTTTAATGACCACAGAAAGTCAGGACCTCGGTTTAACGTCTCTTCCAAAGGACGGTGCTTTTTTACAGTAGTGTCCCCGTCACTATACTGGGGCACTAGGAACCACACAGACCACAGGGTGAGCACCCCCTGCTGGTCTTACTAACACCACTTCCAGCAGCAACCTAGTTTTTTCCCAGGAGATCTCCCATCCAGGTAATGACCAGGCTCAACCCTGCTTAGCTCCAGAGGGCAACCAGTCTTGGACTACAGGGTGATATGGCTGCCAGCCATATGCAATATAATATAAATAATATGTCTTCAGAGGTGAATGAAGACCTTACATAATGAAGTGTTATGTTTTTATTATCTTCGAATGACCTATTTCTATCTACATACACCGCAGGTCCCCTTACATGGAATTCAACATGTTGTTTCTACAGTAGCCCTAAACGGACAAACTGCTCTACAGAGCATGTTTCATAAATATTTAATCTTTAATTTTATTGGTTTTTATGGAAATTATAATGGTCTCTAGTGGTATTTAATGGATTCTATTGGTTGGTTGCTTTTGGAATAATGCCCAAAACACACTAAACAAAGGAATTTTGTAATGATTTGAATGGACAAAGCTAATGGAAACCATTAGAATTTCTTTAATGTTTTCTTTAGATTTTTTTTCCAGAGGAAACCTTCTTAATACTATGTCTTCTATTATATATATTTAATTTATAAAATGGTTAGTTTCAGTCCTTGGTTCTGATTGGCCGATAGCTGTGTGCATATATATTAATGTTCTGTTTTTATGTTTCCTTTTTTACATGAAAATCAGAGTAGAAATTTACAAAGCCAACCTAGCAAATGCACATACTTTATCTAACAACAGATTGAAACAACACAGCATTTTTTCTGAGTGCACCGCACGTATTCCCAGTTTTGGTGTGGATGTTGGTGCAATGTACCTCTCTTCACCCTCTTCTTTCTACAGTAGCTCTCTTTTTGCCTTTACTCAAGAAATATTCTGTCAATTTCCGCCAGTATTCTCATTGAATATGTGCTGAATCTCTGCTCACTGACAAACCACAGAACACAAGAGCTCATAATAGAACAGAACGCTTAGCGGGTGTGAAAACTCACCCCGTCCTCACGTTCTCGCCTTTTTGCTCCCTCTTGACACCATAATGTCAAAAAAGCTTCGTACGGTCTCACTAAAGAGCCGTTTCACATGCTGTCTGCTCTATTCTCCAACCCCTTCCACAGCTGGGGAATATGGACCATGTGTTTGACTTGGCCAACAGCACTATGCTAGAGGGGCACATGTGTCTTTGTTCTGTGATTTAAAGCATGCTGGGTCTTAACATACAAGAGTAAGACACTTACCGGTGGCTTGGACCAGCCATTGGCGTATTTCATCTTTATTTCCTGCTACAAAGAGCTGCTTAACTTTTTATTAAGAAGCCCAGGGAGATGTGTGTGCGCTTTGATCGTGACCAAGAATAGCAGCCTATGGGGGAACCCACCAAGAATGAATTGCGCCTGTCCAAAGTGTGCTTTATTTGTATGTGCATGTCTGTGCTGTTTTAGCATCCCATTCACTGAAGGAATTAGGGTTAGAACTGGGCCAAAAATAAAAGCGCAATTTGTTGGATAGAAGTGCTGGGGGAAGAAGGAAGCAGATCACTATGATCCAGTATAAAATACTAGCACTGTACATGGTTAAATTAAACCTTTTAAAATGGTTAAAACATATGAATCTACACAGTACTAAGTGATATACAGCCAATAATAATGATCATCATCACCATCATTCATTAATGTTTGATCATTTTAAAATGTACAAGTCTCTCTTTTTAAAACTGTTTGGTTTACCGCCAGCTCTGTGGGTGGTTATAGTGTGACATCCGCAAAGTGTGCAGATTTCTGTGAAATCTGTAAATATATAATTTACACGGGAATGAGTATATATACGGGGGTGTTATAAGACAATGCAAATTGGTCCCATGTGCTTTCCGTGTTATATGAATACATACAAGTGACTGTAAGACCATTGTCTGAGAGAAGCAATTGTGTGATCCTTGGTAACCAAACAACACTGACCCCCGAGACTTCCATTGTATGAAAACAAAACCATTTCGACACATTTCTCATATCTCTTCTTTTGTATTTCACAGAAGAAAGTCATACACAGGTTTCAAAAAATGAAAAGCAATAAATGATGACATCATTTTTATGCTTGGCTGAACTATCCATTAAACCTAGTATGAAAACAATGAAGTCTAAGAAAATAGGTTATCCTCTGGAAAATAGTGAAACAAACTCTGTATGTGGGCAGGTACTATTATTGGAACAATAGTCTGCTGAGGCATAATAAATAAATAAATAAAGTATTTTTGTTATAATGTCAAAACTGTCCACTGTGACCAATAAAACAGCATGTCTGTTATCGTGCAATAAAACGCCTCTGTCAAAAATGCTATTGCCAACAGTAATGCCCCATAAATTACTTTATTACCATTAAATGTGGCCATTAAAACATTTTTTGTGCAAAGTAAGTCAAGTTCTTATGATCTTTTATGGTTAAATTTGCAGAATGTTAAAGGGATACTTCAACCAAAAATGAAAATTCTGTCATCATTTACTCGCCCTCAAATCTGTTCCAAATCTGTATACATTTCTTTGCTTGATGAATATATATATTTGGAAGAATGCTTATAGATTTTATAGGTAGTCAAAAGTGCCCTAGAACTGTTTGCTGTCCAACATACTTTCAAAATGTCTTATTTTGTGTTCAACAGAACAAAAAAAATTATAAAGCAATTGTTCCTACTATGGTAGTCAATGGGGGGAAAGATCTGTTTGGTTATAAGCATTATTCCAAATATCTTTCTGTGTGTTCATCAGAACAAAGAAATGTATACAGATTTGGACGTAACTTGAAGTAGATAAAGATGACAGAATGTTTATTTTTGGGTGAAGTATCCCTTTAAAGCATCCAGATGGACCAAAGGAAAATGCTGAATGCCAGAAATCCTGCAGACAGTAAACAAATTACTCATCTGACCATGCATTGAACACAGAGGCTCCTGAGGAGCTTTGCAGCACTTTAAACTACAGCACAAATATGCAAGCTAGCAAAACCTACTTACTGTAACGAATTGCTGTAAAAACTACAGCGTTATTTTAAATTTTACAGAATACTGCTGCAAAGTGCAATGCATTCTGCAGTCACGTGATGGTTTAACTCAAATGTACAGAATATTGCTGTAAATTTGAAGTAAAAGCTGGATTAAGATATTTGCATTATACAACTTCAATTAAAATTTTAGCTAACAGTAAGAGTATACAAAAAATACTGGATATACAGTATTTTATGTATTTCTTCTAGATACAGTAAATTAAAATCAAGCAATTTCTGTAATAAATACAGCATTATACAGTTATTATTAAAAAGTACAGTTTTTTTCCTGTATTCTGCGATTACAGTAAATGCCTATACATTAAATTTTACAGCCACAGTACTGTAATTTACAGTAAATGGCTGGCAACCCTGCTGCCAGTAATTTACTGTAAATTTTACAGGAAACTTTTTACAGTTTAGCATGTTCTACAATTTGAGCAAATCCACTTTCTTCCTGCTGAAAGAAATGCAAGCACATTTTTCACATCTGGTAAAAGAAAAAGTGTAGCGATGGGGTCCCCTGTTCAATTCAGTATTTTCCATTTGTTGCTTTAGAGCCCTCATGTATACGTGAATACGTTTATTTCATGACAATTTAAAAGACAAATCTCAAAACAAGAGTAATGTAAAAACTGTGATGATGAATCAATTTCAAATGTGACATGGACAAACAGGAATATATGGGATTTGTATTGATTTTTGTATCAGATATGGGACTATTAATCTACTATAATGGACAACTCAGATATGACATACAAAGGCTCGTATCCATCATAGACCAATTACACACAAAAACAACAAACAGCCCCCAAAAATGTTTTAGCAAACAGAATATAACAGATCCACATCCATGTTCCTATTCCAACAAAATATGAAAATACACTATAAGCACGTGTTTTTGCTATCAAAATCTTTGCAAAATATAAAAAATAAACAGCAACCTAACCAGCTCAACATGGCAACATTTGGCACAAGCTGCGTGGGACCATTTTTACAGCTTTATTCCGTGATGACCGTGGCGTCAAAATAACACTCTTTCCATCACTACACTTCTATTCAGTCAAGAAAACATCTTTGTTCATCCTCTTACCAACTTCCATTATCCCTTAGTCAAGAGAGACTTGGTCCTGACGCAGTCATTTAGCTCTTAATATATGCAGTGTGTTCGAATAAATCCAGGTAATTCCTGTCTGCACACAGCCTGTTAGACAGCAGCTAGTATGATTAACGCTCAGAACAGGTCCTTGGTGTGTGAGAGACGGCCGCTCGGTTTTATTCTGGGCCCCGGGCACAGACAATGATAAGTGTCTACAGGAAATCATTTGGCTTATATGCCTTAAAAAGGTAGGTGGCTAATGACTATTTTAAGACACTGATGCACAGAGGGCATTTAGCATTTGCAAGGTGAAGAAAGAACATTACCATATTAAACAATATGACTCCCGAGGAGTGTAGATGGGTACCCATCAGGGAAAATTAAACATGTAGACGGTAGAATAAAATGAAGCTGCTATCATACAAGCCAAAGCTTTGAGGATTCATTACCTCTTGAAGCGTTGAGTACAATTTCTCTCATTATAATGTACAGAAGGGGAGATCTTGGCTAAACACCTAGTTTATTCAAGAGTGTCAAGGGAGCTTCGAGTTTTTTGTGCCATTAGCAAATCAACCTTCTTAGGATACAGGTACATATCTTCAATTTTGCAATCGTTTTTCGTCGAACTATTCTATATAGACCCATCAGTAGGACTCGTGTCCTACTGTCCTCCAATAAAACATTTTTTTGGTAAAATTAAAAACAAGCAAAACATGATTCAGAATTGTAGGTTTATAATAATGATTTACTATTCAAGCTGTCGGTACCAACACTTTACGTCATTTAATTTAAATTAGGGCACAATTTCATTTGATTTCATTTTCATTCACTGTCACGTGGCCAAAATAATTCATGATAACGATATTTCCCAGTACTTATAGTTTATATTTAAGAAATAAACATTATTATTTCTCCAAATTCTTCTTTTATTTTGTAGTTAGTCTTTTCTGGCTAATGAATTACACTCAAAATACGAGTGTAGGCAGGTAGAGAGAGAGAGAGAGAGAGAGAGAGCCCCTTAAGCGCTGAACCATTTATAATATTATTGTATGTGTCAAATTAACACAGTATCGATAATAATAATAACATTTGGGAAATGCCACACCTATATTGATTCTAGTTTTATCTCTCTCGTTTAGATCTTTTGTCCCAAACTCTTCTTGGGTCATTTGGTGGTCCCGTACGTTTACGGGAGTTGTCTTTGCCGACAGAACCAGCAGCAAACAGTCAAGAATAATTGTGCTCCATAATGACTACTCAATACAAGATAGTAGCTTGATAGACGCTACAAACTAATAATTTCACATTTGTCCACTAGACTGTGTTGTCATGGTTTCTATGGCAGTAAAAGCAGAAACGGAGGGTAACGCCAGAGTCTGTAATAACAATTGGAGAAAGTGTAACGGCTTCCATGGATCACGTGAGGCACCTCAGCCAATTATACAACAGCCTCTAGTCTCCTTTCCTGCATTTCACTGAAGGTTGCTAGTGGATCTAGTGTCTTTGGTAACGCAGTTATGACGCCATTGACAAGCGACTGCCAGACACGGTTCGTCTCACTGGTTAAAATGCAGATTTTTTCACGATTTACAAATAGTTGGAAACATTTGTGATATTGCCAGTACTTAACTGAACAGAATATCTAACATTGGCCTAGTGGTTTCGGGATATTTTACTGCAAAAATGTTACATGTTGTAGCTTTAATACGCCATCCAATCACAGTGCAGGATGGCAAGGACAAATACCACCCAAGCCAATAAGCACATTCTACTTGCACATTTGTCAAGGACTTCTTGATTTAACAGTTAATATTCCGAACATTAAGTGCACAAGATGATATCTCCGGTCCGGACAACCATAATATTAATAGTTGTTGATAAAGAAACTCTCTGCAAAATCAAATACCAGTTTCACATTACTTCAACGAACACTATCAAGAGCCCGCAGCAGGCGTTTTCAGCCATGTTAAAATGATTTGATGGACACACAACCTTAATTAAAATCACCATTGTACATCATATATATCGTATATCATACAGTATCATACATGCTGTAGCGTGACCAATTTGATGGTTTACTTCATGAATTTTTTTTAAATTAAATGATAAACCAGCAGCAGTGAAGTCATCAATGTCTTCTCAGTGTCGACATCACGGATTCTGTCCCTGAGGACTTTTCTAAAGACATCACAAGGTTATTCATTATTCTGTCTGTAGTGCGCGTTGTCTCTCTTTCTCTCCCTCTCTGTCACAAAAAGGTCCAGCCCAAGGCCCTGCTATAACAATCAGGCACGTGATATAGGTTTTGCCAAACTTAGAGGAGAGTTACATTCCCACAGTTCTAATGCTTTAATAGTGATTCAGGGAAAGTCAAATACCTCCCCTAATCTGAATTACAGCAGCACATGCTTCATTGAAAGCCACTGTGGTTTGGCTGAGCGTGGCTTTTTTTCCATTCTTGTTAAATCTTGAAAAAACAGCCTCCTTGTTTTGACCAAATATGAAGGATAATTTAGTGGAGCCAGCCTTTTAAAACCATTTTAACCAAGGAATGTTGAGAGATCTAATATGCATGTTGTCATTCCCACAGATATCCATTTTGTCGGTACCGTAGTGTAATCATTTACGAGGCTCTGGACACGACTGGGGCCTGTTACTCCGAAAATAACACTTAAACAGAAACATCCAGAAAAAGCCCACATATATGATTACACGGCATATTAGATGGTCATTACATTACAAAAGATTCTCGAGGGACTATAATGTGGCGTTATATAATCAGGAATGTGCCTTAAAGCACAAAACTGAGGTAACATTATTATGCTTGGTTGGAGGTTTGGAGGCTTTAACATGTGTTCAGTACTTAATGACACATAGCCTTGAACTGTAAAATGGCAGGACTTCCTTTGACTGGGCTTCTGACCACATTTTATCGGCAGTAAATTGCCATTAAGCAGATACTTTTACCTAAACTATCCTGGGGTTAAGTGCTTTGCTCAAGGGCACATGATGATGGCTTATGGAAACCCCTCTCAGGGTTCAGGCCTATGATCTCTCGGTTACTAGCCCACATCTTTACTACTATAGCACACCAGCTGAATGTGTATGCTATAAAAGTTGATTCTATACTGCATCTAATGAAGCTATTTACTTATTTTGCTTGCGGGGTTAACCAAAAATAGTGGTGAATAAAAAACATTTAATAATATATTTGCTTGGTTATTATTTACATGATCTGTAAATCAATTTGTAAAGCATTTGTTACACGAAGTGAACTCATGTAGGGGTTTGCATGACTCGTCAGTGTTTTTTGCCCATGAAAGATATTGAATAGGAAATGAACACATGCTTTTATGTCTGAGAATTTCAGATATGAGCTATTCCTTAGCAACTTAAGCATTTACAATTCATATAATCAAGATTAAAAAAGGTCCAACAGAAATGCGAAGGTCATAACTTTTGTTCAAAGGCAAACAATTCACTCCACAAACCGCTTGTTGAAATAACATTTGTAATATTGTGGCAATAATCCACTGACAGACAGAAGTTTGAAATAATCTGCAGTGTTGAAATTCTTCAATACTACAACTCAGGAAAAACTTAAAAGCAAGCAAAGAGCATAGTTATGCAACAATGAAAGCCACCGACAATTCAATAACTGTACCACTGTGAATAAAGCTGAAAATAGTGAAAATATGAGGTATACCATAGAAAAGTTGGCAAAAGAAGTCTTGGAAAATGTATGTTGAAATAGTTTGTAATAATTTTCAGTTAAAAGAATTACAAATTATGACTCACAATTGCTTACATTTATTTGTATGCAATGTAATGCATTGGATACAACTACAGTGCACTAATATTTGACCAAAATGAGATAATCATGTTTTTTATTATGTTATCATGTTTTTATTGTGTGTTTTTTAGCTGTATTTTTTTGTTATTTTGGCTTCAATCAAAACAAACCAACTGCAGTTATTAAATTTTGGAACCAAACTCTTAATTTATTCTTAAATACCAGCGGTATTAAATGTTTTTTACCTTTAAATCTGGCAAAAGACAAAGCATGAAAACACACATCATATTTCAGCATTTATGCATTTGCCAGACGTTTAGCCAAATTCAATCTATACACTTTTTTAACCAGCATGTGTCTTCAAATTCACAATCTTCGAATTGTTAACATCCTGATGTCCAAACTCCTGTTTTTCAGGAAATGGGAAAAAACATTGTACTTTTTAAATGATTAAATACTGTGTTGCAAAAATTAACAAGCAATTTTTAACACGTTTTATTGGTTAGATGTTTGCAAAACCCAGTGACAAACATAAATGTTGACTAATAATAATGATTTATGGCAACAACAAAAAAAATATCTCGAAATGAGGAGATACAAGGTTTCAGAAGGACAACGGCAATAAGTTAAATGCGTATTTGTCATTAAACAAAAATATGAATAGCAAACTAAAAACATAACTCAAACAATGTGGTGCACATTTATCAGATAACAAGTTGTTTACTTGTAATCTAATAACATAATACACATTACAGTTATACACATTACTTACTACACTTACTCATGTCCCACGTTCTGCAACCTCAATACTCAAACTCCTCCTTGTGGATCCATAACCTCTGGCCAAATAGGATGTTTCATGGCATTACATCAGCCATACCTTTTGATTTCTAGCCAAACGGGATATTGATAGTTCTGCAGGGGAGTGAGACGGATGCTTTAAAACTGCATAGAGAACAGGACAAGTCCAGCTCAGTCATCGTCACACACGCGCCCAGATATCACATTTCCCCACCTCCAGGGGACTTCCTGTAGAGAGAGAAGAAATATGTCTCCTGATAAAAGGGGTTTTCAGAACAGAATTGACACACTTTCATTCTCACACATTCGGCACCTGTCTGCCGGTGGCCTCTTTTTTCTCATCTGCTTCGCTTTCTCTAGATTGACCCCCCCACAGGTAGTTCACACCTGCTGATGATAACTTCACCCAAGGGCTGTTTTATAAACTAGAAGACCTGCCATAGAAGTCCTGTATTCAGAACCTAAGGCCATAAGGAGCGTTTGCTCATTGTCAAATTAAAAACTGTCACAAACATTAAAGAACAATTTTCTTAGGCATATTAAATGGCGTTTTTTGTTTTAAAACAAAAATTATTGATTATGTTCTGTATATGATTACCTAATAGAAATGTTTAAATTAAAACTAAGTTAAACAGATCGCTGCAGAAAAAGAGATACACTTGTAAAGGTCCAGTGTATGAAAATTAGCGGCATCTAGAGGTAAGGTTGCGAACTGCAACCAATGGCTCACTCCACCCCTCCCATTCAAAGCACTACGTTGGCTGACACATAGATGTCGTCACATTTTCGCCTCTTCCGAGAATGAGATAAAGTATTTACGAAATGCGCTCTAGCAGTTTGTCCGTTTAGGGCTACTGTAGAAACAACGTGGAGAATTTCATGCAAGGGGACCCGCGGTGTATATAGATATTAAAAGCTCATTCTAAGGTAATAAAAACATAACGCTTCATTATGTAAGGTCTTTATACACCTCTAAACACATAGTTATGTATAGTATATTAAACTTCTGTCAATAGATAAAAAAAGTCAGTATTATTATCAGGCACAACTACAGGATAATATTAGCTATTCATTAAGAATGACTGCAATCACCAAATGAAAGAAAAATATTTTTGTCTCGACACCGTATGGCATCAGGATATTGCGTCATTGGCTGACACCTCTTATTTTGCATGTGAGATAACGCCACAACGTGATAAAATATGACACATATTCTGAGGTGAGGGAGAGACGATAAATATCTAAAATTAGCAAGAATCTGTTATTAAAGAGAAAATAAAGGAATATGAGAATAAAATCTCTCCCTACAGAGTGATCTGACACACCACATATACAAAAAAGTGTCCTGTGTGAACAATGTTACAGATATTCTGTCATTATCTACTCATTATTAGCGCCTTCACTTGCCATCATTATCGCCATTATTTACTTGCCATTAGACATTTTAAGTCTTCGGACGGTCATGCAGACTTAAAACAACAATAATGAAAGACTTCTCATTTATGGGTGAACCATTCTGGCAGAACATCAAGAAGCGAGGCACCTGGCAAATGGTGCTTTTCCACTGCATGATACAGTCAGGTTTACACTCAGCTCGATACTGCTCACTTCACTTCGGCTCAGTTTGCTTTTCCACAGTAGTTCAAAATGTACCACTTCAAAATAAATAAACTTATCGTCATAGTCGCGCCGCCTCTACTGCCGTAACATCATTGTGAACGCGACATGAACACACGCAAAACACAGGAGTAATGGAGCATATTGATGTAGGATGGCAGCAAAACGAAATACTGCTAAAATACCAGAGAGTTTGGGAAATCTTACTGCAAAGAGCAGACAACGATCATTTGGTTTGGTCGACCGTGCACAAGGGTAAGCAATGTAGCATTTAGCATTGCGTTAAGGGTCTCAATCTCTATATCACTGTCACGAAGCATGTAATGAAATGCCAATATTACGTATTAAAATGCGTATTCATGTGTTGCACATCCAATAACGCTGGTAATGATTCTCTCTGCCCAGTCAGTGCTTTGAACCTCAACTGGGGTGGTTCTAAAAAACGTATCAGGTACTAGGTCCTGTAGCCGGATGGAAAACCCCCCAAAAGTGAGCTGTACCGCGCCGTACCGTGCACTATGCAGTGGAAGAGCACCAAAAGATGAACGATCACCTTTATTCAGTACAGTTAAGAAGGAACGTCCCACAGAGAATACAGAGCTATGGGACAGAAGCGTAGTGTCTGGGGCAGCTGTGAAATAACTGCACATGGCAGATCCAGGGCATTTTTTCTTGCTATCATAAAAGTGCTTTGAGTGATATTGATCCTGCTGAGTTCTTTTTATTCTGCTCTCCTTCTCAACATCAGTAACTGAGGCGTACAGAGCACAGGGCACCATGGGAACTGAAATATTCCTCTCAGTCCTCGCTGATACTGGGAGTGTTATTATTGGTAGTGGTCAAAATGACACAAAAAATGACTCATCATGACATACTGGTTCTTTCTCAAGGTGAAGAGCAGCTTTGGCAAATGGCTCTTAAGAGTCAAAACCTAGTTGGAACCAAATCTCTTTTGTTGAGGACTGGAAGACTGAAAGGCTCAGCTGAACGCTGACATGACAGACTATAACTTGCCGTTTATTCATTTAACTTAAAGAAGAAATCTGTAATTTTTAATAAAGGGAGGAAACATTGTTAACTTAGCGTGATTCACAACGGCAAGCTTATGATTTCTAATTTGTGCTGTCAGGTATGATTTTGTGGGAGATGTCAGTTAATCATCATTTGACATCAAGGTTAGGTATGTAAATTAACTATCAATGTTATTGTTTTAAACATAGAAGCTTATAAAGTAAAGTATAACATATACATTTTTGGTGATTTTAGACTTTTTCATCTATGAATTGGCCATAGCCTTAAAAATGCAATGTGGTGCTACCGTGATTTATCTTAAAATTAATTCCTTTCCTTTTTACAAATCTTTAGTATTTAAAGTGTTTAGAAACAAAGTTTTGGGATTTGTTTCGTTTTAGAAAGTGATCATTTCATATTTTTTCTATAATTTTGTCTTCATATTAAATTAACAAAATGAACAACTTATTTTTTGGTTGAAAATTGCATAAAACTGATATAAATGTTTTTAAAATACCATTCGCTTAAGCACACTCTATCAGAGATTCATATTTTACCCACAAAAATTTGATATATTTAATTTTTTATTTAAACGATTATTAATAGTGTTATTCGCACCACATGATAAGTTTTCCGTCATTGCCCCCATTTGTAAACAAAAACATACATAAATGTATATATTTAGAAAAATATTTGCATGTATATATTTATATTTTTTGTATTATTTAAATATATATGCGTGTGAGAATGTGTTTATGAATACAAAACTAATTTGCCCAGTTTACATACACAAACTTTTATTCTAGATGCGATTAATCGTTGCCCTTATTTTGACTGGTTGCATTTTTTTAATATTCCAGATTTTTAACATTACTGGTTCGACATCAGCAGGTTTACAGTAAGTGGCCAGTACAGAGGATGTTGTCTGTCCCTAAACTGCCTTTTCTCCAAAGGTAGCACTCGGAAGAGATCCAGATGGAGGCCTGGATGTGGAAAAGGGGGTGTCTGTCTGATCTGAGGTCACCATAAGCCTCCTGTCACTGCTGCTGAAGTCTGACTGCTAATTACGGTTACAAAATCAGTTCATGTGAAGCGTGTGGTGCAGCAGGGCTGCTAGCACACACCAGCGTTACAGCTATAAATATAGAATTGCTCTTGCCTTTAACATTCAAGCCTCAAAGACTCAAAATCTGCAGAGATTATATCGAAAATTTGGTTTATGTTCAAAATATTGATCAATGCACAGTCAGATGCAGGACATGCAGACCCGTGGTGACTATAGGAGACTCACTACACATCCAACCTCAGTATTTGTCCAATCGAAAGCATGGCATTTGGTTGCAGTTCAGCATGAAGAGTTGCACATCTCTGGGGAGAGATACGCAAGGAGAAACTGTAGATCTGTAGGGGAAACTAAATGAGTTTTTCCTCTCTCTCCCTCCAACTCCCTCACTTCCTCCAGGGTCTCTGTCAATTACTCAGACATTTAATCACCCCTCTGCTCTATGGAAGTGTCCTTACATCACACCCAGTGCTGGCTGGCAAAGTCAGCTATAAATAACCCACCACCGAGTGCTTAGGGCCATAACAGTACAGCCCACCGACTGCACATTTACAGGGACTGAGTTATCCTTGAAACTTGAACACATGCTATTGTTGTCGTCCCTGATAATTCCCATCACCCAACGTCAATAAAGTTGCATTTCAGATATGATGATGTGGGCTTTTAGAAAAATAAACAATCTCTGATCGGTTTCAGGAGCTTGTGGTGGCTCAAAACCACCACAATTGCACTTATGTTGCACTTTAAAAATGCCGGGTTGTGTTGGAGCGGAGAGCCTTGTTGGCAGCGCTCTGGCATACCTAAAAATAAAGGTGCTTCAACGGTTCTTCACAGTGATGCCCTAGAAGAACAATTTTTGGTTTTGAAAAAGAAACCTTATTAATATATGAAGAACCTTTTTTCGCCACAAAGAACCTTTTGTGAAACAGAAATATTCTTCGGATGTTAAAGGTTCTTTATGGAACCAATTAAACAAAAAAGGTTCAAATAAGTCATCATTTGATTGGTTGAATTTTACAGGATTTCCTGGAGACGTGCGTGTTGTCTGGGAACAACACGAAGCCGTCTGTTTGTTTACATTGTTTTCAATTTGAATTCATCATGATCGACAAAACTCTAAATTCTTAAAAGAATGTGAAGATCACGGCGTAAACTCTGCCTGCTTTTGATGTTTGTGAATGTACACTGGTCGATTACTGCGGGGACATTTCCACGCCTCTAAACATGACGTGGCAAAAAACGAAAACAGGATTGGTTGCTTTACCTCTCAGTCATATGGCCTCTTGGTTGGGCCTTGGCCGATTAAAGTTCCCGCCCGCGAGACTAGGTAAAATATGGACATTGTCTACACTGTAAAAAACTGTTTGACTGCTGTTTTACAGTTTAATTGTACAGAATTTTCACATATTTTTGAAACCGAGTAAAAAAAATTGCTATTATTTGCACATTATTTAGAGCATGTGGGATCTCCCTCACGTAAACTACGATTCCAAATAACCACATTTTTTACAGGAATGATTTGATTCAGAAATGTCTTAACTGACCTAAAAAAGCCAAAGTCACATTTGTTCCGAATCTGATGCAGTCGTGTAAGTGTATAAACTGATTTTGTAGAAAAACTTCAGATGACAATGAATCATGTGACAGTTTATTTACATTCGACAAGTTCTGTTTGTTTATTTTAACATGGATGGTGGAAAGAGAAAGTTTGGTTTTATTTAACATTATCGCCTGATCATATCAATGTTGTGTAATAACTCAAAATGGCTGCATTATGGTTAATATTTGCCTGCTTGTAACATGAGTATCTATTTGCAGATGGCTATACAGCAATATTCAATCCGATTATTATTTACATTCTGTGGTACATACATGTAATGTAACTTGATATATTTAAACGAATTATATATTACATTTAGCAAATTACAAATGAGGAACAGCAGAATCACTTTACCAAGGTTGTAATTCTTTCTGACATCTGGGTGGGGCTTCCAACCCTCAACACTTTTGCCTATTATTTATATCACTTACAGTATGTCCTTTACATACATCTGAGTCTGTCCGTTTGCTGCTGTGTTCAGTCACAGGTTTATTGTAGAGGTTAGCGCAGGAGAGGAGGGGGGCATGTATTTCCGCGGGCAGGCTTTAACAGGGAATGGCCTGGATCCAGAGCACTGTCCTATATGCCCTTCTCATTTACAGATGAAGAGAATGTACTAATATAAAAAACAACAGCCCAGAAAGCCTAGGAAGAAGAAGAAACCCTACTACATTAATTGTGATAATCTCTAAATATAAAAATATTAATAATACACAGAGAGTAGCCTGCAGCGCCACAAGCCTTGCTCATTAAAATAAAATGACACCTACTGGAAAAACTCTCCTTCACATCTTCTTTATGATATTCATTAAAGCCAAAATATATTTCAGTTACATCATTTGCATAAAGCTAAAAATGACATTAGTGCCTTGCACCGGCATCTACTGCACCCATGCCGCATGCTAAACATGACCTACAGTGGAGTATTGTCCTTGTGCCGCCTCAACTAAAATGAATAAATTCCAGTTTAGCTTCGATATATTTCAAAGCAAGCAATATACGAGGACGCCAGAGACCGCCGAGATTCTGCTGATGCGGGAACAAACGCCAGCTGCTGTGCTTACCAGAAAAACATCTCAGCATAGACAAAGAACTTTATAATGCCAAGGTGTATATACTGGAGATGCAATCTAGGTCTAGGGCATAGCAGCTTTTATATCTGCACATGTCAGTAAGTGCTGTGGATTCTGGGAACCCGGCCAGTGGAAGTTCTGCGGCTCACCTACTGCGCAATCAGAGGCACAACGGCCAAAATAACAAGCAGCATTCACAACTTCACTGCTGTGCTTGGGTGTGTTTGTGCAACGACGAACAAAAAAATGGCATAAAAAAGGACACGATTCTTCTGCAAAACATAAAATTAGCGGGGGAATACAGTGTTGTTTACAATGCGTCGCTTGTTAGGACAATGATGTGTGCCTTTAGTGTGTGTGTGTGTGTGTGTATATTATTGGTACATTTCTGAGGTTTCGAGCACAGCCTGAGGAAGAGGCTGACCGCATTTTGTACTGAAAGGTTTCCCCGCCTATCCGTTTGACTTCTGTAAAGGAAACATGCATGCTGCCCAAACCACTGTGTGATATATGAGCCATTAGCTAGTCTGGTCCAAAGGAAACATAGACACAGTGATTTACACACTCTGTTAAATCTACAGTATACTTCAGTTCATCTTAGCGATATGTATAGCATATTTACACAGCTGACAGGATCAAATGGGCATCTCCACGCATGTACAACTTGCGAATGAATACGAGCCCTGCAAGTTATCTCGAGCAGCTTTTTATGATTATAAGAAATATTGCCAATTTTATTGCTTTTTACATTAAGCCTCTCGTTTTTTGTTTTGAAAATGGTTGAAAAATGAATACAAACGAATGCACATTTTAAAACGGAGAACTCCACAGTCTCCACTGACGAAAAATATACTGTCACTTTAAGATCACCACCACAGCACTCATTGGCTGTCATTGGCTCTGCATGGCTTTACACACACTGCGTGTTATTTTCATTACAAGTGTTTTCTTCCATTCATTAATGCTAATGAGGAGCGACACAGAGATTAACACACATACCCCAGGGTTTTGGCTGAGAACCAAAGCCTTAACCCCAGAAACAACACCCTTAATCCTTGTCCAGAGAGATTTCCCAGCAACATGTACAGAGTCATGGAATCTGGGTTTAATCACAGTCCACTTGAAAAAAAAGAATCAGTCTAGTCGGCGGCCATCTTGGAAACATTTACATTTATGCCTTTGGCAGACGCTTTTATCCAAAGCGACTTAGATTGCATTGTACTATACATTTGTTGCTGAGTATGTGCAATCCCTGGGATCGAACCCATGACCTTGGCGTTGCTAGCGATATGCTCTAAACGCTGAGCCCCAGGACAGCCATTTGCACTGAAGCCAAACAAGTTCAGCTTCTAAAATCTCCACGAGTTTTATCTCCTGTGACTGAATAACATGTAGTCAATAATATCTATCAAAAATAGTAGTAGACATTTCCCTTCCTGTGCCTTAAAAAGAAAGTAATCTATACTACTATATCTATTCTATAGGAGTGATTTTTAGGTGTGAGTTTAATGTCCACAGTTAATGTTAAAGGCCGCTATCCCAGAAAATGCACTTTTAAATGTTTATCTACCAGAAATTGAGTCGCCAGTGTGTGTGCAGAAACACCCTGTAATTATACAAATCAAATCAATTCAAGTTTATTTATATAGCACTTTTCACAATGTGCATTGTTCCAAAGCAGCTTTACAGGAGCAAATAAGAAAAACACAAAGGTAAAACACAGCACAGTGCATAGTGTTTATAGAACAAGCAAGATCATTCTTATAGATAATATCTAATAAATAAATAAATAAATGCAGTCTCCCGGTGAGCAAGCCAACGCTGCCCTGCTGTGGCGAGGTCTCAATTAAATTCTTAAAGTCTTAATTAAAGCATTAAATCTCAATGATTGATTAATAGAGAAAAAAACCTCGGGAGAAACCAGGCTCAGCCGGGAGGGCCAGATCCCCTCTGACGTGTCATAGCTGCACTCAGTGACACCGACCAAAAGCAAACGTCCACGAGGAAGAGGGAGAGCCCACCGTCCGCGACCCAATCTGTTCTTCTTTTTGTAATCTCAGTGACACAAAACAATCTGATGTCACATTGTTTACGCCTGCCCATGACCGCTCACAGACTCCGCCTTATGAGCACGTAGTTCCCACCTTGCCAGAGAAACGCTGTCAGTTATTTTCAGGCAAGAGCTAGCCACTAGCCAGCGACAAAAATGTTTAAGAAACAACAAATGTGTGCTGTTGTTGGATGTAAAATAAAAGGAGGAGGAGACCTTTCCGATAAAACCCGGTTTCGTCCCGAGAACTCGCCGAGAACTCTTGCGTCCGGGGAAAAAGCACTTTTTTCAGATCGACAAACCAGGACACCAGGTCAGTATAGCATGCGTTTTGCCAAAAAGATTATTCTCAAGAGTGGATCAGTACCAGCTGTTCGCGTTCAAGCTTCATCTTCGGAAGAAGTATTACACATCGTTTTTAAATCACCATTCTTAAATAATGTGTTTAGCATTTTAGCGGCTGTTGTTTACATGTTTGCGGCTAATCCTGAGACTTTACATTGGTCCAAAGACAGGTGTTGTGACGTAACATTAGTGTTAAAACGCATCGCGCCCATCGGTTCAGAAGGCTTGTGAACGACATAATTTATATAAAGCTTATTCATTACAACGAAAGAAGGTATAGCAGTGTCTTTCTCGGTGAGTTCAGTGTTTTCTCGTATGTCCTAAGTGTGACAATACTTAGAGCGGATAGAAACAGAGTGTGCATTTGTAAGACAATGAGGTTACGCAGAACTGGCTATTCACAACGTTATAACACCTGGTTGCTGTTCTTTACATACCTGTCTGTCATATACAAGTACTCTGAATGCATGTTTTTGCCTATATCCGTGTTTATGTCTGTTAGTAATATGCATGCACATGATTAATCATCAATGGCCAACATTTCATACAGCAAATTGTCAGCATATGTTGTTTTACCTATGTTTTTGTCTTTTCCATTTAATTTGTATTTATAAACAAGGCATTAAGGTGATTTTTTATTTTAGTTAGTGAATGGTTTTGGTTGGAAAGGGCATTACAGACGTAATTGCGCTTTCCACTATATTGCTTGCCTTGATGTCATCCAAAGCACATGTGTAAGCGCTCTACCCCCTATTTTGCATACGGGGAGGGCAGCAGAAGCTCATTTGCATTTAAAGAGACACACACAAAACGGCGCGTTTTCCATTGCAGCCACAAATGGTCATGTTCAACATCTTGTAATGAAAGATATGTGGTGTAAAGACTTAAAAAAAGACACATTCTGGGGATACCACTGACTATTTTTACATTGCAGAAAACACCTGGGATTGCGGCCCTTTAAGTAAAGTCTTTTGTATGATATGTTTATGTTAAACGTTTAATAGCTTATTTCTGTTGTGTGGAAAAAAAACAAAAACACATGAGGCAGGTCATAACTAGTCTCAAAACTATTCTTTCTGAAACCATTTTTAAATAGTAGTAAACAAAGAATATCCCAATATAAACACTTTAGATTCGCTAACAAATTATGTCAGCGAATCTAAAGTGTTTATATTGGGATGTTTTGGAAAATTATTGTTTGTCAAGGTTGTACAGTGGAGTGAAAAATGGCCAAAGATCTGCAATGCATGTAAAGATACCAATAATTCATAAAAAACATGAAGCATGATACAGAGAAAAAAACAGAGAAATAATGAATAACACAAACCTAAGATGATTTGGCTTATGCATACCGTAATGACTAGATTCTTTTAAATGGTTGAAAACAATTGAAAATCACAATGTTCTGTTACCACCTTTGAACATTCTGAACATTTTGTACCTCAGTAAGAGAATAACATTATTAAAAAAAACTACCAATCAGTTTATTCCAATCTCTGGCCCTGTCTGAACATTTCATTGAGTTATGTTTGGTCCTGCTGGATCCTTTAAATGACATTCCACAATAACAATCCTTTCTTTTCTTGGCTCAACTGTTGGGCACACCACAACATGTTAGTGTCTTTCCAACTTGGCACACTGAACCGTAGTGTTTCGACTCAAGGGTTAGTCTCTTAGTATTCGGTGAAACACGGAATGTGCTAAACAATGTGTTCTGGAAACAGGAAGCTTAGGATTCCTCCTGCTTATAGGAGCAAGCGGGTTCAAGCCTCAGAGGACCTCATCTGTCTCTGTTCCTGCTCAAAGACTGAGACTCAATCCAACACACACACACATGCTGCAGTGAGTTGGAATGATTGCTTTGGCAGTATGTCATTACGAATGCTTGGGCGACCATATGTTCAGCATGGCTTTGCATGTTAACTCATTGATTATTTCCCTGCACAGCGAGACTCCTAGACTGATAGTAAACCTTATGGAGTAAGTCACTCTATACCTTTAGTAGGTTACAGCTTCGAGACCTTAAAGTCCCCATGAAATCTAAACCGAAGTTTTTTGGTTTTCAGTATGAATATGTTAGCCTTAGGGATAGCCATAAACTAGTGTACTTAAAACATAGCCTGACTAATTCACATCTTCTAAATGTGAATTTTGTCATTCAAAACTTACAGTCTCTCACTTCCACCAAAATTAATCAATGATTTTAATTAGGGATGCACCGATATGTAAATTTTGGCCGATAACGATAACCGATAATTCTTGAACATTGGAAGCCAATATTGGTCGATATACAGTATCTAAATATTAACATAACACTTTTTGAGACTGAAAATTATTTGTCCTCCCTGAAAATCATGTAAAAAGCCTACTTGACACTAATTAAAAATGTAAATTTTATTTAAAATTTTATAATCGGCTGATACCGATATGGGCGATAATTTATTGTTACATTTTTCTGACTAATAAAAATGTATCTGGGATCTAGAGGGTCCCTGCTATTGGTTATTTTAAAGGGCACAAGCTAGGGCTGCACGATAAATCGCGATTAACACTAAATATGGAGTAAATAGACCTGGCTGGAGCGATTATGGTTTCGCAAAGCCTGCCCAGTTTGTCCGTGAAGCACGGCTCTGTGATCGGTAGGAAATGCTGCTTGATATACAAGCAGCGGGAGTTTGAGCCACTAATAACAAGACACAAAAAGCAACACCCGTCAAACATCCTCATTATAAATATACTTTATTGTCATGAAAATACATGAGGGGGCTTGAAAAATAGCGATAGAAATATGCCATCCTGAAACGTGTATTATAGTACTTCTTCTGCGGCGTATATTTGGAGTTTCTGCATGGGAGCGCCCTCTGCCTTTCAAATGCAGCAGCATTTAATCTTACTTCACTGACAAGCTGCGCAAAAATAACATGGCAAGGGGTTGTGAAAAATGGGCTGCGGCTCAATCAGCTCCCTAGCTCACACGGGTTTGGGCGCTGGAAAGGACCCTGGCTCACTTCACATTGGGACACCGTTCACTTATTTTCCTGCTATGTGACTTCACAGCCGGTAATTATCAACAACAGGCAAAACAGACATCTCTCTGGCTTTATTTTTTTTAATAATGCTACTTTTTTTTACATATCTGTTCACAAATTGGGTGTAATATTAAATGTAACTGTTAAGTAGATTGTTTTTCCTACCTGTCTAGCAATGTGTGTTTAATACGCGTTTCATTAAAGGTGGGGTCACCTGCTTTTGCCAAGTGGTTGATATCCTTAGGACAACATTATGTTGACCATGGGACAACATTTAAATCAACCAATTGGATTTCAGAAGTAAGTTTACAGTTTATTTTAAGTTTATCTTCCAACCAGGAAGGAATCTTCCAATCTTCTACCTGCTTCTAGAACAGGGGTCTCCAAACTTTTTGTAAGCGAGGGCTACCTGAAGACATAAAAATCATCTAGAGGGCTACTTGTTGATAAAATACTTTCAAACTTTAGACATGTGATAAAAAAAATTCAGTACACAGGACCAAATTGAGTTTTCTTACACATATTTTTGCACTTGAATATATGAAAGCTAAAAACACCTGCTAGTAATATAACATTTTCATGACGATATAGTCACATATTCGTCAACTGTCCTGATCATTATTGTTGAGCCTTGTGTTTGGGGGCACCTTACAGAGTTCATGCGGGCTACCAGGTGCCCGCGGCACCACGTTGGAGACCACTGTTCTAGAACATTATTTTTCACTTATCACACGCAGTTTCTGCAAATCTCATATTAATCTTGAGTACCTTTAGAGTAGTATCTACATAGACTTTGTATCTTTAAAAAGTATTTAGTTTGATAAATTTTACAAAAGAGAGATACAGCTGTACGATTATTTCTGGAAAAAGACGAGCTGCTGGAGACGGGCAGGGGGGCCGGAACTACAGAACGAGCACACAATACATTATCCTTCGTGTTGTTAATATTATGCTCGTATGCCCGATTGCCAACAAAACACAGACATATGACTCAGTTTGACGTACAACGTGCGGTTCATGTCTGGCATCTTTTAGCGCTGGGATGGCACCATATCAGTTTCAAACGACCTCCAAATCCAGCGTTAAATCCACCGTTTATATAACATTCATCACCCAAATGCAGTGAACAAACAAACACCTGAACTTTGCGAACGTATGCTCTCTCTCTATCCTAGACACAAATGAAAGTGACGTCTGCGCATGCTCCTTCTCCTGCTGCCCATTGAATTTTGCTACCCTTTTGTTGTGGTTGGGTTAGTCCTGTTTTGTATGGAGTTACTAAAATTCGACATGGTAGCATAAATCGACAGAACACCGGCAGACTCCAAAGTTGAATATCCTTTACAAAATTCACATACATTATTACCACTCCAGGCTTTTAAAGAGTCTCCGGAGTAAGACGATGAAAAGTTGATGAGGTAGTTGTACATTTTAGGATCCTGCGGGTCAGGAAAGCTATCCGTTTCTTTATTGATACATGTTAAAAGCACCGTGGTGGCATTATAGGGATCTGTTATGTTTAATCTATTACGTTTTGCTATATACAGGTCTATGTCTATTGAAATAAAGTGCAGAGTAATCTCTGTTGCCTTGAAACTCATGCTGGCGCCATTCATTTCATATTCACTTCTGGCTGTCACTGCCTGCCAGTATGGCGGTGTAAACAGAATTGGTCATGTGACTGCCGGGGCTCAATTGTCGGGTGTAAGGCAATTTAACAAACGCAGCGAGCTCTACAGCAAAAGCACAGCTAACACGACGAAACACCCATTCCCCAAGAGCACATACCACCTCAAACTGCTGTCGCTGATTCACCGCACTCTTTGTTTCTCACTCTTTTTAATTTGTTTAGCCCTGCCACCAGTGTGCGTCATAAAGCGAGCAGCCTCTAAGAACATTATCAGTAATTATAGACTAAATGAGACAGCCAGGAGAGCGAGCTCTCACTGGAACTCTGTGTTCTCAGGCTGTTAATGGAGGAGAATAGGCAACAAAAGCAGCCTGTTAGAACCCTTCCTGTAGCCGACTCAGCAAGCCACGCTTAAGTTTAGAGATGCCAGCATGCGCTTGTGTGGTTGACTGAGACCGAAATTCAAGTTTGAGTTTGCATGTGGTTAAATATTCTTCTAAACACCATATCCCACCAAGCTCAGTTTGTTTTTGTTTTGCAAATGGTTTTAATGGGAAAACTGTCCGCTTTGAGAAAGACAATCTGATTTTTGCGAAATAATTAAATGGATGCTCTTAAAGGTAATCTGAAGGCTGATTTAAATTTGTATAGAAGTTGCATCACCCCATGCCTTAAAGTAATA
Source organism: Triplophysa siluroides (assembly GCA_006030095.1). NCBI lineage: Eukaryota > Metazoa > Chordata > Actinopteri > Cypriniformes > Nemacheilidae > Triplophysa > Triplophysa siluroides. The sequence goes on along the minus strand of VCII01000314.1, from coordinate 7,884,342 downwards.
GTTCACCCCAAAATGAAAATTCTGTCGTTATGTACTCACCTTCATATAACTTATGCAAATATTCTGTTCATCTGTTAAACACAAAGAATCTACTTTTAAAGAAAGTGGGAACCAAACTGTTCGGGGGAACCATTGAGTTCTGGGGCAACGTTGAGTCAATGGTGCCCCAGAACTGTTTGGTTACAAACATTCTTCCAAATATCTCAATTTAAGGGTGAGTACATATTGACAAATGTTTCATTTTAGGCTGAACTGCTCCTTCAACACTGTAGAACTGTTTCCTCCACATTTGCGTTTATGTGAAATCTGACACAGAAAGGCTTGTTGAGCTGGTTATTGTTGTTTGAGTTTACTGTCACTCACTTTTAGCTGTCTATCCACAACACTTTGGTAATTTGCATAGTATACCAAGACAGAGTAAGAGAGATCAGAGACACAGAGAGAGAATTACAAAGATCTTCACCAGACAGATGATAATCCAAACCACCCATCCAATTTAATCAGTTTATGTCAACAAGGGTTACGGTAAACAATAAGTAATCCAGAGTCTGACACTAGCACATGGGTTGTTCAAAGCACAACTCAGGTTTGGTCAGTGCCATCTCTGTTTGAAACATAAATTGCAAGAGATGACAAATGATGTCAAACTAAGATTTCCCAGCAAAATCATACCAGTCAAAACAAGTTATGCTGCGTTCACACCAGGGAATACTTCACCCAAAAATCTATCTCACCCTCAAATTGTTCCAAACCTGTATAAAGGAAGATATCTGGAAGACTATCAAATCTCACCCCCTATTGTCAGCCATAGTATTTATTTTCCCTACTATGGCAGTAAATGGTGGGCGAGACCTGACCTGGAAGGTTCCCTTTAAGCGATTTGCGAGAGCAAATTACATACAGTTTCAAAGTGCAAAGTGGCGAAAAGTTGGAGCTCGCGCTGGGCGGCACGATTCGGGCGGCGCAATTCACGGGACCTTTGACACAAAAAATTTCAACTCGAGCGAGAAATTCACTCCCTGTAACACAATATTTTTCATGTTACTCGTGCAAATTATTCCCACAAGTAACAAAGAACATGACAGAGAATGTTGAATTGGTTCACATCTTGGGTCCAGATAACAATGAACACACAAGAACCACATATGTTTAAGACATGTGTGCCAACACAAAGCTGATATTTGGATTATACTTGATAAAACATGAAATTTCCCACCGAAATCAAGTGCGTGATGCAGTCCACACAGCACCTTTCTCTTCTTTCCTCATAACTTTTCATGTTTAGGTAAGTGATGTTTTGACATTTTAAAGTTATTTTACTGAAATATGTAGCAGTATTGCATGTGATTGAGGGATTTGTAAATTGTTTATTGATAAAGCTGTCAAATTCGCAAAAAAATCTGGGGTTTCCTCAGCGATAATGGTTTAATGATGAAATAACGCTCATTAGAAAAATCTGTCTAAAAATGGACTATCCACTCTCCAGACAGATCAAACTGGGCCCAAATTGACTTTTACATATATTAACAGTAACGTTCTGTCTTTTAATTGTTGTTTAAAGTCTTATGTAAAGGCCTTACCAACAAAATCAGTGTTTAAAGGAAGTATGCAGTAATATAAAAGATGTCTAATGTCAGTACTGTTCCCAACAGATTTCCCTTCAAATTATCCCCACAGACATTGGGAATGACCCCAGAAGGAGAGCTGTTAAAGGAGTAAATGATGTTTTTTTAATCACATTATTAGTGATGTAACTAGTAAATTTACTCTTAGAATGTTAGTTTACTCTTCACATGTTTAAGTGTACAGAAATGCAAGATAAACTCGTTGAATGTTACATAAAAACTGATTACAAAATTAATACAGAGTACCTGTAGATATTTGAGTACATGTAACATGACAAAAGCAAATGATTTTGAATACTTTTGTGTAGTTGAGTGTAGTTGAGCTTTTGCATGATCTGCAATAAAACAAAATCAATTTTGAGAATCAGTGTTAGTGTTTAATATTGTTTGATTGTGTTTATTGAATATTTTAAATAATGTAAATATAGTTAAATTCTGGGCGAATTCTGGCTTTTGGTCTATCAGATACAAGTGGCCCACATAAGGGCCGTCAGTCCTTTACTGAACTCAGCAAAACAAGACTGTTGTATAAGGTCCACATATGGGCCACATCATTCTTTATTATATGGCTCACTGTTGGTGGAATTATGGCACAGATCTGGTTGAGTTGTGGCTAAGAACATGTGGACCAGATCTGGGCCGGGGAACACTTTCTTAAGTGGGCCACAGGTCAGCAGTTTATTTGGGCCAAATTTGCACCAATGGAAATTTGCTGACTGGGAGAGAACGTCACAGCGTGTTGTGAGCGCGATTGTTGCGCGTCTACATTTAAAGTAACAAACTTGAGCTTGAGCAAGGCTGCCACTGGCACTCTGTTTGGAGGAGTAAAGCCCTGACAAATGTGGCCTCAACAATCAGATGAATTACACTTGGCCAGTTGTGTCAAGTGGTTTGCGTGATCGGATTTTAATCTGTCTCGAAAACGTTTCGGAGGGCATTTACACCTGGTGGCACACATCTGCATGCTCCGTGTGTTAACAATTGTATAGCATATTTTTCTTTCACCATACAGAAAACTAAAATACATAGTTATTTAAAAACGTATTATTAAATAATTATTACTATTATTAAGAATGTATTATAAATATTTTTTAACTTAAAAAAAAGTATTAAATCGTTTAACTCATAGTATTAATCAGTCAATTTTTTTACTATCGGTTAACGGTTAAACAGTCAATATGAACATCCCTATGAGAAACTGTAAATTTTTTTACAAAAAAATTAATAAATATATTAAATATTTAATTTCAATATGGTTTTATTTGTTTGCATGTTCTCCCCGTGCCTCGGGGGTTTCCTCCGGGTACTCCGGTTTCCTCCCCTGGTCCAAAGACATGCATGGTAGGTTGATTGGCATCTCTGGAAAAAATTGTCCGTAGGGTGTGAGTGAGTGAGTGAATGAGTGAGTGTGTGTGCCCTGCGATGGGTTGGCACTCCATCCAGGGTGTATCCTGCCTTGATGCCCGATGACTCCTGAGATAGGCGCAGGCTCCCCGTGACCCGAGGTAGTTCGGACAAGCGGTAGAAAATGGATGGATGGATGGATGGATGGTTTTATTTGTGTGTGGCACTTTCTCTTGTAGGTATACCTGCCACTTTAATATCTATAAACTCAATATTTGAATTCTTCACAATTACAGCAGTAGAACAGAGTCAGACTGATTTTCTGAAAAACAAATACTACACAAAGAGAGAGAGAGAGAGAGAAGAGAGAGAGGGAGAGGAGAAAGAGAGAGAGAGAGACAAAAGTATTCAAAATCATTTGCTTTTGTCATGTTACATGTACTTAAATATCTATTAATAGTATTAATATGTAATCCGTTTTTTTTATGTAACATTCAACGAGTTTATCTTGCATTTCTGTACACTTAAACATGTGAAGAGTAAACTAACATTCTAAGAGTAAATTTACACGTTACAGAGAGAGAGAGAGAGAGAGAGAGAGAGAGAGAGAGAGAGAGAGAGAGAGAGAGAGAGAGAGAGAGAGAGAGAGAGAGAGAGAGAGAGAGAGAGAGAGAGAGAGAGAGAGAGAGAGAGTGACCTGATTTGCATTGTAGTAGAATACACAAATGGTGGTGAGAAGTGTTACTGAGCGACTTAGGGATGTTGAAACAAATCATTACAGTCCTGTGAGATGGTACGGCTGAATTTAGATCTTCACCCAACGGAACATGTTGTACGTGAACAGAAGTACGATGCGTCACTAAAGGTAAATACGCCAAGGTCTTTCAGCCAGACGCGTTCAGCACCGGGGGACTGAGTCAAAGCTGCATCTCATTTCAGCTTCCTAGTAGGTGAGAAATTAATAATTCATTTGATGTTTACACACCTGCAAGCTGGAACGAAACAAAAAGCATTGCAGTGTGAAATTCACAAACTAATAAAACTAATCTTACCTAGACAAATGGAAATGATAAAACTGGTTACCTTTGAATAATCTTCACAAATAAATCTTTAGTCACAGTACGCAGCACGCTTACAATGATTAGTTACAACCACGCAATTATAATATTATTGTACGCTTGCTTGAAACATCTGAAAACGGATCAAAGGAGGCATCTGGGATGTAGTGACAGTGATCAGGAGAATTAGAGCTGTATGACAATGTGTTCTTATTTGTGAGTGTAATACAAGCTTTCAGACAAATGTGAATGCTATCCTCACCTCAAACTACAGGAAAAGTTCACCCACAAAATGAAAATTCTCTTGTAATTTACTCGCTCTAATGCCAAAAATTTCAATTAACTCTTTCCCCGACAAACACAGAATTTTTCCGGGTTTTATGAGAAAACGCTTCCCTGCCAAACATGGAATTTTCCGGGTATCTGTGTTTTGACCACTGTACAGCATGTGGCGCTCTTACACATTTTCTGAAAGACCGCAGCATCTCTGAATCTAGAAATGGGAAATATTTTATCTGTTTTTTATTCATCCGACGGCATCTTAGTCCTATGTCAGCCACCGTAGTGCTTCGAAAGGGAGGGGGGAAGTGGGTAATGAGACATTGGTTGCAATTCGCAACCTCACCACTAGATGCCGATAACTTTCATACACTGGACCTTTAAACTTGACATCAACTGTATAATAACTTTTATTTCCTAAGCTTAAATTGCGCTAAATCATATTTCTTAGGTCACTTAAGCTACTGCGCACAGGTTGGCAAGTACCTCATGAGCCTCGAAAGGCGGGACTTCCTTCGCTAAAGCGCCCATTGAGTTTTGCATTCCCTACCTATTCACAGTAATGGAGACGCATCTTGTTAATATCTATTATCTTTGACTATATTCCGTCTTTTATAGCCATGCAAAAACAGATTGCATTTTTAAGTTATTAACTGATGATATTTCCCTCCAGTGAGTAGTCACATACATAAAGATCATGCGACCAGATCATACACATACAAAAGTAGCTGTTGGTTGTTGAACCTGTGTGTGTTTGTTTAACATCAGTAGAAGTAGGTCACACCACAGCCGGAAAATTATGCAATGCACTAAGAATGTGCTTTTAGCTGCAAGAGAGCTGTGAGAGAAAGCTCTCACATTAATAACAGAGGAAAGCCGCCGTCGACTGCTCCGGCAGGCTAATAGTTGACAGAAATAAGCTGGGCTGCTCCATTCATACATCAACTGATCGACCAAATCTGCCTGCGCCATTAAAGAAATTTGCGTGCAAATGTGAAAATATGCGTAAATGGACACGCAGGTTGACATTAAATACACGACTGTGTTTTGTAGGCGACTGTGGTTCTCCAGCCAAGATTGCAACAGCACGCTGACAGCTGAAGTGGGCCTCTGCACCATTCCCATGGCAACTGATCACATGGATTCTGGGAAGAGCCAACGTGGACCGTGTGTTATTTTATTACGAGATGAGGGTGCCGCCTGTCTTTTTCCTCCTTCGCACACTCCTAGCGTACATGTACTAGCGACCCCCACCCCAGACTTCCTGCGATAATTGAGAATGACACAGGCTTTTACTGGAATAGGGAAATAAAGATGTAGCATTAATGACTCGAGTTATTTGCGTGACATGAAAGCTGCATGTAATTATGAATAAGTGGATGGTTAGAACAGTGCTGACCGCTTCCAACAAAGAAAAACACTGATTACAGTTTAATAAAGAATGGTCCCTGAAGTGCAGCCGATAAACAGCTGTGTTGACGCCATAACAATTTCAAATGACTAAGTCACTCTCCAACTTCACCGATATAATAACAAATAGACAACTGGTCATACTGGGGGATTTAAAGGGACGGTTCATCCAGAAATAAAAATCCTGTCATCATTTGTGTGCACACTATGGGCGTCAATGGGGGCCAATGTTGTTTGGTTGTAAACGTTTTTCAAAATATCTTCTTTTGTCATACAGGTCTGGAAGACACGAGGGTGAGTAAATGATGAACAAAATCATTTTAGTGAACCCTCTACATAAACATGGGTGGATTATAAATGTACTGTGCTCACTGTGTGCAGACACCATGTATTCTCTGTCCGCATTGTTTCATCCCACGATTTACTGTAATGTAACACACCCAAAAACGAGCACTGAATGCATCAATTTGAATGCCAAAATTCCAAATAAGCCTTATTTACACTGAAAAAATACACTGACAGTAAAAACATCAGTGTTAAATGTATATGCTGATAGCGTTGCAATACACTATAGAGTAGATTGCTAGTGATAAGATGCACGGGCACTGAGATACTGTCCACAAAATGCATCGCAACTGATACGTGGGTTGTTATTCTCTTTCTGGCTGCATTTTAGATTAATCTTAGATACACCAATTGCATTCATCATTTCATCATCATTTTGGAAACAAAGGGTATGTTCACACACTTGCAAATGACCTGTAACTGTTTCCATGCAAAACACGTATCACTGATTCAGACAAATGCGCAAAGATACCATTTTATTTTATATTTGAATGACGGTAAATGCTGCTTCCTTATTTCGATAAGATTAATAGATTGGGAAATTCCCTGGATACGCATGAGTGCTTAATCTTTTTCGCAGTTCACCCTGTATGTTACAGTATACAGCAAATGTTGCAGAAGATGCATACACACAACTGCAAAAACTTTGTCTCTGACAATGCCTAAATGCACTGTATTTATTACTGCAGAATACTACACACACACACATACGCTTCCACACTCTGCCCCAATAGGTTTGCTTTGATAACAGCGAGGGCTTGACTCAGTTGCCATGCCAACAGGACTGAATAAAGACCATAATGACAGCAGCAATACAAGATATGAGAATCACTTCATACATTCATATTCACTGGCACGATACAAATGACACGCATGGAGCTTCACTTTCGGGGCTATACGAAGCTCTCTCTTTTTCCATCATTAGCGATTAAATGGTGAAGTTGTTAAATAACTTTGTTGTTAAATAAATAATGTGTATTTAATCATGCATTGCATTCGCCGTTATGAACCTAAGTTGTTATTTGCTTCTTTGGCAACTAACGTTTAATCTGAGCGTGATGTGAATGATCACCGTGATCATATTTTTACAGTTTGTGCATTTTTATCTCTCAGTAATTGGGTCACCCACTTGCATTTCTCTCTGGTGCTTTTTTAAAAGGGGTGTTTGCTTTGGATTAAGACAAAACATTAACCTAGCCTTGCACCATTTATACGAGAATGATGCCTGAAATCGCGCGGCTTGTCGAGGACAGGTGTGTTTACTCGAAGTAAACAGATTCGTGATTTTCGTCTGGCAGCTGAAAAATCAGGGAAAGAATCCTGTAGATTCATCACGTCTAGAGACAACTATATCGGACATCACAGAGAACTCTTTTAATTCGAGCAAGCATTACCATAGCAACTAGGGCTAGGCGAAATTGACCCAATTTCATCTTGGTATTTTTGGGATGAATGGCGATATACAACATATCCCAGTATTTGCCATGAAGTGGAATGAATGTTTATTTGCCACTCCAAGCCTCATGTAATGTCACGACCGGTTTTATTCAATCAATTTATGATCAACAAAAAAGTAAAGGCAGGGTTTTCCTCCTAGTTTGAAAATATACAGCTGCACAGGGCTGGTTTCCCGCATAAGGATTATCTTAAACCAGGACTGGGAATTAGGATATTTAAATTGTGTTAAAAAAACATACTTTACAAAAACACATTACTGGTGTGCATCTTGCAAAATAGTATTTAAAAACGTTTTCGTTTAGGACGCCTCTTACATTTCAGTTAGTCTGGGACTAGGCTTAAACCCTGTCCGGGAAACCGCCCCATAAACATATTAAAATGATTCATAAAAACAGATCAGATAAAGTAGATAAACCAGATGAAAATGTAAAAAAAATCAATTAAATAGTTTAATTACATGTTGTTCCTGCTTAACTAAATACACAACCATACAACATTAGCAACCGCCTAGAAACACCATAGCAGCCACCTGGAGCACCCTAACCACCACCACCACATAAAAGCAGACAACAGCACCCAACATTGTGTTGTTTATTTCAGCTTTTTGTTATTTTCCCCTTGGACTAATGCCACTTTGCAGCATTCCCCTCTCTCTCTCTCTCTCTCTCACTCTGTCTGATGACACATTAGTACACTGCCATCTATAACTACATCATCCAGCATTACATTTATCTGCCTGCACTGCATAGACCAGCACAGTTACACCAAATTAAATCTAAATCTTAAATAATCTGTCACATGGGTATACGGTGTATGCCTCGTACAATCCGTCTTTCAGCAGAATCTCTCAGGAGGATGACTACGATCATATCTATATTGGCTTATATGGCCTGAGCTCAGGTTGTGCAGCAAAGCTTTTGCGTGTGTAATTGTAGGTGTGAAATCACATGGCTATTTTTAACTGCTCAATGTGGTGGGAAGTCTCGTGGGATTTGCGGATGGCAACTCTCCGCTCTCAGCTGCAAGACTTCAGGCAGGATGAGTAAAGACAAGACTAAATGGACTGATCCTATCTCCCCCCACCCTGACCCCCCCACTCCATCTCTTGCTACTACGTGCTCGCTGTACCTTTCAATCTGGAGCCATTGATTAATCCCTTCGATTAAAGACCCCCACGGAGCTCCATTATCTGTAGTGGCTACCATTTCAGCACTTTGTCAGAATTTCGTAGATTGCACCAATTAAACAACACACCCTTGAGATTTATCGCTTACCCTCTTTGGGTACACCACAGCGGCTACGACGTAATTTATTCCAAGCAGCAGGTTAGCCGGGATACCCCCTCCTGGTACAGCCACGGCGGACCACCGAGACTGATCGAGTCAGGCACAGAAAGACAAGACTCCCTCTGAGAAACACAGTATATAGTACAGACTACCAGCTCCACTGTCGCACTTGAAGACTTTTGTCTTACTTAAAGCCAAACACTTACTAAAGAATAGTCCTTATAGTTTAAGGGTAAATCAAATGTGATTCAATTAGTTTAATGCTGGCAATGAAACACGTTTAAACTTGAATGTTGATTTTGTTAATATCTATCCCGACTGCATAACCACATTGTGTGTTTTAAACTGGTCATATTTCAAAACTTGGCTTCCTTGAAATATAACAACATACATCAATGGTAAATATCAACTTTTTTTATTGAAAGGCCAATGCCAAGAAAGCACTTGCCTTTTCCAGAGAGATGAAAAAGACAGCTTGAGACAGAAAGAGGAGGAGGAAGAGAATGTAAACATGAACTTCGTCGTGTTTCTGTGGAAACAGAGCCACCTAGTGTCTGGATGTGTACCCACATCTAATATTGATCATTGACTGCATTCCATATGCACCAGAGGCCTATTGCAGAAAGCCGGTTTTGGCTAAACTAAACGTGAAGGTGGATTGGTTTGGAGTGGGTTTTGTCTCCATGGTAATTTACGCTACATGGCTAACCATCTCCGGAGCAGGTTTTATTCTAGGTTATTAGATTTATTATTATTGATTATTGGTTATTAGAGAGTGCAAACCAAAACTGGACCAGTCAGATGTGAGTGAAGTGACATATATCTGAGACAATAAAGCCACTCCCTCATTTCTCTTGCTACGAATTAAAGAAGTTTAAAGTGATAAGATGTTAGAGGGAAATCTTCTGCTGCAAATTGTTTATATTTATATTTACATTTATATATTATGTATAATTGATATTACTCATATATCAATTAATAATAAACGAAGCATTTTACGTTTACATTACATTTATGCATTTGGCAGACGCTTTTATCCAAAACGACATACATTGTGTTGTATTATATATTTGTTACTGACTGTGTGCAATCCCCTGGATTGCTAGTGCCATGCTCTAACCACTGGCCCATAGGAAAGCATTTAAATTAATATAACTATATACTGTAGGTATAAATACAAACTTCAGCTTTTAAATATAATAGAGCATACGTGTTTTCATTTGACCTTTGTGTGAACCCCTATAAAATATTTAAATTTGGTTAATTCACTTGCATTGATTCAGTAGTTGTCTTAAACTTTCACTGTGTTTATTCATGCCTGGTAAATGTGTTTAAATTCATGAGATTTCTCCATCAACAGAAAAGTGAATTGCGTTGACACCCACGAGAAGTCTATCAAACTGGGGCATGTTCAAGCTCAAACCGGTGCGCAACGTTTTGCTACGATTTCTGGGTTGAGCGGCATGTTTCCTGGAAACGGTTTGCAACGGTGTGCAACAGGGTTTGAGATATGTTTTCTCTTGTTTGGTGGGTGTGTCAAGATTGTCAGCCCAGTCAGCAGCAACATGTATATAACCCACGCAGTATTAAAGAGACAACTCGCACAATGGGTCCAAGTAAAGTCGCTCAAATGTGTCTGCTGCAGCCCGGTATACGAAACAATTGAAGATATTAGAAGAGATTTCTTTTGCAGTATTCAACACGTATTTATACTAATTTCATCAGGCTCCGAAAATTCTTCAAAAAGAACACAAAGAATGGCCTTCTCAGCTGCCATAGTTCATCTACTGCGTCATCACAGCAGGATGTTCAACCGCACCACCGTTTCTGTTTAAAAAACGTTTTGCAACATCGGGGCTGAACGCAGCCCTGATGTTAATTCTGTGTTCCGTGTGATTGGCTGTTTGCCGCACGTATCACATTTTCAGGTGCACGCGCCTCACAAACTCTGTAGGCCCTGTCTCAAATGGAGCATTTCATATGGACTTGCGGTCTCCTGCGCTGCGTCCGAAATCGCCTACTTCCATACTATATAGTAGGCGAAAATGAGTATGAGTCATGAATATATTTGCGATACCTCAGTATACAAAAAACAGTAGGCGAGAAATATCCGGGTGGTCTACTACTTCCGCTGAGATTCGTGAGTGTGGATCGGATGGACACTTACTATCCCATGATGCCACGGGAGCTGAGCAACAGTAAAATAGTAAATCAAATAAACATAGCGGAAAACTTTAAGGCGGACGTCCGTTTTTTATGTAAGTGACAATAAATAAATTCTTCACGTTTTTATCAACGCTCACGTGTAGGTGTTGTCATAGGTCATAGGTCACATGACCATAAAACATGGCGGACGTAGGATGTCTGAAATGCATTCATACTACTCCCACTCGTACTATATATAACCTACTGTTTTAATAGTACTTATTCAAATTAAGTATGTACTCTCACAGTATGCGATTTCAGACGCAGCACTTGACTTAAATAGAGTGTGCTCGCCAAGTCAGCACCAAGTCCTTTGTAGCGCTAAGACGTCTGCTCACGAGGGCATCCTTTGTGCCCCCGTTGTGGTCTTCATCGAGGCCCGCATTGATGGAGCCTTTTCACAATATGCGTTCTTCAGCACTCCAGGGTCCTTGCTCTACACCATCAATAACCATAATAAGTCTGTCCCAATACTCAAGAACACAAGAACGGACAACACATGAAAGTTCTCGATATCAAGGATGCATCCAATGCAGCCTTGCGCGCATAGGGAACCCGCTTGAAGTCCTAGAAGTCACTGCTGCAGATCCATCCAAGTTCGTTTTTCCGAAGACGCCCGAAGAGAACACAAGTCCATTCTTTGCGTTCTAGGAATTAAGAAACGGCTTGTTGTTGATAGAGGGAGAGAAGCATAACGTTTTTGATTAAAGATTACAAGTGCAAATGAATAAAAAAAAAGAATGGTGCACAGATAAATCATTTATAATAATCACTGCAACACTGTAAAAAACACTTGAAATGTTCCTCTTTGATTGCATGATTGCATGGCCAGCTCCTGTCCCAAATAACAACAATGGGACAACAGTGACTACAAAGTACCGTGAGAGTGACTAGAAAGCACCGCTTGTTCTTTCCGGCATGATGACATCAAGTCTGTCCCAAAATGCACTCCCATGTTCATTTATGTGCTTGTTTTTCTCAACAAAAACATTGTAAACAATAAAAACATGATGATCATTTACCGACCTAAGTGTTTATTTATGTTTTTTATAGCATTATGTGTAATATGCTTTATTAACAAGTTTTTCATTCGATATGCGTGACGTGAGCTTATTCTGACAAATATTATTTTGACAGCTTATTCTAAACAAATAATTACACCGTGCCTTTGTATTGCAGTTATGCTATGTTGCAAAAATACAGGCGAATTTTTACTTCGCAGCATTCCGGAATATTTTTTTCATTAAGGCAGTGTAAATTTGCACCGAACAAGCCTAAATAATTTGCTTTTATTTGTTTTCATATGACATTTTATATTTTGCCTAAGCTCGTAGAGCTATAGCCTACCTTGCGTTCTTGTGCCTCGATCATTCCTCTTCGTTGTTCTGCATTTACCAATAAAAAAAAGTTTGTTTCAAAATTGACGTCTTTTTCATTTGCAAAAGGCAACAATATATGCTACATAAATAACCAAAAAAGAGAGATTATTTAGGTTTATACCACGGGGCTGTTGAATGCTTCAATCTGATTGGTTGACAAGTGTTCTATGGATATGCATTAACTCTCAGTAAGATGCACACCTATGAAAGTGTTCCAGGTCTGCTGACCGCACTACAGTTCCATATCACTTCGCCAAGTTCAAACAACAGAGAGGTTATAGTGTAGACTACAGGCCATCCCTTCACACAGCACCCTGCTCTTGAGCTGACGTTTATAATGTCAAACTTTACTGTTAATGGAAACGTGTGCAGTTTCGTTTAATAAACAAGAAATACATATACTGAAATCGAATAAATAAGATAACTAAACAGAAAGTGCATTAATAAACTGATGGCCTACTGAGTCATTTTCCTCTTCATGCTGCTTATAACTAATATTATTTTGATAGACCTACTCTTTCAAAAGTTTTTTTTTACTGCTGAAAGTAGATTATAAACAATATGAGGAATAAATAATTTATTATCACTGGCTTTTCTGTGACATTTTAATTAAAATTTCATAAAGTTGTGCCAAATTCCATTGTTTCCATTCCAACTAGCCACCTAAACACATGGCCTTATAAACCTTTACCATCGCGAATACGGCATTCACAGACGCTAAACAATTTATGCCAACATATTTGCTCACCTGTTTACAAGATACCCCGCTCTCCTAAAGCCTTAAACTTGTTTTAGATTCTTTAGGATTAGATTTTCTCCGATATTCCAGCTAAATTGTTTGTATCCACTTGTTACCCACCACGCATGGTTTTTGCATTGAATTGTGGGATTTTATAAAGCATGAATGTTTCATGACACTGGAAGGATTTTGCGAATGAGAGCCCTTAATATGGTTGACCCCATAGTCAATGCCCTTAATGATGAACAAGGGAGCTCATTGAGACGCTCCACAATCAAAGCCTGAGGTTTGGTTTTGTCATACCTAATCCTGTGACCCTGAATTTGTGTAAATAACATCATGGAACATAACATTAGAAATATTTCTCCTTAGCGTTGTTGTAATTTTATAGCAAAAATTTTGTTTTGGGGCCAAATTTTGCTTTTGACTCCTTGATCAGTGCCCTGATGCTCAGACTACTAACAAACAAGGTTATTGAGATGCTTACACCATACCAACACATTTAAATCCAGTTCTGCATATCTTATACAAAGTACACATGATTAAGCAAAATTATTTAATTTCTTTAACACTTTTTGGAAGTCGATTAAACATTTTAGTTTTTTTTGCCAATGATTAGTTTTTTTGAAACAAACATTTAGGATGTGAGCCACCAACAATAAACCTTTAATCATTAATCACAAAAATCACATGCATATGCAGCAGAACACAAGTATAACACAACAGAGAATTACATTTTTTTACGTACATATTCTGATATAAGACATGCAGCATGAACAAATCTTAATCATGTAATTCTGTCACATTCAATTTTGTTTTATTATATTTTCTCACTTTGAAAAACAATCCAAATAAGTGTTTACATATAGTAGTCCATCAAACTCCACAAGAAAAATCATATTTAACAATACTTTAGTTTAACATAATCACAGGTAAAATGTGATCTGACTTTTCATTTTAACTGTGCTACACATTTCTCATATGACACCACCTGCAGGCTTTTATTTTATGGCATGCACTATAAACCTGAAATTAAAACATAATGCACATACTGATGACATTGAAAGTGTTCATGGGATCATACCAATATATACAGAATAACAAATCAAAGTTTATATAATAAAATTAGAAATGGAATGCTCATCTTAGATACATTTTCTACTTTTAACCACTAAACTATAACTGACTGTTGTCCAAACAACTGATTTTCTTACATTTGCATTTGTAGCATGTATTTCTTCTCACAAAATAATACAATTTTGTGAGTCATCTGGTCCGGAAAATATCAAACATTTTTTATTTTGCATGAACATTAGCTCGGCTAGCATGTTTTATTGAAAGCAACCCGTATTAGAATCACAAAACAACCAATTTATTACACAAAAAATGATCAACATTAAGAATCATCAGTTCACTATGTTTAGTTTAGCTAGTGAGCTTGCACAGAGAGACATTAGAGCCGTTTGAAAAGATCCAGAAAGCTGGATACACAGGCCTAGAGAAAGGAAACACAAAGGTGTGAAAGGGAAAAGCCCTGTCCTTCACGTTATAGAATGTTGCACTTCCCTCATCACAGTCCAGCAGGATGCCCACACGGCTGGGGTTTGGATTCTCCAACACGGTCTCAATGCTGTTGTGCCATGCAGAAAGCCTCACGTTAAACCATTCCACACACCAGGATTCCGCATTACGGCCCAAACGACTGGATGGACCCTTTCGGTCGATTGTACCATATGCAAGCCCCAATCCACAGAAGTTGTTGCTGCTCATTTTGATTTCCCAGTAATGGCGCCCCTGTGAGAAGCCCTTTGAGCAGAGCACCTGAGAGCAAACAGAAAAGCGAGTGTGAATGTCCGGATAGTCGGTGGGCTCATCTGTGACTGTGGCTTTGGTGTAATTTTCAGAGAGCACAATCCGCTTGTGAGCCGTTTTGACTTCAAAATTGAGGATGGTTCCATCTATAAAGAAAAACGTAAGCACATATGTGAAATAATGAATAAAGTTAAGAAAAGATATTTTTTTTGTTTTGTTTAAACTCACATTTAAGGAGGTCATTCCTTTTAGCAAAGCCATCCACTGCCAATGAACCACCAGGACCTGATACCCCTGTAATGAAAGAAAGAAAAAAAAGTAAAAAGCATTAAGTTACAATCAATGTATTTCTCCAAAAGAATAAAGTATTTAGCTATTGTACTAATATCTTTCTTTATGTTATAATATGAATAATCTTAACTCATTGCTTGCGATTTTAAAGTTTCTGTCCCTTTAATAGAACTATTGGGCCCGTGCTGCTTTGGCACTACATCTTACAATCCCAGTGATATAAAAAATTACAATTCCTAGTTTTTCATGCAAGTGTTTATTGTAAATAGCTTATCAGTCTGGGTCATTCACATTTTGAAATTCATGTTCCCCTATAATCTTTTATCAATTAAAATCTCAAAATGTATCTCCGATGACACATCTTGGGCAGGATATCCAGTAATTTTCCACTCCAACAGTCATGCCCCGTTCAGACCGCCAGAAACTAGCAGTGGCAGAGCGACGCGATCTCATTCAATTCAACTGTAACTAGGACAACCAAAGCCAGGAACGCCTTGAAACGATCTCATAGCAAGAGACAAGCGACACACAGTGACAAAGTCTCTGGATGTCTGATTGGGGCGTCAGTCTGCTGCCAGGTCCATTTAAAAAAGCAATGCCTGTAATGTTTATTTAATTGTAAGTAATGTTATTATTATTATTTGTAAATTGTTAAGTTAAATATGCCACAAATGTATTATGTTTTTCTTTTTTTCACAGCACAATTTAATACAGAAGTGGTTGCTCAATGTGCTATCCAAAGAAAATAAAATGAATATCAATTAAATATTAAAATGAACAATACAAAGATAACATATAGAAAAACATAAGGCAAGCACCCAGGCGTGGACAGCTGCTGAAAAGGTCTGATCACCCCTATGTTTGAATCTAGAACTAGATTAAAAGTTGATGATAAACACTGATCAGAAGACCTCAGAAACCTGGCAGATGTACAGTATGTAATTTCAGTAAAGCAGCAATGTTGGCTCCAAACCATTTAATGATACATTTCTATGCAGAAATAAACCACTAGAGCGAAAATTAAATGGGTGTGATGTGCTAATGCTTACATGTACCTGCCATCAATCCCGCAGCTTGTGCTTGCCTTTGATCCAAATCTTTCTGATCAACTCCTGAATAAAGAGAATTACAGTAATCGAGTCGTGAAAAAATGAAGACATGAATGATGTTAAAAAAAAAGTTGCCGCCATAAATAGGGCAACAAACATTAATATTAAAGCCTTAAATAATCAAAAGTCTGCCATGTTTCATCATAATTCCTCATAAAAATTCCTTAAACTCAAAATAATTAGAATACAGGTATTTTTTGATCTGGGTGGTTGATACACCAGTACGCGAGACTGAAAGAATTCAATTGAAAATTGAACGAACATCAATACACTGTTATTGTGGCCAAAAGAATACCAATATCAATCACAATCTCTATCTATATGTTTTTTAACCACTGTGACCCTTCGGGAAACATTCTGTTACATTACACATGTATCATTAATCACACATACTGCATAGTAGTCTAATAATCAGGTGTAAAATAATGAATGTGAGAAAAAGCTTACTGTCGGGGCTTTGTTCTTTACGATCCTTTCGCTCTTTACGCTCTCTCTGATCTTTCTGGTCTGTATTAGCATGACTCTTGCCTGATAGGAAAAGAATGACAGAAAAAGAGATATGAATAAGATAAGCTATGGATAAATAAAGCAAAATGATAAGGTATTTGTTGTTAGTTATAATAAAAAATTGATGTTCAGTAACATACTGTGTTGATCTTTCTTTTTAGTTCCTGAAGCTTTGGCTCTGAGAGGACCTCCTGGACTAGGAGACCTCACATGTCTGGGTTGCATTAAGGCTTAAAGGTATTGGGAGAAATAATGAAGAAATAAAGATGCATTGATGTATGGCACAGAATGTTATTATAAGTCATGAACTACCGACCATAAAAAGTGCTATATAGTAACACCATTATTTAATGTCACTGTCAAAGTGCACTAACACCTTGTCTTCACCAAACGCAACACGACACGGCTTGTTATAATGGGATGGTCGCGACGCATCCAGTGTGGACAAAGTGTCAAATTATAATGGGTTCTAATTTTGTCGTTTGACGTGGCACCGCGTCCGGTGTAGACACGATGTGAAGTTGCACTAAAGTGGAAACTTACGCCTTTGTTGAGCAAAATTTGGTTGAGCTGTAGGAATTGAGAATTGGTTGTGTAGGATTGGTCCTGAGGATTGGTTTTCCACAGAAACAGAAAATTAGTTCACACTCTGTACATTCATTTTTAAAACTGGACTCAAAGTGAGGCAACACAATAATTTGTATGTGATTTTATTTAAACAGTGTATCCAGATATAGAGGGTATGCATTGACGTCACTTTCTCATGTGAACATGCCGGAACACGCCGTCGGAGTGGTTGTAATAGCGGCGAAAACACCAGTACAACTGACAATTATCAGCTTCAAATACATTTTGTTGGACTTGACAATACTCCTAACAACTTGCCAAACAACCAGTGGTCAGTGGACATTGGCATTCGTCCAGACATCACTTTTCCCGACATATATAGGCACCTAATTTTGACGCCTTATTCTGAAATTTTAGCACAGTCGATTGCACAACATCTTTTCACAATTTTAGACGTATTTTCACGGATTTCGTGCTATACACTAATGCCACCGCTTAGTCTTTTCGAAACTCAAGAGGGCGTTGACGTCACGTGCATACCCTCTATAGGCTGCCGTTCAGAAGCTGCATTCCAAGGCAGGAAGGCATCAAGGCACGTCTGAATCCAACGTTTGCTTTACTTTCGGTCTCCTGAAATACCTTCATCTGGGTGATTTTTGTGTGGAGCACAGTTTTGGGTAAATTGAAAATTAATTTTCACTTTCAATCATTTTGATTGCATTTCTAGTGAGAAATTAGTACTATAGTTTTAAAATATGTGATTGGTTATTGCAAATAATTCAATGATAAATCCATTACACTGCCCATGAAGTCGGTCCGAATCGGGTTCTCGGAGATGCCTTCGTGCACAAATGCTTCCTCCAAAGTCATTGCCTGATTGAGCAGCGAGGCAACAATTCACCTGCCTAAGCTTTCAGACGCAGCCATTGTGTATGTTTTTATTTATGCCCCATATTTCAAAACTGATAACTTGAAAAGACAATCTTACCCATGAACAAAACTGGTTCCCTAAACCCTGTAAAGCATTTTGAGGTTAGAACACTATGAATCCAAAGACTATAAGGTGGCATTGCTGTATACTGTACCAACTGCAAGATATCATGAAACATGGAGCACAACATAGACAAGATTCGACACTAACACACCTGCTTGAAGTAAAGGAATTCTTTTCTCTGCTGGTAGCTCCAGTAGTTTAGTGATCCATTCCTTCAGTGCAACCGCAGATGAGTGATGAGCTATTACTCCTTGACTATCAACATTAATGCGAGGATTATAGGGCTCAAAATTAACCACTGACGGCAAATCCACAGAGGCCTGTAACAGAAAACCAGCAAACTTGACATCCAACAAGTTCCACCAGTGTTTTCAAGTAAGCAGTATCCAGGACGGAAGATGTTAAATTCACATTTGCTATTAGTACCTTGTTTTACTGTCTACATATACATACTTAGTATAGTATGTAGTGACTAGGCACCAGTCCTCAATCTAAATTGTGTGAACGGATGAATTAAATAAGAACTGTACTCGTATCACCTTTAGGAAGGTAAATGAGTGTGACTGGTCCAGCAAACTGTTGATCTCAGATTTGGTCCTGCTCATCCTATCGATGTTCTCGTTGAATTTCTTCATCAAGGAAACCAGCTTGCTCTGGCCCTTCTCCTGTTCCTTATCAATGGCTTGCATGGCCTCCTTCTCATCTCGGTCCATCATTTCTCTGATCTTTCTGTATTCTCCCTCGAGAATACGTTTGCGGGTTAGAACCAATTCCTGAGAAAGCAAAACACAAAAACTATAAACGGGGGACACATTATAAACTATTTTATAAATGTATATATACTCCACACAACACGCAATACTCTACAATGAAATTTCTATCATTTATGTACACGTTCCAAACCTGTCTGCCGTTCTTTCTTTTATAGAAAAGATTATACTTGAAATATAATGAAAGGGAATTATGACTGGGGGGCGTCAACCTTTAAAATGATAAAAAAATACTATGAAACTACTTTAAGTAGTCCATACAACATGTGCATAATAATGCACGTCTTACAAAGCCCTATCTTATTCAATTTATCTATGACATTTATATTGGAAGACATTATGGAAGATAACGAATCACGTTTTGTGATTTATCCGAAAAGAAAGTCATATGGCTTTGAGAGAAGGTTGAGTAAATACTGACAGAATTGTATATTTGGAGGAACTATTACGTCAAGAAACACCTGACTGTGTCATGACAAGAAAACCAAATGCTTTATCCAATGCAACAAGGCGCATTATTACTATCTGTCAACCCATAACCTTGGCATTATCCGTGCCATAGTCTTCTAAAGAAAAACAAACAATTAGATATAGGCTTGTGTGATAAGACTCACTAGCAAGCACACCCCTGTATACTATGACATAAAAGACATCCAAATACGCCCTTACTGTTAAACAGGAGACACCCTTGAAAATATTGGTTTACGATTGCACAAGCTGACTTCTACCCAGGACACTCAAATGAAAACAAATGTCAACCTTTAATTTGTTTTGTGTCTCCTTCATCTGTAAGACAGTCTGTTGATTCTTGTCTATTTTGACGTCGAGAGCGTTCAGCTTGTCCATGAAGCCAGTCTACAAGACAACACAGTTAAACACGGACAGCATCTTATATACTGGCTGATTGATGCTTTCATAATGTGTATTGTGGTTACAGCCCGAACGTGGAAATACCTTTTGTTTGTGGAGCTGTTCATCTGTGCCAGTGAACTCACAGCCCTTATGTTCAAACTGTAGGCAAGTGCTACAGATGCAGCACTGGTGATGAGTGCAGTAAAACTCCATGAGTTTGCTGTGATCGGGACAGAGACGCTCCAGCAGATCAGGAAGCGGGTCAGACAGCTGATGCGCCCGGAATATGGCGTTATCCCGGTGAGGCCTGACGTGATCCTCACAGAAAGACGCCATGCACGTCAGACACGTCTTCACGGCTTCGGCCTCCATGCACGTATCACATTTGATCTGGTCTGGATCCGTTCTTGTTTCCTCCACATGTTCCATTACTGGTTCAGGCACACCCGCCTTCACTCTGTACGCGTCCAAGACAGCGCTGAGGACCGTGTTCTTCTTCAGCTCGGGTTTGTTGCTGAACGGCATTCGGCAATGAGGACAAAACATCGACGTTGCCCTGTCTCTCCATGTCGCGTCCAGGCAGTTGGCGCAGAAACTGTGTCCACAGATCAAACTCACCGGGTTCTCGAATAAACCCAAACAGATACTGCAGGTCAAGTCGTCCTCGAGACTCAGTAAGGACATGTTTTCGGCCATGATGGGAGCGAGTTTAGGGATCGTTGAAAGACAGCTGCGCTTTGGAGAAAACGAAACTAAACTGGGTGGATGAGGAAGCGAGACTTGCGCAGTGACCGTATACGCACACGTAGGCAAAGGACACTGTCAGGTCTTTTTGGCTACATGCTAACAGTTAACTAAATTGAAACAGGTAGCTATTATTAAACGAAACAAAAGTATGTTTGCATTTATTCATATAGCAAAACCATTTCCGGGACAGACCCGTATTTTAGGTCGGTTTTTGTTGCCCCGACTAAGTATGAAAAACTTTGCTGAATTGTGTATTTGTTTTCTTAAATGTGTGTAACTATTGCTGTGTGATGGCACGTCACGACTCAAGAGGACTGTCAGTTTCGTCCTGCGCGGAACCCGCCCAATCAGTGTTAGCCAATCACGTCACAGTGTATTTTGACAAACAGAATTGCCATCCAATCAAAACTCCTTATCAACTTTGAAGTAATTTGGTTATGGCGTCGGGAAAAAACTTTTTGGTATGTATTAATTTGGGGCTGATTTGCATTATACTGCAAACTCTTGAATAACAATTAGCATATGTTAACTCCATAAATACATTTACTGTAAAAGGAGGAATTTCACAGAATTTAATTATTAATCATTTTATAAAGTTGTGAAGAAATGTAAAGAAAACCTCACGAATAACAATTTCAGCTGTCCGCCGGTAACTATGATCAAAATCATGGCTGAAATATATTACTATTTTATAGTAAAAGTACATTTTACGTTTCACAGTATAATAATAGTAGTAGTAATGAGAATTTAAAATCAATAATTTTCTTTCATCATAATCAACAGATTTTTAGATCCATATGATGTGTTTTTTACACTGCACTTTTTGACCAGACATTTAAAAAAGCAACTTTTTCTGTAAATTGACCATTTAATTTGATTAAAGTGTAACAGGTTGTTAAAATTTGGCACAGGCCAGTGTTGCCTATGGTCTCCAAACTTCAAGGCCAAAGAAGTCCCTGTTCAGATATGTATTTTTGTTATTGCAGATATCGTTTTTAACTGAAGTCTGTGCTTTCAGTTCAGTACCCTAGTGCTGCCTCTCTTCTATCAGAAATGTCGGAAGTGCTGCATACTTCCTTCAATTCTTTCCTCCTGAGAACAACACAAACTTCTCCGTCGTTATATAGCACTACTGCCAGTCAGAGAGATACATGAGAGGACCTATGAGAGGACAGGGGTAAGGTTTTTCTTAACTAATTTAATCTTTTTCTTTGTGTCTCTCGGAGTTTCTGGTCTTGTTTTTTAACTGTCATGATTTTTATCTGGTGATATTTTGATTTGTCGATATCTTCTCTCTTCCAAAGGATATGGTTAGGAAAGCAGTGTTTTAAGATAAGGGCCTCAGAAAATAGTTTTCAGAATTAGCTAAAAGTTGGGTTAAATTTGTTTTTAAAGTTGTTTTTCCCCAAAGTCAATGTGAAAAACGAATGATTTGTATAAAATTCGTGCCTCGTGTAATTTTAGTGTGTTTTCAAAACAAACAGACCTGGCTGCCAACCAAGTTACTTCCAGTATTTTTTTATAAACTTATTTTTATCATTTGATGTTGAATGATTATTTGTGGGATTTCTTTGGCATTTATTAACATTTAAAACAAAGTTATCCAACAGCATTTAGATTTACAGACTCACAAGCAATTTGAAGGCTAAGCACTAGATGGCAGAGTAATTCAAAAAAGTTTTGTCCCCTGAGTCCTCAAGGTCACTTCAGTGTATCTGTCTAAACAAATCATTGCACCTTATGGAGACCAAGTTCCAGAAATGTTAAAAAAAAAATACTTTAACAAGTATCAAATGCAGGTTAGGAAAAAAAACTTAGTTTATTTCATTTTATTCTATATTTCCATTGATGACTGATGTTAACAGCAGTCCAAACTGAGACCTTATCAAAACAATATGCTTTATATTTAGTTGCACCTATAAATAGTCACAATAAATGTAATTTACTTTACAAAAAAATAAATATTTTAATAATGATTATTAATTTAATCTTGAAGCACATCGAGCTGATTCTCTACTGTTTACAGTATGTCAACAGTAACAAGAAAAGTACCAAAAAAGGTTTCACCATTGTTACAGTCCCAAGAACCCAAATCTGGTGCTATTTAAACCCATGTTTTAAGAGTATACTTAAAGGGATGGATCACCCAAAATAGAAAATTCAGTCATGAATTATTCAACCTCAAGTTGTTCCAAAAATGTCTTTGTTCTGTTGAATACAAATAAATATATTTGGAAAAATGTCAGCAACTGAGATTTCTGTGGCACCATTGACTACCATTAGAATGGTTGTAAAAGGTGCCCCACTGTTTGTTTTCCTAAATTCTCTAAATATTATCTTTTGTGTCCAACGAACAGAATAAATATAAAATAATTATTTCTACTAATGGTGCCCCAGAAATCTCAGTTGCAAACATTCTTCCAATTTTTTTTTTATGTTCAACAGAACAAGGACATTTATACAGGTTTGGAACAACTCGAGGGTGAGTAAATGATGACAGAATTTTCAATTTTGGGCAAACTATCCTTTTAACAGATCTGCTCATTTTCCAGAGAATTAGACTGGCTGTCACTGCCAGGAGTTGTGTCTCTGTGTGTGTATTGACATACAGATACTTGTTGACTAATTTTAAGCATGACAGAGCAAGTGAGTCTATTGTGCCTGCCACTCTTGTTTCACCAGCAGTCATCTGAAACATTTTGAGCACACAGGCTTATACTCAGAGTTAACACGTCTCTGAAGCTCATGGTGCTCCTCACAACAGGCTTAACCAATAGAACATCTGCAGAAAACTTTAAACTGTCACTGACAGGTACAGTCGCTGCTGGGAATGAAATCATTGACTGGTTAGTCTAAAGAGAACGAAGACAACTGAAGGTAGGCACAGTTTTAGTGAACCTCTGAGATTCGGGTAAAGAGATTAGGTTTGGTTTAGAAATGGGGAGCCAATCTTCAAATTGGAGTTGTTAGTTAAATGTTTTCTTTCGAACATTTTTATAAAGTGTTTTACTGTGTTTGCGTGTGTGTGACTGTTGTGACATTATCATAAAATAGACAAACATTTACGATTGCTTGGCTGTTACAACATTCCCTTCGCGCAATCTAATGCTGGGGCTTTTTCCCTCTGATTTTATAAAATGAAAAATGCATCCATTCTAGTTTATGATAAAAACAGACAACTCTCTGCTGTTGGGAAATTTGAGGGAGCACTCATTCTCCAGGTGTAACAGTAGGCTGTGTGAATTGCTGCACTGACCTCTTGGTCTGTATTTGTATTTGGTTGACCTTGACCGTGTGGAATAGGAGCCCACAGTCTTTAAGGTGCCAGTGTTTACTACTACCATACCAGATCCCACCCCTCAAGACAGCAAAGCCGTATCCCATTAGCACTTAACACACAAGGGGTTGTTGTGGCTCCATCATGCTTTATAATTGGATGTCATTGACTTTAGAGCCAACAGATGTACTATGGTGTAGTTTTGGGTATAGATGTATGTCCCTACCACGTTTTGTCTCAGTTTGTTCAGTTAGATCAGGTGCACGTAGCGTCCATAGCGAACAATGACGTTTTCACTCAAGTTGCACATAGTATTACGAGTCAAATTATCCAAACACTACATAATGCATCGACAACCAAAGAGGGGAAAGGCTTTAGACTATCCGTTTCAAGCTATTCACAAATATGATAAAAAAACAAAGTAAACCTTTGCACTCACTTGAGACTTGATCACAGAGGCACTGAACAAAGCTGACCTGTAGTGCTGTCAGTTCACTGAAATTAGAAAACAAATTTGTAAACGTGGTGACAAATTACAGCCATAAGAGAGCGGAAGTGGCTGAGCCGGCTGAGACTTTAGTGGACTTACTTCATCACCCTGCGTTTATAGAGCCTATACACTTTCATTTAGGGCTTCACGGTTAATCGTATTTTAATCGTGATACCGATTTCTGAATCTCACTATTTATTTAAGCATAATTGCAAAAATACATTTATACAGATTTGGAACAACTGGAAGGTCAGTAAATGATGACAGAATTTACATTTTTGGGTGAAGTGTCCCTTTATGGAAGTGAATACAGAACTGTTGACATACTACAGTATACACACGTTTCCTGCACCCCATGATGCTTTGCGCGAAAGATGGGAGAAAGTTGCGGTTCATAACAAATGCATTTCTGCCGTATTTCAAGTCATTTATTTATAGCAGAATGTGAACTTACATTGACAGCACGTATAAACTACATCACCCTTCTGTCCACTACCTTATAGAGTAATGGGATGATGATCTTAATATTTGACGTCACGTGACGGTGGATATTTAGCAACTTTATTGATTCGGTTGTTGTGACAGTAAACCAATGAGCAATTTGAAAACTATGGAGGGTTTTCAGTTTCTTTACATGATTTCGATTGTGTGCTATTTAAAGATGTGTAAAAAATTGTATTTGAAAGCGAACTGCACGCGTTGCACATATCATTAATCTGAAAAACTATATTCTACTAAAGATACTTTTTACACTTGTAAACATTCTCTCTACGTTTTGTTACTAACTATAAGTGGAAGTGTGACAATTTAGGTTTTGCCTGTGTCCCATATATTGTGAGACGTATATTTCAATATACATTGTTATTCTATATCCTGACTGTTTAAGATTATGATGTTTAACAAATATGAGTTATGTCTAACCTGTACTAAAAGGTCACCGAACAGTTCACCAAGAGCACGGAATGTTCCATACACTGAGAACAAGGAACTAACTACGTGATGTCTTTTGCTAATAATATTACTTCTGAGATCTGGTATAGCTAACAATATCAATTCTGAGAATCTGGTATTTTTCCATGCCGTACCCGACTTCCTCTTTTATGCATATAAATATATAAATATCTACTTTAAATCAAGCATAGACGATAAATGTTAGCGATATGATATATTCCAACAGATTTTTGACAACACGTCAGTAAAATACAGTAAAGAGTCCTTGTAAATCCAGTTTTGTCTTGCGTTTTTATTGAAGACCATACAGCGTGTTGATGAGTACATGAATCTATTTGAACTCCCGAACTCTTTTTAAACTATAAGCACATTCAGTCGAAGTGATGTTAATTGTTACAGTGTGTATTTGCTTGAGAAAAGCGATCCACATTTTGAAGTTCGTCTATTAAAAATGGTACAGTGAAGTGAAGAATACCCATCATAGTGACCTTACTGTCCTCCTCATCATAAAAGTCATGTTGTGTGAAAAATTTATATTAGCAGTGTGTGAGCATATTTAAATGAGCAGAGGCTTTTATCGCAGCCTTTCCTTCTTGGATGGGCACCGACAGCTTTGAAGTGCAGCTTTGAAGCCACCCTCTTTACACATCATGGCAGCTCATTCCCACAATTCCTGGGACATTTTGGTCTTGGTCAAACCAACGTTTGGTCTAGCAGTAATCATCTAAATGGGGTCAAACAAGTACAAAAGACCCTCATCGCATTGAATCGAAAGTGTCCGGATGGAAATGAAACGTGACATTTGCTGACCTTTCCAGCAGGGTTTTATAACACACAAAGTACTTTTGTTATTATTTTGTTTAAAAGCTGTACCCAAAAGCTTGCGTTAAGCAATTGTGAGTACACCATTTGAGCTTGTTCATAGGGAAACCTATTCAGTGACAGAACGCTATAATTATTTTGACCTTGTGTCTGTCAGATATTTCCACCTGACCTGCCCGGGATTTGTCACTAAAGGTCTGTTAGCGCTTGCCATGACGTGCTACTGTTTGGAGATATATTGGGAAAGTATGTATACCTAGATAGTTACCGAAGGTCTGACAGCACCAAAAGCTTTGTGTGACAGCAGACATTGACTTCTCCGAAAAATTCTTTAGTCTCTTTTGAGGGAGCAAGTGCACAAGCTCATTTACTCGTCTAAGGTTACATGTTCTGCGGGGTTTGAGCGTTTGTGGCCACCGGAGAAACACCCGCCAACCTGCACAAAAGCATAAGGGCATTCCTTGTAAAGTACGCACCAAACAGTCTAGCACTTCTCGCCTAAACACGAGGAGCATCTTTTAATACTACGCAGATGGGCACAGGGTCACCATCACCCAATACAATGAAGTGATTTGCTTTAGATGACCTTTTGCTGGCTTGAAATGGTTTTGAATGAACTACAAAAACAAACCAGGATCAGTAAATAACACGTTTTGATCCGGTTGGCTATTGTAATTCACAATGGCTTGGTGGGGAGATAAAAGGGAGTCTTTGTTTATGTTTTAGCTGTCTGGCTTCGACAATGATTCACAGGGGTCATTGACCTCTTGTATGTTTAACTTGTCAGCTGTAAGTACATGTCTGTGTTTACAGAAGGTTTTTACACATTGGCATCTCTCTTATGTCTGTTACGCAGACCTGAGAGACTAACATCTAGTATATTTTGTTGATGTCCGTTTGCTCGACAATACATGATGATGAGTAAATGATGACAGGCCTTTTATTTTTGGTCTACCGTCTCTTTAATGTCTGACACGGGCTGTCATTAGACTAGCTTTCACACTAGAATAACTCTCTGAGGTTCAAAGGAGGCCAGAGGACAAGCAGGGCATCCATTACAACATAGGAAAGTTGGACCACATTTAAGGTTAGTAGTAAAAATGTAGCAGCGACATGCATGAAAAGGTTGTGTACATTCTGTATACTAAAACTACTGCAAGGTAAAACTTTGAAACGTTGGCTACAGTTAAATGTGATTATTCTATTTTGGACTTTAGCTTGATTGTTCAGACAAAGTGCAGCTAATGGAGGGAATGTGTTATTGACTGTAGGCGAACTGTGATTGCAATAATCAGCATGTGTTCTAACATATGGGCAACTTCATGCAAATGTCAATCTTACTAAGGAAAACGTTTGAAATTAGGCCTATGTGTGAAAGTTATGAAAAGTCTTTCACAGTATGAAAGTTTTTCATCATACTGATAGCACAAATATTAACAGTTTGTGGTTTAAATGCCCAAGTGAAGTCTCTTACAAAGTTTTTAAAGCATTTTTAAGCATGGTTTACATAGTCAAAATTGTCACATCTAAAACCGTCCATATTCCTCATAAATGGTCACATGAAAATTAAAATAACTATTTTATGTTCTATAAAGGGCGTCCCTTCTCCATTTGTTGGGTATTTTTGCTTCTGGTTTGTGCATTTTGATTCACGGAAATCTTACAGAGAATGTTGACTTCAAACCCATGTTTATTTATCTTTTTAAAATAGAAAACTTGTGCATGGACTGATATTTTTCTGATGTCTGGACTCTATCATCAGGGGTTTAGTAGAATATAAACAAAGACATTCTCTGTGAATTTATACGTCACTTCCCTATCACAAAATGTTACAGTATATACAGTAATGCTGAAATTGCCTATATACAAAATAAATAAAAACTCTCAAACCCAACAAGCTATAATGCAATCCAAGACACGGTGGAGAAGAAAAATAAAATGTTTCTTCCTAGTTTTTAATGCAAATATGAAGTTTATTGTGTACAAAAAAAGAAGAAAAAACGTGTTTTCAGAGAATATATCTTAAGTTAACTCTGTAAAGAAATATACATTGAGTCAATGTATATATCAAACCTCGGCTCAAACGTTTCACGTGACTTGTTGACTTTTTTCATTTGGCACAATCTACCGTCTGTTAAAAATGTAGATGCCATAATTAGAAAATTGTAAGTTGGAAAGGTCAGAACCCTTTACAATTTTTTATTTTCTTGTTTTAGGCACACCTCACTTAAAGGGATAAAAGTCATACAGGTTTGAAATGGAAAGAGGGTGTGTAAATAATGACAGAATTTTCATCTTGAAGGTGAACTATTCCTTTAACTATGTTGGATTTATCAAACAAATTACCAAAATAAATTCTATACTGCATATATCCTCAGAAAACAAGTCTGTTTTTTACTTTTTATTTTTAATAGAAAAACAAGACATAGATCAACTCACTGTACCACACCCATAACAACAAAATGAATGTTGCATGACTTGTTTTGTGTGTGTCTTGTGGACTCTGCTTTGTGATTTATTCACGTTGTTTGGGGTCATTACTCCGTGGCAGTCTGAATGAATCTGAGTGACCGTGATTAACAATCTGCTGACTGGATCTCTGACCAGAGACAGAGCTGGAGGAAAACAAGACAGTTTTTACGTTCACCAATTGATGGCTGCTGTCGTGAGCTTTCTGCCTTCTCGCTCGAAGCGGTATCGACAAACAGGCTCTCCATGTCAATCTCTCATGGCCGGTTCATCGGGTTTGTTAAATAATCTGTTGGCACACGTCTGATCATTTTAGGATCCTCATGTTATGGCTGATGTTGACTGTGATGACTGCCGGGGACGTCTTTGTGATTTGAGATATTTCATAACGCACCACCACTGACGAAAACCTTCAAACCCGAAAGATTTATAGTCTTGATGGTAAAAGGAAATTAGCTGCGTTATGGCCCATCTCTCAATGCTGAGAAAAGATCTGCCGACCTCACCTGAACCTCAGCTACTGGAACTGTAAGTAGAGTGTGTTATAAAACACCTTTGATAATGTTGTTGATGGACTAAAACTCTTTCAGACAGATTGTACGAGATCTGAAATAAGGGCCTTGTTGTACCACTGATGTTGTACCTATGATGTACTTTTTCTTCTGTGAACCATTGATTGAACATCTCCGTACAGTTCAGGATGTGAAAGATGATGTGAGACCGGTGTGTGTTTAAGAGCTAAGTGATAGATTAGACAGTTCCTCTTGACTTGACAGCGTAATGACTCAAATGTACGAGCCACGCTTCTTTTCCAAGAAACGACAAAGACGTTCTTAGAATGACAAAAAAATGAAAGCTGTGGCTAAAGCTGGCTATACCAGGCTTTTCCCAGACTTTTTTAGGTCTGCATATCTAATATGTTCCTGCAACAGGCTTCTGTGAAGCAGTTGTTTTGAGATTGGTTTGTATATTGTTATTTGATTAATAAGACAAGATTACTTAAAACCCATCTCTTCTGTGAATACTTGACAGACAAATAAAAAACAAAAAAAACACTAACCCTTTCTCTCAACAGGTAGTGGTCTAGCTTTTGTTGAAACCAGTAACTTTGTATTGGCACCTAATGTGTTATGGCTCCTGTATGACATATCGCTTATTGCTCCCTAAACTCTTTGTGAGTCGCTTTGGATAAAAGCGTCTGCTAAATGTCTAAATGTCAAATGTCAAAAACTCAACAAAACATAATTGTTCGCACTTTCCTAAAAACCTTTGAATAGCAAGCTGATTCTAAATCAAAACATAAATAATTGTAAATATATAAATTACTAGTAAGTTTTTTTTGGGGGCTTATGCAGGTTGACCTAACAAGTGTATAAAGCTCTGTGCCAGATCAGATATTTTCGCGGGGTGCTAAAGTAAAAAAAGCCCAATAATTACATATATCACTGTGTTTATCTGAATTCTGCTCCTCTTGAATCAGGATCCAAAATAGCATCCAGCTGGTGTCAGACTTGAAATACCACCTTCCACAAGCGAGTCAGCCAGTTACTTGGATGTGTTTACTGGGGTAATAAATGTTATCATCTAGACACCCTCTTTTCAACACGCAACACTCCTGTTTGCCCTGTCATGACGCACTATGACACTGAAGCGAAGACACAGTGGTGGTTGTTGTAGTCACACACATAGTCGACCAATATTTACGACCTACAGATAGTTTTCGCTTGTCAAACGCACCCAACGGCAGAGCATTCCAACCCCCACACACACATTTAAAGCTAATCGTGGCACTGATGGTTGTAAATTTCACGTTGTAAAATGTAAAGCATGTATTGCTGTAGTGATGTCAGACTCCAGCTGCTGTGTAGTCGTGAAAGAGACACTGACCTTCCAACACAGAAGTCTTGCGGACACACACAAGTCCTCTTACACCATCTGCTTCAAGTTCTTAGTGCAGGAATGTCCGGAGCTCACCGGCTTTCTGCCCGGCGTCTCTGTTGAATTGGAACATGAACAGACCTGATGTTTAATGGTTTGTTGTTTGTGAGACCTGGTAAAAGCCATCTGCTAGCGATGGATGTTAAAGGGCTAGTTCACCCAATTCACCCATTCATTCAGCCTCTTGGCACTTCAAACCTGTATGACTTTCTTTCTTCCAAAGAACACCAAAGAAGATCATTTGAAGATTTATTTACAGTGCAAAAAGTTGTGGATTCGATTCCCACAATGGAAGCCTTTCCAGTTGACCTGTACAACCCCAAATTGTTTTGTTATCCCCATCTTTCACGTAAATGGCGAGGAAATGTCCACAGGAACCACTTATATGTTCAATTATTAATTCAGCTTTAAAAATAGACTTGAGTAGGCCTACTTAGTCACAAAAACCTGGTTTTAGCAAACAACACTTGTTAGCGAAGAGTTAAACATTCATGAGTGAAGCTTTGAGTCTTAGATCACATTGTGCATTTGTCATAAATCTAAACAATTTGAGGACTAGAATGATGTTTGTTAGTTGTTTAGTTGGTTTCATCAATCAAACTTGCATGCATTTGCATCTGTTCAAAAGAAAGCATTTATTATTCCGAAGCCCCTTGTACATGTGCGTTTAGAAAACGTTTGCATTCCAGCCGGCAGCGTTAAAAGACTGCAAAATAAAAATCTCATTAGTGTAATAGAGCTGAAAATGCTCCATTAAAAGGTTATTATGTTTGCTTGATGAGAGCTGTAAATTAACACAAAAACAAACGCTTGTCAAGATCCCAAAGCGGTAACTGAATGGAGTTTTTAGCATGAAAGCGACGTCTTTTGTGATCGGTCTGACCCCGTAAACAGCCAGTGATTCACCGACAGTAAGTTTCGGCATCTTTTGATGACAATGCTTCTACCTAATTAAGTTTTTCATTACGGACACAGATGACAGCTTGATTGAATCGCCTACTTTTCAATGCTTTTTCAATCCCAGAATGCACCAAATTCTCCAAAGGCCAAAAACTACAGGAATATTGATGAGATTGTCACACACCATAAATGTCCTGTTTAATTATTTATGGTGATATTTGATACAATGGAAACCTTGATATTTCTTTTTAACTTGTCACAAATACCAGGTATTAGTGTATATGGCATACCTACATCTGAGTAAGCTGTTTGGTACACATTGATTCATTCAGCTTTGATTTCATTTAACCCATCTTTAACCTTTTCAATAATGCCGTTCTATAGAGGTTACCTTAGTTTTGTCCATTAGAGTCATCATTTCATGCAACATTAGTTGTGTAATTGTGTGTTAAATAACAAGGGTTAGCAAGGATCACATTGCTAATGAATGCAACGTTGTTAATGAGACTCAATGGACACAAAAGCATAGTAATACCCATAAGAATGAAAATCACAAATGACAACTTAAATATCTCAGTTGTTTCTACTTTTCCCAAGTTTCCGGCATCAATTACTCCAACTGCATTATTCTTGAAGAAAGTCATATTCAGTTAGGGTGCCTTGAGCGTGAGTAAAACATGGGGAAGTTTTGATTTGCAAGTGAAGTATCCCTTTAAGCTGTTTCATCTCACAGGTGGTTTCGCACTCAGACACCTGGGTCTCATGCCGACAGTTGTGATAGGAAATAGCAATAATTATTTATCATTTTCAAGTGTCAGGCATCCAGAAGGCAACATTACTGTGTCATTTAACTAAAGACTGGATGACAGAAGAGCAGCCCACCTGGAACAACACAGTCCCATCCCTAACCAAACTAAGGGGCATAAAAAACAACTAAAACAAAATCTCCTTGTGTTCATTAGATTTATGGAATATATATATCATTATCAACTGACACACTCCACTCCCTGCAGCTTCTTTGTTTCCAGCCTTTTCCTCACAATGTCATCCCCACCAAGCTGTAATGTGGAGTATCGACAGCAGCTCATAAATCACTGTAGTGACAATACGGGTTTAGTAAATCCCATGATGCGCAGTCACTTCCCATAAACATTCCAGATGCTTTGGTTGAACGCCAGATGTCTGTGATTTTTGCAACGCAAAAGTCTCACGTAAACAGTTATTTACCTATCAAGGTCAAATACTGACAACTGTCCACAGACCAAGCTTTTTAAAGATGACTGTTCTATATTCAAATTATGGCATGCGGTTATCTTGGTGCCTCTCTGTGTTGCCATGTCCCCATATTTAAAGCCAATTTATTAATAATGACACAAATAGCAGTTGTTTTAGCTTCACTTTACATTCAAGTATTATTTACTGTATCTCCTGAGTTTGTTTTCGGCTTTGTCCCGGGTTCTGGTTTTGACTAGACTGCTTGATTTTCTAGAAATATCTGGCAACACTGGTGGCATTTTGCCCTGCTCTGCTGTTTTTTGGCAGGTGTTTTATAGCAGGGGGACAGTCAGTTTTCTTGGGTCAGTGCTACTGTCTGGCTCAGCCTCATATCTAGTTCATCTCCCTGCTGCCCCACACTGTATATGTAAGACAGTCAACACAAATATGTTTATTCTATTTTATGTTTATTCTTACTTATCATACTATAATCTAATTTGTAAATACAGTGGTACATTTGGTAATTGTTCAAAACCCTGAAATGTACCGTAACCAAGACTACATTTATGTATTTCCATTAGGTTACATCAATGTACCATACTGTAGTACCACCGCAGTACTTTTTAAAGCACTCTCAATCTGAAATATATACTTTCAAGCTGAAAACAAAACACAAGGCTTTTCTAGGTTATAAACACTCTTTGTGTTTGTTAGAAGAACCGTGTGCGCTTTTCCAAGATATTAGCCTCGTGCAATGACATTAAATCTTCCCAAGAAAATCCCTGCTCTGTATTCTCATTATTATGTTCTAACTAAAAAATGACATGCTAATGTGTCACAGTAGCTTTGACAACATCATACGCCAAAAGTGAATGTATTTCTTGTGCCAATGCTGGGCAATAACAAACCCCTTGGTTCAAATGTCTTCGGGTTAATATGTACTTTACATTTCATCTTAAATGGATAGTTCACACAAAATAAAAAAATCTGTTTTCATTTATTTACCTGCAAGTTGTTTAAAACCTTACTCTTTATGTCTGTTGAACACAAAAGAATGTTGGGCGTTTTGTGTCTATGGAAATCAATACGGCCCAATGCTGTTTGTTTACCAGTGTTCTTCAAAATATCTTTTGTGTTCTGCATAAAGGTCATACAAGTCAGACAGGTTTGAAATGACATGAGGGTGAATAAATGATGTAATCATTTTTCATTTTTGGGTGAACTATCCCTTTAAACACTTTGTAGTTAAGTGGTCTCCTCCCATTCTGAATCTGAGGACCCGAGTGTGCAGTCAGTCGCGGGCATGTGGCTCTAAAACACCTGTGTCACCTTGATGCTACAGGACTCTCCATCAACACCAATCAGCAACAGGCTGCTGGAGGAGGAGGGGACTCTCTCTCTCTCTCTCTCTCTCTCTCACTCTCTCTCCTCTCTCTCTCTGATGGGGCTAGAGGAACGGATCAATGCTGTGAACGGTCTCCCTCACTGCTCACTCCTCTCATTATTATTGTCCATCCTGATACTCGCCAGCCCATGAATAGTCAATAACAAACCAACAGGCAGGAAATGAGGGACCAGATGCTGAGATCCATGCGTGGAGTTGTATTTATGAAGAGACGGTTCTAACC
Organism: Triplophysa siluroides; assembly: GCA_006030095.1. Classification (NCBI taxonomy): domain Eukaryota; kingdom Metazoa; phylum Chordata; class Actinopteri; order Cypriniformes; family Nemacheilidae; genus Triplophysa; species Triplophysa siluroides. The sequence continues at coordinate 7,849,875 of VCII01000314.1, read as the reverse complement.
ACGTGTGACAGAGCTCGCCTCACTACCGAGGACTAAAATTGGACTTTTTAAACGCTCTTCTCTTTTTCACTTGGAACGCTGATTGTCTTTCTTTTTGGATTTACTATGTAAACTTTACGGCACCTGCCTCGTAACGGATCTACAAAGGGCTGATACTGCATAGAGAACGTTGAATATTCTCTGATATATAAGGCTGTTGGTGTCAGGCGGTATTGAGGGCACACGTTCAGCTGTTTGTATTGGGGACGGTGTGCAGGCAGACCTGTGTTTGGGAAGCACATGGTGGACTTAAAAGTGTTGTGTTTTCCGTCAGGTCATCCCAGCAGTGCTTTACGAGTTCTTCAAAGAGAGCTGCACACAGTGGATTAACTGGAAGAATGTTTCTATGGGCTGGAAGCAAAGGAGCTCAAGGATCAGGAAGTGGGAGGAGGTAAAGTACAACGACAAGCGAACTAAACCACTTTTTATTGTCTATATACTGTATAAGCACGGTTTAATTGCGGTTTCACTTGTGAAAAGCAACAAGTAAGAAAAGAAGACTAAACTTAGAAAAGCTAAACTAAAATAAGAAAAATTACTTCTGAGATATTCACTAACTTTTGTTTATACATCATTTTATTTAGAGAGGAATCATTTAGTATTTTTATCGTAGTTGATAAAAATTTAGTGCAGGCAAAATTCACTTACTATTATTGTTATCATAAGTCATTAAATGCAGATCAAATTCACTATTATTAATACTTTATAGCCAACATGAAGGAAGAGTAAACTATAGTTAATTCTATGCATGGAAGTTCTCTTAGAGTATTGTTACAGTACATGTATTTTATTCCATAGTATTTTTACATCATAATTTATATGATGTAAAGATTTAACTCACTCTTGTTATTACATCATAGTTTATTTAATTCTGAAATTGTATTAACTATTTTGGTTAAACTGCATAATAGTTGATTTAATGGAGAGATTTTTGCAATTGTTGCAAAATGGTCTATATAATGCAGAGAGACTGACTATTATACACATCATAGTTCCTCTATTGTGGAGAAGGCATAATTTGTGTGAAAGCACATCATAGTACATTTAATGCAAAGATTTTTCTCTTATTGTTACATCTAGTTCATATAAAGAAGGAAGATGATTTATTCACCCACAGAAATTTTAGTCGCTTTTACTTTTACATCATAGTTTATTCAATGCAGAGAATTCACTCACTTTTACTTGCAGTTAAATCTGTGTGTATTTTGATTTAGCTGTGATGAAGCATTTATACTTTAATGAGCATAAAATAATGAATGAGCATGAAATCATGAGCAAACCAATGATGGATACTGACGTAAATCACAGGAAGTCATTTGTGGGTTTGTGATGCTTTTGACCACTGTACTCACAGTAATTATCCAAAGGTCACTGATAAAGATAGACAGGTTAGACAGCTTGCCTTCAGGACCATGCATAATCTTCAAAAGCAATATGACTTGCTGTTGAAACATGATTAAATAATCATTAGCTAAATATTTGCAAGATGGTTAACTATGCATATGTAATAGAACAGTGGCACATGCCAGTGTCAGTTGAGTTATGGGTTTAATTAGAAAACACACCAAATTCATCCTGAGCATTACGATTTTTCTTTGTAATTCACTATAATGCATACAGTAATCGATCAACCAAAGCATCAGTTTCTTAAAAATGCGTGGTCAAACCACCATGTTTTATATTATAATTATTCGTTCAGTTTTTTCATTTTTATACGTACCTTACATTAATCTCTTCAAGTGTCTTTGTGTGTTTTCACATGTTACTTGTTCAGGAGCATTTATCATAAGATCCGTGAGTACGATATTTTGGAGAAGAGGAGGACGGTGACCGCACTGAAAGCTGGAGAGGACAGAGCCATTCTTTTAGGCCTCAGCATGATACTCTTTTCAGCCATGATGTACTTTGTGTTGGGCATTACAATGGTGCGCTCATACTCAGACAGGTAAAGATGCTCAGTCACCCTGGACCACACAGACTCAAACCACAGACCTACACTCAATAATATCACAGCAAATACTGATCATGTGTTCTTGAGTGACCTTGGGCAGCTCTCTATTCTATTCTATTCTATCCTGATCTATTATCTATTCTAGTCACATCCTGTTCTATTCTGTAAATCTGTCATTTCTCAAATGATGTCATTATTCTGTTCTGTTCTATAAATGTGTAGATTATAACAGTTTCTCATATTGTATTGTATTGTATTGTATTCTAATCTGTAGATTACAACAGTTTTTCATATTCTATTCTATTCTTTTCTATAAATTTGATTTGTATATTACAACAGTTTCTCATATTCTATTCTATTCTATTCTATAAATCTGATTTGTATATTACAACAGTTTCTCATATTCTATTCTATTCTATTTTATAAATCTGTAGATACAACAGTTTCTCATATTCTATTCTATTCTATGCACACCCTGTTCTATTCTATTCTAGTCAAATCCTGTTCTATTCTATAAATCTGTAGATTGCGGCCATTTCTCAAATGCTGATTCTATAAATCTGTAGGTATATTCTTCTTGTCACATCCTGTTCTGTTCTATAAATCTGTAGATTGCGGCCATTTCTCAAATGCTGTCATTATTCTATTCTATTCTATAAATCTGTAGATTACAACAGTTTCTCATATTCTATTCTATTCACATCCTGTTATATTCTATTCTTGTCACATCCTGTTCTGTTCTATAAATCTGTAGATTGCGACCATTTCTCAAAATACTGTCATTATTCTATTCTATTCTATTCTATAAATCTGTAGATTACAACAGTTTCTCATATTCTATTCTATTCTATTGTATTTTATTCTATTCTATAAATCTGTAGATTACAACAGTTTCTCATATTCTATTCTATTCTATTGTATTTTATTCTATTCTATAATCTGTAGATTACAACAGTTTTCTCATATTCTATTCTATTCTATTTTATTCTATTCTATAAATCTGTAGATTACACAGTTTCTCATATTTATTCTATTTTATTCTATCTATAAATCTGTAGATTACAACAGTTTCTCATATTCTATTCTATTCTATTTTATTCTATTCTATAAATCTGTAGATTACAACAGTTTCTCTCTATTCTATTCTATTCTATTCTATTCTATAAATCTGTAGATTACAACAGTTTCTCATATTCTATTCTATTCACATCCTGTTCTATTCTATAAATCTGTAGATTGTGGCCATTTCTCAAATGCTGTCATTATTCTATTGTATTCTGTTCTAATCTAATATATTCTAATCTGTAGATTACATCAGTTTCTCATATTCTATTCTATGTTATTCTATAAATCTGTAGATTACAACAGTTTCTCATATTCTATTCTATTCACATCCTGTTCTATTCTATTCTAGTCAAATCCTGTTCTATTCTATAAATCTGTAGATTGCGGCCATTTCTCAAATGCTGTCATTATTCTATTCTATTCTATAAATCTGTAGATTACAACAGTTTCTCATATTCTATTCTATTCTATTGTATTTTATTCTATTCTATAAATCTGTAGATTACAACAGTTTCTCTCTATTCTATTTCTATTCTATAAATCTGTAGATTTAACAGTTTCTCATATTCTATTCTATTCTATTTTATTCTATTCTATAAATCTGTAGATTACAACAGTTTCTCATATTCTATTCTATTTTATTCTATTCTATAAATCTGTAGATTACAACAGTTTCTCATATTCTATTCTATTCTATTTTATTCTATTCTATAAATCTGTAGATTACACAGATTCTATTCTTTCTATAAATCTGTAGATTACAACAGTTTCTCATATTCTATTCTATTCACATCCTGTTCTATTCTATAAATCTGTAGATTGTGGCCATTTCTCAAATGCTGTCATTATTCTATTGTATTCTGTTCTAATCTAATATATTCTAATCTGTAGATTACATCAGTTTCTCATATTCTATTCTATGTTATTCTATAAATCTGTAGATTACAACAGTTTCTCATATTCTATTCTATTCACATCCTGTCTAGTCAAATCCTGTTCTATTCTATAAATCTGTAGATTGCGGCCATTTCTCAAATGCTGTCATTATTCTATTCTATTCTATAAATCTGTAGATTACAACAGTTTCTCATATTCTATTCTATTCTATTGTATTTTATTCTATTCTATAAATCTGTAGATTACAACAGTTTCTCATATTCTATTTTATTCTATTCTATAAATCTGTAGATTACAACAGTTTCTCATATTTTCTATTCTATTTTATTCTATTCTATAAATCTGTAGATTACAACAGTTTCTCATATTCTATTCTATTTTATTCTATTCTATAAATCTGTAGATTCTCATATTCTATTCTATTCACATCCTGTTCTATTCTATAAATCTGTAGATTGTGGCCATTTCTCAAATGCTGTCATTATTCTATTGTATTCTGTTCTAATCTAATATATTCTAATCTGTAGATTACATCAGTTTCTCATATTCTATTCTATGTTATTCTATAAATCTGTAGATTACAACAGTTTCTCATATTCTATTCTATTCACATCCTGTTCTATTCTATTCTAGTCAAATCCTGTTCTATTCTATAAATCTGTAGATTGCGGCCATTTCTCAAATGCTGTCATTATTCTATTCTATTCTATAAATCTGTAGATTACAACAGTTTCTCATATTCTATTCTATTCTATTGTATTTTATTCTATTCTATAAATCTGTAGATTACAACAGTTTCTCATATTCTATTTTATTCTATTCTATAAATCTGTAGATTACAACAGTTTCTCATATTCTATTCTATTCTATTTTATTCTATTCTATAAATCTGTAGATTACAACAGTTTCTCATATTCTATTCTATTCTCTGTTTCTATTCTATTCACATCCTGTTCTATTCTATAAATCTGTAGATTGTGGCCATTTCTCAAATGCTGTCATTATTCTATTGTATTCTGTTCTAATCTAATATATTCTAATCTGTAGATTACATCAGTTTCTCATATTCTATTCTATGTTATTCTATAAATCTGTAGATTACAACAGTTCTCATATTCTTCTATTCACATTCTATTCTAGTCAAATCCTGTTCTATTCTATAAATCTGTAGATTGCGGCCATTTCTCAAATGCTGTCATTATTCTATTTTATAAATCTGTAGATTACAACAGTTTCTCATATTCTATTCTATTCTATTCTATAAATCTGTAGATTGTCTATTTTATTCTATTCTATAAATCTGTAGATTACAACAGTTTCTCATATTCTATTCTATTTTATTTATTCTATAAATCTGTAGATTACAACAGTTTCTCTATTCTATTCTATTCAATCTGTTCTATTCTATAAATCTGTAGATTGTGGCCATTTCCAAATGCTGTCATTATGTATTCTGTTCTAATCTAATATATTCTAATGTAGATTAATCATCATATTCTATTCTATGTTATTCTATAAATCTGTAGATTACAACAGTTTCTCATATTCTATTCTATTCACATCCTGTTCTATTCTATAAATCTGTAGATTGCGGCCATTTATCAAATACTGGCATTATTCTATTCTATTCTATTCTATTCTATAAATTTGTAGATTACAACAGTTTCTCATATTATATTCCATTCACATCCTGTTCTATTCTATAAATCTGTAGATTGCGGCCATTTCTCAAATGCTGTAATCTGTAGATTACAACAGTCTATTCCACATCTGTTCTATATATTCCATTCACAATTCTGCGGCCATTTCTCAAATGCTGTCATTATTCTATTCTATTCTATGTTATTCTATAAATCTGTAGATTACAACAGCTGTTCTATTCTATTCTAGTCAAATCCTGTTCTATTCTATAAATCTGTAGATTGCGGCCATTTATCTCATTATATTCTATTCTATTCTATAAATTTGTAGATTACAACAGTTTCTCATATTATATTCCATTCACATCCTGTTCTATTCTATAAATCTGTAGATTGCGGCCATTTCTAAAATGCTGTCATTATTCTGTTCTGTTCTGTTCTGTTCTAATATGTAGATTACAACAGTTTCTCATATTCTATTCTATTCTTTAAAATCGATTTGTAGATTATAACAGTTTCTTATATTCTATTCTATTCTACCCTACCCTACCCTACCCTACCCTACCCTACCCTACCCTACCCTACTCTACTCTATTCTAGAAATCCGTAGATTGCAGCTGATCTTATTTTCTGTTCTGTTTTATATTGTATATCTGTCATGCAGCTTATTATGCTATTCTTGACAGCTGTTTCTCATTATTTTCTGATCTTATCATTTTTTAATTGGATGTTTTAGATTGTGTTTTAGGTACTATTGTGTTTTATTCTATCCTGCTTGTGAATGCTTGTGTTTACAGGTGTTTCCTTTGAATAGAACACATTATTATATTTTATTACTGAAAGCATTTTGATCTCCTGAAAGCTCCATCATTTTATCTTAGTCCCTATCATTCTCCTCACCTGGTTCATAAATGTTGTCCATCATCAATAATCCGGCAGCGTAAAACACTAATTGTTGTTCACAGTGCAAGGCACATTAACAGTTTCTGTCCATGCCAACATTACTAGGAGCTGAAATTGGGTCCTGCCAATTCCGAATAACACACTGGCCCACCACAGATTGCATTTGGAAAAGAGCTGGCATACGCTGCAGTGATAGGCTATAAAAGAGGCAGCTGAGCCTTTGGAATAAAAGAGAACATGAATCTTATTATTCATAGAGTGAGAGACTCAACCCTTGGCACAAAGACATTGAATAACATGCAGTTGACCATCACAACAGAGTGCCAAATCACCTCTATTTGCTCAAGTGCATATGGATGGTGACCCTGAAGTAATGCTTGGTCTGTCATGATGGCTCAGAAGTAAAGCTTTGATTATATGTTGCAATGTGCAGTTAATAGGATATATCTGTTCATCCTATGTTTGCAAATTGATCTATTTATGTAAACTTTGAACATTCGGAACAAAACTCTGTAGAAAGATCTTTCTCCTGCTTTTAACTGAACCACACGTCACCACACGTCACCACATCACTTCCTGCACGAAATAAATTAATTCAGGCATCCTCTGTGAGGAAGGGCACTAAGGGAAGGTACCCAAACATTTCGAAATGTTTTAACATTTCTCTTCTTTCTCTCAGCGTTTGGACAGGAGAGTCAAACTGCACAGTGCTGAACTCTAGTGTAGTTGCTGAAGTTAACTGTAGCTACAGTTGCGGCTCAGAATGCTGGAAAAGCTCCAGGTATCCGTGTCTACAGGTGTACGTCAGTCTGAACTCCACCGGCAGGGTTCTGAAACTCTCCCACAACGAAGAGGTCTATGAGGCCAACCCTGAGGTACACCACACCTGACCATATGCATTACACTATATCTTATACACTATACACACTATACACTATATCCCATTTTCTGTCAAGGGAGATGACATTTATCTGTGAAGCTATCTTGCGAAAAATCAAGAGCACGCATTTATACCAAATTCATGAGTGTCTATATATGATTGGGAAAGGAGAAAATGAATGTGCTTTCAGACTCTACTTCATCAGTTCTGCATTCTGCGCTTTGCTTGTATTTGGATTAACTTGTAATGGCACTAATTATCAGTTAGTGTTATTCATTATTGTCTGTGACTACCCAATTAACAAGTCATTAAATCTTTAGTTGAGATGACAGGTCCCTTTCTGCCTGGTAAATCAGTGAGGATTGTGGTACACAGAGTAAAAGAAGAGAAACATAACATGCTTATTTTCCACAATATGGATGTAAAGAAATCCCTGAGTCACTAATTACTCTCATTAAAATTATTTTGATTTCCAAGTAATTGAATTACATTTACAGTATGATATACTTGCATTACAGAACATACTGTATATTATTTCAAATATTCTGTATATCTCTATATATTCTGATGTTATCTAAATAGTTCATTTAATTGAAATCCATATGAAAACATCCACACGAATATATATGAAGAGATCATTTGAAAATTATTTTCAGTTTTTCTGAATTTACGATTTAAAGGTATGTGTTTAGTTAGATAAAATGATCATTTTTGTTTTATTCTGTGAACATCTTGCAATATTTCTCCGAAATTTCAAGGAAAGAAAATTTCTATTTGCATTCTCTCTATTTTTTCAGACCTCAAATACTGCAAAGAAAACAAGTTCACGTTTACTTTTAAGCAAAACAACAGTGATATTTGTAAATATATTCAAGTAAAAAAAAAAAGGTTTAATGTCATAACCTTACATTTTTTATCACAGTTTTAATGTGTTACATTTATTCATTTGGCAGACGCTTTACTTTTGGATGTCTTTGTCACTCCTGTGGTTTCATTTAGTTAAAATTCAGCAGACACTAGACTGGAATGACCACAGAACGTCTAGAAATTCAGATAAAAAGAAAATTTGGAACGATCTCTTTAATTTTGGGGTGGCTAACTATGTTTGATTTCTACTAAACAAATTTCCTTCATTCCCCACAGTGTTTTTATATCCCAAAATGTCGGAAGGATCACACGCTGATGAACACCATCGTGATGAACATCTCAGAGCGGCTAAAGACGCACACGCAGGTTTCGTGTTACTACGACCCTTCGGAGCAGCACGACGCCGTTCTCCTGACGCGTCTCTATGGCCGGCGGGCCATCGTGAGCTCTCTCCTCTGGCCCACGTGCACGCTGCTGGGAGGCTTGCTTATCATCGCAATGGTGAAGCTCACTCAGTATCTGTCATTCCTGTGCGAGCAGATCGGTCGTATCAAAAGGTGAGACTGATGGTGTGGAGATAGATCACCTCAGACCGGAGGGCGGCAGCTTCTCATTTGCACTAACGTCAGATGGGCTGGAGAGAAAGAGAGAGGTCTCTAATCGCTGTGTTCCTTGCAGGATGGGGCTGTACTCTCTAACAGGAAACTCTCAAGGCATGTTCAGACCTCGGAAGTATAACGGCGGCATCCAGGACGGGGTTTAAATGCGACAGAGGACGTCACCGTACACGTATTAGTCAACAGACAGATACCAGCGCGTGAGATTCGAGGTGTTTTGGCTCGCGTGGTCTTCCTCTGACCCCCAATCGGCCCTGTTAATCTATTCAGGTTGTGTTGACTGTAGGTCGTGTTGACTCAGCAGAGCCCTTAGTGGTCGTAGTTGGAATTTACTAACTTCTTTTGGAACTCAAGGAGCAAAATATACAATATTGTTGTGGGCGTCGATTTACATTCGCTGACCACCCGACCGCAGTGACTTAATTCCAAGAAGGCTGAATCGACCGCCAATGATGAAATCACAGAAATGAATGTAGCCTGCATACTTCCATCAGCTGCTGTATGTGACTGCTGGCGTTCGCGGCTATTTAATAAAACATTCTCTTAAACCAAGGTCAATTTTGTTAAAGTTGCTACTAAATATGGTGTTTTAGCTGTGTCTAGACATTGATAAAAGGGACGTAGCGGAGCGTTTCTCAAGCCCGCTCTGACCCGTCGTTGGCCCCATTTCGAGGAGTGTGTAGCGGGCGGGGAACAATTGGCTCAAGATGAACGAAGTCAGCTAAGGGAAATGGAAAGGAGAGTGAAGCATACGGATGTCTGGGCTAGGGGGGGGAGGAGAGCGAGCAGAGATATGGTAAGGGGAGGTATGGATATAGAGGAGGGGAGCCGATGGGAGGGAGAACAGGTGGGGGGAGAGGAGGTGAGGGGCTAGACACAAAGAGGTGAGAGTTGGGTGATGTGGATAGGAATTAGTTGAAACGAAATGACTGAAGACGAGGGATCCCCTGATGAAATGCGGGGAGAAGGGTGAGGGAAAAAAAGGAAAGGCGGTGATGCTGTCAGAGTGAGGAGGGAAAGAGGGATAAGGGGGGGGGAGGCCAGGGGGGGGTATACTTCCGGTTTTTTCTTCTGTTTTCACACACTAGCAGAACCTCTGGCACCTCTTCCCCCGTGGCCCCGTAGGCCACCCGCCCGTAGGAGAGAAGATAGACATTGATGGCTGTTGGATCAATTTTCCCACATGATTCACGATGGGGCATTCCTGGTCGTAGGGGGGGAGAAAGGAAAAGAAGGCCTCCGGTTGGGGCAATGGACAGAGATGGAAAGGATACACTTTATAATGCAACGAGGGACGCGGTGGGGCGAGTAGGAGCAGAGAGGAGAGCAGGACCAGAGTGTCGTTTGGGCAATGGGAGGCGAAGGGGCACCGCCGGTCAGAAGAAGAAGGCCCATTCCTCTCAGGTTAAAATTGAAAACGAAAGAGGGGGGTTGAGATTGCAGCGCTGGAACATTGTCAACGTATGAGGAACAACCATCATTTATTTACACTATCGTATCACCCACTTCAAAACCTTGTAGGAACATACAAGGAAGATTTTTCTAAATGGAACAATATATAGTCAAATTAGGGCCAGTGTTTTGTTTTGGTTATCAGACCCCCCATGTCTTCAAATATCTTCTTTTCGGTGTGGAGAAGAAGAACCTTCTTCGTCCCGTTAGGGATCAAATTAAGTACTCGGATCGTCCGTACTCGTGGACTTTGACCGGACGGAAATTTGCCCGAGGGAACCCTGTGAGAAAATGAGGGAGCCTAAGAAAGAAAATATTCAATTTTGGAGGAACGATCATCTTCACATAATATCAACCAAAAAAAAGCAGGGTTTGGAAGCTTGGTCAAGACCATGTTTGTACGGTCTTGTCGCCTGTCGGTGCTGCGTTTACCGGCGATCGGCCCTACCGCGGGGGGCAGGGGCCCGGAGGGGCGCTGAGTGCGGGGCCAGCAAGTTGGCCGGCAACAGACATGGATGATGGGTGGAATGGAGAGTAGGAGGTGATGAACCGAAGGGAAAGAAGTGAGCTGGGGAGGAGGGGTCGGTATAAGAGATTTCCATTCCCTTCCTTATCAAACGCATGCTCTCTTTTAAGCTTCTGGTTCTGTGTATCATTTCCTCCCGTTTCATCACACTCTTACCCCTGCTTCAGGGAAGGATGCAAGGCGGTATGAGCGGCCCTCTTGATTCGCCGAGGGACCCCAGCGCTTGCCTCTCTTGCGGATCTACGGAGGGAAGGATGACCAATAAAGGGGGGTGAGAGGACGGGCGCCCCCCCCGCTTTTGTGTCCTCGTATGTGGGTTAAGGAACAGGGCTACAGTTCCATTCCAATCTTGAGTTCTTTTCGGCATTTCTTTATGTCTCTCGTGGTCGCTTCTTTTTGTAGCATTTTCACATCAACTGTAAAAATGAATCTGTTATTGTTGTCCGCATAAAACGTCTAGGAATGCAAGGGGTCAATTATGGTTACATTGTTTCAAAAATGTGACTGGTTTTTTGTTAAGAAGTATCCTTAAAATCATACGTTTGTTTGTATATGTTGGTGGAGTATTGTGTCTCCTCGCCATCAAAACACACCAATGAAGATAAACCCTTTGGAATGATGTTTAGGATTTTGCACAGAAAGAATCAACAGGTTCCATTATGGAAGAAGGGGTGTCTTAAACGAGACCTTCCCCGTCGTTTATGAATAAAAACACTAAAAGCCTCCTTGTCAGCTAACATTAGGGGAGACAAGAAGCGTTGAGGCGAAGAAGCACAATGCATCCGCGGGCGAGGGAAGGGACAATTCCCCTCGGTGACCACTTACCCCTCACAAGCGTTAAGTGCATCTGAAGGATGGCTAAAAGGATCTATGAGGAACGGAATTAACACTACTCCTATTGATGAAGAAAGACCAGTTTGTAACACATTAGTGGTAAATCTGTGAAAATGCAAGGTTAATTGATCCATTACCTTAAATGTTAAAAAGATTTATAAACATTTGATTGAAATTGTTAGTAAATGTTTAAATGAACTTACTTTAATCAGTAAATGCTTGAGCTGGTTGTTAAGGATAGTGGCCGGGCGTCAGGTTTGGTAGAAGTTACTAGGTAACTATTAAACAAATGGAACCTTATTGTAGTAGGTAACCCAATCATTGTGGTCGTAATGTAATGACATTTTCCCTCCTGTAAGTTTTATATTATGTCCAAAATTGTCAATCTGTATTAAAATTTCGTCAGTTGAGTGTTGAACTTTTTGGTCCTATGGTTTACTATTATTTCAGCTCCAGTATGCTTTTTGATGTGACACTGCATTTTCAACACTATCAATCTATGATATTCATTAAATTTAAACCAACTTCCACTTAATTTTATACAATTTTATACTTGAAATAACAACATTCTTACAGTCAGTTTAACTGTACCCCTAAGTTAAGCCGTGACACCTTGTAAACTTGTCAAAACCAATTTTGATTTTAAATTTAAGGGGAGGCATTTTGAGCTAAAGTTTAATTCGGAAGAGTCGGGTGGCGGGTGGCGCGTGATAGCATACATTACTCTCCTCATTTCCTGCCCGTCTGGTGACCTTGCACCCCCCGGCGACACCCTCGTCGCCTGCTCACGGCACCGCGACTATCCCACTCACCCAGATGTGAGCTCGAATACCACAACCCGCGCTTCTTCGCCCCCCAGGAATATTTGTTTTCGGTCACCATCCCCCTCATTTTCCACCCCATCCACGCTCTCCCCACTGTCCCCCTTCCCCGACCGCGGTAATCTCCCATCTTTACCCCCCAAACCCCTCATTAGCCGGGTTGCGCACGAGCCGGATGGACCGCGTCGCCCCTATTCCCTACCCCGCGCCCCGGGATTCGTACCTCCTCTGGAATAATCTTTTCCCCAGACATTGGGTTATCACTAGATTTTTTTCTTTTTTCTGATTCGTGTTTAAACCTCGTCCCTTGCTCGGCCGGTGTGTCTGACGTCTCTCTTCGCCTCAGTCCGGTCCCCCACCACGGGGGCAAGGGAACCCCGTCGTGTTATATCTCCCTTCGCTTTTCCATCTGTCGTCCTTAGGTTTGGTCAACCGCAAATCACCAAGTCGTTCCTCCTTCCTCTAACCCCTCCCGTCCCCCCCACTTCCCTGCCCACCCTCCCCAGCTCTCCTCCTTTCCGCCACGCTTTGCCTCCACCACGGGCCCCCAACGTGACTTATATTATGCTAGTGTATTGTTATCCGGACTACGGCTTTTCCGATTTCTAGCGCGCACACCCCCCTCGTCCTTTCTCCTGTATCGCTATCTCCATTTCACCCCCTACCTGCACTAGGTCCTACCCCTTGTCCACCCCCTTCCCTGTTGCCCCTCCCCCCGTTTTGCTCCCCCGCGCGTCCCCTCATATCCCAGTTCTCCTCGCTTGTTTGGCCCTCCTATACATTCCCGCCGTTCAGCCTCGGCGTGCCCAGTGTGGTGGTACTGGCCTCCCCTCCTCTCTGACTTTCTATTCTGCACATCTGGTTTTATTGTACTCGCTCCTAGCTTGTGGGTTGATTGCTGCTTTCCTGGTCTGTCGGTCTAGGCCCCCCTCCCCGCTCCTCCTCTTTGGAGGCTATACCCATTGCTTCCTATACACCACCCCGGACCTCCTTTCTTGCTGTCGCCATTATTTAGCCCCCTTCTTCTTGTAAGTCCCCCTTCGGCTCTTTCCTCTCATTTTTCGGCTTATTCAGCCCATAGGTGCTTTTGATTTCCTACTCCCCCCCCGGCATAATGTTTTCCTAGTTCTTCCCCATTTCTTTCCCCCGTCTCCGGACTCGGTGCTTGCTTTCTCGGTTTTCGTCCTGCAGCCTTCTTTCCTTCAATCCGTTGGTCACTCTGTCTGCTTATGGCGCCACCGGGCGGGCCCTGCGCAACGCACGTTTCTTGTGTGGAGCAAGTGACACCCTGGCGCCCTGAAAAAACTAATTGCACGGTGGGGTGAAGAAATTCATGGACCAGCCTCCTCTTTAGATAGTACCAACTGGAGCTGGTCTTTGGCTAGAGCAACTGGAATCACATCCCCATGTAGCCATTTTGACTGCCCGGCTTAAAATCCAGTGTGGTTGGTCCGGAGGACCCCACGGTCCGCGAGATCGTTTGATTTCTTGAGGTCCCGATTAGGCGGTCGCGCTAGCCTGCTGCGGACAGTTTGGGGGACACCTTCGCTCCGCGCCGTGCGTTATTGTTGTTACCCCGACCCATGGACAGCTGCAGGTGATTGGTCGTCGACGCGGGCATACCCCGTCTAGGCCCGTCTTATGACAGTACTGCCCACCGCCGCCGGAAGCGAGTTTCGTCGAGGGAGGGAGATCATCATGTCACACGGAGCGAGGGTGTTGTGGGGCCCTGACGGGGGGAGGGGAGGGGAGGAGGTTGAGAGGAAGGGGTCCGAGGAGGTGGGGCGGTTCTAGATGTGAGGTGGGACGGGAAGTCCCGGGCCCGCAGGGGACCTGAGTGAGGCGTGGCAGTCGGACGATGTACGAGTAGATGACACGGTGCGAACGTTCCCACGCCCCCATCCGTGTGGCCACACTGGGGTTGTTCACACCTCGACCTTTTCCGCCCCCCGCCTTTGTCATCTTTCACCTTCCACTCCCCGGTCGGCTCCGCGCGGTGGAGTTTAAGACCTGAACGAACCCAGTCCAAATAGCACCCCCATTGCGATCGGTCGTACCCTGCGCGCCTTGCTACCTATGGGCTTAAGCCGACTCTATAGCCCCCCACGATCCGTTCATAACCCCCGGTAGGTGCTATTTCCCCCCAAGACTCTGCCGTCGATCTTCATCCCCCCCTTGGCCGCCCCCCCCCGAACACGTCTGCAATCCGCGTCCTCCTTGTGACACATGCGGTGACTGATTCCCGTACCGAAACGCCCTTGCCCGGCCACACGATCGACCTATTCCACGTGAGCGATTGCCTCCCACCCCGTCCACCGTCACGCTTGTGTTTCGTCGTACAATAAACGACAGAGGGCAGGTAATCTGGCAGCGCGCAAAGCTCCTCCATTATTTTTACCGGGTTGGTAACCTTTCTCTATCTCTCAAACATTCTGAGGAGTGTTCCGTACTCGTCCTGGTGAATGGCGTAGGAATTCCCTTCGCAGCGCAGTTTCTTTTCTCGAGCCTGCGTACCGCCAATAAATTCGGAGGTGTGTACTTTCTTTCTTTGTCTTCCTTTACCTTGGGATTGCTTCTCACCGCGTCCCCTCTATGTGTCTTCAAATTACTACACACAATGCTGGCATGACTTGAATCTTACACTGACCCCCACTCGGGCCTTGGCATCTCCTAAGACATCAGTTTCGATGCTCTCTCGGCTGAGCCGCGTCTGGATCCACACTTCTAACGTTCGTGCTAGCTATGTGGGGGTTTGGTCTCTAGTGGCAGTTTCCTGCAGGGATTCACCCGCCTCGAGTTTGGCAACCCAAGCCTGGTTCGTTGATACTTGACGCGCCCCCTTGAACTATTTGCCCATCGGGGGCCTTTGCGGTCTAATATCCCGGCCCAGCCTGTGACGTTGTTCGAGGGCACTAGCTCGGATGATTCCGGTCTCCCGCGTGACTTGCGCCTAGTTTTGTGCGCAGACGGAGCACTCATGAGCTAGCCCCAGATCGACGGGGCCACAAGGACGAAGGGTACGGGGTGTGGGGTGAAGGCACTAGGTAAGGGGCGCGTGACTGGGAGTGACTGGGCTAGAGATGCACGCTGAGGGAAGGCGAATGGCCAAAATGAAACAAACGGGAAAGTAAGGACAGTAACGCCGCTCACTTGACGCTTCACCACCCCTGGCCCCACGTAAGTACGCATGCACACGAGGCCCCCCTTACCACCGCTACGGTGGTACAGATGCCCCCCTGCCCTTTCAGTTTTCCCTCCTCCCTTTCTTTTTTACCCCCTCCCTCTCCAGAACTCCCCTATCGTTACCCTCTCCGAGCTCAGGGAACCCCCCATGTTGTGATGTGCAATGGACTGGTTTACGGTCTTTTGTCAAACCTTTCCATATTATATGCAGTCAATAGAACATCAGAGGTAATTTAATGGCCTTTATAGAAGTATAAATCACCAGGTTTAGAGTTTACACAAACACCTCAACGGTGCATTTTTGTAGCAGGGCAGAAAACAATGCAATGACGTGCAAAATTACTGATTTTGGAAATACAGTATATTAATAAGATAAAGGCCCAGAATAGATAAACGGCACACAGGTAGGATGGTTCAGGTGATGTAACCTTTATCGCGAGGCAATTGAGACAAAACATTTAGCAAGTTAGTTGCCCTATTTTACCTCAACACACAATGAACGGCTATCTCTCTCTCTCTCTCTCTCTCTCTCTCTCCCTTATCTGGGAACAGGAAAGCCCACACTTCCTGCTGTTCCCCTGGCAACAGAACATTATCATGACCTGACGGACACTTCCTCACAAATATGGTCCTTCCTGTGTTTGGTCCAAACAGCTGTGGGGTTTGTTAAACAGGGACATCTGTGTATGGATCTGCCCGAGAGGGGCTGAGGACACAACAGAGGAAGCACTTGAGAAGAAGAAGCTGATAATTACTGCTGCTGGCTTATATTTAAAGTTAGTGATTTGAACAGACCTTTAACCCTCATCACTAACGTTAGTGTGATGTCATCCTGCACTGTTTGTGTTTCAGAGATATATAGAACAAATCCCACACACAAACATTAATTCTGTTTTTACTCTATATTGCAAGATGTAAACTTGTCAAATATGTGGTCTCGTATGCTAAAAATTCCCTCACGACAATTTTAAACAATAGTGGTTTTTAAACCATAATAATAAAGCAATAAGCCACAAGAATCAATGCGTTAAAGTTAATTTTATAACAGCTAAGAGTAATTTTAGTCACAACGCAAAGTGGATCCCAATGGTTAAATGGATAGTTCACCCCAAAATGTTAATTCTATCATGATTTCCTCACCCTCAAGTTGTTTCAAATCTGTATAAATGTCTTTGTTCTGATAAACACAAAGAAAGATATTTGGAAAAATGCTTGTGGCCAGGCATGAAAAATGATTCACAATAAAGTATTCTGTCATTGTAGTGATTTGTAAACGGGGGCCATACAGTAGGCTACTTGCAAATCTGCCTCATACTCTCTTTCCTCTGTGGCACTTTGGCTCCCTCTGCTGTCAAACTTTGGAGAAACGCAAACTACATTAAACAGATACAGTCCCGATTTGACCACATTTACTCATTCCTTATTACCACTTTTTTCCATATTGTAAAATAACAGCAAATTAATCATTACGTTAAATGGATGAATATATATATATGAAGTGATCTAAACTGTAAATAGTAATATAAATATAATATAATAATATAAAATACCTTTTATTTGAGATTTTATTAAAATAGATATTCTTTGCCTAGATCACAGCTATGCACATTTTGGGTCCTTCACAGAAATTCATAAAGTGTCTTTTTGGGACACTTTTGAGCAGCATTAGTTCCATATGCTGAGCACCTGTTGACTGCATTTCCTTTCCTATATCTGCGGTCCAGCTCATACTCTCACGCACACACAGGTTTAAACAGTACTGAAGGCAAGAATAATTATTTTGGCATGTTATTTATATATTATTTCCACAGTGGGCTACAAGAAAGCACTATATGTGAGAGATGGCAGATGTGACAAGGCATTGAAGTCAAATACGGGTGACGTTCCAAGGCCTGAGATGACATAGGATGGAGTATTAACTTACAAACACTAAAGTCTGTTCTCTGCTCTGCATTTAGAATCACAATGCATTCAACAACCAACACTTACCAAGCAATGAAACGCAGATAAACCTTGCTAAATAAATCTATTAAATCGAACTAAATAAATGCTGATTTTATTTTCCCAAAGACAATATCCCAGTTTCACAGACATGGCTTAGCTTCAGCCAGGACTATAGTTGAATTAAGATATTTATGTGGATTTTATAAAACTGCCTTAGCAGGATACATTACTGGTGTGCATCTTGAGTCAAAACAATGGCACAGATATTTAAAATATTTCTGGGCAAGTTATATTCAGTTAAGACAGGTCACACATTCCTTTTAGTCCGAGACTAGCCTTACGCCTTGTCTGTGAAACCGGGCCAACATGTTTAACATCTTAATACATATTCTGTTCATCATAATGTAGTTTCAAAAGATCACAATTCACACATACGTCAGATGTTTAGCTGGATGCAGTGCAATGTTGTTTGTTTCCCACGACCACAGTGGCTATCAGCCCACTCATCAGTTCAATAACAGACCATCAGCCAGAAACCTGCATGCAAAACCTCTCACCATGCTTACAGTAATCCTCAGTGTGAATCGCTGTGGGGTCAGTCGAAAGCCCCCTGCGCTGTTCTAAGACCACAGTGCTCTTCACACCTAAAAAAACTAAACAGTACAATGCATTGTAAACCAATACGGAACAAACGCAAGGATGCTGAAAGAAGTCATGCAACTTGAAGTATTTGTTTTCTGAATTGCATTACACTGCTTGTGGACAGGACAATGACATCAGACCATCAGAAGGCAAACTAAAAACAGCTGACAACACTTGTTGAAACAAGTGCGCAAACAACTGGCTTTGCTCTCACTGCCATCCTGGAGGCTTGCAGGGTGACATCACACTATCAAATGCATTGAACCCTCTATTGGATGCAAGTTAAATGTGTGACATGCAAACTTGTTTTACTGTAGTCAAGCAACCGTTAATCAAAGCAAGATAGTTCGAGTCTCAATGTAGAACCTTTTTTCAAATTTATTGTAAACTAAAAGCAACTCTTAACATGAAATCTTTATATCTTAACATGAGCTAAATAAAATATAATCTGTAACGCAGTTAACATTAATAACACTGTTATCATAATCAGATTACAATTCATTGAATTAACCGGGTGGGTATCCATAATAACTCACCACAGTGCTAAAAATAATAGCTCTTATGTATTGTATTGATCCATAAGCGTTTAATGAATATCCACAACGATGTTCAGTCTAAAAATGCTCTTGAAAATATGATGCATAGTGTGCAAGGCAACTGTTGAACTGCAAATGGAAAGTAAGTAGACTTCATCTCTTTGGATGACTTTATCTGTTTAAAATACGAAGCTGACACACGAGTGCTAGAAACAGAAAATGTATTTGAATAAGGGGAAGTTAATATGTATATTAAAAGAGGTTGAAAAAGTGCAAGCACACCAGTAAAAGCTTAAAGTAATATAAAGTGCTATTCAAAATGAAGTATAGCAATTATACACTTAACCGTACGCATTAACCAAATCCGTAAACAAATTCCAAGAGCTACAGAAAGCTTAATATATTTTATTGAATTTATTTGCTTTATATTTAATGCAGTTTTTCTGCATAGTTATCATCTTGAAGATTAGCTGTCTCAAAATATAAACACCAATTTTTCTTATTCTTTTCTCATGATCACTATAACATTGGAGTTGACTTTTTTTGTATCGTTACACAATGAAAACACATGAGTACTTGTATATAAAAGACAACAGAAAAAATTGAAGACTCTCTAGTTTATCAACAAGATTCCTGTGCCCATCAATATCAACTACAGGTAATACTTTTAAGGACCTGCCTTGACCTTGTTTTTGCCCTAAACAACAGAAAACAAGAGTAATAAATTCTTGACTAAATGTATAATACAATTATTCATATCCATGGGCACAAGGAGCACCTTGAACAGAAGGCAAATGGGACTGCAGTGCTGCAGGATTGGTCAGTTGTTCCTGTGGATCTTCTTGCTGATTGGTTGCTAACTAAAGAACTGATCCCCCTTTGCTCTGTGGAGATTTAAAAAATGTTTTTTTTTTGTCCACAAGAACCAAAGCAACACCGATCTCTGATGGATTTTAGGAATGTAGACATGAGTCCTCAGAACTGGAAAAAACAGAGAAATTAAATTGACATTTTCCATTTATGTAAGCATGGCTGTAAAAAGACATGCTGCATGCATATTATTTAACGGTGAACATACGTTCTTGAGAAATTCCTCCGCGACAATTCGGGCTCGAGCGTTGACAGACAGCTTCATCTCGCTGATCTCCTTGTCAATCTCCTCCATGAAATGGATAACAAAATCCACCAGCTTGTGCTTGTACATCTGTTCTGTGTGGAAGTTGGTGATGAGGAAGCTGATGTCATAGCCCTGACAAACACAAATGAGGAAATGAGAAAACACGTCAAAATCAGATATCATTTTGGAGCTTTTCACTCCCACGGCTTTGCACTTGTGAACTATAGTATGCACATTTTAAATAACCCATTTAACCTTTAAATCTCACAATAAACGCAAGCATGCTTTGTTTAACAAATGACATGTTTGCTCCATTTGTCGCACCTCAACAGGCTTTCTCCTCAGGATGAAGAAGTTCTCCGCTCGCATCATCATGAACCTCATAAATTTATGGCACAAGATCTTCTCGATCTCATCCGCCTAAGAAAATCATTAAACGGTCAGAACAAACTTAAACAACCACATACACAAAGACCTTCAGCTTTAGCAGTGCATACCTGTTTGACAGCAATGCTGACTCTCACAGAGTTTATGGAGCCCTCGATCAGAACCTTCTCCTTTTCATTGCGACTGATAACCACCGGCTGCAACAGAAGCTCTTTGCTGCTCCTATAGTGAAACATATATAAGTACTACTACGTCTAATTAAACTTAACGTACATGTGTGAAGGACGCAGACATTTTCTTACCTTACTTCCACCTCTGGTTTATTGTGCCTCTCCACTACCTGAGAGGAGAAGTTCTCCAAACACAGGGCCGCTTGAAGAGTGGCGCGCACCGCGTTCAGGTAGGGTCGCAATGTCGCTGTCTAAAAGTTAAACATCGTGTACATTGGGTCATTTTATCAGACGTCCCATGTTATATATACACATTTACACAGAAAACATGACGGTGAATTGGTTAGTTGTATTTTTGGCTACTGCGAGTAAAGTGAAAATATTGCACTTGGCAGTCGATTAAGCGTTAAGGTGTCAATCATGTTGACGGCGCTGTAAATACTGTAACTGTTAACGTTATATGAATTAACAAGCCTGGCTCGCAGCTGGGCAAACACAGTCAAATATTAATTATTAGTTTTTCCGACTAAATAAAAATTGGCCATTGCTTTTGGTCTGTGTGGCATGATGTATATTTGAACTGTTTCAAATCTTTGTGTGATTCATTCAGTGACGTTAGCCAGCTAACGTTAGCACAAATCAACACAGAGTACCATCCTTCGATCAAATAAGACAACAAATCACTGCTGCAACGTCGTGCAAATGGGTTACGATAGCAACGTTCAGCGTGGCATTTGTGGTGGAGGCTTTTATACAAAATTATATCGTAATAAGATCAATAGCAAGAAATATAAGTCTCTTACCATTTTATATGAGGTCTGTGGTATAAGACGGAAGTCCGCACGCCACGCCTGTAGACATGAAGGCCACGCCTTCCCTGTGCGCTGACACTGCCGTAATATTCCTATTAGAAGGGCAACGCTATTTTGTTATGGTCCGTTCGTGTGTTTGTCGAATTAATTAGAAGAAAAAAAGACTTTATTGGGGTGTACATTGGACAGTATTGTGTTTATATGGTTTAAAGATGCAAAAGTTAATAAGCACTGCGGATACTACAAAGATAACAACGTGTTTTACATTTATTCTAAGCTTTACGGTTAAACTCAGTGGCAAACTTACCTTGATTCGGGTTTTCTTCCTTATATGGCAAACTGTACGGCTGTTCTATTGTATTGCAGTTTTTATAAAGCGCTAATGTCACATTTCACAGTTTGTTCGGTCTCTTAGGCGAACAAATAGGGTATGAGTGTGTAAAAAGAGATCATCTTTAATAATGGTCTCTTTTTAATTATACTGTTTTAATAAATCATTGGACGCGCTCCAGTCTGGAATGTACTATTCCATGTGCAACTACGTTTTTGTGGGGGATAATATTCACACTGGGTAACTCATTTGCAATGAAATATTGATTATATACAAATCTATTAATATCGTATATACCAAAGTATCGCATTCTGAAATTACATTATCAGGAATAATCCTTTGTAATAGGCATTGTTGTTATTGAAGCTTGATCGATGTGCGCTATTCCCCCGTTTCTAAAATGGTTTAGCCAATAATGGATGCCCCTTCGACGGAGGTAAATATTTTTTTTAGCAAATGCATTACTTGAGTTCAGTTTAATTTTCCATTTTGTCTGTTACAAAATATTGAATTGTCAAAGTAGATCTTTTTATTTCAAACTCCACACATGCATTAATGCATTGAAGCCGGTTCCCAGTGATGTGGGTAGCATGCAGCATTACTAGCATGTAGCCGCTAGCTTAAATTGGATCCTAAATGTCCCTATAGTCAAATATAGAGGAATTGTTTCATAATGTAACGCTTGAGAGACAAAGTTTGCAATGTAAATGTTCATTGTCTATTTTTGCCGACATTGTGTTTGCCTGTTTGTCTTATTTCTCAGTTTAGCCAATTTAAAGTGTGTAGTTGTTTGCTGAAAGACCACAACACAGGGTCGTACAGCTTGCAGTTCACACAATTACCACCTCACCAATTCATCACCTGAAATGTGTATAATTTATATTGCATGTATGTATACATTTTATAATAACATTAATTGTAATAAAAAAAATACTATTCCCAATATATGATTTCTGGGAAGCATTTATAAAACCTTTTTGCTTGATTATTCTCACAAAACCTTGACTTTTTTCAGATATAGGTTCCTATTACTGAGAAGATGAGTGAACTTAAGGACTGTCCCCCTCTGAAGTACTATGACTTCAAACCTGTGGACCACTTGAAAGTATGTCCACGCTACACTGCAGTGCTCAGCCGCTCTGAGGATGATGGTATTGGCATTGAAGAGCTGGACACACTTCAGCTTGAGCTGGAAACGCTCCTCTCCTCTGCCAGTCGGCGCCTTCGAGCACTGGAAGAACAGAGACAGGTGAAAAGCATTGTTTTTGGCCCTTGGTTCTCTTTGTATCTCCTACACACTTATATCATATGACTTGTATTTTGCTGTGCTCTCTGAAACAGATACTCACAGACTGGCAGGACAAAAAAGGGGACAAAAGGTTCCTGAAATTAGGGAAGGATTCCGATCTTTCAGCCTCATCTCGCCATTCCAAACCCAAAAAACAAAAGCTTGATGGAAAAGGTAGCCATGGTCCTGGGCCTGGTCCCTGGTAGACCAAAGTCAAAAAACATACAGAGCAAGGTCCAGGACTTTGAATTTGATGTGGACCCACAAGATATACCCCGCACTCCCAAAAATGATGCTCCCAACAGGTATAAGATGATGTATTTATGCATAAAATGTGTTTATAATAAGTTACACACAAATCCAAGATATTCATTTAATATTTAGCTACCCATATCTGAAAAGAGGATCACCCGGCCCAATGTCAGTCATTCTTTTTTGTGTGTGTTAAACAGATTCTGGGCCTCAGTGGAGCCCTATTGTGCAGACATCACAAACGAAGAGATCAGAGTTCTTGAAGAGTTGCTAAAGCCACCTGAGGATGAAGCGGTATTTCAAGGTCAAAATCTCAACTAGAGGCTTCTCTTGGCTGTTTCTGTATTAGGAATGCATTGTCAAAAGCTTTACGTTGGTTGTTCACTTGTAACTGTTTGTTTCACATCTTATTGCCTTGCAGATCCCAGCTTTGGGAAAGCATTATTCCCAGCGCTGGGCTCAAGAAGATCTGTTAGAGGAGCAAAGAGAAGGGGCAAGAGCTAATGACAAGAAGAAAAGCATGATGGGTCCTCTTTCTGAACTGGATGCCAAAGGTAACTCTCCTGTTAAAGACAGAATTCTGACCTATTGGAAAGAAAAAATGTTTTGTTGTATTTCATTTCAAATCGGTTTGGTATACAATATGCTTTTATGTTTTTTATTGTTTATGTAGATGTAGATGCTCTTTTAAAGAAGTCAGAGTCACAGCATGAGCCACCGGAAGACGGCTGTCCCTTTGGCCCTCTTACTCAGCGGCTTCTACAAGCACTGGTTGAGGTCAGTGAGTAATGTCGAAATCACTTAACATAATGATATTGTGCAACATGTAGAAGGCTTTTCTATAGTAACTTTTATATCACAACGGTTATGTTCAATTCGAAGTTCTTTTTTAGGATATAAAAGAAAGATTTTACTTGAGCATTATTTAGAAATTTCGGTAACACTTTAAAATAAGGTGCTATTTGTTAACAATTAGTTAAGGCATTAGCTAACACGAACTAACAATGAACAATACTTCTACAGCATTTATTAATATTAATTCATGTTAATTTCAGCATTTACTAATACATTATTAAAAACAAACGTTGTCATTGTTTACATTAGTTAATGCACCATGAACTAACATTGACAAGGATTAATAAATGCTGAAAAGCGAAATTGTTCATTGTTGGCTAATGCATTTACTAATGTTAACTAATAGCACCTTATCGTAAAGTGTTACCGGAATTTATATATATTAGGCCTTAAATCTTTATTGTAATGTTAAAGGAAGCAACGTTATGCAAATTTCATACTGTTTGACCTTGCTATTAAAATTCGCTTTTGTGCTAATACGGCAACACAAATAAAAGTTTAATTATGAATGCAGGAAAACATCATATCCCCTATGGAGGATTCCCCCATTCCAGACATTCCAGGAAAGGATGATGGTGCAGGTACATCCCCTCGTAGCCAGGGAAAAGCGTTCAGGTAAAATGTTTGTAATATTGGTCCATTAGCTAGTAAATGGCCATTTTGCTAAATATTGCTAAATAGCTATTTGGGTATTAGATTACATTATTGTATGTGGCTTAGTTGAAAAATAAATTTAGATTCTGTTGAACATATTCACTGCTGTCCTTCTGAAACCTTGTTCTCCATCGTGAATCTATTTACATTTTTTGCATATATCATTATTATCAGTCACCCATTATGTTTTTCACTGAGTTTTGCAAATTATCTAACCAATAAAAAGCATTTAAAAGTGCTTATCAACTTTGACAACACAGTATGTAATCATTTAAAAAGTACACTGTTTTTTCCATTTCCTGAAAAAAAATCTGATATCATTGACAAACACAAATGGTCTTTGGAATAAAGCATAATGATAAATTGTTCACAATAACTGCGTTTCATGTTGACTTTTTTCCTCTTCTGTTTAACAGTGTGCCTCACACACGCTCTCTGGAGGCTCGGATAAGGGAAGAGCTAGTGTCTCAGGGCTTACTAGACTCTGATGAGAGGCAGGGTGGCGGAGGCGAGTCTGAAGATGAGGTACTGGCTGAGCTACAGAAAAGACAAGCTGAACTCAAGGCGCTGACAGCTCACAATCGTGCACGCAAGCAAGAGCTGCTCAAGTGAGTCTTTTTCAAAAATCCAGATCAAAACCTCTGCCAACATAAGATGAAGTCTAGCCTTTGTAAAGAAGTATGTAGTCTTTCAACCTTTTGAAGAGTCAGAAGTAGTTAGTTTGAAGTGAAAAGTTCAGATTTTTTTTACATAGTTGTAGTCAGGGGATCTCTTTGACAACTGTGGTTGGAGCCGGGCTGTTAAGTTTATATTGTAGGTGAACCTGATGTGGGTTAAATATGTTTTGTAGTAATATACCAGTGTTAATGCGAGATTGGAAAATTGACCTTTCACTTCTGTTCCTTTAGGTTGGCGCGAGAAGAGATGAGAAAACAAGAGCTTCGTCAGCGGGTTCGAGTTGCCGATAATGAGGTGATGGAGGCCTTCCGTCGCATCATGGCAGCCAGGCAAAAGAAACGCACACCAACAAAAAAAGAGAAAGATCAGGCCTGGAAAGCTTTGAAAGAGAGAGAAAGTATTCTCAAACTCTTGGATGGATAAATATGACCGGCGGCTATTACTTGATGTTTTTTTATGTGATTGTTGGCTATCGACAGGTTATACAGATAATACAAAACAGTTTTGCACCCAGTCTAAGCTGAGCGATGGTTTAACAAATCACATTTCGCTGCACTGCAGGCAACATGTCAGAACGTATTTTAATAAAATATTCCCATTTTTTAACTGTCCTTGATTCAACATAAAATCTTACCATGACTGCTTCTGGTAAATAAAGGTATTTGACACTAAAGGTTTGAAGTGCCGCTGAGAATAATAAGCCAGAACTGTAGGACCTTATACAAGATTTACATTTTCTGTTCTGTACAGTTTCCAAAGATGTGACAAAAAAGACATGTTGTGATTGAAAGCTATTATCATTATACATCATAAACAGTATTTTTATTACTGTATAGGAAAGATCACAGACATTTTCTTGTTTTGAGTTTATGGTTGAAAACAAGCAAGGGTCATTTGTGTGAAAACATGAGTCTACAGTGAATATGAATGTCTATCTTACCTTTTTTGTACTTGTTCTTCTAGACTTTGACATTGCTGTTGCATGTATGTGTATAAATAAAATAATTGTATTTCGTACTGGTGTTTTTTTATTTCCCATCAGCCCACAGCAGTGAGTGAACGTGTTATAAACGGCTGTGCTGATAGAGGGCGCTGTTATGTTTACATAACTTGTTCAGTGAACATCAACATCGCTCGACGAGAGCTGTTTTTTGGTAAGACTGCTTTCCATAATAATTGTTTGTGTCGTCTGTTCTGTAACTAGTCTTACGTTTCAAAAACATTTTGAGGTAGAATCTCTAACTTGGTTATTTGCTTTGAAAACACTTTTCGCCTTATGGAGCAGGAGGAAGGACGCCGTCATGTTACCCGTCTGCTGAATGACTAAACAGTTGTTTCATTTAATGCTGCTTAAGTGTCTGCGGTTAACTGTAAGGGTTTTTGTGAAGGCTAAAGTCATGAAGAGATCAATAAACGTAGCTTCCGGTGTATTATTGACAGTCAGTTTTGGCGCGCCAGCATGTGTGGGAGAACTGCGTGCACGCTGGAGCCGGAAGAGCTCAGTCGCGCTTCTCGGTATCGGGACCGCGGAGGAGAGCAACGTCGACCCCGGTGGAGGGATGGAGACTCTGACAAATACACGCCCTCATACAACAAGAGTCCTCAGTCCTTCAGCCCTGTCCTGCTGTCCAACAGACACTTCAACAAGGCAAGAACATGCGCCAAACATGCACGGCATTTGTCAGCCATTTAAAGGAACAGTGCATCCAATATAAAAATTCTCTAGAAAATGTATATGGCACGTTGGAGTCAATTATTTATAATATTTATAATGGTCTGTGGGAACTTTTCCCCTTTTATGACCTGTTTTCCACAGGATGCCCCTGTAGATGAGTGTGTATTGGCAGCTATGCGCTGGGGTCTTGTCCCGGCTTGGTTCAAGGAAAATGATCCCAACAAAATGCAGTACAGCACATCTAACTGCCGCAGTGAGAGTCTTCTAGAAAAGAAGTCTTACAAGGTACAAGTGTTACTGTCTTCCCCTTTAAATCCCACCTATCTATCCCTTCAAGACCCACCTTTTTGTACACTGACAGTGTGATTGTATTCATAACAAAAACAAATATGTTTCGCAGGATCCTCTTCTGAAAGGACAGCGCTGCGTTATTCTAGCTGATGGCTTTTATGAATGGCGACGACAAGAGAAAGAGAAACAGCCCTTTTTCATTTATTTCCCACAAAGCCAAGAAGGAAAAGTGCCTAGTCAACACGGCACAAAAGAGGAGAGTTCTCAAAGTCTGGAGGTTGAGCAACGTGTGACATTTGGGCTTAGAAGTGCATTTGTTCACTCATTCTGATCATCCATTTTCCTCTATGTCTATTGCATCTACAGAGTTGATCAAGACAGTGAATGGACAGGGTGGCGTTTGCTAACAATGGCCGGACTCTTTGACAGTTGGACTCCACCTGGTGGTGGAGAGGCTCTCTACACATACACAGTTATTACTGTAGATGCATCACCAAATATTCAAAGCATCCATGACAGGTTAACTATACAAATATGATCAATAGTAGCGTCTCATTATCTTGTGTAGAGAGACCTCTGTGCTTGGTGTCATGGTGTTATCTCACAGGATGCCTGCTGTGCTGGATGGAGAGGAAGAAGTAAGACGGTGGTTGGACTTTGGAGAGGTGAAGTCACTGGAAGCCATGAAATTACTTCAGTCAAAGTCCTGCCTGACCTTTCATCCAGTCTCGTCGTTGGTTAACAATTCCCGCAACAATTCTCTAGAATGTTTGCAGCCGGTAAATCCCACGATTAAGAAGGTGAGAAAAAAAAGTAGATTTATGTCCATTTATTTGTATTTTTGCTTATTAGATGTTACTGGTAAAGCCCAAAAGTGTTTATCCTCTTAACATATAAAACTCTTTTAAAAAGTATGATGTATTATATGTTATGCACTAGGGATTTGAATATGTCGTTAATCTTTTACATAGTTGCATCTCGCAGGAAAATCAGTCATACGCGTCAATCCGTAGATATCACATTCCTGATTACTGCATATATTTATTTACCACTACCCTTAACCCCCGCCCAGACCCCTCAACCTTCAGCCAGTAGTAAAATGATGATGAGCTGGCTGAAGACTGCCTCGCCCACCAAGAGGAAGGATCCTGATGAAGATACTGCTGCTAAAGGACCTGAAGGAAAGCTTGAATCAGAAAAGCAGACAAAGCCACCTGGGCCTCTCCAGCAATGGCTGCTGGGTACAGGTTCCAGTAAGAAACCAAGGACTTTGTAATAAAAACAAAACTATTTGTGGATTGTCATGTTCTTTCTTATATATATAGTGAGCGAGCTTACATTTTATTCAATTGAAGATGTTGAATGACAAATGTCATCACAAAGTATTCAGTGTGAACACTTCAGAATGCTTTTGATGTCGTTTCTTTCAAGATTTTATACAATGCAATATATATTCACTGTTAGTTTTGGTGGATAAACCTTGTTCATTTCAAAGTTTTCGTTAATATTGACTTTGCATGTATAACATAACATTGCTCTCTCCATATCAGACATAAACATTTCTATTAAACATAAACATTAATTCCATAAAACCAATAAAGAAATATAATTTAAATAAACTAAATGTACAAAAGATTTATTCAACTTCATTTTATTTCCTTTATTACTTTGAAATACATTTACCTTGAACAATGTGTATGCGTTTTGCTTCAATAAATGTCATGAATAATTCAGTTTTACCCAGTTGTTGTCTAGTTGTGTTTATTTGTATATGCAATGCAGATAATAATAATAATAATTACAATTATAATGAACAAAAAGAGTCAGGCATAGGGCTGAGCATTTCAATTTTCCACCATCCTGAGCTACTGGTAGAGGCCTGACAAGATATGAATAAAAAACAATAGATGAAAGATGGCCTAAGCCACATCTTGTTCATGGCAGACTTGCAGAGGTTTGGTCATGCTGAGGTTTGATAATGAGAAGACAATACAGAAATCAGAATCGTCATAGCATGAATTGTAAAGAGAGATAGTCATATTCAAATTATGTCTGAATTTACCATCACCGATTACATTTGATGTGTACTGGATTAATGGGCTGCAATTTTCAGATGTAAGAGTGGGAGGGGTGAAGGGGCAGTGTTGGACTCCAGTGCTTCAAGACTTGGATGGTGGTACATCCTGCCAACAGAAGCATTTTTGAATACATGTCTGAGATGCAAATAAAGCATGTAGAATATGCCTTCTGTCAGGTCATCGCTTTATTTGAAGCAGAATGAGGAAGCAGTTGAGAGCATCCGGAAGTTCTGGTATGTACAGCTTTAATGCACTGATACACATCCCCGGTCACATCACACGTTCCAATTACACTGCGGGACTGGATCATATATAAAAAAAATCCCAAGAGCCATTCAAGTTTTCTGTAGAGTTTAGTAGGACGATTCTTTAGAACTGGTGAGAGGTGTCGGGACTGCGCAGGAAAATGTCTTCTTGTTTACTATGGGAGAGAGATTTAGCCTCTCAAGCATGTCGGTGTGTATGGCTGTAAATGTAAACTGTGCAGGATACTGAATGACAAAGGTGATTATGTTAAGGTAAAGGGTGAGGAAGAGACGAAGAAAGAGATGGGGTGAGAAAAAGAATGAGAGAGAGAGAGAGAGAGAGAGAGAGAGAGAGAGAGTCAGACGCAAGGCCAGAGAGGCTGAGGGTGAAATGTTGCGCCCCCTGGAGGTCTTTAGCAGCTACAAGACTCTGCTATTGGTTTGGCTCTATCGTTCCGGTCTAGTTTGATGGGCTCTGGGAACTCATTGTATAACTCCACTTCGGTTTCCTACAAAATAGAAAAAATATCTTGATGTTAAATCTTTAAATGCAAAGGAAAGATAATACAATATATTATAGAAATGCAGTGTGTTTTTCTAATCTCAGATGAAACGTATTACTTGAAACTTTAGGCATCACGAATCACATGTGTACAGATTTAAGCCTACAGTACACGTACCTGTTTGAGTGCGTTGCGTGCGATGGTTTGGAAAGCCTGCTCTACGTTGATGGCTTCCTTTGCGCTGGTCTCAAAGTACGGGATATTGTTCTTACTCTGGCACCAAGCCTGTGCTCGCTTGGTTGTTACCTGAGGGCCAGAATGTGTGAATTTTAGGAGATAAAACTGCTTGTAAGGTCGTAGGTCACTACTTGAAAAACACAAAATGCTGCAGGAACTACAATGTAAGAATCATATGTCTCATATACATTTTTTTGACCATTTAAGCATGCAAGCATTTGTGCAAATCTTAAATCGAATTGCACACGATTCATGGTATCATTTATGTGCATATAACAAATGGTGTGGGTGAGTTCTGTGTCAAAGAATAACATTTTTATGGTAAAAAGTCTGAGCACTGAAAAATAGCAATGCTTGACTTAAGAACCAAGACAAATTCATCAGTTCATATTGCAAAAAACAGCTGTATTCTGGATGTGTGGACAGGGTGTAGCTAACACATAATAACTCCCTGGCTACTTCATGTTCTCTTTACATAACCGACCTGGTGCTTTCAAAATATAGTTTACCAGACACTTTGATGACCTGGATGAATATTAACCTTCACAGATATAAATACAACCTACAAATAAAACACCCACAGAAGTGGTTACATCATACCACCCACCTGCCTATTCTCCAGATCAATTTTGTTGCCCAGCACCACGAATGGAAAGTTTTCTGGGTCGCGCGGACTGGCCTGGATGAGGAACTCGTCCCTCCAGCTGTCCAGTGTCTTAAAGGTGTTGGGGGCAGTGACGTCGAACACCAACACGCAGCAGTCGGCACCGCGGTAAAAAGCCACACCCAGCGACTGGAACCTCTCCTGACCTGCTGTGTCCCATATCTGGAGGATGATACAAATTATGCAAACATTCAAGTTAACTGTAAAAACATTAAATCAGTTTTCCATAAACAGCAATTTAATGAGTTATACACAAGGTTTTTTGGTCAGGCTAAATTTCTTTAGAATGATCTCATTTTATTACAGAACCGCTATATCATTTCTATGTAATTTTCAACTATTTAAAACCATGTCCCAATAATTTACAGTCATATACATTCAATGTACAATAATAATTTGCATATTTATGCTTGCTACATAAACTGAAGCTCAACATTTGAGGAGTCTTGGAAAAAACTAACATGTGCAAAACTGATGGAGTCAAAGCCCAGGACAACGGCTATAAAAAACACAATATTATAACAGAAAATTGCAGTCAATTTATGCCTTATTTCCTGCTTTTTGTTTTTCTACGCATTTTTGTGTATTAGAAATAAAAGCCATATCCCCTGATTGCTGTGGTTTGCCTTTTTGCCAAATATTTTTATTAAATAAACAACTTAAACGTGCTTTGTACATAGTGTACCATAGAACTCTTATTTTAATGGTTTAATTGAAACTGAGGGGCCATTAAAAGCAAATCTTGTACAAATACGCCCCCCAGACATCCCTTCAGACTATATTATTGTTTTTTAGTGATCTAACTCTTTGTGAGGAAGCAGGAAATGAAAAGGCTTTAGGCACTTTTAATATCAGGTCGTCATGTACTTTCAGAACTATTTGTCTATTTGAACTATGGTGTGCAACAATCTCTACCTGCATTGTGACAAGTCGGTCATCCACCATCACTTCTTTTGTCAAGAAATCTGCTCCTATAGTAGCTTTATACTGATTACTGAACTTCTTATTCACATATTGGTTCATCAGAGATGTCTTCCCGACCCTGTTGAGACAAACAGAGACTGCTGTAAACCGCTACTTAACAAATACTGGCGAGTAGTACAGGGAACTGAGAAGAGCAATGTACAGAAAAAGATGAGAAAGCAAAATATATACGATAAAGAAAAGATTGCCCTTTCTTTGAGCATTTAAGAGTATCTAACACCCGCAAACTCTCCCTTCCTCACCCCGCATCCCATCTATCTAACACATATTTGAGTTGGTGACTTAAAGGGATCATATGAAACAGCTACAACGAATATTATCGTTTGTTTAAGATGTAATGCAATGTGTATACACGATTTAAGGTACAAAAACGCTGTATTTTCCACATACCGTGCATGTTTGTATCTCCTCTCTGCCCCGCCTCTCTGAAACGCGCAGACTGTTTACAAAGCTCATCATTTTGAAAAGCGAGGTGTGTTATGATTGGCCAGTTAATCAGTGCGTAGTGATTGGTCGAATACTGCAAGCGTGTGACTGAAATGTAACGCCTCTTACCATATTTGGAACATCAGGTTCAAAAGCAATTGTACTGACAGGTACGCCCACCTTACTTCTGTATACATTTGGGCGGTCTTAGTTAAATCATACCATGAACTGATGTAGATTTGTGGGGGTGTGGTTACACGAGGCGTTTCAGGCAGGTCTTGGAGAGCATTCGCTTTTAGATAGAATGGATCTTTTGTTTCAACACTTTAATTTTAGCAATTTTTCGTGTCTAATACATGCATGAGCAACTTATAACACACCAAAGACACAGAAAAACCTGTATTCGCACCTTGTGACCCCTTTAACATAACTTGTGTTATTTTTACTAGGGAAGTAAACTATATAAAAATACTTGTTTATATTGTTGGTCATGCTGTCCATTCATTAGGTAAGGTGTAATTGCTGGAATTTCTAGCCGTATTCATACATGTCTTTCTACAGTTTAGAGCTGAACATCTAAACGCTTATGAGACATGCCTGTGCATCTTCTCTCTACACTTGAACGCAATGACTGGAAAGCGTGTAGTTTAATTAGTTTAGACTGTGTAGTGTCGATTTCTTGCCGAAGGAATGAGATAACATATTTACAAAACCTGCTCTGTAGAGCAGTTTTTCCGTTTAGGGCTACTGTAGAAACAACATTGTGAATTCCATGCAAGAGGACCCCAGGTGTATATAGATAAAAGTATAACGCTTCATTATGTACGGTCTTTATTCACATCTGAAGACATGGTTACGTACAGTATATTATATTGCATTTTTGTCAATAGATACTCCTTAATCTTACATATTGCACTTTTAAGAAGAGCCAGTCACAATCCACTAACACCGTTTCAGAAAACCCACAACAATGCTTTCTAAAAAAATAAATATCTTTGTTTGGATGAACAAAGCAAGACGTAGGATGGGGTTGAACAACATGAGGGTGAGAGTAAATACTATAACATGTTAAGGTTGGGTGAACTAATTCTTTTAAAGTGATAGTTCAAATTCTGTCATCATTTGCTCACCCTCATGGCATTTCATACCTATATAAATAACTTTGTTCTGATGAACACAGAGAAAGATATTTGCAAGAATGTTTGCAATAGTGGGAAAAATGTAATAGTAGTCAAAGGTGCCTAAGGACAGTCTGTGTTCCTAAATTGTTCAAAATATCTCACTTTCATCTTTCTTTGTGTTTAACAGAACAAAGAAATGTATCTAGGTTTGAGGGTGAGTAAACGATGACAGAATTTTTATTTCTGGGTGAGCTATCCCTTTAACATGTTTTGCATTACAAAACACTTCCTTTCTACCGATGACTGTCTTTTCACACTGTAAATGAAAAACGTGCAGTTTGTAAATGAATCAGATGGTGTGTGGGAGGTAAAGAGAACTGTCCCATATAACGTAATCCTCAAATGCGGAAGTAAACAACACAAGCAGACGCAACGCTACAAAGGCATCGTGTTGAAATGTGGAAACTCATGTGGAAACTCACCCGGAGTCTCCAAGGATGATCACCTTGAGTAGAACTTTCTTCCTCGATGTCATAGTGTCACAACTGTGGGGAAGAAGCACAAATTTTAACCGCACAGCTCATTCAAATTAAAAAGGAAGTGAAAGCAAAAACGTTTTATACTCAAATAGGTTATTTCAAGGAAATTGGCTGCAAACGTATATGACTACATTATAAACCACCATTCATACATTTGAACTTAGTCTACAGTGAGTTACAAAAGCCTTTTTGTTTTTACAACAGACCAAACCCATGATTCTGCTCGAACCCTCAAATTGGTCATGTGCACTGTAACTACCGAAGTCACGAGAATCAAACTCACAAACGGCATGCCGTCTGTCACAGGCTTCCTTTTTAAGACGCCGCTCACTACAACCTTTTGTTTTCAATCAATACAGGCCCATCTGCTGAGGTACAGCTCTATACACAGGCCAGGAAATGGAGAGAGATCATAGAGGAGGAATCATTACTAAAGCCTCCGGGAACTATATACAAGATGATGATGTTCCTCGGAATGCTTGTACAACAATAAGTTAAAATCAAAATACCAGCAGGTCTTCACTGGCAGATCTCAGGTCACGTGGCAAATATCATCAACCGTGGGCTGGGTTTTGACATGAACATGTCTTATAAAAGGACTTTCTATAATGTGAAAAAAAACAATTAAACACTTTTTTGGAAAAACACATTTGAGAATTTCTAAAACTAGCCGGAATTTTACTAAAAAAGGTTTTATTGCATCTTTTACAAAAACATAACGTTAGCTATTACAAGTCCCTCACAGAAAATGAGTATACAGAACTTCACAGTGAGATTCAGTGTCAAAACCCAGCCTCTGTTAACTGACAAACTCAAAATAAACAAAACATTGTGAAATAAAATTCAGGAGGTAAACAAAATACTTTATTCCAAAACCAGGATTACAAAAATAGCAAAACCAGTACGGTGCGGTGGTCAACAATTAACATGCCGCTGAACTAGAAGAGAAGACTCTCTGATGCAGCAAATACTGTAAAGAAAACAACAGCTGATCCTGAACTCTCAACACACTTCACTCGCATCTGCTGAGAGTCTGAAGATCTCCTCCAAAAAGTGCTTGATTCTGTTTATCATCATAACGTAAAGTCACGAACCTGGAACAATTTGACTTTCTTTTGAAGTACCTTACAGACACTGTTCAACTAACCAGCATGAAAAGAAATTATCAATAATAAACTATAGGAGACTGTGCAAATAAAAATATTTTAAAAAGAAAAAAATGATGATGTCTTTCATCAGATTGGCCCACATTGTTTCACTACTACTGCACAAAACAAATTGGAACAAATATTTAATAAAAAATACGGTGAATCCTGGATATCCACAAAACACCTTCTCACTACAAACAGACTCACATAAAATCACTATGATGGCTACAAATGCCTTTATGTCTATGTAATCTATATAAGACTGTTGTCTTTACCTTGTAAGCTGACTATCTGCATTGCTTTTAACAGCATCATACACACGTGATTTACAGTCGAGCTGACCTAGAACATAGCTACACTATCTAAACATGTTGTCCGGGTAGGGAACTGCACAGCCCAAGTGACTGCCAGCATTTTTTACGACTCCGTATTTAATCTGGAACCCATGATACTCGCTACAATCGGATCACATGGCACAAAGCACTTTTCCATCGTGAATAGGACCATCCACCCATTTCACAACATAGCAACTTTAAACATATCCACACATAACTTGACTTTCACGAGTTTTTGCTTTCCTGTAGCTGAGTGGTAAGAGCATTAAGTTAACAACGTAAGGTTGTGGGTTCGATCCCAGGGGATTGCAAATACCTATGTATAAATGTATAGGATAATGCAATGTAAGTCGCTTTGGATAAACGCCTAAATGTAAATGTAACTATACGGGCGCTTGGTTTATAGTGTTATGGAGCCATTAGATTTCCACAGTGAATCAATATCAATATCACATCTTTCGCAATACTAGACGTGTTCAGGCGACAGTAATGATGTTTTCAACATTCAGATAGAAGTGAATGTCGCGTGCTGGTTGTGCAATCAGCTGATCCGATATGAAAGTCAACAGCGCAGAGGAGTCCGACTCTCTCTCGTGGTCTGCTATGATATGGATGACATTAAGAAAGTGCACGTGTTGTTAACTCAATACACTAAATTGTTCAATTAAATTGTTAAAAATTGGGAAATGATTTAAAGGGTTCAGTTGTATAAAATGACAATCCGTTGTCAGGCCTGTCAATGTAACTAGAAACACCTGACCGTTCAGGGCCCGAGTCAACCTATTAAACTGTGTAAGTTAAATAAGCTTCTCAATTTAAACCCGAACGCAGCGGTTTTACACATTTCTAAACTAATACTGCATCTTTACAGCATAAAAAGAGCTGTCGGCCAGCTCGCTTGCTAACGTCAGTTAGCTGACACTAGTAAATCACACCATCTGCATTCATAACGCCCGATCAGACCCGTTTCAAAAGCTGCCAGCATGCGTCTCGACTTCTTCACTCACCTGGTTTATAAAGCAGGAGATCTAGCGGATATCAGTCTGTATTTGTGCTAGTGTTTTAGCCTGTGAGCTAAAATGCTGCCGTGTCCTCTCACAAGACTGATGCAAAACAAAAAAAACAACTCCCGTCCCTGTTGCTGCAGGGGGCTGACTCGTTTCCACTAGTGTGGGGGTGAATTAACCCGGAATGGGCAATACCGATACGAGTGCTTAAACCGTTGCTACCCCTCGGTTAACTGACGGCTCTTTTCTCTTTCTGTTTCGGGATCTGCTTTAACTTCCTCCAAAACAACCCTGCGATGGCCAACGATGTCATCACGCAGGGAACGTCATCGCGTAGGCACGGAACACGCCCGGTACTGAGAATGGTATAAGATCAATCGCATACAATTTATGAGATTTGAGATTGATGATATAAGATTTGCCAGGCAGGCCCTAAACACATTGACAGTTTTCTGCCTTATTTTATTAAATGTTCTTTCCTGTAGCTCTGTGGTAAGAGCATTGCGTCAACAACGCAGGGTTGTGGGTTCGATCCCAGGGGGTTGCACGTACCTATGTATAAATGTATAGGGTAATGCAATGTAAGTCGCTTTGGATAAAAGCGTCTGCTAAATGCATTAATGTATTAAAATGGCCCGTTATTACCTGTTATGTTTTTGTCCTAAATGGAATAATAGCTTCCTCTGCAGGATTTTGGCGGTACTGAAGGTTCAATGGCTGTGTAATGTTATCTGAGATCCAAATGTGTATTTATTTAAAATAATGTATAAACAATGTTATATTATATTAACCGACATATCACATGTAACGCAACAGTAAACATTTTTTTCAAAAAGCTTGATGAATAATATTTTTGGAAAAATTATTTATTACTTCAGGTATACAGGGGTGGGAATTTTATTCGTATACATATACATATACATATACATATACATATACATATACATATACATATACCAGATACTTTATTTTCCAAGTACTTAAGTACAAAACATAACCAGAGAAAGTACTTCTCAATGAAATAAAAAGTGAAATAAACACAGATTTTTTTGTACAAAAGGAAACGCACAGTTTATGTGCTTTATTTAAATCAGCTTTTTAAATGAATTTATTAAAAATAAAAAAAATCTAAGTTGTCAAGGAGAGATGTTTCCTAATGACGTCACTCAGAACGCCCGCCTCAAACATGGCGGCGCTCTTGAAGAACGTGTAGTTTTTGTAGAGGCTCGTAACTGTCGTACAGTTACCCATTAAATGTTGTTTTAACGACTAATGGGAGGGATATTATCACGTGCAGTATGGATAGACGATCGTTCACAGCTTCCCTTGTGGTAATGTGCATTTGATACGTGCGCGTGATCATTTATTTTCTAAGTATTATTAAGAAATCTATTTGATCTCTTTAAAATCAGCAACTTTCTTGATGACATTAGCTGTGAAAGTCATGGACATGCTTCCATAATAGTGTCTGCGATAATGGTGTCTTCTGTATGTTAATGCAGGTGTTATCTGGGGGAGTTTTCATCATGTCAAAGTCATGCTTTAGTGTTAAAAAACTTTAAAGGGGTTTTTGACTTTTTTTAGGGTGTGAAGTTATCTTCACTTGGAGTTGGGTCTGTTTTGTGTTAGATCGATTATTTTACGGTTATGTTTGCTATATTACTTTTATTTTTGTATTCATTTAAACTATTTATTTAGCAAAATTTACATTTATTTTTGTGAACAGATATGTCAACTCAAATGACTGATTATATGAAATATATTAACACAGTGATCTCTGAAGTGCCTCTGGTTTATGCTTGACACTCATAGCATTGGACTATTTGTCTTCAATTGTGTAAAAAAAATAAAACAGTTTGTACCGCATGCATGTTTGTTATATACTGTAAACTGCATATGAAGAACATTGTATTGTATTAATGTATTGTATTGTATTATCAGTAACTCCTGTTTGTGTTTGATGTAATTATGCATTGGATAGTTAACGTTTGATAATTTAATGTGTTTTTCGCTTCTAGGCAGGGGGCTGTGCAGGAATGTGTGTAGATCTCACTCTCTTCCCTCTGGACACCATAAAGACAAGATTACAGAGCCAGCAGGGCTTCTACAAGGCAGGAGGTTTCCGAGGCATCTATGCAGGGGTCCCATCTGCAGCTATAGGCTCCTTTCCAAATGGTGAAAGTTCATACAACACGTTTAAACAACAATAATTATGAATAATGTGTATGTATGTATACACAACTGAACAAATGTTTCTGTGAACAGAAAATGGATCTTACTATTATTAGTTATTATATTTTTTCTTAATACATTGTAAAGTATTACAAATGCATATAACATACATTCTGGCCGTCTGTCTATAATGCTCAGCATTAACTAATAAATACACATATGCCATTAACTGCACATTCTTTAACTAGTTACCCAATACTGACCTCAAGCAAAGTGATTCTGCTTGGTTCTAGCTGCTGCATTCTTCGTCACCTATGACAGCACCAAGTCTCTACTTGCTGGCTCCACTGCTTCACACCTGACCCCATCACTCACATGCTGGCTGCTTCACTAGGAGAAATTGTAGGTTATCTGTTCTCTTCTTCTTCTTCTTTTCCGTATATTCATAATTCTTTAAACATTGCAATGCAAAAATAACAATATGCTGCTATTTGGAAAATTTGATATAGCTTTCCACTGTATCTAATCTAATGCAGCCAGCACTGTTTAACACTTTTTGCCTTTTTAATCTATTCCGTAGTAATGGGCATTTTTGATCATATTACTAGACAGGTTAAAAAATGGAGCATGAGCTGTGTGCGTCATGGCAATAATAAAAAAAGATTTGAATTACAACACTGATACAAAAATGTATGTTTATAAACTATGAGAAGATAGCGTAGATAATTAAATAAACACTGTTAGATTATTTA
Organism: Triplophysa siluroides; assembly: GCA_006030095.1. NCBI lineage: Eukaryota > Metazoa > Chordata > Actinopteri > Cypriniformes > Nemacheilidae > Triplophysa > Triplophysa siluroides. The sequence goes on along the minus strand of VCII01000314.1, from coordinate 7,810,357 downwards.
AAATTCACCATCAATGTTTTTGAAAAAACACTAAACATTTAAAAGGAATATGGGCTCACCTGACATTCTGTGTTTAAATGTAACTATATGTTTGTACTGGTGCGGAGCAGGGCAAGGGTTCTCAATCCATTCCAATGGAAGTGAGCTTCACACTCCTGTGGAGCTCAACTTCAATAGGAATTACTTTAAAACACTTGCCCTGCTCTGCGAGTGGGGCAAAAAAGTCTATAACCTATTATTAACAGAAATTCAGTCCCCACAGGATGCGGCGTGAGGAGACTTGACAAACACCTTGTTCTTTTTATTTTCTTGCTTTGTGCCACATGCGTGCGGTGTAGCGTAAGGGCAGTTTCACACTAGCACTTTCAGGGTTTCCCACAGGTTTTTGAGAGACTGTCGCGGTGATGAGGTCACACAATAATTAGCATATTTGTGACATCAACACGTGAGTTTGGTCTAGTTTTGGCACTTGTTTCGCTGATCTATAACCCTTATATGCAACTGAATGCTATTTTTATAAAAATAAAATATTGATCCAACTAGCTGATACTTTAACTGCTGCTAAAATCCTGATTTATAAACGCGACATCGTCTGACAAAATCCCAATACATTTACATTGAAGAGCGAATATATGAGGTGATTTTGGCTATATTACTTGTTTGTCTCATGCAGCGCACGGCCTTTACGGCTGTTGCTCTTCTCATCAATGTGTTGTTATGTTATGAGTGCTATTTTATGATAAATGCAAGTAATTGTTTTATGGTAGATCACGTATAGCGGACACAATCAGGCTGAAATTAAGAAATATGGGAGAATACACTGTTGCTGTTACAGGGAGTTACACCTACAGAAAGCACACGCGCGCACACACAGCACCGTAGGGAGGACGAGAGCTCGCACGCGGACTGAGAAAGGATGTGTGGGAAACTGTGCTTTCGTTAAGTCATGATAAACTCAATCAGCCGTCTTCTCTGTCAATAACAGAGTCAACAGTGACTGTTGACGCTTACACGGAATGGCAAGTACACGGTTGAACGCATGTTGAAAACACAGCCAAATTTTAATCTGTTCACTGTCACGTGAGAGAGGCGTTGTCAAGACGCTGCACGCAACTTGGGAGAAGGAGAGAGAGGTGCTGAGCGCTCGCAACTCTACAATGAATTAAGTTTTAAATAGTAAAATACAAATAGAAATCATGAAAAATCCATTCTTGGCGGCCAGTGTTGACAGTGTTGCTGGCCGCGACGAATAAATCAATATGGGAAACGGACATCACAATGATATGTTCTTACAATAGACCAGTAGCCTATACATTTTTGGTTTGTTTAGAAACTATGGCAGCACAAATTAGACTATGCGGGCCCCCGTAGTCTTATTAATGAATGGGAAACACTGCACTTTTGTTGCACACCCGGGTTCAATTGACATCAAGTTCAGTTCCTTTGGATGATGTGAATGCTGTTTTTCAAACTCGGGTGGGCACCCGTGGACCACACCCGAATCCGCTTAAATAGAGTTGCCTGGGGTACGTTTCCCGTGAACGCCGGTAGGGTTCGCTGCTGATATGAACGCAGTCATACCAAATCGCGAAAGTGAAGAGCTATTAATGACATATGATTTGATAAAAATGTGTGTGTGTTTCAGTCACTTTCCTGACGAGTGTGACTGACGGTTCTCAAGCAGAAACTTGCAGCAAATCATTTTGATTTTTTTTTTTTTACAAATTAAATAGAAATTATGTCTTTTAATAACATATATGACATTATATTTACAAATGATTAAACCAAATTGCCCGCTCGTGACATTTGAACAGCGTTTCTTACCTTAAAACCAAAAGTAAACGGCTTTTCCTCACAGAAGGTCTGCATTCGGTAAAAATGAGCTAATACAAGATTTCAAATTCACATTTCATGTTCAGTTTTTTCTCATGTGGCAAGTAGCCGTGCGAAACAAGCCCCTTCAATGTGATACAAGACCATCCGCTTCGCGTCGGGTGCTGATCACACTGTCATCAGGGGCTTATTTCTGCGACAACAAACCGGCTGCCTGTACATTATCCCTTACTTAGTCGGGTACTTGTGTCCATCCTACCATTCCAACGAATTTCACCCCAAAATCAATGCAGAAAATAATATCTTTTCATTCAGGTACATAATTGCATAATCCTTTTTATAAATGAAAGTATGGACAAAGTGTAGTGTGTTTTTATGAACACTGTCCATATGTGGAATAACATATACAAACCACATACAGATAATGTTTTTACAGGTGTCATGCTAATAATCATTAATTGATGAATATAATGCAAATATAATTTCCTAGAAGATTAGAGGCAGTTTTCTTAGGGCAGTATTAAAACGAATCACCTGTTTTTCCATTCTCTTTTCTACGCCGTGGAAGGCACACTGTGTGAAATATGACTTTTGGCCTGCGGCTGGAACAGCTATCATTACCTACTAATTGCAGCCATTAAACATAGCCCAAAAATAAAAGTCCAGTGAACAGGTTAGCCTCTACCAATACCCAGGACATTTCAATATGAGGTGAAGATGAAGTCAGTCTGGTCTGTTGAAAACCCCTGGCATGTGTGGGATTTGCGCTCTTCAAAAGAGGGATTTTTAATAGCAGAGCCTCGGCCGAATCCCTGTGTGATTTGGGTACACGTTGCCCTGTTCAAAGCCTGTAATCCCACATCTTAGCCATGAAAGTCTTCCCCTTAGGCCGTCTGGAGCAGAAAACAAAGTCATTTTACTTATGTTACTTCTGATATTTTTGAGTTGTTTTAAATGATTTGTTCACAGTTAAATCACAGTTTTAGATTTGTGGTCGTCTAGGCATTTTGCACAATCGCTTGGAATATGCAAAGCTTTCCTATTCATCTTTCCTTCCAAGAAAGAAGGTGTTGCTTTAAATGACACAAGGAGTCTGACCTTATTCTCACCTTTACCAGCCTCCCCTAATTCCAGCCGTACTCTTCCACAGTCATATGATAAATCTGGATAAGTCTTGTCTTGCTCCATGATTGTGTAATATAACTTCTTCTTTCTTACTTCAGCGTTGTGATGTCACTGTAAGCGCGTGTACACGCAATAAAGAATGCTCTGCCTGATGGTGTCTGTCAGGGCCAGAGCAGGCTGTTATCTAGCCATTATATCAGATTTATCTTCATTCCCATTCGCCCAACACGCTCTCCGAAAGCTCATTTGTCAAGGTGAAGGAGCACTTTTCCCTGCATTTATAAACCATGTCTCTCCCTGCTGTGGCTGCATGAAAAACACAGCGCTGTGTGAATGGTGGAGCGGCTGGCACCCCGCTAAGTTTGGCACAGCAAATAATCCATGCATTGCCCATGAGAAAAAGGTTGCCGGTGATTTATTGTACAAATCAAGCCGGAGCTTTGTACCGTGGCTCATTTTCACCCCCTCCCTTGCCCTTACCTGGCAAGTCCATTACATGTCAAAAAATAGACAGGCAGTCCAAATGTGAAGTGCTGGGTTAACATGTTTTCGCTGCATATGCAATGGTATTATTAAGGGACGGGACGGGCGATGTGTCAGCCAGATATTAGTTTGTGCTTTTCCTGCAGATTGGAGGGACCCAGGGGGGATGCTGTTGTTATTTGTAGGATGATTTGGGGACGATTGTTCCAGATGCCTGTTGGATTTCGAGCTTCCTAAAGCTCTGTGGGTGCCGTGCGTCCCCGAGTTCAGAACCGGTTTGGAATGTTCCAATCTGGAATCACAGATGTGAGAGTGACCTGATGCACAAGAGCTATTTAATGCCGACAGCTGCACTGAATGATGATCACCACCCAATAACAATTCACCTACAGCAATGCTGTTACGTGTCATTTGCTTTTTAGGGTGATATGCAGTTGATATGAAGTGAACATGCAGAACTTTTACAATGCGGTGTAGAAGTCTATACATTCATTTAGGTGAATTATGTCAACATTTTTTAATCTGTAAAAGGAATGAAATGTGTATTTTAAGGGATACTTTACCCAAAAATGACAATTCTGTCATCATTTACTCACCTCCCGAGTTGTTCCAAATCTGTATACATTTCTTTGTTCTGATGAACATAGAGAAAGATATTTGGAAGAATGCTTATAACTACACAGATTTTCCCCCCATTGCCTCCAATAGTAGGACAAATCACTCAAATAATTTTTTTTGTTCTGTTGAACACAAGAGAAGACATTTTGAAGAATGTAGGACAGCAGCAGTTCTGGGGCACTTTGACTACCATAGTATTTTTTCTTTGGTAGTCAATGGGGGGCAAAATATGTCTGGTAATAAGCATTCTTCCAAATATCTTTCTCTGTGTTCATCAGAACAAAGACATTTATACAGATTTGGAACAACTCGAAGGTGAGTAAATGATGACAGATTTTTGGGTGAACTGTCCCTTTAAACTAAATACCCCACAACTGCAAAGACACGCACTTATTTTCAGATTTCATCAGCCCAGTTTTCCCCTTCACTGCTCCGTGTAAACTACCCAGAAATGCACAATGTCAGTAATTGATCAGGTACAATCTCTCTCCATCAACTCCCCTGTGAGATGATACCAAATTGCCGCGGCGCGCACTCGCGCCCACCAATTCAATTACTGCAAGAATTACTTGTCATATCCACTTCCCTCTGCATTTAGCGCAGTAATTTTGATCCTTTTGAGAATTACAAGAGGAGACGTGATGTTCAGTGTTTCATAAATGTTAACCCAGCGAAAAAAAGAATGTAATGAGCTCTGTAAAATAGATCCTGTCAGTTTGTGTATTAGACTGACGCGAGTAGCCTCCGTTTTTACCACTGGGTGGCACTCTTGCTACATGCATTTGCTTTTATATATTTCAACCTTTGATACTGAAAATAAGTGGTGAAAATAACAATTAAACACTTCCTTAGCTCTAATACTCTGCTTAAGTGTCAGTCGTGTTGTTTCCCAGAGTGCTTTAAAAGTTTGGTGAGAACACCACTTTGATCAGCAATCCAGCATGCAGTCAAATCTAAACTTTTGCACACGTGTTGGACGGTATCGCAGTAAAGTCTTCACACATGCTGTTCGGTAAGCCAAGTGGCCATTCGTCGAGCGCACCGACCCACTGTCGGGCTCACACAGAGCGCAAAGTACCATAGCTTGTTCACACAAGCCGTGCTTATATGCTGTGAAGCGGCTCTTAGATGAGCGAATACAGCAGCACCCTACGCCCGCACTCTCATTCAGAAAAGATTACTTTGAGCACCACACATCCAGTGTGAGTCTGGGGGTGAGGTGGGGGCGCTTTAAATTCCCTGTGGTTGTGGAGATTGCTTTCCATTCTCGGTTCGCAGAACTTCGCACTGGTATTTCCGCCCCCGGGATGGAGAGGATAAGATGCATAGCATCGGCTGTGCGGTTTCAGAGGGGTGTGACCGTAAAGAATAGCACTTGAATAAAAGCACGGTTCATCTACTAACAAAAGGATGTTTGGTGGGATTTCCATTAAATATATATGAGGTGTTTGAGAACCTGCTTATAGTCTGATTCATGCGAATTTTGTCATTCACATGTAATGGGGATTTCTCCTTCAATGAATGCAACAAAGATGCTGTAGTCACATTTTTAATTTTTTACATTCTTTGTTTTTGACAGGGGTTAGCTTAAGGCAGTTCTGGGTCGTAGTTAAATTATTATAATTATGAAGTCCTTTTCAAAAACATACTATTTAAAACGGCATCTTGAGAGAAAACAATCACACTGATATATTTTAATATCATGGGTATTGTCAATACCGGTATAGTGTGACACCCATACTATAAACTTTGAAATGTTAAATGTGTTGTTTTCTGTCATATTGCATTTTGCCTGTTTTTAATGGTTTGTGTGTTGCACAGCCCTATGTGACATGTTGACGTTATCTTCCTCTCACACAGGTTGCCTGTTTGATCCGTGTACCAACTGAAGTGGTAAAACAGAGGACGCAGGCCAATCCCTCCCGCAGTACCTACCGTGTGCTACTAAATACACTACAAGAAGAGGTGCGTGTGTACCGTAAAGTTGATTTACAGTCAAAAATATGCTTGAGCTCAGGCTGCACAACAATGGTTTATTAGATGCCTAATCTTGTATCTCTTCGACTTTCATTGCAGGGTTTCAGAGGGTTGTACAGAGGTTTGGCAGTACAGTCCTCAGGGAGGTAAGATAACTCTTCAGGATTCAAGTCTTGTTTTGTAAAAACATCCCCTTACCCAAGGCAAGCATAACTGATGCTCATGCTTATGGGTGAAAAATGTTCGAAGCAATGTTAAGCCAATTTTTGTGTTAGTTGATGTCTGTGTTCTGAATCTCAGTTTGCTCTAAATCTCAGTTTGCTCATTTAACGGGGTGATAGGACACAACTGAAAGGAATATTATCATTTGTTTTAGATGTAATGCAATCAAAAGCTCTGTACCGTGCATGTTTGTATCTCCTCTTTGTCCCGCCTCTCTGAAAAGCTCATCGCTCTGAAAAGCAAGGTGAGCAATGATTGGCCAGTTAACCAGTGCGTAGTGATTGGTCGAATAATGCAAGCGTGTGACGGAAATGTAACGCCTCTTACCATATTTGGAACATCAGGTTCCAACCCAATTGTACTGACAGGTACGCCCACCTTACTTGCGTATACATTTGGGGGGTCTAAGTCATATCATACCACGAACTGACGTAGATTTGTGGGGGTGTGGTTACACGAGGCGTTTTCAAGCAGGAACGGGTGAGCATTCGCTTTTAGAAAGAATTTTAGAAAAACTTTTGTTTCAACACTTTCATTTGTGCAATTTTAAGTGTCTAATACATGCATGGGCAACTTATAACACACCAAAGACACAGAAAAACATGTATTCGTGCCATGTGACCCCTTTAAAGGTGTAGTATAAGATTTATAGCGTCCACTAACGGTGAATTTGAGGATTGCAACAAATCTCTCAGTCCAAACACAACGGTGGCCACCACATTACAAAAAGATGTTGTCGACTGAGATGGCGTGTCTTCTCATGTTGATGCAGGGAAGAGATCATGCAGGCATTAGAAAGACTGTAGAAAGAGACATGTTTTATTTAGTATATAAAATAAAGGGTCTGTGGATTTTAAGTATAAAAAGAAGGATAAAAGTCAGGCAGGAGCTAAGACCTGCCTTAATATTATAAAGACTTTCCAGCAGATACGCGTTAGGACCCGAGGTACTAAGCCTTTTAGTGGAGATACTCATAGATATATATGGAGATTATACTTCCCAGCAGAGAGACGTTGGAGAGAAAGGTCGTCTAAAAATCACCCCCGAGGAGGTTGCTTTGATTCGGGTCAGTATGTGAGTAACATTGTTTTTTTGTGTTTGTTAGAACCAAGATATGGTGTTGTTGTTGTTATATTAGCTGTGTAACGGAGCAGTTTTGAGCATCATTGTTTATCTGGAACTAGTGTGCTGCTTATATATTCCTGTGTCGTCTTCGCTTATTTTATTCATTTGCATTATTATTTGGGTGGTCTAAGCTACGATAAAGCTAAGCATTTCATGCTTACATTGCACAGCACGTTTGAGGGCAGAGCTAACTAATAGTAAAACAACGCTGTTAAAGGCGTTTGATCTGACAGCAAGATAGCAGTTAGGAGTTAGTAGACGTTTCCCCCCCTTTGTAAAGTCAGGGACCACCGGACTACGTACCGCAGGGTAGAGGAAGAGTTGTTGGTCCATTTAGGGCTACTGTACAAAACATGGCGGCGCAACATGGCGAATTCAATGTATGTAGGCCTTCTCTGTATGTAGATATAAATAGCTTATTCTAATATAACATAACGGTTCATTACGTAAGTTCTTTATACACCTCTAAAGAAATAATTTTGTTTATAATATTGCATTTCTGTCAATAAAAAAAATCCCATATTGCTCCTTTAAGCCAATGTTTTCTTATTTTTTATATTAGCTATTTATCTAGTTAATTAAACGATTTTTTAATGAAACAAGGTGCACCAGAAACACGCACAAGGTGAAATGCAGTATACCCCCCCACACCTCACTTTTTTTTATGGATCTCTTGTTTTCATCCTTTGATTCATCATCTGTTTTCCTCTGCACCTGCACCGCATGATAATGCTTATCCAGTTCCCTCAAAGCTCATTTTTTATTTGTTTTCCGATTTGATTTTCTCGTCCTTCATGTCACGCATCGGCAGACGAAGGGAAACAGGCCGAAATATTCGACATCAAAGAAAACTTGTTGTCTGTGTGAAGGTGACACCCGTTTTTCCACCAGCCGATAGCGTCTCATGCTGCCGGGTGATCCTGTACTTATTTTCCGCCTCACTTAACGCACGTTATTCACGCAAATTCCATCTGGACGTAAAGGAAAAAAGGACAACAAGCTTTTTCTGATTTCTCCAAGGGCTTCTGAATAAATGAATACATTTTGGATGCGAGACACAGGCTCAGGCTGAATACTAAGGGCCAGATAAAATAGAGGTGCTGAGAGGTGCTCCGCTTCTTTCTGGGGATTGGCTTTGACGTGTGTCAGGAAGCTAATTCATTTTCTCGTCCCGCTATCTTATCCAGCACCGCAACCCTGTCAGGGTAAGTTTGTTTACCCCGGATGCCTAGTCCCCCTTACACAGGGATTTAATTGGGGTCTTCTCCATTATGCAGATTCATTAAAGAGCACTGGACATGATGAGATACAGTTTGTCGGGATGCTAGCCCATCATGTAGAAGAGAGAGAAGATGGTAAGCGGTTAGCCAAGGGGACCAAAACAAAAAGAAAACGTTATTGCATAATATGTGTTTTCCTGTACATCATATAAACACGGCTAAACTGGGCCCACAAATTATTTTTATTGACACTTTTTTTTTATTTTAATGCTCCTCGGAAAAGAACAGTATTGTAGTAGTTATTCTGAGTAAATCTGAGTTTTCAGCTTAATTAAATTGTCATTGTGCCAAATATTGGATCACAGTACACAGCTAGTCACCATTAGCCAGATGTGTTTACAATGTGTCAACGGAAACTTGAGACAATAAAATCTATTGCAAGTCTGGATCATGTAGGATCTAACTAGCTATCGCCAGTAGAGGGCGATACAGGATTAGGAAAAATCTGATAACCATCTGCATTAGTGCTGAGATAACTGCACCTCAGATTATCACCAACATCCAACAGAATTTCAGTTAACTTTATACAAGTTAAACGGTTAAGACAACATTTTCATGGTCACTTTTTAAGATTTTTAATCTGTTTTTAATTTATGGTTAGAATTATTTAGGCTGTTTTGCTGCAGTGCAAATTTGAAGAAAAATATTGTATTTGCAAGATGTTTTGTATATTTTAGCACTTTATCATGGTCAATTACTGTGGGAGACAGACAGAAGACAGTTTCACTTCACGAGTTCATGAATTCATTTCAGTAAATGGGGACTGGAGCTGTTGAGCTTCAGATATGACAATAAAAGAGGCCCATAGGACCAGTGCAATATTTTGAGGTTTTTGTTTTGGAATAAACCCTAACAATTTTCATTTTTGGGGGATCTGTTTCTTAGTTTCAAACAGTTTTTGAGTAGATTCAAGCTTTTGCCTGGGTTGTTTTCTTTTTATTGGGGCTTCGTTCATCACATATCTAAGACATAGATGGAAGACATTAGGATTCTGGCACAGTGTGCCAGACAAATTGTGTTTGTTTCTGATGACAACTGTTTAGTGCATTTAGCTTTATTTTGTCATGTTGAGGAGGAAATGGTTTTATAATATTGTAGTTTTTGTGTGTTTTTCTTTCGTTCGAGCCAGCTGAGTTTTATGCTTTCCAGTTCAGTGTCTTTGCTCTGATCTCTAGTTGACACTGAAGGCAGTGAGCCCCTGAGGTCTTGTCCGAGATCAATTTGTCTGACTTAGATGTGTGTTTATTGTGGTTTTTCATTGGTCACAGTGGAGCACACGGCAAACAGGTTAAGTGTGTTTATACTGTAGTGCGATGTTGATTTGAATTTGTTATTCTTATCTTTGATAAACACAAACACAGAGAGGATGGCAGGAGGAGGCGGGGCTTCATTTATGCTTTTATCAGTCTGTCAAATTTCCAGTTACAGTCATTTCCTGTCAGATTTCCGATTTTATTTGTTTTCTCTCTTATTTTCATTCATTTTTTAAATTCTGTATTTAATGTTATTTTGGCCTTATTCCAAACACCTATTACCAACCAACACCGTGTCCAAGCATTGATGTGTACTGTATATATATGACGTATATTTTTAGTTATGTGTTTCATGCTGTTGGATATAAAAATCATAATTTCTCGTAATATAATTTGTCAGTTACCTGTCTTTGTTGTGTGAACTACATACAAATATGAGAAATTTACATTTAGGCATTTAGCAGACGCTTTTATCCAAAGTGAAGATAAAGGAAACAATAAAGCGATTTGTCAATAGGAGGCAATAATACAGTAAGTGCTTATACCATACAATATTTCATAAAGATGGAACAATACCTATTGAGAGAGAGAGAGAGAGAGAGAGACTCTTATTTAGTTAATTGCTTTAATCAACTGTTGGAATTTTGCAAGTGCTGCTTTCTGAGGGAAAAGCTTTGTTTTGTCAGAGCTGGATTTAATATACTGTTACTTCAGTCAGATGTTGGCAAAGTCAAACCTTTAAGACCTTGTCGGTTAGTCGCGCCTCATTATTCGTTAGCAGATATTAAACACGGAAGTTGTGCACATTATCATAGTATTTCCCTATCCGATGTGTGCATGTGTATAGGAGATGTAAGCACATGTAGCGTACGTGTTGCAAGTTTGGATGTTTGTGTCGGCATTGATCCGTGCCAGTTAGTGTTTATTCTCTTCTGGTTGGCTGGCTGACTGATTTTCTGTTTATTTTAAGTGTGCCATATATGAGTGAATGATTTATTAAACACATGTGAAGACATGGAGGCTTCTCCTCTATCTTTCACATAAACAGATCTCGCCTCCAGCTGAAATGTGAGAGTTTGAAAAAGGGAATATTAAAGAATGTGGTGTTGAAATAAAGGTGCTCTTCTGTGTTTAAACACGGCTGCTTCTGGCACGAGGGGGTTGCATGTCAACTGAAACGCAGTTGACCAACTGTTGCGTTGGCTGCTGGAGAGAAAAAAACAAACCTCAAACTAACTTGTTAATCCAGATCCCCCTGCGGTGAACCTCACATTTTATATCTACATCAGTGATGACTCTTCCAACTGTATCCAAACTGTGTGACAGCAGTTGCCACATTCTTCAAGTTAAAGGGATAGTTCACCCAAAAATGAAAATTCTGTCATCATTATTTAACCTCTTGTCATTTCAAACCTGTATGACTTAAAAGAACATAAAAGAAGATATTTTGAAGAATGTTACTAACTGGCACCCATTCACTTGCATTGGTTTTGTGTTCATACAATAGAAGTGAATGGGTGCCAGCATAGTTATTATAGTTTTGATGTTAGTTTTAGTTAGTTTTATATTGAATTTGCTTTAATTTTTAGATCCATAGTTTTTGTAAATTTTTGTAAAAGTTTAAGCAATTTTGGTGTATGATTAAGTCATTTAATAAGGTATTTTTTTATTATATTTAAGATTAATCTATTTGTATTGTAGTTCTATTTTAGTGCTTAACTTATTTCAGTTTATTTTTTGAGGCAATTTTTCATTTAGTTTAAGTTTTTCTAATAATTTTTAGCTCAGTATTTCATTTAATTTCAATGAACGAAACGAAATTATAAAAACGAAATTATAATTTTAGTAAACTAAAATAACCTTGGCTGCCTGCGCTGTTCGGTTACCGACTTTACTCAATCGTGATACTTTGCTTTTGGTGTTAAACACAACATTGCACTTATTGGCATGCAAAGATTGGCTGGCTTTACGTAACTTTCACAAGTTAGTTGCGTTTTACTTCCCAGTCGCTCCACTTTACGTGCCAGTCAGGACTGAGGTGGCCACTTCCTTTCTAAAGTCAAACGTTTCCAAAATAAGCTGCAAGCTTTGGACTAGTCTGCTTCTCTGAGAGTAACACCATTTTAAAGAAAATTACCTAAGAAGAATTCATGTTTGCTGGAGGAACTCAGCGTGTTTTGTCCAAGGTGTAGAGAGGTTTAGTAGTGTGTGTGTGCGCGTGTGTGTCTCAGACTGAAGACTCAGAATGAGCCATGCAGTACGTGTGTGTCTGGCTGCGGGTTGCTCCGGCCGTCCACTCTTTACTCTCCCTGAGGGACTGGTTTTGGCAGGTCTCCCCGCAAGGCTGTTGATCAGCATTACGGGAATCCTCATATATGATGGCTCTGAACAAGACACTCCATTCGTCTGAGTTATTCTGATGAGTAATAATTGAATACAGACTTTCCATGCTTAAAAAAAGACCTGGTGTACGTCTACTTGCTTTTGTAGAAATGCTTAAAGTATCTTCCAGACCACTGAATGCACTTTCACAATTGCGGTAGCCAGCATTATATACAGAGATTAATGTAACGTTCATAGTGTCACTGTGCACTTCAAACTCCCATTCCTGCTAGACTCCAATCTGTCATTTTGTTGATTCATGTCTCACGCTGGGACTCCTGTCTAGCAGCCGTCTCGGTGCAAGCACAGCTGTTAAATTGTCCTTTTTTACCCACAATCCTCGGCTGCGCATGTTCCTCTCACTGATAGCGCAAGACTGTGTATTCCTGCCAAGGTTTCTGCAATGGGATCCTCAGAACTGCCTGATATGTTGATATTTCTGTCCAACTTTGTACCGATAATCTAAATCTTCCCATGGAAAATTGTTTTGACTTTAGATGTCTTTAGAAGTGAGCACAAAGACGGCTCTCAAATTGACCTGAAAGCATGTTCTCAGGCATCCACCTAGCAATATTTCATCATTTATACAGCACTGTAGACCTTCAGTCAAAAAAAGAAATAATCTGTACAGACATTTATCAGATATACTCAGCGTCATGTTGCCCTGCATTGTGAGTTTGCTTGTATAGAGTTTGGTAACTCCAGCTACCTTTCAATACAACACATCTCAAAAACCATTACAATCTCAAAAGCATCATGATTCAGTACATTGCGGTTTATTAGGGTTTCTCAGCAGCGGAAGTCATCATAGTTGGTCAAACTTCTATAGAGGTTAATGGGAGACTACCACAAATATATTTTTTGCATTCTCATTTGCTCAAATAGCAAAATAAAAACTCAACAATACTGTTATAATAAGGGATGGGAACCGAGAACCGGTTCTTCTTTAGAACCGGTGCCAAGTGAATCGATTCCTTGGAACCGTTAGCGTACCTGCTTAACGATTCCGCTTATCGGTTCCGCTCGTTGCAAATGTGTCAACGCGCTGCGTTGTTTTGGTTACGCAGCAAACATGTAATCGAGGCAGAAGCCATTCGGTCATTTGCAACAACTGTAAAAGTTTAATTTCGGCAAGGGGGGAACTACCTCCAATATGCAGAAACATTTGGCCACACAGCACGCAATTCATTTGCAGGACTGTCGCGTGTTTGATACACTACTACTTAGCGACACAGCAACAACAAGTGAGTCAAGCAGCAGCGGAGCTAACGAGACGTCATCTGCTATTAATGCCGAAGGTAACTTCTCTATTTAGTTAATGTGAGCGCCATTTCATTGTGTAAACTTTTACTATATATGAATAATAATCTCCATTGTCATTGTCAATCAAATTTAGATGATGATGACCTTGACTGTTTAGTCTGTGTTTTTAGTTTTTATGGCACTTAAATGGCAGTTTTTTTTTTTTTCTGGACCAATGATGAATGTGAAAAAATTCTATAGGTCCCTGGACTTTACTTTGTAGCCTACTTTTAGGTTTGTTCTGAGGTTGCTACACATAATCTGTGTATACTCTGAGTATGTGCTATGTTCTTATCAGATATTAAAGCGAGTTAATACAAACAAACAAATTTGTACTTATTCCCTCACCCAATGAGAATCGATAAGAGAATCGATAAGGAATCGGATCGATAAGCAATATCGATAATGGAATCGGAATCGTTAAATTCTTATCAATTCCCATCCCTAGTTATAATACTGCCACATCCATTTCTTCTCAGACAATGGAATTTGCTTGTCAATTTATCTGTTGTTAGGTCCGTATTCAGTGGTGGGCAGTAGGCTACATTATCACCTAATTCAGTTTAACTTGGCGCAGTGATATGGAATTGTAATTCGGTTGACAGATCTGGAACTACTTCAAAGCCAGGTGTGCGTTTAACTGAAAAATAATGCACACCCGTGGAACATTCGTCAGCCAATCAGAATTAAGCATTCAACAGCCCCGTGGTATAAAAATGATACAAAGTATAGTGTTATAAATGTACATACTTAAGAAAAAAAAAAAAAGATAAACATTTTGGAGGATTTACGATGCTGATGACCTTTGATCATTTACTCACCCTCATGTCATGTATGACTTTTATAAATATCGGTAACCAAACACTGGACCCCACTGATTTCCATTGTATGGACACAAAACCTTTTCTCAAAATATCTGTTTTGTGTTCCACAGAAGATAGAGTCGTATATAGGTTTTGAATCGCATGAGGGTCAATAAATGATGACAGACTTTTAAGATGGGCGTCTTTTATTTTGATGAATCACTTTCAAAGTGCAAACACAATGCATTCGAATTTAAAAGGTAAGATGTAAAACTTTTTGTGTGCTGAAAAAAAAACGTACATTGATCGCTTTCTTGATCCTTAAAACAAATCTTTGGCTTTGCCCTCTTTCGTATTTTAATTCATTTGTTGACTTTGACAGTCACTCATGTAAAGTTTGTCGCCGTGGGTTTGTGTCCTCGTTCTTGGGTTAGGTTGTTTTAATTAGCATATCTCACTAGGTCTCGGGGTTATGTTTGCTTCCCACAATTTTCTGCATGTTTGCCTCAATCCAAGCAGAAAACCATCTCAGGCCCTCACATGTGGTTTCAATAAGGGCCGCCGATCTGGCTCGGGACCGAGAGAGAGAGGGGGGAGAGAGTGAGTGAGTGAGAGAGGGGGTATAATAGTAACTAAGGTTAGGGGGGCTCTTGTCTCTCTGATACCCCATAGACCTGTGACCTAAGCTTGAGTATGCCTCTGAGCAACAATGAACTAACATTCACACAGTTACCAGGACATAAATAAAATGAACCAGCGAGTGAACAAACGCAAGTCTAAGAAAGGCAGAAAGAATGGGCTATCCCATCTAGAGGGTGATCCCTTCTCATGAAAGAGCTGTGCCCTTGTAAAACAAGTGTGAGGTTAACCTCTAATTGTAGGGTGAGCTGTGCTGTCTGACGCTGTGATTTATTTCCCTCGCCCGGTTTTTTTCTGTCCTTCAATAAACCATCAAGGGGCGTTTACACTGACGGCAACTCGAAGCGTTTCACTGAGAGCATGTCATTTCTGGCGAAGTGATATGTTTATTTGTGATCAAATTTGGCCAAGTTGCCCAGTCCATCAATAACGCGGGTGACCAGCAGTAGGGACGACTATTACCGCCCAATAGTTCATCCAAAAATGAAAATCCTGTCATCATTTACTCGCCCTCTTGACATCTTAACCGAACAACGGCGGCAACCATTCACTTCTATTGTATGGACACAGAACCAATGCAAGTGAATGGGTACCGCCGTTGTTTGGTTACCAACATTCTTCAAAATATATTTTTTTGTGTTCTGCAAAAGAAAGAAAGTCAAACATGTTTGAAATGACAAAAGGGTGCGTAAATAATGACAGAAATCTTGGGTAAACTGTCCCTTTAACTCTATCTCTATTCTTGTCATTTTTACCCATCCTACACCTTCTCTGAACACATCTTTGCCTCAGGTTCCGTGATGCTTATATTCCCTGAAGCTGTGTACTTAACCCCAGCCGTCTCCGGAGAAATATAGAGCTTGATCACCGACGTGCACGATAATCGGAGGTTGAAGGTGAGCGGCTCAAGCGACAGTAATGTTATTATTACAGCTTGCGAACCGGGAGCCCGTTCGGATCTATAATTGTCCTAGATTTGCTCTGAACATTGCATTTATCTGCAATTATCATTTCTCAAACCCAGAAAACAAAAAGAGTCGGGGGTTTTCCTTCGCAAGTTTGACCCAACAATCAGCGCTGACTTCACATTTCAGCATTTCCTGCGATCGTAAGGTCAACAGATGCGTTGATGTAACGCACGTCTAGCGCCAGATTTTTATCTGGCAGGGTAATATAAATGAACTCCCATTGTTTGAAGCACCTCATATAAATCACAGAACACAGAATGCTGTGCACTCTCATCTATTAGCGAACAAGTAATCGTGGCCAATTCAGCCACACTATTGCTCTCACGAGAGATAGTATTGGACCAAAATGAATGAAATCATAATGATGTCATTTGCAACACGCAGTCATAAAAAGGCTGCGATCAATGCGCCAGGTAGATCATTTTTGTTCGCTTCTGCCCAGGGCCTAACCGTACCCATGACTAATATCAGAAAAAATAGCAGAACTGATATCTTCTGAGGGTTAAATCTTGTGTAGATGATTGGTGGGTTAGGAGGAGCCACCTGCTGAAGCCCTGAGAGCTGAAGATCGACTGTAATGTTTAGTTTAGCTCACATAACAGCGGCCCACGGCTGGAAACATCTGTAGGGAGCTGTCAGGTTTGGGGGTGAGCGCATGATGTCACTGCTTTATGTCAAAATGTGTTGCAGTAATTCAGGCCTCCGTGTGGAGGAAATCGCTCTTGACTTTTTCGGTTTCCACCGTCCAGCATTTGTTTGCGGTGTTCGCTGCAGTTTTGCTAGAGCTCGTGCTTCGAGGGAGGGGATTTGAACAAACTGTATATTATGTATTAAACCTGCCGTGCCTCTCGTCTCACAATTCACAGTCTGTTCTGTAGGCATGAATCATACCTGCGGTTTGTTGAGGACAGGTGTGTTATTAGGTTTCTAAGTGATTTGATTTATGATTTTTCCTGGCAGACAATAAAAATGCTGGACTAGAATAAGAATAATACAGACCTGTGGGTGGCCTCTCGACTAAACCAATAAGCAACCACACAGAACACCCTGATATTAAGGCAGGTTTTGGTCGGGTGAGCGACACTCCCATGTTCTTCTTGCACTAATCTATTTTCTTATTTTAAAGGGATACTCCACCCAAAAACGAACATTCTGTCAGAAAATAATCCCCCCCAGTTGTTGCAAACCCGTATAGATTTCTTTGTTCTGTTGAACACAAAGAAAGATTTACATTTACATTTAGTCATTTAGCAGATGCTTTTATCCAAAGCGACTTACAGAGAGTTCAGGGAGCAAGGCTGGGCGATATATCGTACAATTCTTATTCTCTCAGTTTCTCAATGACTTGCGGTTAAATGCCGCCACATCCGAAATCCAGAGGGCGCTCTTGTGCAGAAACTCTGAACATGGGAAACAGAAGAAGAACAATTAGTTCCTGGAAATGCCTGGGGTCATATTCTATCGCTGTTCTTCAAACCTTTTCAGGTATATTCATGATAATGAAGTTGATTTATAGTAATGATGATAGACGAGCGTTGCTTTTTCCAATACACATTATAAACGACTCAATCTCGTAGTGATTTTAGATCGAGCAGTACTTCCTGCTGATAAAACAGCCGCAGTTCCTGTAGCTGCTTAGAAACGCTTTCCACTTAGAAACGCTTTCCTGTAGCTCAGTGGTAAGAGCACTGCGTTAACAACGCAAGGGTGTGGGTTCGATTCCAGGGGATTGCAAATGCCTATGTATAAATGTATAGGATAAAGCAATGTAAGTCGCTTTGGATAAAAGCGTCTGCCAAATATGTAAATGTAAATGTAAACAGTTCACTGAAGAATCGATTTAGACGTGTATAATAAGCCTGAATCGCGATATATATCGCCCAACCCTAGGTGCTTATACAAAGTTACTAGTTTCAACAAAAGCCAGACCAATACCTGTTCAGAGAAAGAGAGTTTTTTTTTCTCATTTGTCTGTCAAGTATTCACAGAAGAGATGTGTTTTAAGTAGTTTTTTTAATGTTGTGAGAGATGTGGTCGACTGGACTGAGTAAGAAAGAATGTTCTACCAGGAAGGAGATATTTGGAAAAATGTTAGAAACTGACATTTCTGGGACATGACTGACTGCCATAGTAGAAAAAATGAAATTGGTAGTCAAAGGTGTGCTAGGACTGTTTGTTTTCCTACATTCTTTAAAATATCTCATTTTGTGCAAATTTTTTCCTATGGTAGTCAATGATGTTCCAGAAATGTAAGTTGCTAGCATTTTTTCAAAAATATTTATTTGTGTTCATCGGAGTAAATTTAAATTAAAATGTTTGGGTGGACTATCCCTTAAAATCAATTTATTCTGTCTGCTATTTTATTTTGTAATTTTGACAAAATATACAGTGACCAAAAAGTGATGTCCAAGATTAGACAATTGACATTTTAATGGGGCTTGGCATTAGAAACGAGACATATGCAAAGTTTATAAAGTCATAGACTACAAAATATTACCACAACAGAGAATCAATAAATCTTAAAGACACATAATTGTGGTCAATGTATGCTTTATTTTCTGTGAGCTTTTTGTTGTGATTTTTATTAGAATAAAAGCAAACAGGGTATATGTCGAACGTCAACTTGTTGATTTTTTTTAGCGTTACATTCAAATGTCAGTGAAATGAAATATAAAAAAACCTTAAAATATCAATCTGCATGTATAATGTACATTGCTTTATCTAATATTTAGTATCTTTTCTTTAAGGTATTTTGGGGAAAACACCTCCTAATTATGTCACGTTAGGCTACAATGCGGTTAGAACAATGTGGATGTACAGTTGATCCTTTACAAAATAACTTTTGTTGGTCTCCATATTTGCAAGTGTTTGTTCAGGCCATATGAAACTGGACATGTGTTTGATTCAGCTCTGCATACACACCTTCTGCACAACGTCTTCAAGATAACACGTTTCCAAACATCTTTATCAGGCTGAGGTCATTGCACAATATTTATGCTTGTTGGTTGTCAGTTATGCCTTTCCAAATGCATCTCTCTGCTCCTAGAGGCATGAGTCGTGTACTAAATTCTGTTACCTGAACGTTTTATGTGACAGCTCTGAATGCTGTCAAACCCTGTCTGTCCAAACTCTATCTTGTTCCGTCTTCATCTTTTCCCTCAGGACAACCATCCATCTCTTATCTGTCAATAACTAATTGGACCAGCCGGAGGCCATCCCATGTCACATAACACATACAGTAGATTATAAATTGGCTCGTTGGAAAGATTTCCTCTGACATCACATTTCTCGCTTTTATGAAGGGCCCTCCACGCCAGATTGACAGCTTGTTTGTTGGCGTGACATATGCACCTGTGACTTACATTGGTCACAGTTGGACTTAAATTACCTATTAGTTTAGCGCAAAACGCCGGTGTTCACCTGCTCGAATGAGAACAATGGAAACAAACGAATCACTTGTAGCAGATGCGTGTCGGCGGAAGACCCGATAGCTTGTTGATAGGGGAGCAGTCTGTGTTTTTACTCTGCTTTGTTCACTTGATGTCAGCCTGGCACACTTGCTGCGACGGGACAATGCAACCGTGGCCAGAAAATTCCCCCACAATGTAAATATTATGTGATGGTTCTTCTGGGAAGCGTTTTCACTCATAGATGGAATTGCGCTGTTGAATATTTGCCAGTTGACTGGATCCAAACAGTCCTTCTCCACATAACCCCTCCCTCCCACTTATTCCTCCTTTCTTTACCCCTCCAGCGTGAAACAAGTCTTAATTTGTTAAGACGTTATTGCCTGGAGTTTTACCTGTCACGGGCGCTGATAGAAACCTGAAATCCGATTGGATGGTTGCAACATTCCTGTCCCTCGATTGGCTGATTGGGGCTCTGCTCCAGGCCTGGTTTGGCTTGTTCAAGCACGGTGGGTGAAAGCGTTCATGAGATCGTGAGCTATTCTGCCTGTCAGTAAGAATTTCTCAGGCAGTGAGTTCATGTAAGCGCGCACAAAAGAGCTGCGAAGACTCGCGGCGCTGCTGATTCATGCCTTCTGCGTACTTAACAGCCAGAAATGCTGCTGCACGACGAGTGTTACGGGAAAGTTTCTGTTTAAAACCTCAAATCAACCTCTCCCCACGTATTTGACTTTTGAATGTACATTACCAAGTGTGTTTCAGTCGAGGGAGCTGTAAGAGGGAGAATAGGCCTCATTCCTCCCCACAGCCAAGATTTTATGGCCGTAGGGAAGCATGAAACGCAAGACAGCAACCCCCCTCCCAACACCACCTCTGATAAAGTGTTTAGGGCATCCCGCTGGCTTGCTTTCACATCATTGATTTTCTATTATTTATGTGTTTGTTTATTTTCTAACTAGGTTTTTTATAGTGCTGGAAATCCGTTATTCAAAGCGAACAAAAGAACAGAAGAAAAGCGTCTTGATTTTGATTAACCCCGACATCAAACTAGTGTGTGAAACCGTGAAAAACATCAAACTGAATTGTGGGTAAAACACTGTGGTAATTAGAGGTATTGACTGATTGTTCTGTAAATGGTGATAATCATAGATGGTTAAACGTAATGTGGATTTAGTCTGTAATTAGTGGAGCTTGTTCAAGCTCATAAAGTTTGTGGAGTTAGCAACTTGAACCAATAAAGTATATCATTTCATCCCACACCGTTTGTGTTACATAGATACGTGATTATCAAACTTATACAACTTGTGATCAGATAAAGCTGAAGAAAGGATAGCTTTGTGATTTTTCCTTTAACAAACACCACTTCTTTAAAAAATGTAACAATTGAGTGTGCTTTATCTTGTTACAGCGTCGGAAAAAAAAAGATTAAAAAAAATTACGAATTTTAATTTAATTAGCATTTCTTGGATGTATTGTGGCCATTCCAGTCCAGTGTCTGTTGAATTCAGAAGTGACATAAAGTCATCCAACAGCAATGTGAAAGACTGACAGCATGACATGAAACATGACGACTGATCAAAATCGAGGTTATCACATCAAAAATTATATTTGAACTTTTAATAAAAAATTGTAAAAATATTATTTTTCTATTGCTTAAAAGTGAATATATACTTGTTTTTTGTATGCAGTATTTGATGTCTGAATAAACACAGAGCATCTTTTTTTTATGTTATTTTGACCTGTTTCTCCTGTAAATAAATGTAAATAGAAACAATATTTTTATTTGAAATTCTAATTTGGTAGAAATATTGTCAGTAGTTCACAGAAGTAAACTATAATTATTATTTTTCCTAAACACATACCTATAAAATGTTAATTCAGAATAGCTGAAAATCATTTTGAAAAAGTCTCAAATTTCCACCGCTGTATTGTTGAAGAGAGCTATTTTTCTATAAAGTCTGTTTTTCCTCCATGATTAGAAAAGTAAAGATAATAAATCTCTCTGTCAAACACATAAACACACACAGTACCGTGACAGTGGTGTGCAAACATGCCTGTGCAAACACAATGTGACACCCACACGTGCACGCACACACCTGTGAAGAGCCTCGTAAATCACTCAGGACGCAAACAGGTTCAACGACATGTTTGACTTTGGGCAGATGGCTTTGCATTATAAAACTCGCTTTCTGTCTTGAGTTCTCATCCCCTCCTTCTCTCCAGCAATTTGTTCTTGTTTGTTCCTCATCACACAAGCTGTCATTTACACACACTTCGGATACATTTGCTCGAGCTTTAAACGTGTCAAAAAAGGTGTGCATGCTCGCAGATAAACACAGGTTTTTGTTTTAACGTGCCCATATGTAACCATATGTTCGCATTGCTATGGTTCAGGTGTTGCTTTCTAACTGATATCAAACCTCAGAAGTTAACGTGGGGCGTGTGGCTCTCGTAAGCATAGAACAAACAGTGTGTGCAAATATAAGCGTGTGCAAAAAATCGAATATTGAATTGAAATGATCCGTTTGTATGAATACCCCTCATCTTGCTTTGTCTACCATATTCGTTTTTTAACTGAGCTTGTCACAATACACTGAGAGATTTCTAGCTGGCTGGGTTTTGGAACAGATGTGTGTGTGTGAGAGACAAGGCCTGTTAAAGTGGACATTTTCCACAGCTTTCAGTAATAAAGTGAAGATTAGTCTTTCCAAATCCAGTTCACCTTCAGTCCGTCTGCTGTTCTCATACCATGTGCTGCTGAATCACTACTCGACTGATGACTTATCCACCTGGCCCTCATCTACTTCCTGTCATGCAGTCCCACTCTTTTTGCCTCTTTTTCTTCTCTCTCCGAGCGTCTCTGGAGTGGCCAGTATGTCCTCCGGCTAGACCTGAGCAATATCCTCTTTCTGCTTTGCTTTAATAATTCGTCTTTTTATTTCTGCCCTGCACAACGCTGTCTTTCTTCACTCTGCTGTCACTTTGGAACACATTGGTCAGTCCTGTAGAATTGTGATTTATTTCATTGTCATTCTCTTTACATTATCCAGTACTGATGTAGCAATGGTCCTGTAGCTCAAATGTAGTAATATAATCTAGTCCTTACTTTTACATTACAAGCATGAACTAAAGTTTAAAGTTAAAGGCATTTGTATCAGGTGGACACATTATTTTTTTTATTTGTTATACAGTATACATTTTAAATGTGAATCAAATCAAAGTGAACTTTGTAAATATTTAGGGACACGCTTTTATAAGGAAGCTAACAGACATGCTGATTATCTAGATTTTTGAAATCCCTACTAACAAAAATTGTCAATGCCATGAAAAACTTCTCAAAATCATTAAACGCTTTAACTTTAAAAAGTGCATCAAAGATCCCAATGGGTACTCAAAGAAGCCTAAAATGTATTTTTAGTGCCTCAAAACTCCTTTCCTTATAGTAAGGTTACTAGTGAAACCATTTATAGTCTTACTTCTAGGAACCTGTGTGATTCTTGAAAAACTTTGTATTTAGTTCTGAATTTGAGTCACATTTTCTCCTAGAAAGGTCCCCAAAATGTGTTTGGATATTCTCCCCTAAAATGTATAATCATACATGTATTTTTTCTGTACATGTTTTTTTCTTCTTTTTTTTCTGGTCAATTGTGCACTTAATTCCAAAAAAACGGATTTGTGGCTTTTTATCCCACTGCAAAATGACTTACTACATTTAATTACTATAAAAATATAATTTGGACTCAAATGGAGTGAAGCACATTAAAACACAATTGAATCTAATCAAAGCAAAATGAAAACGAATGTGATTTAAATGAATCTAATCGAAGTGAATCAGATTTGAGATTGATCTTTCTCTCCTCTCATTGGTATTCATGCAGTGCCGTCTGACCTATTAAAGCCATTTGTCAAATAGCATGCAAACCGCAACCCGTCCAATCAGCCTTCATTTAAATGCATTTTGACATCTGTTTTCCCAGATGCCACACGGGCGGGCAGGAGCCTGACAGCGTAGAGTAGTGCAGAATACTAATATTGTCACCGGTGACCCAGCACACCCACATAAACACACAGCCAACCTTATCTGTCAATGACAGTTACACACCTGACAGTTGCTCGAGAATCCTTTAAGAGAGAGTGTTTGATACACGTTACTATATGTTGTTTGTCAGTTGTTCGGATGTTGTCTTTTTCTTTGCAAGTCAACAATACGTACAGTTGTCCAAACCAAAAATGAAAGCGTGTTGGAGTGTGTCACTAATATCAGAGCACACATGTGCCGTCATCTACTGAACTATCTCTTCATCATGAAGAAGCTCACTGGCCTCTCGTCCAAAACCTGCTTTCCATCCTTCTGTCTTTTCCATCTCCATCATGCGCTCCCTCGTCATCCATTACGACCTTATCAATATAAATCTGACCATCTGCGTTGTTCAGGCGCCACGTCTCTGCCAGAAGTGTAAGACTGATGCATAAATCAGCTGTACCTCATTTCTGCCTGCGGATTCCTCAAAGCGTTCAACTTCTCCTGAGCACCGAGACGCAGAATTTATCATGTCAGTAATAAAAGACAGGTGGCTGATTTAGCTTTTGGAAGAAGCACACACACTCCCCAGTGTCGGGTCACATTGCACCAATCTGTTCTTCGGGTTAAAATCAGGGGATATCAGATGTTTGGCAGTTGTCACGATGGCCATGCGGCGTTTACTCTGTTGTGTTTTTTATGTCAGTTGTTATCAAACCTTTTGTTTTTTTTACTTGAGCTAGTCAGTACCTTGTTTTCAAAGACGGCCTTTGAAATCCCACTACTGTATTAGATTATGCTCGGTTTTTTTAGCTGCTTGTTTGCAATAAAGTATTTTGGGTGGGTTTTAAAACAGGCCTGGTGTTCAGATGGGAGCTTGGGTGTGAAGGGTGTTTTGGGCCATATATCCTTTTTTCATTTCTTGCTTAAGAATCAGAACTTCATGCAGCTCACACCATTTGCTCTTAACATAAAAAATACCCTCAATTGTTCAACGTTTATGAAGCAGACTGTTCAAAACAAAACATAGGACTTACAATTTTCCTCTGGCAGACAAAACTTAAAAAAGTGGAGAGTTACAGTGACAGGGACCAGTATATCATCCTTGTGACTTTCACATGTGTCAGGTCTTTGTTTTACCCTCTGTCTCTCTCTCTCTCTCTTTCCTGGACTGAGCAGATTGCTGTTGGAACACAATAATATTATTCTGAGACAATTATTGGACATTGTAGGACCGAACTTTAAGAACGAAGCGGCATTGGCTCAACACTTGGGAGTAAGGTCAATTCGCGTGGCTGCTCAGCTGATGACGAATTGGAAAGCTGTTCTTAATACAACTGAAAAAGCCTTGTTAAATGATTTTTGTGCAGGTGCCTGTGTTCCTAATTCTAAAGATTATTTTCTTTGTTTTTTTTTTGTCTGTGAATTTAGTTTCTTCCCCTTTTTTCGAAAATAGTAAATCTCTGGGTGTCTTTTTTTTTCAAGTACTGGTAAATCTTTGTTAAAGGCTTGTGTTTTAGCAAAAAAGGGTTGAACGGAAAAACTGACTCCCCCTGGCGTGATGTTTTAAAGCTTGATCATTGTACAAAGCCTGAGTGGAGATCCCTGTGTAAACCACCGTTGACCAAGAGAGCAGGGGATTTACAATGGAGAATTCTCCATGGTGCCGTCGCAGTGAATGCGTTTATTTCAGTCTTAAACCCTGAGGTTGCTTCTCTGTGTTCCTTTTGCTCTGTCAAAGAAACAATTTTTCATGCTTTTTTGAATTGGTGTAGATTGGAACCGTTATTCGCGATTGAAAGTGATCTTTTTGGGAGTTGTAATGAGATGTTCTCTTTAGAGACTTTTATTTTGGGGTTCAAACATGTGAGGAAAAAAAAGATTTCTCTGTCAACTTTTGAATTTTGTGTTGGGCCAAGCAAAGTTGGCTATTTATGTCAGTAGAAAAAAGAAAACAGAGCAAAATGTAAGTCAGAACTTGGTCGTCTTGTTTTCTAATCTGGTGAAATCAAGAGTTTATGTTGATTTTTATTATTATAAATCTGCTACTTTTGAATGTATTTGGTGTTGCAATGAGATTCTGTGTTCTCTGTTTTTGACAGCAAATTGTTTTTTACTCATACTTTATGATTATTATTATTGTTATTTATACATTTTTTCCTCCATTTTTGGTTGTTGTGAATGGTAAATGAAGGGTTGTATTGTGTAATGGTAGATTTTTTTCTGTAATAAGGGCGTTGTTAAATATCTCTCTCTCAATTTCAATTTAGTTGTGCTTTATTGGCATGACAAAGTGTACATTCGTTTTGCCAAAGCATTTGCAGCTGGGCTGCGTACAAATAGTGCAATACGTAAGCAAACGAAAAGAATGATAATATAGTAATAAAATAAAATAGGATGGAATCAAATAAAATATATAAATAATATATGTAAATATATAAAAAGATGTCTCTCTCTGACAGCCAGCCACAGGATTTTTTGATTTTGTCAGCCGACTGTTCAGAAGTGACATTGATTTCCTCTCTTTTTGCCTAATTGGTGGGAAGGGAAATTTCTGCCACCTCTGTCACTTTTGCTCTATCTCTCTGACCACAAACTCTTTATTTATTCATCACGTCTCTCCCATTTTCTGTCTCTTTCACACATACACCCACCCCTGATGTTGGGTTTCCATATTTATAGGGACTTTCCATAGACAATGATTTTTATACTCTAAAAATGTATATTCTATGCTCTTACCCTCACCATCCCCATCAAACATCATTCAGTATGATTTATAAGCTTTTTTTTTTATATATCTCCCCTCAAAGATAGCAATACCGTTTTTGATCTTGCAGTGACATTTATTTGGTCCCCACACTTCTGGGTTTAGGACCACACACATGCACAAACACACTCTCACTCAGTATTAAAACAGTCTGACACATATCTTTTTACAGAAGATATTATGGTTAGAGGATTAGTTTAAAGAAGAAACGCCATCAACAATGCCATCCTGATATTCAGTGAGACTTAATGCCAAATTACGTTTTAGCGCCACTGTCTAGATCTGTTACTTTATGAGAAGTGACAGCAGATTTGCATCTGGATAATTTGCATAAAGAGACAGAGACAGTTTTAAACTTTTTTTATATAAGTGCATTAAAGGTCCAGTGTATGAAACTTAGCAGGATCTAGCGGTTGCAAATTGCAACCAACGGCTCACTCCACCCCTCCCTTTCGAAGCACTATGGTGGTTAAAAAAGAACTAAGATGTCGTCACGTTTTTGCTTCTTTACCGAAGGTGATAAAGTAATTAAAAAACACACTATGTAGAGCAGTTTGTCCGTTTAGGGCTACTGAAGAAACAACATGGGGAATTTCATATAATGGGACCCAAGGTATATATAGATAGAAATAGCTCTTTCTAAGGTAATAAAAACATAAAACTTCATTATGTAAGGTCTTTATACACGTCTGAACACAAAGTTATGTATATTATATTGCATTTCTGTCAATAGATACTAGTGTTGGTTCGATACCAAACTTTTGGCTTCGGTACGGTACCAGAATGTAATACTGGTAATACCGGTACCACATCGGTACCATAGGTGATCAATAACCATCCCTAAAATAAATTATTTGAAAAAATATTAAGAAAACTGCTTTAATGCATATTTTATACATTATTTTTATATTTTATATAGCACCATTTTACTTTTACACTTTAACACTGTATTACTGTAAAATGCTTTGGTTGTATAGACTTATCATCATAATTACAACAATAATAATTTGAACAACAATTTAATGTTTCAAGTAGGTCTATTTAACAGTAACATTCAAGATGAAAATAAAACACTGCACAGTCTTCACTGTATAAAATAAATTTGCAATGACTCTTAATAAAGCTACGAAAGTTTCATTTTCTCTTTAATATGTGACACATAATTATTAGGTTACTGTCACTTTAAGGCAAATTCCATTTTGATGCGGATATACATTTAAAACACAACGGACTATGCTTTTGTGAACATTTTGTGTTTTTGACATAGCAGCGTGTGTATTTGACAGTATAAGAACATATACAAGACGCGAAAGAGAACTTCATGATGATTAGTAGGCTAACTGAGAGGTCTGCATCAGAGATAAAGTTATATATGCTATGTATGCCGTTGAACAGGGATGTACAGATGCATCGCAACATGTAGAAAATCTCTGCAAAAGTAGAAATTTGTAATAAATCTCTCACACGGTCTCAGTTTAAGTGGTCGCAAAAGTGCTTGTAGATTTATCTTGTTCTTATATGTTGCCGGTTCTGCGTCAGTTCTGTGGCATACTGCCGCAGAGCAGTGAACTTTGGAACATCAGCGTTTCAAGTACCGAAACAAGCTAAATTCTGGTATTGAACCGATTGAAATCTAACATGTACTGGTAAATTTCCAGAACCGGTTTACCACGCAACCCTAACAGATACTCCAAAAAATTACACATTGTACCTTTAATGTACACTTTAAAATATTCCCTATTACCTGACATTCACATTCCAAGATCTTGTTGTGATGCACATTGTTCACATTTTCATACACATGTTGCTAGTACCATGCTTAACTGGTTAAGATACATGATGTATTGTTTTTGTCCTTTCCCTTTATTGAAAAACACTTCATGTATTTATCTTTGCTTCAATTTCAGATCCCGTTCTCACTGGTGCAGTTCCCTCTCTGGGAGTACCTGAAGGTATCATTTCAATTTTTATGCTTTCGCATTCTCTCATTCTGCTCTAATTTGGCCCCATAACATTACTGTAATGAAGGAATAATGACCCGTTAATGCTCCGACACATTTACAACTCACTTTGACCCTGTATCTGTTAATAACGCTCTTTTCAGGTAATCTCAAATTGACGCCCCGTTTTATTGGTCGCCCTCACCGACGGTTAAACCGAATCGTAATTTCTCACAGCCAACTGTCTATTTCCCTCTTCATTGTCTGGTCTGTGTCACATAAAAATCTCGTTTCTGAGCATGACATCATGTCTCTGGGTCGAGAGCAGAAAATTCCATTAGCGATCTTGGCCTAGCGACCGGAGCGGAGCAAAGTAGGACAGGCATTGGAGGACAATAGCACGTGCAGCTGTGAGAGAGCGTTAACCGCCATTCCCTGCAGTAATAAGAAGCGTCATTCACGGCCGCCCCTTTGTGACACGTTCAAAGGCATTCTCGCACTCCTCTGTTTCTTGTGTTTTTTTTCACCCCGTCCGGCCATCTGTGCAGAGCCGTTGGAATGTGAGAATCTTTGCTAAACTCTTTTTCTTTGAAAAGCAAGAAAGCCTCCATGAGACAATGCCACAGGATGCCAGCGTTCGCTTCATACAGCTGCGTTGCTTCATTCAGCGTTTCCCAGAATTCCACATTCAGTTTTACAAGACCATGGAAACAGGTTTTGTCCCGTGGCAAAAAAGCTGCTCTTCTCGGTGTCCTCCATCATTTAACACAACAACCTTCACTGCTGAATTGCTCTTTATACTGACATCCTTGTGTCTGTGTGTGTTTTCTGCCTGTCACTTTGAGAGATCTTCAAACGGCTGAATGGTTCTGCAAACGGTGCATTAGAAAAGTGTAAATCGCCGATAGCGGATAGGGATTCAGGATTAAGTTCCATATGCTTTATTTCTAACCACAATGCACTTGTGTGGTCTCTTTTTTCGCTTGAAAATGATTCCTTAAAGGGGTAATTCGCCCAAAAATGATGATGTTACAAACCTGTATGACTTTCTTTCTTCTGCAGAACACAAAAGAAGATATTGCAGAACGTTGGTAACCATACAAAACTGGCCCCCATTGACTTAGATTTTTTGGACACAAAACCTCGGAGACTTTTCTCAAAATATCTTCTTTTGTGTTCCAGAAGAAACAGTCATATGGATGACATGAGGCCTAAACGATGAAATTGTTTTCATTTTGGCTAAACTGTCCCTTTAAAGATCTTGTGAGCTATGTAGATGGACTGTAATGATGGCACTTGTGTATTCTTCACCAATCCAACCAGATTAATGGAAATGTTGTTTTATATGAAATAAGGTTTTAACGAAAGCCAAGCAAATCTGACCTTTTGTACAAATTTCCTAGCAAAAATCAACCTGGAAATGTTAAAGGTACGGAAAGTGCGGAAAGAGGACAGATGTGTTCGTATGAAACTGAGTTAGGACTGGTTTGGCTTCATTAAACCCCGGCAAACACTTCCAAGTCGACTTCAGGGAAAACATAATATGAAGAAATGTATGTGGCCCTTTAATTCTGTGTGTGTGGGCTGACTCATGTGCATGTTTTTAGTTTCGAGCACAACGTCTGGTGTATTGTTAAAGCGGGCCACACAGAATCCACAAAAGAACCCAATTCTACAATCCTCGCAAGCGTTTAGTGTCAGGAAAACCAAACCCTTAGGATCACCAAACCACTTCTCAAGTCATTCGCACCAAAAACAACTTAAGCCCCGGCATCTGAGCGGCAGGCCGAACTAAACCATCTGTTCTCTTCAGCGTATCCCACAATTCCCAAAGTTTATCTACTAACAATCCCCTAAACTCACTGCTGCCCTGTTACAAAACCACGAGCAGCTGTCATTACATCACCCAGCCATTTTCTCCCACCGTGCCCACTCGACGTTTGTGTGTCAGCGGATCAAACTTATTCTCGTGATTAAGTGCAAGTGTGCCACGAGTACGTTGTAGTTTGGTTTAAGGATATTTGGAAGGTGGTGAGTTCCATAAAGCATGTTAGTAAATCTTAGGTTTACAGTTTCGTTACATTATTCGGATAAGAAATCAAGCTAATGTGGGCTGTTAGGGATTGGGATCTGGGAAGTTCTCATTGAGGCTTAAAATATTTCACAACCACCTGCATCTCGGCCCTCGCCCGACCCCCTGAACAACCTGCTCCTTCAACCTCTCATCTAAGCTATCACACTACACCTTCGCTTCGATATCTTCAGTGGCTTTCAATAGCTGCCAGAGTCATATTAAACCCACTGTCACACAAGGCTGCCAATGGTCTGGCTCCGTGATTCTCACAGTCCTTTATTAAAAGCATATAACACAGCCGGGATGCTGAGATCGCCGTGTCGGTTTATCTCGCTTGACATCTTTCCACATGAATGAAATCCACCTGTTGAGGTCTAATGTAGAAATATCGCCATCTTCGCTACAAACTTCGGTGACCACGAACAGCACGTTCAACATCATACGTTCTTATATACGATTATAAGGCATACTTACAGTATATTAGTCGTGTATTATCCAATATGAACTAACCATGGGCAATATGCTTTTTTGGCATTTATTAGCATTGGCATTTATTTATGTTAATGTTAGTTAATGTCAATACAATTATTAATGTTAGTTCATTGTGCATTAGCTGATGTTAACAGATAAAACTTTTTATTTAAATCATTTATTAGTAAATGCTGAAATGAACTAAGCTTAATACATGCTTTAAATGTATTGTTCACTTATAGTTCATCTTAATAAATCCATCAACAATGTTAAAAAATACAACTTGTATAATAAAGCGTTACCAAAATGACCATGATCGTAAGTTGAGTGTTACAGGTGTGATTTTGTTGGATGGCGCTGTGGTCCAATGTTTTGAGGTAAACTTGCTTCCCGTTTTCATTGAGTGTGACCGAGATGGATGGATGATCTCCAACACGGCGTTCTTTGATCCAAAAAACAAAGCCTCTCCCTTAATCTGACGTCTAATGAAACACACATGATGAACTGATTTAAAGGTCTGTGTGTGTGTTCTGGTGTGCAGAGTTGGAGGGGATCATACATAATTATTTCATGCTGTTCTTCAATTGTTTAACTTTCTTAGCCATCAGATGCTCCTAGTCTGAGGCCGGAGGGGAA
This sequence comes from Triplophysa siluroides, assembly GCA_006030095.1. Taxonomy (NCBI): domain Eukaryota; kingdom Metazoa; phylum Chordata; class Actinopteri; order Cypriniformes; family Nemacheilidae; genus Triplophysa; species Triplophysa siluroides. Next base: position 7,779,031 of record VCII01000314.1, on the reverse strand, counting down.
CTCCAACAATTATCTGGATAATAACACCAATCGAAAACAACACAACACCAGCACAACAAACACGCACTGAAACCGAATCACCTTTTTAACACTTCAGTGGACGCATTCACATATTTCCCTTTAATTTACTGCATTCCTACCCACCCACTTCATCTCTTTAAACCTGCACTTAAACGACAATTAAATCCTATAATTAGCACAAGTTTAGTTATTAAATGAGATGCTGTCAAACTGTCCCATCTGAGGCTACAGATCACAACTCTACCTGCATACAGGTCGTCTTTTCTACAATAGCTGTGTGTTACAAAATTCACACGGTATGGCGAGGTCTTATAGGTGTTTTCCAGACACAAATGTTGTTAAAAACTAAAAATAAGATTTCTGGTCCTAGTCCAGTGTACTTAAGTTAATTGAACTCTTTTTGTTTTTTGCCACAACATGATTATTTCATGTTCAGTCTTGCAGTTTGAATAGCAGCATTGTGAAAATCCCACTCGCAAATGTGACTTGTGACGTTTTTTTGCTGCAGCTGCAGTGTTGAGAATATTTGAAAAGTTTGTTTTGTCATTCTTTTACTTTCGTCATGTTACTATTGTTTCCTTTCACTTTAACCCAGATTTTTTTGTCACAACATGATCTTTTCATGTTCAATCATCAAACTTGGTCCATTCAAGTTGATACTTCATGAATGATTTGTGTTTCCAGATTTCCAGTTCCCATCATGCTTTGCATATTGGTGTTTTTTTATTATGTGTTTTTCAGTTAAGACAAACATTGGTTTGTTTAATGTTCATTAATTTTGGGATTTTTTTTGGCTTGTGCTTAAAGGGATACTCACCCCCAAAATTGAACATTGTCGTGAATTCATATATAAATTATACATTTCTTTGTTCTGATGAACAGAATGAAAGATAGTTGGAAGAATGTTAGCAACTAACATTTCTGGGACATCATTGATTACCAAAAGAAAAACTTTTTTTCCTTTTATTCTGATAACAAAATTATATATTTTGCAGAAGATTGGAAAGCAAATAGTTCAGCACCATTTTCATTTTTCCTACAATAATGTCCCAGAAATGTCAGTTGCTAACATCTTTCCAAACATATCTTTCTTTTTGTTCGACTGAACAAAGACATGTATACAAGTTGGTGTAATTCATGACAGAATGTTTATTTTTGGGTGGAATTAGTCATACATTTATAACTAATTTCTGTTAACTTAATGTCTTGGAACAATAAATGAAAAGTCACATTAAAAGTTGCATTAGGTAGGTTTAGTAACATTATGCTGGCTATAAAATACCTTGCATCATGTGCTTTGTGACCAGACCAATCCCAGAATTCACTCTAGTATTCTCAATAAAAACCTTCATTTATATTGAGTTGATTACACAAATAAATGCATGTGTCTTGTGGTGTGAAAATGTTTGGGAAAAAAAACTAACAATGAAGATAAATCTGTCTTATGCTGTTTTATGTTATTGGCTAATATTCATATATTAATAATTCATCACAATATATTATGAACCTTTTTTTTGCTGTCAAACCATAGGACACAGCGGTATATTTTTCAACTACCAATATACAGTAGACAGCGTAGTAGGTCGTGGAACAATATCTTGGCCTTCGCCGGTATCTCTCCTGTGCCGTGTAGAAACACTGTGCTCAACAAAATCGTCCATCTGTGACTCTCATCAATGCTCGATATCGTTTTCCCTTCGTTTCTTGGAAAACTCCAAACCAGCCTGTAAGAAATGTTTTTTCCAGAAACTGAGCGTTCGCATGTGTGTACAATACAATAATCTGGGACGGCGTTCTGCTGAGCTGTGGACTTCTCCATTTCTTTCTTTCAGACGTGTGGAAAACGAGCCCATGACATCACACTGGAAGTGCGGACGTTAAAATGGCCGTTCTGCTCGATTCCCATACGCGCAAACCCAAGAGCTTTGTGTTGTTTTTTAAAACGTGGCTGATGAATGTAATAATCCCCAGTTCTCTCTCTCTGTAGACCGTGTGGTGGAGGAGCCAGGGGGGAACGCTGGACTCTTGGCAGGCAGCAGCATGCGGAGCTGTTGCAGGTGTGTGGGATTAGCCTTACAGCGCCGAGGTCTGGGAAAGCAAGAGGAGGAGAAAGAGATAGTTGGGATGGAGTCCAATGCCAGGGATATCCAAACTTTACCCAGTCACATTCTTGTATAATTCCACACAGGTCAAGATGGTCAGGTTGTTCGTCAGCTGGTGCGCATAGACAGACCGATACAGAAACGAAAAGCGTACCATCATCCCCCCTTCCACTGACCTCTTGTTGCCATCAGACTCTCTGTAACTTTCATAGCTGTTGTCAGCAGTCATTGAGTTTACCGAGTCTAAACTAGATCCAGTCTAACTGTGTCCAGGCTTATCCTGTGGGACAGCAAATCTGGCCCAGGGGCCCTCGCAGCTGTCTAACTCCCCAGTCGCCACGCTTGCAGGAAAACAATTCAGGCCAGGATCATAATTTACCATAGTTCTTACCAGGTATTGAAAATGCAGGGACTAGGACACTTCACCCGGGGGAAGGAACATGGCCGCGTGCCACGCCACCTGGAGAGAAGCCTTGGAATCGATTTGTGTGCGCACATGTGCTGCTCCGCCACAGATGCATTGATTTAGGTGGATTGCAGTTGTTAGCCGCATTGTGAAACAGCACGCAAACAAATGTGTATTGTGATGCGTTGTGTCGCTGATGTGATGTGCGGTTTGCTGCAGCATTGGGAATATTTGACAAAGTTTCTATTTGTTACTAATGTGTGCTTTCACTTTTAACCAGACAAAATGTTCTGGGTTTAATAAAGTTTAGGTATCGTGACATGCTGTTGATCACCACTGAAAATCATTTAGAGATTAGCGTTTGAAATCGGTAAAAACGACGCATGAAACCTTGAAGAAAACTATAACATTAAGGGACAGTTCACTCAAAAATAAAATTCTGTCATCAGTAATTCATCCTCATGCCGTTCAAATCTGTATGTGGCTCTTTCTGCTGTAAATCAAAAAAGAAGATATTTTGAGAAATGTCTCTGTGGTTTTGTGTCCATATAATGTAGTCAATGTGGTTTGGTAACCCTAACCAACATTCTTCAAAACATCTTCTTTTGTGATCTGCAGAAAAAAGAAAGTCATACAGGTGTGGAACGAGTAAGTTTCGTACTGTCCCTTTAAATGTGTTTACAGGAAATTAGTAGAGATGTAACAATATTATCGATATCGTGTTATCGCAATAGCAAAATTGTCTCAATATTATCGTGGTCACGTGACTGTATGAAACGACAGGTCTTCCGAGCCTAACATAGAGAATGTTCGAAAAAAATAATAGATGTAACCTTTTGCAAGGTCCATCTGGTGCAATTGTTTTATTTTATAAAAGGGATTTTGAGGTCATTTGACCCGTCTCAAACTACAATCATAACTGTTGCTTAGAGGTATAAAGAAAAAAAGGAAGCTTATGGCACGTTTCCAAGTCATCATTTGTCACTTTAAACATTGCAATTAATATTGTACCATCGACTTTATTATCGTACACTGAGATTTTTATATTGTTACATCCCTAGAAACTAACATAACAGAATTATACAGTCTCACTGCTAAAATAATAATTTGGACAACTTCAAAGCAAAAACTTTTATGGAAAAAATGAATAGAGCTTTAATTTTAACCAAAATGCAAGCACATTTCCACTTTTAAAGCTTCCGAAAGGCTTTCCCCATAGACTTCCATTGTAAGCATGTTACTGTACACATGATTTCTGTTTATTTTTACAAACTGATAGACGAATCTGAATTATTGCCTGCTAATCGTCAACGTGCCACAGATGTTCTCAATATAGCTTAAACCCAGAACATTCCTCCAAGGACACATCATTTGTGCTCCAGGGATCATTTAATCGGCTGTTAGTCCAGTGAAATTGGGCATTATGGAGGAGTTTGTTCCCGTTTAGGGCAGAGCATGTTTACAACTCGTGGCTATTGTTTCTCTGATCATTTCTAAAGAGACATTTATCAGCGTCCTATGTTTTTTTTTGTTCTTGTCCAGGTGGGGTAGCAGCATTCGTCACCACTCCGCTAGATGTGGCAAAGACTTGGATAATGTTGGCCAAGGTAAGACGCTGGGACTGTTGTTTAATTTCTCTGTCTCCTGATGCCTCCCAGATGGAGAGCAAGGTGAACAAACAAACGGCTCTAATGTAGACAAACCCCGCAGAAGAGAGAGAGAGGGAGAGAGAAAGAAAATCCTCAAGTAGAGACACACAGCTTGATCCAATCGCTAGGTCAGCCAGGGACGCTACTGACGCACAACTGTGTCCAGTCAAGACTCAAAGCAGACAGTCCTGTGTGTGTGCATGTTAGATGTCAGAAGACATTTGTATATTCAAGAGTAATTTTCATTTGTCTGTGGATGAGACTGCACTTTAGAGCTCCAGGTTACAGACTGTACAGCCATTTTTAGCTTTTGCACCCTTAATAGGGGAACACATTGTTAATATGGCAAGGTAACGTGCATTGTGAAGATAATAGCTTTTAGAAGTCATGTTATGAGTGGAGCACAATCTCCAGAGGTGGTTTTGGGTTTGTTTGGAGCTTTCAGATATGGGCTAAAACTCTTGAACACATGTTTAAATAATGCATACCTTGCCTTGGGATCTTTATTATTTGTTATTGCAGACATTTTGCTTGGATTCAAAAGAAAGTTTTGGCTGATAAGAGAACAGCTACCTCACATGCAACACCAGTTACTGTACTATAGTTGTACAATAGGTTTGTCACAATACTGGTATTGTCAATAATAGTGATAATAAAAACCATGATTATCGGGATTGTGTTAAATAACATCGTGAAACGCTGTAAACATTGTGTAAATTATTCAGCACCCATTAAAACTATGGCTTTCCGAAAATATGGTACACTCATATTTTGAAAGGGATTTATAGGCAAAAAAGGAAACCCGAAATAAACTAAATGAAAGATGTATTTGACTGTTTTACTTATTTATTTAAAAAATGAAATAGTTATGGTAATGATGTTATTATTGTGTTGGCCACAATATCCGTGTAATAAAAATATGATTATATCAGTTTTATATCCGTTTTTATACAAAAAGTATGCTGTACGAAAAAAATCCAAAAAGGAAGACGTAAAATACTGAAAAATGACTTTAAATATGTTTATTAGTTATTTTCTCATGGGCTTTTCGAAGTTACAACTCATTATGTTCTTAGGAAAACAACGAAATTTACTCACGATCCACATGATAAAAGTCTCAAATCTCCCAGAAAATCAACCACTCATTTTTGACCAAAAATAAAGTTACTGCCCTTTGCCTTTGTAGGGCAGAATAGGTTACACAGTTGGTATTTTTAAAAGTTTTACTGATATTTGAAAGTGACACTGTGGTAATATACAATTTAAAACACAAATCTTCCTTCATAGTTAAATCATAGTTATTAGAGCTATGGTAATCATGTTTCATCAACATTTTTCATTATACTGGTTAAAGTCTTTACATCTTAATAGTAATTAATAAGGAAGATATATAATAACATATCATTTCATCATTGGAAGTCTCAAAATAAAATGTTAATCCAATCATTTCATTCCGTCCTACATGACAGTCAGTATGTATTTGCATAACTCTGTTCACTCTGCTTGAGCACAAACAACAAGTTAGCAAAACATTCATCAAAAACATATTCAGAAAACGTATCGACTCTGGGGCGGAAAATGCTATCTCGCTTCTGGGCTTTGCATAAAAAATACGTCATTTCGGGGGTACTCTATTGTCGTGAGGAGGCGGGGCTTTGGCGGTAGCTCTGCTTTCAAAACTAGCTTGCTATAGCTAGCATAACAACTAACATGATGCTACTCCTCTATACAGAGGTCTGCTGATCATAACAGATATTTTTACATATAAACGCAAGTCTTAAAGCTTTAGTACTCGTATCAGTCAGATTTTTTGCATAAATCATAAAACATAAAATGCCACAAACCAGTCGAACATGGCCTTTTTAAGAGGTACTTTCAGAGTTAGCGAGAAAGTAATGCGGCTATGTGTGTGTTGGAATGAGTGAAGGATGTTTTTTGCACCTGTCTCCTCTCAGTATCGGCTGACAGACTGATGTGTTTTGGCAGTGGAGGTGTCACGCTTCAGGTCATTACTTAAGGTTGCCTTGTGTTTGTCCAAAAATTTGACCAATTAAAGATATAGAGACCTTGTTTTTAGGCGGGTCGGCTGTACTTTTGTGTGCGCTTGTGTGTTTTGGCCAACAGACGCTCCAGGCTGTTATCCAAGCCCTGTGGGGAGCTGCTCAGTGTGTACTGGGCTGCTCCGTGTACAAGCAACCGAACAGTTCAGAAACTGTAAAATATGATTAATGAACCCAGTCTAAATTTAGAGCTGTGAAAATGTTTTCCGCCGTCTGAACAGCAACTCGAAAAAGCGATCTCTTGGGGAGCTTGACTGAAAAATGTGCGTACCTGTGCACAACTTGCCATGCCGGTTGTCCTGGATGGTTGCCTGGACGTTGTTTTAAGGTTGCTTAAGATTGTTATAACGTTTTATAAGCATCTCAAATGTGTTTTTTATATTTATGATTACTTACAGGTCTGTGTCAAAAACGCCCCCAACTTTTTAATATTCTGGTACCTAGAAAGGGCTCAAGTACCTTCTTCAATGCAAATGCAACAAACTTGATGACTTAAAAGAGCAGTATCACAATTCATGTAGTAAAGTCCTCACATTTTGAAGATTTATTTCTACAGCATGATGTTGCAGGATCAGGTACACGCTGACGTTAAACTTAAAACCACAAGCACGAGTTATAGTGTTGCATTCCTTTCTAAACGCCACTTATTTAGCCACAGATTTCCAAGCGTATGTTTATAGACTGCATGGAAAAACTACTTCCCACATGCACACAACAACATGCATGTGGTTTCTTAATAGGCAGTTGTAACGTTAACTCCATATGACAGTTCGCTGTTTCAAAGACAACGCTGCAGGTTTATAAAAGAGAAACCGTAAATATGTGTAGATAAAAAGGGCCGGGTGGAGTAAACCAGCGACGGAACGGGAGAAAGACTGAACACACAGTGTGTTTGACAGGCTGATAAAGACAGATAATCCATCATACCTGTGTTTTGCATCTCTTTGTCAGGCCGGGACGAGCACAGCTAGTGGAAACATCCCTATGGTTTTGTACGAGGTGTGGAGAACCAGAGGAATACCTGGGTGAGTGTGAATTACTGTGGATTGCTTCTGACACTGCATCCCTCGTTCAACCTGAGCGGGTTTGTTCATTCGTGACATTCATTTTTTATAGTCATCTCCTATGAGTCACCATGTCTGTTTATAATCAATGCAGCTTAGAGATAGTTGCCTGAAAATGAAGAATTTGGAAGAGCGTTGGTAACCGAACAATGGCGGTACCCATTGACCTGCAAGTGTCCATAAAATAGTCAATGGGTACCGCCATTGTTCGGTTACCAACGGTCTTCAAGATATCGTCTTTTGTGTTCTGCGGAAGAAAGTTACACAGGTTTGAAATGACATGAGGGTGAATGAACGTTGACAGAATGTTCCTTTTTGGGCAAACTGTCCCTTAGGGTTATACACAAAGTCAACTTTAAACCCAAAGGAATTCCAAAAATCCTATATTGCAATTCTCAGAGAACAAGGGCCCGTAAAAGAAAACAAAGAGCAGGAAAGGGGCTCGGCCACGCTTGCATAAGGCCGAGGGAAACTGCTGCATGCCTTGTACAAATTGGCCGGGTTTAAATCTGTAATTACTGTAATGGCTCCAATTGCAGACCAGAGAAGCCTGAAAGTGCTCCCATGTGTGGCAGGGCTCCTTGCAGCCCTTCTAACTACACCAAACCAAAACAACAGCAATCAAGAGCGCTGTGTTCCCGTGTCCCAACCTATTCTGAACTTTGAAGTGCCGCTGCAAAGAATCCCAGCCTGGAGATGCAAACAGTAGGCTTTGCTAAGTAGGATTGTACAGCCTACGGACAGAGTCATGCCAGCAGGATTTGGGAATAAGGAACAGTACAGTCTCTTAATACGTGTGATCTCTAGTTGCACTAAAAGCAGGTCGAGTTTTGATTATTCATTAGGAATGTTCCAGTGGTATACGGCCCGTCTCTGTTCAGTTCGACATTTGGAAAGAACGGTCGTAAATGGACTTCGGCAAGTGTGTGTTATTTATAGAGTCATTATTAGAGGTGTTTAGACCCAGCTGCCGATGACTGACTGCCTATCACGGCTGACCTGGGTGATGATGTCACAGTGAGTCAGCAGCACATTGCGACATAGGGGCTGTTAGTCATGTTTAATTTCCAGGCTAGCAGGTTGATGAAGATTCGTGGTTAGCTAGCAAGATAATAGATTTCTGTATATTCGCATTTATGCATTTGGTCTAGCTTTTATCCAAAGCGACATTCGGTGCATTTGAAGGTGCATATTAGAGATGCGCAGAAATATTGGCCAATAATCAGTTCCGGTTGATTAAGAAAACAACATTCACGTTATCGGACGATAGTTTAACAGCGGCCGATGATCAGAGCTGATATGTCCTGTCAATCAAAAGAGGACAAGAAAGTGCAATGAATTTGTGCTCTGTATGTAGAAAATGTTGAGCCCGTTTGATGTTCAATATTACTTGTCCTTGTATGAATTAATAACATAATACATTTTATATAATAATAATAATAACGTAATAAAAAGATAAGAAATAATAATATAATCTTCATATCTGTGCGTCTCTAGTACATTTATTTTATCAGTACACTGTAGAATTACCCGTAAAAAAACGTATTATTTCAGCAAAAAAACACGTAAAATAACACTTTTATAAAGAACATTTTTGACCATTTTTATGTAATTTTACACCCAACTTGTAAACTTTGTCTGTAATTTGACAAAAAAAAAAAACTTTTCCCTGGTATGGAACCAACTGAGCTATAAGAACACTTATAGATAAATATACTAGATAAATAAAAGCATAACAGTTTACTGCTGTCTATCCACACAGCATCACATCTATCTGGTTTAAAAAAAAAAAAAGCTCAGATATTATTTACACAATGGCCTTTAATGTTCCAATAACAAAGGAGTCAACCTTTGCATGAGCTATTTTAAACTATTTGAACACGAAAATCAGCATAAATGATCAAAGATGTGTTAAAAATGAAAGCTGCCATAGACATTTTTGGTTTCCATTGAGGAGGAAAAAGCTCAGAAATGACTCAAATCGTGCATACAGGGTTTCACATTTCTCATTTTGTGCACTGTATGTAATGCCAACCTCATGCACAGACAAACTGTCGAATGCGTCTTTGCTAATTTGTTCCAGGACGTGCGTGTTTGCTTATCGGTCCACACACACATGCTCGCTCTGACATGGCATGTCTCTGTAAAACACATGATCCCTGCTGAAACGGCAAGTTCTGCGAATCGCTGGAATAGTCCAGAGATCCTTGACATGTTTGGCACCTTGTACAGCTTTGCAGATGACAAAATTGATGTATTAGCGGTTGCACCCCCTGTGACATTATTTCTAATTTTAGGACCACTCCACCCGCTTTCCGAACACTATTAACCCCCACAGGTGTGATACACTACAGTCCTGGAAAGGCGGGTATATTGATACCGGGGTAGAATAAATTTGCTATCCGGCAAGAACAGGACAAAATAGACTGAAAGAGAAAAAGAGGAGGCTGAGAAGAAAGAGAAAGAGTGGATGAGAGAAAGAACACGAGAGAGTTTTTTTGTGGGGTAGGGGGGTGGGTGCAGGGTTACTGGAAGCTTGAGGGACGTGTGTGGATGTCATCTGGTCATCAGTCATGCGGAGAGCCCCCCAGGGGCCAGCGCTTATACCAAAAGCAGCTGTGTGGAAAAGAGCCTTAGGAGACTACAGTACTTTCATGGCCGGTCGCATCCCTCCGACCTCTCCAACATCAACAACCCCTGCGCTGCACATTGCTCTTCAAACGCTCCCTAATCTGTCAAACAACACTGTCAGATGAGAAATATTGAATACTCGTTTCATCGACCATAGTTAATGTTTCTTTTTATGCCTCTCTTTAAATTTGATATGCCATGAATGTGTGAGCAAAATATTATTTTGTATTGACTTGAATGTCTAAGCAATCCTTATGAATATTTGTATAGATAACTATATGTGATTTGTTATTGATTTAACACTGCAGAAAGTTAATTCTTTACTTTTCTGTTTGTTTTGCAGTACATTTTAAAATTCTTAAATCAAGATGGTTTCAAATATTAAGTGTTGTTTGCTTAGTAATCAAAATTGTGTTTATGCTTAAAATGATGGAAAGAAAAATAAACTTACATTGAGTTTTGCCTCTTTATTAAGTGCGAAATTTAAAATAGTTTTTCCTACCCCATTGTTTTAAGCATAACTAATGTTATAAATGATAAAAAATGTTTTTTTTATTAGTTAATATCTCAGGTGACTTTTTTTTGTCAAGTAAATGTATGTTGAACATTTGGGATATTTGTTCTGCAAAACAAGACAAAAGAACGCTGAGAAATTCATTTTTTGTTGCAGTAAATGAATCAGAATATCCATTATTAATTCATTTTAAACATCAATTTATAGCCTCGTCTTAAAGTAATAGTTCACCCAAAAATGACAATTCTATCATTATTTGCTCACCCTCATGTCATTAGAAACCTGTATGAGTTTCTTCTGCAGAACACAAAAGAAGATATTTTGAAGAATGTTGGTAACCAAACAACATGGACCCCCCAGTGACTTCCGTTGTATGGACACAAAACACGGAGACATTTCTCAAAATATCTGCTTTTGTGTCCCACTTCCGAAATAATCATATACAGGTTTTGAATGACATAAGAGAGAAAACATTTTTTTTTCTTTTTGAACTGTCCCTTTAAGAAAACAGCATAAAATATAGAATTCCTTTTTACAGATTCTCAGCAATACTTAATTGCTAATGATGTAAAAACACAATCATTTCTAACTCTCGCTTTTATCTGTTTCATGATGTGTAAAGACTGTTCGCCGGCAGCATCCCCAGAATGACGTTCATCAGCATGGGAGGTTTCATCTTCCTCGGAGTGTATGAGAAAGTGCGCCGTACGCTTATATAAGGGTCATCTTCACAAAACAAAGAGGCCGGACTCACCCTAGCAGAATCAGCAAAACAACAGTCTGATATCAGAAGCAAAATGTAAAGCAGCTCTAAGTTGAGCGAGAGGTTAGTCAGCTCTGCGGTGGTGAAGCTCTCTGTCCCGGTTTGAACTGGTGGTCTTGAGGGCCACGGCTAGGACACCTGGTGCCTGGATAAAAAGATCACATAACACGTAGGTTTGCATTCCTGCTCAACAGTGCACAACATATTGAGTTTAACTGCCGGAATTCCAGTTCTTCAACAACAGATCATGTTGAAACTTAAACGTCATGTTTGCATTGGATCTATGAAAGCCTGTGGACTTCTTTTGTATTTCTTATGCAATAAAGTGGTTTTACAAAACATGAATGTCCAGGTTTACTCTTGAGAACCTGTCTGATTTATAAATGTGAGTTGAGAACACACAGACACATGCACACAGTCAGGCAGAATGCATTAGCTGGACAGATTAGTCCACAGGTGTGAAGGTTTGTCAGAGCTGTCACGAAGCTCAAAGCACAAGAGCAATACTCAACAGTCGACTGTTTTTGCCCTGTGGGCTCTCAGTCAACAGCTACCTTTCACCGGTATGTGCTTGCTTTCCAAACACAGTTAAATAATGGAGAAAGATGAGTGAGGCTTAACTGATCACGCTTCTACACAGCTTAATAGATAAAGCACTTTATAAATATAAAATGTAGTTGAAAGGAGTTACAGATTTAGCCTGAATTGAGGGACATTTATCATTGCTAAACATTTCCCATGAAGAACATTTTGCTTAAAATAACGGGTTGCAAGCAACGGCACAATTGGAGTACAAATGAACAAAAAGTGAGAATGTTTGCCTTTTAGATACGGTGTATAATAAGGTACAAAATGTATTGATGTTATCCCAAAGCACAGGCAGTACGAAATATCTTGCCAGTGTGGCATCCATATAGTGAAGATACATACTAATAAAATACTCAGAAAAGGATTCAAATATAATTATATAACTTGGATTAAAGTGTCTGTCAAATGCATAAATGTATTTAAAAACGATCATTTATCTTAAGTTTTTATTGTTGTGTTAATTTGGTCATATAATATATGAAGAGTTTGTTTCCAAAATGAGATAACATTTTTAGAAAATCATGTTTTGTATTGTTATCATGTTTTTATTGTGTTAGTTAGCCGTATTTTTTTAGTTATTATGGCTAGAATAAAAACAAACTAAATGCAGATAACAGTTAACAGTTGCAGTTAACTCACTTTGGAACCAAATTCTTGCACACGCATGTATAATAAAGCAATAAGCCCCAAGAAGCAGTGGGTTACAGTGCATTTTATAACAGCCAAGGGTGTTGTGTCACGAAGCGGAGCAAGGTTTCATAAAATAAAGTGATATTTAGGATATGTAATGCGGTCAGCGGTTATATCGGGTATTTTATAACAGCTTAGAACTCTGCTCAGCCAATCAGAATCAGGGACTATATATATATATATATATTATAGATAGTTAATTTGCAAAAACAACTGTATTTTTAAAAAGCAACGTTTTTTTATTGTGCATTCTAATTAATTTCAATCAAACTACAGTTGTGTCGTTTTTATTAAGTAATAGTAACTAAAAAAAACAGCAAACTAAGTAAAAACATGATATGTGAAAAACCGAGATCTCACTTTAGATCCTTGTTTATATAATATAAAAGTAATATATGTAGAACATGATCATTCATAATTACAAACATGAACCTTTGTAACTCTACAGAAAAGAAGAACAATTGTGTAACTAATGCTTTCAAAATGTAATGGGACAGTATTTTTAAAGGACTTAAAAAAAAACACAGACCAAAGCGTGTTAAAGAAATCATGTGACTTTAATAAACACTTATTATTTTTGACACTTCAACAGTTTTAGCAATGTGGGTGTACAGCTGCGATTAGAGTTCATGTCAATAAATTAAATGAAAGAGTGTGACCACACACGTGTGAGCTAACAGGGTTTCTTCACAGAGCTGGATTACACAATCAGACAGCCAATCACAAAACTACTGCAGTCAATACAACAGTTTCAGCATTCAGGTATCATGTCAACCTTTTCTTGACAATTACAGTAATCCAACTCTACCCTAGGTTAGTAGAGATGTTTTTGGCCTAGAAATACAAACCTTGGCTGTCGACAAGAGCCGGTTATTTGGTTTAGACTCATTAATAATGACCGTATATAGCGTAAGCTACTTAAGTCTTCACCAAAAACAATGAAAGATCGGCTGGTAAGGTGTTATAAAACAGAAATACAGCTTATTCCCTTTACATGAAAACATCCTGTGCTTGTCCCATTAAACCAGTTACTTAGAGATCTGCTCTTTCCCTTTAGTTTCCCTTCTTTGCTGTTAGCTAGAAGTCACTGTTAGAACAAAACACTAGATGTTATGTTTGGATGATATTCACATTGATTTGTTATTTCCCTAAATGTGTTATAAAAGGCAATCAAAAAGATTTAGAGTTGACTTAAACATCACAGGTGAATGCAGCAGCTTTAGATGGCATGTTTTATTGTTAATGGAGAGACAAACGGATTCTACATACTGGTCAACATATGCCTCATTATTAGTCTCAAAGTGCTTCTTTTATGCAAATATTTGTTTGTATTTGTACCATAATGGAATTGAAAAATTCAATGCAAAGCTCCTCTATCAAAAGACCAAAAACACGAATTCTTGGCTGTATTTCACGTGAAATACAATTTAGTGATGACAACTCAAGAGAGAATAATGAACAAAGACATCAAATGTTTATCTTGGTTTCCAGTAAAAATACTGAAAAATGTATTTGTAAATATTTGAAAACGGAATCTAATTCAGCAGCAACTACAGGGAATCGATCTTGAATCGAGTTAATTTTTTTCTCACAGGTTTATGCTTTTAACAAGAAAATATTATTCGCCCGTGATTTGAGAATATAAACTTCAAATCAAAATACATTCTCTCAAAACAAGTCTTGCTATCAAACACACTTGTTCAAAGGATGTTAAAATGGTTTAACCGTAAAACTAAATTGACCGAGTAAACGTTTTTGCAATGTTTCGCAATGCCATCCATACCCTCATTGTACGTGCATTTCTGTACACATTTCTTGTACCCGCGGAGATAACAGTCTTATTTTTTTGTGTTAACACACAGATTCTGTCAGCATTCGCCAAAGTCTATGTATTGTGAATGTTGAGTTTGTCTAAACGTCAAGTGCAGGAAAAGCTTTCTGTGAAAACGTAAAGTGTACAGACAGATCACCCATGTTCTGCTCTCCCACAAGATCTTGTGGATACTTTGATCTTGCAATAAGGCACTGCTTATAAAACTGGGAAATTCAGAAAATAAAATATAACCACTCTGTTCTGACCATGCACCAAATAGAGTTCAGCACTCTTTTGTAAAAGTTATAGAATACATACATTCATATATATTTCTATATGAAAACTCTTATGTACAGTTCAAAGCCCAATGTTATAGCACTCTCATACATTTGCATGCGTCAAATGCAGGTCACATTTCTGAAGAGTGAAAGACGCCTCCCTGAGGAGGATTTATATCTATATACAACTTTAACGCTCAGATGGGACGTCATCGTCCCATTTAAGCTTTGCCTTCAAACTCCGGTCGCCCCGTTCTGCATTCAGATAAATGGGGCCAGCTTTGTGTGTGCCCCTCAGTATGAGGTAGCAGTTCTCAGTGCAAAAAAAAAAGATTCAAAAAACGAGGCGCGGTGTCAGTCACAGGCCCGCCTTAAGGGTTCGCTTTCGCTCTGGGCGGGATCTGCAGTGTACGCGTGCCCGTTGGGTAACAGAGTCTGTGCGAGCTCAGACCCGAGGTCAAAGTCACCACCGGGCAAGAGCTTTACTGGCCGATGGTATTCCTCTTCAAGTGAGGAAGGTGTGTCCGACCTATTCACCAACAATCCTGAGAAAATGAAACAGGAAGTATTAAAAGGCAGTCAGGCACATTCACACCTGAATCCAAAGTGACTTTCAATTCAGGGTGACGGATTTGAATTCGTTTTCCTGCTCACCTTTATGTTCATTGTACTGGTGTGATGTGGGTGTTATCGCCACCCTGTCGTGGTTGGTGGGGAAGATTGGCGTTTGGCTATCCTTCCTCACTCCGTTGGGCGTGCCGTTGCAGTGCACTTCGCCATTTTGACTGGAGAAAATAGCCGGTTGGTGCGTCTGCTGATACTCCAGACCTGATGGGGGCGCTATCTCGTGAGCGAAGTAGTTGCAGTGTTTGGAGTAGTTGGTGCCATTTTCCAAGCAGTATGTGCACTTGACTGGACCATCATATCCTGGGTTGAAGTATGAGAGAAGGCACTTGTTAACCAATGATGTTTTATCTGAAGATCGTTCAAGAAAATCTCACATGGATAATGTACCATTGTTCTCAATGCGTCCATTAGATTGTGATCCACCATTAGACTCCACTCGTATACACACGTCCTGTCTCTCTGATAACGTGCCCTGCGAGGACAAGTAACTCGGGACATCAGGAGGGACGATAGTCTCATCTGCAAGAGGCAAAACCCAAAATGTTTGATAAAAGTCCTACACAAACAAATGCTACAAACTAACCCAGCGTGAATATATACGCACCTGTGTTAACGCTGCACTCCTCACTCTTCTTCCTCGTCTGGTAAATAATACACACCCACACCAGTGATGTCACCACAATGCTGGTCACCACAGCGATAACGATGATCCCCACGGTAACGGTGCTGGGGCTGGAGAAGGGCGCACATTCTTCTTCAATGCGCTGGTAGACGTTTATCTGGCAGTGAGCACGCTCCGTGCCGAGCGTGTTGGACATGACGCACGTGTAACGTCCAGCGTCTTCTAAGGTGGTGCTGCGGATCACCAAGAGCTGGTTTCCAGGAGTGAAGTGGTGACGGTCGCTGGGTTGAAGAGGCTCATCCCCCTTCAGCCAGGTGATTCGAGGAGGCGGGCTGCCCAAGGCCTTGCACTGCAGTGCGACCGTCTCGCCCATCACCACGTTACGATCTTCCATTTCTTGCGCCAAGTGAGGGGTTTCTGAAGGAGGATAATAGGAATGGGTTTAAGGGTTAGAAATAGACACAAATGGAGACACAACTGTTTTTTTTTAGCATCACTCTTTGCCCAGAATTAGCAAAATCATCTCTTGGTATTTTATGAGTCGGCTTCTTCTTGAGGTCTTACCCTGGGATGCTTTTAAAACAATATTGAAGAAGTGTTTTTATCTATTATACAATTGTATTGGCCGCTTTTTCTTGATTATTTGGTCATCCATTTTGAAAATAAAATGTCACTTTTTAATGAAGTAAATAAATAGGTTGCCACAATTATATTTTTATCTCCAAAATAAATTTTAAACGTTTAAAGTTGCCAGTTATTAAAGCAATAAGCCCCGCGAAGCAGTGGGTTACAGTTCAAATTATAACAGCTAAGGGCGTTGTGTCACGACGGAGTGCCTAAAACCCCCTTTGCTGTTATAAAATGCACTGTAACCCACTGCTTCGCATGGTTTATTGCTTTTACTAAACAATTATTCCATATGCATAGCAAGGTTTCATAAAATAAAGTAAATAAAGTGATGTTTAGGTCATTAGGTCATGCAAGTTATTTATGTCATGCGGTCAGCCGTTATAAATCGGGGTATTTTATAACATCTCTGCTCAACCAATCAGAATCAAGGACCAGAACTGACTGTTTTATGATAGGCCTTTTACATTATCACGCCCCGTTCAGACCGCCAGCAACAAAGAGAGGCGATGTCATTCATTTCAATGGAGAGCCAGCGACACGTGCGACAATGACCGTTGGCGAAAGAAAGTGGCCGTGTCTAGCTATGCGACAAAGTTGAGATTTCCGTGTCTAGCGACTTTTGGGAGCGACTCCCAATAGGAGTAAAGCAGCGGAGCTCACATCACCCGTCTCTTGTCAGTTACTGCAGGGTTTGTTAATAAATGTTACTAGAGCAGCCAAAGCGAGGAACGCCTTCAAATGACCTCGTAGCAAGAGACTAGCGACACAGTAGCTGGTGGTCTGAACGCACCTCTAAAATAATGAGCACACATAGACTAAAGGCTCTGTTTCTGCCTTGCAATTACTCTGTTGAAACCAGAGCTCAGACTCATTCAAAAATGCCACTGTGTTAGCCCCCTGCCCTCCCCCTAACCCATGTGACCTCATGCCTGACCTTTCACCTTTAAGCCAGAACATAAAGGCCCAGCTGCATCAGATGAGTGGACTGAAAAAAACTACTTGTACGCAAAACTAAACAGGGGTAGCAAAATTCCACATCTTTATAAAGAAATCTGAATTCTATACCAGGAGAAATAAAGTTGACAAATGAAACTTGAATTGACCTTGAAGGCATTTAAAAATGTACCCTAGCACATTTGCCTTACCTAGAACCGTCAAGGTGACGTTAGCGGAGATCATACCGGCCGTGTTTTTGGCCGTGCAGCTGTACATGCCCATATCCTCAGGCTTAACGTCCATTATGAAGAAAACGTCATCGTCAGGCATCACGCGCATGCGGCGCTCTCGAGCGGCGGGGAAATCCGTTCCACCATCTTTCTGCCACGCCACCTGCGGGGTCGGGTGTCCCTCCGCGGCGCACTCCAACCGCGCCTTCGTGCCCGTGCGGACGGTGATGTCACGAGGGTTCTTCACGAATGAAGGCAGCACTGTGGCGAAAGATCAGATAAAGGTAAGTTAGTACAAGCGAGGTTTATTCCCATAATGTTGCTACATCAGCACCAGACAAGCCCGGCATTCACAACTGTGACTAACTCGATTGGCGATGGGAAATGAGCTGATTTGGCCAGGCATGAAACCAAAAAATGCCTCTGGACAATCGATTTGCATCTGTTGCTTAAACTGACAGGGCATGTAATCCATGTAAACTGCTAACACAGCATAACACGGCATCAGAGCTCACGAATGTTCCAGATTTCGGTGGCAAAAACCACTGCTCGGTTAAAAACGAAATGAAGCGTTAAAAACTGGGCAGTACTTGAATTCAGTTTCAAAGATCATGCCATTCACGTCATGGAGAAAATGCGGCGAGCAATTATTTATAATGTTGCATGAGATTTGGATGCAACTGGTGCGATTTAAGCACCTTCATCTGCAAAAGAACTCAAGTCATCTACCCAACTGAAAAATATGATAGTTAATATACAGGTATGAGTAGACTGATCCTTTTACTCTAATTTACGATAAAAGTATAACATAAAAAACAAATGTACCGTTGACGGTGACGCGGGCCTTGTTAGAGTAGGAGGGGCCAAAGTGGTTACTGATGATGCACTGGTAGCGTCCCTCATGATTGAAGGTGATGTGCCGAAGGTGAAGGATGGTGGTGTACTCCATCACTCCTCCGTCACTGGCCCTCACATGGGCGAAGTTCTCTACCTCGGCTTGACGTAACGTCTCCTGGTCCTTGCGCCAGGTGAAGGTCATAGGTGAGCTACTGCTGCTGGCGGCCGTGCAGGTGAGACGTACGTCTTTCCCCAAAACTGCTGCCGTGTTAACAGGGTGAACTGTGATCTGAGGTTTTGGAAGGTCATCTGGATGGAACCACAGGCATGTAAATATTTAAATTCACATCAGTTTGGTGGGCAGTGTAGCACCTGGCCCGCAGTTAACGCCGGGTCTGTGTTCGGTTATAATATAACAATTTATTTTATATTAATTTACATTTAAATGTATTATATTTATATTTAATTGTATTTTAATTAAACACAATATTACGTATTGGCTTAATCATTTCATAAAATATTTAGACAAACAAATTAACAATATAGCTTTATGTATTATGCTATATTTAGTATTTATGATTAGCAAGGTTACTGTAGTTGAAACTGAAACTATTTCAACATTTCTGTTAAAATCAAATATATAAAAATCTGCCTAAATATTATTTGAGAAATGCTGCCTCAGCTATAAACAGAACTAACTAAAAATAAATTAAATTTATAGAGTTGAACTAAGTTTAACTAAAAAAATAAACTTAAATAGAAAATAAAAAATATTCAAGTAAATATTATGGCCCAAAATTAAATAAAAATGACCATTAAAAATGTTTATTTTTATTAAAGCTAATCATAAATACTAATAAAACAACAATAAAAACAAAACTATAATTACTCTTGTATTAAGTTGTTCAATTATGCCACCTAAAGCAGCAAAGTCTGTTTATAATAAAAGTACATTAAATCAAACTAGCAAATAATAAAGCAATATCAAGTTGTATTGTTTTTTTTTAGTTTTTTTATAATTTTACACTAAATATAATCTGCTATAGTCTATGGAAGTATGATATATTGCACTGCTTACCGCAAACAAAGCTCTGTGGTGGTGCCTGGTAGATGCTGACGCCCTTTAAGCTCTCTGGATGGGCACATGTGGCCTGAACGGCAGACTGAAGCCCTCGCGTCACCAGCCACTCCGGAAACCAGTGCAGCTGGCAGTCGCACAGAAAACTATCACTCTGAACATGACTGAAGAAGATAAAAAAATCTAGTTATTACAGGTGTAATGCATTTCAATGTTATTGAGAAACATCATAACCGGGTGAGAAGGAATGCGTCTATAGGGTGACTCACAGGTAGTGCAACTTCTTCATCTTGCTGAATGCCTCGGGTTGGATGGAGCGAATGGCATTTTCCCCCAGGTTCCTGTTAAGAGATTAAACTGCGCCATCAGGCGTGACCGAAAAAGGCCATGGGAATCACTCACAGCTGTTCTACCTACATGCAAATCTGGACTTTGTAAACCTATTTTACACAGAAGAAGTCTAGATGCATCACACGTGGAGTCACGGCTGCAGAAGTGCTTAAAAATTCCATTGCTTCTACGAAACTGACCATATGTTCCATAACTGTGTTCCTGTGCAAGTTAAAGCCGACTCTAACAAGACAAGAGCAGCTGGCCGTGCAAACCAACTCCGTCCTCTCCTTTTACAAAGACACTATTAAATTGCTAGCAGCCCTCTTAAGCATTTACTTTTGGCAGCCGCTGTAGGGGCCGAAGTGCATTGTGGGATACTCACAGGTGCTCTAGAGACTCCAGACCCGTGAAGGCTTTCTTGGCCACCGACTTGATCTTGTTTCCAAACAGAGTTCTGCCGTTTCCAGACGAAGAGAGAGAGAGAGGGTGAGAAAAGGGAAAGAGAGAGAGAGAGTGTACAATTAGTTAGGTTGAAACTGATAAGAGAGGGGGTTGTGGGATTGGAAATCTGAACTGTGTAGAGATTAGGAAGAGGAATCAGGGACCGGCGCTGCTCTTCAAAGCTGACTTTTATCTTTATTAGAATTTAATAGCGATGACAGGGTGGAGCCCCAAGTCGAGGTCACATGAAAAGGAGCTTCAGCGGCTGGAGGACACGCAGCTTGTAAAGTAATAAAAGTGGCCTTGTCGAGGCTACGGTTCGACCCAGAATGAGCTGCTTGCCCTCTTGTAGAGGCTAATCCTGCTCGCTATTCAAAAGCAGCCATAGAAACACACACTTTCTATAGGATGGTAAGGGGGGATCCTTAACAGACCCTTGGAGATGTAAATCCCCCCCTAAGATGACATGAGTTCCACCTTTAGGCGTGTTGGAGCAAAACAAAATGATCAGTAAGTATTCGGTCTAGAAATCTTAAGAGCTTTCAGCTAGGATTGTAAAAGATGGCGCCTCGTATAATAAACCGGATTCAGGAATCTGTAAAACTGAATTTTGTTGAATTGTTCAAATGCTCTTAAAGGGACAGTTCACCCAAAAGTAAAAAAATCTGTCATCATTTATTCACCCCTCTTGTTATATCAAACTTGTATGATTTTCTTTCTTTCGCAGAACACAAAAGACGATATTTAAAACAACGTTGGTGTTCAAACAATGGTGGCACCCATTCACATCTATCGCATAGACACAAAATGAATGCAAGTCAATGGGTACCGCCGTGGTCAGTTACTGACATTATTCAAAATATCTTCCTTCCTGTTCTGCATAAGAAAGAAAGTCATACAGGTTTGAAATGACGAGAGGGGGAGTGATTCATAAACATTCCTTTAATAATTCAGTGGCAATTTGAATAAAGTGAAGCGTACTAACATTTAGCAATGTTTATTATACAGAAATCTTCCCTGATACTTTGCCAACATTGTTACATGAACATCACCGCTGTGTATTTATGACGTGCCACCCGCAGCCACACTGTGCGACTCATCACCAATCAAACCCCACCGCACAAAGCTCAGCTCCTGCCGTGTCTGTCAGCGGCCTAAAGGTCTGTGGGTGTGCGACAGGATCTGTCATCTCCTGAATGAGTAAGACATCACCTCCACTCATCTCCTCCTGCTCCCCCCATCATTTCTGAGACCACCACCCATCTGCAGGTCACCCTCAGAGATGTCTGAAGCCCTGAGCTTCCACGCCAAAGCCATAATTCAAAACACTCCGTCTCAGGCGAAAACTGAGGCCTCAAATAGAAAGCGTTAAAATAGATGCTAACTGGATCCGTAGAAGCTTTCGAATAGGGGAATCTGAACGACGTGGAAAATAATTATTACAAAACAAAGAGCCAGAAGGAGTTTGTCGTAAAACGGCAGCGTCACTTTTTAGAAACGGCACGGTAACAAAACGACTTTGATGTCGTGCGCGTCAGTGTCTAATTCTCTCTCGCATATTCCCAGGATGGGTGAATAGGCTTTCTGGCAGGGGAACTGGCAGGATTTGGCCAGGGTTGTGCATCAACAGGCGGCTTCCGCAGATTTACGAACCTTTGCTCCCGTAACAAAAGGCACAAAGCGGGACGTTTGATGTGTGTGAACGCACCCCTCCTCCGGCCCCCTCGCATTTTACGCCCTCACTGATTCCATCACAAGAGCCAAAAGCTCATCTCCTATCGGCCGATGATGACAAAGTCTTCGCCCCCGCACTCAAATCCAATTCCCCTCTGCCTTCATCTCGAAGAAATCCTTTCCTAAATCTGCAGTGGATAAAAATGACCCAGTTGAGGATTTCTATCTCAAAACCAGTTGGATCAGACTTGTGCTGTTCAGCCCAGAGGCTCAGCACAATCCTAAGACTCATGTGCTGGACACCTTCCTTCTAGTTTGACAATTTTTGTAATTGCGGTAGAGATAACTCTTAATGCTACAGGATCCAACAACATCCGGAAAAAAAAATAGCAGGGCCTTTCTCCGTTCCAGCATGCCAGCCCAGGCCATAAAAATGCTGTGGTATGGTTGTAAGATGCCCTAATACAGGTGAATGAGAAAAGATGACGACAGCCAGGATACATGGCTCATACTCACAGTTTGTTAAGGCTTTCAAGGCCACCGAAGGCTCCATTGGTGTCCTCTATAGTCCCAGAGATGTCATTGTGATCGAGTTCCCTGCAGAGAGAAAAAGAACTACATTGAGAAAGAAGTGGGATTGCCTGTCCATACACCACTGCCTTCGACACCTGGTTTAAAACCAACAACAATCTTCCTTTCTTTCTGGCCATCTCTCTCTCACTCCCTTGCCAGCCCAGCACATTCTTTCCTTTGTGAATTGTCACATTTAGGAGCGCATGAATAATTCATGACAGCTGAAAGCGACTTGCACAAACACAACTCTTTCACACAGATGCACACGCACTCGCTCCGACAGCCGTTTACATCCATCAGCGCACCAAAAACGCTGGCAGGTAAGGGCACATGGGCGCAACCCATAATACAGTTTTATACTCCAGACGTGCCCAGACGGTGCCAGCGGACTGGTTACGGGGTTCCAGGTCTTTCCCTTTCCGACGGGAATCTTTCAAAAAGATGGATAAGGCCAGTTTGGTACAGTACTAATGTTATTTTGCCGAAAGGTTATACGAGTTATATGACCTTACAAATGAATTATGGGTAACACTTTAGTGAAGGGACCAATTCTCACTATTAAAGGGGAACTCTGCCCAAAAAGGAAAATTCTGCCATTAATCACCCTCAAGTAGTTTAACATCCCTAGGACCTCCGTTTTTCCCCAGAACGCAAATGAAGGTAGTTTTAGAAGCTTTCTGACTCCTCCATAGATTGCAATGCAAACTTCAATGCGCTGAAAGTGTCTAAAAACATCGTAAAACAGTCCACGCGACTCCGGTGGTTCAGTATTAATTCATATTATGTGACGAGGATACTTTGTGTGCGCAAACAAACAAAACTAACGACTATATTCAAAAATGTCCTGATTTGAGTGTTAGTTTCAAGCGCGTTCCCGAGAGCCACACGACCATCGCTCGACGCATGCGCGTTTTGACGTAGAGCCAGTGTGGTCAGAACGCGCAATGGGTTGAGCGATGCTGACACCGGATGCACTGTCATGTGGTTTGAGTGTTTGGTTGCGTTGCCTTCTATGGAGGAGTCAGAAAGCTTCCAAAACTACCTTAATTTGCATTCTGGGGAAAAACGGAGGTCCTAGGGATGTTAAACTACTTGAGGGTGAGTAATAAATGGGCGAATTTTTGGGCGGAGTTCCCCTTTAACTAGTTGCTTATTAGCATGCAGATTATTTGCGTATTGGCGGTTTATTGGTACTTATAAAGGACATATTCTACATGATCCTATTCTACTTCCCTACACCTACCCAATACAACCTCATGGAAAACGTTACTTTACAAATGTATTTTTTAAAGCACCTACATGTAAATACTATGATGAGCTAGTACGGTATTCGATCCAAGTATACAAATGAAAGTACCATATTATAACAATTGCTTTAAAGTAGTACTGGCACTTTAACAACTTTTTTCCTGAGTCGTCGCATTGTTTCAACAGCCTTAAAAAGACGGCGACAAAGATTAAATGTCTTTTTGAGGTGCGAGGGTGGAGGAAATTTGCCTTTCCCCATTGGGCCCACAATCGGCCCTTGGCTCTTTCTGTAACTTTCTCTCCATGCCCGGCCTCGGCTGCCAATTTTCTATTCATTCTGGCTGGCTGCTTCTGAATGGACCCTGGGTTGTTAATGACAGCGGGGTCGGAGTCCCCCCAGGCCTCACCCCCACCTTCCCGACTCAAAGATGGTCCGGTTCTGGTCTTTCACACCCAACCGGGGCTTCTCTCGCCTGGCCAGAAGCGCGCACCAATTAAAACCTCCCCTGTTTCTTTTCAACAGGAGCCCCGGCGAGGCACTAAGGCCATAATTAGATTAAAACTGGCTCGGAGGACAGCGAGGCAGAAAGAGAGAGAGACATAAAGGAAATCAAGCAAGTAAGATATAAAGGAAACACGGAACAAAAAAGAAACAGAGGCCTTTGGAATCACACTTCACAGGCTTCTCACACTCTTCCCACTGCCAGCAGGATTGAGGGCCGTGTTGTGCCTTGGCTTGTCATCCTACTGTGAAAAAGCCTTCATCTGAGAAAGTAAAGGCAGAATTCCTCTCTCTTTTAGAGAAGCTGAAAGAGAGGGGCAAGAAGTGGCGGTTTAGACTGTGTGTCTATAGAAGTCAGATTGGAGAGCGGGTCTCCCATAATGCTTCACTGTGCACTTTTTAGAGAAAAAAAGAGGGGCCGCCTCTTCAAGGAGGCTCTGAGCGGGGAGCACACGTGCATCCAACTTCGGTGGGAACCAACAAGGATACAATGAGGAAACGTTCTAGAACAAAAGCATTCTCATCATATCAAACCAAACCAATGCCACTAAATCAACCAACAGATTCTCCAATATACGTTTTGATTAAAAAAACAATAAGGGGCTCTTTTTTGTTTTAGAAAGTGGATTTAAAAGGGTACAAGCCGTACCCATTGAAAGTACAAAACCAATAAGTGTGACCAATGAGAAATCCGGAACATTTTAAACCAACCCAGCTCCCTTCACACCCTCAAAACGGACTGTGCTATGACTGTACCACAGCTCCAATACCACCAGTGTTTTTTATATCATCGCTGTTGGAAAGAAACATTGTATCTCCAAAACTGCCACTTTACAGGAAATGAAAAAAACACTGCATTTTTTCAATAATTGAAGACTGTTGTTAAAGTTGACAAGATGCAAAATCCACAGACAAATATAAAGTAATGATTTAAAAATACAAGTAAAAGTCATGAAAAAATTGAGATACAAGGTTTCAGTCGGACTGTAGACATAATTTAAGACTTTTTTCGAAAGGGAAAGACACTTACAGCGTGCGCAGGGAGTTAAGGCCTCTGAATGCTCCCTCTGTGATGTGACTGATGGAATTGTGTCCCAAACGCAGCGAGATCAGGTTCACCAGCTTGGCAAAACTATTCTCAGACAGTTTTGTCAGGTTGTTATAAGACAGGTTCCTGATGATAAAACAAACAAGAATGACATTTAAAATGATAGATTTGAATATTTCATCGTTTTTATAAGCTCTTATACTTGGCTTCTTTTCAAAGTCAACATGAAGGTGTTTGCAACCAATTTTAGTGCCGAGACCCGTTTTGAAATCTTGGTTCTGCAGTGACGCCACAACTACGACACCGTGATTTGAGACACAAGAATACAAAATTGAAAGTTAATAAAAAAAACTGTTGCCAGCTGTGAGCTCCATGAACACCGGAACACAATAACAGCCATGTCATAAACATACAGTACGTCCAAAATCACGGCTGACCACTCGGCTGATACCACAGTAAACAAGTCCTACCAATAAATCTCTGTTTCCCCCACGACAGACAAGAGCATTAGCTACAGGACGACAGACCGCAGACAGGGAGGATATGACATGCTTGAGGGGTCCTGTGTATACACATTCACCCAGATAAGATTCCTTTCCAGGTCTCCACATAATGCCCCGTATACAGAATATATACTGTTATTTTACCGTGCATCAGAAGACAGGAGTTAAAATGAGGCAAGCGTGTGCAATCCAGCGCATCATTAGTGGATAAACACAGTGCTTATCTACATAAGGCGTATAATGTTGTGTGTTTAGTGCACTGGGTGATAGCAAAGCATAGCGCAAATGGACGCTTGCGTGTAATGTGAAGAATGGTAGACATTAACTGTTTGCCAGGTGTGAAATTTAAGCAATAACTGATAAATGTAAAGGAGAAACACTCCAAAATATTATATATTTAGCATCCTTTAAGTTTAAAGACATATAACAAACAACCTAAAAAGACTTTTGTATACAGTAGCACTAAAACGTTACAGAAACGTCTGCTAAACATTATTCCAACATCCACGAGGCAGCATTTAGCAAAACTAGAAATTCAGTTTGCCAGAAGAAACCCTTAAACTTAAAATCACGATATTACGTTTTTCATTTCTATTACTATATAAACGAAAAACAAAATGCTTCCCTCCAAAGTATAAAAATAAACACATTTTCTATTTGTCTTTATCAGTCAATACTTTCCAAAACAAAGATCCAAATATCTAAGACCTTTAAGATGTATTTTACACAACTAACTCATAAATGTCAAGTTATTATAATATATAAAAATAGCCTCTACCCTTAAGGTCTTTGCAAATATAGTCCGATATTTTCGTATGTTTTTTTTTGTATTTGGCGCTCGCTTGTACGGTGTCTGTGAATTGTTAAGACACCTTTCAAACTTCCTCGCTACGGATGCAAAATGCAGAAAATCGAACCAAGTCCGAATTTTTGGATGACGGACGAAAATATCAGTGTGTAAGTGTGGTTGACACAACGTGAGGTCATATTTATTTTTAACGTGCGAAAATGTCGGACGCAAATTTCGGATTTTATGTGCAATGGGCTTAAGTTCCAACTTACTATATTTCTTGGTAAAAGATGAGTTTCTCTGCGATAAAATTACCATTATTTCTGAATGACTCTATTTATAGAACACTAACTGACAGCTTCATAAGCCTCTTTTTGCTTTATTTTACTCTTAAAACAAGATGATTAAATAAAGGTGATGTCTCACAGTTCTCGGAGTTTCTCGCAGAAGCCCCAGCCCTCAGGGTTGACGTAAGAGATGGAGTTGTTGGAGAGGTAGAGTTGCAGGAGTGACTTCAGGCCGTAGAGAGATCCGCTGTTCACCTCCCGCAGACTGTTGAAGTCCAGGTGCCTTCATGTGACAAAACAAGACCAGATGCAAATCACATCATATTTTTGTGCATGCTTTTTTTTTTTTTTTAAACAGTAGGTTGAAGGTTTAAACTCACAGAACCCTCATTTGGCCCAGACCAAAGAACGCCCCGTCCGTCAGCTTGCTGATGTTGTTCCTCTGGAGCTTGAGAACCTCTAAACTGTTCAAACCCTGGAAGGTGAGTCCCTCGATCGACCGCAACCTGTTCCTGCTCAGCTCCCTACAACACACGCATCATTTTACCATAACTCACAGACAGCGAGTCATCTGTAAACATCAACTTCATCGGAACTAATAAGATGTGTCAGATCAATATCTCGCTCATCAACTTTAATATAAGTTTACGTTACGCTCATGCACACAGACTATCCCTCTGTCCAACTGAGAAACAAAGTTCTTCACTCTAATCCAAACTATGTGGCTATGCACTAAATCAAAGTAATTATGAATTTATGGTTACGCTTGATATGCACAGACCTAGCTAGTGTGGAAAAAGTCCCAATGGTCTTTCTAAATGTGAATACTGATATGACTGAAACAAAGCCTACTGAAAACTAATGAACTGTATAATTTCAAAGCGTACACTACATAGTGCACTTACAGCTGTGTGAGCTTGGGCAGCTCTAGACCTTTAACAGGAAGGTGTGTCAGTAGATTCCGACTCAATCTGAGGACTTGCAAGCTCCCGGCTAGGTTCCTAAACGCCCCGAACTCCAGGTAAACAATCTTATTATTGTTCAGGTACCTGGCGAGATGAATAAACATGAAAGAATAATGAAAATACAGTGCAGGCTTTTTAAATATGATGTGCGAGAGAAAACACGTACAGATCTTTGATTCGTAGCCCTGGAGGGAAGCAGTAGTCTTTTAGCTCGGTGATGTCGTTGTGACTCAGATCTAGAGTCTCCAGAGCAGAAAGGTTTTGCAACAGGCTCCCCTCAAGTCTTCGGATTTTGTTATGATGCCTAGAAGAAAAGAACACATCTATTATATCAAACTCTATACATCGCTGTACAAACCTCCAACATGGTTTCACGCGACTCTCCGGACAAATTGTGTACAGTACTCAAGTTTTGTTTTACTAGATTTTATTTATTTTTGTTCGTCTTGTAGGTGCACATTTTAGTTACAGTGTAGTTTTCGGGTTTTTTTCACTTAAGTTTCTATTTTATTTCTGTTAACGAATTACTATTTTCATGATAGTTTTCGTTTAAGATAATAACCCTCTACAGAACGCAGTAATCTATCATCGTGTAAAAACAAATCCAACATTCAGACAAAGTAGATTTGTCCACGATTAGCGAAGATTTACAATCCTTAAGTCACGTTATCCCGATGTTTTTCGGTTTATTAGTGTGCAGGCGGTGTAACTATGTGAAACCATATGTTGACCCACATATCTGCGCTGATAGGCGACGGCCCGCTCTAACCACATGAGGCTCTTTCGGAGAGAATGTGTCAATAGGCCTTTGAAGCCCAATGGAAGCTTGTTTCCACACACACCCGCAGAAGTGCCAAGTGACTGTGGCTTGATACAGTAACTTGATTTGTCAACACGCATACGTGCACGTTTAAACTCATAGGGCCTGGAATCCCAAACAAAAGCCTGGCTATGGTGACAAATATCAGTCAGATGAAAGATTCATCTAAACCTGTGCGTCTGTTACGGCACATATAGCTTTTGGTGCTATAGAGGAGATTAACAACAGACTAAATATATTACCGGCTACGTCTCAAATGCCGTGCATAAAATAACCAACAGTAAAGGTCTGTGCACATACAGTCCGAAATTGTCGTATGCGGTTTTTCGTATATGCGCTCATTTGTACGGTGTCTGAATTGTCGAAACGCCTCTCAAAATGCTTGCTACGGATGCGAAAACCGCAGAAAATCGAACCCAGTCCGAATTTTTTATAACGGACGAAAATATCGGAGGCAGTGTGTAAATGTGATTGACACAACGTGACAGACGACAGACCCGATGTGCAATGGCCTTAACAGATTTAATATCCTCCCTTGCATTTAAAGACAAAAACCAAGTCATTTTTTGTTTAAATATCTTCTCCTCTTTTCATTTAGAAGAGAATTTGTGCAGAAAATTGTAAAGAAAGCAAATTGTAGTTTATCTTTCCTGAAATAAGCAAATCTGCACACTAAACAATTCACATGTCCAAATGTTTTTAGAGAACACTGACAATTCAGCAACAGATTCCTCTCATGGGGGCTTTAGATTTCTGTCCTTGCTCATTTTTTCCTTCGCTTCTAGCTCTCTTCAGAATAGAGGCATGAGAACGTGATTGACTTAAGAATCACACTTGTTTTCGCCGGCCACAGAAGGAATGGCGAGGTCAGGGCTCTCCACATCTGGAATTTGTTTTGGGGTAGTTTCAGCGTAAGCCATCCCTGCATTGTGGACAGTACAGCCTTATAAAAAAAGGATTACTTCTCTCAAACGTGCAACTAAGAAGGACTTTGAAGCCAAATGGAAATGTGTGGGGTTAACCCGAACCCTTTACATTGTGATGTGTACAACATGTTCTCCAGATTACAGCCAGACACCGTTAACATTAAAGAGAGTTCACTCAAAAAATGTAATAAAATTCTTACATAATGTATTCCCCCCTGTGTCATTTCAAACCTGTATGACTTTCTATCTTGTGCAGAACACAAAAGAAGATATTGGTATCCAACAACATGGGCCCCCATTGACTTCCATTGTATGGACACAAAACCAGTGAGCCACTTCCTAAAATATCCTCTTTTGTGATACACATAAGAAAGAGTCATATACAGGTTTAAAATGACATGATGATGAATAAATAAATAAAAGAATTCCCTTTAAAAAGCATGCATCACTTATAATGTGGTTAAAATGACAGGCGTTGATATCCAAAAAGAATTTGTTCCTGTCAGAAGTGCTTCTGTAAGTCACTATAGATATAAGGCTGTGGGACGACTACTTGCAAATAAACTGGTCACCATAGAAATATATGGAGTGCCATTTAAACAATACGAGAGCCTGATAGCAAAAACTGACAATTTAAGCAATAATGGATTGTGGCTTAAACATTAACTTTGTCTTCCTTCAATATTCTCCATGAAACATGATCATCGAGAGTTCCTTCGACACCTTCATTCGTAATGTCCCACTTAACTTCCCAACACCTGCACTGCGAAGAACACCTCTACAAAGCCCATGCAGACACACCCATACAGTAAAGACAAGTCAGCACCGGAACAACAAAGCCACCTTATTCCGATCCCAAATTCTGCATGAATCTCATGGTAAACACACGGTCCGCCGAGACCAAGAGGGGATTTCTGCTCTGCTTGTCTCATGGCAGGTGTTCTGTGGGAGCCAGGGAGACCGGCGAGGCCTTTCCCAGTAAAGACGGGACCCGGCTGACACGCAGATGGACTCCGGGTCGACCATGTAACTGGAATTCTGGGTGGGAATAGTGAGAAATGCAGAGGAAGGCAAAGACAGAAGAAAAGGACGAGCGAATAAAAGAAAGACGGAAGGAACGAGGGAAAGAAAAGGAGGGGTGCCCCCACTGTCCCACCTGAATAAACAAGACAGAGGGTATGGATGAGCGCTGTGCTCACGACACTACAGGATGTTCCTGCGACTAGCAGAGCGCTGAGATTCCACTGAGTAGCAGGTCAGCAGCTGGTGACCTTCACCAGGCAAAAAAAACATGCTGACGTTAATGAGAGAAGCGGCCCACTCTCATATGCTGAATCCACAAAACGGATTTCCGCAGGGATCCGATCAGATCAAAGATCAGACTCGCTTCAGTAGATTCCGAAACAGCACCACATCACAATGAAACATCAGTCTACTCTTTAGGTTTACTCATTTTCTTACTAGTACTAGTTTGGGATTGAATTTGAGGTGATGAGGGTGGGTTCCAGAATGATCGGGATCACTGCCAGATGTGAAAGGTTGTGGTGAGAGAGAGTGTGGGAGACGATCGTCTTTGTGGGGTGTTACTTTGGTTGGATTAACCGTCAGGGATTAACAGGTTAGCTCCTTTAGGCAGCACTGATTGGCTTATCTGCTTGATGAACTTTAAAAGTAAAGAGATGAAATGCAGGCCGTTCAAGAGCAGAGAAAATAACTGTCAGTTTTTCCAATCTTCTACTTGTAAACATGCCTTTGTAGACTACACTTACTGCTTTCTCTCGTCACTGATGGGGTGTAACAATACATCAATATAGATGGAAACATCCATCAAATGTCTAACGATAGGATGTTTCGATGCTACACGTAAAATATCGATACCCATTTCATATGTTGACCGTTGTCATCATATACTTTTATTACATTTGATTTTATGTGTGACTCAATTTTTTCCAATTATTCCCATTACTCTACAACGTATTGTAGGATGTCCTGATTGTGATACAGGAGTTCAATTAAATGTTCACGTTGTATATTTTGGTTGCATTTTGAGTTAAAATGCAGATAAATTGTAAGCAGTTGTGTAAAATAGGCACAGATCAATTTGCCTCGAATCGAAATGTAATGTTATCTCTGAATTTTTTGAGGTCTCTGCAAATATCATATTGCAGGCTAGGAGTATCAAGAATTATTTTAACATTTTTATTTATATTTATTATATGTTTTTAATTCATTTATTAGCCTTTTGAGAAATTTGCTATACTGTTACAGGTATTAATTTGTATTAAAAATCTTTTTTTATATTTATTTTTTTACATTTTATAGACTTGAGAAAGTTAGCTATACTGTGACACCTGTTCCTTTGCATGGAAACATTTATTTATATTTATATTATAATTTTGTTAATTTTTTTGCCATTTGAGAAAATTTGCTATACTCTGACACTTATTAATTTGCATTAAAATATTTATTTATATTTATCTAAAAAAAAAAAATGTTGGTCTTTTCAAAAAATATTGCTATACTTTGGCACTTATTAATTTGCATTAAAATATGTATTTATATGTATTCTATTTCTTTTTATTCATCTTTTTGGCTTTTCAGAAAACTATTTATACTGCGAGACCTTTTTTTTGCTTTAAAATAACTAAAATGCAATAAAAAAATGTAATCAAGACTTCCACTCTTTAACTAATGTTAAAGAAATTGGGTAAGAGTCAGTCAAGATATATCATCCCTCCTCATTCTGACAGCTGACAACCTTTTGCAATTCTGTATTCTCAACGTGCATTAGTCTTACATGCTACATTTGTATTGCCTTTCCAGTAATAAGAGTGAGATCATGTCTCACAGCAGACTGTAAATCTAAGATAAAGATAAAACAGTAGATTAAAATCAGCAGAATGGCTACACCACTGTTAAAACACTTAACTGGAGAGAGGGAAAGAGAGAGCTACTGTTTAAACACTGTCCTGAATTCTCTGTGGGTAACCCCGTGGCTCTCAGATGAAATGGAGCATTGAGGAGTTTGGTGACAGACGCTGCAGTATTTTAGTGCTGGCTCTGTGGCTCTATCACAGGGGTCTGCTGTCCGACAGCATTCCAGCTGGTGAACTCACAGGAGAGGAATTCGGAGAGCAGCACAGCTTTCCGAACAAGAGCCACGAGCATGAGAGGGGTCAGGTGTTCCTCTCACAGGTGGAAAATCGAGAACTCTGCCTCTTTTTGTGACTACTAGTTCCGGCCGCCCGTTTCGGTAACTGACCTCGCCCCCTTCCCATTGAACCCTCCCCTGTTTGTACAGTAAATCGTTTGATTGACATCTACAGCTGGGCGTTCTACAGCATTCAGCTGCGCGGCTCAAAAAAGACGAGCCCCTCCTGACTGGTGATGGCCTTCCATAGCAACAGGCCTCGAACCAGGCCAAAAAAAGAAGCACCCTTCCCTTTGGACCTACATTCCGTGTTCATCACCCTCACTTCAACCTTTCCCAACATCCTCACAGAGTAGTTCACAAGCATTATGTTAAAAAGACATTAAATAACATTTGAATACAAAGCGAAGGGTTTTTTCGCTTGTTCCAAACTGTAAATCAATGAGGTCACGCCATGACAGCAGAACTGCCCGCAATAAAGACACCGATCGCTTTACCGCTCCAATGAATGACACATTTGGTAGTGGAGAGATATGTTACAGATTGGAACTTGATCCATGCGGAAGGCAGATTTTTGCTGGGATGTCAGTCAACGTGATGGAGATACAGATGAAACGGAGTACTGATAGATCTACAGACCTGCTCAGATTGAACATGACTTGTAAAATCTGTTGTCATCAAGCTGTGAGAATCTAATTCTGTAAAGCTCACGGTGTTGCAGCCAAGAAACAAACACACAAAACATAAATCATTCTCAGAGCAATGCTAGTAAAGGCAATCCCACAAGTCAGATTTTTATAACCACATTCATAAACACATCACACCATCAAGAAGGGGTGGGAATATTCAGGCATTCTGTGATAATGTATCATGAAACGTTACCACGATACGACACATACTGCAGTTATTTTTAAATACTGTGATGCACAAAGATACTGTGATAATAGCAATATGTTAAGTGTCGCCTCGGCATTAGAACACAACACACTGGTGTTTCACTTACATGTAGAGTGTAACGATTGTTGCCGCGGCGTCTCCGAATGAAGGGATGGATGTCAGCTCATTGTGGTCGAGCCTCCTGTCAATCAAACAATGGGAGAAAGTTCAGGTTACTTATGGCTTCATGCTGTTTATTTTAAAAATCAACAGCAAACATTTTGACTAAATCCACGTTTTTGGTTTCAGTGATAAAAGGCAAAATACATAAAAAAGACAAAATAAGTGAAATATTATAAACAGTATTTATTATTAATATAGGTGCATATAGTAATAATAATAAACTACATTGATAATAAATGAATAAAATATTATAAACAATATTTGTTATTAATATAGTAAAGTAAAAAATATAACTAATAATAATAATAATATTATTATTATTATAGTCACACCATTATTGTTATACAGTATTATTAATCAGTATTAATAGTATTTTCAGTAGTAGTATACTAGTATTAATAGTACGTATTATTATTATTACTAAGTAGATAATAAGTTATACATTAAATTCACATATGTACAATAAATAGATATTAAATATAATATTTTTCAACAAAGGAATCAGATGGACACAACACACACACACACACACACACAAAAGGGAGAGGGAGAGAGAGAAAGGACCTTCTGGCTGAGGGCCAGACAAAGTCCCTCGATGTATTAAATATTTACAGCGCAGGTTAGTGGCTGGTGTCGGGTGATGATGAAAGGCCCTCATAATAGCAAACCTCTTCATTCCCAATCTCCGCCACTTTCAAGACAATAGCCACTAACAGAAGTACTTAAATATCCAATAAAAGTGACAGCACGCTTTAAAATGATTTATGACCAACTGTGGCTAATGGCTGTAATTAACATTATTACACCATTTAATTTACTCGATTCAATTCCCTCTCTCCTAAGGGCTTTAGCCGTGGGAAGCCTTTCTAGTTTACTTTCGTCTACCACAAAGTTTTAAAATGGATCTCGGACCTAACGTATAAAAGCTTTGAGCTGAATCTACATCAGTCTTCTCAGAAAACAAACACTGTAAAGTTTATGACGGCACAAACACCCTGGAACATTCTGTTACAGTGGAAAAGTTGCTAGCCTGCTAATTGACTTTATTAAAGCGGGACAGATTTGCAGCGGATGTTGAACAGATCTACAGGAGTGTTCGAGAAGCGCTGGGAACACGGGCTGTACTACTCACACTTCTCTGAGGTTGGGCAGATTGGAGAGGATGTCCGTATCGACTGCCGCCAGCTTGTTGTGGCTCAGATTTCTGAGGGAACAGAAAGAGAGGAGAGGGGGGATGAGAGACGAAAAAAGTGAGCGACATTTATCAAAATACTTCAGTCAGGCGCTCATAACAGTCTAAAAACCATCAGATCTATCGCACTAAATGCTCTCTCCTCGCTATATCTACCGTGCCAGCCCTAGCTTTCAACAGCACACCAGGCAGTGAACTACTAACAGACTATCAGTCAGGTCTATCGCTGTATCGACACTTATGACCCATAAATCAGTGACATCAACAGTTCTCCAAGCAGAACGTCGTCTTCGTTTCAGCACGGTTTAGACGAGCACTTGTCCGAAGGCTTCAGGATTGGGCTTGGCACAGCGTTGGCCTACCGCGCTCCCTGATGAAATGTCAGAGATTGATGGCGCTGTGATCTATAAGCTCCTGTCAGCTCTGTGGTTTTCCTCCGCTGCTTGGCTACAGCATGTGCAGACTTTCTCTCGAATGGCCCGCTCAATTCAACATTGTTTATATTTGGGAGATTTGGTTTATAAGGTTAGCATCAATAACACTCTTCAATACTATTTACAGAGACACACCAAAGTAACTGTAGTGTTAAAAATCGGTCACTCGTATGCATTCGATTGTCAGTTTTGTGAGGCTACAGTTGCTTGTAAAAGGGCGAGATTGCCTTACGCACTTTATTACATGTCTGTTTCACACAAAGAGCTGTAAGCCGTGGACACTGAAGCCGTAGATACGCAACCTTGAGAAAGAACAGACCCGGTGTACAGTCACCACTTAGTTATATAACTTCTCCATGCAGGACTGGAGAGTAACAAATGTACCATAAAGGAATAAAACACCACAAATTAAACAACACAAACACCAATAAACGTATTCACATGATGCCGATATCTAACTGTATAGTATACATACATCAATGTGGTTCGATTTCTCACCATTGTCGCGGTCATGAACCAGCAAACCTATTGACTCTACTGTAGCACTTTTTGTGGTTTATACAGGAAACAAATGCTGCAACGCTTCTGTGGCTTGTGTGTGTGTGTGTGGAGATAATGACACAGGGTAAGCTACCCTGAAGGCAATCGTCTGACAGGGGTGAACACTCCAAAATTGTAGTCCTGTAATATAGACCAATTACCTAATTATACCAAAGCAAAGTGAAAAATTGCCGGCTTTCTTAAAAAGAGGCTCGCCAGGGGGCACAAATACTGCCGAGAAAACCACGTACAACACCAGTCGATAATCTCCTTTAGCCGTTTCATGCTACAAATTGCAGAAGGCGAGCGTTCTGAAACCGACACGACGGCTTTAGCTTCCCACCCGACACAAAAGGGCATTCCCACACAGTGATGACTGACTGATGTTAACATTGCTTCCCACTACAGAAACCTGAAAATTACACTGACAGGAGGACAGACTACAGTTACTAAATCAAAGTATCACATAAATCCTTACAACATGCTTATGAAATGATGGAAACGTCCAATTAGATTGAAGATCAGTTTAAACAACAGCAATGCAAAGGACATTAATATGGTTCAAATTGTACTGTAGAATAATAAAAAAAAAATAGAAACCGTAAACACATTTCAGGTAAGTATTTACTAAGCAATTCTACAGGTGACTGGATTAAAATAAAAAGCGTTTGCGTATTGTCAAACATTAATGGGTGGAGCGAACGGAGAGGCAGGATTTGGAGAAATCACTTAGATGTTTTACGGCTGCCAATCAGACACACCACTCAATGTCATTACCCTTGACGTTCCACCGGTCTTCATGGGGATCTCATGATGTTCAAATTCAGAGCCGAGCTTTTCTTTACCAGTCAAAGAGGAAATGAGTGTTTATATAATCTCAGTGTTTTATCCTCGGTGACTCCCCTTCTCTTTATCTTATCAGATAACACTAACTTTCACGCCGACAGGTTGACCTCTGGGTATTAATCACATGCCTGTTGTAACTGTACAGTAGGTTTAACTACATCTTGTTTTCAAGGGAGACGGATATGAAGTTCTATTTTGAAACTGTAATTGTAACTGTTGCTCTTTGTTTAGCTTAGTGCACAGATACAGATCAAAGCACCGGGAAATATTGTCATAATACGGAGTTAATATATGAAAGCATCATTTATTTTTAAAATGTATGTCTTCCTCGCAGTTCTGCTGGCAACTTAAAGAAAACAGAAGCACACCCTCGGATCGCTATCAGACGTCTAATCTAGTCAGTGCAGTTAAAATTCTTTGAGGGGACGGTTTACCCGAAAAATTTAATTTAGTCATCACGTACTAATCCACAAGTTGTTCCGACCCTGTATACATTTTGTGGTTCTGCTGAACACACAGAAAGGTATTTGGAAGGATGTTTGTAACCGGTTCTGGGTCACCATTGACTTCAACAGTAGGAAAAAGCCAAATTTTGATCCCTCATTCTTCAAAATATCTTCTTTTGTAAGAAATTTATACAGGATTGGAACTTAAGGGTACGTGATGAAAGAATTTTCATTTTTTGGTGAACTGTGCCTTTAAGGGAAAATGAAAGTTATGCTTTCAACAAATGAACATGCCATCTTCTTCAGAAGTTATCCATCCACCCACAATTCCTTCTCTCTAACCAGAACAACCAATATATGGAAAACCGCTCTTAAATTAGCTCTAGGACTTCTATTCACACTTCAAGTCATCAAACGGTTACATTTTAGTCAGAACAGAGCTCTTGCACACCTACAGACTTATAAGGTCTATATTCTATTCAACCATTTTACAGCTATGTAGACCGTTATTACTTCAAACCTAACAGCATTAGTACAGACCTGTAAATTCAGCTCAAACTTTAACAACCATTGATATTTTTTCTCGTTTCCATTAAACCTCTAGGCAAAAGACCCACAGCTTCCTATGTCAGGAAACCAGAGCAAGAGACCATTCACACCTAATAGAGGTCAAAGTCATTTAGGAAACGACCAATTGGAGAAGGGGGGGAAAAAGTCATTCAAATGCAACAGCTGGTACTGAACTGGGAAGCTTTTGTGTTTAGGTCAGAATAATATAACTTTTGTTATTTACCATGTACTGGGTTTCATTTGTTCATTTAGTTTAATCTAATTTAAAGACATTTGGTCATCGCACTAAATGTATCCGAACAGATATGCTGGTTCCGAGTAATGAGAATGAATAACAACAAAAAATGTTATGTCACATATTCACTCTCTCCCCTGATGCATTGGTAGAAAGATGGCCTTTATCCGTCCATCTTTATCGCTGAGAAATGTAGTGTGAACTTCGGTCTTTGGAAGTGTGAAATGATGTCAATGACATCGCTTTATGATGCATCTGCAAGACAGAAGCGTCTCTTAATGCACCCTGTTTCACAGGGCCATAAACTAGTAAAAGAATAACTCTACCATGACACTGAGTGAGAAAGAGAGCGACAGACTGGACCGAGACACACTTGCTTGGCTAAAGGCGAACAGCTTGTGCCCCTTTCTCTCTCAGTTTCCTGCAATAAAGACCATTTACAGCCCGGCAACACCACTGATAGCGAGCCAGGAGCTTTTGTGTACAGTCTAAACAAAGCAAAGAGGGAGCGAGACTATCGGATCTAAAGTCAAGATCATGGCGAGATAATGATCATCGGGAACGAATGCTAAACGGGGAGTAAGAAAAAATAAAACCAGCAGACAACAAAACAAAAAACACAAAACACAAAACTCAAACCAATCCAAGACAAACTAAACTAAACAATGTGCGATGCAAAGGGGACGAAAATTGGGCACGGATGATCTCAGAAACCGACCAAAAGGTCTCCGCTCGCCGTGGGCTGAGCCAGAACGAAAGTAATGAAGACGCCAGACGAAAGTCTACGACACAGAACACTTGATTAAAAGCACATTTGTTTCAATACAAAGCCTAATTTTTTAATCGCATGATAAAACCCGGTCTTAAGACCCAGGTGTTGACTGAGGAGTATAAATAGGTCTTGGATGCAGACCACCTCTTGACAGACTATTCCAGAAAACTTCAAAGTGAACATAACAAGTGATCATTAGGTTGCAGATTCTTATGGTTTATTATGTTAGCAGAAAGGAAACTCTGGAATAACTGCACTACTAGTTTAGCCGGAATGTCAGAGTGGTCGACTTCGGTAGTTCATTCATCATATAGGCCTACAGTTTAAAGTATGTCTGAAATGTAATTTTGCGAGACTGCATAATCAACAGGGTCAAAACTGTGAATGTG
Organism: Triplophysa siluroides; assembly: GCA_006030095.1. Taxonomy (NCBI): domain Eukaryota; kingdom Metazoa; phylum Chordata; class Actinopteri; order Cypriniformes; family Nemacheilidae; genus Triplophysa; species Triplophysa siluroides. The sequence goes on along the minus strand of VCII01000314.1, from coordinate 7,739,748 downwards.
CCAGCAGAGTTTAGAAACAAGGTTATGGGATTCAAGCCTACATGACCCTACAAAGCATTCTACTCTATATGATGATATTTGTTGTGAATTTATACTTATTCAACATATTTATAACATATATAAAATACAATATTAAATACACACTACATACAGTACGTTAATAACTTAATTATATATAATAATAATAAAAATATAATAAAAAGGTGGTATACAACACACACATTGTCTGTATATACTATAAATTATAGAAATATGTATGCGTATATGATATAAACAAGGGTTAATGGGATAGTTCATCCAAAAATGAAGGTTCTGTCATCATTTACTCACCATTATGTAATTTCAAACCTGTATAGTAATTTTCAGTTCCAGGATATCATTGACTGCCACAGTGTGAAGAATAAAATGGTAGTCAAAGGTGCACGAGAATTCTTCAAAATATCTCATTATGTGTTCAACAGAACAAAAAATGACATATTCTTTTTCCTGCTATGGTAGTGGACGATGTCCCAGAACTGAAAATTGCTAACATTCTTCCAAATATCTTTCTCTGGGTTCATTGGAACAATGACATTTCTACAGGTTTGAAACAATCTAAGGGTGAGTCTTTGATGACAGATTTTACATTTTTGGATGAATTATCCCTTTAACATATACATACCCACATGTTGGCATAAAACCACTGGGAAATATGTACAGGCGTGACGGGGTAGCTCTACAATTATGGCAAGAATGTTGAGTCGTGATTTTGGTGTGGAGACCAATTGCTGGGGGTGCTCTATAAGGCCCGTTACTCTCCAATTCTCTCACCCCTCCCCTTTCCTTCACTCTTTTTTTATGTCTTTTCCAGATCTCCAAACTCTTACCAGATGTACAGAATTCACAGATGAGTCATCCATCACTTGGTAGACACTTGAACAAAGGAGGGGAGAGGAGGTGGTTCTCAAATGTGTCTCAACAGAAACACAATCTGGAATATTTGTTTGATCCTGTTGGTATTTCAATTCTATAGTGTGGCTGCCTGTCCTCTAGGATAACATTTATCTAAGAGCTTAAATTACAATTGCTACAACATTTTTAACGAAATTAGCTTTGTCAGCTCCCTATTAAAACAATGTAACAGAAGTTTTGCGTTTTAGTCAAAAAATTGTTCTTGGCCACCATTGACTACCATAGTAGGAAACATTTCTCTATAAATTTCTTTGTTCTGTTAAACACAAAAGAAGATAATTTGAAGAATGTAGGAAAGCAAACCGTTCTGGGGCACTTTTGACTACACTTTTTCCTATTACGGTAGTCAATGGTGGCCAAGAACTGGATGGTTACGAGCATTCTTCCAAATATCTTTCTCTTTGTTCATCAGAACAAAATTTGGAAACAACTCAAGGGCGAGTAAATGATGACAGAATTTTAGTTTTTGGGTGAAGTGTCCTTATTACAGATGCAACCATTCATATTTTTTGTCAGTTTCTCTGCCTCTGATCTCACATACAGGAAAAGATCAGATGCGTTAAAAGCACATGAGGGCTAGTAGATTACGAGAATTTCTAAGATGATATCTTTAATAAACAAAGGCTGATTAAAGAGACGTTATGTCAGACAGATGACAAATCAATGAATAAAAAGTCTACTTTAAAACAAAAAGTGACCTTGAATGCAGTGCCGAGGGAAGGTGCTGTTAACCTCTGTGCCACGCAGGCCAAGCCAAACACGGCAGGCACTCCTTCAACTCACAACTCGATAACACGAGCAAACTCTGCTTTAGGCTACGACACAAACCAAAAGCAAAGCAGTGCAGTTACATGTCATGTGTTTTGTGAAAAACTCGATTGTGGCTTGTTTTATTGCAGTTTAATGCAAACCTGGTCGAAAACAGAAGGATTTAACGAAACGTCCATTAAAACCAGTTCGGCTGCTGACATACTAGTGACTGTTTTCACAAACTAAAAGAATAAACAATGGAAAGCTGTGGACCGTGACATTGAAGCAACTCTTTTCGCCAGGCTACAGATGTACCACACCCTTAACATTCAGGTTTATTCAGTAACTCCACAACAGGTGACAACGGCCATATAAAAAGCCACAGACACGCGCATAAACAAAAACACAACAGAGCACACTTCACGGTGGTGAGAAATTTCTGGTGGGCTGTTTACCAACCCTGAAGCGGGGATCCAAACCACACTCGCACATGTGGCAAAACAGGTCGCACATACAAACCAACCACTACCCCCTCAGCTTTGAAAACAATCAAGAGGGCCACCAAAGGGTCAGGAGCCTGTAGTGAGAAACAGGGCTCGTGTGCTTCATTTTTGCAGGCCAAAATGTTTCCATCATACGGGTTTTTAAGTGTGCTGTCAAAAGTACACGTCACAGTATGCTAAATAAATAGACAAAATCAAACAACCATTTAATCTGTAATGTACATAATTCATCCAGACTGTTAGGGAGTGACTGCTGCTCAATGTAAAGAGCCAAGTGTATGATTATTTGCCTCTGATAAATGTTCATAATCAAAAAAAATTATTTGTCCATTCAGCTTGGATCAAGTGCGGGACATTTTCAAGAGCAATAACTTATATTTAATTCAACAGGGATTCAAGACGACTGACTTTCATTATTTTATTTCCTAGGTGGAGAATTCATACGATTCCGTCATGTAACAGCAAAGCCAAAATGATTATTCATAAATCCCATGGATACATTTAAGCGTCTCCCCCGTTCTCAGGTTAACCAGACACGTTCTCTCCTTGAGTAACCCTATAAACCACAATCTCCAACCCTCTCTGCAGTCTCAAGGCGCATATCCACACTTAAATCCACAAATGGACATGTGATGGCTGGCGATGCCAACGCCTTGCCACTTCCTACCGTCGCCATCAAGGACTCTTCGCGCCACCGGGGAGCCGTCAAAAAAATGGAAGGAAAAATTGGCAGTGCAGGGAAACTATTTGAACAACTGGAAGGTATTACAGCTTGATTTTATACTCCGGCCGTGTCCACAGGGTTTTTCCAACTAGTGTTTTTTTCTCAACTTGATTGATATATTACAGATGGGCATACCTCTGTCCTGTAACCTCAGTATTCAGCTTCTGTTGGATGCGTCAGAACGAAAGTGAAGTACAAAATACAGTAACATGAATGGTGACAATTGGGATAGTTGTGATGTTTAAAGAGGATAAAAAAGGGGTGACACACAAATGTGACAGTCCATTGTTGCCTAAACATAACAGGTCTGTAAGTCCCTTTGGATGAAAGCGTCTGCTAAATGACAATGTAAATGTATGGGATGACAACAAAAGGACTGTTCAACCAAAGTGTCACTCTTTCTGCTTCTTGCTACTAAAACTTTGAAACGTTCTTTTTATCAGCTGAAGCCATCAAGACATTTAGTTTTTCAGTCTCTTTAACCACCCGTCACATTACATAAGTAAAATGGTCCGTAAACTTTGCAAATATACAGTTTGTCTCTGCTTCACAGAACACGGCTTTCAAAAACGTTCCCGCAAAATCTAAACGGGCTTTATGCATGTTACGAACATACAGGGCCAAACTAAAGCACTCAGGCAGACCAGGTCATATTACCCAGCAGTAGGTTAGACAGTCCTTGAGGCAGAACATCAACAAAGCTAGCTACCTGCACAATCCCTCCCGTCTAAAGCCCGATATCATGTGTAATGAATGTTTCACAGCCATGTCGAACAAAGGACGATTATTTACCAGCAAAACGTGATGCCAACAACCCTATGTTTTCAAAAAGTTATCCATGGCTTCATTTGCATTATACCGTACAGTGAAGTAAGGCCCAACAAATTCCCTTCGACTAAAATTTGCCAAACTGCAACACACAGATAACTCAAAGCTTCCGTGTTAAAACTTGTTTATGATAACCATCTTTAAACCCAGCTTTGAGAAGAATACGAGATAGCTGCCATGCTGCGAGAGCTACAGACAAGACAAGTATCTTCAGCGGTGATGAAACATACAATAAAGGTGTTAAAGATAATACTGCGCAGTAAAATCGCTCCCTTTGAAAATGATACGATTGTGATCTCCGCAGCTAAAGAGCATACAAGCAGATTACACCATAGTGACTTCGCCTAAGCTGTAAAGATGCATTACACAAATCTAACAAGGTTGAGGAGAAACTTCAAAACGTGTTGTGTGGTTTGAAGATAAAGCAGAAAACGAAACATTTTAACTACAACAACACAATTCTTGTGTAAAGAAAATAATCTTTTATGATATCTAAGAGTTTACACACTGTAAGACAACAGCGAAATAACCACTGCCACTGTTCTCTTTTAAAGGATCTCAGTGGATCTGTGGGCCAGGATTAATACAAAAACACATTTAATATCCATAATCTGTGAAAGCAATGATCCTTTTTAAGACAAATGCAGTTCTTCTTACAATGTACTGCGTTAGTTACTAACATAATTTTATTCAAAGAAATTATTGAATGAATTATTGTATTGTGCTAGTTAATTACTAACTGCTAACAAACAATCCTGTTATAATATATGACATTTTAAAAGAGCATTTAAAGATATTAAACCTGAAATAATCCAATTTCAACTGTTTTTGAAAGATCAAATATTATAAAATGTACTCTTCTTGGTGCCCCAGAAATGTATAGCCTAATAGATATTGATTTAAAAGGTAAAACTAAGAAACTCTGCACAGTTTATTTATGACTGTTGGTTCATTACGTTGACTCCCATCATATCAGCAGGCCCCCCAAAACTGTCAGAGTTTCCAAATTTCTGTAACATGCCATAACAAGCAGGTCAGTCTTATCTATAATTACTTTTCAATGCATTTATATGTAATAAGAAAAAAATGATATGCTTGTTGCAATAGCTGTCAGTATTAAAAGTTAAGTGAGAAAACGAAAGACATAACCAGACATGAAACTGGACACTTGTCATCTGTCATTCTGTGACACATTTTCTTTCCCGGACGACTTAAATTAGAGGTGTTAAAAGAACTCAAGGGGGTGTTATTAGTAGTTTACCGATTATTGGGTTAATTTTCCTTGGGATATTTTAATTTACTTACAAATGCACAGTCCTCTTAGGCAAGTCTTGTGGGACATCGGTCATGTCCAGGTTACTGCAGTCGGTTGTGTCGAGCGTACACGTACAGTTTTGAGGACACGGTGCGTCCGAGCTCGAGCCATAATTGATTAACAGTTCCAGCGTTAAAACCCAATAAAACACATAGTATGAAAGCGATCCCATCCGTCCCAGCCACGCCGCCATTTTGTATCCAGCCGTCTCAGCGCTTAACGACCGGTTTCTCTCAACCACAAACGGACAGATTGAGTTCCTTAGAGTTCAAGAAAATCGCGTTCATTAAGTTGTTTACACAACGGTAACATCACATTATATTGCGTTGGTTTTGGCCGAGTCCTGGACTTGAAAACAGTTCACAGTTAAATTGTATCTCCGCCGCTGCCGCACGCAAGTAAATCAAAGGTGAATCACGACGAGGCAATACAAGAAAGTTGTCCAGACGCCAAAACTAAATGCAAGTTGCGAGCAGTTCGCCTTAAAAGGTTGAAAAGAGGGTCTGGATGGGGGATACGCGCGTTGTTTTGGCAAGAGAGATCCGCTCGCTCAAACGTAAGTTAGTTGGAGTCACTTAAATCGTAAGCGCTGTTTCTGAAGTTCTTGCGATGTGTTGCTCCCGGGTGTTTCATGGTTATAAAAGGTGAAAACATAGGATGTCGCGTCCGTTGACTCCATAAGTACGCGCTGGAAGAAAGTCTGGTATCATCGGCGCTCAAAACAAACTTTTCCTCTTGAAAAAAACCCAAACTTTAAGGCTCTCGCGTCTCACGGAGTTGATGGCAAGTTCAAGAACTGCGAGGCTCTTTTGGATCACGTTGGTAATGGTGATAAAACACTTCCAGTATATCCGTCCGACTGTTGGGAACTTTGCGGCTCTCGTATGATTTAAGTGTTGAGGAGCTTTTTATCTCGATCTCCTTGCACTGTCCGAAATCTCCCGCGATCCGATAATTCACAGATTCGCCTCGCACGTCTGATCGTTTCCACCGCTTGTTTTTACCCCGATCAGACTTTACTTTCTTTTATGCGAGCGTTTCGTCTCCCCACGTTGGATACATCTGAAGTGATAAAGATTCTCCCGTCTGCTTTCCGATTGGTTCACTGGAAATGATGGACGGCCGAACTCAGGATTTGACTGGCTGCTTTGGAGCGCACAGGCGCGAGGATTTTGGACGTGCCAGGGGCCAGCTGTCAGTCAATGCGCATTAGCTCCGCCCATCTTTCCCACCCTGAGTGCGAAACGACACCGCCTCCTTTTGCTCTCAGCGCGTCTTAAAGGGAACATGTTCCGAGCGAAGTTTTGCATATGATCATGGGGTAAAACTGAAAAGTATATTACAGTTGGAGAAAGAAGTCTTTTTTACAAGCAACTTTTCCCTTTCTTTTTTATTGTAGGCGTGCCAGTCTATTCAAAATTCTCTGTACAATATTATAATAGGTTAAAACATTAAAATACAGTAAATCACATTGTATTTAACCTTTATTTTGCTGTTTCCTGAAGCAGCGTAATTCATATTTTTACATACATTTTCTAACAAAATGTGTTTTTGCTTAATACCACAGAAAATGTGTAAACAAATGTTTCCTCATTCGGAGAGACAACAATAGCATATGCATTTATTTTGTGTAATTAAAAAAGCGTGAAACTGCTGAAAAAGATTCGTACAAAATAAAGTGTCCTCTTTAACCCAAATGGCATTTGGTTCAGATAGATAGGACTTCTATTCTGAGAGAAGAGTCAACATACTTTCCCTTATGATTTATCTGTCAGTCTGCAGACTGTAAATCATTTGCTGTACAAATAACTTGAAAGTGACAGCCAGAGAGACAAAGAGACCATAAAGAGCAATAAAGAGACATAGGTTTGTGCTTTAAGGGATAGTATCAACAGCACAAGTATACTTTAAAACCATCAATAATGCCATATTTACATAAAGTAGCACATGCTTGAGACCTGTTCACACAAAGAATGATAACTCTAAAGTTATAAATCTAACTATAGTTATATATTTTTTATTATATCTGCACACCAAAAGAGAATAACATTATTTAATTCTTCGCTGATGCAGCTTCACATTTTAAATGTGCGAGTCTTTTAAATTCTCTTAGATTTTGGCTCTCAATGTGTTATGGTTTTTCAATCAAAAAATACCCTTAAAAGTGATTACAACAATTATCGTTATAATTATGGTTATGGTGTGGATAGTTTGCCTTCAAAATGAAAATTGTGTCATCATTTACGCACCCTGTTGTCATTCGAAATCTGTGTGATTTTCTTACTTCTGCAAAACACAAAAGAAGATATTGTGAAAAATGTTGACACAAGAAAAGTGTTGGTCTCTATTGACTTCTATTGTATGGACACGAAACCAATGCATGTCAATGGGGACCAACGGTTTTCAGTTACCTACGTTTTTCAAAATATCTTCTTTTGTGTTCTGCATGTCATGCAGGTTTCAAATGACAAGAGAATGACGAAATTTTCATTTTAAAGGTGAATTATCCGTTTAAAGTTGTTTATCTTTATCATTTTTGGTGCGAACATTCTTTACACTTTACCGTGAGGATAGCGCTATTTTTTGTCTGAATTGATTTTATGGTGTCTATTCATTCTCTGCACGTGATACCTTTAATGCTTAAATTGAAGTAAATAACCAAAACAAACGGACCCTTTTATAACTCACATAACATTTAATTCGGCATGATACCTGAACATTCCAGCAAACACTCACTTTGGGATTGTTTTGGATCTGTTGAGGTCATTGGACATTATGTGCCAGCAAACTAATGTGAGTATCTTCCTTTTTGCTATTCTCCTTCTCACTTATTCTCGCTCTAGTGTTCCGCAGCTGGAAAAAGATAAAAGACACCTATGCATGGTCTTGCACAGATGGTGCAACACATAAAGACATTCGATTTGGTATACTTTTCTGAAATAGAAGGATGTCAAGTGGGCCTGAAGCTGAATTATCAAACACCAAATGATTCAAGGATGGGAAGATGGTGTTCCATCTGTGTGCATTTTGTTAAGTGCGTTATCATCTTTGCGTTGCTGCACTGTGTCGATTTTTCATGCTAGCCGTGCAGGAATCTTCAAAGATAACGATCCCATCTGCTCAAGCTATTCGTCAACAATAAAACAGAGAGGCGTGAAACGAAGCCAGCACGTTGCGCTCTCGCTGGATGGTTAACGGGTGTGCACCAGCGAGGAAATGCCTGGGTTAATAGGAAGCAGAGATACTTGCACATCACGTCCAATCCAAGAATACAACTTAAATAGTAAGAATCCATGCAACCCAAAGAAAAAATCATAAAGACCTGAATTTCATATGGGGTTTCAAATGATGATTTGGTAATGATGTAAGATTATTTAAAATTTTGAAATGTCTATCAGGACTAAGCCATTAATATAAGCAGATGACTGACGACCAATCTTGAAATATATATTTGGCAGGAGGGGAACCACATTTGCATTCAACTGTTAATAGATAATTTATACAGAACACAAACTGTAAAGTATAGATATAAATTGCTTAAATCAGTTGGATACTGAACAGAAAGTACCGTTACTGTTTTGTCCCTGTTGCTGCGTGTTCAACTTGCATCAAGTCCGACATCTTTCTTCAACAACAGGTGAGCTAGTCAGTCTGTTATTTTGTGTTGCTTCAAAATGCCTACAGCATATTGCAAACGACGTATTGATAAATAGTAAATTCATTCATCGAGGATTTTCATTGGCAACTCTGTGGTGAGATTTTGCATGTTGATACACATTACAGTTCTAACCTGTTTATATGGGGCAATATTTGCAATAACTGCTATTTTTCTGCATTACTGGTTAAGAAAAGCGTTGTCTTAGCTCTGTCTTTAAAGGGATAGTTCACCCAAAAATTGAATTCTGTCATCATTTACTTACCCTCGGGTTGTTTAAATCTGTATAAATGTCTTTGTTCTAATGAACACAAAGATAAGTTCATTTGCCAGTAACCAAACAGTTCTTGACCACCATTGACTACCATAGTAGGAAAAATTACAATTGTAGTCAAAAGTGCCCCAGAACGGTTTGCTTTCCTACATTCTTAAAAATATAATCTTTTGTGTTCAACAGAACAAAGAAACGTATATGGTAGTCAATGGTGGCCAAGAACTGTTTGGTTACAAGCATGCTTCCAAAAATCCTTCTTTGTGTTCATCAGAACAAAGACATTTATACAGATTTGGAACAACTTAAGGGTGAATAAATGAAGACAAAATTTTCATTTTTGGGTGAAGTGTTCCTTTAACTCTGGCCTTAGTGGAACTTTGCACAATTTTGCAGGTGTCCAAACAAGAAGGCTTTGTTTTTTTATTGTGTGTGTACACTAACATTTACATTTCTCATCATTGTTTGTTTAATAAAATGAGTGAATCTCGCCCGCTTCTGCCAAGTTCTTTTCATTTCACACAGATTGGCACGTACCGGCCAAAAGCGAGCGTGTTGAAAGACATCTCCTCTACGACCTGTTCTTGAGCGCTGCGTGTTGCCCATCGCTTGATGTCATCTTTGTCGAAGGCATGGATTGTTGCAGCAGGCTTGTGTCAACAGCTTGCTTGTATTTTGTTCCTGGTAAGTGTTCACATAGGCAACATCTAACTGTAGTTTATATGTCCTCAATCAGCACACAAATTCAGGTGTGATGTATTGATACTGTCTCCCATATGCTGGCAGGGTGGAGAACACAAGACTCGCACAAATGCTGCGAATCTTTTGTTTATTTGGATAGGAGTGTTTTATAAGGGACGACTTTAGAATATGTGATAAAAGAAGTGATGGTCTGGAACAGGTTTTTGTGTGTGAAAGGTGACTTCTGTGTGGACGAGCTTAACAGGTGACGCGTCTTTTGTTTAGTGGAATTCTTTTCTTTTATCTTTTTTGTGTGACACATGCATGTATGTCACTTTCTTTTTAAATACGGGCTGGGCGCCGCATACGTTAAGAACTCCGAGTGTTAAAAGATTTTCAACAAAACATATATAATTTTTAGCAAATAATAAATAAATGTAATTTACCAATCTATACATTTTGAATTAATGACAAAGTAAAAAAGGAAATCAAAGTGGTGATTGATGGCTTTACACGTCAGAAAGAACTTTCTGTGTAAGTTTTGCTGCAGTCAAAGCTCTGGATATGCAGGATTAATATTTAAAATGTTGGAGGGGAAATTGGGGATAAAATCATATGGGAAAATGGATTGTTGAGCAATCTTAACATGAGCCATCTGTGTTGAGGACAAACGTTTTACAAAACATTTCAATGTCAACTTTACACAATGTTTATGGTGTTATCAAAGTCAAGAATCTACAATCTACAGAAACTCCAGTTCATTTATTAAATTACTTCTTCGGTGGAGATGCCAGGGAAATTCAATTTATTTAAAGTTACACAATCCTTTCCCCCATCCACCACAAGCACACGCTGAGGGCACAGATTTATGGGTAATTTATCTACATCATTACTTTAACTTAAGTGGTTGGTGAGCTGTGGGGAAGTGATCATTACAGCTTTGCAGTAGGGTGGGGTTGGGTGTGGGGGTATAGAGAACGGGTACAATCTGATTTACCTAAGAGACTCTAGAGATTAAACTGATACTGGACCACTGGCTATAGATATGGAGGAAATTCAGGCCAGATCTAACCTGAAGGGTGTCATTTCCACACCACTAGTGTCACCACATAATTGCAAAAATAATGATTGTTTTAAGAAACGTTTCTTGACCACTTTCCATCATTGGGGACTGTTTGTCCAACTATAGACCTACACTATTGGTTGAAATGTTGCTGTGTCTGAATGCTCTGACAAGCAGACAAATCCCTTACAAAACAAAATATATAAAGACTATAGTGAAAAATATAATGCAAATATTAAATAATACATTGGAATATTGGAATCAAGTGCTTATATTTTTCAATATATGAAAAGCGGCAATTCCTAATTCAATATTTTGTGATTTTGTAATAAGTGTTGTCAAATCAAATTAGAAAATAAATGTTTATATCATATACAGCATGTAACAAATGTGTATATGTAACAAACATTTACATTATTTTGTATATACATTTTTATTTGAATTTACATATTCTAAAATGTATACGTTCTGTATTTTAACATTATAACAATGATTCAATAAACCTGCCAATAAAGTTAATATATATACAAATACACTTTATAATCTACTGTAAATGTAATGTTGTTAGTGCAACGGTGCATGAACTTAACAGTAAAGTCGAACTAAGAAAACCCAACCAGTAATCCAACTCCATTCAAAAGATCCAGAACACTGTGTTTCTTAGTTTCTTCCTCTTCCTTTATTAAACACAATAAAAGAAGGAAGGTGAAAGAAAGAAGGAAGATGAGAAAAAAGCAGAGAGAAGAGGCCAAAGCCCATTAGAGCTAAAGATCACGCATGCTCAGCAATCCCAAACCCTACGTTTAGCCATCTGCAGCTGTGAAACCTTTCTCTCGCGTCTTTCCTCTCTCCCTCACTCTCGCTGGCTCCCTTTCTTTCCCAGACCTGAATAGAGCGGTGCTGAATAGACCAGGCCAGGTCAACTGAATAGTCCTACCGGAGGGAGGGGGGGGAGCAGAGCCCAAATGAACTGGAACCCCTACAGAGTCCTCTGCTCCTGGCCACGGCTATGATACGGAGGAGGGGGGAGCTGCGTTTAATCGCTCATAATAGAAATTAGCATGGTGTAATGAACCCGTTTCAAAAGTCCATTATTTGCTCAGTTCAAAGAGAGAAGGGTGACTTTGTAGTTGGAATCCGCAAGCCCACGCCACATTTCAAAAGAAAACTATTTGTCAAAACTTAGTACAGCTTTGTCAGCGCAAACAGCGATTTCCTCCTTCTTTTGCATGGGAGAGGACGTTTGCATCGATCCTGTTTAGTTTTAGGAGAGAAATGTAGTTTTTCTTTATTTCTTTTAGCAAAAAGCAAGTTCCATCTGGTTGCATTGACTGAGGTGAACATCGCTAAAGAAAGAGCGCAGCCCTGGCATGTAAGTTCAGCATGATTCTACATATTTATTCAGCAATCAATCAAGTCGCACAAAGCATATTTTAAGATATGAACACTCACAGTTTTTGTCTCTCATCCAAGCAGAACTGTCAAGACGCCACATGTGTGCGAAGAAATGTATGTTGTTGTACATGATTCTTTTAACCTTTTCCTACTCTTTAGAGAACAGTTCGTCCAAAAATTACAATCTTTGTCTTCATTTACTTGCTCTCAGGTCGTTTCGAATCTATATGAGTTTTTCTTCAGTGAAACACAAAAGATTCGCTTAATAGGACTAGTTGTTATAATCCCACTATTTCAGCACAGTCGAATTGCCCAATAGGACATTTCCCACGCCTTATGTATATAACAGATTGTCCAAGCAATAATGAAAGTGGGGACCATGGATTGCCACAGTCACACTCACCATTCACTTTCATTGTACTGGAAATTCATTTCAAAATTTAGACATGACAATAAATAACACATTTTAAATTTAAAGATAAAGATAAATCAATTCTGACAAAATTAGCATTCTGTTTCTTTAAATCTATTTGAAAAGATTCTCTCTGCTTGCCCAGGTCTCCCTCCGATTGCTCGACCCCTTTATGATAACCCACCTCTGACAAGACAAGAAATTACACCACACTGATCTCAGACCTGTTACCCTGATGACTACCCCTGCTTTGGTAAAAAAACTCTCAATAGTAGTTATTTTGCCAGTGATTGCTGCAGCTGCACAGCTCATGCTTGTACCCCAAGGCCTCCGTTATAGATAATGGGATAATTGTTGCCACCTTCTGAACATTAGTGACCCACAGCGGTGTGGGGTACTGGAGGGATTTGTAAAATATTTGCTGAAATTGCTGTACAGGGAAATTGTGTACCTATGTTTTTAAGGAGAAGCATTACAAAAAACATCATTAAAATAGATGAAAATTAATGACTGCTTTTGTATCCAATGGGTAACAATTTAAAAATAAATGTATTCAATTTGAGCTGCTCAATTATTTAAGACACAATCTGATTTTAATAATAATAATAAAGGTTTTACAAAATATCAAAGAAAAAATATCTGATTTAATATTGTATTTAAAATCCACTATGTAAAAAATAGACGCTTTTGGGAATTTTGTGTTTTAAAAATTCATATACTTGATGATACTGCAGAATTGCATGAAACGTAAAAAAACTCATCTTCGGTAAGTTTTTACCGAAGGTGTTCACCATACCAGGTCAAATGCCAATGGTTGTTTAAATACCCATGTGAAGTTTTAAAGTCTAGAAACAACATGGCGAATTCCATGTAAGGGGACCCGTGGATAGAAATAGATCATTCTAATAATAAAAACATAACTCTTCATTATGTAAGGTCCTTATACCTCTGAAGACATAGCTATGTATGTAACCCAGTCTCACGGCAGTTCGTGACATAGACACGAAATTTGGAATCTACTGAATTAATTTGTGTTCATGGACACGAATATCCCAATTTTTTTGTGTCAGTGAGCACAACCTTTTTTTAATGTCACTCAGCACAACTCTTTTCGTGTCACTCCGCACGACTTTCCATACGAGGTGGCAAAACAACGATAAATGGCTCCCCTAACTCCGCCCCTAAACCTAACTTCACAGTGGAAAAGTCAAACCATAACAAAACATACCAATGAGATCGTAGGAAATATGAATTCACACGAATGAGCCACCTTGTAAAATAGGTAGGCAACGAATTCCCATCAATAACGTTTACATATAATTATTTATACATATGAAAGATACCGCGTATTGAAACACATTAGATTGAAAGTCTTGCTGGGTGACATCAAAAAAAGTTGTGCTGACTGAAAAGAATAAAGGTGAATATTCATGCCAGTAAACACGAATTAATAGATTACAGTTCGTGACAATGTCATGAATTCCCTTGAGACTGTGTTGGTGTATTATATTGCATGTCAATAGATCCTCCCAAAATCACAAACTGGTCCTTTAAAGCATAGTTTTCCATAACACATCCATATTGGTCCATATTCCCCATAAATTGGAAATAAAATAACTATTTTATATTCTATGAAGAGACATCGCCTCCATTTGTTGGGTATTTTTGCTTCTGGTTTGCACATTTTAATTCTCAGAAACCAGTACAAACGTGCATTCTTTTTTGTCACATCCATAACGCATTGACTTTTCTCTCTTTTAGAAAACTTGTGTATATACTGATCTTCTTCTGATGGACTCTATCATCAGGGGTTTTACAAAATACAAACAGATTGTTCAATATATATTTTATAATATAATATATAATATTGTATATAATATTTACATTTATGCATTTGGCAGACCCTGTTATCCAAAGCGACTTACATTGCATCATCCTATACATTTGTTTCTAAGTATGTGCAATCCCCTGGGATCGAACCCACGACCATGGTGTTGTTAGCGCCATGCTCTTACCACTGAGCTACAGGAAAGCTGTACATATATTGGTAAGTAATATATTCTCTGAGAATACATCAAGTGTTGACTGAAAATTACGTAGGATCTGCCCTACTCCAGAAATCTGAAAGTGACTTTCAAAACAGAAAATATGAAGAAATGACTCAGCCATATTTAGTTTAAGGAAAGAGACACGGACAAGGAGAAAACAATCACAGCTAATTAGTATATAACATTGTCAAATATGACAAAGAAGCCAGCAAATAATCAATTTCTAAGAACTCGATGAATAGCTTTAGTTTTTCTTCATCCAGCCGTGCTCAGGTATGCATCTCAATTTGAGCTCAAACACAAGGGGTTCCAACTCGCCGAGTAAATAAGGACAGAGGCCCATACAGCAAGGCCCTATTCAGTCCTCTGACACGGCTTCAGTTCTCTAGTCTTCTCGAGCATCCAGCTGTGAGCACTTGAGCCAGCCAGGGCCTCACACTGAATGCTCAATACAGGGAACTGCCGGAGGACTTCACAGAAACCTTCATTCCTTTGGCTAACAATCCCTCCAAAAGAGCCATTATCTCCAACCCCCCAATTAGGCCTAAACCATTCAACCCAGAATCCATGTGAATAACCAAAACAGGAATAATTATTTTGGCTGAGAAAAGTTCTAATTTGTATTGATATTCCAAAACTTACTTTTCAAAACAATAGAGGTTATTTGAAGCAGCGTGCTTTGCAAAAACACAGCACTGCTCGATTTAATTTGTTTTGCTACAGTACAAAGTCTAAAGAAGTTTTTCGCCCTAGGCCTGAACGCTCGCCAGCGGAGTCACCGTTGGGTTCTCACATTTTTTAATTTAGTGTTACATGAGCCGGTGTGTGGGCATATAAACAACACACTGCCAAAGCGTGCATTAAGTGAAGCGTCCGGTTTGCTGGAGCCAATGAAGGCTTCTGTGGAGCGGACTATGCTAAAAGGACTCCGACGAAACCACAAAGCAAATTGTCTTCGTTTACTTAGAGGAAAACTGAGCCTTGTGCGTTCGTTCATGACACAGAGAGTGAAACAGACTCACTTAAAGAGCATATCGAAAGTCGAAGTGAGGAAACACAAAGGGAAAAAAAAGAGAATGCTTGCTAAATATTGTGCTGCACAGTGAGGCTAAAGCCTGTCGTGACCTCATGTTATTGAAAACTAATGATAGTGTTTGTCTTAACATATTTATCATTATACATAATTTAAGTTCTGTAATGAACATGCATTTTACATGGATGACAGGTTCTACTCTTTATTGAGAACGATAGCCACATGATGCATTAACTGATGTCGAAAGCTGTGGATTTACAATGGCATGCTGTCAAGCAAGAAATATGGTGAATAGTGGACCTTGTGCTGACTTCCAAGAGAGCGGAAACACACAGACCAATAATTCAGCCAGGGGGTGCGAAGCACAAGTGTGATGTGTTAGTCGGAGTCTGTGTCGGGTTTTCAGGCCAGGGCGGTGGATTCGTTCAGGGTGTTCAGAGAGGGCTGGGTGTCAGAAGCGTGACAGGCCAGATACACCTCAGTTCTGCATGTCTAACTCTCAACAGCTGCTTAAGTCAAGACACTTACCTTTATCACTGTCATGTTCATCAAAGGTTTCGCATTGCAATATCATTCAGCGTTACTTCTTGTTGTTGTCATCAGCATGGCATTTCGTCATCCTCGACATGAACATCACCC
The DNA here is from genome assembly GCA_006030095.1 of Triplophysa siluroides. NCBI lineage: Eukaryota > Metazoa > Chordata > Actinopteri > Cypriniformes > Nemacheilidae > Triplophysa > Triplophysa siluroides. The sequence goes on along the minus strand of VCII01000314.1, from coordinate 7,723,480 downwards.
TGCTGGGAAATTCCGCTCACAGGCTGGTAGCTGCTCATCTTTCTGCTGGCAACTTGACCATGTTAAAGGGACAGTTCACCCAAAAATTAAAATTCTGTCATAATTGACTCATCCTCATGTCAATCCAAACCTATAGGACATTCCTCTTCTGCAGAACACAAAAGAAGATAGTTTGAAGAATGTTTGTAACCAAACAACATTGAACCCCATTGACTTCCATTATATGGACACAAAACCACTTAGACATTTCTCAAAATATCTTTTGGTATGCATCACAGAAGAGTCATTTACAGGTTTTTAACATAATTAGGGGGAATAGATGATGACAGAATTTTCACTTTTGGGTGAACTATCCCTTTAAGCCGTCATGATGATCTGGTAGCTGGTTTGTTGCTTGATCAGGAGGGTCATCCAGCTCACAAACCAGCTATATTTTCTTAATCATAAAGAGTCTAAATGAGACATGAGTATGTATGAAGGTATCAAAAACACAGATCATATGAGCACATGACTGTTTACTAATAAATCTGATGACAGACCTTATCATCATCATCCTGTTTATACCTCTTTCTCATCAGAGACCGTCAGAATGAGTCACTGAAACATGCGCTACCTTCTGTACTGTTTCCAGAAAGTCATGGTTCATATTTAACTTTGAAATATAACATTTTGAGAAGACTTAGCAGATACCTCAGCGCCCAGAGTTTTTGTAGACGACACCTCAATAAAGTGATCGAAACAAAAACAAAAGACTTTAAAAATAAGAAATCAGAGATATTAGATAGGGCTTGTGTATGTATAAGAGCAGTTTTGAACTTTGTCTATAAGACACGATCTAAAGACAGTTTTAAACAATATAAACAAACGTTATGTGGCCCAAACCTAAAGGTCAAATGTATGATTTTATGGAGGATCTATTGATTAAAAAAGCAATATAATATGCATAACTATGGACCGCTCCTCAATTCCAAGAATGCAAACAACAGGCTTTTGTTCTCGTGGAGACCGGTCTTGCGAGGCAGCCTCGGCAGAACAAACTTGAATGGATGCGCCACAGTGACTTCTGGGGCTTCAAGCGGGTTCCGTATGCGTGCAAGGCTGCATTCGATGCATAAACAGGCTCTAAACAGGCTCTAAACAGTGCATTTCGTAAATACTGTATGTTATTTCCTGTGGCAAAGAAGCAAAAACATGACAACATCTTAGTTCTGTGTCAGCCACTGCAGTGCTTGGAAAGGGAGGGGTGGAGTGAGCCATTGATTGCAATTCGCAACCTCACCTCTAGAAGCCGCTGCATTTCACTGGACCTTTAACTCCCGGTTAAAAAAACTATAAATATTGAGTAGTTATAATGTAATTGTATACAATTAACATACAATTGTATATTCATAGTAAAAAATAATAAAATATTAAATAAATTGTTATATAATAACCATACACAGACTGGAAGTTAACTTCAGACTAGCCGTGTTTGTCCGATGAAACCGTCTACAAAGCATCTAATTTATTGAAATGATGGTTCATTTATTAGGAAATGATGCTTTCACCTGAATGATCTTGGAACTTTGTTTTAACAGTGCACTGCAGATCTTTTCATTGTAAATCATGATACAAACCTGTAACTGTTCATGACCAGTCACAGGAGATGGACTTTTAGACTTCATTTTTCGTGTTTAAGTAGAAAGCTGAATGTATTTTCCATTAACGTGGAGGCGGACAAACAGTCAAAACTATCATGTGGAATGTCCACTGTGTCGGTTGGCTTGCTTGCCTGTGTTCTTTGTGCTCGGAGAAGGGACACAGTAGGACATAAACCTGAATTTAAAACTGCTGACTTGTGTCTGCATGCTTATTGTCCAAGTCTATTTTAAATGCACTTAAATGGTGGGACAGATACATGTCTGGGGAGTTTTGGGATGTTCAGCTGTGCGATCAATTTTACCCATAAGTGGTTTTTATATCAGTTCTCTAGTGTGAACAGTGATGGCAAATCCAGATTTGCTGTTTCGCATGCCCCCTGTCCCCCTCTGTCACCCTTTCTGTCTCACACAAGTGAATGAGAAGTTTAACATAAAATAGAAAGTATATAATTTTAATACTAATAATAAACACTAGAAATAGTAGCACATAGGAACAAACATTGAAAAGTGGTTTAAGTAAAGGCTACTTGTACCAGCCGCACAGATGAACACACAAACATTCACACAGATGGGAAGTAAGCCATTATTATACATTACTGCTCATTTATTTTCAAACTGCAGCATTTAAAGGCAATTATCTATAATGCTCACCGAGGCAAGAAAAGAGCAGACATCTGCAAGCAGAGATGGAAAAACTTTATCTTCCATGTGTCCACATTTAAAATGGTTTCATATAACACACACAAGCACACCTTTAAAGATCAAATGACCCATCATGATAACACTGGGGGGACGTATGGGCCGTGTATGTGTTTTGGACATTTATGGGTATGTTTCCATTTTAATCAAATTCTTGTCAGAAAACTGACCTCATAAGGTGCGAAACAATCTTATTTAATTTGGTTTAAAACTAGTCAATTAAAAGCGCATTACAATGTTTAAAGTTATACACTTCTCAAGAAAAGTTTCAGATCAGAAAACAGAAATGTTTGGTGGTGAAAACTGAGCTATCACTGAAGAATTCTTCGCTGCAGGTGTGCTGTTCCCCCTGCACTTGACAGAAATACAATTTTGACCAAAAACAAACAAACCAAGGTTTTTTTTTTTTCGCATTCCACTGCACAGGATGGACAAAAACATGAAATGAAGCATCAATAGTTGTTGTGACATGTGTGTTGAATGATCGTGTTGTATTGCTGGAATTCTTTCTTTGCTTTGCTTTTCATCCCTTTTGTAGTTTTTTCTTGGTTTTGTGCTTTCAGATGAATCCGTCCTTCCCACCTTCACCTGTTAAACTTTGACAACAAAAACTAATCGCCTGTCATTGAGGCTGCAGTTGACCTGTGACTTCAGCTGTCAGTCGCCCCCTGGAGATGTGTGGCCTTTCATGACTCCCGAGTTCAGAAACGCTTTCAACCAATCGAGGCATGTACCCAACACACACACTCACACGCACCTGTGCGACAGTCTTTAACAAGCACACCCACACACATGTAGTGACATGAACACACACATTTGCTAACCATTGACTCCTGTAACCTATTCGCATTTTTAGCACAGTTTTTGCTATTTTTAGAACATAATTTACCACATTCATTAATAATTGTTTACTTAAAAGCTTTGGCATTTCATAATTTTTGCAGACTTTTTTGCAATTTAACACACATACAAGCTTTATTAACAAAGACCTTTCAAAGATACAGGTTTTCAGAAACAGTAAACCCTGAAGTTAAAATAATGCAAACATTTGAGGAAAGGTATTATCTTAAAACTTGATGTTGAAAGTAATGTGTTTTAGGTTGACTAAATACAGAAGAACCCTTTATACCCTTTATATTTAAACGAATTATTTTTATGTTACACTTTCACTATATAACTCAGATACACTTAATCTGAATAAACTTATTTTAAATATGTATTTTCACATTAAACTTTCTTTTCACTTAACAATTACTACTAATTATATATATATATATATATATATATATATATATAACAATATCATTTATTCTTGTTCATACATTTTTTTCTCAATAGATGAACTAATAATAACACATAGAGCAAAGCATTGAGAGTACAAAAATAATAGAAATAACATTATTTTCCACACTGTGCGAAACAAACTGTCTGACATCACATTGCAAATAAATGTTTTGGCCGATGTAAAGTCAATTTTTAACATACTGTGTTTGTGAATTTTTTTTTTTAATAATAGCACTTCTGTATGAAGCCGATCTTGTCCAGCCACAAATATCTGACATTGCATTTTGAACAAATATGAATAATATCGCGAAATGTTTCTGGGTTTAAATGTTTGAGGAAGTTGGGAGCACATATGGCTCAGATTGATCTCTTTTACTCTTTCTCTGTGACCCAGACCCCACTTCCTTACCTCTACCCAGCGCTCTGTGGAAGTGTAAACACATCCGGACTCAAGGTGCATGGCGCAATCAAACATGTGCTGCACACACACACACACACACACACACACGCACACGCACACACAAACACAAACACACACACACACCATGTGTTCAACCATGACAAAAATGCCCTTGGTGCTCAATGCCTTACCGTGAAGTGCTTGTTTGTGTTTAAAAATTAGATTTGTAGGCTCCAAATCTCAGTGTAAAGCAAATAAACCACAGCCGACCCATCAAACGCTCACAGTACACATTGGTCTCTCCCTGTTCCCCCTGGTGCGGACACTAAAATACACATTTAAACTCCCTCTAACAGCCAGCGAGTCTATCTAACACACACACACTTGCTGTAAACAAATCAATTGGAATTCACTGTTTGGCCTTAGGATCCAAACACAGACCGCTAAGCTTTTTTCCTTAGATAAATGCTGCTGAAGAAGAGAGGCTGTGCTCTGTTATGTGCCAGGGCTGTTTAATGACTTAGAAATGATCTTTAGAAAAATAATACCCTAAGAAATTATTAGTAGAACTCGTCAAAGTATTTTTGTATCCTTGTTGTGTTAAAGCACAGTATTAAAGGATAGGATCAATTAAAATAAAGTATAACCAGCTCAAATAAAAAAGCTGTCATGAAAATACTAACGTAATGCATCTAACACATTAGTGTTGAAGTAAAATCATATTAAATTAATTCAAGGATTTTGTCATTTTGTTTAATGTTTTGTACATTATTCCTAATACCAGGATACCAGTTTTGCAGTAACAATAGCTGCCATAACTATGATATGATTTTTTCTACCTCAAATCTTTAGAGTGAAATAAAAGATTACAATGACTATTTTATTATGAAAAAAATTAAAAAAGCTTTTATTATAAGAGTTTATCAAGGTGGGTCATTCTCTTTTTTTAAATCGTGTGCCATCATAATCTTCAGTCAAAATCTGAAAATGCACTTCCGTCCTGTAATGACTATCCTAATGACTTTAACTGTTAGTCTGCTGCTGTCAAAATCCAACGGCTGTTTTTATACATCCAATCAAATAGCAGAGAAAGACGAAAGACGAAAAGCACATCCACTATTTTTCTCATTCAAAATTCCATTTCACTCGGAAATGCGTCAAAATACGGAAGTAAAAACTATCACAACTTCCGGTTCACGGGGACTTTTAGTTGGTCCTTTCCCTGTTACCATGGTAATTAATATGGCAAGCTAAATCTAAAGTTTACCATGCACCTATTATGCACATGTAGACAGTATATACAACATGATCTCACGGGAATTCGATACTATTTTACGATGTGGCTTATTCGTATGATAACGACCATAAAAGTCCCTAGTTATGTACTCTTTATGTACTCTCACATCACTGGCGCAAAAGCAAAATGTACAAATGCAGAAAATGTAATTATATCCAATTTTAGTGTTTATCGTATGGCCTAATCAGATTACATTATGATAACCAATGTTGCCTCAAGGCAACATTAAGTTTTTTGTAATTTTCTATTTTCTATTTGATGATATATCATTTGAAGTATATGATTTGAAAGGAAACAAAACTACCCCTGTGTTTGCACATTCATTGGTTAGTATTTTAGTTCTTCTTTCGTGAAAAGCATTGACCGATTAAATGGGCATCTTATTTTTTTTTAAAGACTGAAAAAAGTTATATTGCCTGGAGGCAACACAGTACCATAGATGGTTAATTACACATTAAGTTACAAACTAGGATTACATAAAGTTAACTTATCTGAGACGTTTGCTGCCCACACAAAGCACACGCCCTCTGCACCTGTGTGCATGAGTAATGTGCAACTGGAAGCCAGAAAAACATGATGCAGCAAGATGACACAAGCTCATATTGCACATAGCAAGGATTATGTGCAAAAAAATGCAAAACAGTTTAAAGTATTGGGACGTTTCCCACTGATCTACAAACAGCTTCTCTTATTTCCTAGTTCCAAAGGGCAGGACAGGGCTGCCAGATCCGTGCAATTGGACAGATTTAAACCGTAGTACATTGTTTAGGCCATTATGGCTAGGTTTAGGGTCTAAGATTTGAGGAATAAACTGCTTGCAGAGCTTGGCCGGTCAGAAAGTGTTTGAGAGCCGTGTGTGTGTATTTTGAGAGTGTATGGGAGTACACAGGGTAAATAAATATTTGATGACAGTGTCACCTCTGCTCTTAGTCCTGGGAGGCACGAGCCAGATCATCGTCTGACCTTCACATGCTCATATGAATTATTCAAAATTAAATTGTCAATCATTGTGTCCAGTCCATGTGGAATAGAGAATGTGAGAAAGTGTGTGTGTGTGTGTGAAAAGTATCTTAACTCAAGATCTAAACTGGGAAACACACAAAAATTTGGTGAATAACGCTGTCACTCTCAAATATCAGGTATATGCACTTATATAGGCACAACCAAAGCATTTCAGGTGTGTATGGTTCATGTAGTTAATTCATTTAGAATGAATTGTGTCATATGATAGCAGTTTGTATTTGCATTTGCATTGTCTCTGTATTGAGACTTAATTACTGTGTGTGTGTGTGTGTGTGTGTGTGTGTGAGAGAGAGAGAGAGAGAGAGAGAGAGAGAGAGAGAGAGAGAGAGAGAGAGAGTCTATGCTAAAGTCTAGTAGTCAGCAGTGGTCTGCTGTAACCTTCTCACGTGGAGGTGTCACATATGATACTTCCTAATGCCCAAAGACAAACATCATCTGATCGCTCTACCCACCCCCACCCCCCGGCACGCTCCGTGTATCTTTCTCTCTCAGGTCTTTGATGATAAATGATTGTTCTCTTCTCCTCTTCCACCTGATTGGCATTTTTCTTATTGGAAGAGCTACAACAAGTATTGGGTGCCAGTCGGGGGTCCCAGAAATGTGTGGTTGCGGTTCCTCTTCATAACCATCACATTTAAGATATAGACTTATCTAGGTTGTTTTTTATTTGACATTTGCACATACTGTACATTTACTGTGCCAACATAAAACACATGGTTTATTTAAAGGCCCAGTGTTTGAAATTTAGCGACATCTAGCGGTGAGGTTGTGAATTGCAACCAAAGGCTCACTCCAACTATTTCCACAAAGCTTTCCCCATGTCATTATTACACACATACAATGTAAATACTGTATCTAAGGCATATTTCGAAATTCAGATTCTTCATTCATTAAACGTACAAGACATGATGACAAATAGGTTTCCACAATACTAAAGGCCCGGGCATACTTGACTTTCGGCGTCCGTGTCCGTCTCGCGCACAAACGCGTCCGCACAGCTTCCTGCGCATACTCTTCACGGATAAAGCGCGGATGTCCGAATTCAACACATACGCAATACAAATGAGTATGTGTGCACCACCAGACCGCCAGAGGGCAGCGCTGAGTCACGTCATTCACAGACTCACTGCAAATTAATGATTTAGGACGTTTTTTCGCCATTGCAAACAATCCTAGCAAACTGCAAGACAACAACAACAACAACCAAACAGTATGGAGAAGGATATGCACACTTTCTGTGTGTGTATTGACCCCTGGTGGACTAGTGCACTTTTTTTCACGCATGCGCCGTCTCAAAAAATGGGCTCCACGCGGACGGGATGTTCGGAAGACTGCGGACCCTTCTGATGACGAAAATTGCATCATGCGGACGGCGCGTGATCGCGGAAGAACAGACCATAAGGGCTTTTAAAAAAATTCTGCCCTTATATTTTTTATTCTCTGTTCCCAGATCAGTCAGACAGCTCACAAGCCTCTTATGTTTAAGTGTTTAAAGTGTGACAACTGGCGGGGATCATAGATCTGTCCCCCAGGAGAAAGTCAGCTTGAGATCATTAGCTTTTATGTTTGCTTGTTATCTTTCCGCTATCATCTGGGGAGGTCATGTGTTTGGGCCTCCGCGTTCTGCTTCACTTAAGTAGAAAGACAGTACAGTGGGCCACAGGTCTCGCAAAGTTTCGCTCAGATTTTTTTTTTTAGCAGGGAACCAAAACTTTGAGGCTAGCTGGAAGCAAGTGAATTTCTCTAGTCAAACAAACAAGAGGGAATAAATCAAATTATTTGTATGTTTTTGGCCACACTTTACTTTTCATTGCTTTTAGTGTGTAGTAACATGTTCCAGCAGATTTTACCCGATAATAAAAAAAACATTTTGCTAAAACACAAATGGTGTATGTCTTTTGATTTTCAGAACCCTTTATCCACACAGTATTAAAAAATATAAACAAATGGTGTTGTGTGTGAATACTGTACAAATCCAATGCAGTATTTTTTTTAAAGCATCTGTAAAGCATTAACATTGTGTTCTCTTCTTCGAGCTGGATTTTTTCATGGCCTCAATAATAAATATACTAGATTTGGAGAATATATTTACAGAGGAACAGGAACTAGTGAAAACAATCCAGAGTCATTCTGTATGTCTGCATGGCCTCCGTTACTTAAATATTACTTTGACTAACACAGCGCAAAAAAACTTGGGGAAACATTCTTAGTCTTTTATTGTCTTCGATAAAACTATCAGTTGAGTTTTGCATAACCAACACAATCTCACGGCAAAAGCGTAACTATTTTACATTGTGGCTAATGTTGGCTAATTCGTATGAATTCGTATGATCTTATTTGTACATTTTAGTACGGTTTGCTTTCACGCTAGTGACATTAGGTTTGGGGGCGGGATTAGAGGGGTAGGGTTTTAGTATTGTTTTTTTAGTTATTGTACGTTTTTTGTATGATTCACAACGTACGAATTCATATGAATAAGTCACTTCGTAAAATTGCCACTAATCCCCTTGAGATCGTGTTGGTATAACTTATACCAATTTATACGGATACAAGAGCACTTTTTTCTCTTGTAATCTGCTTTTAACCTCCAGCTGGCCCTCTTACTGTTTTCCTTATTTGTCACCGGCCTCTCTTCCAGCTGATATCACAAGCAATTGAAGGCCTGTTAAAACCAGCCTGCCCAACGGCTTTCCCCCCAACTCTGATGAGAGGTTAGAAAAAATAGCTGACTGTATTTGCCTTCCACGTCCTGCCAAGATTCACCTCGCTCACAGGACCGTCTGCTGCACCTTAGGGGTTTCAAATTCCTGCGAGCTGGGGATGAAACACTCATTTCACGATTAAACTGACCCGTCCCTATTAGCTTAAGCCCCCCGGGGGATCACTTTCCACAAGGTGGTGACAAATTGCTCTTTTCCACATGAAGCCTTGGGCGTTATGGATGCCACATAGTCTATGTTTGTCAATCTGCGCATGCTAATAGAGATCTGAATGGAGTCAAATTGCTTTCTAGTGCAACATACAGAGAGAGAGAGATGTTTTAATGTATTTAAGACAAAAGTATTTCACAATAAATGCATTTTTCTAGCTTCAAGGGATAGCTCACACAAAAATGAAAATTCTGTCATTATTTTTTCACCCTCTTGTCATTTCAAAACTGTATGACCTGCTTTCTTCTGCAGAACACAAAAGAATATATTTTGAAAAAATCTTGGTAACAGAACAGCACAGCCCCCCATTCACTTTTATTGTAACCAATGCAAGTGAATGTGGGCTGTTATCAACATTCTTTATAAAATCTTCTTCTGTGTTCTGCGGAAGAAAGACTGTCATACAGGTTTGAAATGACAAGAGAGCATGTAAATGATGACAGAACTACTATAAATATGGTAACATCAAATGTATATTGTGGCCATAATACACCACCTTAAATGTTTAGGTACGATCAAATTGGCTTTACAAGTCATTTTTTATTTTATATTACTTCAATAAGTTAAGCAATTTCAACTTATTTTTATAAGTTACAGCAACTCACAACTGGCGAAATTTAAACCAATAATTCTACAGTGTAATTTTGCGATCAGACTTTGAACATGCGAAGTTCGTTCGTACGGTGTTGCGAAAATGGGCAGGGGCGTTTCCTCCATATTTTACATTTCTGTTCCGAGAGGTTGTTTTAACCTTTAATCATTGAATTTCTGGTACGAAGATCTTCCCACACCCTCGTTGGTCACATATAGTTTTATGAAGTGTTTGGAATGGAATTTGGAGAACCAACCCCTGATAACTCAAACACGATTTGAACTGTATAGTTGTTTGTATCGCAGGAATGCGTGCTAAGCACTACAGATGGTAGAAAAGTCTCCACATATGGGCACAGGGTCTGATCTGTCTTTCTCTTTAACATAATACTGATATTTGCTTGTCAAACTTTTGATATTTTAGAGAAAGCATCTGTAGGCTTTGTTTGCTCTGCAAGGGGTCTGAATGATAATCATTACAATCAAACCACGAATAGCTTATGCAATCTCCGAAAAATGAACAGTGTGAATGTTGTTGTGTGCCATTTAGCAGATGCTTTTCATTTAGCTTCATGGACAGTCTCATTGGAGCAATCATGTGTGAAATGATGATGCAGCAGGATTGTGATCTCAGCAACACTGAACCTGGGTTGTTTTCTCCGAGGCAAGAGATACAAAATGAAAAATAATCAACAAATAAAAGAAACTGAGAAATGTGATAACACTGTTTAACAGTTAGCTGAATCAAGTTAAATGTGTTCTCACTATGTAAATCTCAGTACAAGGTGGCTAATTCGTATACATTTTGCGCCAGTGATGGTCAGGTTTAGCTTTCGTGTTTCACTTATCCTTTTTTCTTAGAATGAAAGACTATTTTCAACCCAGCGTTAGGTCAAAAAGGGACGAACCCGTCATTTTTTAGAGTGTATACGTTTTTGTCAGCGAGGAAGACTGCATAAAATATATGCAAGAGGAATAAGAAAAACAGATCAGTGGAGCGAGTTGAACTGCATTTGCAAGGGTCTCAGACTGTGCAGGGGGCCGATCTGGAGAACAGGAAGTTCTGCAGACACCCGTGATTCTCATTTCTGCATCCGTCAGCACAGCAAGACGAACAACACCCCAAACGCTCACACACTTCATGCATGCAATCCCTCACCGGGTCGTTCTGACCTGGGGATGTGAACCCTTGTGCCAGGTAAACTCTACAGACCCCTCGAAGCTCAGCGTATGCTCACAGACCCACATAATCCAAACCGCAGCTATTAAATCAACCCCCTCATCACCAAAGTCTTCCCTCTGCGTGCAGTCACGATGGCAACCCGTAAGCCTTTTCCAGATGTTTTGGAGGCCCTATCTGAGCGAACTCTCTCTGATGCTTTCCTGCTGTGCGCTCACAAACAGATTCTGGGGTAATACCCTGCTAAACACCCACCTGCTGCCCTCTGAGGTATAACTGTGCCGGTCTGGGACAACCATTATTGGTTATTATGAGAGTCGGTGAAGATTTGGGTTTGTCTTGGTTTAATGGTGCCTTGATTTTATCACAGTGAGGTTGCACAGGGACTCCATATAAATCCAGTACATGGATCAGATTTTGAGTTTCAGTTACTATTGTGACTTTATTAAGTCAACATGGAATTTGTATCTAGAGGATATTTTGAGAAATTTCTCAGTTGTTTTGTGTCCATACAATAAAAGTCAATGGGGTCCATTGTTGTTTGGTAACCAAAGTTCTTCAAAATGTCTTCTTTTGTCTTCTTCAGAAGTAAGAAAGTCATACAAGTTTAAAATGACATGAGGGTGAATAAATAATGGAAGAATTATCCCTTTAAGTAGCTTATGTGCTATTAGGCTATTGCCATTTGAGTTTAGAATAACATTTATAGATCATAGAGTCTATGCAAATACGTCACCTGGACTTATTTGGAGAAATAATGAAATAGAATAATAAAAAAATGCCAATATGGGTAAGATTCATTCGAAATTCCTTTTAGTTTCAAGACTTAACTTAAAGTTGTTTTATCAAGTTCCTAATCAAGATCTGTTCTTTAAGAACATAATCATCTGGATACAGGTGATCACTTGATCTTATTTGACATATCAAGAGCTGAAACATTGTATTAGACGGCCTGGAAGATTCTCCATTGTTTATCATATGACGGGCAAAGTAAATGCTCTCTAATGACTCTTTTCAAGTGTGTGCGTTTGCTTTGACTACTAGTTTGCCAGTTGCATGTTCATCCGTCATAGCACCTGCCAAAGTGGCGTGCACAGGGGCCTTGAACTGACTGTTCTAGAGGAGAGCCACGCGTCCCAGCCACCCCCTGAAGGGCGACAACACCCGAGAGAGAGAGAGAGAGAGAGAGAGAGACAGAGAGAGAGAGAGAGAGAGAGAGAGAGAGAGAGAGAGAGAGAGAGAGAGAGAGAGAGAGAGAGAGAGAAAGGCACAGGGGCAACATGTGCATGTTTTTAATAGTGGCATGTAGAGCGAACATTTTTCACTGTCGTTCGTGACGCTAATCATGAATGTGATGTGACATGCTGTGAAACAGAAAGACAGGAGGAATATCTGCTGTGTCCTTTATAAATAGAGCACAGTTATGGTATTTCAGCATTCAAATGATCATTCTTGAAATGTAACTGTCTTGATAATTTATTGTATTGTTGCTGTTCTGCATCGCCACACAGTTGAATCAAATTCTTGACCCGGTGGAGTCCCAGGTCTTCAGAAATCCTCACATTACCACTTTCTAGCTTTCCCTCTTTCAGCAATTGTTGTTTTGGGCTTCTCTGATTCTGAAATCCAAGAACATCAAACAATTTTGGTGAAGCACGCCAAACCCATACCTGAATTTACTTGCACTCGGTATCATATACTCCCATGCTTCACAGAGCCTGTTTGTTCAATTAAGTTAAAATGTATTTCTATGGCACTTTTAACAATATTGCATTGTATCAAAGCAGGTTTACAGAAAGCAAAGTACAGGCGGCAAAAAAATTAATTTGTATGAAATATATAAATATTTGAATGTAAATCCAAAAAGCTCTCATCTATCAATCATATCAAATAAAAATATCAGATAAATGAAAATATAAAAAAGGATGTAATATAAAAACCTCAAAAATATCAAATGTCAAAAAATATGTATATTACTGATGTTTAGGACAGTATAGGTCTTTGTAATGTTGCACTAATGGAACTATGAAGGAAATACACATATCAGTTTTTAGAATAATAATATAAGCTAAAATATACATAACAAATTTGACAATAATTTCATAAAATATTGATTAAAAGGTCAGACCATGACATTAAGTGACCCTTAACCCAATTTCAGCAAACTTCCCTGTGATCAGGCCAAAGGCGACAATGGCAAGAAACCAAAACACCAATGGAATTAATAAGTTACCATCAAAGGATTCATGTACATTTTCCATCAATGGCTTTAATTGAAGTAAAAAATTTTGATTTCTCTGTCAAAGGTGCTGTGTGTAATTTTTTTGAGGATCTATTGACAGAAATGCAAATATACATAACCATGTCTTCAGAGATATACATCATATATAATGGACAAGTATGCGTAATATACATAATAAAGCATTATGTTTTTATGACCTTAGAAAGAGCTATTTCTATCTACACACACTGTGGTTCCCCTTACATGGAATTCGCCATGTAGTTTCATAAATACATTATCTCCTTCGGCAAAGCATAAACGTGACGACATCTTAGTCCTGTGTCAGCCACCGTAGTGCTTCAAAAGGGAGGGGGGAGTGAGCCGTTGGTTGCAATTCGCAATCTCACCACTAGATGCCGCTAAATTTCATACACTGGTCCTTTAAATCAGACTTTTCACAATTCACAATCACTCTTGAGTATGATTTTACCAATGAACACAGTGCTCTGTGCATCGAGTCCAAAAGAAAGTGCAATTGAGGGCAGAGTGGTGTGTGAGAACCGGAGACAAATATCACCTGTACTCAGGCTGACCGGTTGAAAATGCGGCCACAGTCTTTAAAGGCCACTGGTTCCATTATCCACTATCTGAATGTAAGGTTGCAGACATGGAGAGATTTTGCACTGGTTTTTTTACAGGCTGTAGCATCTCCTAACACCTGCACCGAAGCCTTTTGTCCTGATATGCTTTTGCGCTGCGCAGGAGCTGGGCCTACATCTAGGCCAAGCTGTAAAAGAGTAGCTGCCTTTGTGCGTAAGGGTTCAAGTAATGGACTGATAAGATCTCGATGACCTCCTCTCCGCTCTCATTCTCTCCATTCATCTGCGTGCTTGTCTCTCTCTCGTGTGAATAACCAGTCTCATTTGGTTCCCTCGGCCTCCCAAAGACACCCGGTGAAAGCCCTGCTCTGGCAACCCCACAAGGCGCCTCACCTCGCCCCTACAGCCGGTGTCAGCCGGGACGCTCCTCTCGGCCAGAACCCTTTATGTACCTCATCATGAGGAGGGGTCGGTTTGTGTGTGTGTACTTCCCAGGGGGGTAATCTGGTCTTCGGGTTGCCACAACAGCAGACATCATTTCTACTCTCTTTCACCATGTGAGAAGATCCCTGTCCCTGCACGCTGAATGAAAGGAACTCTTTCTTTTCCCACCTCAATCATCTGAAAACCCAGTTCGGTCGGTCTACAGTAACCAGATACGTCCGTAGGCTCTGTCCCCTCCGATAGGAACTGTGGGATCTCTTTCGCCCCCTTTTTCTGAAGTCTACAGAGTGCCGATCATTTGCAGTCCAGGTGTCTGATTTTCATTAAAATTGCAAATTGAAGTGGATGCCTCATCTGATAAGAAGGGACAACTGGGAGTCTCTCATTCTGTTTCTTTCTCACTTTTCTCTCTCTCTCCATTACTAATGCTCACACTATCTGCCCGTGAGGAGTCAGGGTTGTGTCTCACCACACTACAGTGAACCAGAAAAGGCTTAATCCCTGATTAACAGTGATGTATCTGTCTGTAAATACAGGTGAGACACTTTGAGTGGGAGAGAAAGGAGCTTTTCCAATGTGAGATATTGTGTCGATACGCTCGGCCAACATTATTATCTCCTTAAAAATGTTGATTTAAGAAAATTGATTTTTATTGCATCACCTAGATTCTAGACGCAATCCATTTTGCACAATAAAATTGGATCATAAGAAGAAATAATGTTCTAAGAAAACAGAGAGTATTTTATTTTCTGAAGTATCTCAATGTAGCCTTTGCATCGGGAAATCTTTGTTTAATCAAACCTACATTGTAAAAAAATAATAAGGTTTGAGTTTAGGCCGGAATTTTTTTACAGCGTATAAGCATCGCAGGTGATTTGAGTTGAAGGTCCAATCTGTAATTTTTTGGAGGATCTATTGACAAAAATGCAATATTTAATATACATAACAATGTATTCTGAGGTGTATAAAGACCTTAAATAATGAAGCATTATGTTTTTATTACTTTCGAACGTGCTATTTCTATCTACTTACAACGCGGGTCCCACATGAAATTCGCCATGGACAAACTCCTCTACACAGCGTGTTTCGTAAACACTAGTGGTGAAAGTTGTGCCAAAAAACTCACGGTTCGGATCATTTTACAGATTTTGGGTCACGGATCAGATCATTTTTTGGATCGGCTAATGTACATGCTCATCATAGTTATTACTATATAATATTATAATAATATCTATAATTACTTGTTTTTGCAATTCAAAAACTGCACAAAAATAGGAGCGCTTACTGTATATGGCGTTAAAGAATTCTATAAAAAGTGTGAAACCCTGGAAACATTGACAGATTGATTTAACAGATTATTTAACATTATTAAGTATATTCTAGTCTATATCATACAGTATGCATTCATGCTAAAATGACAATATGTATTACAAATAAATTTGATATAAACGTGCAATCAAAGTAAACAGCTGACAGCTGGATCCCTAGAGATCAGAATATAAAGGTGACAGGTGTTATATGAAGAATCATGAAGTATCTCGAACGACTTTCTCTCATTCTCTGAAATGCGTTACTGAATCATGAGTGGGCGGCCCGTCAAAATGGCTGAAGTGGTGCGCGTTTGCGCATGAATCGCGTCATTTGCGCTTTAACTCCACAGAACACTGCTGCTTGTGCAGCAGTTTAAGTTTAGATATACGCGAGAATGCGCTTTAATATTGTACTCGTCCAGATAATGGAGAGAGAGAGAGCGCGTGCGTGCGTGCTGAAACTATCTGATGAATAAATGAACAGATAATCCGCGGGTCACATGCGTACCGATCACGGATCATCTGTGATGCGTTTAACCACTAATAAATATGTATAAACCACTAATAAATATCTCCTTCGGCAAAGAAGCGAAAACGTGATCTTAGTCCTGTGTCAGCCACGGTAGTAATTGGATAGGGGGGAGGAGCATTGGTTGCAATTTGCAGCCTCACCACTAGATGCTGCTAAATTCATACAATGGACCTCTAATGCATATTTTCAGCATTTTTTCCCTGCATGAATCAATTGTTGAGGTCTGAGTTTAATGTGTTAAGGTCATGTTTTTTCCTCCATCCACATGAATGTTTGTGTGATGAGTGTGCGTGTGATTTCATATAGAAAACATGAGACGAATAATGAACCCGGTTTAGGAAAGAAACTTGGGAGTCTTTGAAGTTGATACAGCCACATAATTGTGCCACATAGCTGTGTACGAGACTGTCTCTTTTCACTGTAGATTTAGGGGCAAATGTGGCATTTAGCAGTTTGGGGACAGAAATGGCAACAAATATAAGAGAGCGAGAATACCCAATTGGAATGCTGGGACAAAATGAACAACAGCTGTGCAACTCATCTTGCAGCGACATGTCACACAAAATTTCTTTACCCAAATCTCTAAATTAACAGAGACCTTTGCTCAGCATGCAAAGCTCTGTTTGAGAACCAAGCGCATCCAGTGACTGAAAAAACAAAACAAAGCAGCTGTGCACCATCTCTCTCATTTCCTCCACATTCTGACCGCCATATTTGATAATGAAATGAACTGAACCACTTTAACGTTGAGAACAATTTGCTTTCATGTGAAACAAAATTCAACTTGTGTTAGACTATTGGGTGTAGGTTTCCAAAGCATATGACCAATGTCCAATTGCTTTTGTTGAAACTTCTAAAAGGTACCACTAATATGTGCAAAAGCACTTAACCCTAAATCATTTTGAATGGGGATTATCAATAATTTAATCTGTGAACCATTATGAACTAAGGTTCTTAACAGAAAATATCTAGCGTTGCTTTTATTGTGTTGCCTTCAGCTTCAGTGCCAAAGTTATACACAGGGTAAAGAAGATAACCCGCAGGTAACCAGGGCTGAAAGTGCCTCTGGGTTAACAAGTGTGGAAAAAGCCCTAAAAAAAAGAAGAGCAGAATAAACATCCACAAGCACCAAAGTTCACAAAAGGTGAGGTGAAACTCATCAGTCCTGTGGGATGATAAATGCTCTCAGTGGTGAACGGTTATAGCAACATAGCGCTGCTGGACTCCCACAGTGCACCTGGGTGTGTGTGAAGGACGAGCAGGGTGGAACAAGAGAACAGCTATGTCAACACCTCAAATGCTTGGAAAAAATGTCACCCCTGTTTCATGTGTGTACTTCCACTTGCTTGGTCAGAGCCATGATCCCAAGAGCATGTGTCTCTTTTGGCAGATCAGATGGTCTTTTGTTATTCTTCTTTTGCAGATTGTCAAATCTGTTATCGTTTATTCACGTCATTCAAAACTTGTAAATGACACTTTCTTCTGTGGAACACAAAAGAAGATAATTTGAGAAATGTCTCACTGGTTTTGTGTTCATACAATGGAAGTCAATGGGGGATAATGTTGTTTGATTACCAACGTTCTTCAAAATCTCTTCTTTGTGTTCTGCAGAAGAAAGGCAAACAGGTTTAAAATGACACGAGGGAGCGTAAATTTGAATTGAATTAATTTTAATACTTACCCTTTAATAAGATTGTATTGCATTTATAGGATTTTCACTTAAACTCTGATTTATGGCTTCACACAGCTGGTTTCAGTGCATGTGGTCCATTTGATTCGAACTTGTGCCCCATACAGAGGTTTCCGGTTGGTTCTGGTTGGTTTAACACATGGATTCTGTACAGCTGAACCTGTCTGCAGGGTGCACCTGGCTAAGCAGGTATTGACAGCCTGCATGTTCTCACGACATCATGCCATTGCAGCGCACCTGTTAGTTACCAGGCAACACATGTGCATTCCACCATAACACTATGTTGAAATGTAGTATGTAAGAATGGGTTTCATTTACGATTTGAACTCACATTACAATAACTGTTAGTCCTGCTTGTCTTACATTTACATGTAAAGATAAAAAGCCGTGGAAAAAATTAAGAGACCATTTAAAAAAAAAAGATTCATTCTATGAACCACTTACAACATTTCTCCCAAATTTCAAATAAAAATATTGGTTCTTATTTGCATTTATTTGAAGAAAAGGAGAACTGGAGAAACAGATCAAAATGACAGAAAAGATGCTTTGTTTTTTTCAGACCTCAAATACTCTAAAGAAAACAAGTTCATATTCACTTTTAAGCAATACAACAGTCATATTTGCATAAATGCACTTTTAAATGTTTATCTACCAGAAATTGAGTCGCCAGTGTGTGTGCAGAAACACCCTGTAATTATACAAATCCATCTGTTCATAATCTCCTTTAAACCGCAACATTGGTACTAAACAGGAGTTGGGGATCCCCTAACAATCTGATGTCACATTGTTTACGCCTGGCCATGACCGCACATAGACTCCGCCTTATGAGCTTATGAGTTCCCAGCCATTTTTCAGGCAAGAGCAGATGTAGCCAATAGCCAGCGACAAAAATGTCTAAGAAACAACAAATGTGTGCTGTTGTTGGATGTAAAATGGACCATAAAACGAGGCCTGGAGGAGACCTTTCCGACGAGCCATGGTTCGTCCCGCTGCGAGCTTGGCGGCCGGAGTTATTAACGATCGAAAGAACTCTGCGTCCGGGAAAGAAGCACATTTTTCGGATCGACAAACCAACATTCACCGGTCCGTGTCTCCGGCCTGGAAAGACTTACAGAAACGTACTAGGACTCGTTGGAAAGGTCTCCACCGGAGCATTCGAACGACGGTGCAACCCCTAGTTCGGGAGCTAGAGTGTTTAGCATGTTAGCGGCTGTTGTTTACATGTTCGGGCTAATCCTGAGACTTTACATTGGTCCAAAGACAGGTGTTGTGACGTAACATTAGTGGTAAAACGCATCGCGCCCATCGGTTCAGAAGACTTGTGAACGACATAATTTATGTAAAGCTTATTCATTACAATGAAAGAAGGTATAGCAGTGTCTTTCTCGGTGAGTTCAGTGTTTTCTCGTATGTCCTAAGTGCGACAATACTTAGAGCGGATAGAAACAGAGTGTGCATTTGTAAGACAATGAGGTTACGCAGAACTGGCTATTCACAACGTTATAACACCTGGTTGCTGTTCTTTACATACCTGTCTGTCATATACAAGTACTCTGAATGCATGTTTTTGCCTATATCCGTGTTTATTTCTGTTAGTAATATGAATGCACATGATTAATCATCAATGACCAACATTTCATACAGCAAATGGTCAGCATATGTTGTTCTATCTATGTTTTTGTCTTTTCCATTTAACTCGTATTTATGATGAACAAGGCATTAAGGTGATTTTTATTGCAGTTAGTGTATGGTTTTGGTTGGAAAGGGCATTTCCGCCATATCTTCCTAAGCACACGTGTAAGCGCTCTACCTCCTATTTTGCATATGGGGAGCAGAAGCTCATTTGCATTTAAAGAGACACACACAAAAACGGCGCGTTTTCCAATGCAGCCACAAATGGTCATGTTCAACATCTTGTAATGAAAGATATGTGGTGTATTCAAAGACACATTCTGGGGATACCACTGACTATTTTTACATTGCAGAAAACACCTGGGATTGTGGCCCTTTAAGAAGTTTTAAAGGGGTCAAATGACACGGCTAAAACAAATATTATGGTTTGTTTTAGATGTAATGTAATGTGTATATACGATTTAAGGTTAAAAAACGCTGTATTTTCCTCCTCTTTGCCCCGCCTCTCTGAAACGTGCTGATTTTTTACAAAGCTCATCGCTCTAAAAAGTGAGGTGTGCTAATATTGGCCAGTTAACCAGTGCGTAGTGATTGGTCGAATACTGCAAGCGTGAGGGAAATGTAACGCCTCTTACCATATTCTGAACATCATGTTCCCAAGCAATTGTTCTGACAGACAGGTGATAAAATGTCATTGTGACTTCCTTATATTAATTCGAGCCCCAATCTGAAAATGAAGATGATCAAGCCGATACATCAACTTTGCCAGCGCGACTTGAGCAGGATGTAAAGGATTGGTAAGGTTTTTTTTTTTAAATATTATGTTAAATAGTTTGAAACTATAGCTAACTGTTTTACCTTTTATATATGATGTTATAAAGACTATAAACAAACAACCATATACATCATACAGAGTTGCATTCAGATTTGGGCGGTCTTAAGTTAAATCATGTTACGAAGTGACGTACAGTAGCCGGGGTGTGGTTACACGAGGCGTTTCAGGCAGATCTGGGTGAGTATTCGCTTTTAGATAGTATGCTAAAATCTTTTGTTCCGACACTTTATTTTTTTACGTGTCTAATACATGCATGGGCAACTTATAACACACAAAAGACACAGAAAAACACGTATTCGCGCCATATGACCCCTTTAAATATTTTTACTAGAAAACAATTGTGACAATGTAATTTTTTTGCAGTGTTGCTGTGCTAATGCCATAATGAGACCAGTCTCTCATTGCTCATTTTGAATCTCAAAAGGGAAAGTGTTTTAATTTTGCTTAAAGTAAAGTTGATCTCAAACTGAAAACAGTACTGATATGACAGTTATTAAATCTACAGTAAGTTACCGGCAAACCTGCTGCAAAACTACAGCAAAGTTTTACAGTGTACGGTGACAGTAACGTAACAAAAATGTTTTGTCATTTGAAGTGATTGGTTTGGTAGACAAACCTACAAACAACCTGAAACACGTTGACACATTCAATTCAAGTTTATTTATAGAGCACTTTTCACAATGTGCATTGTTCCAAAGCAGCTTTACAGGAGCAAATAAGAAAAACACAGAGGTAAAACACAGCACAGTGCATGGTGTTTATAGAACAAGCAAGAGATTATAACAAGCATTATAAACCCTATAAGCTTCAGTTTGGCACATGATTATTAAAAGGGGCAGGTCATAAATAAACCTATATAAAATACATTTCATAATAAAAAAAGAAAATAGTAAGCAATTTAAAAACTTTATTTTTTCAGATGGTGTTGTGAATGGGTTTTCAATTAGGCTGGTCAAGTCGCATAGAGATGGCTTGTCAAGTGATGTGCATCCCCCACACACACAAACATAAACACAGACTCCATCTGTTTGGTGGCATGCTGTGGTCTGGAAAACAGTGAAGCTGAAGAATTCACACACGCCACAAAGAGCCAATTATGAGTCTGAACCGGACGGAGGGACAGCAGCAAGAGATAATAGAGAGCTGTCTATCCCTGATGGGAGTAAGATGTTCTTCTTGAGTGTCACTTTCTTCTCACCATTTCTAAGACAAGTGGCCAGTGTGTCCACTAAGCAGCTTTAATGAATACATATAGCCACAAGCACAAGCTTGTGTTCAGTGACCACATAATGAACTAGTTCTGAGGTAAATCATTTAAAAAAGACTAATTAAAATAGAAAAACAGAAAGCAAGATAATAAAACATTATATAACCTAGCTTTATTAAAAGTCAGATTTACCAAAATTGTAATATACTAGTATACTTGTTTGTTATAAAAGTTTTATTCAAAGACACAAAAATACATAACTAAAATAGACCCAGTTTCTTAGTTTACAACATTTCAAGGTGATCATTTACTTTTAATGCTCTGCTGAAGTCCTAATGGAAACATTATTTTACACACAAAGTGGACAATAGCAGTACTTTCAAATCAGTAATATGCTTATTTTGTAAAGATTTTTTTTTCCTTTTTTATGGCTCTCACATTCAAACTATGATGTTGCTAACACATTTGTGTTATAAAGTATAGAACAGCAAGAAATCTTTTATCACCATTTACCGTGTAATTGATGGAAAAACAAAATGCTTGAATTCATCCAACCACAAATTCCTCTCATGTGTCCTCTTTAACGGACACTCGTGGGAATCACACCAGTCTAAAATATCGGTAAACCGATCACACTCAAAGCATTCCCAAATTCAGAATTTGGAAGAGTTTGGGAAACGGTGCAGCTGTGTCCAGACGTTCATTAGATCCGAACGCCTACAGCAATAAACAAAGATCGAAAAATGAGTTAGTGTCTTCATGTGGACATGTTAAAGACAACATGTGTGTGTGTGTGTGTGTGTGTGCGTGTGCGCGTGTGTGTCTGTGTACACAGGATTTTAAACAGCAAGCCTCCTCATGCTTTATATATTTGAAAATGAGTATTTGCATTGACAAATTGGCAGTAAAAAATGAACGGATGTGTGTGTGGGGGGGTGTGGGGGTTGGTTGGGGCATCAGCATCTGGTGAACTATTCTCACACACCAGGTGCGGCTGTAGTCCTTGTGCTGTGTCAGCGCATAACACAGAAATATGAGAGCTTATAATATAAAACACACACACACTCATAGCTCTGAGACAGCAGAACTGCTTTAAAAACTACCTGCACATGATTGATGGAGACATAAGTGGCTATAACCACTATATTGCTACAAACTCCTATTTGATAATAACTCACTTTGAAAATGACATCTTATTACTGTCATTTACTTTGTATAAGTTCTTAAGACTTCTCAAGACTTCTTTCTAATCTGGAGCTGAATCAGATCAGAAATGAGAGGAACATACTCCAAAGTGACTGAAGCAAAAACGCATTTGGTTTGCGCTTGTCATGGTTTTGACCAGGAACATCCCACTCTTTGTAACCACACAGCGTGTTTTCCACCACAGTCCACTGTCTGTCATTTCAACTCCATTACAAATTTGTTTGAGGTTAGAAGGATGTTCATGGTTAAGGAAGCGCAATGCAATTTCTCATACATGCATTTTATATTACACGTCACATAATAAGATATTTCTTTAATGTAAACTAAGATCTGTCACTACATGCTCATGTTGGCTACTGCTTGATTATCTGTCCACTGAATTGGATTTTTTGCAATAGACATCATAACTGATGAATAATACCTGAGGCGTTATAATGAAATGTTATAAAACGTACACGTTTAATTTGACAGCAGAAAAAGATGAGCTTTTAATCAGTTTTAAATCAAGGAAATTCAATTCTAGTTATTTTCATTGCCGCAAGATGCTGTGGCAGTTTCTGGACTTAGACACCAGTACCAGCTGTGTAATTGCCTCATTTTTTTGTCTTTTCTGACCCTGAAGGAGAAAGAAATTAGTTGAGAAAGGATTATAAATTACTTATTACAAAACATTCCTTTAACAGATGTTTTATAGACATACAAGTTCTCACAAGAAACTTCCAATAGAAGAAAGTGATCATAATGCAGATAAGATTCAAATGAGACACTTGATTGACAAATGTACTATAGAGAGAGTTTGCCCCCTGGTGGACGAGTGATGCTTTGAAATTCGCAACATCTCTCCGTTGTGTTCTGGAGGTCCTTTGGGAAACCTTTTGATCTACCTGATCACTTGGTCCTATTGATCTATTGGCCCAAACAAATATAAATCACAATGTACGTACATTTATCAATGTGTACGTTTCGAAATCACATGTTGATGGAAAAGAAATGACTAAGATGTTGCAGGAAAAGCAAGTTGACTGTTAAACATACAGTATATATATACGGTGTTGAGTGTTGCGTACACCCTGAGGGCAGGTTCAGTTAGAAACGCTCTGTTTTGATGGGAAATCAATTGGCTCACGCTTTTTGGGAGGATCATTCCTCACTTGAGTTCTCAGCTGCTGAAACGTGAAAGTTGTTGGGCCAACTGATTCACAGCCGCAGGGCGGTTTCTCAGATTCTCTCACATACACACACACACACACACACACACACATAACATACCAAAGCACATCTTTTTCCATGTGTCTTAATGGTAACTAGACTGCATCCACAGGCCTACACAAGAAGTGCAATTGCCCAATAACTAGGTGAGTTTGGAGAACAAACAACTTCTACATGAACGAACAACACACACATAAACAAACAAGAACATACATTTAAAAAGGAATTTTACTGTAAAGTCACCATGAAACTTGGTGGAGGCGAGGACTAAAAATACCTGGCCATTGGAAAGTTGGCATATTCCAACCCTTTTTTGTTGCTTACTTCATGTGGTTAAGAGTTGTTGTTGAGATGGGAAAGGGAGCTTAATGTTTTTGATTAAAGATTACAAGTGCAAATTAATAAAAATAATAATAACGGTAATAATAATTATTATTAATAAAATAAAATATAAATGATTTATATTAATCAGTGCAACACTGTAAAACACTTAAAATTTCCCTGTTTGATTTCATTGTGACTTTAATGAAAAGATATTTTTGTACATGACCCATCTATTCTTTTCCCAATAAAATGACAGTATTTATTAAAAGCGTCCAGAAGATGGCATAAGTGTTCCATGATATATACCAATGGTCTTATAAAGAATTTATTGATAGTAAAACATTTGACAATTTGATAGTTTGTTTAGTGTTCTTTATGTTTGGCTGTGAGATCTACTTGTTCACCTGTATGTCTCAGCATCAGACGGTTACTTTATGTGTCTCATTGTCTCACAGGTTGTGAAAAAGTGCGGTGGTAACTGTAGGTGATGTATTAAAATTAGTCACATGAGATTTTAACAAGCTTCATTTATCTGAAAACCACGCATCTGTTTAAAGAACATTTGGCAATGTACTACAGCTGTCAAAATCAACACATATATCCATGATTCACTCCAAAGAACTCATGTTATGTGTTTGTGGTAGAACGCTAGATCACAGCACTCAAAAACATGAAACCGCATTAAGCCACATGATGTTCTTGTCATATAATGATGAGATTATTGCTGTTCTTGAGTCAAGTGCCGCTACCGTGGCAACAGGCTGCTATGGTGTGTGTGTGTATGCGCGTGCATAACATCTTTGGTAAGATCTGTTTTATCCATTGTACATGCAGCAGACCTTCTTGTCCAGATGGGAAAAAATAATTTGATGGTAATTAACATTTTATCTCCCGGCACTAATATTTAATTTAGTTAGACAACTTGTACTGCACACATCTGTACTGCACACATTTGTAAGGTTAGCTCACTGTTGTATACATGCATGCTTGCTTTATTTTATTGCATAGTTTTGATTCTGTGAATGGCCCTTTAATAGAAGAAGTGCACTTTTTTTGTTTAAATAAAAGTATGGATTGAAATGCTTAAAACATTAAAAAACATTTTAAATGAGTAATACGAAGTTTTAGCGGCATCTAGCTGTGAGGATGTGAATTGCAACCAGTGGCTCCACCCCTTCCTTTCGATGCACTACAGCACTTCTCACAGGAAAAAGTTGTCGCGTTTAACTTCTTTGCCAAAAAGAGATCCACATATTGAAAACCCTGCTCTGTAGAGCAGTTTGTCCGTTTAGGGCTACCGTAGAAACAACATGGTGAATTCCATGCAAGGAGACTCACGGTGTATGTAGATAGAAACAGCTCAATCTGTAAGGGAAATAAGTGTGACCGCACTGAAGGGGCTTATTTTGCGATAACAACCGGCTGCTTGTACATTATCCCGCTTATTACACGGCTACTTGCCACATGAGAAAAATAATGGATATAAAATGTGAATTAAAAATATTTTTTAGCAAATTTTTACCGAATGCAGACCTTCCGCGAGGAAAGGCCGTTTGGTATCGATTTTAAAGTAAGAAACGACGTTCAAACGTCAGGAATACATATAATGTCATATATGTTATTAAAATACATATTTATAATACATTTTTGTGCATTACTAAACTGCCCCACTCAAAATGATTTGCAGCATCCGGGTTACAGGGTGTTTTTCGTTTTGAGCGGTTGTTATTTGAAAATAACAACCCTTGGAATGTCGCGACTGGCCAATGAGAATCAAGCATTCAAATGAGCCATATAAGACATAACATGTCATTATGTAAGGTCTTTATACACCTCTGAAGACATACTGTAGTTGTGTGTATATTGAGTTTCTGTTAATAGATCTTTATAAAAATGACACATTGGACCTTTAAGTCTATGTGTTATGGCTCAGACTTGGACAACATGAATAGCATGGGTTCCTTTATATATTTATTTTATGCAATTATGATGTTCTATATTTCATTTTTCATGCTTTTGGAGCTGTTGTGTTCCACTGACAAAATAAAAGAAAATGGGTTTTGAAAGTGAGCAAATAATGAAAGAATTTTCCTTTTGGGAGAACTATTTTATTAATCCAGGCCTTTATTTCCTTTGCTGGGTCTTCTGCCAATGTGTTTGTGACATTTACACAATTCTATGCATAGTTGAGCAAATGTCATTTTGTGCGGATATAAACTGTTTTTCAACATTGAATTACTGGGCATCCAATATGTACTGCACCTGACAGATGGACGGGCGGGTTTTGAGGGAAAATGTTAATCTTTCCTCATGTCAACAATTGAGAACATGATGCAACACTAGAATGAGTTGTTTTATTAACCCTGGTATTGCTTTTGTCTCTTCAAACTGTCTTTCAGCCGTCATGCAGCTGGGACACACAGATATATCCTAAATCAAGTATCTCGCATGTCCAATATAGTGTTGTGTCATTGTGAACATTGTCTTGTGATGTGACAGGTTATTATAAATCAATGGAACTTTATTAATATAGTTTTGATAAAAAAGCAACCCTTAATTCCAAACCTGAATATCTTCTGCGGAACACAAAAGAAGATATTTTGAAGAATGTTGGTAACACAAACAACCCCATTGACTTCTATTGTATGGACACAAATCCACTGACACATTTCTCAAAATATCTTATTTTGTGTTTCACAGAAGAAAGAGTCATATACAGGTTTAGAATTTCATGAGGATGAATACTACATATGAAATATTACATTTTAAGACCGATGGTAACAGATATTGCTCAGACACGAAGGGAGAACCTGAATGGCGAGAGTATTTCTTGCAAGTGAAAGGTGTGGAAAAAAATCACGTGCTTGCTTAAATAATTGAACACCATCGGCTTTTCAGAGATCAATCGGCGACTTTCAGATTCTTTACTTGACCTGTACAAGGTCTTCAGATCTTCGGTGTTTATTTAACTGCATAATCTCTATTGGACTAAGTGCAACCTGCATTTAGTTATAATGTATGGCTCTCGTCATACAGGCTGTGAGGAAAGAAACACGCAGTGCTCATAATAAACGCTGGTGTAGTTTGGTTAGCTGAGCATTTTTTTATACAACTTTTTCTGTTAGTTACATTTCGTTCTGCTACTCTATTCTTATTTTGTCCTTGTACATATTTACATACACACATAGCTTTACTCTCTATATCTTTATCTTATGTTTATTGTATTGTATTTCTTATTTTTTTATACCCGTAGGCCCTTTTTTAAATCATCTGTGTACTTTATTATTGTGTTATGGTCTCTGTGTACTGTTGTTGCTGATTCTGTGTACTGGATGCTCCTGTCACCAAAACAAATTCCTTGTATGCGCAAACTCACTTGGCAATAAAGCTCTTTCTGATTCTGATTCTGATCATCTAGGGGCCTTGGATTGAAGGTGTGTGTACGTCCTAAAAGGATTTTGACCTCTGTGTCTCTATGACAGGAGGAATCATTAACCACGTGAAGCGCTGGTCGCTGCTCCAGCCCCTCTGATGCAAATTTCATGTCAAAACATCAAACACTCTTGTGATCAAAGGTCATCTCCCCTTTGTGTAGGTGTTTGATAGCAATATTTCTATTTCATCTTCAGCTGTCATAGCGTGTTAGAGTGTGCGAGGCAACAAGGGAGGCTCTGTGCTCGCAGAGAGCTGAGCACAGATCGAGACGAAAGAGAAAGTGCTGTGATTATGTGCAGTTTACAATTTGAAATTGCCTATATGAGGGATAATAACTTTGGTAAAGATAGAAACAACAGAAGGCAATATCTCAGCGATATCTCTGGTTATCGTTGTTCTTATTGCCAATGCAATACAGTCACTGGGATGTGTTTAAGTAAAACTCTACACATTAACAAATTCTTAACAACATTTCACAAATCACGTTAATCAAATCCTGTGTGCATACACATGGACTAGGGTCCAAAAGTTACAATTGTTTACCAGATTTGAAAACCGAGCAAAAAAGTACAATTCCACCAGTGGAAACCTTAAACCTTATGACCTTAAATGATTTGAGAATGTTAAAAAACATATTGCGTGCTTCAAAGACCAATTGAAATGAAATCTAAACGAATCTGAGCTGTTGTACAAAAAAGTTAACATGGCCAGTCTGACTAATTTGCTTACGTTTTATTATACATACTTACTGCACATTTGACAGGTAAATAATGCAAACAATGCAGTAAATATGTCTTCATTTATGTCTTTTGTTTAATCTCTTTTGTAGATGTAGCCGCTCAGCTAATAATAGATCATGGTGCTGCTGGAAACACTTACTTTGATTCCCTGGAAGTAAACTTGCTTTATAAAAGCATCTGCCAAATGCATAAATGTGCATGTGAAAAGATCGCAATCCGCATACACTAACTACTATATAATATATGCACTTCTTCTGTATAATATTACCCATCTCATCTCGTCTGATCTCACACATGCATCTTACTCCAGCAGGCATCAGTCCCACAGGAAAAAGCTGCTGGAATAAAACAGGCACCACTGTAGACGTCACTGACTTTTCACTGCATTCATTACTGCATTTCTGTTGCCCGGCATCTGTTCCCCTGCAAATGAAAAACTTGCGGAGAGTGTCTGCTCAAATGCAGGCCAGTGGAAGATATTTTGCATCTATTTATTAGATATAATCTATAAGAATGATCTTGCTTGTTCTATAAACACTATGCACTGTGCTGTGTTTTACCTCTGTGTTTTCTTATTTGCTCCTGTAAAGCTGCTTTGGAACAATGCACGTTGTGAAAAGCGCTATATAAATAAACTTAAATTGAATTGAATTGAATTTTACGCCTCATAATAAGGAAGGCAGGTATGAAAATGCCCATCGACCATGCAAATCGGTTCGGGGTGGGAAAGATTTGCAAAGATTTTCAGTTAAAAACTGCACCTGGACAACGTCTCTTGTGTGTGAGGTCTAGTGTTTATATCCTGAGCAGAAAAATACATTTTTAGCGTCACTCTGCGAAATTGAAATGTCTGTGTGTCAATAATTGCTTGCTACTTAAAAAAAGATGGAAGTCAAATATCTTCATGCCTACTACTGTACATGCAGTGTTGCTGTTTTTATATTTTTGACTGACAGATGGCAGTGTTGCACTTCCACTCAGAGAATATCGGATGAGCTCTTTGCATGTGCAGTGATCCTCACATTTACTCTTTTGTGAATTTGAGCAAGGTGTGTATTGGTTTAACACCTTCCCTTTTTTCAAGGTGTTTGGTTTAAATGAAGGCACGACGCTGAGACTTTCTTCCTGCGAAGATATGTTATGCAATTATTTGGCTTGTTACTTGCAAAGTTCATAACACAAAGATACAAAGTTGTGCATATTGCGTACAAACTATTGTGTATATACAGTAAGAAAAATTCTCTCACTTAAAGTTTATCCCCCCAAAATGTGTTTGTTCAATTGAAACACTATTTAAAAATGAGTTACTTTTTATGCCTTATGTTGTTCTTCCTCCCATTAGCAAACCATGACTGAAAGTGATTTATATGCAACACAGGTTCTCTAATACTGGAATATGATGTCTGAAAGACCATCAGTGTTAGAGAAACACAAAACTCATCTCCGTAACAGATTGCCTTGTCGTAACATGTCCAAAATGAGTCAATGGGAGATCGATAGATCATTTCAATGGGCAATTTATTCTCTCCAGGCTACATATTAAAGTCAAGCCTTAATATCCATTGTGAGGGAATAAGGGATTAAGATTTTTACCACACCTCTAATATCTATAGAAAGATAGATTAAGAAAAGTTATTCAAGATTTATCCATAGATTTATCCAAGGACCTTCAAAATGCCAAGCGAACTGTGGTTGGAGTCCCTCTGGGGGAGTATAGAGCCGCAAGTCAATTAGACATATACATTTTGGTCTTTGTATTACCTCCATTAAATTCACAATGTTTGCCCACTCTTTCTTTCTCAGGTCAGAGCCTTTGCCACACAAAGACCCATCATTAGTATTCCTTAAACGACTTTGCGCCAGACAGCCAGTGCTGCTTTTAAAAAGCTCCTTTCTATCACAAAGAGACACCCCCTACCCATACACATGGTGATGGGCTTATTTAAGCATGAGATATAGGTGTATAAATGGAAAGAGAAAGCTGAAAACCTTTATCCAACAACACAAAACCTATCCTGACTCAATCCGTTCCATTTTTTGTTTAGGTCTGATTGAAATGGAATATGTAAAAGGAGTCGAAACATCTTTCCTTTAAGAATAGATGGGTTTTCATGCGCACACACACATATGCCGGTATGTAAAGGCTCTCTCATAAATACAGAACAGTGGTCCCTGGTAACAGTTGTCGTGTTGTGAAATAAAATGACCTTTACATAAATCGAGTAAAGGTTATAACTCAGAGTTTGTGTTTCCATAGCGCATGAGATTTAATGGAGTTCATCAGTATCAACTTTTCAGATGTTTCTTATAAAATTCCTTGGGAGAAAATCTAATTTACACATACAGAGCAACAATGTTGATCTGGATAGAAGATAAATCAGGAAGGAGAAAAATGTTTGAATTCATTTTGAAACCTTTTGATGGCAGACTTTCTTCTGAGAATCAAGAGTCTCCATTTAATCTCATAGCTGCATGTCTGGGAGAAACATATGAGATTTTGTGGAGATCAAATGTGTGATTTTTCGTTACTATGGGACGGAAGAGTAACTGTGGTTTATAGAGACACAAAAATGTAAAATCATCTCTCACATGAATGATTTTTTTGATTGCATTGCAGTTAATATATTCCAAATTTTCACCAGGTGAATTGAATCTGTTTATAAATGTATTCATATTTACTTGGATTTTGAGAAGATTACATTTTATTTGAATGTAAATGCCCCGGTGAGAACAAACAAAGGCTTTCATTTTTATTCATTTGTTAAACAGGCCCTGAATCACATTTCTATCACCTTCAAATTAAAACCAAAAGTGATAACCTTACTTATGAAAATATCTTTATTTATCTTATCACATGACCCTGCTTTTTTATTTATTTTACTCAGCTCGGTTCTATGCATACTGTAAGGGTACAAGATCTATCATCTGTTCCATGTGACCATTAAGTTTTAATTAAGAATTGTGTTTCCTAATTTTGCTTAGCTATCCACATTATTCATTTAGTAAATCCTACTCGCATTCAGCTGAAACATGCTGCATTCGTCTCTATTCAAGAATCATTTAGCACATCGTACAAATATTGTATTTTTTCTCATAGCTAAGGTGAACTAGGGCTCTGGCGGTAAAACGGCTGTGCCCTTGTTAAAGGAATGGACACCTCAGGCTGGTTCAGATGCATCTATATCCAGAGTGTGATCTTAAGCTGGAACATTCTCGTCTGACCCAGGATCATTCAAGCCCTCTGGAAACACAGCCAGGGAATCAATCACATAGTAATACCAACCACCTTCTCCCTCTGAGCTTTCAGAAAAACACAGACATCTTTCCCCCTCTCTGCTCTCTGGGGCAGTTTGGCTATGAATTTTTGCTCTCACTTTCCCAAGGGCAGCTGGAACTTCATGTCCCACTGAAACGACGCTGTGACCATTTACCATGATGTGTTTTGGTCACGATAATAGGGACACTTGTGTCGTATTTATGAGGTTTGCAGTGGTGGGTTTAAGACTACAGCAAACTACTTAATAGAAAACTTTAATTTAGATTTTTGTTATGTGGAACCATCTGGAACTAATTGACATGAAGTTGAATTTGTACATTTTCATTTCTAAATGTCATGTTTTCAATCACAGTCAATAACTTGATGTTTAACCATTTATTTACCATTTTATTTATTCGTTCAGTTTTCACCCAACTTTTGTTCAAATCCCTGTGAATTGAATGGTTTGAATATATTCAAATATTCATATAAATAAGACAATACAAATATTAAGTCAGTGTTGTGTTAAAGCTATCAGTATATGAAGTTTACAAAGAAAAGATTTACAAAAATAAAGACCAACAATCGTCAACAACTCCATACCTTTATGAATTGTATTGCATTCACTGAGTAAATCCAATAAATGTGAGACTGTATAGGTGCAAAGATCAAGGTCTAATGGTGCATTTTCTGCCTCTGGTCTTAAACTCCAGAACTATGTGATTGCCTCGGTCTGATAAGTTACATTGACATGATTGCCGACTATCCTCCTGAGAAACTGGATCAAAATAATAAAGGGCGCTAAGTTTCTGCCAGGACCTCAGGATTCATGCCATGCAATTGGATTTGCTGAAACATCTTTCTGTGCGGCTGCAGCGATATTTATGACAGTCAGAGCTTTCACAGACGAGCGCACACCACTCGTATTGAGGGATTCTCTCTAATGCGATTCCACTATTAAACCAGGAGACCTCTCAGCCAGGGGTCCACCTTCCTCTCTCGCTCTCTGTTCTCAGAGCTAAGCAACCAAACTGAGCTTGATGAGCCAGAGAGAGAGAGAGAGAGAGAGAGAGAGAGAGAGAGAGAATTAGGAGGATTCTAAATAAAGCCTGATTGTACAAAACTGGATCCATCAGCTTGACAGGTAGGACAAATGAACTCCCTTCCAGCAGGTTCCATTGTGTCTTATTTATTTGTATAAATTACCTGAAGGAGAGATGCAATGCGGTCGCTAAACCTAAGTTACCATAGAGGGATGGTGGGATTGAGCACTGGGTGGTAAACTCACAGTATGTGTAATGAGGTTTTGTTTAGACAGAAAGATTATAATCTATTGAAAATACTTTTCCAATAGATATAAAACATCTACTGTATATAACAAGCATCATATAACAAAATAACATTATCCAGGTAAATAAACACAGATTGACCAACAAGTTGTTTTAACATGCTGTGTTTAGATGGATTTTTCTGAAAATGAATGAAGTAACTCAAATGTCAGTCTGAATAAAATATAAAAAAATTAATTACATTGACATTGTCATACTATCACATAAACAGAATTTCTAGAGATGCACCCATCGGCCAATAATCGGTCGATAAAGGCAATTTTTCACATCATCAGTAGTTTAAAAACAGCCAATGATCAGGTCTGATACATCCTGTCAATCAGAAGAGGACAGGAAAATGCAAGTTGCGCATTTTTGTATATAGAAAATGTTAAGAAACATCACTAGTTTAGTTTATAGAAATTGTATTGAAGCATCTATACTATAATTTCTCTACTACTGTTCTACCCAAGACTAGAACAACAATTTTGGCTTAAAAATGACATCAAACAAAAACATACATCAAAATAAACAGCAAAGACAGGATAACATTAAGCATTTCTCATCTAGGGAACACCAGATCATCTCCATACACCTATGGCTGATTTTCACATTCTCTGACTATCTGTTAGATACTGTATACCTATATGTAGAGTTCTCATTAAACAAAATGTATTATAGACATGTCAAATAATAAAACAATTTAGGCCTTATAGCTTAATTGACAAGTCCCTCTGTCATCATGGAGACCCCCTGTGACACATCAGCCTAGCGGGGCATCCTCTTATTCTTAACATTCCCCTGCAAACAAATTGAGAAATAATTGTTGACTCATTTGAATAAATGGCTTCCTGGATTGCATGATAACCATCGTTAAGACACAAACAGCTCCATTTCCACGTCGGGAAGCGAGATTGTTCTCACCGTGGGACGGAGCCACGAGTGATAGACAAGCTACTCGCAGATGCTCGCATATTTATTCCACATACGGGGGGCAGAGAGACACTCTTTAAACATGAAGCAAGAGGCTTGGGCAGGTATTTACTGCAGCCTCCCATCGCGCTTCTATTTGTCTCATCACGGGTGTCGAGGTAAGACACAGGAGACCGAACGGTTTCTCTGAGCATCTGCACATGCTCTAACACGAGTCCCTGGAGGCATATAATAACCTATTACCTCCATCTCTGACTAAAACACACATTTAAACTACAATTACACCCCCTGCGTTCTCTCCCTCTTGCTTTTCATTTCATTCCTCTACAGCATCTCTTCTGCAATTCAGTGCAGATGTGTTCCCTGTACGTCTCTCTCTCTCTCTCTCTCTCTCTCTCATCATACGGTGCATGAAGAAGTGAGATCGTCTCACAGCGAGTGAGGACTTTGGTGGGCCAATTTATTACCTGGTGCAATTGCTCTCAATTCATATTTCCTTTGCCCCACATGCACACATGTGTAGAGCTTCAGTCAAACCTAAGAAGACTTCACATTGATTTCAGCCCTTCTGACACTTTCCCCTTGCTTTCCTTTCTAAGCGTGTAATAGGATATGAATGGTCCATTTGGGAATATTTTCTTGGGCAGAGCAAAAACAACTAACCAAATGTTTGTCTAAAATAAAATTAATCAATATTGGTCCAGTTTCACAGACAAGGCATAGCTTAAGCCAGGACTATGCCTTAGTTAAATTAGGATATTTAACTCGCTTATTAAAATGCCTTATAAAATATTACTGGGGTGCATCTTGAGACAAAACTATGGCAATGACATATTTTAAGATATGTCAGGAAAATGTATTTTCAGTTACGACACCTCAAACTTTTATTTTAGTCTGGGACTAGTCTTAAAGTTATAGTTCACCCAAAAATTAAAATTCTGTCATCGTTTACTCACATTCTAGTGATTTCGAACCTTTATGACTTTCTTCCTTCCGCAGAACACAAAAGAAGATATTTTGAAGAATGTTGGTAACGAACAGCACTGGACCCCATTCACTTCTACTTTATGGAAACAAAACCAATACAAGTGAATGGGTAAACAAAATATTTCACAAATATTTTATTTTATTATATAATATCTTATTTGTTTTTTTGAGTAAACTATCACTTTAAGCTCTGTGAAACCGATCAATTAACTTCTTACTTATTAAAGATGAGCCAAATGTGTGAATGAATACAAAAATGTAACCAGCAAAACAAATGTCTACTGTCCACCGCTGAAATAGAAATACAATAAATGCCTGAAGCAATTTCAGATAAAGTACAGAGAGTTTTCTGGATAAGAATGACTATCTTGTGGGTTAAACCTTGTGTGTTTGAAGCTTTCAGCTGTCCTGGGCATTTCTGCAAGTAATACAGCTTTTCAAGTCTGACCTGTTCACATTTTGTTAAGGCTTGAATTAGTAAATCCGCTTTACACGAAGTGTAGTCGCAGGGACATGTGATGATATGGTGTGCTGATATCAGGAAATCTGTCGCTATATATAAAAGTAGCAGACTATAAGAATGTAAACATAAGCAAAAAGATATTATACAGCTGAGGTAACAGAAAGACCTTCATTTCAGACTAGCTGGGTTCAATTTCATGGCCTGTTCTAGCCGCTGTTGAGGAGAGGAATTGGAAAAAAGCGAAATCGATTGCCTGGATTGCAGTTTTGACTTATTGGACCGGCTTTTTGTGCAATGTTAGACAGTGTCAGAATGGATCCGTACTGCAAGACTGGCAGAAAGAAATGAAGAGGCTTTCAAAACATGTGCTTTTATCCTCTGACCTAAGACGACAGGCAAGCAGTATGGGGCAGTGCTAATGGGTGGCTGAATTTGTATAGTTTGTATATCTCTTAACATTTGAACTTCAGTGTATCAGTATGTTACAAACAAATGTCAACATGAATATGTTCTATAAATTATTCATATGCGTGCTGGCTGTATGAATGTAAAAGGAACCGGTATTGATTTAGAAAATAATATTTCTTTGAGGAATAACAACGTGTGAGACAGCATGACTGTGTTTGTATACTTTACATTTACCCTTTGCTCTGGAGGTAGAGAGTTACAGAGAAATAAACTAAAAGAAAGGATTAATGAGGGATGAATATAGGCATATGAGGCATTATGTTAAACTACACACACAAACAGAAATTGTTGTTATCCACATGCTGAGGTTAATAAGACTTCAATGTAAGTAAAGAAAATGTTAATGTTTCATTACCCATGGCTAATTCTTCCAGTCTAAACTGGAATAAGATTTACCCCTCTTAGTCTCAAAATGACAGATTTTCAGGGAGCTTTTCCTTGCTACTTTGGCATTGTGCTTGCTCACCGGGGGGCCTAAAAGTATGTTAAGCTGCTTAGAAACAATTACTATTGTTAAAACTGCTATACAAATAAATCTAAAGTGAACTGAAAAGGAAAGAAGGGGGTTGACAATATTTACCAAGAGTTTAGCTTTAAATTTAAAGTTGTAGAAATGTTACGGCATAAATATAAATGGCGATTACACTGGAACAAGATACAAATGAAGACAGAAGTAGAGAAATAGTTTATCAGGAAACTAAAACCTGGACTAATATAAGAAAGGGAAAAAGACATATGTGAGTATGGAAAGGGGAGAGTTAAGGCTCATGGACCAGGAGTCTATGAAATCAACTGAAAGGTTTGCAAATTTAAAGGCAGAAGTCAGCTTCACACGCAACAAGATGTTGGTATGCCACTTCGCATACAAAATAATAATACAAGCTAAATCAGCACTGCTATAATATAATAATTCCGACTGGTTGAAAACATAAACCTCTCCCCCTTCTCTGGGATCTTGTGACAAAGGCACTGAAAGGAAAACACACAGCTTCCCATTGGAGGTTACATGCTACAAAGCTTCGCTAGAATTTTATCCTAAACATAGAGATACGATGTCCTTTCATACAGAATACAACCTAATTCCTGATTATATCGTATTTTTATAATAGTAATTTTTAGATGTAGAAGAGCCAAACATAACATAAGAACAACCCAACATAAATCATTTCATTAGATTTATAACTACGGCTTTATAATGATATATACATTTAACAGAATAAATCAGAGAGAATTCACAATGATGTAATGAACGATGGCGGAGGATCTTCCACCATCTTCAGTAGACATAACAGAATGTATATAGGATGACTTTATGTATATACTATAGTGGACTATAGGTTTATGCCACTTTCTTTTACTTTGGATGGGGAATCAGATGTAAGAGGTTTTAAGTCATTTTCTTAAAATACAAATAGCAGTATTTTGATTTACAATGAGTTTTACTTACACCGTTTGTAAATGTTCACCTTATAATCTTATATTAGTTACCTGTGCAATAAAACAGTCCCTTGAAATTGCTTTTAACTACTTAACGCAAACAGTTTGCCTCGAAAGCCCATTGGCTGCCTCGGAAGATCGGCGACGCTGATTGGCTATCGCCTGTTTCCGGGGCTCCAGTCCATTAGTGACGTTTTCCCAGCCGCTGTGAGAGAGATTGGGAGAATGGCTGCCAGTGGAGGTTAGATGGTCTTTTCAAAATCCAAACTTATTTCTGAAAGTTGTTTATCTTATCGACTCGCTGTAGATCTGTAATATTGTTTTGTTTTGCCGGAATGAGCTGAAGTTTTCCGGGTTGTTTGGGTACAAGCGCACTGCTGGTGGTGTGTTTGGATACAGACAGAAAAGTACGGGGAGGTAGCGGCTAACGAGACTAGCTCAACGCGAGACTGTGTAAACACACCGTGAACACTCGCTCACCTGCTTAGTGATTTACTGCGCTTAGTGTGTCGTTTTAATATTTGCCCAATTGTGTACATTCGTGATATTTAATGTACTGTCATGGTTTGTTTCGAGATACAAAAGGGCTGTTTAAAACGCCTCGAGACCGGGTTAGCCTGCTGTGCTAGCCGGCAAGTAGCACTTGGATTAGCACAGCTAACGTTAATGAGTTAAGCACTGAAACTTGCCTGCCGATAGTAACAGGCTTAATTCCTTGATCATATAAACAAGACTGTGAAGTGTATGCGGTTGTCAAAATCCAGAGTAGTTTTTTACGCCGTTATTGTTTGATTTCCTGGATTAAGACATCTCGCAGTAAAACCATGCATGTGGAGATTTTGATTGGCTCGTCGAGTGAAAAAAAAACACATTAAAGCAAGAAAATATGGATGTCAGTGCTTCTTATAACAGATTTTATATTGGGCACATGTGAACTAGTAGCTTTATATGTATAATGAGATCATTTCTGAGGTTTGGAAGTCTGTGGAAATACATTTGAGATTATTTTAGGATTTAATATGATCAGACACGACTTGGTTTCACGTCTGTTAGCCCTCAGGATAGGTTTGATTCCTATTCAGTTTCATAAAGAGGTCAGCATGCTTTTGCAACAGTTGAGCATAGATTAGCCAACATTTTATACCATTTTAAGAGGTCTGATTGTTCTTTCTTGATACTCTGTGTTGGCACTTCATCAAATTGTGTAGACCTTAATGCATCTCAGGTGTCTAACCCTTATTTTGTAGACGTTGGAAAGCTGTTACAAGTTCAGAATGGGACTCCAGCAAGCACAAGCTACAACGGGGTCGATGCCCTGCATGCCTGTAACGTCCTCCAGCAACTTAAAGCCTTGTACGACGAATCTCAGCTGACTGACATTGTCGTGGAAGTGGACAATGGCAAGACATTTTCTTGTCACAGAAATGTTCTCGCTGCCATCAGCCCTTACTTCAGGTAGTAACACCACAGACACAGTTCAATTTGAGTACCAGTTATATACCTAACCAATGATATGGCAGTATAACAGAAAGTTAGCTATAGCACAAATGATGGTTACCCCTTTGATCATTTCAATAAAGTTATAATCCTTCAGTTATATATATGAAAATTGGAAACTGAATTAAAATAATATATATTCATGTTTAACAGTAACTATTTCAGTACTTCTGCTTATGGTCCCCCCATGTGGTTGATAAGCTCAATAGTCTGTTATCAGTGTTGTAAATACTGTCGCTGTATAAGCTTCCCCGTGAGCAGCGCGATACACAAGAATTTGTTGACTAAGCAGAAACCGCTGTTACATCATCATGTCACTTTATAAACTGTGCATGTACTAAAGCACTCTTTTGTCTCCCGCGGGGTATACTACTGGGCTATGCTAATAGCTCAAACTAGATTCTGAGGTAGGAGCTGGTTGTTGGCGCATTGCATGCTAACTACGTAGCAGCTAACGTTAGCTACATAGCACATTTGCATTCACCAAAAACACAACGCATGGACGTGAATGTGGTTAGTAACCTGGAAAATAATTTTCAGTAGTTATATTTTCGGAAACACACACGCGACCAGGTGTTGCGCTTTGTTTAATAGGTACACTCACTAACTTGCGCTCAATTCGCTTTGGGAACTGCATAGCATAGTAACTATGGATACCGATAACATTAGTCTATGTGCATGAACTAAGGAATCAGCAACTTTTGACCATAACATTTTTTTGTGGTTTGGTAGTCATCGTTTACAAGCATAACACTAAATTCATGACGAGGCACGATCATGGTGCGTAAGCTATTGAGACCCGGTAACAATTCATTATCTCGACCTTACAGTTATAAATTGTGAACCAGTTACGTTAGTGTGCCACACCTGAGCACAGCCTAATAACTAATAAGCTCAAAAGTACAGGACAGTAAGAATTTTTTTACATATAAGACATATTCGTCTTAGTTTTTTTGCTGGTTCTGCCATGTTGATGGTTTGGAGACTTGCGTTTAACTAGATCGTTTCGTCTTGTCTTATTATTAGCTTTTGGCTAACTTCACCCAGGCTACGAGTAAAATGTGACGTATGCCGTAAAGCAGGTGATGGGCGGGGCTTGTGAACCTACCCGCACACCAGTTACATGTGTGATTTCAGCGATAGAGGGCTGCTTAGGTAGCAACAGCGGCAGTAAAATTCGTCCAGTTAAGATTTGTCCTACCACTAAAATAATTTTATAGAGATTATTTTAAGGTCGAAAAACTCCCTTGTGCTGCTTTAAATTGTAAATACGTTTGCGGTTTAACACCATTTAATTTGTGTTCTTATTATGGCCTGGTTTCACTAGTGTTAATACCGTTAACAACTATTTTCCCAGGACGAAGACGAGATGAAAAGTAAGGCCATTAATTGACAGCTAAGACTTTATCAGAACGCAATATCGTTGACGAAAAATGTTGAGACTAAAATGTAGCTATAAAAATTAAAAATAACCCAAAAACTCTTTTTA
The DNA here is from genome assembly GCA_006030095.1 of Triplophysa siluroides. NCBI lineage: Eukaryota > Metazoa > Chordata > Actinopteri > Cypriniformes > Nemacheilidae > Triplophysa > Triplophysa siluroides. The sequence goes on along the minus strand of VCII01000314.1, from coordinate 7,683,194 downwards.
GTCTTTGTCGAAGAAAAATAGAAGATAAATATTACAGATTTCAGTGCGAGCCTCTGCTATACGCGCTTATCAGCTCATCACGTCTTATTGCGTCTATAAAAAGATTCCGATTGACAACCTGTCAGACAGAGCATCAATTCCCGGTTGACCCGGTACGTCAGTGCTACCAGGTCTTATGAAAATTAGGTACCGCCACTGCCAACTTTTTTATTTTTAGGTACCGACTTGGACCCGGAGTACCAGGACATTTGACAACACTAACCTAATGAATTTATACTTAAGTGTCTCAAGTATATAAGTAAATTGTAAAAATATAAAAGTAGGTGCACATTGGAATGGTTAACTACGAGTATATTTTTGAATTTGTCAACTTTGACGGATTAATAAATTAAGTCTTAACACAATGCTTTGTTGCAACTGCTTAAAATTGAAATTATAAATGTAACCAAGGCATTTGTAAATGTTAAAGCACTGTTTATTTTTAGCCTATGCAGGATCACCAATATATGACACCTACTATGATGTGATTACATCGTAATACTATTTTTTTTTTTGGTACTTCTTTAGATCCATGTTCACAAGTGGCCTTACAGAGAGCAGTCAGAGGGAGGTGCGAATTGTTGGTGTGGACTCCGAGTCCATGCATCTAGTTCTCGACTATGCTTACACCTCACGGGTCACCCTCACTGAGTCTAACGTGCAGGCCCTGTTCACCACCGCCAGCATCTTCCAGATCCCAGCCCTCCAAGACCAATGTGCCCAATTCATGATCAGCCGTTTAGACCCACAGAACTGCATTGGGGTCTTTATGTTTGCAGATGCCTATGGCCACCAGGAGTTACGGGAGCGCTCGCAGGACTACATCCGCAAGAAGTTCCTGTGTGTGATGGGAGAGCAAGAGTTCCTCCATCTGACCAAAGAGCAGCTGGTCGGTTCTCAACAGTGACGATTTGAACGTGGAAAAAGAGGAACACGTTTACGAAAGCATAGTGCATTGGTTGGAGTTCGACTGCCCACGTCGGGAAGCGGATATGCCGGAGGTTTTTGCCAAATGCATCCGTTTGCCTCTTTTGGACGAGGCCTTTCTGAGTTGTATCCCGCCGGCTTTCGGCCTGGCCTTGCCCAGGGATTCCACAGATAAGGGTCGGATCAATGGCACCAACGGCTGCCCGCAGAGGCTGGGTATGACTGCCTCCGAGATGGTTATCTGCTTCGACGCGGCTCACAAGCACTCAGGGAAGAAGCAGACTGTGCCTTGCCTGGACATTGCTGCCGGAAAGGTGTACAAGCTGTGCAAACCGCCCAATGACCTCAGAGAGGTCGGCATCTTGGTCTCGTCAGAGAACGACATCTTTATCGCTGGAGGCTATCGGCCAAGCAATAGTGAGGTGTGCATAGACCACCGCGCCGAAAGCGACTTTTGGCAGTATGAACACGCTGGGAACAGGTGGCTTCCACGTTCACCCATGCTGCGGGCACGGATCGGTTGCAGGCTGGTTCACTGCTGTGGGAAGCTCTTTGCTTTAGGTGGTCGGGTGTACGAAGGGGATGGACGAAATGCTTTGAAATCCGTAGAGTGCTATGATGCTAGAGATAACTTCTGGACAGCAGTCAGTCCCATGCCTGTGGCCATGGAGTTCCACAGCGCAATAGAGTATAAGGACCGCATCTATGTACTACAAGGTGAGTACCCATCTTATCTTCCGGCTAGATGATGATTCTTGTTCAGCATTACTCATTGTTGTTTCATTGCTATTTCCTAGGAGAGTACTACTTCTGTTTTGACCCTCGCAAAGACTATTGGGGGCATTTGCCATCTATGAACGTCCCCCGTACTCAAGGCTTAGCCGCCCTTCATAAAAACTCCATCTACAACATAGCAGGCATCTGCAGGAACCACCAGCGCACGTTCACCGTGGAGGTGTACGATATTGAGCAAAACCTCTGGTGTCGAAAGAAAGACCTCCCATTTGACCAAGCAACCAGCCCCTACATCAAGGTCCTTTTGCTTCAGGGCCGATTGCATGTGTTTGTCCGAGCTACGCAGGTCATGGTGGAAGAACACGTGTTTCGCACCAGCCGCAAGAACTCTCTTTACCAGTATGACGAAGAAGCCGATCATTGGACAAAGGTCTACGAGACGCCGGACCGCCTCTGGGACCTTGGCCGCCATTTTGAGTGCGTGGTGGCCAAACTTTACCCTCAGTGTCTTCAGAAAGTGCTGTGAGTTGGTTTGGAAGTGGGCTGTTTGAAACAGCTGATCGTTGTTTTTACTGGATGGAGATGGTGGTACTGCTCAATACATGGTGCTTTCTATGTCCCCAACACAAGAATTGCGGGGGAAGTCTTAAAGCGTTAATGGTTTCAATCAATAAACTTGAGGGTGCTGTTCGAAAAAGATAAACAGTGTTTAACGTTCGACACGAGGCACCCACACTATCGCTTGTTTTACAGTTAGAAAAAGTGAATCATAAGTGCAATTATCATATTTTTGCAGATGTCGAGTCATTTCTGCTCTATTATATTTTTAAGGTGCAAGTTTTTGTTGTTGTTTTGGCTTGGGTTGTTGATACATTATTGGGTGACAGGAACAGTCGATGTCTTTAAAGACAAGTAGTATGTTGCTAGCAAATATAATACAATTAAGTAATTGTTGAAAAATAAATATATAAAGCTATAATATTCATACGGGTAAGATGAGTGATTTTGCTCGGTGTGAATACTGATTTTTTTTACTATTATTTCTATAAGAATTTTCAGAGATGATCGTCCTTGCTGCCTACGAGAAGACTGTGGTTTTCTTGTGAACTTAGTCGTTAGGGAATTTTGCTTGGTTGCCAATATGTACATGCAGGTAGCTGGTTTTGTTTTGTGTTTTAAATTGTCATTGTTTTTTCCTCTTTGAAAAGGCAGCCCATGTGCTATATGACATCACTGCAGTTTTAATTTGGATTCTGCTTTTATGATGTTTTGTTGAGCCCAGCTCCCATGTTGAAATCTGTATCTTTGTAAATTCGCATCACCAGCTGGATTTTTTTAGTGAGGTTACAAGATTATAGTCTGTCTCCATATTGGAGAAGGAAAAAGGATATCAGCTTTATGTGTAGCTGAAATCAAAGCTGGGCCAAACAGCTGGACAGGAGAGAACATGAGCCAGGTGAAGATGATAAAAGGTGGCCAAAATGTGGATGCTTGCATCTTAAAAATGTATTGATATTCTCCGTGTACGGGTGCAGTTTAATGAAAAATACACCTCTGAAATGCCAAAACATGGAGTCTTAGTTTGCATCCCGTTGCAGCAATAAAACAGGTGTGCGCTGACATTTTTCTTAGAAAAAGTGCATTCGAAATTTCAAGCTATCCTGCGATGAAGCTTTCATGAATAATTCCAGAAAAATTGCCTTTTTTGCCACAGTGGGCAGAGATGGTCACAGTTCAGAGTTGTGCATCTGTTAGATATGTTTCTGTCCAGGGATGTTACAGTGCCTGTTCACATAAACCCCAGGCATCAGTGATGGACTGAGCAAAGGCTCTGTGAAGTCTTAGAGATGCTTCGACCTGAGGCATTGTCTGTTTTTCCAAACAAATCTAGTCCTCCTATTTTAGAGTCCCATGAGAATGCTTAAGGATCTCTTTGAATGATCACGCTTTCTTTCCATCCCCTCAACTTCCAGTTGATTAAGAAAAATGATTATTTTTGGTGCTGCTTTTTTGACAATCTTGTACAGAATATACGGCGATTTAATTTCTCAAAGGTTTTGTCATCGCTTGACACTTCCAAAAGTTGTCAGTCTAAGTTATTGTCTATGGATATTTGTTCTGTTGTATTTCTGGTCTCGTGTTTATTCGGTCATATGCAGGTTCCCTGTGGCACACAGATTTTGCACTACATTAGTTCCTCCTTTGAAACCTTTAGCAGTCTAAGAATACAGTGCTCTTGTTTTCAGTCGCAGAGACTTTATTAAATGGGACAGCTGATGCGCTCATGTTGGGTTTCGTTCTTTGGCGCCTGCAATACTGAGCCTCATCTGGGGCTTTGGTGGAAACGGAACGAATGAGAAATTGCATTGGATTTGGTGCAGTTGCCGCACATGTCAGATACTTTAATGCTCAGTAACACGGGAACCAGAAACGGACTCTTCTCAGGATTATTGTTAATACACAGTACTGTATTTAAATGGTTTATTGTTCGTGTAATATACTGTACCATATGTTTGCTGTACTTGCACAGTTTTTTTTACAGGATTAACGTTTTGTCCTATTTTCACAAGTTGAGATTTGTTTAATTTAGATGTGTTTGTTTTTTCTTCTAATTTTAATATTTACTCTTAGGTTTTTTGAATTTACTATTTAGATTTTATGATTTTGCTCTGTTAAAACTTGTGAAACGTGGACTTCAACACAAACGTTTTCAGCGTGTTCGTTTGTTTATTTGTTATTGCATCAGTCTTAAAGGACACAAAGCATTACAGAACATAAGTTATGTCAGTGCTTCTGTACTATAACAGTATGGACGTTTAAAAATGGCTTCGAAAGAATGGACAGTTTGTGTCGTTGGCTTTTGCTGCAGCTGTTTCTTCTTTCATTTTTTCCCAGTCTGCAGTTAATTTATCCACAGTGAGAAAACAGTGTTTTATCTTCCTTTGCATTTTTTTTAGCATTTTATTTGTGTGTTTGGTTTGCTTGTATGTATGGTGTGTGAGTTTAGTAAATATTCATTGATCTCTACTGTGAAATTCACCTTGCACATAATTTGACAATTAAACAACAAAATGTTGACGAGAGGTGTTATATTTTTTTTAACATAACATTCATCTTTCTTTTACTAGATTATCATAAAAAAATCTACAGTTTTACTATATGCTCTAGGGGAAATTACTTAAGCCCTCAAAGTGAATTTTGTTTTTGCAAATTTTTCATATGAAATAAAAAGGCAAAGAATTTATAGATAAGGGAAGTCTTTTGAAATGGCTTCAATATTACGTAATGGTTTTTGAGGGTGCTTATATCTTTACAAAAAGGTTTATTATACTGCATTGGCTTGCAATATGACTTGGCATCACTTTCAAAATTCTTCTTCTTCATAAAGTTCCAAGCTCCTGTGGTGAAGTAGCATGTGTTTTTCCTCATGCTTCCTGCTGTATGCTGGAGTATGTTCTATTTAATTAGCCAACGGAAAGCTATTCATAATCAAATTGAGAGGGGAACTGCATAATCATTTGCTCCGAAGACTGTGACAATTGAGGAAATGTACTTTTAAAATGTATTTATTCCTTGGATTGCATTTTGTAATATCATTTATTTTAAGACAATCCGTTGATATGCTCTGATGATTAATTTTTTCCTATGACAAAAATATCCCATTTGTAAAACAGCATATGGATGTTCCAAAGTTTCCATTATGGCACTGGCAGGAGCACGCCGGATCAGCGTATTACAAAAAATAAAAGATAGAAAGGGAGAAAGAGAAATAGAGTGCGAGACCCAGTGGTCCCATGTGTAATAGCAGAGGCAGAGGGCTTCATCATATTGCCCTTGGCTTCACTTTTCCCAATGTCACCCTATATGCAGTGGAAGAAAGACAGCAGGAATACATCAGACACGGTTCCATTGCTTCTCTGCCACACACACAAAAACAAATGCTCCCAGCTGGAGCTCCATCATAAGCTCACCTGAGCGCCTTTGACTTTGGCAGTCAAACTGTTGAAAGTGTAATGGAACATAGACCTCGGATACCTCCAGAGAGCACAGCTCACCAAAAGCAGACAAATGCAAAACTCATTCAGCTTTAATTTGGAAAGCAAACATAAAGAAATTTTGTTAGGATCAGAACATGTAAAGACTGAGTGAACTTCAGCTAGTGTGAAATGAAGGAAACAGGCCTTCTCTTCTCTTTGTGCTTGTAAGATTTTGCTTTTATTTCTCATCTCTTCCTTTTTTCTATTCTTGTAAGGACCAGAGTGTTTATTCATGAGAAGATGCAGTAATTTATAACCTAAACGCAATCACAAAAAGATTTTCAAGGTTGTAAGTGTTTGCAATGAAGGATAACTGCTCTGCCGTCATCTGGTAGCCGTAATCTTTGAAAATGATCCGTGCCTCCTAAACATGTAATCTTCTTTTTGTTTATGAGGTATGTTGAATTACGAGAGGTTGTATATTGCCTGATTCTCTAAGCCTTGATAGCAGGAAATACTGTAATCACTGCTGTACCCAAGCGTCTTTGATTGATGCTTTCTATTGTTCCTGTACTGGGACGTTGTCAGGCGTGTGAGAGATGATTAATCTACAGTTCCCACAAAAACATTTCCATTAATAAAATCACTTTTTATTCATATTTCTTAAATTGACATTAGATGTGTTGTTTGTTTTCACATTGTGTGTGCAATTCATTTCCAAAACTCTCACACGATTCTTTAAAAAAAGTCTATGAATCATTGTCCAAACAATAACTTATTCAGAGGTTAAGCATTCCTTCGGAGAAGACATTACAATTACATTAAAGATGGAGATCAGAACCATCAAGAAACATCCCTTTATTAAAAATGCCCTCATGCGCACTCATCATCCACATCAACATTCAAGTCTAGATAATTTTTTAGAACAGAATGAAGATTAAAAACACTGGCTGATTCATGCACATCATCATTTAGGCTGTTTCCCTCTTTTCTTGGTTGTTTTTCTCAGTGTGAAACGTGACTGATCTAATATGTGTCATCAGACGATGGTTTTTACTGCAGCTGGAGGGATAGGATTAGGTAAGTGATATTTTCATGTTTATAGTTTAGAATTTATGGTGCTGAACACACAATTTTCATGCTTTTGTTTTGCTTGCGCTCTCTGTTTCTCACTGCAGGTCAGACATGAACTGATTTATGAAATATTTGAAGTGTGGACAAAATTTTTAATTATAATGGCTTCTATTGCGTTCTATTGTCTTTTGCCGCGTCCTGTGTAGACACGGTGTTATACTGCACACAACACTTTTTTGTAGTATTAACTTTATTAATTGAATTCATTGTTGCAAATACTGTAGTATACTTTAATATTTACTATGGTAAGACTCACGAACACGAGTGTCTGTCTAGGAATTTTAAGTTTACCGTAGTAATCTAAATACTGAAGTACGCTAAAACATTTTTCACGTGGGAACTAGACCTAATTCAAATGTACGTCAAATTTCATTCAGCAATATACTCCTATTGGTAGCCGCTCACTAAAGTCGCTCATCATTTGCATAACGTGTCATGTTACGTCGCTAGACACGCCCACTTCCTGTCGCCAACGGTCACTGTCGCTCGTATTGCCGGCGTTTTGTCGATTTATGCTACCCATCGAATTTTGCTATCCTCATGTTGTGATTGGGTTGGGGTAACTTACGTGTAGGGTTGGGTTGGGGGAGGGGTTAGTATTGTTTTGTATGGAGGAAGCAAAATTCGACATTGTAGCACAATTAGTCAAAACACAGGAAGTCGGCGATAGAAATGAATGGGATCATTTTGCGTTGTCGCTTGCGGTCTAAACGGGCGTTAATGGGTTTGTTTTTGTAAGTTTGAAGCCATTAGTAGAAGAAACTCACACTAGTGACTGTACTGTATGTCATATGCTACCGTAAACCCAAATAGCTATATTGGTTGTTATATCAAAATTAAATCAATTATTGTTGCTTAATGTGAAGTTCCTTTGATGACTTGAAGCAGCTAAAAGACTACAGTTCGCTTAATACATCATATTACTAAGAGGAATTTTTATTTGGATCTAAATAAAAATAAACTATAAATGCGATGTTTCTTAAGAAAATGTTTAATGAAATACATTTGTTTCTTACTGGCACATGCATTGGAGCTAGTAAAAATATTGACTGTGTAAGTAAAATCCCAGCAAAGAAAAATCCTTAGAGTTTATTAAACCTTCAGCCAAACATGTTTTGGTTGATATCACCAGAGGGGAAGTGACTGGGCTTTATTTAGCAAACGCCAGATTTCCAGTCTTTTCTCATTATTGAGGCCTCCGAGTCTCCGTGAGCAGTTAAATCGTGTCTCCACAGATCAGGACGGTCCCATTCTCCCTCTCCACAGCGCTGAGGATACATGTTCAGGGAACAGATTGTGGCCTGTGGGCCACTGTCTTGTTCTCCTTCTCTCATTTTCTCTCTCTAGCACTAAGTGTAATTACGTCTGTGCCGTCCCATTGCCCCGGGAGGAGAGCGTGGTGCATGTGGCAGCCCTGAAGAACCCCCCCAGTGAGCCTCATTACACTATCACAACCTGACTCAGAGGACAGGTGTACAGATAAAGAAGGCATTAGTGGCCTCCACAGCCACATGCTGTCCCAAAGACTGCCCGCCACCTGTTTTTATATCAGGTTATTCACAGCAGGGTAAAGTTTTCCATAGCTGATGCAAGTGCAAAGCCCAGATGTGGAAAAACAAGTACGGGGAATGGTGCAATTTCACTTTAGAAAGTAAGTGCGTTGTTCATTTAACAATTCTCCAAAGCTGCTTTTTCCTCTGCAGGGTTGCAGGAGGGTTGAAGCCGACGCTGTAAAACTGTAATGTGAAAGGGCGATCAAGTTAGTCAGTTTTCAAGTTTGTCCATTAGTGATTTGCCGTACATTAAAAACATGTGGAAAACGTACTAAAATTTCTTCAAAAGTGTAAATTAGCATATTGAATTGACTTGTAACACCAATTTGATTGTCCTAAAAAAGAAAATGTAAAAAATACATTTATCTTAATGTGCAATGTAACCTTGAAAAATAATTTTAAAAAATGCAGGGTCACAAATAGTGTTATTATTACACAGCACTCTGATTTACTGAAAGTGTCTTCTGTTTATTGTTATTGTCAGAACTCTTCTTTAAAACATAACGCTTCTAAAACCAATATCCACCAAGTCTTACCCCTCTTCTAAACATTTTAGGAACTAAGCCACATAACTTGAGAAGTGCTGACTGCACTTTCTCAACTACTTTAACACTTATATCAACCTGCTGACCACAGTGAAAGATCTGTCTGTCTGTCTCAGATGTGTTCAGACGTCTGTAGTGTCCTAAATCCTTACTCCATCACTAACTTTGACAACACGGGATATGGCGCTACGTGCTCTCCATTATCTCTGCGTTTATAAATGAACAGCGACACAAAGCACATTAATCCATGAGCAATTCATTGAAAAGTTTTAAGTGATGCCATTAAGACAGGAAGTCTCATATTCTGGAACGTATCGACATAATTGTTCGGCAAAACATGACTGGTGAATAATGGCTCCTGCTTTAAGAAATGAGTTTTGATCGCCCCCCCACTCTCTCTCTTGCTCTCTTTTACTACCTACAACTCAGTCTGTAGGTGAGGATGAATGTGATGCTCATTTAGAAGATGAGGCAGCATTAAATTGGATTTTTTGGTGGAGGAGGCAGGACTCAATGAATTGTCCAGAGTCTCTAATTTATTACCATTTAAATGGAGGAATCATTTCTGAAATTATTTCAGCTTCCGTTAATGAGTTTTTAGTTGCCAATGTGAAATGAGAGATGGAACCCTAATGTGCACAGAGCAGAATTGGTCTTAATTTAATCACAGACCATTCCGCATTAGGAATAGCCACACTAGCTGTGGAAATTGAACTCATTTTGTTTCATTCTTTATTTTTTACAGGCTTTGGGCTCTCCTTCAACCTTCAGCCCTGTAGGAGTATTACTGGGAAGCATTTTGGAGCCAGCAGGCCCGCAGCACATGGACCGTCAATGGCAGAAGATCCGGTTCTAATCCTGTGCTCTGGCTCTTGCGGAAAAGTGCGCGTGCAAAAATCCACGGTAACGTTCATATTTTCAAAATCACAATATTAAAATCATTCGCGATTTATAGATTTCACATCAGGAACAGAGGCATACACATGTTTTTTTTTCTATGTATCACACGTACTGTACGCACTTGAACGAAATGAACGTAAAATCAAATTTAGGATGAGAATCCCCAGTTCTGTAGTTCGCCTCAAGGAGAGCTTTTTTGTCTTGGTTCACCTGGCATAAATGTTAAAGCCATTTTAATAAGTAATGAGGAGATCTTAGGATTGATTTCTCAGTTTCCTTTTCTTCATCAAACACTGAATTAATATTAAACCTTTCGCTTTGATTTCAAATGGATATTTCATAAACTATATAGCCCATAACAACACCCAAAAGTTAACAGCGATTTATGAAACGTAACGTTTCAGATTGCATTATCAATATCAATGTTTCTCAGTGTAGATTTTTTTTTTAATTTAAGCTGTTTTATGGCCAACATCAGGCCTTTGCCCTCTTTCTCTTCTGTGTGCCACATAAACCAAGCACTGACACATGAATGAGTGGAGTTCACATCCATTCTGTTACCCTTGCCAAGGTGAACATGTATGCCAGGCCTACAACTGATGTATTGGCCAGTAGCAAATGGATTCTGACTTGAATGCCCTGTTTGTTTTGTCCACCTAGCCATGCGGTATAGGCCTTGGATTTCATTCAACACAGTTTGAACCAAGTCGAGCCTTTGTGGTTCTTTAGTGCAGTTGGACTGGTGAACATTTCTGAATGCTGCCGTTTGTACACGATTCTATGAAATACAATTTTTATTGTAACAAACGTACAGCTTAAAACTAACTGTTATGTTTATAAAAAAAGAGTGAGATCAAGCAGCAGCAATATTCAGCTTTCCTCAAATGGCTTCTTTCTGTGTCAACCATGTTTCCTACCCACCGTCTCACCCACTGCTTGTGCCGGGCGTAACGGGGACAATGACATTTACCACGGCCGTAGGGTTCTTTTCTTACGTCTCCCTCAAAGGAAAAGGTCAGACTCGAGGCACGTTAAGTAGCTGGAACAGACCAAAACAAACAAAATCAGAGCAGAGCCAAAGAGTAATTTTCATTCTGGGGTTCGCTTGCCTAATGCGAGTATACGCAGAGGTAGCGCAGCACAGGGCGCTTTCCAGGGTGTCATTATTATTGTAACACATTCCAGCAGAATTGGATTATGGTCGTCGAGCGTGATTTCGCAGTGCTGCTTGGTGAGCTCGTGGAGCGAAAGAAAGGCAGCAATTGGTCACGGTTATTTACTGCTGTGAATGGAGTCGCGCCGCTTTGAGTTGCGGTGTACGCCCGCTTGAGGATTTGGCTCTATGCACAAATTATGGAACGTTTTCCAAGGCTAAGTAGCTGGAGGCGTAATGAAGTCTCCTTTCGCCTCACACTCGCTCGCTTTACTATCGTCCCTATCGGCCGGCGATAAACACCTGCCAACAGACTCCTCTACACGTGTTAACAGCATATTACATCATACCTCAGATGACCGCCTGCTTTTACTTCTTATCCAGAATTGTTTATATGGAAAAGTCAACTTTCCAGCCTCGCTTATAACCGTTTTGAAAATGACAAGATGTGTCTACGGACTTTGCTTTAGACATTCCTTCACCCTAAGGTCAAAGACTACAGAGCTAGGTCAATGAACATTCACTGAAAGCGATGTCTTTCCTATATTTGCTCCCTGCAGATCCCATAAATATGAAAACATTAGGTTGGGATTGAATGTGTGTGTCTCTCAGGGCATTTGTCTCTGGCAAATGTGACTTCCCATTGGTCTTGCCTCAGATGTTGTGTGTGGTCGCTTTAATTGCGCTGTGTGATGAGATGCATTACCTGTTTTCACTGAACACCAAATTCAACAAGATTTGTCTCTTCGTATTTGGGAAATTTTTTGTATATGCGTATGGGAGGAATAAAGGACACACCGCACATACGCGCAAGCGGATCTGCTTTCAAAGCAATTTTAGAAGTTTTCCAGAAATCAAACACAAGCAATAGTGGATATCAACTGACAGGAAAACAAAGGCTGACTCGCTCACAATGCAGCAGATTAGATAGACGTAGGTTCGGCAGCGAATGCGAACAGGCAGAACCTGCAGGAAGGCGTCTTTGCAGAGCAGCTTTTCTTTGGACAGGATACATCAAATCTATTCCAGTGTTTTCCCTTCTCGGCTTTTTAATGAGGTGGACTTTTCTGGGGTATGACCCCTTTCCGAGGCCCAAGTTTAGAGTAAATAATCACGTGCACACGGATAAACACATGCGCACCCACACAAACACACTTTCGGCTCTCTCCCATGAAGGTCGGAGTCATTACGTTCCCTCTTTACGTCCCGGCTCCTTGTTACGGCCTTCGTATCCCACTGCCAAAACCTGCGGGTCAAACTAATGAGGAAGAAGAGAGAGGAAATTGCAGTAATTAGCCTTTTGCTTTTCTGCGTTCTTAATGAATCTCAAATCAGCCCTTCACTCATTAAATGCTTTTACCTGTGCGATAATTAACCAATGAATACATTAGAAAACAAAAAGAAAAAAATAGAGGTGACCACCAGATGGAGACTCATTACCGGCGCACCAATCAAGCGTTGCCCTAATGAGGGCGCTGGTCATTGGCATACGCCCCTAAACGCTAAACGCGATCAATCAAACTCTGCCAGTCAGATGTTTGGTGTGATGCAGAGCGAAGGGCAAAGAGAACGCCCTTATCATCATCTTCACAGCTGAAGAACTCATTAGCTCACCGTGTCTAATTGCTATGCTGATACATATTGATTTTTTTATGCAGTTTCGGAGTAAAACAGGAAAGTTTCCAAAAGAGCATTCTAAATTAATACTTCCTTTCTTACTCACAAAGGAAAATTCACCTTTCTTATTCTTTCTTCTGAGAGCACAAAATAATATATTTTGAAAAATGTTGATAACCATCCATTGTATAGACCACCGAGACATTTCTCAAAATATCTTCTTTTGTGTTATGCAGAAGATAGAAATATACAGGTTAAAATGACAGGAGGGTGAATACATGATGACAGAATTTTCATTTTTCCATTAAGAGGATAGAGGCGTTCACAGCATAGTTTTGACCCCCGATGAATGATAAGTCAAATTTAAACGGATCGCATATTCAAAATGATAAACTGCAGCATGCAATCTCAGAATAAACATAATATCGGATGGACGTCACAATTGTGTCACAGCTTTGGTATTAAACTATACCTTAATACACTTAAAACTCCTACAAATAAGCCCGGTAGACCTGTTTGACAGCTACTGGAAGTATGACCCGTGTTGTGTTGTGTTGGGCTTTTGTTCTCCCTCTTCAGCATGAAGTGCTGCTGTAACCGACAGATGAATGAAAGGTATGGACAAACCCAGGAAAAGAGACAAAGATAAACTCTGTGAGAAAAAGATCAAAGGTCACGATAACAACACACAAACATTGACCGTGTCAAAAAGATGGAAATCTGCGTAGTGGAACATTTTTAATGGCAAAAACACCTTCCTACTTTATTAATGAACTGTATTTTAACAAATATGCAAATTGTTCTTCAAAAAACTGCCTCTTTCACATTCGTGAAATTCAACGAGCTCTTGTGCACAAACATGCCTAATTAATTTATTCGGTTTTGTTATGCAAGTCTGCCTTATTTTTGTATTTTTTCCGCTTATTTGGTTTTATTCTGTTTTTAAATCGGAGTTTTATTCGTAATTTTAATGCTGTTCATGCTAACACACACAGTCTAATGAAAGTGTTGTGCCCTAGAAATGCATAAAGCATGAAGCTTATTCAGATTAAACAAGATCTCCGGAAAATCACACTTTTCAGCAATATTCTTTTTTACACTACACAACTTATTTTTGTGTCATTTAATTTTTTCTCACCTAAAAAACAAAAATGTAATATCTGAAATGTCCATGTCAGGAAATTGTCTAAAATGTGACGATAATGAACACAAGAATCCAGAAACTAAAAAGAACCTCTCAAGGACAAAAGCACGGAGTCAATTCACGACTGTTTGGAGCTTTCCTCGATTTTTCAAGCCAATTAGAAGTCTGGGTAACAAGTTTTGAAATGTCATAGCTAAGGGCGTGACTGGCTAATGGAGCAAGTCCCGGATGTTCTAAACCAGTAGCTTGGAGCTGAACACTCTACATCTTACACACACACTTTCTCACACATTCAGCAAATTGCCAAGCCAATAAATTAGGCAGGCCTTGTTCAAGGTCTGGGGACAAGGCAAAGGACGCTGGAGAAAGCCCTTGAGATACACAGAGGCCTGCGTGCTAGCAAAGTGTGGTCGTCTCTGCTTGATTCCTGACCTCTCCACACCCTTTGTGTTTTTCTTCTTTTACGTCCCCCACCCCTGCCATCCATCCCCTGGCGCTTTGGTTTGTAAGTGTTGTCCTTCATGGTCTCGCTTTAAGAGAATTTTCCCTTTTTTGTGTGTGTGTTCAAAGGTTATGGAATGACCCATTCCAGAACATTACTCCATACTATAAGAACATTTGAGACTAGATCAACCATGTAATTGATGGCACCGATAACACAAATTTCATGTCTATCCTTACAAGAAAGTGAATTTTATTAAATATTTTTTTGACTATATTATTACTTTATGAAGTAAGTATATTAATATCATTGGACTAGTAGTATATTTGGAAGTGTTCTATTTCAATACTACTCGGGACTAAATTTGACCACTTTTTATTATATGTATTTAGTATATATCTAAGTATACTTTAAGTGTAACACAGTAGTAGCTTAAACTTTGAGTACACTGAACTAGTTTGGCACAATACGTGTTTTGTTTGTATAACTAACTTCACTTTTTCCCCATAAACTACCAGTTTAGTAGTTTTATACTGTAAGAATATTTGTATGTTTCTTTTAAGTGAACATACCTAAAAAGTTTATTATATATAAATGTGTTATATAAATTACATATATTTTATTGTTACAGTTTAAACTTCAACATGTACAGTATGTTTACATGGCACTTTGTAAACCTATGTGAAAAAATATCTTAATTTGTAAAACTGATCAGTAGAATGTGGCATTAAAGACAAAATAATTACACCACTAGAATATAGATGGTTTCAAAGAAACAACACAGCAAACTGTGCAAACTGTTACTGTGCATGCGCACATTCATGGACCGGCCTTAACTTCTGGTACACATTCCCAACAATAGAGTGCCTGTAGATTATTTCTCATAACAAGCAAAAGAAACCGAGAAGAACCGTTATTTGGCTAAACTTGTCTCTCTAATATTTAGATTTTAGACTGCGATACCAAGCTCAACCGCTATTTCAATGTCCCATACGGTTTCTATAAATGCGACAAAACTACAGGACCCATTCAACAAATTATTTATTTCATTAAATGAACATACAACAAAATTCAACACATCATTTATTAAATTAAATTATTATACAATCAAATAATAATAAAATTCATATTAACAGAAATGAAATAAACATAAATAGTTATATTACTAGACACTAGCCAGACCAATAAACAAACACAGACCAGAAGTTAACTGCAGTCCAGGCGAGCGCATCCGATGAAACGGTCTATAACATATATCTGCTGTCCTTATGAAACATCATATCTCCATATCTCCTTAAGTTTGTCACTTGGTTTTGCAAATATCTAACCAATACATTATTCTTAAAGTGCTTGTCAACATTGACAACTCAGTATTTAATCATTGAACGTACAGTCTTTTTTCCATTTCATGAAAACAGAGAATTTGGGACATATGAGGTTTCGCACGGACAGCGAAAATATTATGGAAGCCAATTTTGTGTTACTTGTCACCCCATCAGTGATAATATCCAAAAAAACAAGGAAACCTCTGAACAGAGAAGAGACCATATGAGCCTATGCTGCTGGGATCAGCATTTAAGACTTCCTGTAGTCTCCATCGGCCCCTGAAGAATGCTGAAACATCACTGATGAAACTG
This sequence comes from Triplophysa siluroides, assembly GCA_006030095.1. NCBI lineage: Eukaryota > Metazoa > Chordata > Actinopteri > Cypriniformes > Nemacheilidae > Triplophysa > Triplophysa siluroides. The sequence goes on along the minus strand of VCII01000314.1, from coordinate 7,667,391 downwards.
TCTGAGGTGACAAAGAGGACGAGAGAAGCAAAAAGGAAAGTGAGAGTGTTTGTGTCCGTATGCCGCTGTGTTTGTGTGTGCTCGCTCCGGCCGGCGTGTTGCTAAGGGAGGTATAGAAATACCGCTTCATCAGTCACCGTGCTGTGTGTGTCCCATCTCTGCAATAGGGGAGGAGATGAAAGTAATTTAATGTACATCTATAATTAATTCCCTTCGTGTGTGTGTGTGTGTGTGTGTGTGCGCGCTGGTGGCGGTTGGCCTGGGCCGTGGTGGGGCTGCTGGTGATGGAGTGTATTTATTATGTGCTTTTGAAGGCGGTGGCGGGATGGGGCGCGGCCCAGTGACACTGTAGCGCAAAACTCATCAGTCCTGAAATCCTGTACTGGGTTACGGCATGAATGTGGGGCATGATAGTACTGAAGTGGGACTCTTGTTCTATCTCTAATTCTCTTTTTCTCTCTTGTCATCGTGTCCTTTGGAAAGCACCTGTTTTCACTTACATTTATCCATTGTGTACATGCTTTCCTCTGAATGATTCACTTTACATTGCATGTCGTGTAGGAATCAACCTAGTTGCTACAAGAACTACAGAAACTGTTTCACGAATTCACAAATAAATGCTTTGTAGGAAACATTAGTCCCTCCTGATATTTACAGTAATTAATGTAAGGTAAACAGATGTTGAAAGAGGTCGGCTGGCGTCAGACAGGTGTGAAAGCAGGTGACTGTAATGGGCGGCATATGGAGGTGTGATGGATGAATGTCTTTCCTCCCGTGGCAGCTGGTGACTGTATGGTCTCCCAGTGACCCTCCTCAAAGAGCAAACTCTTGGGCCTTTCTGGCAACCTCTCCATCCCCTTCAACCTCTCCATGGCTCTTACACTTTCACAGTTCACATTTCCTCATTTACTTGGTTTCTGCATCTAACCTGATTAACAGGTTGGTTTAAACCCACAATTAAAGTCTGGGTGAATTGCAATTGACTTCTATTGTGACGTCTTTCCAGGGGAAACCGAATATGGAATGAGAAAAATAGAAGGCAAAAAGGGTCAAAGGCATAGATCACCCAATTCTTTTATCATTTACTCTCCCTCGTGTCATTCCAAACCTGTATGACTTTCTTTCTTTAGCAGAACACAAAATAAGATATTTTGAAGAATGTTGGTGCCCCAACAACATTGGGTCAACCACTGAGACATTTCTCAAAACATCATCTTTTGTGTTTCACAGAAAAAAAAGAGTCATATACAGGTTTTACATGACATAAGGGTCAATAAATGATGACAGGGGGGATCTGTTCCTTTAATGGATGTTCCATCCAAGCCATCAAACTTCGCCGTAGAAGAATCGCAATTCAGAGCAAAAGTACATTTTCAGATCTTAATTCAAGATTACCACGACAAAAAAAATTGATTGATGGAATGAATTGTTCACCACAAACAACAAAACTGCTTCCTTGTGAAACATAAAATGCTGAATTGTAGATATTGTACACTCATATTCACCCACATGTTTCTGCAAATCTCATTTGCACTACCACATATTCTAACCCAGCACTATTGGCAACGAGATGTGAACTCATTTAGCATCCCTGCTGTTGATGTCAGTGTTTAAATATGGACAATGTTCTTGCTTTTTGCAGTGGTGTGTTATGTCCTTTTGACATTCTCGTAAACATATTGAAAGGACATGAAATAATCTTCAAATAATATTGGACCGCAGTAATTGTTATCATAAGCATTTTGTAAGCCAATGTGTTTTGAACTTCACCACCCAAGAAGGAAAATTCTGTCATGAATTACTCAACCTCAAGCAGTTCCAAACCTGTATAAATGTCTTTGTTCTGTTGAACACAAAGAAAGATATTTGGAAGAACGTGATTTTCTTATTTGTCAAAAAAATGGTAGTCAAATGTGTCTCCTAAATTCTTCAAAATATCTTCTTTTGTGTTTCAAAGAACAGAAAAAACATGCAAGATGTCTATATGGTATTCAATGGTGCCCCAGAAATCGCAGTTGCTAACATTCTTCCGAATATCTTTCTTTGTGTACAACCAAACAAAGAAAACGATAAAGGTTTGCAACAACTTGAGGTTGAGCATGACATCATTTTTATTTGTGGGTGGACTTTCCTTTCTATGTTTTAGAAGCAATATATATTTGTTGCTCATTAATCGAACTTAATATCAAGCAGTAATTGCCTCTTTGTCTCGAGCAGATTACCTCATTTCCATTCATTTGTTAATCGCTGACAGCTACAAGCACATAGACTTCTTATATTACACGTCCGTGTCCCAGCAACTTCCTTACACGCGCACACACATACACGCATCGAAGCTGTAGGTATTCTGTGTCACTTAGCAAACTCTCAGCAGAGCTTGTTTTTACGGTGGAGATTATTTCATGTAATTGGGCCCTCTGTGGTAATGACCTTGCATCTTTTTTCCCTTCCTCTCCGTAAATCGGAGAAGGGAAATCTAGTTTGACATGGAGCCCGGAAGATGTATTACGATTCTATGGTAACTGCCTGGCACAATAAGGTCGCGGCATAAGTGTTTAATTAGAGTAAGCCAGGCTGTCCCCAAGGAAAGACATTTTATTACCTCAATATGTCATAGAAAAGATTCACCAACACAGAGAGAAGGGCACTGTAAACTATAAAAATGAGTTATTTTGCATTTAGGCTGTAATTACACCCAATAATGGAGAGTCTTAATAGATATGTTGTGTAAATGGGAACGCAGGGTTAAATGCTTATAACAAAATAAACAATTATTTCAAATGAAACAATATTTTTGCCTCAGACAGATACGGTCTCAAACTTAATTGAAGAAATAATTAAATAATTACTATTTCCGAAAAGGTTTTCTGAACACTCTACCCTGTCTCCCATTGTTCAGCATCATATTATTGTCCCACCCCCAAACTGACAGCATTGGCTGAGCTGCCTTAATTCTTCGATTGGCTGACACTTGCGAAACTTTTTTACTGTTTAAAGAGCTTAAGGCGGTCACAGACACGCATGTTTTCTGAAAGATTGCATGTTTGCAGAGGGTTTTTATGTAGCTATTGTAATTTAAAAAACGTTAAAGTAAAGAATTAGTAATGTAGTAAAAATATATGCAATATATATATTTCTGTCAAGATACAACCCTCACCCTGCTCTACCATCAATTCACCTTTAGCTCTTAAAACATGGGTTGATTTATCCAACACTAGAGGTCAGTATTGCTCCACCATACCGAAGAACTCAGCTGAAATAGTTTTGGATTCGGATTTTTTCTGAATTTGGCCACAGGTGTTTTCACTGTTAGAATATTTAAGGGGGGAGCAGTTGGTCAAGTGAAAACATTGCCAGTGAAATGTAAGGTAATCTCACTCAACGCAATGTTAAAAAACACTTGATTTAAAGCTGTGAACTTTGAAACTACAAACAAAACACTCCGAGCAAGTTTCACAGTGACTGCTTACAAATGGGACGGAAATATTGGACTGACCTTCTGTGAGAAAATTTCAAGCCGTTTTATTTAAGCGAACCATGCAGTTCTGAGACAAAAAGTTACTTTTTTTAGGTATATAAATATTATTTGATATAATGCCCTTTGTATTACTACAGGAATATTCTTCAACTCTTAGCATTTACATTTGCTATTTAACATTTTAAAGATTTGAGGTCAGACAAATTTAACGAAATAAGGATGGTCATTTGAGATTTTTGGCTAGTTGGGTGTGGCACAGGTTATTTTCACCATTACGCTGCAACCCAAATGACCATTTCTCACTTCATATGCCAATATGTATCTATAATGTTAGGAACATATTCTCAGTCTCATGAAGGTAGCCAGCGCAGGCGGAGGATTAAAATTCAGTAGGGAATACATGACCATTTTCCCCCTGCAATTGATTGGCGAGGTGTTGTTGTCAACATTAAGATTTGATTACTGCTGACACGATGGCCTGAGTGGAAAACAAAGTCACGCAAAGCCTGTGATGCAGTGTGCATATTAAATATAGCGCAGATCCTGTCGCTGTAATTAATATGCTGCTGTGGTTTATGAATATCCTGTAAAGAACAGAGGAACAAAGCAGCGTGGACATCATGTTGTTTGAAAGCTTATTCATCTACTATTCCTTATTACCTGAAATAATAGATTAGCTTTGTGTAATTTTAACCTCATTGAAGGAAAAAGGGCCCTGAATTCCCCAGTTATTTTAAAATGTTATAAAAGTACCAGTTTCTGCTCACCCACTATTACCTTTATGCTGTCTGAAAATTGTGAGCATGAAAGAAATCGATTTTTTGTCACTTCTCTATAATATTTGCCACTCTGTACAACACATCATATCTCCCGCTGATCACTGATTTATCCGTAAAGAAATGTGACATAATCACTAGGCCGACGATAATGTAAATCTAATTGCAATGCAACTGCAAGAATTCCCAGGTCAACTAGGGAGAGCAAAGTTATTGGAAGGAAAGGCATTTTCTCTAATGATAAAAGGCTGTCTCTGTGCACCAGTTTAATTATAAGAATTAAACATGCCAGAACCTTGCTTATATTTCACGTAATATCATTAATATGAAAAATATCGAATTATTGACGGTTTCAAAGCAATAACATAAACAAGTGTTTTTGGGGCCCACACTTAACTTCTGGTAGACCTCCGTCCATGCAGATTATTTCTAAAACAAGCAAAATTAATAACAAGTAAATTACATTAGATCAAGTGAATAGTATGTCAAGCCAGTAGTCTATTATTTGGAGTTACCAGAAGAACCGTTACTTAGCTAAACTTAAAAAGTTACACGACTCATTCAACAAATTGTTTATTTTTTAATTGTTTAATTAAAATAAAATACAATTCATCAAACTTTGACTAATACGATTATCATAAGTCGTTTAATGAATTAAAAAAATGAAAGAAATGAAGAATTAAAAGAAAAAACATAACTTCCTAGAACTATCTGAAGGCTCCATGAATCGTGTTACAAGGACAAATTGAACTTCTGCAACTCAACCCCACTTGAGGTCTTTGCACTTGACCACTTGACTATTTTCATGACGTATTTCCTGTTGTTGGCCTAAGTGTTCTAGTGGGCGTGAAGGTCCCGAGTGAGCATGTAGTATTTTATATATTTTATAGACCCCTTGGGACACACTTAGCAAGTGCAAACATATAAATATATCTTTATTTATTCTATGTTTGTGAAACACGTGTTTTTCTTTTGTTATTGTTTTTGAGTACAGCTGCTTTGATACAATACAAATAAAGCGCTATAAAAATATACTATATAAAAGGACTACATTTTTGGGCTATTATTTGTGTCAAAACTCAAAAGTAAATTGATCGACAGGACCAGCTGTCACTCAGCGCTCCTTGAACTCATGAGGCCTCGCCCATAAATTGCATTATTCGGGTTGCCAGGTTGGGTTGCTACGACTTATCCGCGTACTCGAAATGTCCCCGCATTTAAACCAGTTATTACAGCGCACACCTGAGGTCAAAACCGCTCCTCTTACAATTGTTTGGAAATAGAAAAATGGTCTTTCAGGCATTAGCCCCACAGAGCAGTTTTGTCCCCCTTTTCTCCTTACAGAGGAGAAAGTGAGTGATTCGGCTGTATCTGGGCTCCCTGCACGCTTTCTGTCATTTTCAGGCCAGCGCTCCCCGGAGAGTCCCGCAGCCGTAGGCGTGACATATATAACGCATGGACTCTGTCACGCTGCCTTATTTTAGAGTGGCTGCGGGAACTTTGGCTTTATGTAAATCATATTAATAAATTTCCGCCAAAAGTTGCTCAAAGGATTTTCACTTACGTTACTGGAGGGTGGCAGAGCGAACCATAATCCCCTTTGTTCAGTTCCGGTCCTCTGTGTAAATGTATGAACGATTGTAGTCGCGTGCGCGCGCATGTGTGCAGGCTAATTCCGTGCACGCCTAATATAGTCATGACATCCCGGGGTGTAAGACAATCACGCAACAGTGCCGCTGTACTAATTACAGATGCGTCAAAACGGCGGAGAAGAGAAAATATTATGAGTCATTTTTTCATTTACTTTTCTGAGACCCAATTTACCACCTGAGGACCATTTTATATAAAACAATTATTCCAGCATTGCTTACTGAGATAAAAACACTGAAAAGGGTTGTTATGCACAATTGAAGTTAATAGTGATGGATGGATTAACACTGCTCACGTGAAGGATAATTACAAATGTAAATGGATCTGCTCTAAGTGGCTGTTGTCTGGTCCGCCCAAGGAAACAGTGTAAGGTTGGTTAGATGGTTACTATGTGAAACTGGTTTGATGCTTATGCCACCATTAAAGTGGTCATACTGATTATGCACAAACACACACACACAATACAGTGTTGTACCTCTGACTGTCAATTATCAAAGTTGTGTTAATATAGGGAAGTTAATAATCTCCCCGCAGGGTTAAAGTTTAAAACTGCTAAAACTTAAATGTGTGACATCTCTGCGAATGGCACAGACATAGACATGCGCACACACGCACACACACACACACACACACACACGCATGTCTGGTTTACTATCTCCGTGGGGACAGTCCATAGGCGTAATGTTTTTTATACCGCACAAACTGTATATTTTATCCCCTAAACCTAAAGATCATAGAAAACTTTTAGCATTTTTACATTTTTTTTTTATATTGTTTTGTACAATTTATAAGCTTTTTTGCCCATGAGGACATCAATTTTGGTCCCCATAGTGACACGAGTCCCCATGTGTTGGTGTGCATTCAGGTTTAGGTCCCCACCAGGATATAAAAACATGCACACACTCACTTCATACCCTCGTAGCACACAAACATCTGACAGACGTCTATTTGATCGCATTTACATTGGAGACGTCTGCATTCAGATGTCACATAGACATCTAGAAGATGTCTGTAAGGGGTGTAAAAGGCTCTTGATTAGGAAATTCTCCGCGCACCTGCACCATAAAAAGTACATAATAAAATAACAGAAACAGTCTTCAAAAGTAAGTGACATTGAATCTTACTCGACCAGTCCCTCAAGGCTTTTTTCTTTTTAGATGATTTTTAGACCATTAGTCCAAGTAGGACAGTGATCCAATCCACCATGGACTACAAACCGGACAGAGGACACCAAAACCCGCTGCTATACCTAGCACATTCAATGTCCTAGAAAATATGCTATATAAGACGTCAACATACAGCACAGATAGACAGACAGATACAAACTCGTACACTTTGTTTCTTTTTTGTTTTATACATCCTTGAGGGACAAACAGTTTTTGACCGTTGTATCCGGAGGTGTTGTGGTTTTAATAGGTTTCAGCGTGCTTCATTCTGCCAACCTGGACCACACACCTGGGTCTCCGTGCGAGCCTTGGAGCCAGAAGAAAATATCTTCCGTCTCCAGTTTAAACATTCAGCAGTGTGTGTATGTGTGCACAGAAGCAGCATTGATTTATGTGAGCTAACACTGATGTGATCAATACAGCTGATGAGGATAATTATACAGGAGAACTGAGACGTGTCATCATTGGATATGGTGAACGGAGGAAGAAGACAGAAAAGGAAAAAAGATTGGGTGTTATCTTCAGCTCATTATTAGCACTCATTGTGTATTTGTGTGTGTGTGTGTGATATAAGCTGGCGTTCCAGCTACTAATTGACCACAAAGGTTCAGGTCCTGATGAAGGTCGAGGCAAAAGAGCTTTCATGCAAAACTTTAATCTCACAATACAGACAGCTTACACTGACAAAAAGCAACACTATTTCGTGTAAAGACCCGGGGGTGAAATACTGACAAGAAACCTAACAATGCAGAACTGTAACATTAACCTTCCACTGTACAGAGACCTCAACATTTTTTTAAGGGTGGCACATATTGCTCACGACTAAGGGCATTTCGGTTTTTCACTTTTGTGTGAACAATGAGTGGTAGGTAAGTTGAAAAAAGAAGCAAAATTACCCTTTTGATTCAGATTTTTTTTGCTCAATCTTTAGTTGTGTTTCAAGTATCACCTTCATGTAAGGTCTCTCCAAAAATACCTTAGGATAAATACAAATAAAAAACAAATGAGAACATATCGACTTACAGTAAATATCTATAAAATCAGCGTAGAAAGCATATAGCACAGATAAGTGGTTCGTGCAGTAATTTGATGAGTTCATATTGAATGTATGGCATGTCTTTGCAGCAGACACCATTCGATCTCTATTTAATCTAATTGGCATTTACAAGAAGTGTGTTATGTAAGGTATAATGTACAGGCAGCCGGTTGTTATCGCAGAAAGAAGTCCCGGCAGTGTGATTAGGACCCGAGGGTCTTGTATCACACTGTAGGGGCTTATTTCGCGATAACAGCCGGCCTCTTGTACATTATCCCGCTTATTATAAATAAAAAAAACTGACATTAAATGTGAATTTGAAATATTTTATTAGCTGATTTTAACCGAATGCAGACCTTCCACAAGGAAAAGCCGTTTACTTTCGGTTTTAAGGTAAGAAACAACTTTCAAATGTCACGAACAGGCAATTTGGTTTAATCATTTGTAATGTCATATATATTATTAAAAAACATATTTATATTTAATTTGACAAAAAAACCTGTCAAAAGGATTTGCTGCATCCGGGTTACCGTGTGTTATTATTTTTGAAAGCGGTTGTTATCTGGGAATAACGAACCAGCAAATGTTGCGATTGGCCAATCAGAATCAAGCATTCAAACGAGCCGTGTAATAGATATTAAACAGATCACATTTGTGTTTTAATTTCTTGTTTTGAGGTGTCATATATCTTTTATGTCTGCCGTTGTATTAGTCACACTAACTAGGTAATCTCTGTGCACCTTAAAACAGAGGTTTTCAAACCGGGGTCCAGGGACCCACAGCGGTCTACCAGAAGGTTCTAAGGGCTCTTCAGAAAATGTCAGAGAAAAGTTAAGAAAAGTCTTCCGAACATCCTTACTTCTGGCACAATATGGCTGCCGTTGCATCATCCAGGTGGATGCTGCACATTGGTGGTGGTTGAGGAGATCCCCCTTCCATGTAAAGCGCTTTGAGTGTCCAGAAGAACGCTTTATAAATGTAACAAATTATTATAATTAATTACTGTTTTTATTCGTAAGTGTATCTTTCCATTCTTGCTACAACATACTTTCCAGAATTATTTGGATTTGTTTTGTATCTTTCTAGTGATTTTTTCTCTCTACAGGTCCCACAACATGTGTTGTCTTTAATATCCTATCAAATGTTTCTTAATACTTACAACTATAGATAAATAACAAAAGGTTCATCATTCATAGAGCTCCTTATCATCTAAACGTTTCAAAACCCATGCTCTAAAACACAACAAGAAATCTTTGGCCAGTACTGTAAATAATGGTCTGCATCTTAGGGTGATAAAAAGGTACCTAGGCCCAGGTTCAGGGGCTCCCACAGCAATTTTTAACCATTGTTCTTTTCAAATATTCAAGGAGCCCAGAGCAACATGCAGTCAGGGTCTCAGAAATATGTGCTGGGACCCTGGCACCAGCACACACGCATTTACTCGATTACTAACACATTTAGATTAAAATCACCAGTTGGATCAAATTCTCTGATATTCAGCTGATTTTGTCAAGCGACAGCAAATTAAAAAAAGAAAATGATGAGGAACCAAAAAAGAGGACGGACAAGACAGAAAAAAAGGATGTGAGAGCGAGAGAAAAAGCGAGTCCCCTACAGCGTGCCCTTCCTGTGCTCTTGAAAGCTCATGCTCTTAATAGGAGTAAATGTTGCACTGTCTGACCAAACCTCACACACTCTCTCCCCTCGGAGACCCCTGCCGTCCTGTCAGAGAGGACTGAAATGTGTGTTTTTAGATGAGCAAATCGCTGTAAGGGCAATGCAGAAGGCCAGAGGGGGTCAATGGACACCGGACGCTCTGACTGAGTGTGTGATCACCAGCAGGGTAGAAAGCCTTCCATTTCAGTGAATCAAAGCTTGTATGTTTGGTTAAGTTGCATGATTAATGAAGGGTGACATAGTATTGGCACAGCATGAGAAGCTGTCTGAATATGATGTGTGTGTGTGCTGGTGATACACTAAGACTTGCTAAAGGCCTGAGGGGAAAAGTGATGTAAATAAAAGGTACACAGTGGGGTCCAGCGTGAACCATATATATAGATATGCAAAAGGGTGCTATGATGTAATGTCAAATGTATGATTTTTTTTTTTTGAAAATCATTTGAGCCTTTAATACACTAAAAATAATGGAGTGTGAAATAGATAATGCAAGGTGTAAAATACCACCAGGGAATAACTGCAAAAAATTGCACATATAGACTAATATTATGTTCACACATTCATAAAAAAGAATTGACAAGAAACAGGTTCCAGGTGCGTGCTTATAACACATATTGACAGGAAGTGCATAACACCCATCACAGGTTTGAAGTATTTTTTAGCAACATGTGATATTGAGACTAACCTCTCACAACCCTGTGGAAAAAGCCAGCATATGCTGGGTTAGGTATGTTTTGATGCTGGTTTGCTGGTTTGTGCTGGCTTAAACCAGCACATGACCAGCTTAAACCAGCACATGACCTGCTTAAACCAGCACATGACCTGCTTAAACAAGCACAAACCAGCAAACCAGCATCAAAACATACCTATATGCTGTTTTTTTCAACAGGAAATTGTTGTTCTATTTTCATTCAACATCTGTAACTTACTGTACTGTTCCTCATTTGTAGCATCCACTGTCTGTATTGCAGCTTCATATCGCTGCTCATCTGCATAAAAGTAGACACATAGTTATCATAATTTGCATAGTTTTTGCCATCGATTCCTGTCACTTATGCTGCATTAAATTGACAAGTGCAGTTGAAAACGAATTATTTGAAGTCACGTTGACACTGTAAATTTATGTCAATGTGAAACGGCATGAGAACTTTTGTACATCATTTTACTTTTTTCTCTTATGCCAAAAATCATTAGGATATTGAGTAAAGATCATGTTGCATAAAATATTTAGTAAATTTCCTACGGTAAATGTATATTAAAACTTTATTTTTACAAGTGGATACAGCAAAATTGTGAACAAAAATGTCCGGATACACGTCTACAAACTTCACCTGCTGCTGCCTCTCTTTGGGAATGACACACTCAAGTTTGGTATCTACGTAAGGCTTAGAATTTCAGTTTTCGGGTTCAACTGCTCTCCACAACGTCATAAAAGGAGTAAGCCAATAGAGAGCGTTAAAACAAACCTGTTTCTTCTTAGCAACGGCATGCTGCAGCATCTCGGATTAACAACTTTAAAGGTGATTATTTCAAAATTTGAGTTTTTTATGAATAGTTGTATCACAGTCGAATACTATCCTATCCTAACAAACCATGCATCAATGGAAATCTTATTTATTCAGCTTTCAGATGATGTATAAAACTAAATTTCGAAAAGTTGACCCTCTCTTTCTTACCTTTTTATAATCTGAAGAATGTTTTTCACCACAAAGAACCTTTTGTGAAACAGAAAGGTTCTTCAAATGTTAAAGGTTCTTTATGGAACCATTTAGAAAAGAAAGGTTCTTCTATGGCATTGTGAAGCACTTTTATTTTTAAGAGTGAATATATGAACATACAACATGTCAAATGAGAAAACAGAGCCTTAGCTTTTAAACAAACTAAAAACTCCCGTTATTATATCAGTTGATTTTTTTATCTTTTCCTGTGAAGTTTTCTTCAAATATTCAACATTCTGAACAAAAATCAGAGGACATTGTGTTTTTGTCAAAGACATTGGCCAAGTCACATTTAGATGATCAAAATATAGATCTGTAAATGATATACATGGATAGCTGGAACATTTTAACAAGTCTTATCATAAATTACAAAAGAATACAAGTCTTGTCATAAATTCAATTGCATGGAACCGTTATGTGAAAATGACAGAAAATCTGGTCAAAAGCATGGAAAAGGATCCTGGGTTTAACAAACAAATCAAACCCAACCCATATTCAAACCAACACGTTTTCCATAAAAAAATTCAGGCAAACTAGTTTGTAAATTAAATTCATTAGTCTGAAAGCATGATCCAAGCACACTGAGATGTCTCACAGTTCATCTGTCACAGATTAACTCCTGGTGATCACAGTCTTCACAAACACATACTACATCAAACAAAAGGACAAACACTGATATTCCACACAAACATGTCTGCTCTCATTGGTCAGTTCGGGAGATGGAGCCAGGGCTAGTGAGTCTGGCACCGCTGAAGCATAATGATTCATTTAGAAGCTGACATGCTGATTTTCCTCGATCTTAAAGGCCAGAGCAAACAGACCAAACATTAGTTATATGGCGAGCATCTTTTGACAGGCCGTGGAGGAGGAATAGAGAAGAAAATGGCAAGGTTATCAAATAAAATTTGGAAGGTGAGGACGGGATGACTGAAAGAGAAAACTAGAGAAAGAATGCCAGCCAAACACAGGCACATTAACCGTGGCACCCTTCCCAGTAACCTGCTCTGTGGAGGCCAATCAAATATTCTATTACATTAAACTCTAATTTCTGCCCCGAGCTCCATCCTTTGCCAATTTGGAGGGGGTCTGGGACCGAGTGGGTTGTGTATGTGACGCCGTGCAGAGGAAGTGTTTACCCTCTTACCATCTGTCCACATAGTTGGTCATTTTGGAAATCAAAGTGGGGGGACGTAAGGGGACGAGACCACAGGGTGCTAAGGGCTTTGGCTCGGGCCAGAGCTGTTAAGCTGCTTATACTGTAGGTCTGGATGGACACATGGAGCAAGCGTATGCAAAGTGAGGGTCTAACAGGTAAGGAGAAGACAGGGGACCCCACCTGGTACTGATGTAGAGACATATGGTGAGACTGGTTGATGTGGAGCGGGTGTATGTGTGGATATATATACACAAACATGGAACCAAGGGCCAAAGAATGAAGACCAACAGAGAAGTACAGCAGGCTCTTAGCAGAGTAACATATGGACACAATCCCTTTCATATGTTATGTAAAATGATTTATACAGGAGCTGACAGGAAAGGTTCGATGAATATATAAACAAGAATCTAAATCATTTTCTTTTTAGTTTGTTGTATCACTTTTTCTATTAAGTAATGTAGTTGAACCGAAGGGTGTTTGTTTAATAAATTTCAAGCAGACAGCTGGAAAAAAGCACATTTCCATTCAGCTATATTATTGGTTAGAAAAGTGATACAATAAAATATATGCAGGATGAAAGATCTTCTCGGTATGGCACCATTGGGCTGGAATATCTGGCAGAACCATCATTGAATAGTTATTTGCAGGTGTATGCCTAAGGCTCCGCGCATGATTTTACACCAGCCCAAATGATTATGAAACTTCTCATTAAAAAATTGTACTTATGTAGACTGGGCATCAGTGTTGGGGAAGTTACTTTGAAGCTGTAGTCTGACAGCTACTCATAAATTGTTGCAGTTGAGCTATCCATCTGAAATAGTTAGCTATACTACTATTGAAGATGCGCTACTACCGAAGTTTCTACCGAAAAGTAGCTCCATTGAAACTACTTGACTTTAACTAAAATACTTCTTTACAATGATACTGTATCCCACATGAAAAGAAGTACTTGATTATTTTTTTGTAACACTTTAGAAGAAAATATTAAAGTATACTACAGGGTGAATTACAATTTATCAATTCACTCTGTATAGTTAATAGAATACTTTATACATTAATTGTAAGTTGTGGTAATTAAAATAATACACCATAATATACTACAATTTACAATTGTAGTTTGGTAAAGCAAATAATAATGCATACTAAAGTTTTTCAGGTGGGACATAAACAAGCTTTAGTGAGGAATGATGTACATTTTAAGATATCGCCACTGTCATTCCGAAACCTCGGATGTCCAAATTCACTTTTTCAGAAAATAAAAAAACACTGCATTTTTTAAATGATTGAATACTGTGTTGTCAAAGTTGACAAGCACTTTTTAATACTTTTGTTTTAGAAGGACAGCAGTGATATGCAATACAGTATGATTTCAGAGAGTATCTTTTTAAAGGTCCAACGTGTAATTTTTGGGAGGATCTATTGACAGAAATGCAATAGACTATACAAATGTCTTCAGGTGTGTATAAAGATCTTACATAATGCGTTACGTTTTTATAACCTTAGAATGAGCTGTTTCTATCTACATACACCGCAGGTCCCATTACATGAAATTCGCCATGTTGTTTCTACAGTAGCCCTAAACGGACAAACTGCTCTACAGAGCGTGCTTCGTAAATACTTTATCTCCTTTGGCAAAGAAGCTAAAACGTGACGACATCTTAGTTTTGTGTCAGCCACCGTACTGTTTTGAAAGGGGGGGAGCAGTGGACGGAGGTTGCAATTCGCAATCTCACCGCTAGATGCCGCAACATTTCATACACTGGACCTTTAAATATTTCTGTTTAAACTATCTATAGTTTATAGATACACATAATGTTCAATATGATGGGAATGTCAAACTTGGTGAGCATATGTATTTGTATGTAAGTAACAATTTGTTTTTGTCTTTGCCCCTGGTGCGAAATATTATCATCACTTTCCCCCACAGATGATCAAGCTTACCGTTCATTCATATATCTGTGACAGTTTGGAAGCCTTGAACATTTTTTAAGCAACCCTCACTCCCCTAAAATGGAAAAGCCATATGAAACTATTTCCTCTGCTTCATTCCATCACCTGCTCCCTCCTCCTGGCAGACACAGGTGGCCAAGCAAATATCCATCAGGCCTGGATGACATCAGAGCTTCAAACTGATTTAGGAAGAGGCAATATGCTAAGTCTGGGTCCCAAGTGAAGGCTACTAATTGCTTAGCAGTGGTCTGAGTTTACCAGGAAGGCAGCCAGGGGAGGTTTGGAGCAGTATGGAGAGGAAGAGAAAAAAATGGGAATTGAAACACATTTAGAAAGAAACTGTAAAACGAATGAAGAGATATTAAGATATTGTGGAGGGATTTGGGTAAAAAGAAAACATAATGACAATTTTTTAATTAGGGTCCATTTCCCTTTCTTTAACAGTTGGAATGGGTAATTATGTTCTACCCCTACTCGATGTGAAGGGCTCGTACTGTTATATTGACTGGCATATGCTTCAGTGACTCTGGGCAGATTGTGTGGAGGGCTCCCTTAAAAGAACCCAACTGCCGGATGGACTGCACTTCACAAGCTGAAGCTGGGACATGGGGATGAGATAATTGGAGAGTAAAATCACTGATCGAGTCATCCCATTAAGACCCTTTAGATAGTAGCCAATGAGCAGCCTCCAAAAAAAGGTTTCTATGGGTCATTCCAAAGACCTCAGTGGGGCCATTCAGATATACTGCACAACAATTACACTGAACCGCTGAAGTAAAACTGTGTTGTTTGCCACAGTGTCTCACAGTCTAAGTCAATAGATTATTGATCCATTGGATTTGTGCAATTGGTGAGTTTAGTTCATATTTATAATGATCTGTCAATTCAGACCAATGGACTGCAAGGAAGAGTTTACCCAAAAATGGAAATGACGTTGTGTTATAAATATATATTTATCATTTTCATATATAAACGAATATGTGAAATATACACAACACAAATAAGACATATAAGACATAATACATACATATATACAGTACATATAAGTATACTGTATATAAATCATTTTTGTAATAGAGTCTCTCAGTTCTCCTCGTAAAAAGATGACATAATCGGTCACTGCTGGACGGGGGTCAAAATATGCAGAAGATTCTTGAAAACCAAAGACTGCGAAATTTGGATAATTTTTCAGATTCTGCAAGTATACGTAAACGTATGACCATCCCTGTATATAATCATATAGGATAGTATAAATATATATAGTCTAAATGTATACTTTCAACCGAGCTCATTGCCTTCCTCACAATGACAGACATTGAAATGATTCAGCTGTATTTTTGGTCAGATTCAAGGTGCAGATGCTGAGACAGATACTTACATCTGCTCAGTGTAACCGAATACTACTAACTTCAGACCTGCTCCTGTCACCACAGTGACCAACATATTTGTGTTAGTGTGAATGACAGAGACACAACCCACCCATCCACCCAACAACAGTCTGACAGGAAGAAAAATGAGCCTGTCTCACCGACAGGAACAGCAATAAGATACATTTATTTGAACAGAATACCATTGTGGCAGGATGTTCCTTTTTTATAAATACAAAACATATACTAGAAATGTTTGCTTTAGGATTTTCAAGACTAAATGTTCCTCTAACTTCTAGTAACCTGCCAGTGTGTTTCGCCTTGTGTGGCATATGTTGATATTGTTGCCGATGAAGCAACAGAAAATTAATGTAGAAGAGCATTGATAAAATTGTACAATTTACTTTAACGTATATTTTATCTAATATTTGTCTTGGAAGGAATTTGAATGATGTTGGGAGTAGCTTTCTGAGTAGAAGTGGTGCCTTAAAGGGACAGTTTACCCCAAAATAAAAATTCTATCATCTACTCACCCTTAAATTGTTCCAAATCTGTAATATCCAAATATTGATAGTATTTTGATACTGCTATTTGGAAGAATGCTAGTAACCAGGCAGTTGTTTGCCACCGTTGACTACCACAGTTACAAAATTGCAATAGCAGTCAAAAGTGTCTAAGAACTGTTTGCTTTCCTACTTTCCTCACTGATCCTTTATGGGCATTTGTCCTCATAGACAGCAAAAAGCTCACTCAAGTTTACACTAAATTGGTGTTTTTGTAGATACGGTATAAACTGTAGCTCCTCTTTCGATTTTATTACATATGCAGTGAAATTCTCTTTCTCTTTCAATTTCAATTTCTCTTAGATCTTGAGTGAAGGGTCACATTTAAGATATAAAACATCCACACGGCTAAAATTTCTGCAAAGTTTTAGTGCAACGTCTTTTTATTACTCTACCATATTTTAACATATGCGAGTCGTGGGCGATGATATAGAAAAGATGGAAAGTCAGCAGAGTGGAGATGATTTATGCCATAATATTTAATGTGTGAGGTACAGTAGATCTTTCCATAGGGACAAAGAGAAATCTGCTCTACGCTTCGGGGATTTACATACCTGGTTTCCCCCACAGAGAGGTCTCACACCAATCTCTCCTATCCTCTTTCGACTCTCTCTGGTGAGATTTACCCTCTTCCATCTCTCGAGGTCAATCCCATGGAACATTTAAAGCCCATAATAGAGACGATATTACAGTAATACATAACTTATAACTAATCATGAATCTAGGAAACACTTACATTGACTAAAAAAACAAAGCTTGAATGAACTTTAATTTCGCATAAACACGATTTTGCATGAAAACTATATTAAAACTCTCAATTGTGTCTCTGGACTAAAATCAATTTGCTGTGATTCTTCAAAAACATCATTGAATAAAATAGCATTCATGTTTGGTACCTGACAAGCTTCATTTTCAGAACTGCCCCACGCTGCTTCCGTATCTTTTACTTTCTCCGAGAAAATGAGAATTGATGCTTGTATAGAGCTTAAAATACTGGCCCGACCGACTGGCTCCTCAATAACCTCAAAGCTGCATCAACCTACTATGTCGACTCTAATTTACTGCAACATCAACCAACAGTTATTTAAAAACCATAGGACTTGATGGGCACGGCAGTGTATGAAATACAACACCACACACACTCACACGAGCACGCACATACTTGTAATCGGTGAAATGAAGTGTGAGACAAAAGATCAATAGCCATGTTTGTGAATCATCGTCCCAAGAGGTTCAGTGAGAGAAGCACCTCTGGAACGCCAAGGTCCTTCATCGTTCTTCTGTTCCTCTCTCTCTCTCAATACATTTAATCTACAGTGAAGGTTAAATCCAAAGCAAATGCGGAGAAGAACAAGTGTGTTCTCCAGGTTGTGGGTCTTGACATGGAGTGGATAAACTGGTGTGGATGCTGCCAGCTGCCAGTGGTGTTGAAAGTGTGCCATGAATGCTAAATGAAAGAGGTTGGGAGAAAAATATGAAATGCTTCATGCTATTCTCAAGTCAAAATATCAGGCATTGCGGTTTAAAGTTGGTTTATTGTTCCTTCTGCAAAATGTAGAATTGAACACAGAGCTTTAGTATTTCATTAAATATATTTTTAATTTAGTATATTTTCGGTTATCAAATGAACTTAAATAATCAATATTTAAAGATTAAGGAATCACTTAAATCACATATTATAGTGAAAATCTTCACTTTTATACATTGCACAATTTATTGGAAACAATATGAAAATGGTCAATGAAAGCTAAAATTAGCAACACATTCATTTAGACTTAAATGTTTTGTTCTTAGAGATCTAATATGTGATTTAAAGGTCCAGTGTATGAAATATAGCAGCATCTAGTGATGAGGTTGCGAATTGCAACAAACTGCTCACTCCACCCCTCCCTTTCCAAGCACTACAGTGGCTGACACAGAACTAAGATGTTTTCACGTTTTTGCTTCTTTGCCGAAGGAGATAACGTATTTACAAAACGCACTACGTAGAGCAGTTTGTCCACTCAGGGCTTGTAAGGGGACCCACGGTGTATGTCGATAGAAATATAGATAAATAAAAATAGCTCATTCAATAGGTAATAAAAACATGTGAATTACAATTTCCGTTAATCTGACCATCCGTAATCTGGGAGCGTCACCACAAGAAATATGTGGGTACTGCCGTTCTGCTAAGCACAGTGTTGGTATGAATTTAGATCTTTTGTATTTGAAAAAAAATAACGTCTCGCGGGCTGAAATGTCGCGATAAATAAGCATATGGATTTTTTTCCCACCCCTAACTAACACTAACCCTTCCTCTCAACAGGTAGTGGTCTAGCTTTTGTTGAAACCAATAACTTTGTATTGGCACCTACTGTATTATGGCTCCTGTATGACATATTGCTTAATGCTCCTTAAACTCTTTGTAAGTCGCTTTGGATAAAAGCGTCTGCTAAATGACTAAATGTAAATGTACTTAAAACCCATCTCTTCTGTGTATACTGTGAAATAAAAAAAAACTCTCTCTCTTTCTCTTTCTTTCAAAAGGTATTGTTCTGGCTTTTGTGGAAACTAATAACTTGGTACTAGCACCTATTGTATTATTGCTCCTGTATGACATATCGCTTTATTGCTCCCTGAACTCTCTGTAAGTCGCTCTGGATAAAAGCGTCTGCTAAATGACTAAATGTAAATGTAAATAGATACTCCTTAATCTTCCACATTGCACTTTTAAGTGTTCTCTTATTTTTTGTTAAGCAGTATATTTGTTCTGTCATCCCCGATCACCGTACCAAACAACCCCATCTCATACCACTTCAATTTAAATAAAAATCTTAAACATATAGAAAACAATTAAGCTCAAACAAGTATTTATAATTAAATAAATCAAGTTCCTAAAAAATTTTAAAGAAAATTGTATAAAACAGAACAGGCATCACATTTATGACAAATGTCAGCCTAACACGCATTGTAATTCTGTCATATTAGATAACGGATAAAATAAAGAAGTTTTGTCATTTAACATATACCAACATAATCACTCTTCAGAATACAAAACAGATCACCTCAAAATTGATTCATTGGCCCATAAATCCTTCATAAATTTGAAGACAGAGGTTTGTGAGTTTGTGTTAGTTTACAATGCTGATTTCACTATGGTTCATTTCTAATTGGTTACATCAAATTACAGGTGTTTCCCTGTCTGATGTGTTTTTTAGTAGTGCAACGCAACAGAAAAGTCAAGGGAATAAACTGGGTGAGAAAGACAACAAGAGGAAATAACATAAATGGCACATTTTTATCACCTTTAGTTTGTGCTCGCAAGGTTTTGTTACCAACCATGCCAAGTTCCTCTTTCTAACTTTCTTTGCTTTGCTAAACCTTCTGACGGCTCATCATCTCGCCCATTGTTGACTGAATGTTAATTACCCAGAAGTCATTTGAATAATTTATGCTTCTCAATTATTGCGATATCCACCACGATTTACCACTGACGAAACATCTCCTGTCAAACCAGCCCCGACCATCCAGTTGCATTAATCTGGAATGCTTCACCAATCTTGCGATTAACGATTAGCAAGTTAGCGGAAACTGGCTATAAAAACGCTGCAGTAAACAAGTAAATCAACTTGGTTAGACAGAAAATAAATGGACAAGTTTGAGTTTGGCTCACCAGATGCATGTTCTACACCCGAACGCTCGCATTTTCCTTTAATTAAATTGACCAAGTCTGGCTAAAACAGGCTTTTTGAACATATGCATAATGCAGCCCATTGTGATCCAGCCGGCTGCTAATATGTTGTGCGATTAGTGCTCACTACAGGTGCGCTAGCTGGGGGTTGCACGCAGCGCTTGGCTTCATTCTTCTCTGGGTCTGCCCACTTCTTACACTATGGGGCCGTCCATTCACCCCCAGTCTCATCCATCTGCTCGGGCATTAGTGGCTAAATTAGCCGCTTAATGTTGCGTATTTGTTTAAGTAATTGGCGAGTAATTAATAGTAAGAAACGCTGCAGTCTCGCAGTTTGGAAAGTTTTAGCTGTGAAGGTGTGTAAATGATCTCATTCTTACTCGTAGATATTTGTGTGTAAACTGTTCTAGCGCGTTTCTATAGGCTACATTTCTACACATTTATATTATACAATGAAACATACTTCACAGCATTTGTCTTATTGTACAAATGTTTGCAAATAATTTGAGGTTAATAGACATGAAATGCAATATAATATGCACAACTATGTCTTCAGAGGTGTGTAAAGCCCTCACTACTGAAGCGTTATGTTTAATGACCTTAGAATGAGCTATTTCTATCGACATACACCGTGAGTCCCCTTACATGGAATGTTGTTTCTACAGTAGCCCTAATCGGACAAACTGCTCTATAGCGTGTTTAAAGGTACTGCAAGTGATCTTCTTCAGTAAGGAAGCGAAAATGTGACGACATCTTAGTTCTTTGTCAGCCACCCTATTGCTTTAAAAGGAGGGGTGGAATGAGCCATTAGTTGCAATTTGCAACCTCACCGCTAGATGCCGCCACATTTTATACACGGGTCCTTTAATCAATAGACTTTTAAGTTAGTTTCATTGCTTATAATACATTTTATTTAATATTTAACACCTTCTAAAGACTGATTTCTAAAGACTGGTCCTACCTTTGTGACAACACATAATCAATACATGAAACACATTGAGCATTTAAATAGTTCACATTTTTCAGACTTTAAAGGAATGTGATCATCACATTTGGCGGAGGTAAAGAAGGAGGGAGTGACCTAAAGCATTTTTAGCGTGCAGTTTGCTGGCACTCAGGGTTTGGAACGCAGAGCTATTTGGAATCTACTCCGCTGGTAAAAGCTGCCAGTAAGGAGGGAATCGCTGAATTAGTGCCATATTAAACCTTGACACTAATGACTGTGTTCAGGGGTTGTTTTTTATAAATATTTGATGTATCGTCATTTGTGGAACAGAAGGGGGGCAGCAGGAAGTTGGGGAATGAGTTTGGGGAGAGAGAAAACGATACGAATGAGTGTTAAGACACAACAGAACACCGGAGTGGGTTTTGCTGCATTTGTAGGATGAATCTGACCGGTGTCATTACGGTCTCATCAGAGGGAATCCAATATCCATTCTGACAGGATGTATCAAGGGATGTGAATCCAGCAGAACTCACTCGCTTATACAACAAATTACAGAGCAAATGATCTACTTTTTTCAGTTAATTTACGGGTCATCTGAGAAATCTAATCCTGTCTGGATAGTCTGTTTGTGATGTATACTGTATGCACCAATTGTGACCTTCACAGAATATTATAACTAAAGCAAAATGTATTGCTGTGCTGCCTGGAGCGCATTTACGATGGATTTGGTGGATTAAACTTTTATATTGGCATCCCAATCTGAGTCAATAAATGTAATAAGAAGAGATCAGGCTGATCAGAATGGCCACAATATGCCACTGCAGATATGGTCTTGCTTTAAATAACTTTATATATAATGTTATTCTTTTATTCCTTAAAGGGACAGTTCACCCGAAAGCAAAAATTCTGCCATTATTTACTCAACCTCATGTTGTTTAAAACTCTGTATGACTCTTTCTACTGTGAAACACAATAGAAGATATTTTGAGAAATGCGTGGTTTGGTGTCCACAATGGAAGTCAATGTCCTTCCAAATATCTCATTTTGTGTTCTGCAGAAGAAAGAAAGTCATGCAGGTTTGTAATGACATGAAGGTGAATAAATAAGGAAAGTATTTACATTTTTTAGCGGAAGTAACTATCCCTTTAAGTCGGAATGAGTTTCCCGATGCCCCATCACATGATGTTCCCACAATGCCAACATCCAGACAATGGATTAAAAATGGATATAGAAAAAATATTACAAATCCTAAACCTAAACTTACATAACTTTAAGGCCAAAGATGTTTGTCCTCCATTTTCCTTTTTTTTTCACGTTTCCAAACGGTCACTTGATGTTAAAAAAGCAGTTGTTTACAACAGGGTTACAGAAATAAATCAGTCGTCACGTCACTTTAACATTTAAGTTCATGTTCATACCCCAGTTGCAATGTTACTGGCAATGGTTTTAGCCTTGTAAATTACCGAGGGAGACATCTGATTCTGTGTGAAATTCTAATCCATATTGACCCAGTCAGACCACCGATAAGAAAGGAGATAAATATTCTTACTTATTAAAGGAAAAGCCCCAGGCAATTACTATCCAGATGGCTTAAGCTATTAATTGAACCTGAGTTATCAATGACAGAATGCGAGCGGCCAGCGAAACAGAGAGAGGGAATAATCAGTTTATATAACCTTGCGAGTGTGACAGTGACCTGTGAATATTATTATAATGTAGAGCAAACCGTGTGTATTCGCTATCCTCTCCTCTATGGCATCAAGCCGTTCTCGCCAAGCGCCGATACTCATTAAAACAGAGAAACTCACTAAATGCAGCTTTAAATAGAAAAACAGACATGACCCTCAGAGATCAAGTCCAACTTGAAAGTACTTTTTAAAAGAGAAGAAAGTATCGTTTCATGACGGGTAGTTTGAACTGCATTAGCTTGCATAATTTAAGGTTAATGAGACAACAACTCGGCGTGAATATAGAATCCCATCTCGTCTCTCATCTCTGCTACTGGAGCGACTGTGGGCGTTCATTAAAAAGGGATCGGCCTGGACGTTTTAATGATTTGGGAAACCATTAGAATTTCACAGCGCTATTACATCATGTTTGCATGCATTCCTCCACGCTTCCCACACTGCAGACTCATTTAACAAACTCCCCCCGAATTATAACTGACTCACGATTAGTTATCATATTTGTAAGACGTGTACCATACAGAATGAGGCAAATCTCAATGGCCTACAGTTAGTTGTTCTGGATACAGATCGCAGCGTTTGACCGGTGTATTTGTATGTGTTTAGTATATTGTAAATGTTATATAATGTTGTGATAAAGAATGTTTACTTATCACGAACATGACCTCTGGGTACTGAGTAATGTATTTCATAATGACCATAAATTATGAAATGGTTATCAGGAGGGGCTCACTGATAATCATAACAAACTTGCTTGTCATTCAATTCGATTAATATTCGGAGGGTACCACATGCAAATGATAATTCATCTGCATTATAAAACAGAATCCAAACGCAATTGAACGAAAACGCTTAGAGAGTCAGGCCTTACCGGTCAATACCAACAAAAAAGTTAAAATGATAAAAAATGTGTACCTGGATTCAGTCGCGATTTCTTTAAGACTGCAAGGGAAGCTCAGCTTCCCCTATAATTGTCAAAAAATGAATGGTCAAATATATGTACTATTATGTTAACATTTTATTGACTAAAAATGCATTAAACACGTTCATCTCGAACGAAAACAATTTCGTTCAGAATCAGCTACTTAGGTCGGCTGACTCGATTTCCTTCTCATTCATTCCCGTAGCGTACAGTGCATTACTCTGTTGAAGCCCAGCGTCCATTGACTTCAATGGGGCTGCTTTGCTTTACAGTTTTTTTCAGTGCTTGACGGGGATAATGCTGCGATTATGTCCCGCCCACGGACGCTCAGCGTCTCTGGGATGAATGGAGGAGTGGGCTGGCCCGGACTCCGAGCGTCTGCGTGATGATTGGAGGGTCTGTCATCTCTTTTTAATCCACTTTTATGTCCTAAAACGCTCGTTTT
This sequence comes from Triplophysa siluroides, assembly GCA_006030095.1. Classification (NCBI taxonomy): domain Eukaryota; kingdom Metazoa; phylum Chordata; class Actinopteri; order Cypriniformes; family Nemacheilidae; genus Triplophysa; species Triplophysa siluroides. Next base: position 7,643,186 of record VCII01000314.1, on the reverse strand, counting down.
TTGGGGTCGACAGCTTATAAAAACGTATTTCTTGTTTTTTTTTAGCTTGTTTGCTATACACATTGTCACATATCAGCTTTTAGACATTGTTTTTTTTTTTTTTGTTATAAATCATAAATGACAAGGAGGCGGCAGCTTCTCGCAATGCAAAGAGACGGTTGGTGTGGGCGTGGTCTTCAGATTATGACGCGTATCACTCTGTGTCTCCATTTCCAACTCAGTCCCATCGCGGAATTTGCATGTGTAGTCGAAAGACAAACTGCTGCAACCTTCATCGTATATTTCACACAATTTCACACCACATTCATTGTTTCAGTTTAACATAATTCCCACATTTCCTCCCGTTGAGTTATATATATATATATATATTAGATCGTTTGTTCATTAATTCATATAGTCTGAACTAGCCAGCTAGCAAACTGCACACGATGGCAGACAGTGCTAATATTGTCGACCTGATTTTGGCAAAGCCATTAGAAAGTCTTCCTTACGAGGAGAAACTTAGAATTAAACAGCAGGGCAGATCAACACCTAAGATTGATTTAGTGCAAAAGATAGGGAAAAGTAACAGGTCTTTTCAGCTCTCCTGGTATGACAAAGTTAGCTGGCTGACTGGAAGTGCTGTGAAAAAGAAAATGTACTGCTGGCCATGTCTCTTGATGAAACCATCTCATCACACTGGTCAAGTCACTGGAAAAGACGCCTAGTTGGTACGACAGGGTTACAGAGCATTTTCTTGAAAAGGAACGTAGGGCAGAATTTACATATAAATAAATGGACAATTTTTATGATTTAGGCCGAAAATGAGCTTCCCCTCTTTAAAAGATCAGCAGCCGCCACTGCCTGGATTGTATAAATAAACATTTTAGCAATGTAGAAGATGTGGGACTTCAGACAAGTAAGTAAAGATGCTCCTAATGTGTTAGGCTCAAGATTAATTCAAATGAATTGGATTTGAGATTTTCATTCATTTATTTATCTATATTTACAGTAAAATGATAAACACCTCTCCTTCTGTGTTGATGTGTGTTGTGATGATCCAGGCTGTAAGTCTGTCGCATATTCTGTGATATTCCATCTTCATAACACATCATCTCATAATATGATATACTGTAGATTTGCTTACTGAGCGCTGTCAGCTGTTGAATTGGTCAAATTCAACCTTTGAATAAGAAAGTACAACCTACCATCTACTACTTTAATAGCATTTATTATTATTATTATTATTATTATATGTAGCTTGATTGACACTAACAACGTTACATCATGAGTTTAAATCTCAGAAAACTAAAAGCCTGATACATAAAATGTATACCGCACCTTGCCAAATGAATTAGTGTAATAGTCATCAATTAAATAAACAAATAAGGATTGTTCTGATTTTAGTATAGAAGTGTACTGGACACGACCAGAAACCTATAAATGAGTATTGCACATCCATGTGGCTCTGGTGCTTCTTTCAGAGGGAATTAAATGGACCCGTTAGCAGTAACTGAAAATTCAGACTTTCTTTTCTCGAACTTGACACAATGGTCACTTTCATTGTATAGAAAAGAGCAGCTTGGGCGTTCCGCTATAAAAGCTTTTGTGTTTCACAGAAGAAAGTCATACAGGTTTTAAAAAGCACGAAGGTGAGTAAAATAAGTATACTCCAAAAATATTTCACATAAACAGTACATTCATACTATTCGTGTTTCTGAAACTATTCATACAGCGCAATTTACAAACAAAAATATTCTCAAGGAGCACTGAATAATTCATGCTTATTTCTTTTATGTATATATTTTCTTTCTAAGCGCTCACTGTTCAAAGTACGTCTTCTTTTACCCAATGTAATTCTAATATGTGCATGTTGTGGTCTGCGTGTGAATGTCACCTGTTAACCTTTCATTGAACCTTGAGCGAAAGGTGGTGACAAGAGAGACAAGACAAAAACAGCAAAGACAACAGTACAGAGTTTGTATAAGAAGTCCTCTCCTTCACTGTAAGGACATGGGCATGCGGACGGGGCGTCATTTTGTGCTGCAGGCAGCTGTAATTGGAGGAGAAGCAGGGGGGGTTTAAAGTGACCTAACCCCATTGGTGTTCCACCAACCCAACACGACAACTAATCACCTCGCAATTTGCATGGAGAGCTTCGCAAATCATCCCAAATAACGGCAGAGCGATCTGAGAGATGAGTTTTTAATCTCTGCGAGATGAGATACTGACCCGAGTGTTTTCCTCCTCTCTTGTTTCATTCCTTTACATTTTCATTCGCCATCTCCTCTCATTTTTGCAATGGACCGCTGGATAAATGTGCAGCGGCAGGAGTCTAATTCCACGCAGACAGTGGAAAAAAGCATAACAGGCCTCTCTTCCAACAATAAAATGAAAAGGGCCCACTTGTCCCGGCGAATAAGTCTCCTCTAAGATGCAATCAAAGTGATGACAGATATTTTAGCAGGAGGGAAATATTCTTTTCAGACGATCAGACAGGTGTTCTGCTCTCATTGGCCCTGCGTGACCCGTGTAATAGAGAATTTCCCAACGGGAAGTATCTGTTTTATCTAGTGGAGGTAAGTAATGAGAACGCTTAGGGGAGATCTAGCTGAGAGCCATGAATCGGGCTTGAACTGCAGGCGAGATGCGCGTGTTCGATGGATAATGGGTGACTGTGGAGTCTTTTTTTGTAAGTATTCTTAAGGCGCATCATATAATGTAGACTTATGTACCCGCCAGATCCCTACGCTCTGCAAATGATGTCTTGTAGTGCAATCCCGAAAAGGGAAAAACTTACCTTCTCTGGATCTGTTCCACATTTGTGGAATGATCTTTAAGAATCGGTTGAAAACACATCTCTTCCGTCAGCACCTGATCGATTAGTTCGGACTTCTCTTTTCTACTCTTTCTATCCTTTAAAAATATAAGAAAACACCTTAGCTTTGTATACTGTGGTGGGCTATAAAGAACAGTTTTACTGCGCTTAATCTTTTGTTGTCCTTATTTTGTTCCAAACGCTTATCCTTCGGATAAAAGCGTCTGCTAAATGTGAGACCACTTCACCAGGTGATGATTTTGTATGGTGTGAATGTGAACGTTCAAAAATGCAAAAAGGCATGAAGGAAGCCACACCCTGAACTTGGGCGAAAAGCAGATTGTATAAACGTACAAATAAGATATGTAGATGTTTATTCATATTCATCGTATAGTATTCCTGTAATTTTTTATATATAAACACAATGTTACTGTGCAGATTATCTATTATTTTTAATGTTTCTTCATGCTTATTTTCGCATTTATCAATCCTTGTTAGTTCCTGTCAATACAGTTATTCATGTTCATTGTGCATGAACTAATGTTAACAGAGACAGCATTTGATTTTAATTATGTAAATGCTGAATTAACATGAATTGATATTAAGAGTTGTATTGTTTTGGGTTTGGTTTTGCTTCATTCAGTCTTTTCTCTATCACCCTTCATTAGAAAATCAATACACTGCTGTGTATTCATCCCAATCCCAGAATGCACCATTCCACTGTGCACCAGGTGCAAGCAACAGGGAGAGTATCTTAAAACAACATTCGTTCTATTAGCATACACCCTCTAGACTAAACAATACAAACAAGTTCACAAATTCATTCTCTCTCTTCACCACGAACACATCAAAGTGCGAAGCAGCGGGGAGCGTTCGTCACGGGCGAGGACGCCAACCTTCATCACCCAGAATCGGTGGAGAGGTGCCGCGCTGTATATGTAGCCTTCATCACCTCATTACGGATCTGCTTCATCAGACGCTCCAAACCATGGCTGACAGCCCACTCTTCCTTTGCCCACCTTACACACACACTAGCAGTTATTTTATCCCAATGGCATTTGACATGCACAAGCTTTAAATATTCACCTTGAACCAAAGGGCAGGAAGCAGGAGTAGGTTGATGAAAAATTGCGAAATAGAGAAAGTCACCTTCGTCCTTTGAGTTTGGATGTATTGCTTTGGGTTTATGCAACACATCAATTATTCATTTAAAATTGCAAATACTGAAAGAAAAAACATCGGAATTGACACTTAATCAGAGTAGCACGAATAATGTTGTAAAATGTAAACGAACAAAAACAATGGTTTCACTTTATAATGATTATAATGGTATAAAGGTTTGTTAACATTAGTAAATGCATGAATTAACATGAACCAACAATGAACAATTTCATTTTTAGCCTTTATTAACTTTTGTTAATGTCAAAACAGTTGTTCATGTTAGTTTATAGTGCATAATGTTTACAGAAACAATGTTTGATTTTAGAAATGTAATAAATATACAGAAATTAACATGAACCAGGACAAATATATTTTGTACAAGTATTGTACATATAATTGAGTATTAGTTATGAAAAGCATGTATGAAACCTCAGTATGCACTAAACAGTAGGCGAGAAATACCCAGATGATCTAATGCTTCCACCGAGATTTGTGTGCCTCGGATGGACACTTCTCTATCCCATGATGCCACAGGAGCTTATCATCATTTGAATTTGAGAAGTTTATCAAATAAAATAGCTATCTATTCATTTTACCCCACACATACTACATAGAACGTACTGACTTAAAGGTGTGATGAACAGTGCTTGTTTATTGTTTTACACTGTTATATGAGGTCTACTTATGACGTTCGCGTGGTTTTTACATCCAAAAACATCAAAATCAATAAGTAATAGGCTATTTTCTACCCAGGTATTGAGGCCAGCTCTGCAAACGCTCGGTTTTATTGGGTGTGCCGCATTGAAGACACTTAGAAGTAAACACCCACCGCTTTTTTCATTTTTGATTTCTCCATATATCTAACAAAACAAGTAACGGTACATATCAAAACAATAATAGCAGTGGAGTATGATCCTCCCAAGATGGCGGCGCCACCGCAACACGCAACATAGGGCGTGACGTCAGCTTCACATTCTCTATTGAGTATAGTATAGGCTCACATGTGGGTGTAACCTAATTAAAACTAGTAAGAACAGCAAACAACTTTACAGCTATACGGTGATTAAGTGACTATTACAGGATAACATACATGTATAGTAACAGAGTTAAACCAGTTCATTTCATCAAGCATTATTTCTCTACCTAACTGATCTGGTTTTCCAGCGCGCTTTGTGTTGTGTGCGAGAGCGCGTGTGTGTTTATGTCATCCATGCACCTGTTCCAAACTCCACCAGGACACTACAAGATCTCATTATCAGGCTGTTTTAAACCAAATGCTCCTGCGTTCACTTCTGTTTTAATTAGAGAGGCTTTTTCAGAGGTCACATGAAATGAGCTTTTAATTAGTGTCAGCCATCAGTTGATTTCTCCTTTATTGAAGCCGTCTCTCTGGATACCTCTTTGTAGTTAATTGGATCAGAGAAGCACTCGCAAATACACATACAAATCACTGTCAAAAGTTTCCGAAAGCACAAAGTTTGTCAAACAAAAAGAAACTAACAAATATTTGAAAAGACGGCAACGGATGACTGCCAGCGACGTGTTCAGTCAGCACCATTGTTGCATCCTCGTTTAATTAATAACAGCCTATTAAGCGCTTGTTGACAAAGGAGGATAATATACGGTCCCAGCTGGTGAAGAGGGAGCAAATAAAATGAGCGAATGAGAGAGCAGAGAGAGAGAGCCATGAGGACTTTTACAATACAAATGAGGATATAAAACAAGTATAATCAGGTTGCAAACTCTATTTATAGAGGTAACTAACTCAGCTCTGCGAGAAAAGGTGAAAGAGAAGACTATTGACAAGTATGAGAAAAAAAGTTAATTTTTTAAGTTAGTCAAGTCCTAAGGTGCAAGATATGTTTAGAGTTTGTCCTAAGAGGCTCACACCGAGGTTTAAACACGTCAAATCCAATGAAAATGGCTGAAGGGATATGATGTCATTATAGAAATTGACATCAATACCAATTCATAATGATTCAAAATGTCTATATTGATTTTATTATGTTTATATTGAACATATTATGTATAAATATGCAAGTGACCAAACCTGAACTCAATACACAGCGAAAGACTTGAATGAAGGAAGATAATGAAGTGAAAGTGAGACACATTGCCTGTGAACATTAAATGCTTATAAGGATGATGTTTAAACACAATAAGTGATTTTCAACCTAGCTTTGGATCACAAAGGAAGCCAGCGGGGTAAATTAACCCAGAAAATGCTTACATTTGAAACAACGTTGGGTTAATTGTCTCTTTTGGACCCAACGCTGGGTTGAAAATAAAGTAATAGAAGTGTAACAGAGTATTTTGAATGAGATGAGTCCGTTCTTGCTTATTAATTTCAGCAGACTAATGAAAACATATTTGATAATGTTATCTTACTGTAACTTTATTCTGCTTTTTCTGTTGGTAGGTCTGAGGCGCGGCTCTGAGGCACCAAAAGAGCAAAGGCTGGAATTTCAATTTGTCTCGTAAGACATTGAAAATGCATTTGCGAATGGACTTTGCATTTCAATTTAAAATTTGTCATACTCTGTAAAAGAAAACAAACTCAAATGTGCAATTTCTTTTGAATATAGTCTAGGATATGCTTTCATAACAGAAGGACAGATGAAAACAGAAAATAAAGGGGCCTGAAATGTAGGACCTGTAAGACCTTATTTGACTGTCAAGAAAACAGGAAAAAACTAAAACTTTGTTACATGGAATCAAGCTGCAACTTTTTCTTTCTATTTTATCCACTCACAGCTCAATTCATTGTTAAGCAGAGAGTCATTTAAATCTATCTTAAAGTGCTGCAATTACAAAATCCCCGACTGCAATTCCATAAGAGCAAAATGGATTTTTCTGCCCATCTGGGCTATATGGCCAAACCATGAGACCTGGAATATAAAGCACTGACTAGATAACAAAATCAACCAACTGAGAGCGCTTTCGGCCAACATTATTTCTTTGGCTTTGTTATAAAACATATCCATCGTCGTCTTTTATGACTTGATGCAATATTTGGTCCACAGAAATCCACGAGAAAAGCTCTTTGTGAAGTTTTACAGTAAAGCAATCCTTTCGACTACCATACCTCCTAAATTTCAAGGACAGTGAAAGGTCAGCAAACTGACAGATTTATTCCTCGGGCAAGTTTTCTAGAAACTTTTACCTCACCTTGTTAAGTACTGCGTCTACCTCTGTGAAAACTAATGCAGCGGGTTTCCATAATGCTTCCACATAACCCCATCAAAAGCGTGGGTGAACCCATACAATCTTTTTTTTAAGATGTTCAGACTGCAGACAGGCACCATAAACTGACAATTTATGATCAGTGAATAGCCCCCGACTCTGACAACACAAAGACAACAGCGGCCCGCCATCTACAAGCACATTGCTGTTTTATGAAGTAATAAATTTGTGGCTGTTATTTCTAAACGGCACAATAAATAACCAATATTCCTGAAAAGATGACTTGACCTTACTGTCCACAGAGAAAATTGTGCTTTTCCCGGAGGGCTGATGATCAGTTTCACGCTAAACTCAAAAGGCAGCTTCCCAAAGTGCCAATTACCGTTCTGACATCCATTCGGAAGATTTATGAAAAATGCCACCGCGATCATTTCAAAACTTCAATTGAACAATTACAACGTAAGAAGGGTTGAAAAAAAGTCTCTTCAATGTTAATAAGCAGTTTACTTAATGAGACCAATTCCAATGGCCAACAAGCACTGACAGCGAGATCTTACTGCTAGTGTTTTTTTAGTCAGTATTATCTTTAGGTATAACCTCCAACAGCATTTACCTCATCTATATTTGAACAAGAAAGCGGCACTAATTTTTATCATTACATGCACCTCCCTCACACACCCACACACATTCAATGACCTCTGAATTATACAATGTCGGGACAAGAGAATATTTTAACAAGACGCTAACTCCACAGTCTAATCCATCAACACACTTGTATTTGACACGGTGAAGGAAGAGCTTGAAATAGGCAATTATTGAACCACCTCCTCGATTTACACCCACCCGCCCGCACGCCACCCGTCTCCTCCACACTTCACCTTCTAATGACATGTAACTTTGTGTGGATACGCACGCCGTGACATGTCACCACTGCGTCCAACGCCGGCAGAGACTGCAGGCAGCGAGGCCTGTATAGGCTCCGTAGAGCTTGCAAGATGATTTCAGTATTCTCGCAAGCGTTCGCAGATCAACTTGATTGAGAGTTTTATGAAGAGCGGGCGAGAGAGAGAGAGAGAGAGAGAGAGAGAGAGAGAGAGAGAGAGAGAGAGAGAGAGAGAGAGAGAGAGAGAGAGACGTAAAGCAGAATGAAGAAGTGTAAGAAGAGAAAGAGACAGAGCTACGAGCGTGTCCAGGTCTGTTGCTTGAGGCACTTGATCTGGTCCGGGTATCCTCTCGGATCGCCTGACAGATAATCCATCAAATGTTCCGATGCGCTGACAGGGATGGATTTCAGAAAACGCATGTGGGAGCGTACACACATTTACACTCATAAACTAATTTTGACCATAAACTATAAAATGACCATGACGTTTTGGCAATAAACATGATTTTCTTATAGTGCTCTAATTTTTAGAGTAGAAATATTATAATGGTTACACTAAAGCATCAGGGCTAAACAAATCTAGGCAAGATTTATTGAAATATGATTTATTTTCAATAGTTTAAGACTCCACCGACTTTGAAAAAACATTAGTGATAACAAAATAAAAAAGGTAATTACACTTTATAATAATAAAGAAAAGTCACATCATTGATTGATGGAATTTGTAGCTTTTAAAACCTCTTCATGACACAGGCACAATAAAAACCACATACCGTCATAAATGCTTACATGTACATTATTGTAAAAACCCTTCACAAATCGGCAGTGATATATGCATTGCAATCACAGAATTTTGGCGTGCGATCAGGAATATTGCATTAAGTGTTCAATAACGGATATTAAGGCAGAAATATTGCAGAAGGCAAACCATACCGTGAGAGTTAACCTACTTAAAAAAACAGATCTCTAGTCCCATGCAAACACAACAAACTCAGATTGGGATGGCGATATCATATGGAGATGAACAAATCAATAAGGGATTTGAAACATTTCACAGTTTCAATCATATGAAAAAATGAACAAGACTATTCCACTGCACCACATGACATTGTGATGGTATACAGTTAACTCAAGGTGATACAGATTTACAGCTTTAATACGGAATGCTTTTGAACTTTGATTTGAATGTTTTACTTTGTAAAAGTAAATCCATTCTTGCGATCAATAAATGGTTTCAATTAAAAGGCTTAAAGTAAGTAAATCAATGAAATCTGGGTGAGCAAATGCACCTTGATTTCTGAGACAGTCGCATATTTGAGACTCATTATCGTGGCTTATTATAGGGATAGTTCACTCAAAAATAAAAATTCTGTCTTCATTTATTCACCCTCAAGTTGTTCCAAACCTGTATACATTTCTTTGTTCTGATGAACACAGAGTAAGATATTTCGAAGAATGCTTGTAACCAAACAGTGACAGTTCTTGAACCCCATTGACTACCATAGTATAGGAATTGTTCCATTGAACACAAAAAATGATATTTTGAAGAATGTAGGACGGCAAACAGTTTTGCCGCACTTTTGACTACCATTGTCATTTTTCCTACTATGGTAGTCAATGGGGTCCAAGAACTGTCACTGTTTGGTTACAAGCATTCTTCCAAATATCTTACTCTGTGTTCATCAGAACAAAGACATTTATACAGGTTTGGAACAACTAGAGTGAGTAACTCATGACAGGATTTTCGTTTTCTTTTTAGAATAGCGATATTTTAAATAAGATTCGAGTCTTAAACACAGTACTGTCCTTCAAAAAAGAAATCTTCAAGGCTGGTATGTAACTATGGTTCAGAAGGAAGGGTATAAAAGCGGCTTCAACATATTGTGTTGTGCACCCCTCGGGGGGTGAATAAAGTGTGCAAGGCTCTCTCTGCGATGCTGGCCACGGCTCTCTGGTGTATGAGCGTTGTTTATTTTGCCTGTGTGTACGAATTTACTTCCTGGCAATGGCTGCGACGGCTTTCTTGGCTGCATCATCCAGGTCACTGGCGGAGGTGATGGGCAGGCCGCTCTCAGACAGAATACGCTTTGCCTCCTGAACGTTGGTCCCTGTGGAGTATTTACACAAAAATGATATCACATTTTAAAGGATTTTATAAGACCTTGATACTATTTTATTTAACTCCCACACACACGCACACATGTCTGGTTTACTATCTCCGTGTGGACAGTCCATAGGCGTAATGTTTTTTATACCGCACAAACTGTATATTTTATCCCCTAACCCAACCCCTAAACCTAAAGCTCATAGAAAACTTTCAGCATTTTAAAAAAATATTTTTCTGTACAATTTATAAGCTTTTTTGCTCATGGGGACCTTAATTTTGGTCCCCACAGTAACACGAGTCCCCATGTGTTGGTGTGGATTCAGGTTTATAAACATTATAAAAACATGTACACGCGCAAGCACACACACACACATTAGGCTTCTAAGAAAAGAAAAGTTTCTGTACTGTCGTGACAGGTTGTGACTGGAGTTTGGGGACAAACTAATCTCTACAGGTTTAAAGAAGCAGTGGCTTTGAAAATGCAATTTAACTTGTTTGATTGGTTGAAAAGACCAGGAACTGTTCCATTGGCTGACGGGGAAAGGGCTTGTTCGTTCCATTGGTTGCAAACGACAGGGCTCCATTGCCTGGCAGGGGGAACGTGTCGGTGCCAGCTGCCCGGGGCACGACAGAGCGCGCCGTATCGTTTTGCTCGGGCAGGCGTTCCGATCTTTACAGTGACTCTGAATGTCACTGAACTGTGCCCCCCTGACACAAGCCGGGGCCAACACAATAAAACGAATCAGAAAAATACTCCAGAGGGGTCGAAAGGATAAAGATGGATGGGGGAGAAAATGGAGGAGTGGAAAAGGAATGAAAGTTTTGTCAGTGTAAGAACAACGGAGCGCACGTGTGTGAGGCGAGTGTGCAGCTGTGATAGAGAGAGCGGCGAGCAGCTGTTGAAGGCAGAGGTGATGATTTCACAGGTGAGTGTGTAGCTTCAGGGAGAAAAAAGCATCTGTAAGAGCCCACCATCCAAAATATGTGTGCGAAAACCAATGTTAGGTTATGATTTATTCAAATGTTTTTTATGGAAATCATAAGAAACCGAATTGAGGAGTGACGCAAGCCTCACTCGAACGTGTTTCTCATACGCACAAAGGATTAACACGTACAAAAACAACTTATGCTAAATGTATAGCTATGTTTCAGTATATACGTAAGCAGCGTGTTTGTCAGTATGTGTGTGTGTGTGATTATGATAATACTCTTCCTCAGGAGAGAGGATGTTCTAATCAATGGCAGTTTCATGAGGAATTCAATTACAGCACCACTTAACTACTGATATTTCAGCGCTTTTGTCTGTTCGTACAATAACTCAATTCCAACACGTCTTCCACATTTGGCAGCACAAAACAATCAATTATATAATTTCATTAGCAGAGGATGAGGGCGAGCGAGGGCGTGCGCTGGGAGTATAGAGTATCCGAAGACCGTCGCTGTTTAACAATGTCGCCTTGTTTAAGGATACAGAGGGCACGGAGAGAAAACATAACTGACAGCCGTGAAAAATAAACTGACTGTAAGTCTGTCTCTCCTGGCCAGTGATGAAACAATAGTGTTAATAAAAACTATTCATTACTTAATATTTATATTAAAATGATCTTATAATACATTTTCAATTTGAAGTATATGTGTGGCTATTCATCCAGAGGGAGGTTTTCAGGTTAAAATGTTGTTGCCGGTCTTAAACTCTAGCTGGGTCCTGCCCACAAACAGAAACAGAATAGGTGTAAGCCATTGGCAGGCAAGCGATGTATGTGGTTACATTATCTCTCTCGCACATTCACACACAGGTCTGTACTCATCCGTCACCACTAGGTGCTGCTAGAGACCAACTTAACACAATATTCACAGGGAATAAATCAAGACAAACCTCTGAACTAAGCTTACTTTTGAAAAGCTCTCCACTGTCATTACATAACTAACAAGATAATTACAAACAAAATATTTAAGCAAAATGTATATTTGTCTACAAACCGTTTCAAACCAAGTCAAAAGGATTTAGAACATATATGAATTAAACTAAGCAAGACAATAGATAATAAAACCTTGTTTGAAGCATCTGGCCATAGATACAGCCACGGAAAAAAATAGGAGCCCACTCGAAATTTTCATTTAATCAGCGTTTCTACATGTAGTGTCTGTTGAATTTGAACAAAAATCAAACCCCAGGAGTGACGTAAAGTCATCCAACGGCAATGTGAATGATTGACAGCATGACAAGACACGTGAAAACTGTGATGAAAACCGAGGTTATCGTTTCACATAAAAAGCAATTGTTGAACTTTTCCTAAATGTACAAATATGACTGTTGTATTACTTAAAAGTGAATATGAACTTGTCTTCTTTGCAGTTTTTGAGGTCTGAAAAAATACAGAGCATCTTTTCTGTTATTTTGACTTGTTTCTTCAGTTTTAATTCTATGAAAATAAATGCAAATAGAAACAAGATTTCTTTTGGGTGGGCGGCATTGTTAGTAGTTCACAGAACGAAACAAAATTGACAATTTTACCTAAACACACAAGTACAAATATTAAATTCAGAAAAACTGAAAACAATTGTGAAATGGTCTCCTACATTTTTCCGCGGCTGTTTGTTTAATAAAGGTATGGCTTCTTTTTTAAGATTTAGATTATTAGAAGGTCACATCTTATTTTGTTATTTGTTCCGAAATGTATATCCCCCCAAAGTGTGGGAGTTTAAATACATCAGGTATATAGTTTAACAGTACGTTGAACGAAATGTCAGCTGGAAAGGTGAGAATCATGAAGGGGCTTCGCTGAGAGACGCGCTGGAATCAACAGGCAGCTAATATAAGTCAACTCTAAGCTGGGAACCATCTTATAGCGTCCTGTCAGACACGATCAGCCACAGACAGAGAAGAAAGAGAAGACGATCGATCTGTAAGCAGCATGCGGCCTCTTCCACCCATTACTGAGCTCTCAGGCCACCGTGACTAATTCACTTTTCCAGAGTGGGCAGGTGAAGTTGAACCTCTGTTCCTTTAAGACATCTCTATTTGTGAAGAAATGAGTTTTGCTCTGCGTAAGATATAAGGAAGTCTTTATCTTGAGAAATACTGTAATCATGTATTAGCAATGGGAATTATTCTGATGGCTAGAAGTTTCTACTTGGCCAAAAGCAATTTAAACATCACATTAAAAGTTCACGTCAGTGATCAACAAATGCAAGTCAACAAAGTAATGAACGAACCGAACTCAAATCAAACTGTCCCGGGGCCGTCGGGCCGTATTGCTGAACCCCTGATAATAAACGCATTCAACAGCATTCAACATAATCGGAAAATGAAAGAAAACGTCTATTTAATCTAAATTTCAGCATAGCATCACGTTGTTTCTTGGTGTACTATATTTAAGCAGTTGTGAGAAGGGCAGGGTACGGCAGGACAAACGAGGGGCAGAAAACTAATGGAGTGGAGGATATGTCTCTCTCCCGGGCAAAACGACTCAGCTGTTTTCTGCCAATTATCCTAATGGCCAGATGGGAGTAGGCCGAGGCCCGGTGTCACACGAGCGAGTAGCATTAGCATACACAGGTGAGAGGTCCTGCAATCAACGCCGGCCCCTCTGCTCCTCTCACTGCCACGAACAACTGCTGCAGCGTGACGCGCTTGCTAACCAACCCCAACATGCTCTTCGCTTGACAAAATGGGGATTTGGTACGAGTAAAGGTTTTGAGAAGAGCAATTTCTTAAAGTTAAAACTGTTGACGGTGCAAGAAAATGCTATATTTTAGTTAAAAGCTGCACACACTCACCCTCAAGCCTGACCACCAGGGGAACCTTGAGCTCCAGTTCTCTGCACGCCTTGGTGATGCCGTTAGCAATAATAGCGCAGTTGACAATCCCTCCGAAGATGTTCACCAAGATGGCTTCTACCTGCAAACAGAAAAAACAAGTGTGTAAAAAACAACGCTTTGTTTGGATAAAAATGGGAGCAAATGCATTGTTTAGAAAGATGAAGGGCAGGAAAGGAAAACGTCAGGGTCCACACGTGACCAACGGGCAATTCCAGTGGTATGGAGGTGTCAAAATGTGAAATACACATTCTCAGATAATGTATTTATTAGCAATATATGAAATCATCTGTTTATATTTTACTAACCCCCCTGATGATAGAGTCCAGACATAAAAAATCAGTATGTGCATGAGTATTTTAATGTTCATGTGCCCATTTATGAGGAACACGGACAGTTGTGACAATGGATGTGACAATTCACTTAACTGACTATGGAAAACTATGCTTTAAAAACAAATGAAAGTGTGTCCAAAACTTTAAGAGAGACTTCACATGGGTATTATTGACATTGATCAGTATAGTGAAACTTGTGGTAAAGACTAGATTGTTTTTCATCTTAAGGTTGATTTCTGTGACCCTGGATCTCAAAACCAGTCTAAAGTGGCACAGGAACATTTGTGGCAAAAGCTAACAAAACATTGTATGGGACAAAATTATCAATTTTTTTCTTTTATGCCATAAATCATTAGGATATTAATTAAAGATCATGTTCCATGAATATATGTTTAAAATGTCCTACCATAAATGCATCAAAACTTTATTTTTGTGAGTAACATGCTATACAAAGGACTTCATTTGGACAACTTTAAAGGCGATTTTCTCAGTATTTAGATTTTTTCCAACCTCAGATTCTAGAGTTTGAAATAGTGCCAAATATTATCATATCATAACAAACCATATATTAATGGAAATTCAGTTTTCAGATTATGTAAAAATCTCAATTTTGAAAAATATTACCCATACGACTGATTTTGTTGTCCAGAGTTGCATTTGCACGGAATTGCCCCAATGAATTCGTTTCCAAATGTTTGTGATTGGATAGGGACTTTTGATGCAAATTCTAGGATGTGACGGAAACATTATGATCTAAAAAAATTCAATGGAGACTATAAATCCGATTAATTTCCATGACTTCAAGGATCTTTCGATTCTCATGATATTTTCAGGTTTTCCATCACAGAACTGAATAATAGATCTGAGGTGCTTGTGAACTATGGTATTCATTCAGTCTTGAAATGAGCAGCCCACCTGAAGAGACGCGAGATAGACATTCTAGTGTGCTAACAATGCTATATAACAACCACCGGGCCTCAACAGATACTAAACAGATTATCCTTCAGTTCACTCCGACAATCATTTTCATAAATGTGTAGTAGAGATCAAAGGGATAACGTGTGCAAACACACAACAGCACACACGTGTGTGCTCACAGTTGTCAGCGGCTCATGAATATTGTACTCTTTAAAGGTACGAAACCCAATTAGTGTCATTTCATTTCAGTCAAATTAGCAAGGCGACGGATCAGATTAATTTGGCATGTTTACTCATAATCTATGCTAATCTGTGACAGTGACTGCTGGCTCCATTCTGTGTTTATGATATTTACATGCTTAGAGAGGAGATCAGAGGATCAGAGCGATGCTGCCAGATTCGCCTGAAAATACTCTTAGCAGCTAGAAATGTTCACACTATTCAAGGAGAGAGAGGGCTTCTTAGTCTGTAGATAAAGTGAAATATTCAAAGATCAACCCACAAGGTGACAGACAAACAGTCAAAGACGGACAGAAGAAAGAGGGAAAAGGAGAGAGACTGAAATAGAAATGGCTAGAGGCCGACAATGTTTCCTCCAACAGGTACATGCCCACCTGGTCGAGCTGTCAGATTTCTATTCAGGCGACAGCAGCCACATCTTTACATCCTCAGCTATCACAAACCTAGTGTTTCATTGTCAGCTGTGATATAAATAGACACAAAACAAAAGAAGAGAAACGGAGTGAAGGGCCCCAGCGCTCGAGTTTCCAATATGTGACCCTGAAACTGCACATTCTGTTGAAATCCGAACTAATACAGCCGATGAGTGAGGGCTCTGTTAGTGATTTCGACAGGTCGGAAAGAGAGAGAGAGAGAGAGCTTGTGTCTGTGATGTCCAGCTGCTGACACTGGGACTGGCAGGCACTAGGCATGACTGCAGGACGTGCACATCTGTTTCATCATCTCTACTCAACCCTAGCAAGATATAGAGAGGAAAACATGATGTGTAGAAGCACAGACCTGGAACGTTTCTCAGCCTTAGGGAGTAAAACCTGAGCCAAGGCTTTGAAAACGGAGACATCTATCTACACAAACGCACAAAACGCACTGCTGTGTGTCACGTTGGGTTCTGACGTATCGCTATAGAGTATATTTGTGGTGTATATATATATATATTATATTAACTACTTTAATTAAATACTTTTGTGTTGGTCTTAAATGTATATTTCTTAAAAGGTTACTGTTTTCCTTGCATTGCCTATAGTTTACCAGATTGACTTTTTACATCATTTTACTACAGGTTGTATTATATTATATTATATGTTTTTAAGCAAAATTACCATTTGTGTTTCATTCTGTAAACCAGTGACAACATTTCTACCTATTGAATGTTTTTTATTTGCATTTATTTACAAAAAATAAAATAAAACACGTCTTTAATCCTACAAAGATAATAATACTTATGTTTTAACATGTATTTTACAGTCAGTTGAAAATGATGACATTTCTCACAAATTTCATGTGTCTTTGCATTCTCTTAATCTTCAACATTGCTGTCGGGTGACTCTGTCGTTTCTAATGTTTGCTAAAATCCAACAGATGCTGGATGCTTTTCAAGATGCTTTTCTGCGGCTTCAAATATTGTATTAGCTTTGCACGAAGAAGTGGAAGTTCCCACCCTTAAAGACAAAAGTGTGCGCACAACACAAAACAACCTCAACATTCAGCACAATGCATCATCTAAAATGCTTTTCCACTCACTGACACTAGGGGGCAGCACAGAGCCAGCACCGCCAGCACAGAGTGCCGCTCTCCACACAATGTGTCCATTTTTTTTTACTGGGCCTTTATGGTGCACAGTCATATTTCTTCCAGTCATGCGTTTCCTATTGACATCTATGTATATTAATGATACACGGGGCATGATTTATGCTTTCTCGTACATGAGTAAATGCTGCTTTATAAAAATATGGTGCACTTCACTCAAACTGGCAGCGAGATTTAGAAAGAAAAGGAACAAACGCGAAAGAAGCTGTCAGGGCCGCGGGCTCCTGTTTTTCGTATTTTTGTAAATAAACTCATCTTACTGTGGGGATGTTCGCCTGCGCACCTCAGGGCTAGCACATTCTGAAGCTAATATTCAGTGTGTTGCATGTCGGGAACAAGCAGCACAGCCGGATTAAATCATTTTAGGATTTACACGTCATCACAATTCATTTGGACATCAGCGTACAGCATGTTTAGAAGGCTTATACACGTTAACTGTCTGAAATGATGAAAATGCAAAAGCGTAGTATGAGATTTTGATCTAATATGCTTATGACTGTAAAATAACTTCATCTTGTAAGCCACTTCATCCGCTGCCCATGTAAACATTCTACACTTGTTCCGATTAAGGTCGTACAGCAGCAATGATTCAATTTATCTATTCATTGTTGAACAAGCTCAAATTAGACCAATTAACAGCTGATTGAGCTAATTAACACCCCACTGAATCAATTATATCAATTACAATCTAATATAGTTGCACAATGAAATTCTAGCAACACAATACAACAGGACCATGGGGCTCCACAGCAAGGGTCAAACATACTATAATATGATCATTCATCATTTGGTAACTAAAGAAGGTCACGATTATTTACGTATATAATTATCAGGGAATGTATTTTTTTACCAATGTATTGAATCATCTGTTTATATTTTAATAAACCCCTGACATCAGAAAAAATATCAGTCAATTCACAATTTCTCCATTTTAAAAAGAGAAAAAATGATGCGTTATAGGTGTGACGTAGGCACGTTTTTGAGAAACAAACCATACTTTGTTGGATTTCTGTGAATGAAAGTGTACAAACCAGAAGCAATTACACCCAACAAATGGAGAAGGGATGCCTCTTTATAGAACATAAAATAGTTATTGTAAAATAGTATTCTTCATGTGTCCATTTATGAAAAATATGTTTTGGATGGGAAATTTCACTTATCTGACCATGGAACGCTATACAAAAATATAAAAATTTCAAGTTTTAAGACAGACTTAACGCTGGTATTTAAAACACCAAATATTGACATCTGACCTATTAGTATGATGAAAACCTTTGGTAAAGGTTGACATTTGCATGGACTATCCCATGTGTATATAAAGTACGATACGTGAACGTATTTATATATGTATATGTATGTACATACATTCGTTCTCTAATTGATTTGATAAGCCTGGCTCCAAGCTGAAATTTAGTACACTGGGACAGAACTGGGTCGTTTCACTGTTTGCACCACTTGTCTGTGTCACCGGTGCATTAAGTACATTGTCCATATTTGGTTTTCCTTTAAATAAAGACTTCAGCCTACTTTTTGCCTCGACTCCCCGTCTCTATTTGCCTCGTAGCATCATCAGACGTTTCAGGGAACGTTCTCTGCGACACGAGGCGAATGACTGGGCGCTTTGGCACTGCCGGCTGCTTTACGCAAATAGCTTGTAGACTGCGCCCACCAGATCCATTACATTATTGCTGGTCGGCCATTAGTTTCCCCCAACATCATCTGTGATGTGTTTTATAGCCTTGAAACAATTTGAAACAAAAACAATATGAAACAAAAGCAACGCGCATTTTTTCGAAATAGGAGGCAAATCTCAATTAATATGGCGCCCAAAAGAAATGCTGTCAGTCCCAGGCTGCCTGGTGTGGTCGGGCGGCGCTGGCATTATCATCCGACCGCACATTGGCAGCTGTACTATCACAGAAAGAAGGGGCTACCCCGGTTGACCAGCGCTATCAATCTGCAGAAATGCATCTGTCTTTTGTTAATGCCTTACAGATTGCGTTAAAAGAGCGAAAGCGTTTGCGTGAGCGTGGCCTATTAGCTTATTGTTCAGCTTTATCTACGAAACGCAGGCTTCTCGCTTAGCTGTCATATTCCTGGATGGTACCCCGCCCTCCCAACAATTCCTCTTTTAGTTGATGTGGATTGCGTCAAAAACCAGAGGTCAAGGGTTAAAACCCAACATTTCCAAATGAAGAGGGGCGGTTGACAGCAGTCATCAATCTGAAATGAAGAGCGGAGGGCAACTGTTTGTTTTTACCCATTAGGGTGGTGAAATAATGGCATTTCTGTGGGTGTGTAGTCGGATAGTCAGATGGATATCCTGTGTAATGCTTTCTTCGCATTAAATATTAACCTAACAGTCGGGGCACACATCCAGAAAGCTCCTCGACGGCTCGATGTCGCATTTTAAAAAGAAGAGGCATCTTATCAGGAGAGCTTTGAAAAATATAAACCGATCCTTTAAACGGCTTGGGCGCAGTATCTTCGTATCAGTCACCCAAACTTGGCGTGGTCACACAGGTGTGAAAATCATATTCAAATATTTTGTCAAAACTTTGGCTCGGTGTACGCTCGGTGACAGCGAAGCCAGAAGTGTCGATAAGAAAGTTAATGTGCTTCTATTTTTTCCCGTCTGATATCTCCGTGTATTGGCTCTCTTCATTGGCACAATCTTATCAAATCTAGAGGCTATTTTTCCCTTCTGCTAATCCATTGCCAGCGGTTCTGCCGCTCCTCTGGAGCAAAGAGAAAGAAATAGGGGGAAAGAGAGGGAGAGAAAGACGCGGTTTGGTCCGGGGCTGTTATTAAGGCCTCAGATTGGGCCTGGCACAGGGGATAAGAGAGAAATAATTATCCAGCCTGCTGAAGCATGACAGCTTCTCTCTTCACCCAGAGAGAAGGAGATGAAGCATTATGTCAAAAAATCTGCTCGCAAAACACAGACACATTTTGACACCACCATTCCAAGTATCACTTCGTGTTAGGGGACACTTGAGAACTGCCGGACGACTTTTCTTGATTGACGGCTTTGACAGAATTTGTCTTCTGGCTCGTGGCTGTCGCTGGACATGTCTAATGTAGGGGTGTGTCAAGCTGGGGGTCACCGGAGACCTCTTAATTTATTTTGGAAAAACAGATTTAGATTTTGGATGCAACTAAATAATCAAAAAACACGGGTTAAAAAAAGGAATAGTTGACCCAAAAGTAAAAATTCTGTCATGATTTACTCATCCACTTGTCATTTCAAACCTGTATGACATGAGGGGAGTAAATGATGACAGAATTGTTAAAGGTCCAGTGTATGATTTTTTGGATGAAGAAATGCAATATAATATACATAACTATGTCTTCAGAGGTGTATAAAGACCGTACATAATGAAGCGTTATGTTTTTATTATCTTGAGCTATTTCTATTTCTATACACATTCATGTCCCCTTACATGAAATGCACAATGTTGTCTCTACAGTGGCCCTAAACAGACGAACTGCTCTACAGACTGCATTTCGTAAATATGTTATCTCCTTCTTCAAAGCAAAAACCTGAAAACATGTTTGTCCTCTGTCAGTTGCCAATGGAGGGGGGAAGAAGCCGTTGGTTGCAATTTGCAAACCCGACAGCTAGATGGCGCTAAAATCTCCACATTGTCCTTTTCCTTGTGGGGTAAAACAAAAATGTTTTTTCAGACATAGAAGAGAGAGAGAATAGTCTGTGGATGGAATTCAAGACATTTAAGTCAAATATTGCAAATAATCCCATATGTTCATGTTTAATATTAATATTAGCACTAGCTAAACTTTTTGTGATACTGGTACGCAGGTCAAACACAACGATTTTTATAGAAGTATCCTTGCCCATTGTGACAATAATCTCTTACAGATGTCTACAGGTAAACATATTTTACAGACGTGAGTCCCAACAACTTTTTCAAACCAACCAAAACGCTTTTCACTATTCATGCATTCCAAAAATATATTGTCAAAACAGTCCTTTCGGGTGGTCACTATCATCTTTTTATTTCAGACTACGTTCTGAAGGTCTCTGCTCTTGAGAGACAGCACTCGGCATTGTATCGCAAAAAATCATTCTTCTTTTTCCCGTAACACGTGCCATTTTCTCTTTGGCAAATCAACAGCAGCTCTGGGTTCACATTGTGCTAACATCCTTCACAACCACGTGAACTCCCGGTCAGGCACGTCTGGCCAGCTCTCTCTCCATCTCTCCAGGAAAGAAAAGAAACCAATCAAAGCAGAAATGGATTTGCAGCCAGAGACTACAGGCACGGACGGAGGGGGTACAGCGTGTCCCGGTGAATTGAAACTAGCATTGGCCACATCCGCTTCAAGGTCTTCGTCTCTTGTGCCTTAGTGCCGGGGTTGTGAACTGTGACAGCTAACGTTTCAGGTGGAAGCGTATCGGTGATGAGCTAGACTGTCCTTTCAAACAGCACGTCATTCAATTCCCCTCAACGTGCTGGACTCAATACTATCAATAAATAAAAGGGCCGCAGATTAGGTTTCATGAAGATAAGAACACACACTACAAACAAACACACGGACATAGGCATAAACTTGAGACGGTATCAATAATATGATCATGTAATACAACAACAGACAAGTTTCAGCTCCCTCATGAAGATTTAATGCACTTTGATTTTTAATCTTGGCCTTGGCTTTAAAGGGTAAAACAGACCCTCTCTACGTAAACGAATAGGACCTACCCAGAGCCACTGAGAGGGAGAGTCGCGTCAACTCCGTTGACTCCAATGGAACAGTTTTAGGGTGGAGCTGCGGCTAAACAGACCGACTGCGGTGCACTTTTAACCCGTTTAAAGACATTTAATGAATTAAAAAGTGAAAGAAATAAAGCATTTAAAGATAAAACATAACTTCCTAGAACTATCTGAAGGCTCCATGAATCACGTGACATGAAAATGTTGAACTTCCGTTGTCGCGACTCTCTCTCTCAACGGCTCTGGACCTACCTAAGTCCAATTACACTTTAAATAGCCTACATTTTTGCCAAAGATGGTCTCTGTCATTTTGGTTAGATCTTTTCATGCTGAGGTCTGTTCAAGTATTTGTTTTTCTAATAAGTGGGGTTTTAGTTACTTATACAAGTCATCTGAATAGGGGCAGATAACAGCAGCTCCACCTCGCGGTAACTGATACTCGATATGTCAGTGGCCATAATTTCGACATTTTGGTTTCATTTTTCTACAGCGGAAGTAAATGGGAGACGTGTCTTTGCTTTGAGACAACTGATACAACTTGACAAATATAAATTGTTACTACATATGTGTCCTACGGTGTGCTATAGCAAAACTTTAGAAAATAAACAATGAAGATAAATCTCTCTTATTCTATTTTATACTAGAAATATAAATAATAACAACATAATATAAAATAACATTTGAACTGTTTTTATTATTTTGGCTGTCACATCATAGGACACATACGGTTTATTTGTCAACTAATAAATAACCCAAATCCAGAGTGTTTTAAGACTGTAGATCTGATTTATTCTGCAGACTGCAATTGCATTTAGTGACATGATGTTTTGACTGGTTGTTTGGAGTACAGCCCCACCCACAGTGCAATCTCATTGGTCCATATTAATTCTGCACATAATTGTTTAAAACATCAAATAGAGTCTGACTGGGACTGTATCTTTAAAGAGCCATCAAAGCATTCTGGCTCCAGTTATTTGATTTATGATGTGGGCATGCGCAAGTGTGTGTTCTCTATTACTTCCTTTATTTTCTAATCGGCTAGAAGCCAAGCGAATGCCCATTACTGCTCGATTTAAAACCCAAACTTTGTTTCAGGCTCATTTATGAGAAATCTCAAGTTTACGCCAAAATACGCATGAAGGACACAATCGTAACCATCATGGAAACTCATAAGCGATTTCACTAGGTTTTAAATAAATGCATCTTTCACAAATTTTTCTGAAGCCGTCCAGATCACGTCCTGATATTCCAACAATGATAAATAAGACAGGAACACAATTAAACCGCAAGCGTGACACAAACACAGAGAATATGCAGGACCGATAAAATCACAGGATAAAAAATGAGCGCCAGGGAGCGAGCACGGCGAGAAAGCTGACACATGCCAGTCAAAGCAACCGATTTCATTTCCTTCTGTAAAACACTTCGCTCATGCACACACACGCCTACCAAGACACACACAGAGCTGCTGTTGACATCAGGAGACAGCGGTGAGAACATTATTCATCCGAGAGAGAGAGAGAGACATGCTATCAGCGACAGACAAACATAAATATCCCCCAACCCCCTCCGAGGGGTTAATGTGTGTCGATCAAAGAGCGTGGAGTCAGGGGAACAGAGATGTTCAAAAGACAGCACATATAACACATGAGCGCAAAGTTCCTTAAGCTGTGATTCTGCTTTATTTAGTTTCATAACTAGAAGAGAATAAACTGTTCATGGATCTATGACGTCCTTCACTGGATTTACTGAAAAAGCCACATCGTGGTATGTAAAAAAAAAAAGTGACCGAATCACTTTACATCCGATTTTGTATATGAGATCACGCTGTACATATTCTGACTTTATTGCTTGTCTTTACTGTACTTTACGTGGGATGTTTTGCGGGTACAGGTCTACCGAATCAAACTATAAAGTACTGATCCACAGCTGACTGTAAACACAATAGTCACAGGATAAGTTATCCTCTTCTACAACCTATTAAATCTTCAGCATTTTCATGTACCATTGTCAGACAACCAAATTCAATCCGCACAGATCTAACCGAGGTCACATAACCCACAGGCATACCTTCAGTCTTGAGATCCACTAGCTGTACTTAAGCTTACCTGCGGTCAGACTGCTTGTACACAGAGCACTCAACAGGCCTGGGTAGAAACATTTATAGCAATGCATTTCCAAACATCAAAGATGTTCCAACCATCTACTTCAATCATGGAGTTCTGCCACGACTTGACTGTGGCGCCACTCCTTGCTCCAAGCCAAAATGACTTTATTAAATTGAAGAAATGCATAATACACACAGAACAGCATGCATCATCACCTCTGAGGCTGTCGTAACAAACCAACGCCGCATATAAAAGGACGACCCTCCCACTTTGTTCGGGATGCTCCGTGGCCAATCAAAATTAATTTATTCTAATGTATTCGCGCAGAAGGTCAATTATCCAAATGATTCAGATTCCGATTGCTGTGGATCTTAGAAGCCAATGAGGCATCTAAAGGGCAGCTGTGCTTTTTTTGCAAGGCAAATCGCCCTCTTTTAGTAACAGTTAGAGACACGCCTCGGCGTTTGTAAGAACCGCACTTGCTAATGGTGGCACAACTGCTCTTTTTAACAACAGACATAAACGGCACACTATTAAACGTTGGCCGGCAGTGGTGGATATTGCTAAACAAGAACAGGAGCTGCAGTACGATCGGTTTTGTCCCATTAAAAATGGATGAAATGAGTTTGTAAAGTTTTAAACTGTTTGGGATGCTTTGCATTTGTTTAGTCTGTGTACTGTAGGTCTCGTCATATTACGAAAGTTGCATGTAAACCATCAATGGACATTTACAACGTACAACCAAACGAATAAGTTAAACTCTGTTATACTGGAATCAAAAGCGACTGAAGCAATACTGTAAAAGAGTGTATAGAGACACCTCAACAGTTATATAGGTTTTATCCTTTGCACAAGGGGGTCAAAAATCAGAGATCACATTTGAATTTTAACTTATAAAAAAAAGAAAAAGTTTTGTTTAAAGACTGCGAACAACTGTTTAAAATTGTATAAAAGTCAGATTTCCAGTGAAGCATACAAGATGCCTTTTTATGTAGGAATATATTTTATACACTGTGTGTGTATGTAGTAAAGTTAGAGTCATAAGTTTGCATACACCTTGCACAGTCTGGAAAATATTAATTTAATAAAAAATGAAGAGGATATTTTACATAACTAGTGTTTACATATAGCTAGTATAGTTAAACTATTTCCACATTCAGCAATACCCCAACTTTCCCCCTTCTGCCCCTAAATGCATCTTTTATGTTTTTGTAGTTAATCCACCAATATGTGTTCTTAAGTCACAGCAGTATTTCTAATGCTAAAATATAATTGTTGTTATCCATGTATTTTCGAATTTACTGTTTTACAAGAAAGGCAGAAGAATTAATAAAGCGCTTTAATTTTTATTCAGATGTCCAGTATTATTTACCTGCAGTCCTGACTGTTAAGAGAAGTAGATTGTGCCGGCTCGAATTTGGGTATAAAAACAATTAAGATCGACAATTAGAATCGCCGCTAGAGGGCGCACAATCAAAACAGCAACAATCGCGTAGCTTGATGACGCAAGTGTCACGCGGTTGTTACGTCAGTAAAGGCGGTAACAAAGGGTAACAAGGATGTGACGCCATTGACAGGCGACTAAAAGGCCCCGGTCCACTGTTTAGAATGGCGATTTTCTCAGGATTTAAAAGCAGTTGAAAACATTTGAAATATTGTAAGTACTCAGCTGAAAAAAATATATAACATTGGCCTCGTGGTTTTTGGATATTATACTGCAAAATTCTTACAAACTTAACCTTTAATAAATGACAATAATACATTTTTTGTTTTTGACAGATTCAAGATAAATCCCAACTATATACAAATAGTATTTGCATTATGCATTTATGGCCATTAGAAAGCATGAGAAAGTCTTCATAGGAACCACATAATTTACTTTTCTGCTTCTTTTTAGTGTACGAGGCAATTTAGCCAGGATGAAATAACCCTAGAGCATATTAATACAGAGAGATGGAATACTATTTTGATACGGCGCTTTGGCCCTCAGCAGTGGCCGCTCTAAAAATAGGGCCTTTTAAGACCACTAATTTGTTATTCATCTATGAGAATCACTGTATCACTGCACTTATTGAAATGCAATGACTGCTTTCTGCACCCTCTCCACCTAAACTAAATGAGTAATTTAAAAATTGATAGAATTTCTCTCTCTCTTACACACTATACCCCTCTCTCTCCTTTTCACCACTTTCTCTCTCTCTCGCCCTTTGTTGCAATGTACCAAAATATCACCAATCAATGTCAACATGTGGATTCAATCAACGTCAAACTTGCAAAACACTACAGATGTGCGCACATGCCATGATTGCTTGTGTTGAGCTACACCTCTGCGCTTAAGCCATAGTCACATTAAAGGTGCAATGTGGAAGATTAAGGAGAACATACTGACATAAAAAGCATTATGATATACATGTACGGTATGTATTTCAAGGTGTATAAAGATCTTACATAATGAAACGTTATGTTTTTATTATCTTAGAGTGAGCTATTTCTATCTACGTACACCGCGGGTCCCCTTACATAGAATTCATCATGTTGTTTCTACAGTAGCCCTAAACGGACAAACTTCTCTACATAGTGCGTATCGTAAATATGTTTCGCCATTCGGTAAAGAAGGGAAAACGTGACAACATCTTAATCCTGTCTCGGCCTCCGTGGTGCTTCGAAAGGGAGGGGTGGAGTGAGCCATTGGTTGCAATTCGCAACCTCAACGCTAGATGGCGCTAAATATCATACATAGTTTCAATGCTATGTTTTTTTGCAATTTAGATTTTTTTTAAGCCTGGGTGATCTTCGTTTTTCAGCATCTTCAAATGGCTTTGTTAGCTGTGGTTTTATCGTTTGTTTTGACAGAATGTTGTGTCAAGTGTAATAACAGACAAGGCAATATCTCGTCTATACTTTGGTATTGTGCGTCGTTTAAAAATGTGACCGCCTCCTTCAAATTCATCATTCTAACCCAAAAGACAACTGAGAGACAGAGAGAAAAGTGTGACTGAGAGAAATGAATTTGAGAAAGAGAGAAAAAAGTGAATGAGAGCGACAGAATGATGTGTTAAAATGTTTAATGTCAGTTTTTTCCCAGCCCGTCTTGCCCTTGACAGACACTTAATACATGCAGACTGAGTCAATCTGCATAGCTCACAAGCCTATCAATTATCCATCGCAGCTTGCGCTCAGGTATTAAAAGGATCAAGTCGGCCAGTTCAGGCTCAGACGAGCGGTGGCCTTCAATCCATGAGCCGCTGAAGTCTTGACACTAAAGCCCAATTCACTTTCCAACGGCCATTACAGTCCAACATGGAGGACAAACACTCCACATGTGGACTCCAACGCTCATGTACCTAAAGCCAGATTAATGAGACTGCTGGAAAGACAAAAGGAATCAAAGATGTAGTTATTCCTCAGCAGAGATACAGCTTGAGAAAGAAGAATGACAACTTGTTGAAAATGAAATTGAAGAATTCAGAATAGACGGTTTCATCGGACTTAACTGTAGTTAACTTCAGGTCTGTGTTTGGTTATAATATAATCATTTATTTTGTATTTAATTTATATTGATATTAACTTATATTAATATTTGATTGTATATCAATTGTATTCAATTCAATTAAAACTCCTGATTCTTTGCAGAGGTCTACTGGAAGTTAAATTTGGGCCACATAATGTTTATGTTGTTGCAGTTGAAACCGTAAACAAACATTAAAAGTAAGTTTCATGTATAAAAGCCAATCCACGCTTTAAAAAACAAAGAGTTTTAGAGCCCCCGAGTGCCTCCTCCCTCCACACCCATCTACCTTCAAAAGCCATATTTCAACTAGACTTTCATTGGTGCCCACACGCTTACACACAAACACACGGGCAACATTCCCATCAGCCGCAGACGCAGGCATCCGGCAAGGCGGACGAAAGCCTTCCTAAAAGATGAGCTCCAGTGATTACGAGACTGGACAGTTTTCTAATTACTCTGTCAAACATCAATCCGGCCGGCTGATGCAGACCTTCTAGCTGCTGATGGACAATGTAATCACTTCTGTACTTCCAAACAGAGGGGCTGGAGCACAGACAGGTCCTGACAGAAGTGTTGAAAAATTGGATGTGTGAAAGCCTCAACTGATTCGTCTGGAAAAAAATCCACATAAAATGGAGCACAATACAGACGGATGATAAAATAGGGAGCTGCATTTACAAGATACGGTTAGAAACTTTGGAATAAAAATGGCTAATTTCCACCAGAAAATGAATCTTTAATGTGTTGAAGTTTTAACATTTTCACGGGATAGTTCACCCGAAAAAAAAGCATTCTTTCAATATGTATTCACCCTCATGTCATTTAAATCCTGCCCATGACTCTTTCTTAAGTGAAACCCAAAAGAAGATATTTTGAGAAATGTCTCGATGGTTTTGCGTCCATACTGTACAATGGAAGTCAATGGGGGTCAAAGTTGTTTGGTTAAAATTTGTTGGGTACAAATAGTGATTTTTGATTCTGATTTACAATAAATAAAACAGCTATGACCCGCTGCACCCTGCACCCGGGACCTAATTTTTCCAGAGGAAGGAAGACTTTAAATGAGTTTACTTCATGAAAGTTGCATTGATACATATTGTTTGTCTTTATTGTTTGCATTGTGTGGTAACCATTTATAAAAGCAATAATAATACTTTATTGCTTACTTGAAAAAAGAAAGTCATACAGGTTTTGAATAACATGAGGGTGAGTATATGATGAAAGAATATGAAATAAAAACGCTCCTTTATGTTTCGCTAAAAAACTCTTCTGGAATGACACAAGTCAATAACACAGATCTCATTTTTGAGTGAACTAACCGGTCATGACTCAATTTAAAACTCCAGGAGACTAAATGCCAAATCTAAAGAATCTGATAAACCCATCTCGTTCTAAATATGGAACAGTACTGATCGGTGTTGATGTTAAGATAAACAGGTCAGCAGTGATGTTATGATCAGCACCACTTCTTTAAACAGTGTCAGTAACAGATCCCATAGGACAGATTCAGCATCTGTTTTTCTTTATCAGACTACAATCCTCCTACACTTTTTGCCACTTGCCTTCCCGAGGACGGGAAATCTCTACTGTCAACAACATATTTGCAGTTTTCGAGACAAACATGAAATATGTTGTCTGTGTTTCAAACATCTGTTGGATGGATACATTGCAATAGCACCTTAAGGGATTGAGAAGGACCCTTGAACGTTCTGTTACTCCATTATAATATTAAAACCACTGTTAGCTAAAATGCAAAAAGCTACTGCAAGGGATAATATCATAATTGTGAACCTTTGTTTTGTAAAACTGGTTCAACTTTTTATAATTGAATCCCTTTGGAATAAATTACATTTTAATATTCAGTTTCATTCTGCCATGTTTCACAATAAAAACGTTAAAGGAATAGTTGCCCTTCAAAATGAAAATTCTTTCATCATTTACTCACCCTCTTGTCATTTTAAAACGTTCTGATTTTCTTCTGCAAAACACAAAGAAGATACTTAAAAAAATGTTGGTAGCCAAAAACTGTGGGTCCCCACAGGACTCAAACCCAATGCAAGTAAATGGGGACCAACGGTTTTCTGATACCAACATTTTATTAAATATTGGTCTTCAGAAGAAAGAAAGTCATATGAGTGACAAGAGGGCGTGTAAATGACAGAGTTTTCATTTTGAAGGAGAACAATCCCTTTAAATGTCTATCAAATGCAGTTTTATACTTACTTCAATCTCCAGATTGGTTGCGTTTTATTTGTATCTCTGCCATTAAGTGAGAAGCTAGCCACTACGACAGGCCAGATACTCAGACGAGGGCTTGAACCGAGTTATGAGAGCGCATCTTTCAGCAGCTGGGTAATAAAAGGAACATTTCACGCGATTTTCATCATTTTTCTATTACGAAACCAAATGAGTGTGCTGATAAGACACAAGCCTGATATCAAACCGAGCCCCTCGAAAGGCGAATTACACTGACAGTAATGTCAGCGATCAGCTCTCAGCGTGGTTCATCATATACAGCCATCAGAGAGAAACACACTACCCCACTCATTTTAATACCATTAACTGCAAGTACTGAGAGATGCACCCATGAAACTACACCGAATCCAATTAATCTGCTTGTCCACGCCCCGCTTACAGTCGTGTGGGTAAATGTGATGTGACATAAGGATGGAGGAGCCTTGGGTGAGGGACCTGTCTGCTTGCATCAGTTCTATTATACATCATTAGCTTAATTACAACACAGGGGTCACATTAGGGCCTGGGTCCCTCACTGCCCCCTTGACAAAAAAAAAGAAACAGGTCACTGAATGTAAAATTATAAATCATGATCTGGACTGAGATTATCCACTGGCACGTCTAAGTAGATATTGGCAGAGCAATAAAGTGTCTAAACTGCAAATTGTGGAGATGGAGGTAGAGGTACAGACAGACACAGAATGTATAACAAAAAAAGCTTCCTCTCAAACATCTAAATCCAGAGATGGACCAGCCGTAGTCGGATCTGTGTGACCTACAGTCCGCAGCCATTCATTTTGCACATAAACTTATGAGCATTCACACATGACCCGTTCTTATACCCCGTCTGCCCTGTTTTTAATCGTTACAGGTGCAAACCGTTGTCATTCACTGCTACTATGCAATAAACCACATGTCAAGTTAAAAGCAACCGTTGCATTCTGTTTCATTCTGAAAGAAACGTTCTGCACGTGTGATACGTACTGTATAGCCGGGGATTGCATGCGGTGGGTTGCGAGTGGATTTTTTTTAATGTCCTACCCTGTCTGAATAGATTAAAGCGCTCCGTTCTTTAATGCTCACGGCTAGCGCGCAGTGGTGGGTCATTAGCTTAAATCTGAGGTGGTATCAGTAGCTAATGGAGGAAGAAAGAACATCAGTCAACTTTCTGCTTCATAAAGCAGGACTGAAACGGTCATAACGCCACTGGCTTTGGAGGCGTCAGATAAGAGCGAGACAGAGATCTAGAACATATACATCAATGAGACGCCAGCGCTAAAGGCTTTCACATGACCACATCGATATAAAATGCTAACATTTGGTTCAATGATTCTAAAGAAGTGACATTTTATTGCTATTACAAGTGAACTAATACACAGGTACGCATGGTGGAGTGCACTTAAAGGGATAGTTCACACGAAAAAGACAATTCTTTCATTATTTATTCACCTTTTTCACCTTGTTATTTCAAACCTGTATCACTTTCTTCTGCAGAACACAAAAGAAGATATTTTGAAGAATGTTGGTTGCCAAACAATTTGGGGCCCCATTGACTTCTATTGTATAGACACTAGGGCTGGACGATATGGCAGAAATTGATATTGAAATATATTTATGCATTTCTGTCAATAGGATATAATTCCAATAACGATATAAACAATATTACTAAAAGTAAAATGTAAGATAGAAGTTGAGAGAGCCCTCTGATATGAACAATAAAATGCTAATAAAAATCATTCTTGATGCCAGCAGTGTGCAAAGCTACATCTGATTATTATAATAAAACATTTTTGTATAGGACTGTTCCCTTACCTAATGCAAGTTTCAAATATAAGAATCATGTTTACCAATAAAATTGAGAATAACTTTTCTAAATGTGCTTAAAAGCATAATTCCATAACTTCAGTAACTCCGTATAATTCCATAACTTCAGTAACTCCGTATAATTCCATAACTTTAGTAAGTTGCAGACCTGTTTTGTAAATTAATATTCGGAAAAAAATGTATCAATATTAAACTTAGCCCGTGTTTACACTTGACTTCTTTTTCGAAGCTAATAGCGTCTGTTTTACATTATAATCCTATGGAGTTAACCGTGTTTTCAAAAAAGTCCTGAGCGCTTTTTTAAACGCCAGCTCCTGCGTCTTTTTCTGCAGTTCAGAGCGTCTTTTAAGTTTGAAAAAAGTTCAACTTTTCAGAAAAAAAAGCCTTTTCCCAAGCTAAACAATGACAGAGACCTTTCGTTTCATAACAACATGCGAGGAACGTGATTGGTCGAGAAAGATACAGCTCGAAAAAATTAAATGGCGGCCGAAACGCCCATTGGAGCATAGTTTTGTATAAATGTAAGTTTGATTTTCACTTTCAACAACTTCTGATTCCATTTCTAGCGAGAAATTAGTATTGTAGTTTTTAAATATGTGATTCGTTATTGCAAATACGCTTCTCTGTTTGTAATTCAATAAGACCTCTGTTACGCTGCCAATCTGTTTCTCTGGTCTGCCTTCACGCATCGATGCTGACGACGAAGTCATGGTGTTCGGCTGCTGTTTGGAACCAAACGCTACCACCGTTGTTTTTACTAAAAAAGCGCCTCGGTCAACTATTTCTTCTCAAAAAAGAAGTTAAGTGTGAACACAGGCTTAGAGATTTATAAAGGGGGAAGACTGAGTGGCGCACCATAACACCAGTAGCCACTGCCGCGGAGCTGAGCGAGGGCTCAGACGCGGACGTGTAATGTATATTTAAATATCGAAAATGTGTTTAAAAACCATATCATCGTTATCGAAATGAATTCTATCGCAATAATAAATTATTGTCCAGCCCTAATAGACACAAAACCACATTTTGTTTTTGGGCCAGCCGTCCCTCTAGTTAAATCTCACCAAATCTAGAAAAAAAGGCCAAACACATGCGTGCTGTTGAAGCTGCTTTGCAGGGTTGTTTTCAGGTGCCATAAAACATTCGAAGTCACTAAAAAACAATTATTATGGAACTCAGAATGCCAAACTCATTACGACCAGTGTGCGGATACAACGGAGATCAGATATGTCTATGGGGTTTCATATTGTCACACTGAACGCTGAACTCAATCAATGGGGAGCCCAACTGACTGCAGTGAATTACCAGGATTAAGTGGAACCTCTTTGATGTGATGCGCTACTTCAGGAGGATTGAACATCATAACCCAGCTAATGTGCCATTTAGCAACTGTGGCCATATAAGCCAACTAAACAGTCTGGGGTATTGTGGTCTAAATTGTCAACTCTGTGTGTTCATAATGAAGGAGGTGCAATACATGCTGGCGAAATGAAAATTAGATAAATTGTATCTCATCATTTCGCACTCCGGGATCCAAACTCCTTCAACTGTTATTGCTATGTGGGTAGGGGATGGATTGGCCACAACCCATGCTACGGGGAACCAATCAATGCAAGCGTTCAGTCTGGGAATGTGTGATTCACTTGTGAGTAGTTAATCAGGACAATAGTTCAAAGTGAATAAACCATTTTAAAATATATAAAGACTACTTTGACTTCTTTTGAAAATTGGTTTTAAAAAGCTAGCCCAATTGGATTGATCAGATTTAGAATTGTGCACTATTTCTTCCACACCATTTTAAACAATAATAATAATCATGCAGCACAATCACCAACATTGTTTTGTTTTTTGAAAGTTGCAATAAAAATCCTCTTAAAGGTCCTGCGTGTAATTTTTTGGAGGATCTATTGACAGAAATGCAATATGATACACATAACCATGTGTTCAGAGGTGTATAAAGACATTAAATAATGAAGCGTTATGTTTTTATTACTTTAGAAAGAGCTATTTCTATCTCCATACACCGCAGGTCCCCTTACATGGAATTTGCCATGTTGTTTCTACGCTAGCCCTAAACAGACAAACTGCTCTACAGAACGCATTTCGTAAATACGTCATCTCATTCGGCAAAGAAGAGAAAACGTGAAAACATCCGAGTCCTGTGTCAGCCACCGTAGTGTTTCCAAAGGGAGGGGTGGAGTGAGCCATTGGTTGCAATTTGCAATCTCACCGCTAGATGCCGCTAAATTTTATACACTGGACCTTTAACAAAAAAATCCAAGAACACCTTATGAACACTGACATATAAAATGTAAAACCTGTTCAAATAAATGTATTGAATAAACAGATGTAAATAGCAAAGGTCTGATTGTGATGCAGGGACAGCTGAAAGTCAGATAAACCTCAGCGGGGGTACAATGATAAAACGGAAGCTTGGAATTCGTTATGAGGTGTGAGACAGGCCACAGTTACTAACAGTGAGACACTAAACAGGGACAAAATGTCACATAATTGAATCATGACACGCTGAGTTTTATCAGAGCAATATTCAATTAAAGGCCACCGAGAATCTGAGACGTGACAGATCACATCTAATTGTAATATTATATCTAAAAGCTAAATAATTTCTTCATGGCTTTTGGGGTATAAACAATAAGCTATATTTAATGTTTGTTTGCTTTGGGTCCTTGCACTGAAATGCTATGTGCATTTGCTTCTCAAAGACCTACTAATGCACATTTTAGTGTAAATATGGTATAAATGCTACATTTTTAAGTCTAAGAAATCACAAACAAGCCTTAAAGGGTTTGCAGGTCCAAACTGGTCTGTCAGCCTGGTCTGGTTTTTAGACTGGTTATGGGCATTTTCCAGCTTAACTAACTGAACACTACCCAGGCCAAACTGGGAGATCAGCTAGACTACCTTAAACCAATACCTAGAGTGACTTTGTTTTCTCTCTTTCTTTTTAAAATGAAGATAAAATACACATGTTGGAAAGTATAAGAAAGCAGGAACGTTGTTTTCCTCATCCGCAGGCACTGCCTCTGTGTCAAAATATAACCATTCCTTTGTAAAACATCTGGAGAACTGCGAAACTTTCCTTCCAAAAATATGAAACTTTCAGCTCACCACACATGCACGCCTTTCCATTTTTAATGGTATCGTGATTCTGAGCCGTATGTAGAAAAAAAAACATCTCGGGCTTAGTGAGAAGAAATGGACTTTAGTTTTGCTGGTGGGAGTGAAAAGTACTAGAACCCGACAGCCTCACTTCATTATGGACTTAACTCCCCTTGGTCTCTGTGAGGCAGAACGAAGATCAGAGCGAGAGAGAGAGAGAGAGGGTGAAATAGGAGACATGAAAAAAAGAAAGACTAGCGCTATATCTGGGACAACCGTTGACATGACAAAACGGTTCTCTACGCAATAACAGTAAAAGAACGACTCAATTAGTGCGGCTACTATCTCGGCTCCTTTATCGATCTGGGCCAGATGAGGAACATCAGACGAGAGAGTTTTCAATCAACCGCTGCTTTCTGAAGAAGGACACGGTCGAGGTTCACGGCGGGTAAAAATCCATTGCTTGAAATATAAATAAATATGCAGAGCGTATATACGAAGGATGGCGGGGTGCGCAGGTTGTTCTGACCCGATTTGGAGCTATTGAAATGCCACTTCTTTCTTGATTGTGTCGAATGCAATTGCCTGGCCCGAGTCGGACAAGAGTGGCGGGCGTCCCCGCGGACAGATCAATCGGGCGACTCATCAGAAGTGGGGGGCACTTAGGACAATTCAATCCCTTTCAAAATTAACCTTCAAGAAACAGAAGCGGTGTGCTGCCTGCGTTTCTGCTGCGCCCCCGACGGGAACAATTTTCGGATATCATACGCTGAGTTTAAATGTTACAGCAACCTCTTAAACGAACAGGAAAACCACACGGCAAATGTACGTGACCGAATTTCTGAATGTTTCATGTACATAATTTCAACGTTATTTAAGGCAAAAAGAACACAGATGGTTTCTCTGTCCCGCCGGTGTTGCGGACATTAGCATGCATTTTTTAATTTGTGAATTACATGCGCTGTCCAACACATGTTGCCCTCTTGGTTACGGAAGTAATGGACATGCAAATGATCAAGCTTTCATACCATACAATGAGAAATAATGTTTCTTTTGTCATGGATTTTATTGTGACTGTGGGGAATCTCCACAGACGTGCAAGTGTTTGTTTGAATGGTGTGTGTGTGTACTTTTCAGCCATTACCATCTGTCCCCAGAAGTGTGTGAGTGATCGCGTGTGTGTGTTTATCTGGAAGAGCTCCAGGCGGGACTCATCTGCTTCATCAGAGCTCCATCAGTCCTTTGACACCGTAAAAGAACAGCAACAAGCGGCCAGAACCCCAACAACCCTCTCTACAGCTGAGCACCATCATGTTTATTCGCAAGTCTTGTGTGTGTGAGACCAACATGAGCTAAAGCAGAAGAATTGAATGCTTCTGGAGGCCTATCATCCTTTCATGATCTCATGTTATGTTCTCTTTAAGTACTTCCGAATATGGACATAGAGCGCTTTTCCATCATCGCGCCGAACCGGTCTAAGCACAGTCTGAAACGGTTACAGTTATGTTTCCACGTGAGCCTGATTACAAACTGTTCTCGGGAATTTTCGGTACGGTTGTATAACTTGTGTTAGCATGGCACCGCGTGACTCCTTTATGTTTACATCCTTAAGATTTTCGTTATCAGCCATGCGGTACAAATGTAATCATTTACGTACCGGCTGGCATGGATTGACACGAAGTGGAACGATTAAGCAACGACTGTACCGCCATATTGCGGAGGGTAAGACTTCTAAAAACGCATACAAGTGAACAATGGCATCTGCAGTTTTACATTTTACATCAGATTTATAATTTCTATGGTTTATGATCTTTGTGGATTGCTAAAACATTCTGGCTCTATTTACTTAATGTGAAACTGTTTTGTCGTAAGGAATTATGAATGCTAATTCTTGTCGAACATTTTTTAAAGAATGTTGGTGACCAAACAACTGTGGTACTCACTTCTATAGTATAGACATAAAACCAATGCAAGTGAATGGGTAGTGCCGTTGTTCGATTACCAACATTCTTCAGAATATCTTCTTTTGTCTTCTGCCGAAAAAAGAAAGTCATACAGGTTTGAAATGACAATAGGGTGAGTAAATAATGACAGAATGATCATTTTGGGGTAAACTTTCCCTTTAAAACCCATCTCTGGTAATGAAATCAAAAGTGGTCAGTTGAGACATATCACAGTTTACACCCTGTACTAAAATATACCTCAGATGCATCCCTTTTGACCACTGCGAGCCTGCGATTTTGTGACTACATAAATCACAACTTCAGTGCATTAATGCATGTTAATAAAAGCTTTGGACTCTGAAGGTGCAAAACAGATATAAGTAAAGTATAAACAGGGTCATAGGAACACGCATATCAGCGTTAAGCAGACGGGAAGTGACTAACCAAGGCTAGGATGCTTCATTATTCATAAAACACATTCCTGGCACAAATAAAGATCTTCTTGACCCTCCTTTTCCCACTACTTCCTCCTCTTGGGCCCTGGGAGCAGCCTTCTCTTGCAGTCATTGATAAATGAAGTGCAGATAAAGGAAAGAGGAGCTAATTAATATCGAGAGGAACTTTGGGTTGCACATCAATACAGCGCCTTAAAACATGAGAGTGAGAGAGATAAAACAAAGAGCTTATCAAAGCTCGTAGGTATTGTGCGCCACGTGTGTTATGATGGCAGGAATAATTCGGAGAAATAGCAGAGAGCTATCGGATTAACATTTTACTTTGCGCCCTCCCTGTGATGCAATGCACACACTCGTGTACAACAGGATCAGATTTACTGTTTGTATTGGACGGCGGTAGACTCTGGAGTACAACAACAGACCTTATCGGACCAAGATCTGTGCCGGGAAGAGAAAAATAAAGAGGCCCAGAGGAAAAACTTCATACCGCGTGATCAATAGCCAAAGCAAATTAGAGAGAGGCGCAAAAGAGAAGAATTGCACTAAATGAATAAGAAGTAACCTGGGGTACCAAAAGCACTAAGTTACCAAATGTCATTTTAAAGACAATGGTTACTGTGTCAGGATAAACCAGTATGCTTCATTATATAAAACCTATTTTTCTTAACAGACTTACTGCAAATGTCCAATGAGAGAAAAAATGCACAATACATCTAAAACAAGTGCAGCATCTGTTGGGCTGAACGTTTTTTTTATCTCAGGGCATAAAATAACAATTTACCTTTCATAGCATCACCTGTCCGTCAAATGTCGCTCGGGGTGTATTTATGCCCAATGTTATGACAAGCTCTTATGGATGGAGAGAATGTGTGGAAATAAAAGCTGAGGTGAGTTTCTTGAGAGCAGTGGCGTTGCGAGGGGGGGCTTTGGAGGCTTAAGACCCTCATGTTTTGCCAAAAGCACCTCATCTTTTTGAGGATGTCAAACACTTAATTTCACAAAAAAGTAGAGTATATTATTATGGCTTTTCAATATGTTTTTGCGACACGAGAACGCATCTCTGAAGCACTCGCTGTACCGCGCTGTTAAACAGCACCTGATCATGTCAGCAGGTGGCACTGTTTCAACAAACGTCATTCATTCATTTAAAAAGATTGTCTGCGAAATGAACAACTTATTTTTACATTCCAATAACAAGCTTACTGTTTTCAACGTATCTTAGCAGTTTTGTCGTTTTTGTGCAAACTTTAATCAATACAGTGAAGTCTTTTGTCAAGGAGTAAAGTGGGATACTTTCCATTTTAATGTGCACATGAACGAACTGTCTGAACAACTAAGGTTGTTAACTGGCTCTATAGTTGGTAATGAACCATCTTATTTAAACAGATGATTTGCAGATGATATTTTCTGAATATATATGTATTATATATGAGGTAAATCATGTAAAATATAGTGATAAAAACTTGTTGCCAAGAAATGCAGGACAAAATTAGGACTAACTAATAAAAAAGCCATTTAATTACCGAAGAAATGTTTGAGAACTATACGTATGAATTAATCCGTTGGGAAGAAATTAGCAAAACAATAAAGCCTGACCCTGCGTTTGCTCTGCCTATCTCCTTATCTCTCCATTCATCCCTTGCTTCTCTCCATTGACAGTACCTCGCTAGGTATGGGGATGTGACGGTGATGAATTTTCCCCAGCGGTTAATAGACGGGTCGTACCGGCGACACCAAGGGTGGGGGGTTTGCTAGGGCGGTCGAAGATGTGGCCGTGCACATGACGCATTTTACTTCACTTTTGAATTAGCAGCAATTCGGGAGCGGCAATTACTTAAATAAATGGTGGGTTCAATATCTTTCTTAGTAAAAACTATAAAAAAGGTTAATGGCATTTGCTCATATTAAACAGACCTTACGAAAACGAATAATCAGTGCACACACCATGCAAAAAAATAAGAAACAAATATAAATTATATAAACAAATATTACCATAAGGTTAGATAGGTTGCCTTTAACAAAACGAATAGTCATTCACACATCAAGCAAAAAATTGCCTAATTAAGAAACGAAAATATAAAAAACCTTACATTAGATAAGTTGCCGATATTATCAAAACGAGCTAGATAAATAAATAAAACAAATAAGAAAAGAAAACGAAACGAAAAAAATGCTTACGTTAAAGGGTCATATGACACGGCTAAAACGAATATTATCGTTTGTTTTAAATGTAATGTAATGTGTTTACACAATTTAAGGTTCAAAAACGCTGTATTTTCCACACACCGTGCATGTTTGTATCTCCTCTCTGCCCCGCCTCTCTGAAATGCGTGGATTTTTTACAAAGCTCATCGCTCTGAAAAGCGAGGTGTGCTATGATTGGCATGTTAACCAGTGCGTAGTGATTGGTCGAATACTGCAAGCGTGTGACGGAAATGTAACCCTAACTTTGTTTATTATACAGTACTTGGTGCTGCGAGACGAAGTGGACTTAGACGCCATCCTGGATTTTGGTGCTCGCTTGTACGATGTCTCTGAATTGTCAAAACACGTCTCAAAAGGCTTGCTATGGATGCGAAAAACTCAAAAAATTGAACCCGGTCAGAATGTTTTTATGACGGACGAACATATCGGAGGCAGTGTGAAAATGTGTTTGACACAACGTGAGGTCGTATTTATTTTTTAACGTACAAAACTTTGGACGCAAATTTCAGAAAATAAGAACCAAAATGCTTAGTAGTAGATTTTTTGCAGTGTAATGACTGAGAATCTTGCTCAAAGTAGAGCAGTGTAAGTGATGTTTGTATGCATGAGTTGGGCCTAATGCTTTGTAGGCATTATTGAGAAGTCTGATGTGTCGGGGTTGTGGGGGAATGTTATTCTCAGGGGGCTAAGCCTACTATCTCTTACAACCCTAGCAACGTCCCTGCTTGAGAGTATAAGATAAGATCAAAGTACAGAAACATAAGGGTCTGGTAAAATAAAATTGTGGTTTTGCCAGATGATTGGGCCAAATCCATATGACATCATCTAAAAAATGCTAATAGAAAACACTGTCAGGGCTTACTGTTGTTATTCAACAGAGTTTTTCCACACCAAGAAAATCTTGCAGAAAAGGAATTGCATATGGGTCTACAAACACAAACACAAACACATGCTTAGAAGTCAAGTACTCTAAAGGCTTTCTGCCTAAACAAACACAAGATGACACATAGTAAGCAAACCATCAACTGCATCTGTGGAGAGTCTCGGCCATTGATGTCTTTTATTACTCAATGAAAACCAAATAAATGGAGACTCTCTTGCTAATTGGATACATTGCCCTGTGTGAATTTCCTCTGATAAAGATCACAGGCCTTGTTTGATAATGTAATATCAAAAGCTAACATTGCTGCAGAACAGCTTTTTATATTAAACGCTGACCATAGAAGCTACAACAACACAAATATAATGCTGTATGGAGGTAAATGATGTCCTGTGTTATAATTCAAGCCAAGAGATCAAAGCCAACGGGAGATGCATTCGTAACATAATTGTCTGTCCAATGTCATCATTTGTAAAGCGTTGGGATTTTAATGACGATATAGTCTATTTAAATGTCAAGTAAGTCCAGGTTTACGAATAGAATTAAAAGTATTGGGGGAAAACGGATCCATTGTGCCTGGATTAACTTTCTTATTACCAATAAGGTCTTGCGAAAGTATTGCTTAAGTAACCTATGCTTGCTTGCTTTTTAATCTTTGTCTCTTCTTTTCTGGTTAACCTTTTCTCCCGGCTCTGACTTTTTGGATGACTGGGGATGCACAAATCCAGGCACTGGGCCACACTCCGTGCCCATTCCTCAAAAAAAAACAGCTCACATTTACATTTGCCTTTTTCTGTTTGTGTCTTTGCAATTCCCACAGTATTTGTAATGCAGTTTAATTAACATTCAAATTATTATTTATGTATATTTAGACTAAATAACTTTACACAAATTCCAATTCTAAATAGGTGGCATCATGTGTACCCTGTAGGAATAATGTGCAATCCCAGAATGCAATGCAACAGTCTCAGTAAATAAATTAATTCGATGTGTCAGAATAAGTCCAGTGAAATGTAGATTTGAATAAATCTACTAACCTAAAAGGAAATGATAATAAGTAATCCATTTTAAACTATTTTACCCATTAAACATGTCATTTTTGTGAAAGGAGTGTGGATAATTATTACTAACAACTTAATGTTTAGCAAAGTCATGTTCCGGTTATAAATTGACCAGTGACTGCATTTATATTCATCATAAGCTCTAAAAAGCAGGAGGTGGTAACAACAGGGACCCTGCAGGTTGTGATCTCAACACATTTCTTCTTCACGTGAGATCAATTCAATTATCTGTCACTTCGCAATCTTCACCATAAGGCTTGAGACCTGTTAAGTTAAGACCTGCAAATGTTAAGTTAAAAGGTTTCTAAA
The DNA here is from genome assembly GCA_006030095.1 of Triplophysa siluroides. Taxonomy (NCBI): domain Eukaryota; kingdom Metazoa; phylum Chordata; class Actinopteri; order Cypriniformes; family Nemacheilidae; genus Triplophysa; species Triplophysa siluroides. The sequence goes on along the minus strand of VCII01000314.1, from coordinate 7,601,775 downwards.
CTCATGATTACAGTGTGCCGTAAGAATACTGTTGAAAAGGTCACGGTTTTCCCTTCAAGTTCTGCTGTAGAAAACAATTATGACCTTGACCATCAAAAAAAACTATTTTTCAGCTTCCAGAAAATCTTACTAAAAACGCAGTAAAAACCGATAGCTATTGCCTCATTTCATACAAAATGCAGAATTTGCATTCCTGAGCACAATTTTTCTATCTTGAATTTGCATAACAAGCTTGCAATCCCTTTTTTGAAAAATTTCTTGTGTGAAGAACATTTTCAAAACAAAACAAGCATACTCTAGAGACCTCGTGTAAGCAAGGAAATAGTAAAAACCGCTTCGGTTTTTCTCACTTGCTAGCACATCAGAAAGAACAGCGTTGTGTTTTTATTGGTTTTAGTAAACCATCATCCATCATACTCATGAGTGGGAAAGAAAGTTTTGAAGCAAGTGTTAAGAAGTTTAAAAAGTAAAAAGATGAAACCCCTCCAACCAATTAGGAACTAAGATATGATATGATTTGTGGTACTTACAGCAAAGGATGTTTAACTGTTTAGACAGAATCACTCGTGGGTCAGAAAAAAAACCTATATGTGTATAGAAGAGGCTGGACTACTAGACTACCGTTGAAACACTTCTCTCTGCAAACAATGAGTGTGTCTTAGTTTAGCAAAAAGACATTTTCATTGTATTTCAACATGCATTTGCCAAATAAATTTGGCTTTCTGCGAAATTGAGAAAGTGAACTCTGGAGATGCGTGCCTGAAGGCTTACAGAATAATAAGGCATAATACAGAATAACTCCCACTATTATTGGCACCCTTGGAAAATATGAGCAAAGAAGGCTGTAAAAATAAATCTGCATTGTTTCTCGTTTTGATCGTTTATTTAAAAAATCTACAAAATTCCAACATTTCATTGACGGAAAACTATTTGAAGTGGGGGGAATATCCCATTGTAAATTTTTTTTTATTTCATACATGTTGGCCACAATTATTGGCACCCTTGTATTTAATACACTCCGCAACCTCAATTAATAAGAAAAACAGCTCGGAGCTCTGGAAACAGAGAGTTTTCTTTTCAGTCTGACGAGGTTTGAGAATTCATTGAGAGTCATCCGAGTCAATTCCTCTATAAAAAATATTTCCAGATCCTTCAAACGTTGGTGCTCCCTCTTCTTCAGTTCATCCCACTCATTTTCTATAGGATTCAGGTCTGGGAACTGGGATGGCTATGATCTTGATTTTGTGTTCAGTGACCCATTTTTTGTTGATTTGGATGTTTGTTTTGAACCAATTTGCTGATGGAAGATCTAACCACGACCCATTATAGTATTTATATATAATATAAGATTTAGATTTATAGAGATAAGTCAGGTTTTGATTTGTATCTGTTGGTATTTGATATTTTGAAGGTTCACAACAATGAAGTTATGATGGTATATTTAACCTTGGACATAGGGGACTTTTTTAGCCCTGTGTGCACCAAACCTATCTTGGGTTATAGCTGCCAAAAAACTATTTTTCATTTCATATGGCCATAGACCCCAGTCCTGGTTGAAGTTCCAGTATGGCAGATTAATATGGTGGAGTTTTTTTTCATGAAAGCAGAAGGTTTGTTTTACTTTACATATTAAAACATAAAAATAAAATGAAAATGACAATTATTGAGTTATATAAATCATTACATTTATTCACCCACACCAATTTTTCTGTGCAGGAAGAACCCTGACCGATATGTTCTATGACTGAAGAACATAGAGGAATATACAGTATTTCAAAGAATGTTGATAACCTAACAACAGCGGTACCCATTGATTTGCATTGGTTTTATGTCCATACAATAAAGTAGAAGAAAATGAGTACCGCAGTTGTTCGGTTACCCGCATTCTTCAAAATATCTTCAAAAATTTTGTTCTGCAGAAGAAAAAAAGTCTGGATTATGCACATCCTGAACACAGACCCCATGCAGATTCAGCCCATGTACAAAGGTGGATGATTATTGTTTGCTTATGTATCCTCTATGAGCTTCTGCAACCTCACACAAAATAAATGTGTCTCCTGCCAGCGAGACGTTCTATCAGTCAACATTAACGGTCTGAGAGCAGGGGCCGAGGATCTAGCGATGCGGGGCTCCGCTCAGCGCAGTCCGGGGCCAGACAGCCAGACGCAGGGGAAATGAGCTCCATTACTGAGGTGGCCATGTTGGGTCTGGGAGATTGGTCTGGCTCTTATTGCCTGTGTTTGGAACAAATGGGAAATGTGATTCCCCGAGGCCTGAGACAGCCGAGCAGGGACGACTGATCATTATACACTAACATCACCGGCACAATGGAGATGACAAGGGCACGGGGCCCCAGAAGAGACAAATGATGGAGTATGTGCTAGGTGGGAGAGAGAGTATATTTGTGTGTTTGTATATAAAGGCCAGAGTTGTGTTTAATGTCGAGCAGACAGTAGCACATGCAGTAATGAGGAGAGGTGAAAGAAGCCGTCTCATCCCCAGCATTAACCTTTCTCTCAGTTTTTCATTACCCTGTTACATCCTTCCATTCCGGTTTTACTCATATACTAGCATGCCCTCCCCTTGTGCTCCCGCAAGAGTCCCCGGCCGTGATGCAGAATGAGCCAACAGATCAAAAGCAGTGAAGCGGTTGGCTGCGGCGAGGTTGGCAAACACGTCAATCAAAAAATGAAACTTTGTAGCATATTAGCATCAGCGGTAATGAAACTGGTACCAAGATACACCTCACTGTTGGTATGGACTACTGAAATTAAAAAAACAACTCTAAGCACACGATTCCGCAGGATGATGCATTTTACTTGACCTCTCACATTCTTGCACACACGCCGACGCAACAGACCTGCCACAGAAACATTTGTTTCAGATTTACCTCGCAGCCACAAGCAAACAGTATGGAGCTCCAGAGCTGGCTTCCAGTTAACCTCAAATACACATCTCACAAGCCTCTGCTACTGCCTCCTCTACACAGGGCATGTGAAATCCCCACTGGTCACAATTATCCAGCCAAGCACCTTCATCAAACACCCAGCGCCCGAGAGCACGTCTGACGCACCGCAGCCCTAATTCACTCCAGTTCCAAACTACACTGCATAAGGACCAAATAGCCACAAGCAAAAACATCTATCCATCCACCTCTCCTCACATCAGTGGCAGAGGGAGGGGGCGGGATAATGGCGCTGTTTAGCAGTTGCCGTTTGGATTCGGCTAGCAGGTGCGGTTGGCTTTTCGAAACCCGTGGCAAATGTGGAATGTTTTATTCATGATTTGTGATAAAACTTTACAATGCGCCATGTGCGGCGCGTGTTGACGGAGTTCAAAGCAAAGAGCTCTTCATCTCTCTTTTGCCACATTTCCATGTCGTAAATAAACAGAGGCCTGAACAATGGCTATTGAACTGAGGAGACAGACTTATGCAATACAAAATGGATCTACTCTGCAAACACATTTATACGGCAGTGACTTCATCTATCTTTTCAGCCTGTTCACAAAAATGGCCTAAGCTTGTGTGTGAAAGTCTAGAGCTGGTCTCTTACTAGGGCTAAGCTGGTCTTTTCCAAGTCTAACCAAGCTGGCGTTCATCTGGTCTAGTCAGATGAAGAGATGACAAGTGACCACAACAGCAAAGTAGAGCAAACAAACAAGACCGTGAGACTAGATAAGACCAGCAAACCAGTTTAGGCTGGTTCTAAGTATATGTTTTCCTATTAGGGGTACAATTATAAATAGAAAGAGCGTGGAGTTGTGAGGAATACAAAGAGAGAGACAGTAAGATAGAGTCCAATTCTTATTTGTTTATAAGATAGCCCTGGTGTGTAAGAATGAAAACTATTTCATTCATATCAAATGAGTGCACATACACAATGCATTTGCCTTCCTGCAAACTCAAAAGGACGGCATGACAGTACATCAGCTTAAATCCTTCAAGCTTCGATTTCAAAGCCCTCAAGTCCACTGCAATTCCAGCCATACCTAAACCAATAAAATGGGCATACCTCTGGAACCAGTGTTCGGTCCATGTTAATAGTTGCTTTTTCTTTTTAACTTTGCTATTTGAACGGGAGTGTGTTGATTCCAATTACTAATCGATTGTTAAATTAATGAGAATGATGGGAAAGCGGCAAGGGACACAAGTCAACAAACAAACACATCAAACATTTCCAGGGAAAGATAGAAGGGATGTAACTGCGTATTTTATCCTGCCGGAGGATCTAATAATTAACATCACATTAATATTCCTTCCACAGAGTCTGGGTGACTGTGAAAGCTCCTGTGAAATGCAAATCGCGGTACACAGAGGCTTCAGAGTGGGAACTTTGTGACTGCAGGGGAGGGCTAACATTCTCATTCAATAGAGCTCACAAAAACCCAGGTACCCCATTGATGACGGGAGGACTGGGGAGACATGAACAGAGACTGACACTACAAGCTTTTACTTGAAGAGGAATATTCAACAGTCTTTGGGCTTTGTTTATCTAATCAAACCATAAGATTCAACCCTCAAAGATGCCTAAATATTGTAACATCAATTCTTAGTTCTGTCTGGAAGGTGAAATACTTTTGACATGGAGCTTTGTGTTTATGCCTGCATTTTGCTCTGGTAATAAATACACAAAATTAAAACAAAATTGCACCTTCGATCTGCGGCGAACAGTATAAATATGTACTATGAGAAATATGAGAGCTCCAAATATGAGAGCTCGCTTAAAATGCATCACTTTCTGCATGTTGGTAATACTGCGGCTATGGGTTGCAAAACTCAAACGCAAGGTACGCTATTAAAATCCCACCCGTGCAAAATACCAGATGAATTCCATGTCTTCCATTATAGTAAACAGAGGTCCGTGATGAAGATATCAGTGTGCATCTCAAATGCAAACACATTGAGCTGAAACTAAATCAGGTACATATTGACATGCGGGTTTATACCAAAAGCAAGCAAATTATTATCATCGTGTCAGGAATCCTGGTCTACTTCAGGAGGATCTTTATACGAGAGGCGACGCCACGTAAAAGCATCTTGTGCCCCAAAGCAAGTAATCACAAGAAGGAGCACAGTAAGTGTGTGTCTGAGGTATGAGGTGTGTGTGTCGGTGAGTTTACGATTGCAGGGCTAAAAAGTGTGTGACCGTAGCGAAGATATTGATCAGAGCTCAAGCTCGTAATGATGGTGAAAAGAATTGGGTTCAGCTTCAAGCCCACGATCCTGTGTGGTGCCTTTGGGAGTCAACAATACCTCAGACAAATAAAACTTCAAAGACAGCAGAAAAATAGAGCTAAATTGAACTGTCTGGAATGAATATCAACTTTTTAAAACTATGTATGCAATCATGTTATATATTCAATTTAATTTGCACCATTTCCAGTACAGCTCTATTTAAAAACAGAAAAGAAATGTCAAGTATTCAATATGCTTTTAATCCTCATATGAGGGCTTTCATTTCTACAAAATGAAATATTTCAACAGTGAGGAATGCTAAAAGAGATGCCTTCGAGATGCCTTCGAAGGGGAAAAATATAAGCTTAAGCTTAAGTTTAAGCGCCCTTTCTTACGTACACATTCAGATTTTTCCACAGACAAAATAGTAACCTCATCAAAACTGTTGAATTACACAAAGAGAACTATGGGAAATATGTTTTGACTAAAAAATTACACAAAACTATTTTAGCATCTTCAGTGTTATCACCTTTTGCCTAGAATTTACAGAAATATTATCTTCTCATTGTATCAAGCAGCTTCTTATAGGGTTTCACACAGAAATGCTTTTAAACAATATTGAAAAGGTTCCCATCTATTCTGACTTGTATTTGCTGCTCTTTTTTCATTACTCAGTCAAAGCAAATAGAATATATATTAACAATAATCGCTACTGCGATTACAATGAATGGGAAGGAATAGTCCCGCCCCCCAGTAAAAAGATCCAATCGTCAATAAAGACTGCTGATTCTCAGGGGCGGGGCTCTTGTGAGGCGCTTGCCAGTATGTGCGCATGCGCAGTAGCTGAATAAACTTTAAAAAGGGTGATTTTCAGCTCAATTTAACCTTAGCGAACCAAAATTACGGTACAGTCCATATCAAGTTTAATTATTGATGAAAATATGCTATTTAATTGTGATTTTTACCGGTAAATTTGTGAAATATCTGCCTTCCACAATTCAAAGAGATAGGATTGTTGTCTTGCTATGATGTAAATAGCTGCGTGGAAGCGTTTGCAAACATGGCCGCCGAGTGGCACGACTTCCGTAAACAGACTTTGGTCAAAGTCATCGATTTGAAAGACATTTTTATTAAATAAAAGTTTTGTTTGTAATGAAAAAGGTTTATATATGAGCAATTAAATTGAGTCTATAAAACTAATTTCAAGACATATACAGCCACGGAAAAAATGAAGAGACCATTTCAAAATTCATTTATAAAAATGGAAGAGTTAATCATTTCTTCAAGTTATTTTAAGCGAACTAGGTTGAAAGAACTCCTACCTTGGGATCAGCGGTGAGCAGTTTGAAGGCTGCATACACCTGATTCTCCTTAACACCTCCACCCAAGTCAAGGAAGTTAGCAGGCTTTCCGCCGTGCAGGTCAATGATGTCACACGTTGCCATAGCAAGCCCAGCACCATTAACTGCGGATACAGATCAGGGTTTTAACAACTACATGATGTTGCTTGGCATACATTCAGCTACTAGTTTCAGCTGTGCACAAAATCATGAAATGATATTGTGACCTTTCAATAGTTAAGAAAATGTAGTATTTTACACTACAGTATACTAACCAAGGGTGAAAAACTCATTTTAGTTCACCAGACAGACTCGATCAAATGTCATCTATTTTTTATTTCAGTGTACCTATGGAGAACACATTACATGCTAGTCCAGAATCAATTATGAATGCCAAAACGGCTTTGCAGCCTCCCCCTGTGCATGTCCCACAGAACAAGACACCTTGTGCTTTTTAATGCCCACTGCTTTTCAAGAAAGGCAAATTGTGCTTGACTAACAGTATTCAGAGTGTCAAGAGTGTTTGTAGTATCTGTGTTAGCCAGACCGGCGAGTCCGTCCCTGAGCTGTAAAGCAGCCAACTGATTCAGTCGTTTCCTGCTCTCCCCATCTTTCCTGGCTCCACATATCTCCCACAATTCCATTCTTTAGTGCTTGAGTTAACGTGCTGGCACAGACTCTGACACTCAACTCAATAAAGTGAAATTCAGCCGAACAGCTGTCGTTTTGCCGGTTTACAAAGCTTTTAAGGTGCAAAATAACCGCAAATAAATTGTGCGTGTGTGTTTGTGCCTACACGACAAGGTCAGTTAGAGTCAGTGGCGTACGTCTTGTCTATGGTATAATACGGCTCTTGGTGCTTTACTTTGAGCTATGCTTTATAATGAGGCAGTGCTTTAAGGTGCAACAATCATGTAGCTTGAGTTGTTTTCAAGAAGATTCTTGCTAATTAAAACCTATTGGTTGAGGCAGGTCCCTTATGGAGCTGCTGGAAAAGATGACTGGATTGACGCCCATTTGGTAACACTTTCTCAAAGCACTTTTCTCGAGACTAAAATAAAGTGGCAAAAACGACTATGGATCCTTTCTATAGGGGGTTATCAACAGAGACGTACAAGCGAGTTGGGAAGCAGGTTCTGAAGCCTTTAAAATCCAAATGTTTGGAAAAGCAAAAGTCCATCTGATGTGGTATTTTTGATCATTTATCCAAATAACTGTAGGCTACTGTGAGGGAACGCTGATGCAACAAAATTACATTTCTTTGATAAAAAACCCAAATTCTGAATACTGGACAGAAACCCCCCCAAAAATGAGTAGCATTTTGTTTGTAAAAGTCAAATATTTGTTACATACATATTCTGTCAAATATATGACAAATATAATATCAATGTTAAATAGATGTTAAAGTTATTTCGGTGGCTTGAATTTTTCCATCTTACCATTTTTTTTAAACTTACCAAAACAAGCAATGTTTCCATCCAATCCAATGTACTTGAGGTCATATTTGGCTGCCTCGGTCTCTGTGGGGTCGCTCTCTGCTGTGTCGTCCATGGCGAACACTGCTTTCTGCCTAAACTCTGCGTTGTCATCAAAGTTGATTTTAGCATCGAAGCAAACAACTGTGAAAATATTTAAAAAACAAAATGTATCATTCCATTTCATAACTGTTGCCCTGGCATGTTTACAAAAATAGCCCCGCTACTCATGTGCGTTTTTTCTACAAGTGCAGTTCAACGGTCAAGTGTTTCTACATGGTCACGATTGAAGCATGTTTGATTTGTTCATTGACGATTCGGGTAAATAGGACAAAAACATGCTATTTGTGTTTTTAAGTAATGCTGTGTTCTTTCCTAAAATATAATAATGGTAAAGTACCTTTTCCATGACATTTATACAGACAGCTGAAATGTTCACGATTCTTTAATATAAGGGGTGGGTGTAGCAGATTGCCTATTGCAGTTCCAAACCAAATAACTGATATCCAGTAAATAAGAGTAACATATCTCTTACACAAAAAAATGGACTCTGAAGACAAACTCCCATAGTTACAAGATGATTTATGCTGACGTGGTGTGTATATCTGTAATATCACACGTCATACATAGACGTTATGAAACACAGACATCCTATCTGAAAATTAGCCAGGGAATAGAGTTGTCAGTGACTGTGTGGTTGTGTGTGACCAGACCCAGAGCAGTTCTCATTTACGGTGTTTTGCAGCCTCTCGCTACTTCCTGAGCCTGCAGGGACCTGACTCTCGCTAACAATGCTAATCTGTGTAAGAAAGAATACTGGGTGCACTCAGCTGTTACTAGGTGAGTTACATTTTTTATTTGAAGAAAACCGTGGACATAGAACAAATAAATAAATAATAAATAAAGAGAGAGAGGAAAAAAAGAGAGAAAGAGAGAAAAGAAAGACAGAAAGAAATAAAGAGAGAAGGAGAGGAAAGAAAGAGAGAACAGAAGAAAGAAGAGAGAGAGAGAGAGAGAGAGAGAGAGAGAGAGAGAGGAAAGAAAGAAAGAGAGAGGAAAGAGAGAGAGGAGAAGAGCGCCCCTCTCCCGACCACGAAAAAAATCAAAGAAAAAAAGAATAAAAGAAAGAAAGAAAGAAAGAAAGAAAACTAGATGCTTTGGATAAAAACCTTTTCCAAATGCCTAAATGTAAATGTACTGTAAATATCTATTTTCAACTCCTACAAGGCAAGCAGACAAACACCGTCTCACCTATTTCTTCACTAACAAGAAAACATTGAGCGTCTTGATAATATGTTTGAAAGCACATTCAGTATATGAGACACCAACTCCTTCTTGTCACCTTTTGACAAGGAGAAAAGAAACCTGAAGAAACATTGCATTAAAAGACAGCCGAAGCCATTCCGTTGTGATCTTGCTGTCAAGAAAAACGTCTCGATTAATGCGGCTGTCAGACAGATATTTTCAGAAGAGCTTTATTGCGGTTTTCACAGATAAAACAAACTTACCTCAGAAACAGGGAGTGCATTCTTATAACTAATGACACATTTATCCTACGGCTATTAATTACTTGTGTTCATTTATTAAGATGCAAAATGAACACAATTGATAATGCGATAAATTTGATTAATTGATACAAAATATAAAGAATACAGAACAAGAAAGAAGCACAAGAAGAGAACGCAAAAAGGAGCAGCACTTTTGTCACAGGACTAAATCATTTAGCCATTATGGCGTAAAGCAGAGATGATTTCTCTCTCCTTCTTTAATTTGACAGACTAATACTGCAGGCATTACCCTCTACGGACCTACTGTATGTAATTTCATACCAATAAACGTTACAACATCCTACATCATTTCCTAACAGGTACCTATCAAAGAAATGGTGGAAATAGATTTGGAAACAGTATTTGGTCATATTAAGCACATATTTGTGCCAGTGTGACAATCTTTCATAGCCTTGTAAAGTTCTGCCGAGGCAGCACTCACCATAGCCGTAGAGTTCGATTTAGCCAACCATTAGTACAAAATGACGCTTATCCTTCAAAGCTTCTACTGGGACCTTTATAGGAGCTCTTATGCAACCTACCAGCAAGGATCTTGCATTCACACACACACGGGCGTCTTACCTTGTCCCTCAGGTGTTTCTCCGAGCGGATTGACTTCGACTTGAGTGGCGTCGACTTTGAGGAACAGATCATAGAGTCGCTTAATCTGATCTGCAGCCTGTGACAGACCCACAGAGAGCACTAATTACTCACAACGCACATAAGCCACAGAGCTCGGAGGTTACATAAGCCATTCAAAGTACCTTCAGTACACACACACATTTACACTTTGGGTCAAACACACTGCCCAGTAATGAGGCCGACCAAACATCTGCTCGGCTGGGCAGAATGACATTTTAAATATGTCTATGAATGGTGAAATTATGATTTAATAATTCACTATTTTGTATTATAATGATGTAAAGAATACTCTTAGCTAGCTGTATGAGAAACTTATTAAAACCCTTTGTTTTTTTGTGGTAAAACTGTAGTAACCATTAAAATGACAACATGGTGAGTAAATGATTGTCAGAATTTTCATTTTGAAGGTGAACTATTAACTATTGCTTTGATGGGATAGTTTACCCAAAAATAAAGATTCTGTCATCATTTACTCACCGTCAGGTTGTTCCAAACCTGTATAAATTTCTTTGCTAAACACAAAGGAAGATATTTGGAAGAATGTCAATAACCAAACAGATCTCATCCCCCATTTACTGCCATATATGGAAAATAAATACTATGAAAGTCAATGGGGGATGAGATCTGTTTTGTACTGACATGTTTTCAAATATCTTCCTTTGTGTTTAGCAAAGAAATGTGTACAGGTTTGGAACAATCTGAGGGTGAGTAAATGATACAGGATATTAATTTTTAGGTGAACTATCCCTTTACTTTCTTATTCTGTACATCAATAGATTTTCTAATGAAAGTAAACATTTCAGTACTAGTATTATTATTTACATTTATATTTAGCCATTTAGGGTATTTTTTCCAAAGTGACTTTAGTGACAAGAGTAAGAACAACAATTAAGAGTCATAAAAATATATATATATATATTTTCGAAATGACAGCAATTCCATTAATCGATGTTTTGCGACTGAAATTATTTTTTTCTTCTTCTTGTGATAAGTTGTGAACCAACTTCAGAAGGGAATCTACTGTGATGAAGTGTGAAGCGAAATGTCGATATTTCCCGATATTCTCTATATTAACAAACTCTTCCTAATAAATCTCGCCCTTGTTTATTTATAACTGTTTTCATTGCAATTTTGCAAACTACTCCTTATCGAATTGTGTGAAAAAACACCCCATGCAAGCATAAAAACTTTTAAGTGGTATTTGGGTTTTTTTGTGCGCAATTGTCATGTTTCCACTGGGCTCATTTTAATTTGCGCTATTTGAAGGGAATGGAAATGCAGTCAATGATGCGTAATTACACATACGTAATCCTCTCCCTACTGCATTTTCTGATCATTTAAAGATTCAAAGACCGTTGCATTACATGTAGAATATTTGTGAATTCAGCTGTTTATTAAATGCTTTATCATAAACAAACCAGATCACTTGAAGCATTCAGCGGTTTATGGAGAGGTTGGGACAGAAAAGAAAACCGCTCACTTATTGCTCTACATCACGCTATTTCAGTGGTTCTCAAATGGGGGTACGCGTACCCCCAGGGGTACTGCAGGGGGTACGTGAGAGAAACTGACATTTAGGATGAAATAATGAAAATCAATAAATTATGATAATAGTATTTTTATATGAAATTAGGACTACACACAGATGCATTAAAAATGTATAAATACATTTAGATATTATAATTGACTCTCATTTCACTGAATTTTAATGTAAAATGTTGTTGTCTGGTCAAGGGGTACTTGGCTTGAAAAAAATCATAAAAAGGGGTACTTAAGCCAAAAAAGTTTGAGAACCACTGCGCAATTTCCTGTGCTTTCTGAAAGTATGTCGTCTCAACAAATTCTACCTTTAAAGCGTTTACGAGCTGAAATGACATCTCCCTCTTGCCGTAGTTGACGGAAGGTCTTTTGATAATGAGCGCATGCTGACAGAAAACATTGTAGCGCAGCTCTCATCAGCACGCAGTGGCGCATGCCGGCTCTTCTTCATCTCGCTGCACTTCAAAGTGGTGAGGTGAACTTAACGGTATACTGCATCGCAAATCGTTCTAATTAGCGTAGACTCGAACAGACTCGTGCGAAAGATGTGTATAAAAAGGATAACTCCAGTAAAGCTAAACTGACAAGCCAGACATTTAGCAGTAATTTCCATAAGTCTTCTTAAATCAATGCTCGTTCAGAGGAACACAGATGCGCAATGTTGAGAGTTTCTATACCTTTATTTGATTATGAACGGTTTTCCGCGTATAAAATGTTTGAAAATAACACTAATTCATTGTACTGCCTGATGTTGACTAAGCATACTTCATGGTATGTGTCTCGCGGCACTGAGAGAGCAGATGAGAAGTTTTCAATTTAATCTCAATGCTCAGAGCCGAGCAGCTGGGTAACGCAAAGGATTGTGGGAATGATGTGAATCAACAGGTGATCGTATCAAAAGGTTTCGCTTGAATTTGCAAATGAGGAGTTTCTAATGAATTCCGAGTAAAATAAGGTGGTTACATATTACTATATTCATATTACATATTACAAATGCGGTTGGCCTTCAATGTGCCTAGACTGTGGGTGGGTTAAAAGAAAACTTCAGCTCGCCCCCAAAATTAATTTTCGGTCATAATTTACTATAGAATTTTTTTATTTGGTGGAACGCAACCAACAGTATAGCGAGAGCAGACTTGAAGTTAAACAGACCTATTCTTATAGGAAACACAGACGACTTTATTAAAAAAACAAACATTTAAAAGTTTTTAATCAAATGTTTAACACCATAAAAGTCATCTCTGAGGGCCCTGACAGCACGCCACTGTGTGACGGCATGAATTTCTGATGACTTGTGGTGTCTTCTCAGGTTCAGATGCACAGCAGAAATGCCTAATGACCACACTGACTCATATCTTTCTCACTCGTCTTTTTCCCCGATGAGAAAAAAGCCAAAGAACATGAGGTGAGAGGTGCTGTGCTTCTGGCGGGATGTCTTTGAAAACATTTCTGTAACCCCATTACCTGTCTCTCCAATGGTCCCTTGAATCCCAAATTAGCTGCCATGCGTACTGCCTGGTCATCTCGAACTCCTTCAAATATATCGATGACTTCCTGTAGTAAGAGACGGCAAAGGAAAGGAGAGCGCATAGTGACCATCAGCTAGTATGAAACTAAGACGATGTTCATATTAAAATCAAGAAAGCTTGGGGGCGATCTTAAAAGAAAAGAGCTGGAGATCAATGGCATACAATGGCTTTGCAATTAGAAGATCATTTCTAACAGATCATTCCTTCACATAGACGATGCAAAAGACACGATATTACACAATTAAGAATGAGACACAGCAATTTAAGTTTCTTAAATATAATTGTATTAAAAACTGGAAAACTCTTATTGGGGGATATATCATCTTATACAAATAAAATGGAATTATTAGAGATGAGCCGATATGAAATGAATCCACCGATACCCATTATCCGGATGATATCTAGCAATACCAATCCTGAAGATAAAATTAATATTTCTTAATTTTCTGAATGTTATTAATTCATATAATGACTATTAATATTGAACATATAACTGGTGGTGTTTCTTAACATTTTCTATATACACAGCACAAATTCATTGCATTATCCTGTCCTCTTTTGATTGACAGGATATATCAGCCCTGATCATCGACTGTTTTCTGATAGCAAAATTGCTTTTATCGACCGATACTCATTATTGGCCAATATATCTAGACTGTGCATATCTACTCATTATATATTTTATACTGTATGTTATAAAAAGAATTAAAGTATTTAAACAAAAACGTTCTCCTCCATTTCTTTTTCATTCTGTATGTCCCATAATGGACTACTTGCACAACCTCATCTGGGTTCTTCTCAACACTGCTCAGTCATTTCCAGTAACACTGTTAAGACCATGTACATGCAGAGATCATGGTTGATCATTTCTATGTTTTGCGTGGTCACTTGATTAAAAACAATAAAACCTGTTTGTGTTGTAAATTTGATTTTAAATTAGCTGAAGTACACCTCTTAATATATTTAATAAACGTATACTCAACTCCCGAATAATAAAGGCCTTATATGCACCCTGCAAAAGTCCATTGCTGTCCTAGACGCGTTAGTCTCATAAATAGATTATATTTTATACATGTTTAAAGACAAAAACATAAAATAATATACAATAATTGATAAATGTTTTTAAATTTATGTTTGAATACATTACATGTTCATTTACACTGGAAAGTGTTTTAAAATAGCGCAGAATGTGCAGAAAGAGCAGATTGAGTGCCAAATAAAATAATAATACATTAACTGCAAAACATTTTGTGGCATTTATTGTCAAACATTATAACTACTTTTACATGGGCATATATATATTGCCAAAAATTGCATGTACGTATGGATATATAGGATTACATTTGTCAATAAAATAATGATACAACATAGTGATTCGAACATTTCATAAAAACATGTGTTGCGTGTGTTTGTCAGGTCTCTGCTATCTCATGCATGAAACACTGCAGTATTTGAAGTCTCCTTATATCCTTCTATGTTTAAATGTCTTCAACCGACCCGTGTGTGAGGAGAAACCGTGAAACGCTCTCATTCACCAGCCATTGCTTTCTCAGATTGGTTTGTGTTGCATTAAAGCTTAGGAATTTTGTATTTTTCTTTAAAAGAAGATGTACCTAGTGATGCTCAAAATATTAATTTTTATGTTGCTGATAATATATGTACTTAAAATCTTTTTTTAAATGAGTTAGGTTTTATAGGCAGCAAAAGGCCATTGTAAACACATATAATGTATAGGATAATGCAATGTAAGTTGCTTTGGATAAAAGCGTCTGCCAAATGCCTAAATGTAAATGTAAATGTAAATGTAAATGTAAATGTAAATGTAAATATAACCGGAACCTAGTGAGCCGTACCATTTCAAGTTGGAAATACGTCACGGGGCTATGTGCAAGTAGACCATATGGCCCTCTTTACACAAAATACTTCAATGAGAAACAAAAAACCATGTGTACCTTGAAGATGAGCTCTGGCGTGCTGGCAGCCACTTCCTCTATGTCAACTCCACCTTGAGGGCTGCCCACCATCACGGGTCCATTACAGGAACGGTCCATCAGGATGGCAAAGTAGGTTTCCCTGGAGATATCCAGAGCTTCTGCGACCATCACCTGCTCACCACAAGCACAACCACTGAGATAGGGATCCATCATTGTGCATTTTCAAATTGGTGAATTATTAAAAGGCAGGATTTTCTAAAACAGGTCACATGTTCTACCACTTGGCCGCTGTCTGTAGGCTCCTACTGCTATTACAATTCAATGTAGACATTATGAAGCTCGATAATGGTGAATAAACAGGGAGGTTGAAAGAACAACTACTAAAGGTGGCTGAGTGATAAAGGAGGACAAAAAGATGTGGATGATTTTGTGAACAAGATGGTTCATGTTCGGCCTGCAACCGAATGTGCATTTCCTGTCGCCTCTTCACAACATTTACGAAAATAGTCCCATAAATGTTTCAGACAGAAGAAGAGCTAGAAAATAAGCAGATGAAAAACAGGATGTGCGCACGTAAAGCATCCATGTCCATTTTTACCCCTATTAAGCTTGTGGCAGAGGCAACAATGGAGCAAGACTTTTGAATGTTTTCCGCTTTTGTTCGTTCCATTTCCTGCCTCATAATTCCATCTATTTTAACCGTTACTCTACTCTCTCTTCTCAGTTTATTATGAGACGGGGGGCCAACAATACTTTGTGGGAAAACGTCACTCTAACGTGGAGTCCTGATGGCACCCTGACAACTCAACAGCTCCATTCTGCTCTACTGACAACATAATTACAACCTGCAGTCATGAGGTCATATTCAAAACCCACTATGAAGTCTAACAACATATTCTGAAGACTTAAGCCCCATTCAAGAAGTGATTTATGGCTGAAGGTCGATGTATTGTTGGTCGGTAGTATTCACTTCTACAACAGGACAAGCTAAAAATATAGCTTTTAAAAATCCAACTGAATGAAACATTTTGAGACCATTTCAAAATCAGTTTTTCTGAGTTTACATTTTTTCGTTTAGGTAATTTCGTATAGGTAAAATGATCATTTTTGTTTCATTCTGTGGACTACAAACAACACTTAAATAAAAAATTGTTTCAATTTTGAATTTGTTTGCAGAAAATGAAAAAAATGAAGAAACAGGTCAAAATAACAGAAAAGACCTGGAATACTACATAGAAAACAAGTTCATATTCAATTTTAAGCAATACTATAAATATTTATACATTATTTTCATGCGATAACCTTGAATTTATCACATCTTTCATGTGTCTTGTCATGCTGTCAGTCTCTCACATTGCTGGTGGATGACTTGATGTCACTCTTGCGGTTTGATTTTGTTCAAATTCATCAGACATTGGACTGAATAGGCCACAATACATCTAGAAATGCTGCTTAAATTTTTTTTGGAAAGGTCTCTTAATTTTTTCCACGGCTGTATATAATAAATAAATCATCATATTATGAACAGGATGAATGATTATCAATGCATTGTTCAAAGTAACTCAAAATATCAGCAATTTCAATCGGTACAATCCTTTCTGCATCATAGTGCTGCTCATTTGCATACAAGTACATTATGTCACATTCCTAAGGACGCCCACATCGTGTCACCAGCTGTCACTCCAACTTGTAAATAAATAACTTCCTGTCACCATGTCCGTGGAGCTGTACTGGAGGAAGACACCAACGTCTTAAATGGTTCTTTTCCCTTTTCCCTTCAATAAACTCGCACTGAATTCTGAATTCATGAGGAAAACCTCATTATACAATAATGCATCCATGTGAGAAGGAAACCAAAGGGTTCTTGAATAGCAAATGTGACGCTCTCTCAAACGCAGCGAGAGAAATGAATGCACGAGGGGAGGCAGCACGCTCAAGCTGACATTTCCAAAGCATTTATTTATTTTCGGTGGTTGTATCCCACCTCTGTTCCTCCTCACCACCTCCTCCTTAAATCTATCGTACTCTTCAGCCATGCAGCCCCCTGGTTCTTTCTCGGGCAGGAAAGACAAAAACATGACTGTTTCGTTTTGCAAAAAGTTTCAGGGCAATCGTGCGAAGGGAGGCTGACGGTAACGAAAGCGGGCGTTAACAAGGAGCTCAAGGCTGCGTTTAAACACCAAAAGAGGAAGTGGAGGACAAACACAGGCTAAGTGGAGGAAGTCATCATTACTTCTGGAGGGGGAGAGAGAGAGAAGAAAATCAGAGATAAACATACAGGGCTGAGTAGGAGTATGCCGGTATGTGCGGGCGTCTGACACAGGGAGAAGCAAAAAAATTATACTTAGGCTTGTTAGTGACACATGGAGATGACTGTTTACCAACATTCCCTACTAAGAGGCGTGATTCACAGTTTTTATTCATTTCAATGTAGCATGAAATCCAACTCAGCTTAGCACAATAACTTTTAAAATAAAAAAGACAGCAAGAGCATCTTTGAATGGGATGAATTGTACAGATATCTTTCACAAGAAGGAACAGAACGAGAGGACAATTTATTTTCAAGTACAACAAGAGGGATTATTTATTCAGTAAACAACATCAGTACAGTAAAATTGCACTGGAGTTAAACATTTTCATAAAGATCCTTCATACCGTTTTTACTTTCACTCCTTCTTTAGGGGTCTGTTTGGTGGTCAGATTGTAGCCGAGCATCTTACTAGCCAGCTCTCCAACAACAGCAGGGCTAAAAAAAAGTGATGTCAAATAAAAGTTTTTTTTGTTATTGCTGAAATATTAACTCAAAGGAATAATAAAGGAATTGAAGGAACAGTTCACCCAAAAATGAAAATTCTGTCATCATTTACTCACCCTCAAGTTGTTCCAAATCTGTATCAATGTCTTTATTCTAATGAACACAGAGACAGATATTTGGAAGAATGCATGCAACCAAACAGTTCTTGGTCATCATTGACTACCATAGTAGAAAAAATAGCGTTATACATTTCTTTGTTCTGTTGATATGTTGAAGAATGTAGGAAAACAAGCAGTTCTTGGAACATTTGACTGCCATTGTAATTTTTCCTACTATGGTAGTCAATGGTGGCCAAAAACTGTTTGGTTGCAAGCATTCTTCTAAATATATCTTTCTGTGTTTGGCAGAACAAAGAAATCAATAGAATTTGAGAAATTAACAGATTTGGAACAATTTGAGGGTGAGGAAATTATTTTTGGGAGAACTGCCCCTTTAAGGAGAGCTATTAAACATAATAATAAAATAAAGAAATAAAAAATATAGAGGGCTCTTAAGCTACGAGGACATTTTTTCCATTTAAATTCCATTAAAATTTGTTTTAATCTAACACAAAATAAAGAAATAGTGACAAGCAAACAAACTAAGCTGAGAAGCATAAACTAGCAATGCAAGACTAAATTTGGCGAAAATCTTTTGATACGGTTTATAATTTCATTTGTAGTGTACTGAAAGTAAAGCTGAAAGAGCTTTAGTCATTGTTTTAAATGATCCTGGTATCAAAAATCGCACTGTGCTCGTTTCCAAGATAAACATAGTAGCGTGATGTTTTTAGAGTTTTCTCTGGATGATTCTTTTCACCCTGAACGCAGAAGTACACTACGGTGACAGTGATACACGACTCGGGCATTCAGTCATAAATCAGCCCCTACTTCAGGAAATCACGTGGCTTTGTGCTAAAGTTTTTGAGATTGCTATATTTCACACGTCTCCTTCATTCTCAAGGGTTCTTGTTCACAACATTTTACAGTTTCTTTTACACTTCTAATTTCTTCATTGCTACCGAAACTGCAAACAACAGAGGAATCCATCATTCTACATTTCAAGGACACCTGAAAATGTTGAGGGCAGCGTGACAGTCTTCATTGTGAGAAACGCAGAGTGTCATGAGAGCAAAGGCATGTTTTAGAGTATGTTTTTGGGTTTGGGCAGGCACTTACTCTTTTGTTAAATGCACTCCTCCCTTCAGGCCGCTGTCGAACACTCCTTTGCCTCTTCCTCCAGCTAAAATTTGAGCTTTCAGGACAATTTCCTTCGCTTCTAAAGTGGGAAAAAAAATGAAAATGGGTTAGATCTTCAAGGTACTGAGGAAAATGGATTTGCTAGATGACATGTTATGGGTGCATATGCTCCAGACAGCTTATGAGATGCTTATGCGAACGATTCATGTTCGAATCATATAACCCCAAACATAACATACAAATAAACAAGCAAACCGAAATTTGAGTTTGCGGAGAGGACTGTGTGTTTTCAGCAGTAATTTGATTTCAAATATTACCCTGATCTCCAAAGGCATGTTTTATGACGCATCTTCCAGAGAGGTTAGCAATTTTTCCATTATTTCTTTCAAGGAAAGAACACTGAAATGAAAGCACAAGGCTGAGGAAATAAGTGTCATGAAGAATGTTGAAGTTCTTGATCGAAATAGTTGTGTAGAAATCATTGTATTGAATTTGGGGCCACATCGTGTAAAGTACCTTTTGTGTTTTTTTGTTTGTTTGTTAAACGAAACAGGCTATTATACATACACATCTATATACAGCTGTGGAAAAAGATAAGAGACCATTCATTCATTTATTTAGCCTGTCTAGATGCATTGTGTCCATTCCGGTCCAGTGTTTGTTGAATTTTAATAAAATCAAACCTCAGGAGTGACAAATACATCCAAAAACAATGTGAAAGACTGACAGTATGACAAGACACATGAAAACTGTGATAAAAATTTACATTACAATTTTTTTTTTTACTTTTCCTAAATACACATACAAATATTACTGTTGTATTGCTTAAAAGTTAACATGAACTATGTTATTTGCAGAATTTAAGATCTAAAAACACACAGCATCTTTTCTGTTATTTTAACCTGTTTTCTGAAGTTTTCCTTTACTGCAAATAAAAAAAAAAATTAGAAATTTGAGAGATATGTTGTTAGTAGTTTACAGAATGAAACAAAAATGATTTTACCTAAACACATACCTATAAATAGTACATTTTAAAACTCTTAATGTTTTCCACAGCTGTATGGAATGGAATTTGATCCATGTCACTTTTCCCCTAGACTAGAGTGTCATCGCTTTACAGGCTACAATAAGGACATAAATTGGCACATGGTATAATGACGTCAAAGCCATTAAGGACTTCATATGATCTTAAAACTGTCATGACTGTGAAATTTAAATGAGTTCAAGTTGAAAAAAAGTGTATTGCAGGCATCTGGAAATAAAAATTAAAAGTGAGAAATCTGTTCAACATCAGAGAGAAAGCAGCTACTGTACTAGATGTAAATGACACATACAGGAGGACATTTGAGATGAAAGGGGTAGAGGAATAATATACAGCTGTCCTTTGCATGATTTTCACATTTGAGAGGTGGTGTGAGAGCAAAAAACTTGAAAATAAAATGGTAGACCACAGCAACTGTTATTACACAAAGAAATAATTTCCCCATCTTCTCAAAAGAGGAAAAATGTGTGCCACCTCATGTGTCCTTCTTGATCGATGGCATCCACCAACACTGTCACTCTCTGAGCAGCTGTATGTATAACAGTGGTTAAGTTGAAAGGTATCAAACCGTTTATTTGATCCAGTTAATTAAATATGATTTATGTCAACACTACTGAGCAATTAAAATATACCGATTGACATATCCCATTTCTCAAACAACATTAAAATAAGACTGCCCGATTCATTCATTAAGCAACCTAGCGTACATTCATCCTTGTAAATGAAGAAATATCTCACAAAAGAAAATCAATAAATAATCGAGATCTAGTGATATCAGTATCAGTACCATCCTGGAACACTACTACAGCCAATTCAGAAAACCGTGCATAGAAAGAGATCATTTAAAAGGAAAATGCAAAGCAGCTGAAAATCTCTCCAATTGACTGAAGTCACTAATAATAGTGCGTATGTAAGGGATAATGTACAGGCAACCGGTTGTTATCGCAGAAATAAGCCCCTTCAGTGTGATCTTGTATCACACTGAAGGGGCTTATTTCGTGATAACAGCCAGCTGCTTATGCATTATCCCGCTTATTACACGGCTACTTGCCACATGAGAATATAACTGGACATGAAATGAGAATTTGAAATTTTATTAGCTAATTTTCCACGAGGAAAAGCCGTTTACTTTCGGTTTTAAGGTAAGATAGGAAGTTCAAATATCACGAACAGGCAATCTGGTTTAATCATTTGAAAATATGATGTCATATATGTAATTAAAAGACATATTTTTATTTAGTTTGTCAAAAAAACCCGCAAAAATGATTTGCTGCATCTGGGTAACCGTGTGTTATTAGTTTTGAGAGGTTGTTATCTAGGAATAACGAACCTGCAAATGTTGCAACTGGCCAATCAGAATCAAGCATTCCAACGAGCCGTGTAATAAGGAAAAGAGAACAAGAGGTCTGGAACAACACGACCTCTCGATCCTCTCGAATGTCTTTTAAAAAAAAATCTTTCCTTGCTTGAACACAAAACTTGGTTTATGCCTTTCAAGGGAGAACAACGGAAATGAGGTGTCCCAGAAATGTCCACAAAAAAAGTGTTGGCCTTAAGTCACTTTTTATATACTTTCTCCATTATGCCACTCTTTACATACAACCTTAGAGACATAACAGAAAATAATACGGAGAGTGAATTATTGCAAACGTGTTTACTGCATTGCCATGGCTCCAACCCAAGTCATTGCTAAAAAGCAGTTGTACTCTTCACTAGACTGTTGTCCTATATTGTGAATGTAAAAAGTTTTCACACCTTAAGTGCTGATTAAGACCCACTATCACCGCAACATTGCACACATACCACAACTCCTCCATTGATTGCAGTGCATACATAATTTATCACTGCCACACAGAGCTGATAACATTGATCATGTGTATGACCGTCAGGAAGAAGAATGCACAACTTGCAATACGAGAGATATGGAAGCCATTGGATCACTAAGTCCAAACAAAACAAGTGAGGAGCGGCTGGTGAGAGAGAAGCCTTAGCAGAACACCTCTTGTCCTGATTGGAGATCTGATAGTGTTAGACAGGAACACTACACTGCACCACATGAGACTGAGAGGAGTGCTACAGGAGACACAGATGAGAGTGATACAGAGAGAGGAGAACAGAGATCTACATGAATGTTCACTGCGAAACACTGACAGCTGGACTTTAAATGCTGCTCCACAGCTTTAGCCGAGAATGTATCGCTATTAGAGAAAACCTGTAAATGACAACGTAAACAGAATCCGATGGTTAAAGGTGATTTCCAGCACAGTCAGTGCTGGTATGTGAATTGTATAAAACAAGAAAGATTTTATAATTATCTTTACTAATGGGGATTTTTATGGCAATGTGCAAAGTGGCCATTAAATTTGGAGAGAGAGAGAGAGAGAGAGAGAGAGAGAGAGAGAGAGAGAGAGCGAGAGAGCGCGCACATATGACTTGACTATAATGATCAAATAAAAAAATACTTGTTCAAAAACCGGCCTCATTAGAGAACAGTAAAGATAATTTTGGCAAAGGCGTATAACAAAGTTATTATAGACCTACAACATAAATTAATGCATACACTGCTGTGGGAAAAACTAAGAGACTGCTCCAAATTTTAATTTAAGCAGCATGTTGATGTATTGTGGCCATTCCAGTCCAGTGTCTGTTGAATTTGAACAAAATCATACAAAAAGTCATCCAACTGCAACGTTGACTGACAGCATGAAACCTGTGATAAAAATCCAAGTTCACATAAAAAAAATGATGTTTGAACTTTTCCTGAATACATGTACAAATACTGTTGTATTGCTTAAAAGTGAAAATGAACTTTGAAAATGAACTCTTTGCAGTATTTGAGGTCTGAAAAATACAGAGCATCTGTTATTTTGACCTGTTTCTCCAGTTTATAATGCAAATAGAAACAATATTTATTTTAGAAATTTTGGAGAAATATTTTCAATACATTTTAAATTAATTAAAAAAATATATATTTTTAAATAAAATAAAAAAGACTTAGAAACTACCTCTTATTTTTTTCTGCGGCTTTATTTGCATTATCACAACTTAATCACTATCATTAACTTATAGCTCGTTTTTAAAGAAAAAAAGCACATCAACATTTCTGGAGTATTTCTCAGAGTAGGTATTTAAGCTCAAAAGTATTACTTAAGAAAGACTAAAAATCGTATAGCTGACACAGCCCTGACATCTATCCCTGGTCTTCCCTACATGTATAACACAGAATGTATTAAAACGCCAAGCACCGCATTTCCAGAATCTTTGTACATTATTTGCTATCCATCACATGTCAATTATCCTTAATTCGCCAGAGTAGAAGTGTCCCATTCCTTTCTCATAGATAAATGATGAGAGCTGCTAATTCAAAAGTGAAGGAAGCATGAGGCCTGTAGCTTTATAGTTTTACAATAAGTTTCTATATTTCATGCAACTTTTTCTATACCAACCACATTGATTCAGAATCAGATTCAACAACTCCATCACCAGAGTGACACTTGAAATGCCTTAAAAGACACTAAACTGGCTTTGTGATTGTTTAACCTGAAGCTACACATCAAATCACACCATAAATTGATTTATGAACTTCACTCAGGCATTTATTTTCTCCAGGAACAGCCTCCAGACATAAGACCTACAACATAAGAGCACATATTCCTTAAAAAGCTTAATTTCCTCACCACTGATTTATAAATACACACGTTCTATCTGACTCACTAACAATGACTAGTTAAAGCCATCGCGGAAGTCGCACAGGTGGATTTAGATTCACACAGCCAATCAGATTGCAGCTTGCCAATTTTGTGTACAATATGCATCAGACAGTACAGTATGTGAACGTGGGCATGCCATCGGAGAATGAGGCAGCCAAGTGATAAATAAGAGAAAACACATTTTCCCCCCTCTTGTAGGAGCAACAATAAAACATCATGTTAGGTAGTGTGGGCTGGCATACATTAATGCTTTGTCCAAGAAGACAGACAACACAGCTGGCAAGATACCTATATTGAAAACCTGTTTCAAAATGATTGACATCTTTTTGGTGAAAAGGACATTTTCTCTTTCCAAATGAAAAAATTCTGAAGTCTAAGTTCGACCAAAAAAACTACTGAAAACTATTTCTATACAGTAACAACTATATAGAAGTCATATGAGACTGTGGACCACAAAAACAGTCATAAGGGTCCATTTTTTAAACTGAGATCATCTGAAGGCTGAATAAAAAAATTGCCATTGATATACGGTTTGTTAGGATATGACAATATTTGGCAGAGATCTAAATCTGGAATCTAAACTTGCGAAAATCAAACTTTTGAGAAAAATCACCCTTAAAGTTGTCCATCAGAGGCACTGTAACAGGCCGTTGTTAAGAAGAAACAGGTTTGTTTTGACGCTCTAATAGCTTACCGCTGAAATGACGTTGTGGAGAGCAGATGAACCCGAAAGCATCAATTCTAAGCTTTACAAAGATACCAAACTTGAGTGGGTAATTTCCAAAGAAAGGCAGCAGCGAGTGAAGTTTGTAGACGTGTTTCTGGCCATTTTTGTTCACAATTTTGCTGCATAAATGCTGCACTCATAATAATAACGTTTGGATATATTTTCAGTAGGAAATTTACAAAATATCACAGAACATGATCTTTACTAAAAGAAAAATCTAGCATTTTGACCCATACAATGTAATATTTTGGCTATTGCTACAAATATACCCGTTCTACTTATGACTGGTTTTGTGGTCCAGGGTCCCATATAGATTTCTGCATTCAATTGACAATGTTAAAGGAGCCAGTCTTTTGCTGTTTTTGAGGCTTTGACTATGTTTTTTGGGTGTTTAACAATGGATGTTCATGTTTATAATAATTTTTTTTTTTAAAGTCTATTGTTCACCGATGTGCCTCTTCTCACAAAACGACTGGATTTCTTCCGGACTATATAAAGTCCCTCCTTCCGAAACACTCTGATTGGTAAAGGTGACCATGTCTGTCGTGATTGGTTCCCCGTTGTGTCTGAAGATGTCCCACCCATACCATATCAGCGAGCTTCCGCTTTTCAGGCTGATGTGATTGGTCGGTCCCCCTCTCAGTGCACGTGTATTTATAAGCTTTGGCTTTTAGCAATAAACAGTAACAATTGCGTGAAGTTCACTTCATCAGTTAAAAACATGCTGATCGATCAAAGTGTAATGGAGGTCAGCTAGTGCATGTGCAAACGTCAGTCTTTGTTAGAGATCGCACATTTTTTTCCTACTATGGCGAGAGAAATGACACCGGACTGATTGGCGTCAGAGCGCTTATGTTAATTAACACTAATAACAGAAGCGTTAGTTTTGCCTTTTATATTGGACCCGAGTTGGATAATAAAACAAGCAGATTGACCAGGAGACATTTGCAAGCAGGACTTCAAAAGACATTTCATAGAAGTGTTTTATAGGTAGGCTATGCTCACACACTCACAAACACACACACAATATTAGTGTATTACACAGAACAGCTTTCACAGCCGATGTTAAAGTCATGGAAGCTGTTATTTGACTGTTGGTTATCTTAGAATGTGTGTCGCTGAATTCTTATTACCAGCTGTAGGACTGTGATGAAAGCACGCAGCTCAGTCAAATGTTTACAATCCCTGATAACCAAACACTACTCCAGCGGCTCTTCCTCTTCTCTAAGGAAGACCTCGCCCCTTTTTTGGCGTATTCCTTTGGGAGGTTATAAAGCACTCGGAATAGTGACATCATGTACACGGGAAGTAAAGGGCTGTAGTCCGATTCTAGCCGTTCTATGTAGTTCTTGAAAAGCGAATTCTGTTAAAGACAATATCTCGCTTGGCACTGAACTTAAAGCTTTATCAGGTATTGTTTATGCTCTAACAGCAACATAACACACTAACTAAATGTTGAAAATGTGATCTCGGGGAATGTGGCCTTTAAATTATACAGATCAATGGTTTTGATGCAGTCTACTGATTCTTGTGCTAGATCTCTCTTTATCAGGAGAATGAGTTCTGTGAGTTAACACTTCTCAAGCATGAGCCAAATACTGTGCAGAGATGGGAGGGAAGAACAGCAGGCAGAAGTGATGGAAGTTTCTTAGATGCATTTCAATGCTTGGTCTGAATAGAAACAGATTTAGCAGGTGTTATTATACTGTGCAAAGAATGCGGAAACTCACTACTTCACAACACTGCATTGTGAAAACCTTGAGACGGAGACAACAAAAACAAATTAGAACCAGAATTAAAGTATTGCAAAGGATTGTAAAATACATAAAAATTTAAAAAGTAAATTTGTCAATTCATACAGTACAAGGATAAGAGATTTATGTCTGTTCTACTCTTGTGTCACTTACATAATACAAACAGAAACAACTTTGTTAACGTGGCATTTGTTTAATATACCGTTTGATTTGCTCAATAATTAACTGAATGCTAAATGAACGGTACTCATTTAATTCCGTGTTTCATTCGCATTACTGTCATTTCATCATTTAAAATGAATAAAGCATTAAAATACGCCTATGAGCCACAGCAGAAAATAAACAACCTAATGCTTATTGAAGTGAAACATTAACATTTTCTTGCCCCGACATAATGTTTTGCCCCACATGTACGATAAACAGAAAACATAGAGCTTACATGGAGCCACAAATATGTTTGAACAGTTTCAATGGCATCAAAAGTAATTGCAGTAATACAGTCATCCCTACGGCCTTGGAATCAATCATTAATGAACTTAAAGCTTATGTACCAATGACAGCAGTCAGAACATCAGAGCTAGGCGTTTCTTTCTGCTTCACCGTTTTCTATTTCCTGTGTGCCTAATGTCTGACTGTGGACATGACTGCAGGGTGAAAAACACAGAGGTGTCCTGTTGTTTGATATTCAGCGAGAGCAATGGGGCTACGGTAATGGGGTACGGTGTAGACCGACTGTATGGGTTCAGACAGCGGAGAGAGAACAGAGGGGAGTCAAGATCCCTTATGAGTGTTTAATACAGTAAAGTGGGTCAAGAGGAAGAGAAACATGCTAAAGAGATGTGGTGAGTTTGCCAAACATTAGAAAATGGAATATCTTGTGCTAACACAATTACAGGAGGTTGAGATCTGTGGCCAATACAGTTGCTGCAATTAGGGTAAATTACAGCAATATTTAAATTATACCCACACAATGGAACATAGCCAACATTAACCCTCCAAAAAAAATGTATCGCAAACATCAACGACTCAAATGCTGACCCCTGAGGGGTCGCTGTTTCTCACAGGCTCAGTCGAATTGGAGACCCAGACGCCAAAAAACTTAGGGGCTGTGTCCACCGAGGCATTTCTGCCAGCTGACGGTTTTCAAATGTTTCCAATGACAGCGCTGCGTTTTTTTAATCACCAGCACCTGGCGTTCTTTTCCGCAAGTTCAGCGTTTTTTTTACACTCTGGGTATCATAGTAATCAAAAATGCCGTTCAAGCACCCACTACCGGCGTTTTCAGCCACGTAAAGATTATTAAATTGGTCAAAATTGGTAAAGATTATTATAGTTGACTAAAACTACAACAATCAAAAATGCTTTTCTGTTTACTGAAATTAAAATAAATGTTCTAAGTATCTTCTATATGTTTATATATATGTGTCAATGCAATCTGATGAGAGAATTTTACGAGGTGGCTCATTCATGTGACTTTGTACTATCTCATTTAGTATGATTTGACTATGCCCCATGTGACGTTTAGGGGCGAAGTTAAAGTTGGCTTTTATCGTTGCTTGGCCACCTCATATTTGCCGTTGCGCCTGTGATTTAAGCTTTGGGTGGGTGGGCTTATAGCCACCTAGTAAAATATGTACGACTTCCGTTTAGAGAAATGAATGTATGCTAACACTTTATTTTATAGTGCCCTTGTTAGACATGTTACATGTATTTACTGTAGTATTTAATATAAATTTGGCATAATTACATGTAACTAACCCTAAACTACACCCTAATTAATCCTAACGCTAACCCTATAGTAAGTAACACAAGACACTTTAAATAAAGTGTAACCACATGTATATACACACGCGATATGTGTATTGAAAGTCATGCTGACTGACACGAAAAAGTGGGGAATTCGTGTCCATGAACAAATTTTGTGACCGTCACGAACTGCAATGAAACTAGGCTGTATATAGCAACACAAAATAAAAAAAAGAAATAATAAAATGACAAAACCTAAATTGCTGAAATTAAACCAAGTAACTAATAAAATGAAAAGCTCATTGTAAATTTTAAAACTCTTCTAAACTACCATTAAAAATAAAATAAAAGGTACTATCTACAAAATCAAATTATAATTCGGTGCTATAAAGTTCTATCTGCAAGAGCCAATCAGCACTTTGAATGCACACAAGAGGACCAATCAGGATCAGCTTTCTTTGTCATGTGACCAGACTCCTGACTATATATTTATAGACACAACATTAGCCAGCAGTGCTAGCTTCCCAATACTTGTGTTAACATAGACTCCCATAATGCAGTTAATGCCAAATAGTCAATAACGTCAAGAATCTTGATTACAACAATAAACATTATTATGTTTTTTCAGCCATACTCATCCCTAAAAAGTAATTTATCTGTCCACCTTCTGTTGATTAAACATTGATACGACAATTAGCACGGCCTTTTATGCTTAACTTGAACAAGAAAAAAGCATCCTAAAATATGAAATAAGTATGAAATGCAAAAACTTTAAAGCTCAATATCTCAAAACTACTCAGAAACTTAAAATTCCAAGGCAACGAAATATGCAAATATGTCTTTATGGGTTCTATATAATTTGTTGTCGGAGGACAAACTGTACAACAGATCCAAACAAACTCATGACCTGCATGAGGCGATGTGCCGCAGTGTTCTCCACCTCTTGACACGCTCGCCCGATTCACCCTACACAGAAACAAGTCATACCAGAACAATGATCCAGCTCTACCTCCATCTAATGATCCCTGTGTGCTTGAAAACAGAGCAGAGGTTGATAAGAGCGCCACTTCTCCCGTCTCAGTTTCAGTGTGTGTTATTTCAACTTCAACTGTCACTGTATCACGACAGCAGAGTTCTTGTTAAATTTATCCACCTGCTTCTTGTCGCAATACTTCATAATGATCTCCAGCTTCTTTCAGGGTGTGACCCATGTGCAACAAAGGAAGGAAAAGGCCGGAGTTTGAGTACTGCGTACCATTTAAAGTGTCTAGGGATGTGTACAGGTTACCTGGACCTCTCCAAGTGTTTTTAAACCGTACTGATATGAGACCACAGAGAGCCACACCATGCAGTAATATAAAAAAAAAACATTGTATGCTAATGTTTATCATTATTCATTGTTATCATGTAAATAAACCCTTAGTTTGCATTTTCCTACAGTAAACAGATCACGGATACAGGGAAGTGTGCATACAGTATATCATATTAGTACTGTACAGAAAGTAAATGTACTCCAGATTCTCATCTGTTCTGTATTATTGCAAAAGAAATCTGAATGTCCTTACCAGTAGCTGGATTTTAAAACTTTGTTTTAAATTCCTCACAAATGAAGTTAACAAAAACTAAATAGGCCACCTTAAGGGCCAACAAAATTCACCAGCCTGCATTAATCCAAGCCCAAAACGGCAAAACTGCCTTTAAAAATTATCTCTGTCTCTCACAGACCCTCAAAATAATATCTATTTTTAGTATTTCAGACTCCGTCTCTAAGCATTTTCATGCGTTTTCATCATCATCTCTGTTCCTATAGCCGTCTCGCTCTCCATTCTTTGCCCGTCCACGGCAACATCTGGCAACGAGAACATTGTGCCGCTGCAGGAAATGGCAAATCTGTTCACAGCGCCCTTGCACGTGGCACATTAACCTTACCTCAAATCTCACCCACCCACATCAGTCACGGCGAATGGAAATGCGCCGCTTGGATAGCATGTGAATACAAGCGATGTAAAGCTTGTGAGTGCGCTTGCCTGTGTGAAGGCGAGGTGAAATGAAATTTAAATTGCAGTTTGGTTTTGCACGGTGACAATAAGAAACTCATGCCAGAATGGCTTTTCCCAGGAATCCTGGTGGGTAATGACAGGAGGGAACTTCAATGTACCATCCGTCTCTTCTGGGCACTGAAATCATGTCTGTTCTGATGCATGCTGGGAACTTCGGGAGGACTGACGAAATGATACTGCTGACTAATCGAAACTTAAAGAATATTGATGTTTTTCTGAAGCTCATATTTACACCAAAGGCAACCCAAATGCCAGAGTATACTTGCTTCACAACTTACTTTGGCTGACTGACATGTTATTTCGAAAGCAGTTACCTACCAAGCCAAGGTGATTTTTCATGTCTGGATGATCAAGGCGAGGCATAATTGGTTGTTACTATAGTAAATAAACACGAGCCGAACTAATTTAAATGTCAAAACTTTGTTTCTGAAATCTTTGACCCGGCCGTACTCAAAGGCAACGCTTCCTGATCCTTCCGCGTCAATTCTATTGTCTATTTTACAAGCACTAACAAGATACAGATCGGTTAAACTTGGTTTGCTTGCATGGTAAACATTCATTTTCTGAGGAATTAATCCAAGAGAGATTGTACTGGCTCCCAAAAAGCATATTTCAAGCTCACCAAAAGAGGCTGAAGTAATTAAGTGAGGAAGGTTTCCTCAGGGAAGCCGTGGGGATTTCATTACCCTTTCTGATTCATTGTCCCAGCACAATATCAAACGGAATAAAGGGAGAGAGGAAGAAAACGCTGCCTTTCATTCGGAAGGCAGGCCGGCCATGATTGAGCTGGAACGACTGTGTAAATCCGGGTGCTGTCTCTGACCCCTGGCTAGCTTGCCGCTTTATTCCATCCTCTGGAACACTCCACAAGCTGTCAACACCCATGTCCACGTCAATCAACTGTGCTGTCGTATCCCTATCTTTCCTCAGTTCCCTGATAAAAAGCAAAGCAATTGCTCAGATTGAACCGACTCACACAGCAAGAGATGATGCCAAGAAACTGGGTGGAAGAACATCAAACTGTCTAAACAACTTCAGACGAATTCAGTGTTCACAACCAAAATGCAACAAATTCACAACAGTGGCTACTAGTTAGGCATGGGAGGGTTTACTGATAGTTGTGTTCAGGGTTTGAACTTAAATGTAAAGAATTTAATGGTTATTATGGGAATTGTATTGGTTTAAAGGGAAACTATAATGGTATCTACTGGTATGTGAATAAAGCCCAAAACACACTACAAAAAGGTGGTATTTTATAATGGTAATTTCATAATGGTATTTTAATGGTAACCATTAGAATATCTGTGATGGTATCTATTGAGTTTCTAAAAGTTTTTTCCAGCAGGGCAGCCAAGCAGGCTATACATGTTTAGTTACACGCCATTCAGAACCCTGCTGAAAAACCATAGAAACCATCTCAGTAATGCTTATATATTGCATTATGAGGCATTATAAATTCCTTTTTGTAGTGTCTTCTGGGCATTATTCCATTATTTTATGATGTTCTATTAGTTCCCATTTGCCAGATAACATCCCACCATTAGAAATTAATCACAACTCAGTAGACACCATTATAGTTTCCATTAAATCCAATCACCATTATAACCATTGAATACATTACATTTTCTATTTGGCAGGGTTCAGCAAAGTCACAGCTTAAATATAAATGTATTTATCCATAATTTGCTCCTTTCCTCTTTCATCCTCATCCTTTTAACTAAAATTGCATTTTAGGTAAGTCTTCACTATTGCCGCAATGCAAATGATCTACGTATACAATCTGAAATGCACCATGTTTGCTTTACAGGCACTTGTAGCTCCAAACATCTTTAATCACATGAGCCATACATTTCATGTGACTGGTAACTTCAGAGAAATTTTTTTAGAGCACTTCAAAAAATTATATTGGCAATTGACATGTTGTTAGAAAATGGTACTTACATTACACATAATTATAACCTCTGAATGGCAGTCAATCCTTTTGTTCAATGGTGTAGTTATGGCATCTAGAGTATCAGCAGGGGATAAGTGCTGAGTTCCTGCATGTTTCTGTAGTTCACTTGGCACAGCAATACGACAGAAGTCCAATTTCTTGGTTTGGATGCCAAGGGAACACATATATTGATAAAATATAAAGTTTAAATGCACTTTAAGTCACTTTGAATAAAAGCATCTTGCAAAAATGTAGCGAGTTTAACCTTATGATGATTCCTGATCCCACACCTACATAGTATAAATTTTGTGCAATGTCACAAAGGTATTATCTACTGAAACTAGTTTAAGTGACACCTCTGTCAGCAACAACACCCCGTTCATCTAAGGCTGCCAGAAAGCACCCGTTTTAAAGGAGGGATTTGTATTTACCTTATGTAGCAGCCTGTTGGAAAATAATACAGAACAAACGTGGCGTGGGAAGAGAACAAAAGCAAGTGTATTTTTCCATCTAAATTTGGCGCTCGATGGACCATGGAATACTTCTAATAAAACATGCAATTTAGAGCCCACATCACTAAAGTAATGGTGTCGCACCTTCTGCTTGTAGACGCTGGCAGCATTGAGAGGTCTGGGGGCGTGAGGTATGATAATGTGCCATGTGTAATATCAACGCAGCCCAGCCGTCAACAAACTGAAATTACATTTTGATTTGTGAGCTCCCTCAAACGCAGCTTGTATTCCCTTTGTGTGTATTTGTACAATAATTCGAAAGGCATTTTTAACAACCACTGCACAAATCATTTCTCCAATTACAATTCTTTATGATCTATAAACGTGGGGGCTCTTTTTGTTACGAGGAGACTTTTTGGCCCTTTTGAGAGCCTAAATTTTCCATTAGGTATAGAGGAGTACAATATTCGAGGTAATAAGCTGTCGTTTCCGGGGAAAATATGAATATACGTATATAGCTACTGGGACAAAGGGGTTCATAATGTTGGAAAAATGTGAAATGTGACACAAAGGCCAGTGATATTAGTCTTAATGTGTATGGCTGTAGCTGAAGTATTTTAAAGAGGATGAATATTAAGTTTTCTATGATAAAATCTCTGCAAACAGTACGCTGACAGCATACTAATTCAACAACCAATTGTTAAAAAAAAACAAAATTACAAAACATTAGAACTAACTTGAACAATGAGCAATATAGTTTTCAGCATGAATTAATCTTTGTTAATGTCAATACAATTATTCGTGTTAGTTCATGGAGCATTAACTGATGTCAACGTTTAATAGTCAAATTTTATTGTTAAATGCTGAAATTAACATTAGGTAAGATGAATCAAAGCTGTAGAAGTATTGCTCATTGTTAGTTCATGTTAGCTAATTCATTAACTAATATTAACAAATGCAATCTTATTGTAAAGTGTTACCATTTAAATACAAATTAAAATCGGTGACTAATCAACTAGTCAGTTATTTGATGAATAGTCAATGATTGTTACCTACTATTGACATGAAAGCACTGGACACCATAAGCGCTTTTTATATACCCCTTTTATCCGAGATCAGATAAAGCAACAGTGACGAACAGCTCTGTGCCAGAGAGAGCCTATCAAAGACATTCATCAAAAATCAATGACAGACCGAGTGAAAATGGAAATAAAAAAGCCATCATATATAATGAAAGAAAATAAAAGCCATCATAAATGAGTACATTATCAAAGAGTCACCCCTGTCAGTTGTGAAAAATCATTTAATACAAGGGAAGATAAAGGATGTTAAAAAGGAGATGGAGGCTTTTGTGCCAACTGCATAATGTTACAAGAATGTTTAGTTAATAGTCAAGCTATTATTATTAAGGTTGACATAAGCAATTTAAACCCATAAAATGTCTGTACTACCTGACAGACATCACTGAAATGGGTGTCCTGAGAAATCACAGGTGTCTGTGTGACAGCCCAGGGCTGCAGCAACGGCAGACGAGAATCTGTGTCTGTCAATCATCTTACGTGTTCAGGTTAGTTGCCTTATCCAGTGGCTTAAGTTAAGAGGATGGCAACGGTAACGATATGGTTTTGTTTGTACTTTGTAAATGCAATATTTCTTAGGTTTGGAAGCCAGCACAATGAACATTTTCAACATTTACGTAAGAGCGCAAAAATCGTACAATCTTAAATTTAAACCAAAAGAAATTCAGTCATTACAGTAATTAGCTTAAAGGAACAGTTCACCCAAAAATGAAAATTCTGTCTTTATTTACTCGCCTTCGAGTTGTTCCAAATCTGTACAAATGCCTTTGTTCTGATGAACACAGTTCATATATAGTTCAATACTATTTTAGTCAATGGTTTGGTTATAAGCATTCTTCCAGATATCTTTCTCTTTGTTCTGTTGAACACACAAGAAGATATTTTGAAAAATGTAGGAAAGCAAACAGTCCCGAGGCACTTTTGACTACCCATTGTAATTTGTCCTACTATGGTAGTCAATGGTGGCCAAGAACTGTTTAGTTACAAGCATTCTTCCAAATATCTTTCCCTGTGTTCAACAGAACAAAGTAATTTATAAAGATTTGGAAAAACTCGAAGGTGAGTAAATAAAGACAGAATTGTCTTTTTTGGGTGAACTTTCCTTTAATATTATCCACACAATTTGCATCACATGCAAGTTATACAGCAATATATGTCTGAAAAAAGACATTTTATTGCACCGGAAAACAATATGTAACGCAAGAAATCATGATGCATCTCATGGGGGGATGGCAGTCAGCTCCAATCTCTGTTCGACACACTCTCAGAATAAGGGACGACTCAGCAGATGGTGTGTATGCAGTAGAGTAGAGGGTCGGTGAAGAGACATATGGTGCGATGCCACTGATGGAGAGCTTTGAGTGGAGAGGTGTGAAAGAGTAGATGCTTTGAGGTCCTCTGAGAGCTAAAGCTGATGATTTCACCACAACTGGACTACGGCGATGGCATGGCAGCAACAAATCTAGACACCTACTGCGTCAATTGTTGTCTCAAGAGCAACGTGTCGTTCTGCACGCAAATCACAGGTTTCATATGTGTGAAACTCTTAGAGCTGTGATATTAATGCTGTGTTTTTTGGCACATTCCTTTAGTGTCTGATGCATAGAAACCCTTAAAGTGACAGTGCACCAAAAAAATAAATCTGTTATATTTTATTCACCCTCAAGTCATTCAAAACCTGATTATGACTCTATTATTGATATTTTGAGAAATGTCTAAAAATGGTTTTGTGTCAATGGGGGTCGATGTTATTTGGTCACCGACATTCTTCAAAATATCATATGTTGTGTTCTGCAGAAGAAAGAAAGTCATACGGGTTTGGAATGACATGTGGGTGAATAAATGATGAGAGAAATTTCATTTTAGAGTGAACTATCCCTTTAAGATCAATGAAAGTAATGTTCACAATGATATCAACGTGACGGTGTACTGTCAACATTTAGGCCAGATCTGTGAAACTGAGGACACTTGGTATCCAGGACAATAAGAAACATCTGACAGATATAAAAAGGATGACAACCTCACGTCTGTGTAATAGTGTCATGATGAAAATGGGGCACAGGTGCGGTGTCCTTGAAAAGTCTCGAGGCTTCGTTTTTCAGAAAGCGTTGCCCTGTTAATTATTCCCCATAAAGTTCAAAGCGGTCTGTGTGATTGATAATGCTCTCAATCTGGACGATGTGAGAAAGCTGTTAAGAAAATATAATCAGCTGAAGATAAAGCATCGAGAGTCGATTTTTCCCTCGACGAAATGACTTCCTTGTCAAAAGTAGTTGCAAAAGTAACTTCTGTCACCTTCATCAAATTTTCCCATGAGGCCACTATCAAAGTGTCTTCTCAAAGTTGCCTTAAATTGTCAGAGCAAACCGTAAATATGGAGAGCCGAGTCAAGGCCCTCTGCATTATGGCACATACTTCTGCCTCTTTCTTTCCCGGGGTTGTTGAATGTCAAAGTAATTGAGTATGCCGTCGTAGGTTGACATACAAAAGTTACAGCCTCTCTAATAAGGACACATGAGACTTGAGTGCCATGCATAAACCATTGCGGTTTACTTTGAATATTCATACCTCTCTGAAATGTATTAATACAGCTCTCTCCTGTTAATTGATAATCTGACTCTCTTCTATCTGTCATTTCAAACAAGCTCAGACTCCTGAATTAATGAGCGAAGAAAGGGAAACGAAAGGTTTGTGAGAGAAGCGCATTAAAGAAACAGATGTAGAGAAACAGAAAGTAACAGAACGCCTGCAGGGCTTAACTAAGCCAGACTTTGGGATTTGTTTGTCTGTCTGGACCAAAGAGGTCTACAATACCTGGAGATCAGGATATGTTCTTTCTGTTCATCTCAATGGCAGTTGCTTGGTTTGGACAGAACAAGGTGGAAGTATGCGAGAGTCACTAATGTAAATGTAAATTCTCAGAAGCTTTAATGGAGGATGCCCGCCCGAAATAATGTCTTAATGTAATTGAACAATTTAAAAGTATTAATTAGCATGGAAATAATAATATATAATATATTTAAGAAATGTATATGTCAATTAAAAGGAAGATAATTGTGAGAGTTAACTTTCATGTACTATTACATTCTTTTTAAAACGTGGACGTATGACATAGTATTTCTGTGCTCGATACATTTATCAGCGTATAGGTTTCGGAAAGTTTTTTTCGAACATGACAAACCGTTGATAAACAACTTTTCTTAGTCCCTTATTGGACCGTTCTCCCGGAGAATGCGTCAACCAGCCGGAGCAGGAGAGAGAGAGAGCACTGGGTTCGCAAAGTTCAGCTGTGTTTGTTTGTTCACTGCATTTCCGTGAGGAATGTTATATGAACAGTGGATATGACGCTGGATTTGAGGATCGTTTGAAACTGAAGGGTGCGATACTTTTCTGTAAATCTTAGAGTTATGGCCACTTTAAAAAAGAAAATAAAAATACTGAAGATATCTTTTATTTACCATAGCATTGGAAAACATTGACAATTCACAACAGACATCATTGGAGAATGATGCCTACATTTTAGAATCAGATGGTGTAGTAACATGACCAACCACCAGGGGCTAACAGGGCCATACTAACCAAGTACACCACAGATAAGGAGACAGAAAGAAACGGTTGAATTTTTCTCAATCTCTGCCTTACAGAGCACAGTCCAAGTAGGGCTGCATAATGCAGACGGTGAGAAAACCATTCTGGGACATTCTAGAGGACAAATCCATCAACATTTACCCAGCAGATGTATCTGTCAACAGGAGCTAAAGGAGAAACAAAACAGGCACAAATAATTCATCTTATTCATTGGACCAGTAATATCTGAGCAGGGCGAGAATCAGGATAGAAAAGCAACAAAGTAATGATTTACATTTGTTCTGCTTTCATGTCTGAAAAGCCCTTTTAAATATAGGGGTTATACTAAAACCTGCTTCCAAATGCTTCACGACCCTTTTCCTACCCATAAAATGTCTCTTTGCAGAAGTAAATACACTTATTTATAGGTGTTGAAAATTCTCGTTTCCCCGAACACCCCTCCAAAAATAAGAAGCCCTCTCCAATTCCCAAACCCTTCACTCTTGGGCAGATCTCTTCCTCTTAAATAGGACGAGAACACGCAGGAGATATCCTGAAAGACTCCTTCTACGGATGAGCTGTACTACGGTCCTTTCATTGATTTATTGCGCCGTCTCAGTACGTTGGCAAAAAGTCTCCACCTTATCGTCCAATCAGAAGTCAGCGGCAGCATATTTTAGCTATGCTGCGTGACCCCACTCTCACCATCCCTCTATCTTTCTCGCCCTCTTTCAAACTCACTTCATCTCTCGTCCTCTCTCTCATTGTTACTTTTGTGTGTGTGTGTGTGTTTTAATGTGCACGCGTGTGTGTGTTTTGGCAGCAAGCGGAGCTGCATAATCGAGTGGAGGTTGGTGACTGATGAAGGCGGCATCAGACTTGCCTCTCTGACAGTCAGATTACTTAACGGCACAGGGGGTTGTTTAAAATGGACAGCCCTCCTGCCTCCCTGCCAAACACATGGCACACTTTGGGGACAGGTGTGGGATCATTACCGCACCGGCCTGCAGTCGGTCAACAAATAAAGCAAAAATATCAACAGAGTGAAACCCTTTCAAGGCCAGATGCTTTTCTTTCATTCCTTCTTTAATGTTTCTTACTAACGTGCCACCTGACAGTTTCTTTCTGTTTTTCTGGAAAACACACTAGTCTGTGCTTTGTCGCATGGGCTGCTGGGTAATAGTGCACTGTGGAATCCACCCTATTGGCAAAAAGTTGTTTGGAATGACAAATGGGACGAAAGCTAATCGTGCGCAGTGGTTTTATCTATTTTCAACAGTTTGATTTAGGAGGAGGCAGGTTATCTGAATAGCCGCATTTTTTTAGTGAGGTCAGGGCCACGTTTATAGGAAGCGCGTGATTGGGCAACAGTAGCCAGGTTTTCCTTACAGATTGAAGCAAAATTTATGCAACTTATTTTCTAAATGTCGCTAAAAAATGAAATAACAGCATTTACCTTAAACAATGTTATATAACTGAAATGCAATTTTTTCATCTCGCATTAAGTCATTCCGTGCAAACTAGGTTTTATGGTAGGTTGTGAACCAACTTTAGAGGTGCATACCGCTACCTACTGTGATGAAGTGTGAAGAGAAATGTCGGTAGCACTTTATTTTACAGTCCTGTTTCCCATGTACATACTATGTACTTATTACAGTAAATATAATAACTGGGTAATAACTAGGTACTAACCCTGAACCTACCCCTAAAACTAATACTCATACCATGTAGTTTTTTTTTTTTACGGCTTAGTACTTTCTAAGGTAAGTACACTGTAAGAACACGTACTGTAAAATAAAGTGCAACCGAAATGTCTATTTATATCCCTATATTCTTAATATAAGCCCACTGTTCCTAATAAATGTCCATACTGCACTCATTCATTTTCCTGCATTTGGACTTTCATAAGCGATTAATTAATGATTTAATCATGATTATATAGTAATTGGCGAAAAACCAGGAGTACACTTACTAGTGAAGAGCAGGTGGTGCTTGATAAACTCAAGTCTGTAACAGTAACATTTTATACGCTTGTGTTTGACCAGAAGTTTCTGTCATGCCTCATTTCCAGATTATAAGTCAAAAATATTTATAAAATTATAATAATAAAAAAGACTGGAATAAACTAACAAAATGACTAATAAAAACTTAACTTGGAAATTAAGCCATATTTTTATTAAATTCATATTTATTAATGCATATATACTTAAACTT
Organism: Triplophysa siluroides; assembly: GCA_006030095.1. Classification (NCBI taxonomy): domain Eukaryota; kingdom Metazoa; phylum Chordata; class Actinopteri; order Cypriniformes; family Nemacheilidae; genus Triplophysa; species Triplophysa siluroides. The sequence continues at coordinate 7,562,316 of VCII01000314.1, read as the reverse complement.
TCATATACTTAAGTACTGTAATCATCAAATAACCACACAGACTAAAAAAATCTAATGCAAGTAAAAATATCTACAACAAACATCTTCAAAACAAGTCAAATTTACTTGTTATTTAAATAAAATAGCAAGTATTAAGATATTAAGATATCAATGATTATATATTTATATAATTTTTCCATCCACAACTCGAGATTGTTAAAAAAAAAGAAAGTGCGTTACTTACATTCGAAGCTTGTTTAAAAAATATTTTTATTTATACATTTATTTTTAAAGGGATAGTCCACCCAAAACAAAAAATTTGGTCATGAATTAATCACCCTCACTATCCCTATAAGGTCAGTTCGGCACTAAAGGCAATTCATGGCAAACTCAGTCATGGTTTCACAACTTTACTTATAATCTTATAATAAAAAATACACACACTGATTAACAAGTAATTTTTGCAGCGCAACACTTTTTAAACGTATCACTGCAGTGGATGCGGGTGAGCAGGAAGCAGTAATGCGCAGAGCTGAGATTGAGCTGTCAGCTGAATTGCCGCATGGGTAAGTGGACCTAACTGCGGTGCGGCGTTTTTGCACTGGGGAGAACAGCTCACTTCACTATCGCAGTCAGAGAAATCCTTCACGTCTCGCTTGGTCACCTCGTACATGTCACTCGGCCCAGGCCGTGCCCTACCCCACCGGGAGCAGGATGGACCACTGAATGTGCTGGGCTGGAAATGCCATCTCGGAGTACATTTCCAAATAAAGTTTAAAGAGGATGTCGTTGTCTTACCTTCGCGGCTGACCTGAGAAAGCACTGGGGTTTCTGAATCTAATTGACAAAACCCAAAAGAGTATTTGAATGGAAATATTTTGCCCCACAAAGAACTAAAGCGGAAGGCTGCGACATGGCGCACTAAAGCCCATTTCTGTACAATGAAATAAGCTTGAGATTACAGCTGTGACACCTAACACGGCGTCCAGTGTGTCACGCACGTGAAACTAAAAGCCTGGCACTCGCCAATATCAGCTCACCTCTCGGATTTAGCTCCGACTGGATCAACTGAGCAGAACTTTCTGCTGTCAAAGTCCATAGCAATGGCTCAAATGAAAAGATGTGTGTCTCCACAAACCAAATTTCACATATTTGGATAGCAAGCAATAAAAGCGCATGAGAGATGACAACGCATGCATGCATGGATGAAACATCAAGGGAGCACCAAACCATGCAAAACGGAAGAAAGTAAAGAAATATGAGATGATCTTCGGTTCTGTTGACCCCTGAAGGCACATCCACCACAATAAATGAAGCGAAACATGAATGCAATGTATGCTGGCCACAGCTATCTTTTTCATTGCTTAATTTTGGCTCTCTTTATAGCGTGGGACGTCTGATCTCCGCATTAAGCACCAATTGAGTTAACAGACAAACATAACCTCATTAGCATGTTATCAATGAAGTGTTATTCATTTAATCACATTGTCGCCTATCACTCAAAAAGCTATTAAAGGCAACTAAAAAAAAAAAAAAACATCACTGCTGTCAGTGAATTCTCCGCAGTGTGTTAGATACTTAATAGGGAGCTGTTTGGAAATACTTACTGAGTCTCCGGGCAGCTTCCAGGGCTTCAGAAGCAGTGCCAGCCACCAAGAACCGCTGCACGGCCACGCCACTGTCCTGCATCAGCTTCTTGCTCTGGTACTCCTGCAGGTTCAGCCATCTTCTGGGGCTCACCCTCGCCAACTATTAAAAAAAGACGGATCACGGTGTTATTAACACTGAAGCAGATCAATGGTGCACATTTCCTGCTATGGATACAAGGCAATAAACATTTAATTTATCAAATAGACTTTTTAGGCATTCATTGTATCAGAGCAGATTCAGGGCCCTTCATTCTTCGTTTCCTTTTAGGGTTTCTCAACCTTACAGCTTGCAGCTGGTTTAATACTCACACGTACATTCACAGTCACGTCCTTCGATGAACATTTAAATGCGATAGTTAACAATAATCCATAAGACGCTTATTAAACAGACAATTTCCCATTATGCACTACTGCAGAATCACACTAAGACGGGTTATCAGAGCAGCACTGGCTGTTGAGGAGTCTACCGGTGCTAAATGCAGTCAAGCACCTGATTAAGTCATGCTTATGAACAACTCTCTATGGCTTCTTCTAATTGAGCGTCTTAGCGTCTCTATGGAAAATAATGAGAGAGCCTACCAAAGCTGGAAGCCTGTGAAAGAACAACAGAAACGTACACTAAAAAGTGTACAACTCTCGGAAGTGCACACTACAAAATACCAAATCCAGAAACACAAGGTGCAGACACAGAACGCTCACTAACTTCCAATCCACTGGCTAACTTAATCTCCGGTATGAGTTGAATGATGCACTGCTCTCATTCTCTGCAGGGTTCCTCTTTATCATTCACTAGCATACATCATAGTGTACCGAGCGCTGGGCTACACTAAACTAAGTAAAGTATGATTCATCATATCATTGCATTTGATGCTCCCATCACATTTCTCATAACGCAAAACCGAATTTAAACGGATATTCTCGGTAGGTTAAGTCAAAACTTTAATATTGCAGTGACAATACCATTTTCTGACATTGCCTCTATTGTATAAAAAACGCTCCCTTACCAAGAGCAGAAGGTCAAATTTGTCACAGCCTTGTTTAGGCCATCATATAACATGGAATAAGTTGTCTGTGTAATATCCAACATAGAGTTTTATAATAAAAAGCGCAGAAAAGTTGCATGATGTTACAATATAAGGGTAAAAAAATATGGTAACCAGGGCCTGATATAAACTTTTTTTGCTCACCGGCCACAGTGGCTATTGGTTTTCAAAAGTTACTAGCCACTCAGCGTTTTCCCTGGCCACAATTTTGTTGCTGGGAAAATATTTAATTTGACAAAGTTGACATTGAATTACTTTATTAGACTAACATTATTGACATCGTATTACTTGATTAGAATAAAATGACTTAAAATGACCTTCATTTTACTTGATTTAGCTAAATTTAAAACCTTTTCAAATGCAAACTGACACCCGAATATAACGGCTTTATTCAACATGCTGGCATTGAAACCAACGGACTTTTCCGTTAACTTCATCACGAGGACTTGTGTGTCGGTAGTGTGCATTCCGTTGACCAAACACTGAGTGCAGGGGAGTGCTTATGGGAGTTGTAGTTTCGTAGCGTCAAATTGAGCATCGTTTATTATTTCGCATGACTTTTAAGAATACTACAATAAAAAAAAGAATATTCAACCCACCAAAATGGCTAGTGGGAGTGTCTGTCTTACTGGCCACAGCTGTTAATGTCAAGCTCTGATGGTAATCATTTAGTACTCAGTTCATTAGGGCTGCTTGTTTATGACAAAAACATAATTTTTTCGGCCAAAACTAAGATCACGGTTAGTTACATGATTACTCGCTGAATTTTGAACATTAAAAAATTAATAAACAACTTTTAAAATGTAAAAAAGCTGAACCGCCGTAGATTCTTCAAAATTGAATGCGGCATGATAATTGTTTCACCCCCATTGTTTTGTTTTGTAATTGATAGAAGCCAAAATTGACAATTACGATTAATTATGATTAATTGCAATTAATTGCATAAATTGCACGATTAATTGCACATTAATATGACCTGTGTCATATAACCCATTTCTCCCCAGCAGTTTCCTTTTCTTATTTCTACTGTCTCTCTCAATGCAAAACTGCCTGTCCAGAAACAAAAAAACCCACAATCTTTAACATTTTGAGTGTATGAGGGGGATGTGCCCATCACCATTGCACTTCACAGCTAAGTATACAAGACCACTGTCAGCTTTAAAACATCACCATTTCCACAGTAAGGTATTATTTTTCTGATTTGGGTCATTTCTAATGGCCACAGTCACACTTAAAAGCATTTGCAGATTTTTTTACTACTGTAGACGCATTTAAAACAGGAAACAGCTCGCTGTTGTACGAGCTAGCCTTTTGTTAACATACCTACTTATAAACAGTTCAGCGGAAGGAATAAAGTGGCATCACAAGCAAATAAATCCAAGTTCATATTTCAGTCGCACAGAAACGTTTCTAATGCTCTACTTAGCATGTGTGTGGTGAAATGTGACATGGCTCTTGAAGTGTGTGAGTGCATGTTTAATTACATATTAAAAGCTTTTTATTTACACTTTGAAAGGAGAATGGTATTATTTGACTGTTTAGGGAATATTGAGCTTTACTGCTCACTTCTTTTTTATTATTTCATATGGGAAATAAAAGTTATGTTTTCTAAATAGACCATACTTTTCCATCATTAAAGAAGCATACTTATCAAGAGCAAAGTTACTGAAACAAAAATGAATAAAAAGAGGAGGATCAGGGGAAAAGGCACAAAAATGGAAAGTAATCATGAAAGAATGAGATGGAATAAGACATGAATGAAATTAAAACTTCAGTTATCTGATAATGCAAAACTGTCCAAAACCGTTCAACACTTTTCTAACTTTTCTTAGGTTGATTTCACATCGTTCACAATATAATGACGCTATGTGGAAAATAGTAACTTCGAACAGGGCATCATACAAAACAACACAGTATAAAGGATGCAAGATAGAAGATGTGTCACAAATGACGAAAATGCTTGCTACTATTCTCACTGAAACTCAAAGTCAGATCTATACTGTTCAAACTAAAAACAAGGGATTTTAGTAAATGACAAAAACAGTGCAAAAATCATCCTCATACACACACTCATGCAGTCATATGTCAATCAAACACAAGAGAAAACTGTGACACCAGATGCCAGTTGTCAGGTGTTTGAACAGCTAAATCTGGAGCCTGATGACAGAAATATATACGTTAAAATGATCAACATCGAAGCCTGGATCCCAGGCGTTGATATTTGTTATTCTAACAGTTATATTTTGGTTGCTTCTGTCTGTCAGGTGTCATCAGTGTTCCCGTTTCCCAACCCGCTTGATAAACTGGACCGCAGAAGTGCTGAAAGAGCACCATGGCAACCTCTTCACAAATGTGAGCAGTAATTGTTTTCTCTTTCCCCATCTTGCTATATTTAGCAGGAACCCACTGTGTGGGTTTACAGGTTATTAGTTCAATCAAGGGCAAAAGCAGGTGGAGGTGGAGCTGGAGCGTGAGGCGGGCTGCGCTGGGCTTCGGGTGGGAGCGGTTGGGGAGGGGGGATGAGTTTGCGGCAGGTGTCCGATCTCCCATGAGACTCTGCCTCAACAGTAATTATCTTCATCAGCACTCTGGAGACACAGCAGTTAAATACCTACACACACAAACAACCCTAACACACACAAGGGCAGTCAGGCTCAAAGACAGAAAAACAAAACACACGCTTAAACAAAGATGTTTAGGTATCGCGACGTAAAAAACACATATGCACTTCAAGTAAGACCACACATGTGTACGGACAAAAACAATCTCATCCAGAATAAAAGTTTGTTTACATAATTTATGCCTGTGTACTGTGTATACTTATTTTGTATTTATAAACACATACACTTACACATACATGTATATATTTAGGAAATATAAGCATTGTACAGTACATGGCATGCATGTGGACAGTACTACATTTGTATGTTTAATTAATGAAATTATACACGTATATATCTTAAATACATGTATGTGCTTATAAATGCAAAATAAATATGCACAGTACACAGACATAGATTTGGTAAACACAAACTTATTCTGGATGCGATTCATTTTGCGTGATGTATTTAATAAATCAATCCATCAGCAGCTAAAGTCTAAATTAAAAAGTACCCTTTCAAAACCGTGGTTACAGAAAAGCAGTAAAAGCATCCCGACATCAACATAAAACCCAATTTCTTAACTTTACCCATGAACAGTCAAGTCAATATTTTTAAACTCGGAGAATGAAACACATTACAGAGTCTGCAATACTTCTGGTGAGAGTTTTGCTTACGGCAAGCTTGAAGCGAAAACCATGACATTATGCAGTGATTGTTAAATGTCAAAGAATGACAATTCAAGGTAAAAAAATGGAATTCTCCATTTCTTCTTCCAAGTCATTCTGTGTAAAATCTGTTCAATGCTTAAAACAGTCCTGAGAGTTTTATCATCTCATCATTCAGCAACTCAACTATGGCATTGTAGATATAAGCTTTAATAGCATTAGGAATATGGTAATTACTTTAGTGTCCCATGTAATTAATTAACACAATCACTTAAGTAGCTTTACAGAATATCCTGCCTTAATGTCTTAACGCCTCCAGTGAGCAAGCCAAGGCAAATAACTGAGGCAAATAAAAAACCCTAAGATATAAGAATAATTCAGCTGTGTATCTGCGTTCTGTTCCATAGATATGGTCTCCATCTACCCGTCTATTTTTAAACATAAGGACCGGTCCTGTGTAAGCAGCCCACCATTAATTGTTTAAACCACAATACCACCATAGCAAATCAGAAATGTAAAGATGCAATCCATTAATGCCTTTATATTGACATGATCGCTCTTCGAAAGATAAAACTGCATAATTATGCATTGCATAAAATTGTTATACTTGTCGGTTATTACGTCTAATTTACATTTTCTGACTGAATGTTTCTCCATTCGGTTCTTATCCTTCCACCAAACATTATGCTGAACAGATAAAGATTTTTTTTTTTAAGTACACAATATTTATTAGTCATTGTCATTTTGAACATTACTGAGACTGTAACAAGACTGCATTAAAGGTACAGTATATGATTTTTTATATTAGTCACTTAAAAAAAATGAACTTGGCTATTGCAAAAAAAATATATGGTATAAGTTTGTACCATATCTCACGGCTAGCAAAGCAAGCCAAAACTTTATGCATTACGGCTTTTACGATTGTAAAAAATAGAATTTTAGGTCAGCAACTAGGTCAACAAACAAAGATAGATTACAGTTTCACAGACTCAGAAAGCACAAAATGAGAACGATAAACTATACCAGAATGATCCAGAGAGTCCCTGTACACATCACAATGGCTCTGAGGAGGTCCAAACCATTGTCTATTCAGGTTAGTAGTATAAGAAAGTTTACACATGCCATTTCATCTAAAGAGCGTATGGTCTAAAGCGCAGGGCGCAAGTGCACTTAAGGCGTGCCCGAATCCTCTTTTGCTAGTTTAAGGACGGGAAAACGGTCAGAGCACCAAACGCATGGTCTAAACGGGTTGTCCCTATTCTCTTAATAAGTCATGGGTGAGTTTTGGGCAAAACGTGCAGTAAACCAATAGTCTCATGTCCTATTCCCTATTAGAGCCAGTTGTGCTCGCGGCATGGCGGATTCGCTATTTAAACGGCAGAATTTGCAAAAGCAAAGACTGGACGCATATTACTAACGCACTCTTTAAATAACCAAAAACATATTGCGCCATTGACTGACCAGGTTTCAGTTGGCTTTTTCAGTTGCCTCAAAATAGCAAGGCGCCAACAATGCGCGTGCGAATTGTCATGTGACTGAGCATATGAGAAGTACATTTTCCAGGTTCGCAGGATTACAAACTCATGCCTACATCGTGAATCTATGTTTGTCCGAATGCATTTTTTAAGTTTTTTCACCGAGGAGCATAATAAGACAAGAGTTGATGTTTTCCATTACACTCCTGTAAGTGTCTGGCAACTCCTGTGAGCGTTGAGTCTGAGGAGGGGCGGGGAAAAACCCTCGCCAATATTTTGAATTTGGACTGCGATTCCAAGCTCAACCCATAGGTGTCAATGTTACATACGGCTCCTTTAAGGAAAACAGTTCTGGGGCAGCTTTGACTACAATTTTGTCTACCCCAGAAATCTCAGTTGCTAACATTCAACAGAACAAAAAAATATATTCAGGTTTGGAACTACTTGAGGGTGAGTAAATGATGACAGAAGTGAATAAAGAAAGTTCATCTCTTGAGCCATCTAGACCAACCCAACAATTCTGAAGCAACCTTATTTACTGACCTAAACCAAAAAACATTGCTTTTCTTTAAGGTTTGAATCCTTTATTAGCATTGAAAAAAATAGCATATCTGGATCCTTTGGGATGCCAGATGTCTCTTAAGGACGTGGTGCCCAAAGCAGATCTTGACTTATCGGTTGTCCTCACACAAAGGTGAGAGGACAGAGGAAAGCTGTGGCAGCAGTTGCATCAAATTCTGCAGGCTAGCAGATGCTCCGCAAGGCCCCTACAACAACTTAGAAAGTCGGGCACAAAGTTAAGGGGCTACAGAAGGTTGCAGATTCTTTGTATTTCTCATCAGGACTCATTCAATGACTAACAAAGAGAATTCTAATGAATTATACAGCGCAAAACACAAGAACTCATTTTACTGCATTTTTGTGCTTGTATCTTCATTGTTATGTCAGCGATACCAGTGTTTCCCCTACCAGTACTTTAGGGGGGCACCCCACCCCTCCCACGGCAAAACAAGTATATTGTGTTTAAGGTTACTTTTCCTATATAACATGTCTATACCTTGTTCTCATGTAGAAACAAACTAAATAGCATGATGTTATTTATCTTATTTACATGGCGGCATGTCATTTCGGCCTTTACAATTCTCCCAAGTTCCGCCCGATGCAACCACACACACAGATACGTACGTGCACATACACAGGTAAGCACACTCCCGCCAGCGGAGCGGACAGAGAGCGCTTATGGGAAAATATGTTGCATCAACCACATGAAAAGCAGATAAAGATATTTGCGTTTTAAAATGCTGCCAAGGTGGTGAAAATTGCAACATTCGCTCTCCTGCTCCGAGTCGAAGTACAGAACAGATGCACACCCTTCCCCTGACAGCAACTGTCCAGTTCCCAGCGGATGACAGGTTTTCATCCAGCTTATCCTTCGTTCCATCCAGACCGCAAGACATTATGAACCATTCAAATCATCAGACTATATCTGTAGTTTAAATTGAGCAGCGCGTCTACATAACTCAGCTGTACACATCACGCGCACTCAGGGACATGCATGTTGATTATATTTTGCCGCTATATCTTCTAATATATCTTTATTGTGTCCGTCAGCAGATGTCGCTGTTTTAATGGCATAACTTAAGCATAAAACCTAACTGTTTGCAAATAAATATACTATATAAGTTTTTAAAATATGCTATATAATATATAAACACTAATATATATAGACTTTATTTATTTGCAACAGTGGTTTTATGCTTAAGTTAATATTAAGAATCAGTTCTAGTATGAATGGCATGGAAAGGCGACTTGTTAGTAACTTTGTAAGTACTCCTGCTCATTTCAGTTGTTAAATTTGGTTGTTAGTAGCTTTTAAAATATTAAAATAGACCACTTAGACTTGGCTTCAGCACCAGAGCCTACAACACATTTTCTCAGTTACCAGGCCTTCTATGTTTCATACAGACTGTGACAATCAGAATATAAAATAAACGGCCTCATAAAACAATAGATTGATTTTTAAATAAATAATATTTACTCTAAGTATTGTCCGGACCTCACTGCAAAGAAATATAGAGACCGCAGGCTCCACCCCAAAGCCGTAAAACAAGGGGAAACACTCAATACTCTAATGCAAAGAACAGCCAAATGATCCGCAGGGATGGGCAGATCTCTTATAATCCAACCGGATATAAAGGTGATACCCGCACACTTCAGAGGTAAGGGTTAAAAACCATAGTGTGTGCACTCCAAAGTGCTGGAGAGGGTCTGCAGCTCTTGAATGTAATAGACTTCTGGCTCACTCATAACTCTTATAACCCTATTCAGATACCAGACCTGCTTCTCATTAACTTTGACAGATTGTAAAAAAAAAACCTATTGAAATGAATTGCGTTCGGCGGCCGTTTGTACGGAATGATGCTGAGTGGAGTAGGGAACAAGTAAACACAGAGCCAAATCATTTCTGCCAGAAATTTAAATATCCTCATCTAAAGGTAAATATGATACAAGGCATTGGCTGAAACAGTATGGTCAACTCATTTAACAAATCTGCAGTGTGACATATTGTAGATTGGATCAGTTAACTGGACTGTGTAAAGTATCCTATGATGTTACTGGTATAAAATATAAATTTTCTCCACCTGCATCGCCTTACATTACATTAACTTAGTTATTGCAGAAGCAGAGAACAATATTAGAAGGTGTTTGCTAAACTACATACCTTCATAACCACTTTTTCATATAGTTTTGAAGAATAATTGTGGTTTGGTTTGCCAGATGCAATTCATTTAGGGTGCTTGTCTTTAAAAACAGTAAGAAAACGGTGAATTCAGGTCGACTGGGACACTTCCAATCTTTCCACTTCACCTCAATCCACTTGAATTCACCCCATATTTTATCTTTTAGTTTATTTTTAATTTAAATGTGTTTGCCGTCGCTGTCAGATGGAAACTTCAAGAACTCAAAAACCTTTTCAGAAACTGTAAAAAAAATCTATATTTGTAAATGAATTAAACACTTAGATGTCTAAGTTGACATGCTCTTTTCAATATTTTTTACTGGGTATATACAGTAGAGGTGCTCCGATTGATCGGTCGGCGAATCATTATGATTGTCATTATGACAATCATAATTAGTATGATTGGCGGTCTCTATAAAGGCCGATCCAGAAAAGGCGATCAGATGACGCAAAAGTGGCAAGATTTTTTTTTTACGAGCTATGAAAATGGCATCACGGGTCTGGCTATTCTGAAAAAAACAAGTGAATTAATCCACCCGTAAAAAATTAACATATCAAACATTCTTTTGACCTTCTTTCAGTCAAAGTTATAAAATAAAGAGTCATGCACATAGCAAAGGATCTCACTAGATTCAAGTAAAGCGCAAAAGTATAACCTAATAAGGAGGACATGTTTAAGCATTCGGCGGATGAAATAGATAAAGTTACTATGTAAAAGGCCGCAAGAAAGAAAAAACTAGAACTGGGCTGATAGACGATGCCATCGTCCATCGCCGATGGCGGACAGACATCACGATGTTGAGTCAGCATTGTGATAGCAAGAGATGTTCCACTTTCGTCACGTGACTTTCACTGCTCTGTGCCTGTCTTTATAACTGCGGAGCTCGCGCTGTATAAAGTGGAAACACAGTTTGCGCAGACCCCTGACTTTATAACTGTACAAAGAAGACACGTGTCTGCGCAGCCCGCATTGTATAAAGAATACGCATGTCTGCGCAGCCTGCGTTGTTTAAAGAAGACGCTTGTCTGCGCAGCCCGCGTTGTATAAAGACATGCCTCACATTAAAACACCTCAGGGCGATGTCATCCCTAAAATAAACATCTACAGAAGAACCAGAGAAAACCAACCAAGTCAATGGAGATGACGTTCAGTCCCACTGAAATGATCATGACTTGGACGCAACTCTGCCTTATCAGCAGGACAGAAGGAGTGGATAAGAAACACAAATCCCTTGCTCAGTAAGAAATATTGGCTTAAAATTTGCATAATCATGGTGGGATATTTACAAATCTGTATTGACCAATCCAATTCTTCGGGGAGAGGAAGAGAAGCTTAGGAGAGCTCAATCACAGAGATGTTCTGAGACCCGGCTTAAAACCAGAGCTTCTCTGGAGGTCTTTCAAAGGTCACTGCTGTTTCATGATGAATATTCCATGTGGATATTGAAAACATTAAAACAGAGAGATCATTTTTCACACCATATCTATTACAGTAACCTTTTCAATTGCATGTATTCTCATATAACCACTGCATAATTTACATACAAATATTAATGCATTCTCATTTTTGCCATATATTTATTTTATTTATTTATTGTGATAAATCCCATTACTCCTATTTCGCGCTGCATGTAAACGCATTTACCGGTTTTCCCTCAGTTTGTTTACATGCGTATGTCTGACAGCGCAATAGTAAAAGTCCCAAACGGAAGGGTGGCGAGCGGGCCAATGGCAAATCAGCATCGATCACCTGCCGATTGTTGGCACCTGCTCCCCATTAAACAAGCGCTATATAAGCGGCAGAGGAAGAGGGTGAGCTTGTTCTCCACTGGATTCATTGTATGACTAACGTGTGGTTATTTGTCCATTATAGAGACCAGCGTCTGACGATCGGCAGGCACCACCCTTCACTTACGGAATCTTACCTTTTCACGCCCCGGGAACGATCACAACCAGTTTCACTGGTGGAACAGACTGAGCTAATTCCCCCCCACAGCTCTCACCACCAGTTTCACCTGCACAAACTGCAATAAATCAACCTCCGGGGCTAAAACAGTGAAGGACTGTGTCTGTTTTACTTTCTGCCCGCCACAGTTGGTGGAGAATGCGGGCATAGTTTTGACAGACACAGTTACTAAACAGTCATGCCTTTTCATCCTTAGAAAACCTCTGTCTCACTCCCGTTTGTTTCCCGACGGAGATGGAGGAAATCCTCCGCCGCCTCACGGAAATTTCTACCAAACAACAGCAGTTAACCGAACAGCTCACACACCGGCAGGAGAGGCTGGAACACCAGTTCAAAACCCAGCAAGCCGGGGCCAAAACCGTGAAGTACCATGTCTGTTTTACTGTTTTACTTTCTGCCCGCCACAGGAAGTTACAGTAAAATAACGTTTAAAAGTCCGCTCTCGAATCATGCAGTTGATGTGGAAACGGCAAAATGAAAAACTATTGTTGCATTTGCAGGTACTGCGGACACGAGAAGAGATTTAAAAATACAGATTCTGACCGATTTCCAGTGGCATTTTTAATTAGATGGACTATCGATGGTGACATCACTGTACGCGAGAAACCTGGCAAGTCTCAAATTTCCAAATGCTGTTTTCTGTGTAGCCGGTTTATTAATATGCATGCAAACATGTGAAAACAGGTTTCTTTTTTAAGCAGATTTTAGATAGATATCCATTTCTTTTGGGCATGTATACATACTCAATGACTCATGAACATCTCTCAAAAAATTATGAGAGGTCCAGTTTAAGGTTTAAAGTTGCAGTAAGCACATTTAATCCAACTGTTTTTCTAATTTCACTTGGATGAAATGACACTAAAAATTCAACATATTCTGCTTGCTTTTAAAATCTGAAATACTTTAAAAACAAATAAAACAGCCTGTGTATGTAATATTTTAATAATGAGTAATAAAGTGTTTCCAGTAAAATTCAGTAATTAAGTTAATTTGGTATGAGTGTTTATAATGGCAAAATCTTTACGATGCCCATCTTTACTGTGCTGCACACTATTGAAAATACTGACTATAGAAATTAAATCCCTAATAAAAGAATGTTTTTTTTTTCAAACAGCCTTAGTCTGTTCTGTGTGTGTGCTTAAGAAAACTGTCTAAATGAGGAAAATGTTAGTTAATGTAAATGTTAGTAAACACATTTATATGATTAACACATTTTTATTCGGCTTTTATTCACATATAATCATTGATCAGCGCACATAGACAGAAACGCAAACTTTACGCAAGAACTGTGGCGGAGACTCCGCACTGGCCATCTTTCTATCATTAACAACGTTTCACCAGTGCGAAAGAGACGAGTGGATGAAATCATTCCTCAGCACACATACATAGAGCACTATGGTAAACACGGACACGCACACATGCATTACATGGGACAAATGTGGCAGAGACTTTACCCGCACCAGAATTATTTCAAACATCAACTTGACCGGAGTGAACGAGGCGAGTGGATGAAATCATTGATCAGCTCACATAAAGACAGAAACTTGTGCATTAAACATGAGAACTGTTGCGGAGACTCTGCACTTCCCATCTTTCTAACATAAACAACGTTTAACAAGGGCGAATGAAACGAGCGGATGAAATTATTGATCAGTGCATCCAGAGAGCGCTATGTTAAACATGGGAAGTGTAAACGAGTGTGCACCAACCGCCAGATGTGTTACTGACCATCTTTTTTAAAGGGATCATATGACACGGCTTAAACGAATGGTATCGTTTGTTTTAAATGTAATGCAATGTGTTTACATGATTTAAGGTTAAAAAATGCTGTATTTTCCACATACCGTGCATGTTTGTATCTCCTCTTTGCCCCGCCTCTCCGAAACATGCAGATTTTTTACAAAGCTCATCGCTCTGAAAAGTGAGGTGTGCTTTGATTGGCCAGTTAACCAGTGCGTCGTGATTGGTCGAATACTGCAAGCGTGTGACTGAAATGTACAGTAGAGGTCGACCGATATGCATTTTTTAGGGCCGATGTCGATATCCATTATTGCAGGACAAGTAGACAGATAACCAATATTTTGAACCGATATATATATGTCAGGTGTAAAAATGAAAAATATGTTCAAAATTAAGAATAACAAGAGCTCTGACAAAAACTTTGCGCAAAAACCATGGTTACTACACCTTTACTAGTAAAACCATGGTAAACAGTAAGGATCACATAACAAGCTGATGCGGGAGAACTGCACCTGTCTTCACTTTCATACATAGTATATTATCCGAAAATATAAATATTAATTGGATCATTTAAAAGTAGACACTTCAAGCTTTCTTTAGACATATGCTTTACGTTTCTATGATGAGTATTTCTTTACACATAAGCTTTACGTTTCTATGATGAGTATTTCTTTACACATAAGCTTTACGTTTCTATGATGAGTATTTCTTTACACATAAGCTTTACGATTGAGTATTTCTTTACACAGTTTCTATGATATTTCTTACATAAGCTTTACTATGATGAGTATTTCTTTACACATAAGCTTTACGTTTCTATGATGAGTATTCGCAGAGTTTTAAATCTGTTTTAATGACGCGTTTCAGAAAGATGCCCGCCGGAGAGAGATGCCTGAAAGCACAGCCTGTATATTGTCATTGTTTTACAAAAGCAAACCATTCTGTAGATGATGAGTACTTTATCTTACGTTAAACTTACGTGTCTAGAAAATGCTCATGTGTGACTGATATTAGCATTCTATCAGAGGTTAAGTTCGGTGCAGTTGGCAACATTGTTTCTTACCACCGCAACCTTTTAAAGGAGAGAAAGTAAACTATTTCTATAAGTCAATATCATTCATCTAAATGCGTCATTGATGCCCGCATGCGCTGTTATTACTTGATTGCCAAACGGGAACAACTCATGCGCTGGTTTTAAACCCTCACACGCATTGCAGTTCCTGCGAGGAAAAGTCCGAGCCGCGCGCTTCACAAGCTCTCTCATGCGCTGAAACCTCAAAGCCCGCACATTATAAACTCTCTCTGGCGCTAGGAAAAGCCTAAGCCGCGTGCATTGCAAGCTCTCTTGCATGAAGAAATGCGCAATGCGCATTCGTGATATTGATTTGCAACATATATTGGGAAACAGACAACTATCGTCTAGGGAATCAGCTATCGCCGATAAGTCTGAGGATCATCGAAACACGATAGAATCATCAATCGGAACAACCCTATAATCCACACAACACCATAAAGGCTAATTCACACCGATCCAACAAACGTTTCATGGATCAGTGTGAATTAGTCTTAACACTCTCATAGCCAGAAACAGGGGGCGTATATGCTCATGACGTCTCAAAGTGAGCAAGTCGGAAACTTGTAGAAAGACTAGAGAAATGGCTGATATACCCATAAAGAAAAGATCAGAGGAACATGAGATGTGTAACGATCAAGCAAGGACTAGGACTCAGATTACTATGTGAAAGCCTTTACAGCGGAGAGAAGTTAGTGAAGTTGTCACCGAGATTGGTTTGTTTCCGTTTGATATCTGAGTAACAGTTTTGTTGTTTCACATAATAAGACATGCAGATATGTTGTCTTATAGTAACAGAACAATTTTGAGTGTCATTACATATCTAGAGCTGGTTTGCTACTTGTGTCTTCTTCACTTGTTTGTTCATGCAGTGCGTTCATGATTTCAAAGAAGGAGCAATAAAGTTAGGAGTGCGTCCTTTTGCATAGGAGTATGTTTGTTTGGGTGACAATTTCAAATATCCACAAAGCTCCTCAGAAATCGCTCGCCTCACCTTTGAGGATCAGCTCAGTTTTTGTGGTATCCTTCATAAAACAGCCAGAGACCAGCTGTCTCCAAGGGTTAAAATCCTCATTACCAGTCATAGTTCTGCCATAAATCCTTTGAAATTACTGTTCTTAATTAGCACCTCCAAATGGCCTCACATTTAATTAACTTGCAGAATCCTTCAGGGGCATTAAGATTTAAAAAATTAATACATTTTTCCATTCCTGATTGTAACTAATTGGTTTGCTTTATTCAGACCTGATAGCTGCCATTTACCCTGCATAATACAGCAAATAATATAAAACCAGCCCCTAACAATACAGTGGTCCCAGCGAGTGTTTATTATACTGTAAGGTCATCTCAGACACACTAAAGCCGTGATAACAAGCATCTCCGTCCTTTACAAAACGACTGAAACATCATGGCAGTAAATATTTGAATTATAAAACATTAAATTCGGTGACACAAGAAAATTGTTATTATAAACATAATTGTATTTTCTACCTTGATCAAAGCATAATTTTTACATCAGAAATATTTATAGCTTTTTCTGCTGAAATGTTCATTACCGTTACATGCCCCGATTTGTATAAATGCATTATATGTTGTAATTTAAATAGAGTAATGGTTTACCAGCTGTTCTCAAAAGACAAAACAAAATTACTGGCCGAATAATCATGTATAATAAAAATGAATAAATAGTGGAAAAAAGAAGTGTGCATGATTGATTTTCTCCTCCTCTGTAACATGTTTAGAGGAGTGTTTACACACACACACACACACACACACACACACACACACACACACACACACATCTAGGACCTTTCAAATGGCAATCAGGTAAACCGATTACTTTGGATTTCTCTAGTTAAAAGCTTAATATTATTATAACAACATTATATATAGTTTTCTATTAAAATATATTTAATTGATTTCTAATTATGCATGATTAAAAAAAACTTGCATCATGGCTTTGCCTTTTCTTAGCTAAGCATCCTATGGGATTGACATTAAAGGCCTTCTTTGAAAAAAAGATAAAAAATGTTGAAAATTGTGTCAGTAAAAGTTTTTCAACCAAAAAAGAAAATCATGTTTGACAACTTGAAATGATTTTTTACTTACAGGGGGACTCAAACCCTAATCCTGAAGGGCCACAGTCCCGCAAAGTTAAGCCCCATTGCTTAATAAACACACCAAAACACAGTTGTGGATGTAAACTCAGGAATGGCCATACAGGAAGAGGGTGGGAGTCCCCTTCACTAGTACTCTTGCTACCTTGTTAGGCTGCTTCACATACAACAGCTTTAAGAACTGAAATTATATTGTGAAGGAGTTTTTTGGGGTCACCAGACAGGCTTCAGGTTTAATGAAAGGAAATTACTTGACATGTGCGCGTATTGAAACAAATGGGAAAATGTTTTAATTCGGAACATCAATATTCACGCTAGGTCACTGTTGCATAATGAGGCAATTATTCAATTATCTGGTGCTGTAGAAATGGTTGAGTAAAGTCATTTGTGACCTTTGAGCGCTCTCTGATTTTGTTTTAAAGCCGGTATTAGCGTCTGACTTCTATTCAGCAAGGCTAGCACTGGATGAGCGACAGCCTTTTGACAAGTTGACAAGAGACCACCGTTAGGGCGTGACGCGTGTCAGCGGAGCATGTTGAAGGATTTAGATGGCACAGATTTGCATCATGGGATACACTTTTGGCTTAATCTCCTGAAGACAGTGACAGGCTGAAGGTGAAGGCAAGTCTCTAAAGATATGAAACAGTTATCAATAAGCATATTTAATGAGGAACATCATACAGAGCTATTAAGAGGGAGGTCAAAGAGGGCATATAAATAGACAAACAGGACTGAACATAATACAACAAAAATGAGACATTCTGGGCATTAAGTTTCAACCCCACTCAAACAAACCTGCCTATAAATTTCAAGGAATCCTGTAGACCTTGAATAGTCTGAATTGAGTACGGAGTCATGTGTTTTTGAGTAGTTTTGGAGCAAAATACTGCCAGAAAGTGGCCTTCACACTGTAAAGAGTGAACATGGGTGTTTGCTGGAAAGCTAAAACCATTGGAGTCTATTTTGCTTAGTCTTTTGCTTTCCGAAATGTTACTCAGAATTGTACACGTTTCCAACTTAACCGCAGAAATTCTCGATTATTCAAACTGCTCATTTTCATCCAACGTAAAATTTCCCTTTAAGGAATCCCCTTTCTCTGACGCCCTTCAGTCTTGGCTGCTGATCAGAAAAGTTCACAGCCAGGATATCGTGTTTTTCTCATTGGACTAGGATGGAAGGTAGGTTGGAAATTTGTCTTAATTAAAATATTAGATATTGCAACGTTTGAATACGTGTTTCAGTTGTTTGTAAACATGAAAGCAATGAAATAACAAAACTAGCGTGGCCTTACGTTGTACAGGTCGGTAACGGTAACACCCTGTCTGCAACACACTTAGGTGGCCCGAAGCAACACGACAAGACTGTAAAACCCGTTGTAAACAGAAATTCGGTCCCAGCTGGATGTGGCACGACAAACGCCTTGTTCTTAATGTTTTTTATTGTCGCATCGCACTGGACGCGTGCGGTGTAGATGGATGTATTAAGTTGGGATGTTGGGAGCATGTGTCTAAATTAATTTACACTAGATATGTTATCTTTCCATCTATCAAACTATATGATTCGACAATATCTCAATATCTCGACTCGCGAGGACAGAACACTCAAGGCTGAGAGGTTTTCAGCATATTAACACGTTTGCTGTAATTTGTTCATATATTTCTCGCCAAAAACAATGATGTAAGTGTCTAATTGTGTTTAACGTTATCTTCATATACCTAGCTGCTTTGTCTAGGAAAAGTGTTAGAGCTTGAATGAAAAATGTAAGGGTTTTACAATCATGATTTGTAAAGATGTATTTCCACATCTAATTTACATCACTTTTGGACCACACCGTTTTTCTCACCTTTGGACCTAAAGCTTTTTGATACGGTTTAATGGAAACACTTTTGTGATAACTCACATGGTAAGTCATTTCTATTAAAAAAAGTATATAATTGTTTGTAGCTAATATGTGACCCTGTCTCTGGAATCCAGGCTAAAATCTCAATCTAATTTTGAGATTAAGAGCATAATCATTTATTTTTAATTTTCAGAAATGTATGTATTTTGTAGTTCTGAAGGATGGAGAACTTCATGAACCACCTGCTGACATTGGCATTGCGATCGAGTGATTCAAGTTTTGAATAGTTTGACTTCAGTTACATCAGTTTGTGCCCTGATTCTGCGTATGATGTATATCAACCTGTCTTATCTGAAACTCCTTCAAATCTCTTTTGAGGTGTTCCTGAAAGTACTCTTTTAGCTTTATCTGCAAGATCAATGAAAGACATTCATTCAAACACATTAGACATTAGACATTAGACGCATGTTCAGTGTAATCTACTGAAAAGACTATGAACTTCTAATGTTTCAGTTCTTTTTTTGTTTCTAAGCCTTGTCAAGATGTAGGTTTGTATGTGTATGTCTTGTACGAATTGTATGATCAGATAAGAGGAAAATAGTGACAGTGTATTGATTGAATTAATGTTAATAAATTAAGTAATTTAAGTCTTGTGATAACACTAACTAGCATTTTCAGGAAAATAAGTAATTCTCAAATAATAAAAATGGTACTTTTAAGCAATATTAGGTTTGGAATTATAAGGTTTTTACTTGCAGGTAATGAAATATAATGATTTGAGAAAAATGTATAAGTTTAAGTTGAAATGCAGAAAAATTAAGTTAGATCAATGTAAATTGTTGAATTGAATAAACACAAACAATTTAAGTGCAACTGACCTAAATTAAACTGGAAAAAAAAACATTTTTTTTCAGTGCAATAGACCCTAAAATGGTCCCTTCAGACATTTGAAAGAACACATGCCAACAGAAGAAATATCCGATTCGAACGACTCTTCAACTTTTTCTCAACTACCATTGAAACAGCCATCACAACTTTTAATTTTCTGTAACACTAAATTCAGCCTCATCATAATCATCATTACAGAAGAATTATCCCAAATGGAGCGGAATATGTGGCCCACAGGAGCATTCGAAGGAGGAACGTCTCCTTGAGAACACTGCCAAAAGTCCTTTGAATGATCGCTGCCTTCCTAAATTATTGAAAACGCCTAAACAGCCCTCATGAGTAACGGAAATGGCTATTAACCTTGGCGAAACGATATTTAAATCCGGTTACGGCAAACTTGCTCTACTGTATCCCTGGTGGCCAGGAAATGTAAATGTGTTCTTGCTGTGGACAGATGGGAGAAACGCATGCTGTTTGAAGTTCCTTCACCAGAGGAGTCGAACCCTCCCACCGCGGTTTAAAATATTCAGCAAGCAGCCTCATCCCACGGACTCCACTGCTCTTGTTTCGGCACTCCAGTCGCGCTTCTCAAGCTGCCGCGGTAGCGTGAGGCCAACGAGCTTTGACGCCTTTAGTCCTGGCGTAAATATTTTGTGCGAACGCCGCCGCAAACGTCCTTTTAACTTCTGGAGACGCAGCTGTGAGAGTTGTGATGAGAAAAACAGCTTTGGAATTATCTCTACTTCCAGACAGGAATGTCTGAGGCAGCTCTGGCATTATCGAACATCGTTTGTCTCAAATCCATCTCCTTTTTTTGGGTATTGTCGAAGACAAGCCATCTCTAATTTTTAAAGTGTCACTAGATGAGACTGAATTGGCGCGATATGTGTCCTCCTGAGCGGTACTACATCTGACTGGCCAATCGCTGCTGCTTATCTCTGTGATAAAAGTCTAATAAAACGGACATCGTAAAATCTCAGGCACACTGGTAGAAGAATTCCGAGTGCAAAGGTTTGTGACGACCGATAGCGTCAACGTACACGGTCACTAATTGAATAAAAAGATCATTGATCAATGTCAGCAACTGGCAGACAGCCAGACTCCTAAAGAGACAGAGAAATATGGATGTGATCCAAAGTCCAAACTGAAAGAAAACTGCTGCCCTAATCTACATCTCATTAACGCCTGAAGAACATCATGACATCGGTTTTTAAAAGACTAGCTTCTGAAATTAACCGTGACCTTCACACAATCTTCAGGCCTTTATAGATCATCTTTATGAATAACTTTTTTAATCTTCATGCTTTAAACATCTAATACCATAAAGATGTCATTTCTGATAGCAAACAAGCCTTAGAAAAGACATTGCGATAAAGATAGTATAAGTGCACTTGGCACTATGTACCATCTCATTAGATCAGGACCCTATCTCAGATGGATGAGGCTTGTACCAAGTTGCAGCGGGTTGCATCTCATTATACCACCGAAATGAAAATATATGCTATCTAAGCACTCTGCATGCACTACTACTCCGGATCTTACGGCAGCGTGGACTGCACTGAGTAATGAAGTGATGCCCTATTTACTGAATTGGTGTTCATCCAATGTCATTTTCCTCTGTAAAATCTCTCTACATAACTTCAAAACCCCAGCTAAGGGACTAAACTAATAATTATAACATCAAACGTACCCGAGATTAAGAAACCAAATGAAAGAAATGACTTGGCAGTTTAAAATGCAAGTAATACGAACTAATGTTAAGCACAAGCAATTTACACACTTTCCTCGTACACACTTTCCTCGTACACACTTTCCTCGTACACACTTTCCTCGTACACACTTTCCTCGTACACACTTTCCTCGTACACACTTTCCTCGTACACACCTTCCTCGTACACACTTCCTCGTACACACTCATCGTACACACTTTCATCGTACACACCTTCCTCATACACACTTTCCTCATACACACTTTCCTCATACACACTTTCCTCATACACACCTTCCTCATACACACTTTCCTCATACACACTTTCCTCACTTTCCTCATACACACTTTCCTCATACACACCTTCCTCATACACACTTTCCTCATACACACGTTCCTCATACACTTTTCCACATCTTTCTGTGTTGTATTTTGGGTAATGAATCAATCAACTGATTGTCATCAAGTCACAAAATCAGGTCAGTCAAATCTCAATCTTAGTTTCCTAAGTTGAAATGATAAAAAGCTTTATTTGATTAAAAACATGTCTGTTTGGTTGAATAAAAGTGATGTTTTATATTAAAGCAATAAGCCCCAAGAAGCAGTGTGTTACAGTGCAATTTATAACAGCTACGGGCATTGTGTCATGATGCGAAGCGGAGTGCCAAAAAAAAACCTTTGCTGTTATAAAATGCACTGTAACCCACTGTTTCGTGGGGCTTATTGCTTTTATAAAAGGGTTATTCCATATCCGTATCAAGGTTTCATAACATAAAGTAAATAAAATGATATTTAGGATATGTAATGCGGTCAGCCGTTATATCGGGGTATTTTATAACAGCTTAGAACTCGGCTCAGCCAATCAGAATCAAGAACCACAACTGACCGTTTTATAAAACTTAATAATTGTCATTTTCATGTAATTTTATTAGAACTTTTAATATGTCAAAGTGGGCATGGGCCGGTATGAGATTCTGACGGCGTGATAACCTTGAGCAAAACTATCACGGTGTCACGGTATTACTATTGCATATCTACAATGTGTAATTTTTAAATAAAAGCAAAGTTTTTTCCAATGAACACAAGATGTTTTATTTTTAAGAAACATATAGTACATTCTGGAACAGTAAACATGTCAGGTTAAATAATTTAAATAAATATTTGAGTCTTCTTAATTAAATTAAAATAAATAGAGTCACTTAAGTGAGCCTTAACCTGCAGCTCAACAATTAAAACAATCTCTGTAAAAAAGCAGTCGTCGAACTTGCAGCTGAACAATGTTTTTGGAGACATGCTCACTTTCTACACATTTATTTTTGATAAATGTGACTGGTCGAGAAGGCCCAAGCTCGAAAAAATCTAATGGCGGCCAAAATGCCCGTTAGAGCATAGTTTTCTATACATAATACGTTTAATTTTCACTTTAGTGATTGTAGAAATTAGTATTGTAGATTTTAAATATGTGATTAGTTATTGCAAAGATGCTCTCTGTTTATACTTCAAATATACCTTCGTTACGCTGCCAATCTGTTTCTCTGGGCTGCCTTCGTGCACAGACTCTGAAGTCATGGCGTTCGGCTGCTATTTGTAACCAAATGATGCCAGCTTTTTTTTTAACTGCGTCTTTTTCGACGGGGAAATCGGAGGGGGAGGGGCCAAGTGACTCGTTACGCTCGTCTCTGCACACAACCTGAGGGATTCCTGCACTTTCCGTCTCTGAGGACGAGTAAAAAACTGCGACTACCGCAGGAACGGTAAAACGATAAATTTTTGTGTTTTGACACCGCATATTTTAAAAACCGCGGTATACCTTGGAACCGGTGGTCGGTTACTTTAGTTAAGCCACTTAAAGGTACAGTAGGCCTACGTGTGTGTGTACAAGTTCAGGATGGCACCACCTCCATCTCATTTTGAGCAGGTAAAAAACCCTGCATGTGTGCTTAGTCAATGCAGAACATCAAATGTGTCCTGTATACTACAATCTGCTACAAAAAAGATTTATGAGACACCTTGCTTTTTTACAAAAAAGGGAAGTATTATTGACTAATGGAAGTAGCTAGGACATCTATTATTGTGTTGAAAGAGGATTATTATGTAGCCAGTAATGTGAACACAATATTACACTCCAGTTTGCTATTTTGCTTGTATGAGGGTGATGATTTGGTCTGCACATAATTTTTTCACACCTCAAAAATTGTAGATAATAGGTTTGGATTATTCAGATTCTATAATCGAATAAATAACCTGCATGTTAACATATATTTACACTTGAATTACTCCTTGGTTATACCACTGACTTTGCTAAGAAGAATAACTTCTCAAATATAGTCTCTATCTTCTGGAACAGATTTGTTTAATGTGCCAACAACGGACCTTGAACCATTTAGGAAAATCATTCAGGATAAGAACAGAAAATAAAACACCATTCAATGACCTACATGAAACTTTCTGTTCAACTCTCCAACTGTCCCAATGACTGAATTTCCATTGGAACTAAATGGTTGATCTACTTTGTACTGTTGTCCCATATGAAAGTGCACTCGTACATTTTTCTTCTTAAATGTTTTGCACATAAAGAAATGAGCTGAATCTTCGTCAAATATAAACAACCACGTACAGTCGTAGGAAGAGATGGAGTCTCCTGTCATATCATTTGCCTAATCAAACATACGTTTTATTCTACTGTACATGAAACGAATCACCTCATTGAGGTCAACTATTAACTTCACCTCAGTGATCCCCTTGCTATTGAACACTATTGTTCGCTGTAAATAAGTCATGGCTGACTGTAAATAGTGTGTTTCTACAATGGCATTAAAATATTTTTTTAAATGATGTCACGTATGTAAGGGTTTATGCACGACGTGGAGGTGAAGAACCACCCGCCCCGAAGCGGAAACTGATCATTTGTCAAATTTGTTAAAGCATGACAAAAAAATACATAAAACAGGTTTCGTTCCTGAGCTTTTTGTATGAGTCTAAGGTAAATATTACAATCGACCTTTAAACCTTTGCCTCACACTGACAGCAAATGTCATTGACCAGCTCAGCAAGAGTTTCGTCACTGATGGGTCAAAGGTTGACAGATGGACGTGATTCTGGCCTATTGCTCCCTGACAGCCTGAACAGAGGACACAGCTGAAGGTGAAACAATAATTAGATAAAAAGCGTATAAAAAAGACCAGAAAAGCCACCAACAGACAACTTGATGCAGAAAATCAGATCATAGGGTAAAATCTTGAAGAGAACCTTTGCAACACAGCCATACATATTCAGGATCAGTTCAAATTCAGCTCAAATTCATCGTAATCTTATTGCAGGTCATGCAATTTTATAAATACATTTATATGCTCACAGTATCAGATCACAAGTGTGACAGAGCAATTGACTCTCCATAACAATCCCAATAGCAGAATGATCGTTTATGCACCATCAACTTACGTTAAACTACCATCGCTATCAATCATCAAACACTGAAACGATCGTGCATATATCAATCGACAGTTTTGCTGTATCTGACAGCTCCATGCAGGAAAAAGCATCATGTCAGCAGCTTCCAACAAACACACAGCGACAGTGTCACGCCGTTTTTCTTTCACTTGTTTGTCACAACACGTGCTGGATGGTTAAATCTAAATTGTTACCTTATTTCTGTTCACAAACAGATGTTTTGTACTTGCTCCTCGGAGTCCTCTCACTACAGCCTTACAAGCCATGGATGCCGCCATGTTGAACCGGAAGAGAGTCCTGAAGCGCTGACACGTGTGTTGAGCGAGAGCGAGTGACGTTTACAGATTTGTGTAACAGGTCTTGAGAAACCTTTTGTCAAGATAACACCAGGATTTAACTTACAGGCTTATCCTTATCTGCTTTGTGGACAAAAGGTTATTTAGAGATATATATATGAAGAGTTTGGTACCAAAATAAGATAAAAATATTTTTTTAAATTTTATAAAAATAAAAATAAAATAAAAGATCAGGTTTTTTATTGAGCATTCCAATTAATATAAATCAAACTGCAGTTGGTTTGTTTTGATTTAAGCCATAATAACAAAACACAACACAATCAAACCATATAAAAAACATGATTTTTGAAAGTTTTCTCATTTTGGAACTAAACTCGTCCTATATAAATATATGGCATTCTGTATTTTAAAAATAAAATGTATATGAAAACATACAATATAAATCTATATGTAAATATTGTAAAGTATATATGCAGAGGGATGTGTGAATAAGTGAATGCATAATAAAAAGTGTATCATAATTTATTAATAGTAAATTATTTATTTATTTGTTAATCTAATAATCTAAAACATATTTTAGCAACAAAAAATTATTTCTGTTATTTAGATTGTTGTCATTCATCTATTTAATAAAGAAAAATATAGAAAGGCATAGGTGGGGTATAAGCAGTGTTTATTCCCTAAGCGCAAAGGACGTTTCGTTGAGACACATTGACGCACATACAGTATATATTTTCTCACTCACTCTCTATTCTCCAAACCACTCAATACTTTCTGACATCATGAAAGGGCAGCAAGGGCAAAATGATCATAAAAGCCGGTGATTATGATAGAGAGACATTTGCTTAGAACTTATCTGTCAGCAGAAACCCATTCAGAGAGGATGATGAACCACTGAGAATGTAGGAGAATCTCTGTCTCTCTCTCTCTGTCTCTCTCTTTCTCACACACACACACACACACACACACACCCTTTTTCATGTTATAATCACATAAACAAGCCTCTGTCCCTTTTCACAAATTGTGATCACGTATTTTCTTCACACTTTGTTATATATGTTAGAATAAAACATTTAAATGGAGTCTCTTATAGAGCAGTTAATGATGCTACTGTAAATTTGACGTCTTACTCTCTTCTGACAGCTGAAATTCATCACTCTCTGTTTTTTTTCTTTTGGAAAGTCGTGGGAAAAGTCGATTTTTCTTTTGGGCAAATGAAACTATATTTGCTATTGTTTCCTCTATATGTCTATGGCAACATTTACTTCCATTCCAAACCTGGAATCATGCAAAAAGTCTATTCTATTCAAGTCAAAACATACAACTTAAAGGGATGGTTCACCCAAAAATGAAAATTCTGTCATCTTTTACTCACCCTCTTGTTTGACTTTCTTTCTTCCACAAACACACATTTTAAAGAATGTTGTTAACCGAACAGCGGCGGTACGTATTTAGTTTTGTGTGATGATGACAGAATTTTAATTTTGGGATGAACTATCACTAGATGAATTGCCGTTCTCTTATTCTGCATATTATTTTAAATCTTCCTCCTGTGCCAGCCAAACTCTTTCAACTAACTGCATTGGGCACACGTCTATTTTTATTGTGTTGCATATTTTTTACCTTTCACCCATTTAAATCCAGCAATCGTCCACAAAGCAGAGTTGCAGACTATGTCAAAGTCTTTCTGAGGGAGGATGTTTGTTTGTCATGCTATAAGAGCTGTAATATGGTAATGATGCTGACCTGAACTTGGATGTTTAATAAAGGGCGGGGATTCTTCTCAGCTCATCGAACAAAGCTTTTTGCTTTTCATACTGCATTGATATGCAGTCTTTATCCAAACATTTATGCTTCGGTCAGATTTTTTCCATAAAAGAGTTTTGTATTTAAATTTGTGTCTCGGTTGCCTTGTGTGTGCTTCATCTCCAAACAAAAGCTTGCAGCATTTTTCAGTACAGTGGTCCGAACTCATGAATGTCATTCAGGATATTTTTCCCTATTTTTTGGCATGCCAAAGGAAGAGTTCACCCAAAAACAGAACACCCTGTCAGTTTTTACTCACCTCATGCCATAGCAAACCATAAATTGTTCTGTATTCTGGAACATCCAACAAAATAAAACAAGACAAATGTATTTAATTTTATTCGAGTTTTGACTGTTTTTTTAATGACCCCCAAAAATGGTGTTATCTTGTAAGAAGACAAGGTAAGTATACGCTCTTAAAAATAAAGGTATGATGCCATAGAACAACCTTTTTTATCTAAATGGTTCCATAAAGAACCCTTAACATCCGAAGAACCTTTCTGTTTCACATCTTTGTGGCGACTAAAGGTTCTTCACATTAAAAAAGGTGAGAAAGAGATTTTTTTTAAAGAACCTTTGACCAAATGGTTCTTTGTGGAACCAAAATGGTCCTTCAATGTCATCAATATGAAGAACCTTTTAAGCACCTTTATTTTTAAGAGTGTAGAATGACAAAAAAAAGAGTTTTCATTGAATTCTATCGTGTAAGTAAATTCCAGCACAGAATCAATTTCAAGTCCACTTCATCCAAACCCCTTTTTCATTTTTATTTTGAGAGCCGTCCAAGAATCCTGCTTTCACGAGAGAATGTGTTTCATGTCCAACCTCCCCTGGGATGTGCACCCCCAGATGTTGCACTGTGGTGATGTAACACCTCCTCTGCTTTCAACACTGTGAGCTAGCAAGTAAACCGAGGACTTGTTAATAATTTCATAAGTACTTCGTGGCTGCTTTCATTTGGTGTCAGTTGTCCTCGCCTTGGCCCAAGAGCATCAAAAACCCTATGCCATGCCTGGGGCAATGGCGAATAGAAATAACCCCCACTATCTCGCCGGCAAACCATGTGCCTGCCTATGAGCAGAGACACTCTGTTTCTGATAGAGACAGGCAACGATGATATTTTTCACAATTCCATTAAATGTTATTTAAAGTTGAAAACTTAAAGGGGTGTGCCGTATTCTAGTGGCTTGAAGATGGTGAGACTGTTCTGCCATCTTTCTTTCAAAGCACAGCACAGTTGGAAGCTGCAATAACAGTTGAGAAGGTGCTGCATGGACTTTAGATCACAAAGCATCCTAATAGAGTCTGGTGGTGTGTCTGTTTCTCTCTCTGAACAATTTGTTTAACCCGTACACCCCGGTAGCTTCGGCAACCGCACTGCAGTTCCGCAAAACCCAAGAACATCTGGCCCCCTCATCGGACATCAGTCTAACTCTGACAGCGAGGAACCTCATTAGCTAAAGCAGAGAGAGGAAAAGAGAGAGCAAGATGCCCAGTTTCACTTTCCCTCACAGCTTGGTTCTCCAAACACCAAAGCCCTCAACCGCGCTAAGCCTCTTACCTCTCCGTCTCTCCTTTTTTTTCCTCTTCAAACCAGCTCTATGAAAGTCCCGTCTGCTCAGATTCACCCTAACCCACTTTAAAAGCTATTCTCCTCCAGCTTAACGCAAATAAGGCCATTTCATTTTACTATGCTGGCAGTACGTCTTCCACTTAAAAGAATGAAAAGCAATGGCACGCTCCATCTGCGCGCAGGATGTGGTTCCTTTTTATGCCGTCGCGGTTTTCCTGAGCACTGAGCACTGAGCACTAAGGGTTCTGTTGCGAGTACATAAAATACACTTATAATCTGCAAACGAGGGGTTGAGTTCACATCTCAAACAACTATATGTTTACTGGTGTGGCATTAGATGACCAGAAGAAACTCTTGTTTTTTTTATCCACAACAACACAGTATGATGTACAGAACTGAAAAAGGAATGCAGAGAAGTGCTGATTCAACAGCGCAGGCTTACTCACAGAAAGCATAAACTTGCCAACGGAGGGAAAAAAAGAAACCCCTGTCATACACAGGAAGAATTGTCGAACTGGTGCCGCATCAAGATTTAAGATTCCAAGCATGCAACAGTCTTTTCATACTTCTGCTTGTGACTGACAGAGGATGCACATTCCAAAAGGACAAAAAGATGATCAGCGATGTCACATGGTCATTAATTGGCCATCCAGAGACACTCTCAAGTGCCGTATCTTTCAAAAGAACGTGCTAAATCA
Source organism: Triplophysa siluroides (assembly GCA_006030095.1). Taxonomy (NCBI): domain Eukaryota; kingdom Metazoa; phylum Chordata; class Actinopteri; order Cypriniformes; family Nemacheilidae; genus Triplophysa; species Triplophysa siluroides. The sequence goes on along the minus strand of VCII01000314.1, from coordinate 7,533,008 downwards.
CTCTCTTCAACACCCGAGCATCGATTTCAAACACATATTCAGCCACTAGAGGTGATTTAATATGGCAGCGTACACGTACGCAGGAGCAGCCTGCATTTATATTCAGCGCTCAGCGAAGGATTCGACCGACTGCGTAGTCGCATTATAGCGCTGCCAATCTATGTAAACAAATTCAAGGTTTTCGAGGCAGAGCTGCTAAAGACATAACCACAGGAGAATTCAAAAGAGCAACGCACAGAATGCTTCATAGGTATATGGCTGCTCGACACAGCAGCTCAATTTTAGAATGGCCACAGTTTGTTTTGTTGGTATGTGGTATTTAGGGGAAGGTTTATCTGTAATAGATTACAGCAGACAAGAAATTAGCACAGAGAAACTCCAAATGTGTCTGGAGCTTGTGACTGGAATTTTTGTGCATCTCAAGTAATACGAATGTGTGTTTAAAAGACATAAACTCAAGAAAACCAGAAAAAACAGTTACGCTCATACAAATGAAGAGTTCGTTGCAAAAACAGATATTAATTGTGCATTCTAAGTGAAATCAATCAAACTGCAGTGGGTTGTTTTGATTAAAGGGGTGGCGCAACGGTGTTTCATGCATTCTGACTTCTTTACAATGTTAAACGTGCTGTCTTCTCATGCTTAACATGGTCAACTTGTCAAAAAACGAGTTGGGCGTATTACGTAGTATTTCTGTGCTCGATACACTCCCCCAGCGATCGTACAGGTTTCGGAAAGTTTTTTTCGAACATATAAAACTGTTTCGTAACATTTTTTCTTAGTCCCTTATTAGACAATTGTCCTGGAAAAGCATGCGGCACGCCCACGCGGCAGCAAGAAGAGGAGGAGAAGGAGCATGCGCATAAGTCACTTTCACTTGTGTGCAGGAGTGAGAGAGCATACGTTCATGAAGTTCAGGCATTTGTTTGTTCACTGCATTTGGGTGATGAATTTTATATAAACGGTGGATATAACGCTGGATTTGGAGATGGAGTCGTCCCAGCGCTAAAAGATGCCGGACATGAACCGCATGTGGTCTGTCTGTGTTTTGTTGGCAATGTGTGCGCACGTTCTATAGTTCAGCCTACCCCTCCCCCCTCGCACGCGGAAATAATTGTACAGCTGTATCTCTCTTTTATAAATGTGATCAAACTAAATACTCTTCGAAGATACGAAGTATGCAATACTACTCTATCAGTACTCAAGATGAGATTGGCAGAAGCAGCGTGTCTTACGGCCAGTGTTGGGTGTAACTAGTTACTAAGTAATTAGTTACTGTAATTTAATTACTTTCCCCTTGAAAAAGTAAAGTAAGGGATTACTCTTATGTTTTCTGTAATTTAATTACAGTTACTTTTGATGTAATTAAACTAAATACTTTGTGTAATATATGTGTGTGCAATAGTGGAATTGACATCAAAATTCAAAGTCTAACTTGTAACTTGTAAAATGTATAATTCTCACATCTGTCATACGTTGGTCAGTTAATAGAGTACTTTAAGTAGTTTAATATTATTTATTTGAATTAATTAAATAAGTCGTTTCATGTCTATCCTTGAATCACTTAACTAATCAGGGTTGATATAGGATATAGAAAGTAATTAGTAATAAGTAACTAAATACTTTTTGGACAGAGTAATTTGTAAAGTAATCTAATTACACTATTGAATATGTACTTAGTAACTAGTAATTAATTACTTTTTCAGAGTAACTTACCCAACACTGCTTACGGCCACTTTAAGTCATAATAACTCAAGTAAATGAACTCGATAATAACTAAAGCTAAACAGCTAACACAATAAAACATAATAAAAACATGTTTTTTATCTGTTTTTGCAAGTTAACTCTTCATATACATATCACACACAGTAGCATATCAAACAAAACTCTGTATATCTTCCAACTAACAAATATTTGATGACATTAACCTGAGAAATTTGAGTAAAAATGCACAGATCACACTTCTTATGTAAGATGTGAAGTCATACCCATATATAAAAACTGTAATATTCCGGCAGCTGCAGCTTGTAGTTTACTTTTGTATTGAACATTTTTACAGCATTTTAAAAATACACAAATATCATGTAAAATAAAACAGTAAAATTCTCTACAGTTTTACTGTAGTTTTGTTCATTGAAACAACATTCAAAGGATAGATTACGGACAATTTCTTCATATTAATACAGTATATCGTTCCCTAACGCCTATCCTCACGCCACACCCACTGTGTCTGTCCTCTCTCACCCCGCCTTAGTTCTTAACAAAACAGATGAAGTCGTTCACCTTGCTTAAATGAGGAACAGCTGCTTGTGTAACAAGCACATTGAGTACAAGAACATTGAGAAAATCATCTGTTTCAATGGATGTGGGAAAACAGATTTGGCTCTGCTTACAAAGCATGGAATTCATGGCTTTAGTCTTTGATTCTGCGAACTTGTCAAAAAAAGATCAATTATTGTTTTAAATGGACCTGCGTGTTCTTTTGTTAACACCACCAAGGTAAAGTTGAATCCCACTGAACTGATAAACCTTGAAAGTACTGTAAACTGCTTTGGATAAAAGTGTCTACCAAATGTAACTCTCTCTCATTGGCAAAAGTATCTTGATTGTTAGTGTGGCACTGGGAAAAAAAGCAATGATTCTTTATAATACCATAGAGTTCCCAGGCACAACATGTTTGCAAAGTGGGCAGTAAGCGGTGCAGGTTGGCATGGATGAAAGATATAAGAGACCCATTAACCTTGTAATGTCGCTGTGAGCAGAGGAACCGCTTTCACTATCTTAAGCTCCCATCACTTATGGGCCCTTGGGGTCCTGCAACTAATTAACCTTGTGGAGACAGGCTCTGTTGTAGTGTGCTGAGAAGAGAATATTAAGAAACCTTTCAGAGGGCCATTAGCAATGAGATTAACATATGTAACTTTCAAGTGGATTTTTGACATGAAACCAATATTTGTTCGAACTCACACCACAAGCGCTTCGGCCTGTCTGAATTTAAAGTGACAAGGTTTTCTGAGAAACGGGAAGTCTCCTGGGGTCAGCTGTGTGGCAGGTCTATTATAAGGATGTGTGATGTTTTTGATTAGCATATCCATGAACAAGGCTATCACGCCTGGGGTTAAAGGATGTTGCTGGCCATTGCTTTAAACAGTTAAATGGGTTTTGGACAAAATCTTGGGAAACTTGGGAATCTAAATCCAGTCAACAAAAAATCTTTATTAGAAACATGTTTATTCTATGCAAAACAATACTTTGACTACTTCAACTTAAAATTCTATGTTCAAATTACTTCATTACCTTTGTAGGGAGAACATATTTTAAGTTGTATTTTTTACATTGATGTGGCAGACAATCTGAAATCAGCAGTTTCACACATTTTGTGAAGTAAAATATCTGGGCCCGTATTCATGAAAAATCTTAGCGCAAAGAGTTGCTCCTAGTGACACAATTCTAAGAAAATTCGTAGAAATGTGGCCGTTTCCCTTTTAAATGACAGAAAAGATCCTAGTAAAGAAAAAAGAAATTCATAAAGCATCTTAACCCTTAAAAGAGCTCTTAAGGTCCAAAATTTTAGGAGTAGCGAGGAGGACTTTTAAGAGACTTAAGAGTTTCTTTAGCAGTAGAGAAAATGGACGAAACACAAAACGTGAGAAGAAATATGTGTTTCAATGCAATGTTGCAATTTCCATATTCCTTTTTACTATTTACTTTTATTGTTTTTGTGTGTTCAACTTTAGTTTTAGTTGGTCTTGGTTTTGGTTTTCTTGTACAGCTCCTTTGAATCAATGCAAATTGTTAATGCGCTATATTAAATTTAATTTGATGACAGTGAGTTAATAAGACACAACACATAAGATCGTGCAGGGTTCATGTTTGTGACCGATCCTTGTAGAGACACGGTAACATCTCCAAGACAGCGCAGAAATGCCATAGCGCCAGAAATAGAAGTAATCATATTAACATATTTGGCAACTGGAGAAACGCAGCTACGCATGCCAGAGATGATTTGGTTCTGTCACAACGGTCACAATCTGATCACACAAACAATTACAGCACTTACAGAAACGTACTGTGTCACTGTTCATTTCTATCAAATACGTTGATATTAACAGCATGGAAAAATATATGTATGTACACACGCACACACACACACATATATATATATATATATAGATATATATATCTATATATAGTGCATGTGTGTGCGTGAGTATGGTAAAACTGAGAAAAATTAGTTATGCAATTTCAAACTAACAACCCCATACTTAACAGTGCCCTTTTTTCCTTCTTGTCCAACCAACCAATCACAGTCTTTAAAAGACTGTTTCATACATAGCAACGGGGTCAGCCCCGCCTCCTCACTAATAAAAGTTTTCGTCTTTTTTCTAGCTGAAAGTTGCTCTCAGATTGCCCCTGAATCGCTTTTAAGCTAAGACTCCTATGTAGAAGTTTTTAAGCTAAATTAAGAGCTTTCTTAGAGAAGTCTTAGAAGCTTTAAGAATACGGGCGCTGCTGTTTAAATATTTAATATGATCAAGGAAATGCAATATTTTGTCCAGGGTTGCCAGATTTGTGTAAGAAAATCAGCCCAAAAACCCATCTTACATACCAAACCTCAAAATATATAGTATTTCATTCACTGTGCATAACACACAATTCTTATTGAAAATCACTGTAATAATCATAAACACAGTTTGTTGTTGACAGCTAATGACTAAAATCTTTTCACCTTTAACCTGCAGAATATAAAACAGCTGGTTGCAACAGTTTAAAAATAATTCTGCGGGAAAATCAGACCTGGCAACGCTAATTTTAACCTAAACATGATTGAACTCTTATAAGCATTTCTCAAAGTAATGTTCATAATTTTGAGATCAAGATTTATAGTGTGACGTTTACAATTATTTACATTTATTCACTTACAGCAGCAGCTGCTTTTATCCAAAGTGACTTATAGTTCAGGAATACAACAAGCAGGTCATCTTAATATCCATCATATACTTAAAAATTGTAAATCATGCCATTACTCAGTCTAAAACCTGATAATTGAAAAAGGAAAAGTCTCTCCGCAGTTTTCTTTTCCTTTTTTTTATAAAGAAAACAAACGTCATAACAATTTTTTTCCCCTTGGTGTTATGGTCATAGGGCCCTGGTCATTTCTAAATTCATTTAGTAAATTGTCAGACTGTGAAGTGAGAGGAAGTTTTTTAAAGAACGTGCAGTGATATTCTGAGAAGGCTAGAGAGAGGGGTGGCAGAAGGGAGGATGTTCAGAGACCCTCTGCACCTCATGTATAATGCTCTTTGTGTTTTACAGGTTGGCTAGGCTGAGGAGTCAGACAGGAGTGGAAGAGTGGAGGTGATGGCAGGTGAGCTCCTCCAGAATCTCAAACAGCCCCCCCCTCAACTTTCTCTTTTGGATCTGGCTGGGTGTGTTAATGTAGCATTTTCTTCTGTGGCGTCAGTACAGAGGCGAATGTGTCCCGTGGGTGTTGTTTCAGCCTTAAGTTCATTTCGTTCTCTTTTCTCTCCATTCGCTGCTGTTCAGACTGATGCATTAACTTGCAATCCCCTGAAAGCAAAGCTGAAAAAAATACTGTTTTGACACAATCTTAATAGTCATTTTCACGCAAGATTACGTTCCCTCGGAAACGTGAGTCTGCGTATCAAAAGAGCTGCTTATAACTATAGGAAAGTAATAAATCTGGGTGAGAATCAGCAAATTCTTATTCATCTAGACCCCAAAACAATTATGTTGTAATTACGGTAGAGAATGAGAATGAATGGAAGCGAAATTAACAAAAATAGTCAAACCCATGCGCTGAAATAATTCTCACATACATTATAGGTTCCTAGCACAAATACTGTAGTAGGAAATATAACAAAAACATAATTATTAATTATAGTATTTTATTAAATAATGCCACACAGGCCATTACACATGCTCATGTATTCACAACCACATGCATTATTAATTATTAACCCTTTAATCGCAAATTAAATTCTCCAGTAAATTATGCCGGATTGCAACAAAAGGACCCAAAACAGGAGTCGTGTTATCTCACTTGTCTAGAGCTCTGCAAACGCCCTCAGTTGAAGTATATGTAGGAACCCAGTTAACACACAGGCCTGGAGCTGGGCCTACAGGTGCAACCCAGGCTGTGAGCTCCTATCATGGAAAGAGGAGAATGGACATGCATGTGTTTGACAAAGCCAAGGGCAGTGTTCTGAAGGACAGATCACTCCAGAGCTCCTGGTGGAGGTGGGGGGGCTGGGGTTTGCACCTTGGCCGTGACCCATTGTTGCGTGTTAGCACCTGTGCATAAAGAGAGGCAGAAAATAAATGAAAGGAATATGAGATTATGCAGTCCTTGATGTAAATCAGAGCCCATTAGAAATTCATTAAACACTCTCCAGAATACAGGGCTGAAATATGACTGCATGCATGAAAGGGTATTAAAAGAAAGTTCATGAGCAGTAAAAAAAAGACAGCAGTGGGTAAAAGGTCGTGCCGTTAAACTAAATTAGAAGAACGGGAGGGATGGATGGACGGATGAACGGAGGAAGAGATGGATAGATAAGAAGCAATCATTAAATACGACGAGGGTGATTTTTTACTGTTAAAATACCTTTTTTAATCTCAGCAATTAATATGCAGAAATACATTGTGCAAACTAAACTTGTCACTATTAAAACTTTTTATTAAAAATGACTCCCGTTTCATATCGCTGTCCTTCTGAAACCTCATACTCACTTTTTTTAGGAAATGAAAAAAACACATTTTTTAAATGATTAAATACTGTGTTGTCAAAGTTGACAAGCGTTCTTAATACTTTTTATTGGTTAGATATTTGCAAAACCCAGTGACAATTATAAAGGGTGCCTAATAATAATGATTTATGGCAACAACAAAAAAATCACAAAGTATAAAGATACAAGGTTTCAGATTGACATAAGCGATATTTTGGAATTCCTGGATGTTTTTAGCTTTAAACAAAAAACAATTTAAGCAAACAACTAAAGATTATGCAGAGTAAATTAAATAATAAGTACACCATTTTTTTTTTATAATTAATGCCTGGTCAAAGAATAAGGGTTTATGGAGCAATTAAATGGTTGTTAAAAACAGGACACAGCTGTTTAAGCTCTATTTGATGTTGTTTTGATGCAAATAGTAATTTTTTGAGCCTTTACGGGTGGTAAATGTTTGTTTTGGTAAACATGGATTATGTTCAATACTTTCTAATCCTTTTCACAATAATAATGCATGTATACAAAAAAAGTTTGTTGTGTGTTTCTATACTCTGTTGTAATATACTTTCTGCTAATTTCATTGATATTGAGTACCTCAGAGATGATGTATTTTTGTATGCAAACCCCGAAAGCGAGTTAGCATTTAAGGACTTCCGGTTCCATCGCCCCAAAGTCTATGGTTTTTGTCAAATCGCCCGAAATAAGGTCTGTGGTTAACAAAACATCGAAATATTTTCACGTTTTATTCTATGACATAAAACACACCAATTATAACCCACCTGTGATTTTTTAAAGCCTTGTTGTGTTGCTTTAAACGACTAACGTTACTTCCTTTGGCGGGGACGTTAGACGTTAACGCGCATATAAAGCTAACAAATAATGCAACATGGGCACAAATCTCTTACAGCATGAATGCAGATTCATTCACGGAGTAATTACTTACCAGGGAATGCATTTTAAATAAAGTTGAAAGAGTTGTCGGAGGCTTTGTGGTGATGTTGATATCGAGCAACCTTAAGTGTAGTCTGTTTATAGCATTGTGTTAGCTTTTTACTTCTGCCAAATGTATTTCGGCTTCAAAGCTAGGAAATGTTGTGTTAATTTGTAAAGATTATCTTGATAGATAAAACGTGTGAACATCATAAACCTTTGTTGATCAAAGAGCTTATTGCAATCTTCCAAAAATCTATTGGAAAAATGCATTGGCTTTCGGTCGAAGGGAACCACTTACTTCCGGGTTAACCCTAAAAATACCTCATCTCTGAGGTAATGGATAAGCGAGCAGAAGCAACACTTCAGTGTCAGAAAGAAAAGTACAACATACACAAAATCCCTGTAGAAGTACAAAAGGAACCCTTAAGGGCACCACCCCAGTGACAGGACCCTTACATTTGCATTTACATTTATTCATTTGGCAGAAGGACACCCTTGAATAATATGTAAAGGTATATTTAAACAGTATGAACCTACACTGCAATGATGTATTTCATTGTCATTGCAATGCAGTTCTCCTTCAGGTAGTCTAAGTTATTGTGTACTCTCCTCTGCTCAGCTGTAACTGATTCAGACAGGCTGTTCCAATAACCTCTGCTGCATCCGCAATATAACACTGCCCGGATTTTATAAATTGAATTTCAGTGCAGCAACGTTATTTTGATGTAGCTGTTTATATATTTTCATGTGTGTCTGTTCACACATGACGCAGATAGATCTCAGATTGCCACAGAGCTCAGGCTGTACTATTAGATGTGTTTGTGCATGTGTGACTACACTACTTTCATTCTTTTCATCCAGAAACCTTGTTTGATTAGATCATCTGTACTATGTATAACTTTTCATGTGTCTTAATATATTGAATGTAATTTAAAACTTTTAAAGAAGGGAATCGTGCTGGGTAGGCCTAAAGTCTATATTATATCAAGTGGTACTCAATACTTTGAGCAGATTTTTTTCATGCTTTAAATTCTATGCATTAAAATTTAGGATTTAAATTCTATTTGGATGTTCGCAATCTAAAACTTGCAATCCTGTTTCTTTAAAGAAAATACCAGAACGCAAGCCCTTCAGCAATAGGTTAACCACTTTCATTTTACATCACCCTTTTTATTTTTTGACATATATGAAGAGTTTGGTTCCAAGATGAGAACTCAAAAATCTTGTTTTTTATTATGCTATCATGTTTTTATTGTGTTTTATTGTGTTAGTTGGCTGTTATTAAGTAATTATGGCATAAATCCAAACAAACCAACTGCAGTTTGATAGATAATTATTGGAATGCACAATAATAAACATGATTTTTGAAAAGAAAAACCCATTTTGGAACCAAACTCTTCGATCAATCATAGTTTTATATTAGTTAATCATAGTTTTAATTCATATAATTTTTGTGCCTTAGCTTGACCGAAGAATATTCTGAATTTCTGGCATGGTCTTTGGCCTAACAGACATTAAATTGCAAGTTAGATTTCAAAAGGATCTACTGCAATGTACTTTATGTTTCTGAGGAGTGCCGATTTTATGTTACATAAGTTTCTATTCATGTGAAAATAAATTATTTCTTGAATTATTTCAATATCAATGTATTTACCCACAAACCACTTAAGGCTGAACGGAATTAAAACATTCAAAAATATAAAAAAATATTCGCTGAGTTCTGTTGTTGGATGTGCACACAAACTTGCAGCTTGGTTTCCTTTTTTTCCTTTGTTTAATGAGCTCGGTGTTTGGCATTCTGAGCACTCGCACGCTAGATGCACTTTTTGTGTGTTTTGATAATTAGAAAAATTCTAGAAATAGCTCCAGTATATCAAACAGGAGAGAATAAAGCCGCTGTGAAGTTCTTGGCCGAGAGGTCTTTCATGCTTTCATGGGGAAACTGTGGAGGTGATTGTGAATGGGCCTATTGTTTTGGAAATGAAAGCGCCCACATCCAAAGCTCCAGAGCCGAAGAAAATCAAGCCGGTGTGTGTACAGAAGCCCCCTTCACCTGTGACCCTCCCTCTCAGATGTGCGGCAGCATATGTCCCCGTTGCCCCTTCACCTGGAAAAACAGAGAGAGATGTCACAACGTGAAAAGAACAAGCAGGAAGCTGGAGGAGAGACGACAGAGAAGGCCTTGATAATTAAGACACCAGCTGTCGCGGTTTGTTATGGAACCCAGAGAGGTGGTGTTTAAAGTGACAGGATTGACATGCAACTCCGGCGAGTCCACAATAGCCGATGACTCTTGAGGGCTGAGTGGGTGTTTCATGGCTTTCATCCAGCCGAGGATGTGTTTCTGATGCTATCATTACGATACCACCAAAGAACATTCTTGCAGGTCGTGCTGTTATTAAACAAAAATCCACGACCAAAATTAGTGTTCCTGAACCTTTGCGATAACGCCGAGCGTTATTATCACAGATTCGCACCCCTTGAGAGATGAGGCAACAATCCCGATTTTTATACACTATTTGAAATAAAGCATCTGCATTTGTCCAGAGCAGACTTTGCTCATTTAAATTCTTCATGTGTCAGGTAGCATTTAATGGGAGTTGTGATGATTACAGATCGGGAGGCTGGGAGTTCCCCAGGTGTGTAATTGCAATTCTTCGTCTTTTTTGCTCATCTGTGGAGGAGTTTGAATTAAAACAGAATCCATTAAAAAAAGGATAAGAGCCTCTTTGTTGGTTTTAGCCCTCTCTTTGATCCTTTTTCTTGCCACCAAGCCCAATTTTTCCTTTGTTTTTATATTTGCAGATTAAAAGGGATCTGGCTGGACGTGGCTAAATAATACAAAGAATCGCTCTCCCCACTGTTTAGGAAAGGTATTCCCAGAGGGCCGTAACTCATTTTTGGAAGCATGTAGTGTATGGAACCATCTCATGTCAGTGTGCTTAAACTCCACTGGGGCCAAAGACACTGGCGGGCACCCTCCAGCTGACCTTCCCCGGGTCTCTCTGTACAGGGCTGTACTCTCCTCCTGTGGCACATAACAACTCAACCACCACTGGGATTCCTAAGTGCAGGCTAAAAAACATGATCATTGTGCAAAAACATAGCTTGCAAACTTTATGACAAGTTTTTAGTTTAATTATAAGCAGCGTTGCATCTTAATAGTGTTGTTTTGTGATAACGGCTTGTTTCTTTGCAATTATTCTTGGCTTATGATCTTAGAAAGGATTTAGAAGGATTTCTGGACATACTGTATAGAATGAATGAATGAGGCATTTATATAGCGCTTTATTGTGTATTGCTGTGCACCCAAAGCGCTTTACAATCATATGTAGGGGGATTTTGAACATTTCTGTAATGTAACTTTTTAGAATTCTTTATTTAAAAAAAGTTAAATTCTGTTAAATGGCAATTGTTAACAGTGTAGATAGTCACATGATTGTTCATTTTGGATCTTTTGTTGCATTGTTCTTTGTCCATATTTATTTCATGTCAGATTTTAATTTAGTATATTCATGTTCTTTGTGTCTTCCTTTATCTGCACCTTTTTGGATTGTTAAAAGCACTCACATTGCACTTGGATCAAGCCTACTCGGGTTCTTGTTGGTTCCCCTCATTACAAGAAATGTTTTTAATGACATTACGGTTTTAATAAGAGCTCAAACAAAGGAGAACAACTAGACAGCTTCCAGTCATGCCAACGAAACATTTACAGGCATGAAGCAGCGCCTATGTGTGACTGTGACCTGTGCTCTATCTAACATTCCCAGAATGAGGTTTTACAGTTAGCTCTTGTTTTGCTAAAATCAATGCCCTGTTTAGTATTAACTGACAGGGTCTCTGATTGGGTTTAAAGCTAACGTGTATCTTTCTGTTGAACAAAGAATGCGGGGGAATTCTTTTCAATCAATGAGTCTGACAAACAACCCTTTTTTTCATGATCCAGTAACACTGTCGACCACGGCTGCAGTCCAAACAGGTTGATAAATATATCTGAGAAATAGATTTTTGTCCCAATTCAGGGGTTTCAAATGAATGGAAAAGGAAATCATTTTTCTCCTTTGCAAAACTTTTCATGATTTCTGCAGGACCCAGTATCTAGTACGGGCATTCTTAGAGGGATTAGCTTAGCCCTTGACATCGACTTGGGATACTGGAGATAATAAAGATGTGTCTTTTGTGAACATGAGGGAATACACAGCCTGCTAAGACCTATAAGCTGTAAAACTAAGTGAGATAAGATAGAAGTAGCTTATTGAAGCTAATTTAATATCTAGCATACTTCCTGACACTTCAAGCTCTCTCTTTATATAAAGTGCTTATGTTCTGTACAGTTCAAGATAGTTGTCAAAAGCTTCAAAATGTTCTCAGGAACATTCCTAACTAATTCTGAACACTAAAGCCATTAAGAACTTCAGAAATTCAAATAGGGTTCCAGTAGGAGGATCAAGGCCTCCACATGTTCAGAAATGTCCTTGTTAATGGGGGCCGCTCCTTTCTTATTGCTCTTATTCTTTTTTCTTAATTTATTTTGAAGATATTTTAAGAGACATTATTTATCATTATTTACATTTTTATGTACAGACATGCACAGACATTGTGCAAAAATACCAGAACAGTGTACTTTTTTAAGTATGCAAGGATTTAGTATAAAAGAGAGAATACCAAAATATATATATATATATTTTCATTATCAGAAAAAAAGATAAAATGTATATTTCATTCATTTAACTTTTTGTTAAAAAGTTGACTGTATAGAAAGTTTAATCAGACACACACGTCTGGCCCGAAGTTAACTTCCGGTCCGTTTATCGGTCTGCCTTGTGTCTAGTAATTTATTTATTTTAATTTTTTTTTTTGTATATTGACTGTTTTAAATAAACAATTTGAATGGGTCATATAACTTGTTGCATTTAAGTTTAGCCAAGTAACTGTTCTTCTTAGGTGCAGAATGGGACTAAAAAGTGGCGCCGGAATTTTTCGGCAAGAGCAGCCCACCACAAACCCCTCAGTTCGTGATCGCCTTCCGGTTCCCCCTCCACCTGGTATGTTCATAATCGCGTTCTTGGGGTGTCCTGATCTGTTCGCGATCCTGTGCCGGTTCCCCCGGTTTGTACACAATCCGTTCCCGAGGTTGCCCACACAAGCAGCGTCCCAAGTCCCGGTGCTCCAAACAGTTAATCCTATTTCAATTTATAACACTACACAAACAACAGGACATTTATATGAATATGAATGTTAAACGACTATCTTTAAGATTTAATTATATATATAAGATTTCAAAATTAATAAAAATGAAACCGGACGTGTGTTTACATCTTACGAAGTGAAACTTTTGGAGACTGTATGAATGCATGGGACATCATCAATTGATTTCTGCTCTGTTTATGTGTGCAATAAAGCAATTTAGCTGCTTTTATTTACTAGACGAAATACCTCCTGCAGGCGGTAAGAATTACAGTCAACAAAAGCCGCTCTTTATTGACTCCAGTATATAAATACTATCCAGAAATCTGTACTCCGTGGTCACACAACGTGCCGATTAACATATTCTAAAAACATCTTCCATAAAGTAAGACATTTGTCCAAGTATTACAAAAACACATATCAGACATGCGTTTATAGTCCTTTGGACTATAACACTTCCAGTGTTGATGGTCACTGAGGGAACAGCTAAATGAATCTGGAGTCGATGGCAGATGCTCCACAATGCCAGCCAAATGTGAAAGTAGCCACTGGGAAACCGTATGTGTGGAGACGACTAGCCATTCGGCATCGTCCAGCATCTCTTTTTGAGTCACCACATCATGTAGGGCCAGAGATGGTGCTTTGTCTGATCGAATCAGAGAAAATTGTGAGTGAACCCTAATGGTGAATAGAGGAGAACCGTGTCTCTTTATTCCGCTAACCCGATTACACCATTTCCCCATGCTGACAGACGCGCGGTTTAATCTAGAAGCAACACCTGTGCCTCGCTGCAACGCAAATAAATGAAGCATTAAAGAGCTGCAGGCACACCAATAGGATTTCAGGACTCTACCTGCACAAAGGTGACCTCTGGAGATTCCAGAACAGAGCTCCGCTCGGCCAACAATGGCTTCAAAGGGGCTTTCGTCACTGGTTCCTTGTGGAATGTTGACTTTGTCTTAATCTGTGAGCTGTGAAGGTGATGAAGACGAGGATAAAAGGTGAATTTGGTAGAGACAAAGCAAAGCAACAAAGCAAAACATCACACAGACGCGGTGATTAGTACTCATTGTCTTTTCACACATCTGAGCAGTCTGTTATTGAGTGAAACGTGCCTTTTTCCTCCTGAGAGACTCTGGAGGGATCAAGTACCGGGGTCCCACTCGCAGCCATTTGATCGTGTCTTGGCTAATTTCCCACTCTTGCTTTGCGTTGACAACCAACTAGCCAAGACAAAGAGATTATGGTCGTCACAATGAGTTTAAAGAGTCAAGCTTTTTCCCCTCCTTCTCTTGTCCTACCTGATCATAGTCCTCAAAGCTGTCTGGACAAAAGATTAACACTCTGTCTAGGCCAAGAGCACTTTGTCACAATGCTGAAAAGAGGAAAAGGAAAGCAGGCAGCAATACACCATAAACTTGTTTTATTACACGGCACAGAGCACGCTAGCGTGCTTTTAATTAATGGCAAATGTGCTGTCACCTGTACTGATGGCAACAAAGTCAAAACTGCACTGTGGGCCAGATTTTATAATAGAAACAGATGCAATATTTTATTGTACTGTTCGTTTGGTTTGTAAGCTTATCAAATCATTAGATAAAATAGAGGTTCATTTGGACAACTTTTGGGAGCACCCTTAAAGTTAGCTCAAAACCCAATAGACATGAATTTCAAGACACAAAAGTCACATCTCCAATGGATGGCTGTAGAAGAGGTCAGGAAACAGTTAGATAATACCATGGGAAAGCAGCTGTAAAGAACAAGGTTTAGGATACAATGAAAAATACATAGGAGACAGGTAGAGGATACACTTCAAAGGCTGCTCACAAAGGACAGGAAGATGGCAGCACATAAAACTTTCATAAGCACTTTAAAACTTAGATTAAAAAAGTCCAGCAAAACAAAAAAGAATCCTTCAGATGGATAACTCGTCACATGTAGCTAAAACCATATTTTTCCAGCAAATCCCCAAAATATGTACCAATGGATCCGAGTTTGATGCCAGTCGTGTCCATCTCTGTAAAACTGAAATATTTCGATAACAGCTCATGAATTATAAAACAGTGGAACAATGAAAACTGAAAGGTAATAGTTTTTCTCCATGTTTCATTAATTCTGAGATCTCTGGCTGTCTTCAACAACCGGGATCTATTTTGTGGATGTGACTTTGAGAGAAAAGGATAAATGCTCTTGAATCCTGTCTGAGGGGTGAAAAGAATACATAGGGGATATTTTTGTTGCTGTGTTTTGTCAAAGCCAATATAGATTTGCACCTGGAACTGCTGCTGCAGGAGCCTTTGGAGCAGCACAGCAGCATTGATTGGGATTGAGGGAGCCTGAGATTCTGTTCATCACGCCTGTAATTGCTGCAGGGGGGCTTTTATTAAACTGCTCAGACATTTTGGAGCCAAGAGTCAAAACCTTTAGTTTGCAATGAAACGTATCTTCCCCAAAGCCCACCTACCAAAATAGAAATAGGTCTGCTCTGTGGTTTAGTTCGTAATAGAACATTCTGAAAATATATTTTTTAGCTGTGGATATTTCATTTTTTATTTACAGACTTCTCAATTTAAGACAAAACATTGCAACTTTATAAAACACATCATTTGTATGTTAAAAATAAGATCAAGTGAATAAAAGAAAAGAAAACACATTGAAAACAAACAGGAATTACCTACATTTTGCACAGTTGGGTAGTTTTCTCAAACATTTCAGGATTTGGCAATACAAAGGGACTGCCTAAATGACACGTCTTTATAAAACGATGATGTAATAACAACCGAAACGAGCTGGTTTGAAAACGATGCAAGAAAACTTTATTGCCTGCGTCTGATTGGCTGTTGGGATATTCGTCGGCGCGTTGACGCATGCGCACGGCGCGAGTGCTTCACAGAACAAGCGCAGGTGAGTAGCTACTTTCTCATTATTGTGTCAGCGGTTTAAATCGGTTGGTTAACATTCTTCTTATGTTGTTAGCACGTCGAAGGAACTTTGAGCAACTCAGGAGTGTTCTTTGTTTAGTTACATTTCGGTCGCGTTTTTCGCCCACTGAAACTGCAAGGCTGCAGATAAAATGTATTTTGACATTGTAACATTACAAATATTTTTGGCTTTACTCTGCGAAACTAGGATTATAGATGGACTGTCATCGTGTAGCCTAGTCGTGTTGCGCTAGAAAAAAATAGGTGTGTTCGATTTCATGCAGCCGTGCCCAGAGCTATAGGCTTGTGACGTAGCAGTGTGCTCTCGCGGTACTTAGATGCCATTCGCCGATCGGTCTGCGCAGCGCAGCATGAAATCCAACTGTTCAAAACTTTTCTCTTCCCTCTTGGCCTTCACTTGCTTCCGAAAACAGTCTGAATTAGTAGTTACATTCGTATGAATTCAAATCCATCATTGTCTCAAATCTTGCACATATTTTGACTTTGAATTATGGATGTTTCCAATCCACAATGGATTCAATTGCAAATTGAGCCTCTGATTGAAAAGTCG
Source organism: Triplophysa siluroides (assembly GCA_006030095.1). Lineage (NCBI taxonomy): Eukaryota > Metazoa > Chordata > Actinopteri > Cypriniformes > Nemacheilidae > Triplophysa > Triplophysa siluroides. The sequence continues at coordinate 7,516,644 of VCII01000314.1, read as the reverse complement.
GAGCGCAATAAATATCAAATTAAAACGAGTTTGTTTGAAATGCCCAATACCTTATGTATATGCAAATCCTGTGTGAGGCAGGCTTACTTATGTTGATGACAGCACATTTTAATTTCTTTGTGAAAAAACATAGAAGGTCAGCTATCTAAAACTGTAAAGCTTGGGATCATTTCATGCATTTTTAATGGGTCAGTAGTAGTAAGATTAAATTTTTAATGTCATTTTTTGTATGTTCAGTTTGATTGTTTGCCACAAATGCCCCGAACTACAGATTTGTGTGGTAGGGACAAAATGTAGGAAATTTGCATTGTGTGTGAAACACTGCTGTAGGGTTTTTATTATGAGGTGATATTTGTTTCCTAGAATTTATTTTATGCAGATCTTTATGAGCGCTTTTTTATAATCGTAAAGTACACCAGCAGCAGTCCATTTATGCCCAAATCGATGCGTCATAATTGAATTAACTGAAATGTCTGGCGAACTATTACTGTTATCTCAAACAAACCAATAAATACATATTCCAAATAATGCACAAGCTATAATAAAATAAATGCTCTATGTTTTTAAAAACAGTTTTGTCTCTACAGTAAACTGATATTATGCAACTCTTTACTGTCCACCTTCATGGCCAGAAAACTGTAAAGGTCCGAAACAGTCATTTGAGCCTTGAATCTTTTTCGTTATTCCGTTGTGTCCAGTAACACCAGCAAACTTAAATAGTCTTAATCATACCCAGAACATTAAAGAAAGCTTCAGCATGACACAGGTCTGTAATATGGTTTGTTTTATTGCCGGTTATACAGATGTGCAACTTAGCCACCGTAGGTTGCTCTGAATTTGATAAAGACTTGGCTTTCAGTCATGATGCCGAAGGAACTGCAGCTTTGTAGATGTGTTACACACAAATCTCTGGCACTCTTAGTTTGTTAGTTTTAGTTTTACTGAGACATCCACTGATCCCTTGGCCTTATGGGGTAGCAGACTCTCTGCTGGTTGCCCATTTCAGAACCTCAGCAGATGCAGAAGGTCGTCTGGGTATTGTTTGCTTACTGTATGATGAATACTAAGTATCCAGAGTTTCTACTTTTTTTTACTGTGTAGCAATATATTCAGACACAGGATTCAAATGTCTGTCTTACAGATCCTCACGGCCATAAAACTTATTCCCCAATTTTCTGTTCAGGAAGCAAAACCTGTGCTTCTACTCCCATGACCCTTTGAAATGTCCATCTAGATTCGCTATTGTGTGTCCTGCTGTATGCCTGGCTACAGTAATAAAAACATGTTTTCTTGCTTTTAATGATTGCTTCTTGTAGAAGAAAACAATTATTCTCCAAGGGAATGGTGGAATAAGCGAGTGTCTGAGATCAAAGCTGACTGGGCGGTGTGGGGTTTAGAGTAGCTGTGCACCTCTGATGGAGATGTTGAGTGTTGTCCATTTCATAAGATTTATGTAAAGCAATATGTCTAATAGGCTGCACATCACTCATCCTCTCTCCGAATCCCGCTTTCATCTTGTTCTGTGAGTGATCAAATAATGTTTGCATGCGTGACCTCCTAAATAGAGTGATGTTTTAGTGGGTCATCATCATGGTGTGTGTTGTTGTGTAAGATCGAAACACATTGTTAAAGACAGAGAACAAATGTATATGTGTGTACTTGTGTCAGTGCACGTGTGTCTCCATGTGACACTTTTGAAACCTGTATAACAAGATATTTTGCTAAATGTCTTGGTGGCTTGTGTCCATTTAGGGCTGTGACGGTGGCAGTTTTTTACCACTGGACAAATGAACCGCTGTGCTTGGGAAATATATATATTTATAGATGAATAATATGTAAAAATAATATTTACATTATTACATTTGCGAGTTGCAAACACGTGATGAGTGGAAAATAAACTAAATATAGACCATATTTAAATACATTTTGAAATATGAAATGTCTGTCCGTGTTTAATGCGCACCTCTGTCAGTAAAATCAATAAAAAATGATAATTTATCAGAAAGTTATAGGTACCGCTTTATAACTTTTTTACTTTAAAATATCCAAAAAACACGTGGCCAGTGTTATACATTTTGTTCAGTTCAGTATGAATAGCTGTGTATATATATTTGTATAATTTTTATTTTAAGTACAGATTGAAGTACAATCGCATACAGTCCTTCTGTATGTGATTGTGTTCATGTCTTGTAGTGTGTGTGTTAGTCCTCTGCCAAACATTAAAATCTGAATAGTACATTGCGGATTAACCATTTTGTAATAAAAATTACAGCACAACCTGTGTTAATCAATACTAGTCAATTTACCTGCGTCTCTCTCTTAGGGATTGACAATTCCTGATTGTTCTTAATCCACCAAAACTTGAGCTGTTCAGAGACAAAGTCAAGAGCAACCAAGTATAACTGACAGACTCTCTGTGCCTCAAGCAACAGCTGTGAACTTAATTGGGTTTAATTTTTCGCTCAACAGAGAGAAAACGGTGCAAAGCTCCAGTTTAAAGGAACCAAGGAAAATGAACACGGTGATATGAACTTTGACAGGCAGGTTCGCTGTGACTGATTGTGTATCCCTGATGCCCGGAATGCACATTTACACTTCAAAGGACTCTGAATATTTGTTTAAGGTATTTTTGCGTTTTCTACCTACTTTGTAAAGTGTTTTGGAGAGGTGTCAGAAATGACGAATAAAAACATAAAATCATTGAAGGTGTAGAGAGATATGCTGAGACAGGTGTAAAAAATCGCTCTCCTCCCAGGCCAAACCTTTATAAATCTCTATTCCTGGAATTGCTTCGTTTTGGCACTCGGTGTTCAACTAGACTGTTTAGGATTGTGAAAATACATTTTGTAAATACTAAACTAAAAGATACACTGCTTCATGCTTTCCATAAACCTTAACCATTGCGTAACAGAGAGTCGTATACCGTAAAAAGACATTCAGGAAGAGCATTTTCAAAAAGTGCTAAATCCCCTGAATCTGTGAACCAAATATGCTCATTCAGTCACTTTGTTTTGCCAGTCAAAAACAGAAAACCCATCTCTCTCCTCCAGTGCCATTTCTGACATCTACTCTGCAGTTTGCACACACGGCATCATGAAAAAGTGCCATGATAACGTTACTACATCCCATAATATCCCAGTCACACATGTAAGAAGGGTAAAATCGTTATGGTTAACTACTCATTTCTCCAAGTTATTTATGCATGGCCATTACAGGAAAACACGCCTAGAGACACATTGATCTTATCCTTCCGGAGTAAAAATGTCTTTATTGTATTTCAGCTAAGCAGCTCCTTTATCTTGTTTACTGTATCGACAGCACTGAACAGCTGTTTGCAAGACTGGAGCCGGTCCACATCGATGACATTGATGGGACACATAGAGCTGCAATGGTTAACTTGATCTGTAGTTCAAAAGAATATGAAATCGAAGAAACGCAAAAGAAGATATTTAAAAAAATCAAACAATGACGGTACTCATTAACTTGCATTGCTTTTGTGTCCATACAATGGAAGTGTGAATTGGTACCGCTGTTGTTCAGTTACCAACTTTTTCAAAGCATATTCTTTTGTGTTCTGCGAAACAAGATAACTCAGGTACAGGTTTATAATGACATGGACACATGGTACTTCAAAGGTTCTTCACAGCGAACCATTTGTGGTTCCACATAGAACCATTCAGTCAACAGGGGCTTTCGCACCTCAGAACCAATTTCATAATTCCGGACGATTTGCCGGAAGTCCCTACTTCTTTGGTCCATCATTCTGTTGTTTGTCGTTGTTCGACGGATGCGCTTAAATGACATCGCTGTGGACCGGTTTATGTCACTAAATAGTTCCTTTTGCCAGTGCGAATGCGATCGGGATATGGCCTGAGGGAAAACTTAGTTCGCATAGGACAGTCCTCAATACTCGTTTTGAACCTTTCCTTAATTTATCCGCCCGAAAAAAAGCGCCTAAAGGTTCTTTAAAGAACCGTACTTTCTTACCTATTTTATAATCTAAAGAACCTTTTTCGCCACAAAATACCTTTTGTGAAACAGAAAGATTCTTTATGGAACCATTTAGACAAGAAAGGTTCTTCTATGGCTTTGTGAAGCACCTTTTTTTTTAAGAGTGAGGGAGAGTAAATAATGACAGAATTTTTACTTTTGGACAAACAATTCCTTAATTCTGAAAGAAGCCATAAATACACACATCACACACACATTTTACACACAATTCACATAAACTGCATTTGATCTTTTTGTGAGGATTGCCATGTAGCTAACATGAGCTTATTGTTTGATGCTCTATGACTTACTGCCGGAGAAAAGATCTAATAGAATCTCTGGCATGATTTACAGCATAGCCGATGTGTTGTGTGATAGAGGAAGTTTAATATCACCGGTCATCCATCTTTAGGTCTGTGATGCAGTGCTACAACATATAAAAGATATACTATTGCTATAACCGCATATAAATAACACTTTAGGAAAGGCATTTAATAACGTCATGCTCTTCTGTTCTCATGAAATGACGTACAAATGAAATTACTAAATTCGAATTCCAACACATGAAAGTATTAAAGAAATGTCTATGTGTGACAACTTTAACATTGATTATTAATGATCTGGAAATACCTCATATGTTCTATGATGACATCCTCATGGCCAATTCAATATGTTATAAGTGATGCTTGCAGTAGTTATTCTATTAAGTTGATAAATACCCATCCTGTTGGCTGCTTCCTCAAATTCAATTCACATTCAGAAATTGAATTGACATTTAAAACACATTTTCTGTTCACTTGTGAATGGTGCACACTCCCGCTATTCAGTTTCCTACTCAAACCAAATGTATTTCACATCTAGCCCCAAGGCTGTACATTTTACTGACAGATATTAAATAAAAACAAATGCACCGATAAAACTAGATGCTATTTCGGATTAACTAACCTCATTTTGTTTTAATGTGCTGTATAACTTATTTACTGTCCTGTTAGCTTTGAATTTTGACTTGATCAACAGTACAGCATTGTTCATTCAGGTGTGTGGAAAGTACAGTAGACGAAAACAGACAGCCCCAGGTCAGAGAAAACTGCTTCCTTCCTGAATATATTGGACGGAGACAGGAAGATAGGATGTGGGACTCGGCACATCAGAACGACTGTGCTTACCCAAATCTATATTGTCAGTATGACATACTACAACCACCGTTCTCTGCTACATAAAGCCGCCACTAACTGAGATTGATGTAGATGAGTCCTCAGAGCGGCTCCAGTTCTGCCGCGTGCATTGGGAAATCAGTATGGTCTTTGAATTTCTCAAGTTAAGTTTGACGTTTATGATATCACATTAAACGAAAAAATGCTGTCAAATGTAGTGGTCGATTGATATGGGGTTTTCAGTGGGTGATGGCATTAATGATAATTAAAGAGAATGGTAGCCAATAAAATTCAGATCATCCTGTGCGCTGCATAAAATTTTAGGTCTGGTGTATGAAATTTAGCGACATCTAGCGGTGGAGTTGTGAATTACAAGAAAGGTCTCACTTCACCGCTTCCCTGTCCGTTTCGAAGCACTACAGCACCAAATATAGGCACATTCTTGCTTCTTAGCCGAAGGAGACAATGTATTTTCGTAAAGTTTCGTTAGTTTAGGGCTACTGTAGAAACAGTAATTCCATGTAAGAGGACCCACAGTTTATGTAGATAGAAATAGCTCATTCTAAGGTAATAAAAAATAACACTTCAGTATGTAAGGTCTTTATCCAGCTCTGAAGACATAGTTTTATGTCATGTTATATTGCATTTCTGTCAATAGATCCTCCAACAAATTACACATTGGACCTTTAAGGGTCAATCTGTAACGTATAAACAAAAAGCTGTTATTGAGCAAGTACATAAATAATCAATGTTAAAAACCTAAAATAACGATGAGCGTATAATGATGATTTATAATTTGAGTGCTTGTGTCGGATTTTGTTGGAAATATCAATATCAGTTAAACACATGTAAATGTATAAGTATGTAAAGTAACCTGCGTTTTTTATTTCAAACAAACATCTTTAAAGCGGAGGTACACCCAGTTTCTGGTAATCTCATATTTCACTTGAGTACCCATAGAGTAATATCACATAACTAAAGAGTCTTCAGAGATATAAAGTATATCACATTTATAAATGATAAAAGGTACAGCTGTACGATTATTCCAAAAAACAGTCGAGCTACTGGAGGCGTGCAGTGGGCGGAACCAAAGCACAACACACAATACATCATCGCATTATTCTTGCATAAGTGTTGATTCACTCTACGTCCGTATTGTTTAAATTATGCACGTACGCACCGATTACCAACAAAACGGACATTAAACGGAGTTACACTTACCGCGTGCGGTTCATGACCGGCATCTTTTAGCGCTGGGACCACTCCATCTATAAATTTCAAATCCAGTATTACATCCACCATTTATATCGCGTATTTTGCATAGAAATACTACGTTGTACGTCCAAATTGAATTTTGACACTTTGCTCATGTTTAGCATGAGAATCCAACACTCGTAACAATGTAAATAAGTCAGAATCCATGAAATAGCTTTGGACCCCCCTTTAATGATAGCAAATGAGATGCACAAAAATACTTTTAATAATTTAAAAGTTATTATTAAGTTACCTGTCTGAATTATATTAGTTAAATGCCAACACATTATTTGCATACTAACACAATTAATCAATCCAGTATTTTTGATTGATTTTAGTATCGGTTTTATTTATCAAACAATTATGGTCAATATCCTTAATTAATTATGAAACAAGAGTTGATTAGATGTGGAGAAGACAACAGGAGTAGATAAATTCAGTGTTTATGTAAGGTGTCCGTGTTTCTCTACAGGTATGCGTTGGCTTGGTTGGGCTATAAATCTGCCATATTTCTGAGTCTGAAAAAAACTCAACAATCCAGCTGAGAAGAGTTTGAATGCATTCTATTGATTCACCACGTCAAAAGGTCAAAGCCGAAAGTCCAATGTCTTCTCACATGGTGAGAAAGCTCAGAAACCCCGCTGTGAGATTTGGCTCTGGCGTTTGTGTCATTGTGCACACAAGACCAAACAAGACCCTACAAATGTCATCTCTCCTTTCTTTCTATGAAAGACCAAATGTTCACACACAAGAGAGGCTCCGAGAAAAGCCACACACACACACACACACAAACACGCACACTTTTCCTAGTCTGAACACTGAATACTGCAATGATGATGATGCCAGATATCCATCTCAAGAGAGTCGTACTGCTCAGAGCCCAAAGTCTTGTGTTCAGCCTCATTGGTTGGTTATTAGTCACCGTACACTGGACACTCATAAACACAGACTGGCCTTTAGATTGTCACTAATAACAAAACTTGTGCTTCTAGGAAAATTCACTGAGAATGAATTGGGTGACATAGTGCGGTTTACTCACACGGTCGGTCTGCTTTTTTCCAATGACCATTCACTTGGAATGATGCAAATTAGGTAACATCGCAAATCTACCCACAAAAGCAATTTAAATCTCCTATGTGTACGCTAATACAACAACAAGTATGGTCAAATTTGAAAGGTTGTGTGGAGGAAAAGTACACGCGTAACAAGCAAGCATTTACATAAACACAATAGCACATAAGGCTAGCTATGCGTTCTTTCAGCGGCTCGCTGAGGACAGGAGTCAACATCTCTATGATGACTGAGCTATTGTCCTTCTACATTTAAATTGAAATGTACTAACAGGACAAATGGGAGGATGAAGAAAATCGGACCAAAACAGAACAGAGGGAGACAGAGAGACACAGAGAGAGAGAGAGGTAAAACCAGCATTTCAATTACATTATGGCGATTGTTTTTTATCTTTGACGCAGGTTAATGAAACTAATTAGTCTTCGCTGCGTAGAAAGCTTCTGGCGCCTCAGATAATTGCTATTGGCTGAGATAGCAAAAGTCAATTTTACCTCACGCAGCGTAGGGGAAAATCTTATCACTTCCGAAGCCATTACATGAGAGGTTTTACATCAACTCAGCACGCTCCGTAGCTTTAAGTCTTATTGGTGTGTCGGAAGAATCCTGTTACATTAAAGTATGCACTTGACAGGAAATACTTGAAGTTCTCAAACAGCGACCGTAGTCGTGGTTTTAGAAGAGTCGGATTATACAAAAAACCGGGACCGCAATTATTTGTTGAAATTAAAAGCAGTTGGACTCGATGGTGATCCTTACGACTCACAAAGGAACCAGGTGTCCTTGGACACTGATACGTTGCGCAGAACTGCGTTTCCTGATATTGTAAGAAGCCGATTTGCTGAGTCTTTTGCCACTCAATGGAAGGTGTTTTGGCGAGTTCACGTGAGGAAGTGATGTCACGTGCATACCCTCTATAGACTTCAACCATGCATTTCGTGCAGCCTACATAAACGTTCAGTTTCACACATCTATTCAGTTTTTCAGCACTTTAAATGGGACTTTAATTCTAAAATGCTTTTGTTTCAGCTTTTGGGTTATAGATTTATCACAGCGTGCTTGTTTGCTTTTTAAGATGCTCAATAGCTTTCCTGTTTTGTTTGATTTTGCTTAAACTTAAAGGGATAGTTCACCCAAAAATAAAACTTCTGTCTTCATGTACTCATCTTCATGTCATTTCATATCTGTATGACTTTATTTCTTCTACAGAACACCAAAGATATTTTGAAGAGAGTTGGTAAGCGAACGAGAGTGCCGGCACCTATTCACTTCTATTGTATGGACACGAAACCAATGCAAGTCAATGGGTGCCAGTTACAGTAACAACATTCTTCAAAATATCTTCTTTGGTGTTCCACAGAAGAAGGAAAGTCATACAGGTTTCAAATGACAGAAGGCTGAGTAAATGATGACAGCCTTTTCATTTTGAAGGGGAACTATCACTTTAGGTATACTTCAGTCATTTACTCAGTTAAATACCCCGATATATAACGGCTGACTCCATTACATAGCCGAAATATCATTTTATTTTATTTACTTTATTTTATGAATCCTTGCTACGCATATGGGATAACCCTTTTATAACAGCAATAAGCCCCGCGAAGCAGTGGGTTACAGTGCATTTTATAACAGCTCATACCATTGTGATTCTTGGGGCTTATTGCTTTAGTTTACTGGTTGCATAATAGTTAAAAAGCCTATACACCAACCTGAAAGTATTATTATCTAAAATCTTATCAACTCTGTGGAAAATACGTTGAATTGAAAAAGCACGCTGTCTGATAGCTTTAAGAGTGAAAAGCTTGTCTCTAAGTGGTTGCTGCTGTTCAGGATTTAGATTGTTAACATATTGATCTAAACGAGCCTCACCTTGCTTTGCCTGTTTTTTAATGGTGCCCATCAATAGTGTGACCTTCATGTATACAAATGGCTCAGGTTTGGAGAGGGGAGAGAATGGATTATTTCCACTTATAACTATAAATCCAACCTAACCTCAGCCTTTAGATGTCAATCAATGCTCCAAAACTCAAGCTAAGACTCTTCGATCCACATCTGAAATAATAACAAGCCCCATAAAGCGAGGGAGCCAGAGAAACCGAAATGAAGTAAGCAAGAGAAACAAAACTTAAATCAGTTTCATTTGAGAGAATAGTAAATCTATTCATCGGATTACTGTATTTCTGTCTGTTCAACTTTCTTACGGTTTGAGTGAGCTGGGCATTTATTTCTTTGCATTCCAACAATGCAGTTGTTTCATAAGTCGGGCGTGCCAAACTATGAAAGCATTGTTCTTCAAAAGTGCCTTAACTGCACAGTATGAAAAATGAGCGTGGGTCAAAAGATGTCAGAAAGATGTAGTGTTTAAAGTTAGGGATACTGCTGCACCCACATCAGGACCGGGAAGAGGAACGAGTCAGAAGTTGGTGGAGAGCTGCAAAACTGCAAGTAGGTCAGAACTATTCCTGGTGTCCTAACATATGCCAAGAGATGTGCAGAGCAATAGAACAAGAAAAAGAGCGTGATAGACACGAGAACATTTGCATACAGGAAGATAGAGAAGTTTGATCTGCTGGCTCCAGCTGGCATTGCAGACCTCATCACACCTGACCAGTCTCACTGTGACATGCTTCTTTTGGTCCTTTCCTTTTAGCCATGTCTGAATAAAGTAGATGGTCCCACGGATCAGTCTAGACACCCCACCAGGCTTCTAATGTCTGGAAGTATGAGATGAATCTGCATCTCTTCCTGCGCACCACCCACTGCTCTAGTCACCTCCAGTAGTAATTGCATGTAGAGAAGTTAAGAAATCCAATAAAAAATGACGAGAAACTGTGTGATCGCTTTAGAGAGAAAAAACGGTACCAATGGGGATACTGAGAATAGGTGTGCATGGGCGATACACCCACTGTTAAGACACCGATAGAGATAGAAAGTGATTAAATTAAACGGCACAGTCATAGGCATCTGTGTGGGGAAACCACTCGAGGGATGCCACTGAAAACAAATGAAATATCGATGGCTACAATGACTTTGGCGTTATTTGATGGAGTGGAGATGAAATATTGGCTTGATTGGATTTTTTAATCAGATCAGAGATCAGATTTTGGAATAGTGTGCTGCTCACGAGGGTGAGTCATGTTTTAAAGTATTTCTCGGGCTAGGTAATACGTCCACTGACAGTTCTCAGCTCAGTTTGGGGGGAACCGGAAATAAGTGTTTATTATCCTTTGAGGTGTGTAATTTCTTTCATGTTAAATCACTTTCTACTCCTTCAGTTTATGGGGGGTGCCAACTACAAGGCTCTTTGTTGGTGAACTTCTTCAAAGAAGTATAAACATCTGTGATTGTAAGAAATTAGACATTCATTTCCAGATCAAGCAATGGGTGTGAGCTTGGGACTGGACAATATGTTTGTCCATCCAATGGCAGACAGATATGGGGCCAAATAAAAATGTATTCACGTTTTTATACCCAAATTTGAGCAGACAAAATTAACTTCTCTTCCAATCAAGCATAACGCTGTGTCACCGGACACGGACACTACACAAGACAATACAACCCGTTAGAACCACAATCATTTTACATTTTGTCCACACTGGATGCGTCGTGTCATGACACAACAAACCCATTGAGGACAAGCCGTTTGTTGTGTCGCGTCCGATACAGTGTAACATTCAACCATTAAACTATTTTTCTAGTAAATAACTGTCATTGGGCATCTGAATGAAAAGTACTTTCGGTAAATTGGGAAATCCATGGATAACAATTAAATTGTAGCATTCAAAATAATACATTAACTAAAGAGCTGACACATAATGGTGGATTAACCATTACAGAAACATAAAAAATGATTTTGGTAATCACCAATACTGTTTGTTTAGAACAGCTTTGGCACAAACCTCACATTGGGTGGTGGTCTAATAAATTAGTTGTTAAGCATTGTAGTTTCCCAACCATGTTTGGTTTAAGCACATCGTAACTATGTTTAGGTCCTGTACTCAGAAACTGTTCACAGTCCAAACATTCTCAGTATTGCTCTCCATTATGAGCAGGCGAAGCAGGTTCTTCACAGGATGTTCCTTTCATTCCGTTCGGCTTGCAGGGAGTAATTAAAGCTCCAGAGACGGGAGGTCTATTAGTGTCATGGCACTTTGTTTCAAATGATACAGAAATGATGAGTGACCACACAGGTTCCATTAGAAATGCACCGGAGCTTCTGGGAGCCCGGGCGAGCTGGAAAGACGTCTTATTTTTTTACCTTGTCATATCTGAAGGAGAGTTGGTGGAATGCTCACAACACCTCTGGAACTGTGGAATGTGGTGCATCTTTTTTTTGACAGGAAATAAGTATCACATACGAAAAATGGTAATAATAAGTCCTCCTCTGAGCATTGAACTGGGGATAGTCAATGGTATTCTAGCATTTAATAAATGAGACTCGTAACCTCGTATATCAAAGACGCTCAGCCGCTACAGTCTTTGCAGAGGTGTATATCAAAGACATTCACTTTGTTTTAGTGACCTGGTTTGTCCGTGGACGTTCGAAATTGAGGTGAAAATTCTGATACTTAGCCATACGTACATTTAATAGGCTGTTAGCCGAGCTCCACTTGAGCGAGGGAATAATCCTTAATTATACCGCTCGACTGCTTTTGGAAAGACCGCTTCACCCTTTACAGTCTATATGAAGGGATTCCCATTCATATTCATGACATGTGAACAATGAGTGATTTTAATCTGTAGATTTTAAGCAGACTCACAGATGTATTACTGAGAAAGACAATGGATGACAGATCTGAGTCTGTTGTTTACAGGAGCGTTAAACAACACGCTAACACCTAATTCACCTTTTGGAATGTTTGATTATAGATTATGTTATTTGATTCTGTGAAACTGGTATAACAGGAGGAATGTTGTAGAATGGCATCGGAAGTGTTCAAACGGTTCAGTCATTTATTTCAGTTTTTCCAGCAGGAAGCAGTTGCACACTGTGCTATTTTTCCTGTCCTTTTTGATTGTAACCTGTCATTGTACAGTTGGACCTGGTGAGAGCCATTGTAGACTGGATGAGATGCACTAAAAGGCCTTTTAGGTCAGGCTGAGAATATACCGTTTAAAAGCCTTTTACGAATAGCTCTGAATCGATATGGGTTTCACAATTACCTGTTCTGTAATTTAAATATTTGGTTACATATTTTTGTTTACTGCAAAAAATGCATTTTTGTCTTGTTCTCCTGGAAAAATTTCTTAAATATCTTAAAAATGTCTTAAGTCAAGATACACTTACTTGACCTATTTAGTCTTGTTTCATGAAATCATTTGGGAAGCTTATAGTATGATTAAAACAAGTCCTGAAATTAGGTTTGGATAGCAAAATTGTGGTCAGAATTGTCAAAAGTTGGTGAGCTGAACTTTGAGGTGTTAATGCCAGCGTGACTTTCATTTTTAGGGAGCACAAGTAATAAAATAAAATTAAAATTCACACAGTATGATCTTAGACATCTAATCTGCTCAGTTCCTGGAATAAGACTTTTATGCTGCTGAACCCAAAAAGAATTCAGAGAGTGAGCTGAGCGAGGGCACAATCTGTAAAATAATCTCTTGATACACTGAAGAAAGAAATCGGAGCGCAGTGCTTGAGTTAACAACACTGAAGCGCTGTGATGTGAAAGATGTTTGGTTCTGTATTTAGGGAAAATGCAAAGGCTTGATATTATAATAAATGTTGTGCTTGTATGCTGTTTTAGAAGCATCAGTGGTAGGACAAAAAAACATTGACATCACTGGCTATGTTTACATGTATTACATTAATACAAACATACACAGGTTGCATCCACATCCATTCCTGTTTTAATTTGCATGTGTCATTAATAATTCTGATAAATTGCCACGGTTTGTTTTGCAAAATGTCACTGAAATTTTGTTACAGAGACTCAGCATGCTTTCTGCGATGTAATAAAAAATCCTAATTTAATTATTCTTACTCAGAATATGTGACCTTAGGTTAGAAAATCCTGTTTACTGTGGATGGAAAATGTGTAATGAGACCAATAGTCAGATTATTGCAGTCAATGTAAATATAGTCAGCTGTTGAATATTCAACACTTCAATGCTCTTTTGAAACAAAGATTATTTTATGCACGACTTCTTGAGGTTTTACAGGATACAGTAAATGACACAGGGGCTTGACATCTATTAAAAATGTTTAGAGTGGTATTTGTTAAATTCACATTTCAGCATTTATGCACATTTCATAACTAAGGAGATTTGGAGTACTTTTCATGTTCTTGTCTAGACGGTTTCATGGGACGCACACGCCTGACCCTAAGTTAACTTCCGGCCTGTGTTTGGTAAATAATATAACAATTTATTTTGGATTGAATTTATATTAATATTTTATTGTATACTAATTGTATTCAAATTAAATGAAAATTACTCAACAGTTATTGATTCTTTGCAGAGGTCTACCAGAAGTTAAGTTTGTGCCACATAACGTTTGTTTATGTTGTTGCCGCTTTAACCGTCTGCTAATTAATCTAAAATAAATTAGACACATTGTACACAATTTATATTGTCTTTGTGTCTATATATTCAGTTTCTACTTAGAAATCCAAACAGATACTAGAGAAGTGGACTGTACACTTGTACAGTGAGCACCCAAAGCCATTGAAATCGTTCAGCAAAGGATAAAAGTTGACTGACAGTGCGGACAGACAGACAGAGAGAAAGAGAAAAGAGAGAGATAGAAAGAGAGAGACAAATGCTTTCACCCACCGACATGAACATGATATTGTCTCCCCATCTTCTGATGGGCGCTGCTGCCATTTCCTCCATTCAGTGTGACCTGGCAAGCACATCTGAAAGGCTTTTCAGACAGCAAAAAGACTTTTTCTAAAGGAACCACGTATAACCTATTATTGAAACATTGAGAGCTCAGGTCATGCATGCACACTGTAGTTTAGGTCCCGTTAAATATCAAGGCAATAAATGTCAAATGCATTGTGTGGTCACATATGAAAGGGAAGCAAGTGGTAATAGGAATATAATCTATGCTGTGTTCCCCTCAGTCTCTTTCACTTATGTAACTTGCTGTTATTACTATATTTTTAGAAGGGAGTTCAGTATAAGGTGACGCTACTGCAATATGTTATGGAGTGTTTCTGCAATATGCATTGAAGGTAATTATTGAAAATGACATGCAAAGTATGTCTGCCTACTTTATGTTTGGTTGGGATAGGCCACAAAGATCGCATACAAAGTGAAACGAAACTAATATACATATATATGGTATAAATATGATATTAATTTGCTGACCAATCCTCTTTTTTTGTGTTGAATGACTACCCCAGCCAAATCATTGTTCCTATTAGCCTGAAACTAAATGATTATTTAAAATAATCTTGACTTTGTTATGGTTATTATGTAGCAATATTAACTATAATTTACAGTATTTTAAAGACCTCTGGTGGTTTCAGATGTTAAGATGAAACTGCAGAAGGAGAGAGTTGTTGGCATGCGTCAGGCGGATTAAGTTGAGATGTGGAAAGTCAGTGGGTTTTGCGGCAGTGGGAATGTAATTAATTGAAATGCTTGTAATTGCTCCACAACCGATTATAATGGAAACACTGATGTTTAGCCAGACAGGAATCTGCAGGGAACATTGTCTAGAATACCACGCGTAGATTTTGTGTGTTTGTGTTTGTGTGTGTGTGCATGACCTACTTGTGCATGTATGCCCACTTCTAATTGTGTGTTTCCTGTTCTTTGAATCCAGTTAATAGCTGTAAACCATTTAAGATTCAATCTGTTTGAGGTTTGTGTCGAGACTTTAGTGGCTAATAAACTAGCGGTTGAACGAGGAAGACTGGAGTTATAGGACCAGATTAAGAGATTACAGGCTTGTTCTTATAACATCTCAGACATTTAATAATGTCTTTCCTTTCCAGGCCCTCGAAATGGTAGTGTTTAACCAACTATCTGCCTTCTCTTACAGCACGACCTTCTGGACAGTCAATAACCGGCTTCAAGAAAGGACATTCTACGGAGACGTGCAGGTATGTGCTCTACAACATCAGGAAAATCTGGCCGTTCCTGTCGGAGCTCGCCTTTGAGCTGCTAGTCCAAGATCTGGTCATATCAAGACTGGACTACTGTAATTCTCTACTGGCCGGCCTTCCAACCAATGCAGTCAAGCCCCTGCAAATGATCCAGAATGCAACTGCAATGTCAAAACGTAATTTGTGTCTAAAAAAAATCTTGTTTTTCATTCACTCCCTTGCTTACTCCAGCTTTAATCCTCCTAGTAGCATGGCCTTGTAAACTAACGGTACTGTTTAGCGTGCTGACAAAATGTTTATATGGTCTCTTACTTGTAAGTCGCTTTGGATAAAAGCGTCTGCCAAATGAATCAATGTCAATGTAAATAAGACTAGTGTGCTTACTTTTACTAACACATCTCACTGTAAACTCAGAAACATGCTTGGCAATGTTTGAAGAATAGTAAGACCAATTTAATCACCATTATGTTGTTTAAGTTTTTTTTTTGTTTATTTATTTAAGCAAGAGAATGTCATGAAACTCTCAGGCCTGGAAGTGTAATGGTTAAAAATATGAGCTGCTAACCAAGAAGTTCCCTGTTTCATTCTGCCGTATCAGCATTTTGACCTTGAAATAAGCACTAGCTTCAGGGTTTCTGTCCCGGCAATTAATGTACTGTAAGTCACTTTGATGCAAAGCATCTGCTAAATGGCACGTAACTACAAATGACATTTTGAAAGACCCATAAACTCTCTGTGATTGCTATGTCCTTCCACCGTGATGTAAGAACATAAAGCCCTTTTAAAACCAGACTTATACACTGATCATGTGACAAATGTAATTTAAAATTTCATTAAACTGACACATTACTCTATTATTTTATTCCTGAAACTTTACGACCTTATTCTCATTAAAGGGCTATTATAAGATTGTCATATAGTATATGTGTAACCCAAAAAACGCTGGGTTATTTTCAACCGTTCATATTAACACATGCTGTGTTGTTTTAACCCAAAATACGGAGTTGTTTTAACCCATTGTTGAGTCACAAATAAGTATTTTCTGGGTAAATCAGAAAATAATCCAGCATTTTTTTTGTGTAAATCTGTTCTTATAATTTTGACTTTAATTTGACATTATTTGTATAATTTGACATTATTTTATGAAAATGTTATAACTGTTATGATAAAAAACCTATTAAGAATTCATTCTTAAAACATTATAGGCTTCTATCAATTTTGAGAATCAGCCTCTATTCACGTTTTGTTCCCAAAAATCCTAATTTCTTAAAACTATTTCATTACGGCATAAAATACTAATACAAGATTATTGTACTAAAACTAAAACTATTTTAAATATTTCTGTTAAATCAAATAAACGTAGGTTAATATAAAAAAAAACATAGCGAAAATTGCCCTAGCAATGTTTCAACTGGCATATACAGTAAGTGAAGAGTTTGTCTAAAGTCTTGGGGTTCCCCCATTCTCCCCACTTCGTGATCATTGACAAAATAACATGTTTTTTTTTCAGGTCCTTGTGGGTCCCTTAATGTCTCCTCTTGAATTGCCTTCCCAATTCAAACACTATTCATACCAACAGATGCCTGACCAGTTGCCAATGTACAGTAAGCACATGACAGTGACCCCTGCGCCAGACTGACAACTTACTTCATCATGTGCACTATAAGGAGCTCTTTCATCAGTCAAGGTTTTCAGTCTCTACATGACAGGAGACCAAAAGGACTTCACCTCTGTGTTGTGTGTTCACGTGTATCTCACCAGTCTGTGAATCTGACAGGGTTGTTTGGGTTCACTTGAATTACACAAGGTCCCTTGATTCGCCTTAGCTCTATGAGCTCTCCAAGCATTCCCAGATCCATTGAATCTGAACACATGTTTTGCATGGTTAAGTGCATGAGAGTCCTTAAAAGAATCCTTCAAGACTGAAAATTTGAGCCCTCGAAGGATGTATTATCATAACGGTTTACGCTAATGCTTCAGAATTCACATCTAATTGTATGGCAAACAGCAAATAATCATAAAGGCATTTATAGTGGAGATAAAGATTTATAACTAACAGCCCGATGCTATGTAAGGTGTGTGGCGAATACAAAATGCATTTCCAAATGGTCTTTTGGAAAATATCAACAATGTGTTATGAAAACGTATTCCTAGAGCGCCATGGGCTCCAACTGCGATCTATGCTAGACACATTAAAGGTGTATTAAAGGGGGAAATATATCTTTTACCTAATACCTCGTTTTTAATGCAATACAAAACCCCATATCAAGCTCACGCAGAGAAAAGGAAAATTAAAGAAAAATAAAAACACAAAGGTGGATGCAACACAAGATGTTTTCAAAAGCTGCTTTTAATCAGAACACCGGTGAGTCGATGGTCGTGCGCTTGAACACGTCCCTGAAGAGAGTCTATTTCAGGGACTTTGGAGGAGGACATCAGGTCGGAAAAAAAATGGAGGACCTTGGCAAGCTGGCCACATCTTTGCATTTATTCTCTCTCTCAGACATCAGGGCAGGTTTTTATGCTTCCCCCAGTCACTCCATTACACAGACATTTGAACATTACGTTACGGCTGCAGTTTTCAGAATACTACCGGGCCTCAGTATTGACCGGGTTATGAACTGCACTTTAGACTTTTAAAGGAAACCAACTTTTAATGTCATGCGTCTGGGTTACAGTCGTGTACGAGGCGCCATCGTCATTGAAATCTAGTTTCAAGTCTATTTGAAGTAGTTTGGGCTGTTTTAATTGAATTCTCCTCAAGGAAAACGTAGAAATCACATCAGGTCTCTGCTGATTTAGTAGTGTGGCATTTAAAAGGCCCTTTGTGCTGATTTAATTATGTGAAGGGGATGTTGGTTTTTTTCTTTGAAATCTCGTCCTTATGATGTCATCTAGGTTTGTTTGTAGATCAGTCAATGTGTTTTTGTAATATGTGACCCAGTCAGTGAAAACCAGGCTAAAGTCAATTTATTGTGATTTACATCTACATAATGTAAAGAACATTCTTTCAAAATATACCCTTGATATCTTTAATACTGACTGAGTAATGTCAAACGTTGAAATCCTAGTGAAATTAATGGTTGAAATCCAACTTCGATGCCTGTTTTCTCAGAACTACATTATGAGGCTTTAGCCGACTGGGTCACATATGTAGACCGACAAAAACTGTGGCAACTCTTGCATTAGAGGTTGACTTGGAAAAAATATATGCATTGCCGTTATTTAATCCGTTAACTGTCACAAAATGTATGGAGAATATACTGTACATAAAAATTCACATCCAAACTTAAGTGGTTGTTATTCATGCATGCTTTACAATGCAGTCCTAAAATTGGTCATTTATGACATGGCAGATTTTTGCTGACCAAAAAATCATTTAAAAATAATTATGATAATCCTTTCTAGTTTCGGGGGATTTAAAAAAAACATGTATGTTTTTAGAATTATTGCATGTGGTTTGGTTTTAGCGACCCCTTGACTACCCCTAACTTTTTACAGATTTAGGATTTAGGTACTAAAATGCTTTGTGATATGATATAGGGAAAACATGCTAAATTCCTAAAATGTACAATGACTGTACACAAGTCTCTTAAATCGGCAAGTTAGCCTTTAGCCTTAAGATGTTTTGTGAATAGACTGATTTCACTCCACCGCCATGTTGAAATGGAAAGCGAGGGAGATGCGGAAAGAAAACCGGAGGCGAAGATGGACTTCAACGGTTTGGATATCCAACCTGAAGTTATTAAACGATTTATGATCTTGAATGTGAAAATATAAGCATAGAATGCAGGTCAAACAAGCTGTTTTACTTGACCACTTCAGCCGTACCATGTCATATTTCTGGCTGTTTTAGCTGCCACAAGCAGGTTTCATTCGCGTACACAGCTACTCTATGGTTGTTTTTAATTTGTTTATTCATGTCTCAAACACCTGAGGGTAGTCCTAACCATTGTAGTCTATCTGTCCTTCCGGTTTTCTTCAAACCTCTGCCTCGTTTATCGATTTCAACATGGCAGCGGAGTGAAATCAGTCTATATGGGCCCTTATCTGGGTCAAAATGTATTTCTGTGAACGCAAAGGCATAGTGCAATAATACAGCAAGACGCAGACTGTTGTATGTGTGTTTTCTCTTGGGTTCTTCTGCACTTAAATGGGTATATGAGAAAGTAAAGGCCATGCTGTATTTTATTACATGAAAATCTGTTTCTGACTGAAGCCGACTGGTGTCCTCGAAATGCACAAGCATATGATTTCTATGGCAAGCCCAAAAAAGACAGAATTGAATGGGCAAAGTAACTCCATGAATTGCACCCTAATTATTTAGGATCTATATTAGCATAACGCTTCTGTCAAACCAAGAAGTGTCGATTATACAGATGTAGCCAAAAATAGTAGTAGGTTTTTGTAACGTTTACTGCTAAGTAGGTTGGCGGGATGCTATCTTGAGACTTTTTTCAGTTTTCACTGCTGACCTTCAGGTCAGATACAGTGGCAGCTAAATGGCTTTATGTATTAACTGAATGTGAGCATGTCAGTGGCCTTGTCAGCTCTTCAATTTCAAAACATAGTGAGATACCTTACTACTGTAGAGTCAAACATATTAACACTTTGAGTTCTACCCATCAATAGCTTACTTGTCTCTTTGTATTAAACTGAGAAGTATACTCAAAACATTTTAGCATCTAAAAAATGACACATCACCTTTAAAAGTCTGAAAGACAGAGGCAAACTGATAGAAACTTAATGAGGACAAAGATCTATGAGCGCCCTCGACCTCTGTGCACCATGCAGCCATTTTGAAAGGAAAAAGTGAATTGCTTTCCGGGATGGAAAAAGCCTTTTATAAAGGTCACAGTGAGGGCGTACTGAAGATATAGAAGAGATGATGGTAATGATTTGCATTGGAAATATGAGTTGCATTCTAACGCAAAGCTTTTACAAACACCTTAATGCCAATATTATTTACCTCCATCTAGCCCATTGTGTTTCTGCTGTAAAATGCAAATGGACTGCTTGATCAAACATATTTTCAGGGAAAATGTTTGTTTTGCTATGGTATATCTTTTTATAAAGGTTAATGTATTTCAGGAGACTTTAGCCTGCAGCAGCAGACATACCTACCTTCCTCTCTAGACCTCATCCACATTATTCTGATAAACTTTAAGCTCTTTGATTGCTGGTTTGTTATTATTTATGAAATGTTTGGAAATGTCAGTCTGGGCAGGCTCTTTCTTGCTTACAAGACCAGACTAGTTAATGCTGGTGGGCTGCTGGTCTGCCATGCTGTATCCTTATGAATCTGACAATGTTGGTCAACCATTGAAGTCTTTCTGATGGAGATTTTTATGCACTGCTCTTCCGTGAACTATGGAAGTACTGCTCGATCTAAAATCACTACGAGATTGAGTCGTTTATAACGTACATTTGAAAAAGCAACACTCATCAATTATCATCATTATAAATATACTTTACTATCATGAAAAAACATGAAAAGATTTGAAGAACAGCGAAAGAATATGACCATTGGCATTTCCTGGAACTACCGGTGCATTCCAAATGGGATATATCTCCCACCGAAGGGCCATTCGGATGGAAAACAATCATGGCCGCCATATTGAAGGGTCGTTCCAAGCCGAATTACTGGCCACTTGGGCCCTTCTGAATGAAGGCATTCGACGGACACAACTGATGGACACTTCGCGCCCTAATGATTCATTGCGTAGATTCTTTGCGTGGTGACGGCGCCTCCTCATGGGCACGGAATGATGGTGCAGAAGGGCACTTCAAGAAACAGTTGTTCGGTCCCCTACAACCTTCAACCCTTTGAAGCTCTCACTACGGAGGGTAATCCCTTTAAAGGGCTTATGGCATAGGGACGAGCCCTTCGAAATGGAACGAAATGTACGTGTGAAAATCGTTCTTCTTCTGTGTCCCATATTCAGAGTTTCTGCGCGCCCTCTGTCTTTTGGATGTGGCAGCATTTGTCCGTAATTCATTGGGAAACTGAGCATAAGAATTGCACGATATATTGTCCCTTTATATTCTTTATATAGAATAAACCCAATTTTGTGTAAACGAGCAGCCAAACCACATAAAAAGTTTTTAGTTTAAAACATCATCATGTTATGGATGTGACATTTGGATTCAAAACTTGAAATATACATTTTAAGGAAATGTATTTATTACTAATATATTGAGTCGTCTGTTTATATTTTACTAAACCCCTGATGATAGAGCCCAGGCATAAGAAAAATATCAGTCTATACACAAGTTTTCTATTTTAAAAGAAGGAAATATACATGCGTTATGGATGTGACAAAATCTTTTTTGAGAGACAACATACTTTGTAGGATTTCTCTGAATTAAAATGTGCAAACCCAAAGCATAATACCCAACCAATGGAGAAGGTATAGCTCTTTATAGAACATAAAATAGTTATTAACATGTGTCTATTTTTGAGGAATATGGACCATTACAAATGTAACAATTCACTAAGAACAATCATGCTTTAAAAACTTTAGGAAAGAGTTGTCATCGGTTTTAAACCACCAAGTATTGACATCTGACCTATCAGCATGGGGAAAACATTTTGATTTTTTTGATTATTTTTTATTTTAAGCTTGACTTTCCATGGAATTGCCCAAATGGTCCTTAATATCCACGTTTTGCAGTTCTCAACAAATGGCTATTTCTCATGTTGACCAACCTTTCAAGCATGTAATTTACAGCGTTCCTTTACATGATGTAAAGGAAGACTGTTAAGAAACAGCCGTTGTGGGTCATCAGGAGTCAGCGAGGGGTCGTTGCTGCTTCTTCTGTTTCTGCATATAGGACAATAAATTGCTGAAATCTTATCAGTAACAGCTGAATCAGCTCAGAGGTATGTCTGTTTGTTTCATACACATGTCATTTTAAAGTCCAATAATCACTTTTCCAATAATCGGTGCATGACTATCATATTAGCAAAGGCCATACAGTATCATAGTAACATACCCTCGCTTACTGTTTTTGTGTACTTTAAAGGCCCGATTATGAGAGGACATCGCAGGAGTCACAAGTAAGCTTCACTTGGAATAAGTGAATGTCTTTTTTCAGAGCTGTTAAATATTGAGGGGGAAGGTTGAGGCACTTTGATCAGCGGCGACATGGTGCATGGCAATTAGGAGTGATGAATAGGTGAATTTCCAACATGAATCTCAGATCCTGAATAATTGATTTAAAGAAACATCAGATGTAAGAATCCAGAAGTCGGACCATCAGTGTCAGCCTATGATGTATGGTGACTACGCTAAGAGTCCATTTCCTTCAGATCCGCTGGGAGGCTGTGAGATGAACAGCCTGGAGAAAAATAGGCATAGAGTGGACATTGTCTCAGTTTGCCATGCCCTTGGTTTGGTTTACTGCTTCTCTTTGGCATCACTTTAGGGAGAATGTTTTAATATTAAATGATTGTTATTTTAGTCAAAGAAGAATGAAACACGTGCTCATTTGAAGCTTGCTAATCTTTATATGCAACATTGGCACAAAAAAGAGTGTATGTTTGGTTTGTTTAAGAAATTGATGTTTATTGGACTTGGGTATTACTAAATAAGGATTTTTTATCCCTTTAAAGTCATTAGAAACATGAATGCTTTTCTTTTGTAAACAGCACATGTAGTTTTTAGAGAGATTTTTTATTCTATGTGTTCTATAAAATGGCAAAAATTATGACCAGGGGCTGTCAACCCTAAAGAAATAAAACGGAGCTTAAAAACTTGCCTGACGCCTGACTTGCGCAAGAATACCGAAATGGGGAACGGACCAATAAAGTCATTTGATCTTATTCACTGAATATCTTCTCCTCTGCCATAGCTTGACAGGCCATGGTAACCGTTCACTTTAATCACTGAGAGAGAGTAGCATGAGCTTCTCCTTTTGTGTTCCACGAAATAAATTCATCCAGGTTTTTATTGACTTGAGGGCGAGTAGCCTAAATGATGAAAGAAGTTAAATATTTAGGTGAACTATTTCTTAAAATAGTACCTCAGGGGTTCATGTATTTCAACGTCTGAGTTCAAACAAGATTCAGGATTCAATTTGAACATTAATCTACGCAGGTGCTAAATCTGGTATCTGTTGGGTAACGTTAAAGGAACAGACATAAAAAATACAGAATACATTGTGAAACATCAAACAAAGTCATTAAGGGTCGATGGAAATGTATACTTTGTTCTTTTTGGTGTTTGATGTGGCTGCATTGTGTTGGCTAACCATAGACAAATCATGATTTCTGGCTCTTTTACATCCCAGTTATCTCTCCAAGACATCAATGAAAATTAGATAGCGATTTTTGCTTAGGTCCACTGCTTGTTAGATTTTTCCTTTGTGAGAAATGTAATCTTGCAGTAGCCTACATGTGTCTCTATAGACCTCTTTGGATGACGTAAGCAATGTTCAACGATGGTCCAGAAGAAATTCCTCTTACAGTTCTTTAACGCTAAACGATCATTTGAACAAATGTCAACCATTATAATCAAATGTTAAACAAATATCTTAAAGATGTATTTATATATGTAAGATTGACATATTTAAATAAAAATGTAAATAATACTAATAATAAAAAAATAAAAACTGAACCTGGAAGTGGAAGTGGTTTTGGACCTGTGTTTATATCTCAGTGGTCTAAAGTTTTGAATGCAATCTCAAGAAAGTTATTAAACAATTGAAACAAATCTTGAGGTAGAAGTCTAACATTTCTCATCCGTAAATCAAATCATCCGACCACATTGTTGTTTTTATAGCAAGCTGTGTCTCTTTATTTATCCTTAGGATTTGTAAGAGAAACGTTTCTTTCATTTAAGTTAATGCTTAAATAAAACAGCTGAGAACTCCATTAACCTCTCGGCTGTTCTTTTCTGGCTATTGTTGTCTCTATATTCCCAAGCATCAGGGTTGCACAACAGGGGCTTTTTAAATGCAGCCATTCGCTGAATACAGGACAAACCTGGTACATCACAGCTATATAAAAACGAGAAGAAACAAATGCCCTACGCTTGCACGTACAATGTATTGTCTATCAGGTGAACTGTGTCGTGACACTGAGGCTAAAACAGGAGCATTAGTTAGGCAATGCTTTATCTGAGGAGAACACCATTTAGTGCATTGTTCAACAATATTGAGCTTTCACCTCGTTGCTGTTTGATTGACAGCCAACATCAAGTGCCTTTCTGTATTATGACTGGACAGACAGAGGTCAGATCTCTTCATAATCACACTATGAAGCGCTGCAGAAGGTCAGCTACTGTACAACATACACAGTATCATCACGTATTCACTACAGACCCCAGATCAGACGCATTCACCAGTTACCTCGAACACAAAATTGTATTGGTCCAGAATTGGTCAGACACAAACGATGCACTGAAAAAGCGATGGACGCTTTGAATGAGTGACCTTCTACCTAAACGCTGCACTTTTTCTAGATCTCAAAATGTCAATTAGAGGCTTTTTGCACATTAGATTAAGTTCAACTCTATTATAAATGTTGTTTTGTTTAATTCATTTTATGATTCTGCTCTTGTTAGGGATCTGGCTTAGTGTTTAGTGTGCATTCAATCTGGCTTGCAACCTTTCCCGGTCTTGTTTGCTGTTGTTCACCAAACATTTTCATCATTTTCTGTCTTTATTCTATTGTCGAGAAAATGCCAAAATAGCACAAGCTGTCAAGCCGTTCAGAAATGGACAAACCACCACATTTTTCATAAAATGGAAATGCGTGTTCTTGCAGGCTGTCCAAAGAATCACGTTTTAAGATCCACAATCTTTGTCAATCTTTGAAAGATTCTTAGTTTTGTTTGAAATAGATGTTAATTCACATGTATTTTACAGGTTTTTGTTTTGTGGTAAATAATCAGAACTTATTTTGGACATCCAGATATTTTTCTTACAATGGTTCACACCTATATAAATGTTTTGTATAACATTGAACGGATTTCACACAGATGTACCGTAAAAAAATGCGTTGCATTGCAAGACAAGTCTGGCTACATGAGACTACCTTGTCTGAATCTCCATTGTCGGCATGTACAGCACACCACAGTCTCTCATGCCTTCGATACGATACAAATCACAAATGCCTTCCTGCACACAGGGCTGAATATGAAGAGCTCTTTATGACCTAGACAGACTGTGTCTCATTGACAACGTTGTAATTTCACTGCATACTGTGTTCCATCGCACCTGCTGAATCTAATATGACTCGCGCGTCATGACAAATCCTCCACCAATGGCTGATGACTAAAATGTAGAGAAGTGATTTAACATATGCTTCTTTCCTTAAGCTAGGTCATGTGAGTTACACACTAGTGGGCATTTATGAAAGCCGAACATGACCAGATCTTTCTGATCATCACAAACACGTAGCGGTGAGTGAGTCACAGACGTCTGGGACAGCATGCTTGTGTACCAAACGCTTGTCTGCTCTCATTCAATCAGTCCAGCTTACTGCCATAGGTTGGCTATTGAAGGATATGTCCTTCCTCAGTCAAGATACGTCTGGATGTTACTCTGACCCACGGTCTCGATTTAAACATCTCTGCTTTGGGTCGAATCAGGTTCGATGTCTAAAAAAAGGAACAGATTTTTATTTGCAAACCTGTGATATAAATCAAGATTATCACTTAAAAAAAGAAATTTACCTAAAAAACATGTACAAATATTACTGTTGTTTTGCTTAAAAGTAAATATGGACTTGTTTTCTTTGCAGTATTTGAGATCTTAAAAAATACTGCGAATCTTTCTGTTATCTTGACCTGTTTCTCCAGTTTTCATTTTCTGCAAATAAATGTTGTTAGAAATTTGGGAGAAATATTGTTAGTAGTTCACAGAATGAAACAAAAATATTCATACATTTTAAAATAAGAAAACTGACATTGACATGGTCTCTTATTTTTTTCCCAGGCACAGTATATCTGTATCAGTCCATTATTTTTCTCATTGTGAGATAGCTGGAAGAAATTTCCTCTGGAGGCCTCACAGGTCCTCACACTTTTGTGACAAGATAAACAGTATCTGGCCTACTTCAAACATAGTGTGTGAGGGGGCAAAGAAAAAACTACAAAACATACACACAAGCTCCTCTCAGTATCGTCTCTAACCGGTAATAGATGGTTATTCCACAGGGATTGAGAGAAGCCACCAATCTGCTCTGTTTCTTTCACACACAAACACCTCTGAGACAAATAAATCGTCTCAGTCTCTCTTATCCCACACGCTTCTTCAAACCAACCTCTTTGAAAAATGCACAAACAGCCTGTTTTATATCAGTTTCTGTGCCATGGCACCTGAGGGAGATTTTACACGGCGTCAATTAGAGTACACGGGCTTGCGTGTTGCTTCTGCTTTACCATGAGGGAATAATTAAGACAAGCCTTCAACACGTTCAGTCCCTCAATAAGCAACGCTCCACATCACTCACAGTCCTGAAGCTATCATAAATATTTACTTGAATTGAAGAAAAACAGCGACATTTCTTTCTCTCAAAATGCTGAAGGAGAACGCGGCGACAAGATTATTTGTGTATTGTTTTAATTTCTTTACCGGTAATTTACATCTAATGAGCAAACTGAGAGATGCTGTAATTTCGAGACACTGTTTGGAGACGTCTGGTATTATACCACCGTGTTGAATTTATGGACTGTACACAATAAACAAAGAACATAATATTTACATAAGTGTTTATTTAATCAGGTCAGTACAATGTACAAACATTGCTGGCGAGCTAATGAGTTTCTCTGGCAAATAGTGTCTTCTTTTTGAAAGGATCAAATTATATATTATTTAATCTTTTTTTTTAATTGCTTTATATTTTGGTTTATCATGACCATTTCTCCCTTCTCTGACCCAAACCAGATACGTTTAGACCCAGAAGCGGTGATTTGTGATTTTAGACTTCCCGTAGTGAATACAGTTGCTCCACCTAAAGTGAAATTTCATTGGTTAAAAATACTGTTTCACATAACTGTACAGTGGTAATGAACATAGATATAAATAACTAGATGCTGCATTAGCATCAGTTTTTTTTTATGGGCCGCTATATGTCGTCCGCCATATTGGAACTGTGTGAGTCAGTTTGTGTTGAAGTGTGCGGTTTTCCCATTGAACTGGGTAACATTGTAACTGTTGTTCCGGTTTGTTTTATCCACAGGTTAGGAGTGGAAAGATTTTGTCAATCTTAAAATGATTGTATTTATGAATGTTAAGTTCTGTTGGAGTAGGGACGTTAGGCTCTTGATAAAGTATTTGTTTCACAGATCTGGCAACCCTGACAAGCCGGTCCGTTAACACTCAATAGCAAGCTGACTGTGTGTGATTATGAAAACATATTTGTTGTTGTGTAAACATAAACATTATATTTGCTACATTAACACATGACAACAACGAAAGGGTGTCCCATTTTTTGGGAATTAAATTGCCATGGCTGCGCAATTGTGGCATTCTAGCAAACTATGTGTGACGTCAGTGGACCGTTCCAAGATGGCGGACACGTCTACGTGCCTGGAGCGCTTGAATGAGGCATCTAGTTCTTTATATGTATGGACATGAATGTCATTTCATTGTTATGTTTATTATGTGTTTGGTGTAATATTATAATTGTTTTTTTCACATCACTTTAGACTTTGACATATCCAGCCTTCAGGGTAGAAGTGGGGTCTATCTCTTTCCCGTGTCTGATGCTTGATAACTTAAATTTTAAATAAAGGTTAATAAAGGACAGCTAACATCTCCTGTTAGAGAACAAGGGAACAGCATGTGTTGAATACTCTTTTTGTTGATCACACGCATTTTTCTTCAGCTTTTGTTATTCATTTCCAGGCCCTTTTGGCCTTGAGGCACCTCCAAGCAAAATAAGAGTGTTTCATACAGTACATGCTTCAGACAGTAACATCACTAAGTTCATGAATCATTGAGAGAATTTCCCCTGGATTCTTTGGAGTCTTGAAAAACCACTCCACACCCTATAGTAAGGCTCACCACCTTCCAAGTCTACATGATCAAATGGCTGGTCTGGTCTGGCTGTGATAACCCTGGTCAAAGACTTCATCAAGAGATCTGGGAGAGTGTGTATTGGTGGAGAAGAAGTTGTACAAATGTTTTATACAGGCTTGTGTGCAAACAAATGGCTCTTGGTGATTGGATTGCTCTGGTCCTTGGCATGGATGGTGGTGACAGATGCTTGGAAATATTAGGAGCCCAAGAGATGATGCTTAGAGAGTAAAGAGTGAAGGCTACAGTAGTGATAAAGTTACTGTTGTAAGTTGTAAGCCCTACAATTTGCAAAATAGTTATAAATAGGGAAAACTAAATCCCAGATGGCAAAACAAAGAGATTGAGAACGGCGGTGTCGCCGTAAACACACATAATCGCCATGAGAAACAGCTAATTGGATGATAGTTCTTTTAAGTCGTCCTTAGAGGCGCATAGATGTTTCCAGAAAGACTTTGTTTCAAGTTTTCGTGCGGCGCGACATTGCAGGAACACAAATGTGATTTTTGAGCGCCTAAAATAAACATGAGCCATATTCATAAGCCATACATTTTCATGAAGTCTGGCAGCACAAAAATACTTTTTAAAAACACTGCTAGTCAAACGCTAATGTGCTTATCTAAATTAATTCTGATTTTTTTTCACCTCAGTACCTTAATTCTTCTACCTTCTCCCCTTCCATTGTGCTTTTGTGCTAGTGCATTACAAATTATCCTCATTTTGTCACACATTCTGTGCTATGAGTCCGTGCTATTAAGTCCTTCATCTTATGCAGCTGTATTTTGCCGAGTCACAGCCATTAGATTATGGCGCTAGCGCTCTGATGAAAGCAGTGGTCAACATGACGGGCGTAATAATATTCAAAGGTCTGTACTTAAAGTTCACAGGGACTCATAAACTCTTTTTCTCATTTAGATCTTAGATTTCTTTTTCCTCACGCTGGCAACGATGCATCAAACTAAATCGCTCCTATTATAATCAGTAGAGCTGTCCACAGTGAAAGTACCCATTATACCATGATGCAATACACCTTCTCTGTTGATAGACAACCTGGTTCTTATTTTGCTTTAGCTTTATATATTATAAATATCTTATATATTTCATAGCATTTGAAAGTCGTAGATGGGCAATTCCATGAGAATGTCGACCTTAAAGTGTCACGAAACCTCCCCTTTCAGCTACATTCTACCTCACTGTCGTTTTTGAAAAATGCAATTAAAACTGACGTGAACGCTGTGAGAAGAGCCGTTAAAAACAGGCGAAGGTTCCGGCATGGGAGACGGGCGCTTCAATCACAAGGCGCTGTCATGAAAAATTTGGAGAAATGTCTTCTCATTGGTCAAGAAAACATATAGTAGATCCCCACTTCACATCCTTTGACGTTGGCCAGATGAGGATTTTTAACCCGGAAGGCAAAAATAGCGCAAAAATGGTAGAAATTAACTAGTTTTCTCTACTGTAATAACTTACAGTTGCTAACATTGTTTCCGGTGATGTGCAACACAGCCGACTTCATTTACATCTAAACAAATGTTGTTTTGTGTTTCGTGGCTCTTTAAAGGGAGAGTTCACCCAAAAATTAAAAATCTGTCATTTACTCACCCTCGGGTGGTTCCAAACCTGTATAAATGTCCTCGTTCTGTCCCACACAACGGAAGATATTTGGAAGAATGTCAATCAGAGGGTGAGTAAATAATAACAGACTTTTCATTTTTGTAGGACAATTTTTTGTGTGTTTTTAAAGTGAAGTTTTAAATTGTCACATCCTTTACGACCCATATTCCTCAAAAATGGGAACATGAAATTGAAATAACTTTTTTATGATCTATGAAGGACACTCCCTTCTTCATTTGTTGGGAATTTTTGCTTCTTGTTTGTACATTTTAGCACAAAAATGCAAAAAAGTATGTTTTTGGCTGTCCTTTTTGTCACGTCCATAACGCATTGATTTTTCTTTCTTTTTAAATAAAAAACCTGTGCATTGACTGATATGTTTCTGATATCTGGACTCTAACATCAGGGGTTTAAAAAATATAAACAGACGGCTCAGTCAGTATATTGTTAATAAATACATTCTCAGAGAATTTATATTTCAACTTTTGTCTAAAAATACCACATCCATGACGCTGGAATTGCCCAGCTTATCAACTTATTACAACAATTACAACAATTTAAAACCTACATTTGTAGCACATACTTTATCATTTATAATTTCATAATAAAGCACTTGTAAATCAATTTTACAACAATGAAACAGTAAAATCAAATCCATTGCAAACAAATGTATTTTCATTGTGTAGCTTCTGAAGTGTAGCCTCGAGCACACAGCTGCTTACTCCGTGTTAGTGAACATTCTGAGATGATATCCAGCTTTGATGCTTTCAGAAGAGACAGCTCCAAGCCATTCTGGCTGGTTGTGTCCCGGGCATCATCGGTCAGTCACTTCTATCGTACACGCGTGGTTGCACGAAAGCACCTTGTTAACAGCTACTCTCGCACAGGTTCCAATTACCTCAGCAGGTAACCGGTCACTTGGTCTCTTTACAGAACCCATACTGAGGGAGTAATAAACATTTGCTTCTTTGTTACCATGTATTTTCCTCTGTACCACAGTTCCCCCACTGCTGATTCTAGTATTGGCTACCTGCGCTCCTGCCTGACGCGTTGACGCCCCACAACAACAAGAGGACGAAAAACACCCTTTGGCTAGGCTCGCAGTCTGCGCTCTTGCAGAACCGTGTTCAAAACATCAGAAATAAATCTGAGATTGAAGCATCAGTTGGGGAAGTGAAAATGAGTACCTCTCCACTCCTGATCTGCTCATCTACTTTCATACTCGCATGAGCATTTCCAGTCTTAAGATATTCAGATGACGGCGGCGCCCAGGTTCTCCGCTCCAGCTGCTTTGAGCAGCATTTGTCAGCCTTAATGTCACTAAAATGTCACGATGTAGTCAGTAGTGTCAAGAAAGGAGGAATTCATCTCGACACCGCTGCCTCATCATGCGCCTATAAAATACCAAGAGATTTGGTTTGCCTACGTTTTATATCCCAGTTGCCCCCCGTAGAGACAGCGTTTGCTCTTGTTCATACATTATAGGTGCACGCTGTTAGAAACAAAGATCTTTCAAAATGTATAAATTCATAAATATCCGAATAAAAATGATTCAAACCGTGAGCTCCGAAATGATGTCAAATCATAACAAACACCGAATTCCTACAACACCACCGAGCACGCATAAATGGGACAACTGTTTCTCTGTGCCAGCCGTGCCAGCTGCAACTTTTTTCTGGCAACACTCAACAACCAGCAAGAGCCGAGCACGACACAGAGAGCCATTTAGATTGTACAAACAGGCAAAGAAACACAGCAGCAATCTTTGGATAATGAGATGATTACAAACGCAGCTGCGGACACCCTTCTATTAAAAGCACACTGAGCAGATTTCACTCTCTCTCTTCAAACCCTTCAAGATAATGTAGAATTGAGGAAGCATATTGCAAAATTAACTCTAGTCTTACTTCGCCCGCAGTCGCACACACACACACAAGGCGCAAGGTTATATCAACACTAGATGCTGTTGTGTCCAGCTACAGTGGGCAGTCTTGCTTTAAGGCATGTGATGCCTCTCCTTTCCTCTCCCGCTCGCGAGGCGTATTGTCGTACACACAAACACGCCTGCACTCACATTGGCGCACGCACACCAGTCAGTGGGAAGAGGAGAGACTCGTACTGAGTGGCTTCTCAATGGGAGGAAAGAGAGGAGAGACGGAGAGAGCAAGCGCGTGAGAGAGAGAGAGAGAGTGAAAGCGTGCTACACAGAAGTGCCGTCGCGTGCGCTGGAGCCTCCGTCTGTTTGCCAAAAGTGTGGAGGGAAATTAGCTTGTAATCTTCCAGAAGAAGCATTACCTTCAGAGAAGAGAGAGAGAGGGAGGCTGAGGAATAGGAGGAATGTTGCTTCTCTGGTGAATTAAATGTGACATGTCAAGCTGCACGTCTCTCAAATCCAAGCTAGTTTCTGACGTTTCACGGCTCCGAGGGGAGAATTTGGTGTTGGGTGCTTGACTGTGTTCAGAGGATTGCTGGAAGACTTACGACAAGCAGGAAACAAGGGCAGGAGAAGGGCTCGTCTTCTTTTTAGTTTGATCCGAACAGGAACTTTGCTTGGGAGCTCTTTCCCGAGAGCATGGATGGATATGTGACAATGTTTGTCTGAGGATTTTTATAGGAACGTTTAACGCACATTCCTTTGGCATTCTCCTGATCACATCGCACAGGTAAGACTAGGTGTGAGCATTTTATCGCATTCGAATGAAAGAGAAAGCCAGTTCGACCAGATGTGGCACTGAGTGTCTCGGCACATTTTGGAGATGGCAAACTCATTCAAAGGTGACACACGCATGCATTTGCAACAATTCTGTACATTACGATTCGTACATATCTGTTGTATTTGGGTTGGTTATACAGATGCTTGCTCGCTGATCAATGATGAGAGTTATCTGTAGGTTCAGTAGATTAGATACAGAATTTTCCTGTCAATGCTTCCTAAACTACTGTTACATCCCAGGCGCAAATAAAACATTCAACATTTCACTTTAATAATGTAGAATGTATTCTGTACAAATAACTAACAGTCTATCTGTCATACAGATGTTCAAACACATTAAAAGCATTAAAAGACGAATGATATTAAACCTACCTCTCGTTTTTACCGAACCTGCACTTGTGAACCCACAGGATGTATTATTGTAACTGTTATGAACAGTTTATGTTGTTATTAAATATCGCGGCTGCGTGCCGAGAAACGGGAATGTTCTGCGGTGATGCGCGCAGGTGTGTCCGCGCGTGTGGAGCGCAATGGGACGGTCACGAGGACGCGGATCATAAAGTAAATATGTGTATAATTTATCGCCTCAACGCGGATGATTTATTATGTCCATGTAATAATTAGGCGATAGATCGCGCCATTAAGCAGCTGCTCTGTACAAACTCCCGGCATTTCAAACATCATCATCATGAAGGCGTGACGTTTAATATCTACACATGCCACAGAACGCGTGGCCACAGTCATTAAGATGACCTCTTTATATCCGATATTGATTATTTCCACGTGTCTTAAAAGATCATAATTCTCTTCTGCATATTAATAGACTCGCTTGGACGCGTACAATCTCTTTATACATCACCGTGTTGAAGAAGAGACAGTTTAAGTTTGCGCGGCCGCGTGCCAGTCACAGAGAACGGTAGTCTAGTCCTCTGGGAACAGTTCACATTTCCACAAAACTGCGGATTAAGAAGGCTTTAGCGGGGAAAGGAGATTACAATGTGCTGTTAATAATTATATGCTTAATTCTGAGCTCGATGAATATTCATTGGGAATTTCAATGTCATTTGAGGGTGCGCTGAGTGATTCTCCTGTCAGCTTGAAGGGTGCAAGATAACTCCAAATGTGCCATCCATTAATTAAACACTGTTTGCCATTTAAAGTGAAGGAGATGTTGCCATTTAGGACGACGCTGCTGTCGAGCGATTTCAAAGTGTAAATACTGTCACAGATTTCAGCTTTTTGCTTGTGATTTGGAAAAGTCGAGAACTTTACTAGAAGTTTGCATGTTTAATATGTAAGTTCATATGAAGTGAAACCACTTTTCTTTTTTTCTCTCTTTGTAAATAATTGTTTTGTTTATCTATTAATCGAGACATATTTTCCGTCTTACAGAAATGCATTTATGATTGAGCTCGTTGAATTTGTGTTGCTGTCTCACAGTCATATACAGTACATATAGGTTATGCATTGGTTATGAGGGCACGAATCATTAACTAATGCAAATAGGGCTTTTTCCCTATAGATTAATTTTTATTAATCATAGCCATAGACTGCCTGAAGTGGTGGTTTATCTCTTTAGCAAGAATACATCTTGTCATACTTTAATACTGCGGCGCAGTGCCATGTTTACATCAAAATAAATGTGTTAGAAAATATGATTGCAATAATTCTTGCAGATGGGTGTCAGATAGAATAAACATTTGCTTTTATCTTTTGTGTTCGTTTTGTTTTGTTTTCTAGCCAGCGCTCCTGCCATGTCCTGGTTCCTAGGTCTGTGGATAAGTGTCAGCTGCCTACTGCTCTGCCACGCCACTTTGTACGAGACCATCCAACAGCATCATGTGACCCATCCAGGCCGCAACGCCATTCAGATTCTCGGTCAGTTTCTGTTTTATATACTTTGTGCCTGATTATGGTTGGTTTGGAGTGTTTAATCTTGCTGTTTGGTTGATGGTGTTGTGCAGGGCTCTTTATTGAACCCCGCTGGGTTTGTTGATCCCTCACACACCGTAAGGTCACATTTAAGTCGCCGAAGATCATGTGGTTGTTGTTTTTAGCTGCTCAAAATTTCCCACAGTTCCACGTGATCGCAAGCGATGCTCATAACTGCATTTGAAACGCTTACAGAACTTTGTGCTAGGTAAAGAGTCATAATGTGCTTTATCCTCTTCTCCTGGAACCACGTGCAGTTCTCTGTGGATGAATGCGTTGGTGCGAGCCCCACCTCAGTCTTGTTTGTTCTGAAAAGAGATTTGTGTAAAAATCCCCCCTCTCAGCGCCCAGAACGCTTTGTTCTTGCTTTTCCACGAGTGACTTGTTAAGGGTTTTGGATCATGAGAATCCTTATCCAGACGGCAGCAGCACAAGTCTGCCGTTTGTGTGTGAGACAGGCTTGGGGCTAAACTCTCCTATCAGTATGCCGTGAATACCAGCAGCTTTGATCACAGAAGCTCGGGTGGAAATGACGATTTACGTCTATCGCCCGCTCTATGGAAGTATTCAGCAATTAAGTACTCTTTCGCTGCGGGGGCCAGAGGAAGAGAGACAGCAAGGTGGGTTTACCTTCAACACTAAGTATGCAAATGACAGCGTTGTGGCGCATGCTTTCAAAAGTGATGCCGAAGCTAAGAAACTCGAAAGCAATTTAATGTTGTGCAAGACAGATTACTGCATGCTCGATTAATATTTGCAGTGTTTTGTTTAAACTGTTCAAATGCTTTTATCTAGTGATTGACAATAATATTATTTTACTGAGAAATTGGTTCACTTAATAATAATAAAACTCACATGTTTACTTCCATGCTGTTCCAACGCTGTATGGTTTTCTGTCTTCTGCCAAGCATTAAAGGAGTTATTTATAACAGGTTTTGTAATCTGCTTTTTTTGCATCGAATATGAATGGTGACCACAGCTGTCAAGCTGGAACTTCAATAAAAGTTTTATTCAATACTTTTAAAATGCATTTACTGTATGATGCTGTTTGTGTGGAACAAGTCTAGTCGGTGATATAGGCTTGGATGCATAAATACTGTCCGAATTTTCAATTGAAGATATGCATTTTATTTTTTATAGCTGATCAGCAGTTAAAGAAAGTTCACTTTATTTTTAATTTATGGAGACACGTTTCATATCTCACAAAGCACTTCAAAGTCATTAATCCAATACAAGCGCGAGCAAGAAAAGTGCGAGGAACGTCAGAAAGACCCCACTGAATTTTTAACGTCGGGCTTCCAGGTTTTTATCCAGAGCATGGTGCCAAAAGATGTACAAGCAAGAGCTTGCCCCATATAAGTGTTTTGTGAATAATTTAAGTGGTCCGCAAACCAACAAAGAGTTAACCCCCACTCCACAGCATATGGAAAAGTAAGACAAGATGTGTGAGAAATCCCATCCGCGGTGTTGGGAAGGTTTTAAACACGCTTCCAAACACACATGCATGCACACATCTATATTTCAGCTGTCGACATCTTTAACTATTTTCAGGTGTCCAGGCAGAAGCTTAGAGACTTTGTCTTCTGGGAGAAATTTTTAAATAATCACGAGTGTCTCTATGACCTCTCAGTTGTTGTCGTGTTTTTTCCCTACGGCTTTAGGGGCCACGATGTGGCTAACTTTGGCTGTTTCGCACGAATATGTATGATACCATGAATATTCTTTTTTTCTAGTTATCGTACGTTTTTGTACGATTCACAATGTGAACGAATGAATTCATAAGTATCAGCCACCTCGTATACTCTAAAAAAGGCACCAAGATATGGTTTTATATAAGTGGTTCCCCTATATGATTACGATACAAGAACCACTTTTAGTGCTATATAGCACTGTGAGATCAAATTGAAATATCTGGTCACCATCCACTTTCATTGTTTGTAAGAAATACGCTTTTTGGTAAACTTGCCTTTAAATCTTTGTGTACGGTTGTGGCTCGGTAATTCTACACCTATTAGATGAACCAGACTTTTAATGGAGCCTTTCATATGATTCCTTTATAATGACGTAGGTGCAGAGGCATGGAACAGGGTAATTAGATGTCACTGAGCTCACCGAGCCTTCCCATAATACCCTAGTTTCGTTGCTAACCGAGTCAACAAACTTTTAATGCTGCTTGTATTGGCAGCATTGTTAATTGACTTTCCTAATGTCAGATCTGCAGGCAGCAATGGCTGCCCTTCAGTAACATCTAGCTTCAATCTCAGCTGACTGTGTGCGTACTTTGAAGAATGATGTCTAGATTAAACTGGTAGAGTAGAGTAAACTCGTATGATGAGGAGTT
This sequence comes from Triplophysa siluroides, assembly GCA_006030095.1. NCBI lineage: Eukaryota > Metazoa > Chordata > Actinopteri > Cypriniformes > Nemacheilidae > Triplophysa > Triplophysa siluroides. The sequence goes on along the minus strand of VCII01000314.1, from coordinate 7,479,495 downwards.
TTGATGAATGATTCCTTAATGAGACATCTGTTGCTTCGAAAATACTTTATCTCATGGGAAAAGAAGAATGAACTGTGCTTCGATGTCTTCTATTATAAGTGGGTATAAAGCACTTCGAAAAGTTCGAAATGACGTTAGAAATGACTAAAGCTTTGTGCATGTTTTAGACCGAATATAAAGAGCATTTGAAGAGATTGAAGCTGCTGTGTTTTAGTAATATCTAAAGTCTGCTTTACTTTCATACGTATTTTTTTTTTTCATTTTCTTGTTTTAGCTTTTAATTTTTATTACTTTGATTCTCTGTAAGTAGTAAATGAAAAAAGAACGCTTACTATGTATCACTAATATCACCATAAAGGCCATCAATGTGATAATCACTTGGATAATTTTATGGAAACTATGATTAATCTGAAATTAAAATTGATTTTGTAATTCTGAAAGCATCCCTAGTTTGAGGGAGACCTTTTATTATAAATAGATTTCCATTGCCTGGAGAGAGATCTAACATTTGAATTTTTTCTTCCTTGCCCTCTTTTTTCCACAGCGCTATTATCCGGCAATCAAAGCCTATTAAAACAAGCATCCGAGATTAAAAATGAGACTGGGTTAAGGAAAGCAGAGCATGATTCATTTTGAAAAGCTGTCATCATTTATTTAACTGTGAAACACCCCCTCCGATGATATTTGAGGACAAACACATTATACCAATGCCAAAAATGCGTCAAAACCCAGATATGAGAGAACAGCACATATTACTTTATGGTTTCGACAGGAGGGTTTCAGCTTAACCGGGAGCAATTGTGTTTCCAAATCTTTTGTAAATGGTGAGATGTGTCTAGTGTCGAACTCTGGCACTGAAAAGATGTTCAAGGAAGACAGTAATCTCTCTCCGTTCCCTGTAAATCACCATTTATTATTTAAGACAAACTCAAGATGGAAATGTAATTTTAGGAACATTGTGCTGACTATTGGTTATTGGTGTTGGGAGAGCCTTAATTGATCAGGGAAGAAACTTGCTGTCGATGAAACAGAACTTATTGAATTTTTTGTTTTCCTTTAGGAGTGGTGATAAATTAAACAGAGAAATGATGTTTTTGCCAAACTCTGGTGTAGTGGTTAGCATGTTCTCCTAAAACATTGTGTTGTGGTCCTCGTGCAGCTTTTAGTCCAGCTTGAGATCTATTTCTCTCCTTACTAAAGAGGCAAAAATAACTGAAATTTTAAGAGATAGTTTACTCACCCTCTTGTCATTTCAAACCTTTATGGCGTGCTCATTGACTCCATTGGTTTCGTGTATATGCAATAGAAGTCAATGAGTACCGGCATTGTTCGGTTACCAACATTCTTCAAAATATCTTCTTTTTGAACTGCAGAAGGAAAGTCATACATGTTTAAAATGACGAGAGGGTGCATAAATGATCCCAGAATTTTCATTTTCGGGTGAACTTTCCCCTTAAAGGAAGAAGTTTATCTGTTGACGCTATGAATCCATACCCTCTGTGGTCAGCTTTAGCAATACAGTTAACTGGATCATTATACGCTGTGGATGATGGATACAGTAGCTGTCAGGTCAGAGGTGTTCTCTGTACACGTGTAATCCTCCATGCATTTCAGGCATTTCACAATACTGCTGAAATCGGCTTACCTCCTATAACAGGAACTTGACTTGAATACTAAAATGGATTTGGTAGCTTTAGATTCCCCCCTCCCATTTTTTGAGAAACGACCCAAAAACCCTTCCCCCGTCACAGCTGAGGCTTATATTGAGTAACGAGTTGAGTCGCTCCACTGCTCCATCACCTGTTCAGGCACCGGCTCCAAGACGTCCGCATCCCATGAGTCCATGCGGGACGGGCCCCCGCTCCACTCTCAGCCGAGATTGATGGCGGTCCGATTCCGGGCAGCCAATTCTGGTCTCTCAAGAAATAACCCACTACATTGACAGATGAGCAGAATGTGACATGACACAATCCCAGGCTGCAGTGCTTCTCCCCCAACTCACTCCTTCTCGGCCTGGACCGATTTGGGTTTGGCCAGGTACGCCGGCTGCAGGCATTCTGCTGAAATTTTTCCCGGTCTGCCAGAGCCGTAGCCCAGCAACAGAGAGAGAAACTTGCCTCATCTATTTTCTCATTTATTTTCTATGCTTTTAGAAAGCTCCCAGGAATGTGAATTACCAATATAAAAGAAGCAGGTCGGGTCGTGGTTTGGTTCTATTCATAGTTGTATGCTGGCGCGACAAATAGCGACGGCAGATTATAAGTCAGATTTGCTCCTGTTTCACTCGCATCATATTGTTAAACATCTGTTAACAGCCCAAATGAAATTGAACCAGGTGCTGGCGCATACGTTACACCGCTATCGTAGCACAGCATCATGTGTGTAATCTTTATTGGACCCTGTAGGTCTTGTGAAAGCTCCGTCTGGAAGTAAAACCTTGTCAAGGTCAGGAATTTGATCATGCAGACATCCGAGTCAAAATGAAGAGACATTAACAGCCGATACTGTTACTCTGAGAGACAGGGCATATTTTACTTAAATTCACATGCTTATCTTAACTTTTCTCTGTGTGTGCTCTAATTGATGCTTTGGTGTTAATGGTAAAAGGCGAGAAATAATGTTCAAATAAATATTAGAAAAATTGAATAACCCACGAGGTGGTGACTGCTCAGCCTTGAGATGAATAAACTAAAGTAAATCAATATTTTAAATGAAAATAATTTAAAGAAGAAGGACAGCAAATTAGCATGCGAGGATTGAAATGCTCAATGTAATGCTCAATAGCTGAATATTGAGTTTATTCTATTAATTTGCACGCTATTGTAAATAATTTAGCACCAGCTAAAATATTGCCTTAATAGCCAAATTCATCACAAAGTCTCACTCTCTGCCTCACTAAATTTGTATTTTATGTGATCCATTGACCAAACACAAAATAAACAAAATGAAAAGACTTCTCCATTATAATATTAGTGAAAATCTGATATTGTGAGAGCCGTAGTCTCAACACTTTACTTTAGTCACTGGGGAACATATTGAAAATATACAGAAATGTTAAATGTCAAATTAAAAAGAAACATATACGATTCTGGACTTTTAGGTAATTACTTGACCTTGTTAAATTATTTCTACTAAAGGTGACATGTTTTGCTTCCATTGAAACACACATTCAACATGTCAACATTTCACTGAATTTTCTGTGCTAAAAATATAACTTGTAATAAAAACGTACAAAATCGTTGATGTAAATGTATCATCGTTTGTGTCTGTAATTTGTACTTTTGTAAAGCTACGTTCGTAATTGTTGCATCTCTATCGCCATCATAAACATAGTTTTAAACTTAAAACCGCTGGTTACTTTACATCCTTATTCTTATCGTACGATGTCATCAACGATGTCATGAACTGACACTTCCACTAAATCCAACCTAATAGCTCAACTTATAAAGTCATTATTATAAGCACATCGTTGTGAATGCACATCGTGATATAGGGACACTGTCAATCACTGATTTTTACATACTTGCTTAACAGCATATTTTTCGTTATTTTTTATTAACAAAAGTAACAGGTTGTAGCCTTAAAAGACACATTTTCTTTAGTCACATTAATAATGACAGATTGAACAAAGGCTCGCTTTGGAAAATAACAGAGTTGAAGTGTTTGTGTGTGGCTGTTTTATTGTGAATTAATCTGATTAATTTCACGCCTACTTTTAATTGTGGCAAACTAATTAGAAGGGGAATTGATGACATAAAGCCAAATTCAATTAAATGCAGCTCGCTGCAATGGCGTAGTAATCTGATTTCTCAGCAAATTGGATGAAGGAGAGGCTGGAATGATCCACACTCAAACCATCAGTTTCCGTCTTATGCAAAACATACTGTTTACGGTTGATATACACATTGTCTCGTAGTAACTAGTATGGTTGTCAAGGGTGGTGTTAAACCGATTGCTTCGATAAAGTTGTGCGTTCATTTGTTTCATGATGAAAGTAAAGTCTTTTTAAAAAGGGCTAATTATTTCATAAACAGGCCGGAAAAATTCACGCTCATAGATTCTTTCTTTTCTCTTGCACATTACACACTTCCTGCTTTCCATCCATCCCTCCAGACTTCCTTCTGTCGCAGGGCTTCCGTTCAGACTTTCAGAAATCCCGCTCTCTTTCTCCCTGACGTCTTCCCCGATGCCCTTCCCCCTCCTCCTCTTTCTCTGCCTCCTTTTTTCTCTCAATTTCCTCATCTCTATCTGGCCCTCAGACGATTTGTCATGGATCAGATGAGACAATTTGTCATGGATTAGTGCTCTTAACTGTGTGATAGTAAAGGCAGTCAGTGGAAAAGCTGAAGAATCCCATTACAGTTCTTTTTATGGTAGTGTGTACGTGTGTGTGCACTTGCATGTATAGACGTGCTCGTCTGAGCGAGGGGAAGCAGAACTGGCATCGTATACAGACCTTCACACATCTATTTCATACTATACAACTGCTGAATCAAGCGGAACTGTACGGGCAGGGAGGTTTTATCACTGTATCAGACACGAGAGGCCATTGTTATGCTACACGGTTTGCATAGTTTTTGCGCCAGATTTTCCAAGCGGTTTTTTTGAACCTTTGCATGGAGCATATGCTATGAACACATTGTTTGGATTTCTGCTTCTTCATATTGGAAATATTTACAAATACAGGCGAAAAACGCCATATCCGTAATCTTTCTCCTAGTTGGCACATGCCGCTCAGCACCAGCGAGATACGGCGATTATTCATATTTACAAAGCAAAACTGTCATTCAGAAGGATGCAGCGCGGCGTGTGCATTAAAGGATTTCTTTACCAAGTGCAATGAGACGGAACAGGATTAGAGACCTGTTCTCTTATCTCAGCCTCCGTCTGTAAATAAGGTGGGCATTGAGGCTCACTCCATCACCGCAGGCTTATTCAAACCATCTCGATATGTCTGCACACATCTTACAGGCGTCCAGCTCTTTCTCAGAAATGTACGAGCTCGCGCACACACCCAGATCATCGTGGAAGAGCTTCATCTTTAATTCGTGCCAGAGACTTGATAGCATTTGCATTTTAGCATTTAGATCTAATTACATGCGCTAATTACGGCTGAATCTGACTCACATCTTTGTTTGGCCCCGCGGTTGAATTCTTAGAAGCGCTTTCTGATACCAATTCGGGAAAATTGAATTTTTGGAATGAGAAGCGGAGATATGGAGCCGCGGTACGGCCTGACCGGTCAGTGCTTCCGTTAAATCAAGTGATCCCAAACACCGAATTAGAAAACATGAGCCATGTGAAATTAATCTCAACCCACAAATCATAGCAGCGTTGAGTGAGCGACACAAAAAAAGCTGGTATGAATTTTGATTACCACTTCCATCTAAATTCTGTTATTTATGTTCGAGTGCACAAGCAGGATGTTAATATAAAGACCGTTCTGTTCAGCATTGTTCCAAATGTGGGGATCTGCTTTACCACAGTATGTTCTGCCCTCTTGTATTGTGGAAATTCATAGGTGAACAGTGTCTCCACACTGGAGACTTGACTCACAGTTTAGGGTGAATAGACATATTTTTATTGGCATATTGGTAACTGCATGATACACTTAAGACCTGTTTACACCCAGGAAGATAACCGTAGAGTTTTTTAAATGATTTCTAAATTTAAGGGAATAGCCGCAGTCTACAGCACTAGCTAACACTAACTTTAACAATATTGATAAAGAGAAACAAAATCATTGGGAACACTTTCATATTTTTCATCAAAATCCATTTAAATTAGTTCATGTTGTAGTTATTTTCTGTATATTTATTATTCTTGGTCAGAGTATGTTTCAATAAGCATACACTTTAAAAAAAAGTAATTTTACAGAATTTTTCAGAATTTAGTCAATTTTCACAGATTTTCCATGTATAATGTAAAACCTGTAATTTAATGTAATTTAACATTTTTTTTTAATATGGTCACAATAAATGTACAATTACAGAAAACTTTAGCAAGTTTGCACAACATGTCATTTTACAGGGAAAATCATCTCTTTCTTACTTTTTTATAATCTGAAGAACCTTTTTTGCCACAAAGAACCTTTTTTTCTTCCGATGTTAAAGGTTCTTTATGGAACCAAAAGCTTCTTCTATGGCATCAAAGAACCTTTTGCAGCAAATTTTTGTATAGTAGGTATGGGCCATGTACAAACTGCAAATTTACACTCCGCATTTGTGATAATTGGTAACATTTTGGTGCTGTGAATAAGAATTTAACCCGTTTGGCATCTGATGTATTTAATCTAAAAACTTGTTTTGTGTGGCAGTTTTAACTACCGCTGATACAGGCGTTGTGTTTGTTTTATGCTCACACAGAACACTGTCTTGCAGTATTGCCATGTCACAATATTTTTTTAAACGCTTCTGGGGTTGTTGTTTGGTCTTAGCTCAAAAAGCTCAGCACTTTTTGAAGTGAATAAAGTGGTCAGTGTGGATGTTTGAGATATATTTTGGGTTTTATCAAATACAACGTTTAGATTTTTTAGGCTTTTTGGGGGGCATGTCCTTGTTTGCTGTTTTTCTATTTATTAGAGTCTGGCAACACTGTCACTTTACCGTAGGGCTCAGGGCGTCATACACCCGCTACTCAACATACAGAAACATGCCCTGAACGTACACATTCACTGTAAACAATGCTACCTGTATACTGGCAAGTATTCGACTGCGCAGACTACACCAACGCATCTCAAGAGCCTTTGAAAGCATATGGAGCAGTCTGTTCTCAAAGTAGTTTGTGACATACACGGATCAGTCTGGGCAGCGATGCTTTCACGTGAAAAATCCAGTTCTCACACCCGCGTTTGGTCGCGGGGTCTTAATGAAAGTGGGTAACAAATGCTTTGCCCAAACGACGGCGCATACTAGCATAGAACGAGTCTGAAAGTCTTGTTTCGGGGGCGCAGGTGTTTCCGTGGGACATGCAAAACTGACTGTTCAAAAATCTCAGGGGGCACGTGCCCCCTCTGTTTGAACGGGCATGATGCCTCTGGTAGGGCTCATAGGAGCAACTAGCCCTCTGTCTGAAAGTCGGAAATTTAAGAATTCAAGTTCTTTAACTGTTATTTTCTTGCAATTCACATGCAGACGAACACACACCCGATGCACATTTAAATATCCCCATCCCTAAACTTTAGTTTACTGTAGTTGGATTTTTCAAGAAAGCTGTTGTCACTCCCATAAATGAGTGACCAGTGTGTGTACAGAACAGGATTAAGCACTAAAAGGTAACAGCCAAATTTGAAGCAGTATGTACGTATCTATAATGTTTCTACCTACATATGCAATTCTCCACTGTAGGTCTTGCAACAGAGCAATAGAGTTTCTTTGGATGGATGCTGCCACAGATGGATTGGACCAGTTGCACTTCAATATCTAATTTGTTGAGGAACTGTAAGAATTGATTATTTTAAATGTGACACTTAAGCTGTAAACAATCTGTACATCCCTCACTATCACGAAAGATGTGCTTCTCTTGTGTATCATGCACATAATATACACCATAATTGTCAGTGATGTAGCGTACGATGACAGAGCAGCTTACCATTTTCTTTCGTTTTATTCCTTCCTTTGTATTTTTGATTTCTTTGCAGTGAACTCTAGCCTTTAGGGGTGTAAGTTTGACTAGAGAAACATTTATTGACTGGGTAGTTCAAAGTGTGATTCAGGTCCAGATCAATCCCCACCATGTTGCCACGGGTCATGTTTCTCTGGAGCAAATATTTTTCTTCATTTCAACTGTTTTGTTTTCCATTTCGAAAGAAAACCATAAGCCTGTCCGAATCTCGAAATCATTACTCATGTTCCAGCATATACAGCTAGGTTTAATATATATAAACACATTTCGCCAACGTATGCCTGCACTGGAAGAGAACATTTTACAAGCACTTGTGTAATCTTGTGTTCAAAAATGCAGTTGTTAAAGGAACATTGGTGTTTCGTTTGTATGACACACTGTCTGAACAAAAACATTATTCAATTCTGAACACTGTTACATTGTTTAGTTGTCAGTACGTGCAGAAGATCAACTGGATGACATTTCTTTTTAGGTTTCTTTATATATTTGTGTACAAACATTTACATACACAGACAAAGCAAAACATTAAAGTGTCTGCGATGTTCACTTGTTTTCAGGTTGTCTTTATTGTGATTAAGTAATGACAGATTCAAAAAAGGTGCTATTTTTGTCACATGCTAAAATAACGCTGAAGCGTTTGTTATGCATCTTCTACTGACTTGTTTGATTGTGTTATATCGTGTGAGGGTAAAACAAAGCGAGACTTGCTTACGGTCCACTGCAAAATTACTTAGTCAACAAACACACACTTCACCTCGGGCCCTGTTGGTTATTATCTTCCACACAGATTTTCCCTTGGCTTTATTCCCATTGTTTTAAAGCCATGCCTTACATGTATCACTGTCTACTTTTTTGCTGCTGGATCAGAGAAACACAGAGATTTCTGTGGGTTTTCATGGCCAATTTAGCAAAGCTCACTGCGGGTATTTAAAAGAAGCATTATTTATTAGAGCTGGATTCAGACACCGAGAGGCTTCTGGTGTTCCTATTTTCTTTCCTTTATTGCTCTCGGTACAGTAGTGACCTTCTCTGTGAATCAGCGCGGCATCTCAGTTGAAGTGTGGCGCATGAATGTACCATTTTATCCAAAAACAACCAATGCAGATAAACTCATAATAGCTGTCTGTGAGCACGATTATTCATAAAGTATTCATATAAAGCACAAGCATCACAAATGCTATTCCTCATATTTACTTTTACAGTTGCTTGTTGGTTTTGCTTTCCCCAAAAGTACATTTAAGGTGCTGTGTTTAATTTGACAGGAATGCAATATAATATACATAACTATGTATATAAAGACCTTACACAATGAATCGTTATGTTTTTATGACCTGAGAATGAGCTAATTCTATCTACATACGCTTACATAGAATTCACCATGTTGTTTCTACAGTAGCCTTAAATGGACAAAGTGCTCTACAGAGGGCGCTTCGTAAATACGGTATCTTCTTCGGCAAAGAAGCGAAAACTTGAGAACATCTTAGTTCTGTGTCAGCCGCCGTAGTGCTTCGAAAGGGCGGGGTGGAGTGAGCCTTTGGTTGCAATCCCCAACCTCCCCGCTAGATGTCGCTAAATTTCATACACTGGACCTTTAAGCATAAGTCTATTTCTTAACATTTCAAATCAAAGGGAATGATTCGTCTGTCTTGTCTCTCACAAAATGCTTACTGCCCTCCCTTTATTTTCTCCAGTTTACCACCAGCTATATCCCAGAAGTCTGCAAGGGCCTGTGCTCTTGATGTTAGGGCATAAGCGGCGTCTCGGTGTGTAATATCTCCTCTGCAGATAGAAAGACCCCGCAAAGCATTGATTACAGCACCAGCGAAGAACAGGCCCTGAAATCTTAAGGTGAAAACTCTCGAATGCGTGCGTTGGTGATATATGATATATATCATCCCCCTAGCGCCTGTCATTTTCGTCGCATTGTTCGTCCGTTCTGGAGGAGCGGGAATGAAGCAATTACGGTTTTTACTCTTCGCTGGAGAGGGCAAAACAAGATGGCATTTTGCGATCCCTCCAACTTTTGAATAGATTTGAATTGTCACGCCGCATCCAAAACCCACGAAGGCTGGAGAGGGTTCGGGGCCAGCCGTGACAGTCTGTTGTGATGTGTTTATGTGTGCGTGTGGGATTCGTGCCGAGGATGTGGAGAAGGCAGGGAGGAGTTCTCATTAAGGTGGTGTGTGTTTGTGTTGCGTGACAGGTCTTTGCCTCTTCCTGACATTGTGACACTTTCTGTGACATGTTGGAAGAGAGAGGATAGAGGGAGAAGGAGAAGGAGAAGGAGAAAGAAAGAAAGAAAGAAAGAATGAATGAATGAAAGAAAGAGAAAAAATGAAGAGAAACAGAGAGAGAGGGAAGGTAGCAGCTGTGGATGTTGGTAATGTGCCTTGAAGTGACATTTTCGCATCAAGCAACATACTTAAAGATGGATCTCTGTGACTCTTCCGCTTGTGCTTTATAAACACCTGCGGGATTTAACTCAGAGTGCCATCTTTTGATGGTTTCTTGAACAATTTGGATCGCCGAGTCCTCATAAAACTTGACTTATCCATGTCACACAATCAAGGTAGATTATTGTGTTTTACAACAACATTGCAGTGTTTATATGGCTTTAAAAGTGACTTTCACAGTACATAAAATACACTTTTTTCAAATTGAATCATAAAAAATATATCTGTCTTTCTCAGTCTATCATCTCCCGTTTCAATTACACTCTCCTAAGCACCTTTGACATGTTCTCTATTAGACTAAGGAATTCTCCTTTCGTCTTGATGCGTTGGTGAACGGAGATTTCTTGGATACAGATCTTCGCTCTCCGCTGCACACTGCATGGATGTGAAGAATTACTGCTCTGCTGGAATTAGCCTGAGCACCACTTCAAGTCTGAATCAATGAAGGGGATTTAAATTACACTTAACAGATGAAAGCCCCTTCACCTGTGATAGACACTCTATCCAACCACCGCGTAATGAGCAAACGTGCTAAGAAGAGGCTCGCTGGTCATGTAAGAGCCAATTCCTCGGGTAATGTGCACAGTTTTTTCCTTTTGTCCATACAGTCTGTCTGTGAAGGTACATTGATACGATTTTTTTGGTGTGTTGTTTTTAACATTAGACTTGCACAGAAATGTTCTTGTCTACTGATAGCGCTGTTTTATTTGCATTGCACTGTCTGTATTGTTTTAGCATCAGATTCACTAAAGGAATTATACAAAACAAGGCAGTGGCTGAATCTTGTTGCTCGGTTCCTCTTTATAATGCTGAAGTGTGTTTGACTGCATCCAGATGTTTGACCATCCAGATGTTTAATTGCTCCAATATTCAATACTATTTCAAGGTTTTATTTGTTGCATTCAGTTATATGGTGCCGTATACAGTGACATTTATTATGGCCTACTCTACAGACTGTGTATAATAATAAAATTTAACATGAAACTAAAATATGAGATAATTAAGTATAGGCGGTTTTGACGGCAAGATAAACAAACATTATGTGGCCCAATCCTAACTTCTGCAAAGAATCAATAACAGTTGAGTAGTTTTAATTTAATACAACTAATATATTGGATATTAATTAGGATATTCATTAAGTTAATATCAGTATAAATAAATAACAATATATTTACAATATAAAATAACAAAGACCGAAAATTTTCTTCAGGCCTATATTTAAAGCCGAAATTTGACTTAAAAACATAATTTTTATGTCATAAAAAGTATAAAATGTGAATAATAAATAATAAAATATAAAGTTTTTTAAAATAAAATATAATACATGTTTATAAAAACTTTAAAATGTATTTAAAATATACAAAATGTATAGATCACTAAAGAAGATGTTAACAAAGCCGGTCCAACGTTGGCCCAGAAGAATTTATTGTTTCAGTTTTTTAACATGATACAAATCTTTGAACAAAATCCAACTAACAGGACATTTGTAACCAAATTAAAATGTTAAATGAATATCTTTAAGATTTAATCATATATGTAAGAGTTAAAAATAAAATAAAACCACAAGAGCTGCTGGACCACATTTACATCTCAATCTTACAATCCCATCTTATCATGTCTATAATGGACCAGTGTGAACTAGAGGTCTTCATGGGTCCACTTAAAACTGAAAACCTGAGGACCGACCCGAGCGGGTTCGGATCTAAAAGATTCATAGGTGCGTTGGACACGGGTCGGGTATAATATTTGTGTCTTCGGATCTTCATGTCTTTTGCATGCTCAAAGTCAAGTCTGATCGCAGCATAATGCGTGAATACAATTAAAATAACACAGCAGCGAGCTGTACTGGTTAACCAGACCACTGGGATTTGTTTCTGTAGCCTACCTCCGATGGTCAGGCTGGTGAGTGCTGGGCTGCAGACACACACACGTCGAATACAGCTAGACTCGAGGTCGGCCTCGGGTGTAGCTTTATAAGGTCGGTCGGGTCTTTCTTTTTTATAGTTTATGCACGTTGAGTTCGGTTAAAAGTGATTCGGGTCATTTTGGGTCAAGTAAAGATCTTTGGACTCGAGAACACCTCTAGTGTGAACATCTTGCAAAGTGGTCCATAAAATACAAAATGTGAAATGTAAAACTCAATATACACAAACTATAGACCTAGAAAATATACACAAATATCGCTTTTAAATGAGATTCTGCTTTCCATCTGCTTTCCGCGAGGTAGGAAACTATAGTTGTCAGGCAAGTAGTTAAGAGCTTTGGGAATAAGGTACAATCTATAATGAGCCTAATTTACATAGTAAGGGGGCGTTTTTGAACAGAAAAGAATGACAGCGTCTTCATTTAAATACTCAAGACAAACACATTTAGCACCTGGTTCAACTAGATACGAATGCTTGCTCAGTACGATACGTGTTTACGAACTAAAATATCTGGTGCAGCTGTTAAGTGATTTTTCCCCTATGTCAATGTGAGGACATAAATAGAGCCTTTTTATGCATCATCCACCACAGACACACGACGACATGCTTTGAGTATTTAGACCTTATCATGTCTATAATGGAAGTCGTTCTTTAAAGCCGAATGTATAAATCGGATCACGCGATGTAATGCGATACCAAAGAGACTGACTCAGATTAATTGGTTTAAAGGCTGCTCTGACGCTCCCATCGCTTAATCCCGAAAAGGCCCGGATAAAACGATGCTCTGGTCTGTCTAGGATTTCATCTTCTGTTCAATTTAGTTTTAGAGGAAACATAAGCTAGCATGAGTTGCAGTTTCGGGGTGAAACGCTAGCCGATATTTATTATTCAGGATTGAGCGTGCAGTCCGAGAGACTAAGGAAAGAACGCGCAGGCGACACCGGCCAAGAGAAGATGCACAAGATCAATCCCTGAGAAATGACCAGCATCTATCATTATTTGCAGTTGCGGCTCCTGGGAGACGCAGGGACTCATCATGGAGGGCCGTGCTGTTCATGCATTTACATCTGTGTGTGTGTAGGTGTGTAGACAGATGGTCTTTATTTGATCGGGGAGGGTAGTAAGGGCAGAGGAGATGGTCTAAACGAGTACCTGTCACCAGGACTCATGAGTTGGCCATCATCTCAGCATCCCCTCCATAAATATGTTAACATTGTTAAATGGGCCACGGTGTGCAGCTGCCCAGCTAAGGGTGGCACTGCCAGGTACGTCGGGCGCCGAGCCATTGACGTTTTGGAGTGGGTGCGCGAGTGTGGGGATGTCAAAATGAAACACCTGAGAGTCTTTTAAAATGATTACTTATGCAAATGATACGTCATATAGCTTGTTTGTCAAAGGCAGGTGATGAATGATCGGATAGTATTGAAAGAGTCAGTTCATCTGTGTTTTCTCGTCCACAGAATAGCAAACATGTTTTCTGAAGCCTGGTTTTTGTCCTGTGCTCTTTTACTTGGAATTCAGTTTTTAAATGTAGCTTATACCAGTCTGAGCTTGCTGGTTTTAGCTGGAACATTGGCGGGTATATGCAACGTTGGGGGCGTACATCCCGACTGTAACGTCACAGTCGGTGTTATGTTGGGATTGGCCTCTTTTTCAGTGGTCCTTTGCATGCACAAGATTAACACAAGAAGGAGTAAACTATAGTGTTTGAGGCTCACGATATGTTATTTCCATGTACAGATCTCTTATTATTCATCTATGCCTAGGTAAATACAGTTCCCATTCTATGGCACCTTTAAGCAGTTTATTTGCAGCAGCATCACAATGGATCCAAACACATTTCTGTCAAATGTAAACGAACACGCCAAACAATGGCAATGTCTCAAAAGTATTTGCATTATTTTTGTACATAACGGCTTTCAGGCGATATGCCAGGGTTCGCATTCATACCTTATCTTGTCACACCCAACAAATCCATTTTGAAGGTTAGATTTTAAAGGCAAGAAAATTTGACTCTTATCGCCCTTTTCTTGGTCTTTATAAGATGTTAGATTACACATTTTACCCAGAGCAATAGACAGAAACTAATCTGTACGCCTGTAAAACGCGGTCAGGCCCTAAAGGCGATGGCTCTGTCGGTCTAAATCATGATTTTAGTTCCTTAATGGCCCGATATAAAACGGCGTATCAGAGAGACGATTTCTGGCCCTGGCGAGGGGCGGACAGGAGCGTGAACATTTCAAAATCATCATGAGACACCTCACCCATGACACATTGAAGGAGACCTGTCAGTTCTAGAACCCTCTGCCATTTTTATTTCTATGGATGAGTGTCATCTTTGCCTCATAACTGAGGCAATTTCAGGTTAACTGGCGGCTTAGTCGCGGGGTGCATATTTATCAATATTGTGAAGACAAATAGGAAGGCGGAATTGCTGTCCATGCAGTTACGCAACGGTTCTTCATTAATCTTATGGACTAAGGTTATCTTTTAGCTCCAGATGTATGATTTGTGTGTCTCTACACGTGTGTGCGTGTCACAGGAAACCTTTGTCTTTTAGACAGCGTGAGGAGGAGCACTATTATACTCTATAAAAAACTGTGCAATTAGCAATTGAATAGTAAAGAGAATTCATTTTCAATGCTTTTGAATCACGCACTGACAAATTAGCAGTCATTATATGTCACTGAATCCTAATTGACTGAATCCATTGACAATGCTGGGATATTTATAGGGCTGATCCGTGCACAAAATGCCTCGGCAGATTCTCTCGGTTGGAAACTGGTTCCAAGGTCATGAATGATAACTTCAATCCAGCCAGGTGTAAGCACTAAAATGTAAGATTGCACATATATTCAATATAATAGTGAGGCATAGAGCATTTTTCCATAGTATTTATTTGTATGATGTGTTTTTGTAATATGAAAGTGACAATGTACAGTCATTTGTCCACAGTCATGGCATGGACCCTGTCCATTTTGTAATATATTGTAATATAATTGTTATATCATACAGTATAACAAGAAAAAACATTTTTAAGAGAAAGTTCTTTGGTAAAACTACTTTGGTTTATGGAGTGTCCAACAACAAGTTTACGTACATACAAGTTATAAAAACACATTTTCTAATAATAGGCAGTTATAGATTTCCTGTGGCTCAGTGGTAAGAACATGGCAAATGTAGGATTTTTTTCGTGCAACTAGCCCATTACACAGAGAGGTGCAAATCTGACACGAAACTGAATCATGCGAAACGAGTCGTCTGTCGTTCTAATTTCAGAGTCAACTACTTTTTTCCCATGCTAATAACTTTGTTATTCGTTCACTTTCGGCTTTATAACTTGGCAGACTGCATACATTCACACGGAGATACATTACACGCTGCATAAAATGTAATTTTAAGGACATTGTAATAGTTAAGATAAATATAAATATATATAATTGTTGATGATTGCTTGTTAGACAGCTACTGTTCTATTATATACACGAAAGAATGTTATAGGGAGACATAAAACTAGCATTAGTTTAGTTAAATATCAGTTTGAGTTAGTTTACTGTAAGTTTTTCAGTCATTATTCAAAAATATTACACTATAGAAAGAAAATGAGCAGAATTAAGTATTGCAGAAGGCAGTAATATGAATCTATTTGTGTCTATTAAATATCCAATTGTTAAAATGATAGTTATTACAAAAATGAAAATTCTTTCATTATTTATTCACCCTCAAAACCTGTATGATTTTTTTCTCCTGCAAAACTTTAGTAACCAAACAACTTTGTCCCACATCGGCTTCCATTGTTTGGACACAAAACTGGAGACATTTCTCAAGATATCTTCTTGTGTGTTCCACAGCAGAAAATCACATTCAGGTTTTGAACTACATGAGGGTGAATAAATGATGACAGAATTTAAATTTTGGGGTGAACTGCCTTGTTTACATTGTCCCACTCCCAACATTTAGAAACAGATGATAAAAATAAGTCCCCCTGTTTATTGTCATAGCAGGACCATTTGTCATAATGTGAAGATCAAATTCTTATGTGTATAGCAATCAAAAAATGAATTAGAAAATCGGACACAGCGCTGTCGAGTGTGTCGAGACACAGATACAAGATCTCCTACCAGATTAAATCACACTTGATAAACTCCATTGTCTATTTTACAAAGCATTATGATAAAAAGCAATTGTGTTTGGTAGACTGAGTGAAATGATTTCATTTGTTCCATTTCCTTACTCTCTTTCTAACCCACTCTGTCTGACAGCCACCTCCAACTTGCATTGAGTTCTCACTTCCACACAAGCCCTCATTCGATGGTAAACGCACACAGATGCATCATTCACCACAAAACAAAATAAGATCGGATATGCTCAAAACAATGGCTCATTGAGACTCATCCCTGTCAAATGAGTGATTACAAAAACCCTTTGTTAAACAGCACAATGTGTATTGTGGGATTGTCAGCAGTCTTCGCCCAAACAAAACATTTCGGTTCATTTTGCATTTGGCTGAGCCCTGCCAAACAAACTCTAATCATTGACCAAACTGAGAAAACCGAAAACTCCTGCACATACAGTTATTTGCTCTTCAAAAAGTAGAACTCCAAGCCGTGCTTCTGTTTATAGGCCTGAGTGAGGGCTCTGCCTCTCTCTGTATGATAATTGTGTCTTGCTGCTCCTGCAGCCAGTGCGAACGTTTCTCAGCCAAGAGAATGTGTCAAGCATTGTATTTAGTGGCTCATTCGTGCCGCTCCTCTGGTCTAAATCCAATTTATCAGCCGTAATGGACTACAGAAATTGTCTCTTTAAACAGCCGTCTGAAGGCGGTCAGGCTAAAGCAGGGATGGTGCAGAATCATACGCTACTTATAGAGTAGATGGGAAAATTCGGGGCATCTTGGAACACATGTTAGAAAGAGCATCAATACTTTTGAGCCAGAAGTGTGTGAAGTGACGGTGCTCAATGTATTTTTTTTCACGATTCATGGATCCAGCAGCAATACCATCATCTGCCACTTTCTTCGTCACTGTTTTCCTGTTGATACAGTGACATGTCTTTTTTTGTTTGTTGGTAAAGCCCCAAAAATTAGAGGATATTCATTGTTTTATTGAAATGTGCGTGTTATTGAAGCGTAACATATAAATCACATCAAAAAGAGACATAGAGAGAGGAAGTGAAAAAGATAGAACTACAGTGTAAAGTAACGGTTGGGCTTTGCAGGCCTAAAACTTCCAACTAAATGTTCCAGTTTCTGCTGTGTGACAGAAAGTGGCAAGTCTTTTAAAGGACCAGTGTATGAAATTTAGCGGGATCTAGCGTTAAGGTTGCCAATGGCAACCGACGGCTCACTCCAGCACTCACCTTTCCCTTTCGAAGCACTACGGTGGCTCACACAGAACTAAGATGTCGTCACATCTTACGACACAGATGTTTTAACTTCTTTGCCGTAGGAGATAAGGTGTTTATGAAACGTCCTCTGTAGAGCAATTTGTTCGTATAGGGCTACTGTAGAGACAACATGGCGAATTCCAAAAACGGAAACCGCGTTGTGTGTAGATAAAAGAAGCTCATTCTTAGGTAATAAAAACATAACGCTTCATTATTTAAGGCCTTTATACACCTCTGTAATGTATAGTATATTACATTTCTGTCAATAGATCCGCCAAAAGTGTACAAATTGGACCTTTTAATAATAGTCTTCAAAAGAACCCTGAAGAGATGACATGAAAATTTGTGTAGATTTATTTAAAATGTTGGCATATCAAGTCAGTATTTCCTCCTAGGAGGCATTTATTGTTTAATAGTCTGTAACCTATTAACCAGCTATCCCAGCAGACTGATGAAAACCAGAGAACACAGAATCAACAAAAATAAAGCCACATTGCCATTTACGGTTTCGAGAAAATCTTGGCATTTTTTATGTGCAATATGTTTCAGACGGTCCGTGGGCGTCACAAATAAAGCTGAGAATAGTGGCACGGTGACCGCGAGGATTCAGGCACAGTTTGACTGAGCAGTGTGCTGGAGAAAAGTAGACCATTCCTTCTGTTTCACACTGCAACATTTCCTCTGCCAATTCACAGCTGAGCTGTTAAGCAGTGTGTGCGTGTGTGTGTGTGTGTGTGTGGTTTGTTTGCAGATGCGCACTGAGATGGTTATTGTCACATACTGAGGATACCTGCAGTCACAGAGGGCAATGCTGTGCCCGGGACGATTGTGCGCGTGTGCATGTGTGTGTTAGATGGAGGATGCAGCTGTCAGTTGTCAGATTCTGTTGTGATGAAAAGGGAATGAAAGAGCAGCAGTCTCTTTTTCTCTCTCTCTCCCCGTCCTCACGATCTTCAGTTCCAAATGGCTTTTTAAGGTTGACTTGCTGGCTTAGAAGACTTTTAATCTTTTCATTGTTGTTGTACTAAAGTCGAAAATCTCAAATGAAAAAAAAGAGAGTCTTGAAAGTTCACTGAAAACATTCTGATGAAGAACTGCATTCGCTCACTCGCTGCACTTAAAGCATGTTTTGAACAGGCTACAGCTTTTGAAGGGACACGGCGGACTTTTGCCCTTTGAATGTCCTTAATGTATTAGGTCGTGTTGGGCATTAGTTAAAAGGAATCCGTTGTCCGTCTCTGGAATGCAGATGGCAGGTCAAGCCTTGTGAAGTCAATAGAGATATCTGCATAAGACAGGAAGAGATGTGCGACTGGAGTCAATGCTTTCAGTGGTGAAACACCTGCGAGTGTGTCTGAGCATAAATACTGTTCACTGAAATGCGAGGATGTGACTAGAGAGTGTATATTTTGTTAATGGAGTGTTTGAAGTAGGGCTAAGTAAAATAATGCATATGTACAATATATTTGTTTTGAATGTGTCCTATGGTGTGACAGCAAACATTTGTAAAAAAATAACAAGGAATATAAATCTCTCTGATGATTTTGTATATACTGTATAATAATATATTATTAACAGTTTGTTTTCTTATTTTATTAAATATATGAAGGAAAATGTGCCCCCCCTCTCTCTCTCTCTTCCTTTCTCTGTCTCTCTTGCTCCAGGGAATAATGTGCCATTATCTTTTAATCAGGTCTGTGTCTCAGGACTCTGGATGGTATGAAACGCATTCGGTGGATCAATGTTTTCAGACCTCACATCTTGTTTTAATCAGACTATCATCTCTTCTCAACCTCACCAGCACACAGGGCCGTTCGTACCTAAGTGTTTTTCAGGCGTATACACACATCTGATGATAGATCTTGTTCTCAACTTGTGACTCTTTTGTGAATGAGACTTGTGGGCTCTTTGATGCTGAAGTGTAATTCCGCTGAGAGCCTGTTATCAAGGGAGGCGGGGGGTTTTTGGAGGGGTAACCACACTCTTAAAAATAAAGGTGCAAAATGATACCATAGAAGAACCATTTTTGGCTGAATGGGTTTTATGAAGAACCTCATCGTCTGCAGAACTTTTTGTTTCACAGACAGTGAACTTTACAGTGGAAGAAAGTTACCTTTGCCTATAAAAAGGTAAAAAAATGGGTCTTTTAAGATCCTTGGAATGACTGATTCTTTTGGGACCCAAAAATGGTTCTTCTATGGCATCGATGTGAAGGGCCTTTTATAGCAAATTTATTTTTAAGAATGCATGAATGTGGGCCCTGTGATATAATGCAGGGATTTTCAAACTTTACGATGCGAAGGACCCCCAAATATGGTAAATCTTTTGTGAGGACCCCCTTGATAAAATACATATCTATATTTGTACTGTGGCAATTTTCAAAACATCTTTGCAAAGACAAATAAAGGAAAATGCAGTGAGAAGAACTCTCTATGAAGACATGTAGGAAGAAAGATAAACACTTATAAATAAATATGAACACTTCTACATGAAGCAGTAATAATGTTCAGAAGACTTTCATAAGAAAAAAACATTCATTGTCATTTTATTTCTCTGGGGACCCTATTTTGAAAATCCCTATAAAAGGGATGCAAAGACCACTTTAAAACTGCTTTCGGTATAGTATACTTGAATGCATAAAGTATTTAAATGATTCAAAAGGTTTCAGGTTTAAAATCTATTGTACAGTTTCCATTGCACCGTAGATTAAAATATTGTAAGTGTCATTGTGAAACAAATCTGTTTTATTTAACACCACGTATTTCCCACAAACAATTTCACTGTGTTCTGGAACAAAATATTCTCTGTGTAAGTGCATAAAGTACAATAAACAGATTAAAATGCTTTGATAAATGGAGAAATGTGACTGGCATTCTGCCAGTTTAATAAACTCTTTCTCTACCTGCATCCTACTTATTCTGTTTAGACACCGTTCATAAGCCATAGCCTGCTGAAATAACTCAAACCTAAAATGTGTCGCTTACACAGTGTTTGTCATGTGTTGACAACATTTGTAAAATCTGGTATGTCAATGATGCTTCCTAAAAAAGGAATCCAGCAAAATACAGAGCATTACAATGAGATTCCGGCCGATTGCATTGATCAAAGGAGTTCTGAGCTTGTTCTGAGTCCACAGTACAGATGAACTCTGGACAGAAAGGTCAGCCGCTCCTTTACATTATTCATGATGAGGAGCGAGAGAACGCTGAGCCGCGTCTCGAGGGGCTTCACCCCTGTTGCTCTTTTGGCCCACCGACACCTTGAAGTAAGTCTTTCTCCGTAAGCCAACTGGATCCTAGCGTTCTTTTTATAGCCGTCGCTTGCGGGAATGCTGGCAGAACCTGTGCAGACCCCACTTTGCCCCCTCCAGGGCTTTAACACAACTTTGATCTTCGGTACAATGCCCATGTGAGATTCCCCTCCTTTCGCTTTGCCTTTGATTTGGTTCCAGGCTTTTAGCGGATGATTAGGAGACAGAAACCGTGGAGGGTTAAAGTGGCAGGAGCGGAAAACCTGAAGGTCTTGTTTAAATATCAGATTTATCACGCGTATGCGCATGTGTGCAAGTGCAGGTATGTGTATAAATATGTTATTGTCCTGGGAGTGTGCCAGCGGGGTTGGCAAGTACGTCTGTCGCCACATAGACATTTACAAACCTTCGTGAAGGAATGCATATGTGTGTGCGCGCGCCCACATATGCTCCTGTCGCCGCATGCGCGTCTGTGTGTTTATAGAATTCTCCCCAGCAATTGTTGGTGTAATAAGACTGATGAAATATTAATGTGGTCCTGGCTTAATGACTCATAAATTGCATTCAGATATTCCGCAATCTCGCGCTCTCATAACCTGCTCATGGACTTGTTAAATCGGCTAATTTAAAGCTCGTAGAGGCGGTGAGATTGTGATGCTGAACGTAATATATTTTAGAACAGAAACCCAAGCTCATCGGCTGATATTTTCAGAGCTCTTTTAGAGCCGCTGTACTTTTACAAGGACAGATGTTATCGAATAACTGCTTGTGACTTTAATAAGATAAGAGGCTCGACGCCTTAATATATTTACAGAGAGATTTTTTTTTATATTAAAATAAAAGAAAATAAATTTGTAATAGTGATCAGTGAAAAACACGATGTTAGGGTCAAAACTACATGAATTGTGAAATTTGTTTGAAGATGTGTGTTTACATTTACGCATTTGGCAGACGCTTTTATCCAAAGCGACTTACATTGCTTTATCCTATACATTTATACATAGGTATTTGCAATCCCCTGGAATCGAACCCACAACCTTGCGTTGTTAACGCAATGCTCTTACCAATGAGCTACAGGAAAGCTGTTTAATGCATAGCGTGACATTGCAGAGGCTTGATTTGATGTTACGTTATTTGGATGCGCTAGCTATAATGCATTTAATTAGCTGCTAATGTTATGTGGACAAATAATGCGTCTGCTCAGTGTGTGTGTGCTTACAGAGAGCATTCTTTTGTGAGTGATTTGGTTAAGCCAGTGTAATCTCTCTCATTAGCGCTGGTGTGTTTGAGCGGCGTGCCACTGTGTCTGCGATGGGGATTGAACTGTTGCCGTCCCGAGACGCTGTTTTAAATGTGGAGGGTAGGGTGATGCACAAACACGTACAAACACAGACAAAAAGCCTGACGTGATTCAGTCCTCGAAATAGGCGACATGTGAATCAATGATACACATTTGCTTCTCCTAGGACCAATTTTTAACTAATGAATTTTCTTCACTATGGTAAATACTAGCCTATTAGTTTAGTCATTTCTGACAGTTAGTTTAGCCAGTACATGTAATTGGCACACACATTTCTGGATTTTTATTTGATTGTGGAAGACCTGTTTACATACTAGGGTCAATTTCTTATCCTAAAAAATAAAAGTTAGCAATTCTACTGGTCATAAAATAGCATATTGTTTAATTACAGTGATCACATAAAATGCTCAAAACATCCATTAAAAGGCCATCCTCCACATCATTAAAAGATATTTATGTAAGCTCCAATCATCTCAAAAAGTTACAATGCCTATTTTTTCATGAAATATTGCAGCGTTTATTGTAAATACTTTATCAATGTGGGTCATTCTCTTTATTAAAATCGTGTGCCCCCATAATGCCCTTTAGTTAAAATCTGGAAATGCACTTCTTGTCCTGTATTGACTATCCATCTTAGATGGCTTGGGCGGCGCATCCGTTAACTCGTCCCCCTCAACTGTCAGTCAAAATGCAACGGCTGTTTTTATACATCCAATCAAATCGCAGAGATTTTTCTCATTCGAAATTCCATTTCACTCAGAAACGCGTCAAAATACAGAAATTAAAAATATCGCAACTTCTGGTTCGCAGGGACTTTAAGCGTAGTATTTTTACTTTATTCACTTGGATTTTGTTTTCAGAGTCGAACCTGTTATCTCAAGCTCCAAACATCTGGTCTAGATATTGGTGGGTTTCAATATCAGGAGCTTTATTACCAAGTATGTTTACACGCACAGGGAATTTGACTTGGCAACAGGAGCTTAGTACAGACCCCCCTCAAAATGATCTCTTTTCACTTCCGGTCATGAGGAATGGCGTGATGGCGGGGCTTCAATGACTGACTGACTGCCAACGATCGAGAACGTCCAACCAGTTCTCGATGAGTGAAATCAAGTCCCACAATACAAGACAATCGCGTTTCGTGACTTTAAAAGATGTAGGCTGTCAATCATACACAAGTCTTAGACCATTTTATTCAGAATATGAGAAACAATGTGGAAAAAGTTTATAAATTACTAAATTCTGTATGTTTTTTGACAAACACAATTTTGTACTGTACCGTGCTGTATGTTCATTGTGCAAACTTTTGTCATTTTAAATTTACGCCTCAGCAAACATGATAAAAAGTATTTCATTACCGTTCAAAAGCACTCAAAGATTATGTACTTTCAATGCATTTGCTTCTTTTAAGCTAAGGGTGGTAATACAATACACCTACTCACACATTTACACACACACATAGACTAACACATGCAGAGATGTCTTGAGTTTTGTCAGTGGGCACTTTTCTATTCCTCAACCCACAAAATTAGTAACTACTGCTAATGAAACACATTTATTACAAGATTTCACCTGGTGGTGTCAAATGAGGCCGGTTTTATCGTTGCTAAAGTGGACAAATGGAAAAAATAAGTCACACAGGGTAAACTGAAAGCAAATGATGTTCAAATAATGACTTGTACATGTACAATTTACACTCACATGGCTATTCGTACTCTTAGTTTATGACCTCCACTATAGTCCTCATTTAGGATTTTTTCCAAACCTGAATGTTTCACCTCAAACGGAATTTGACGCAAATTAAAGTCAGTATCCAAAATAAGTTGCATACCACAACGAAAGTCATGCAAAGTTCTGACATGCTTTAATACAAAGTACCACATTTTGGGAAAAAAGGATTAAAGATGCCATCATTCATATGTTTCCTTCATCGAGAGGCTGTGCAGCAAACAGTTACGAGCCTTTCATGCTAATGAAGAATGTCACCCCTCATCTTCATTCAAATCTACAACTCGCAGCTTTCATTTGAACAAAAGGTTAGCTGCCTGAACGCACAGTCCTTGGCACTTTAATAGACTTACATAAGCGCGTCTCCCTTTGGCATCTCGCTTTTTTATTTAGACATCCCACATCCCTCCCCTGTGCCACCTTTATGCACATATAGTCATCATGCCCACCTCCTGTCTCGTTCTCTAGCTGTTGCACTGGGAATGCTGGTTTATGAGGAGAGACGCACCTCCGGGCCCCCGGGCTCCGACGCATCTGGAGCCTGCCATAAACCGTCCTGCTTCAGCAAAGCGACACATCAGCCATCCAGGCCTTTTCTGTAGCTCGCATTCTCTCCGTGCTGTCTGCTGTGGATCTGTGAGCGAGCACTCAAAAAAAGTACTGTGGGTTTCTCTGCGTGTTGTTTCTATCTCAATATAACTTCGAGGTCGTGGAGTTTGTGTACTTGTGAATATTTCCTCAGCTGCTACACTATATACTTCACTTATTGGAATAAAGAGCGTTGGGATTGAAGGAAAGGGCCATCCCTGAAAACCAACTGGACTTCAGAGTCAGAAGAAGTGTAAACGAGCATTTTGAGATAAAGAGAGGCAGCGTGTTGGGTTCTGGTGGAGATGGAGGTGTGTGAGGGGAGAATGAGAGTCCTAATGGGACGTAGTGGGCAGTTTGATTGGCGACTCTGAGACACAGTGCTCCATCTCACTTATCCTCCGTTTGCTCAATTTCCTCAGTGGAAGACAACACACCTGGGGTCCCACGCTATCTTCCCCTCTTACCAAACCAATCGCTCTATCACATAATCAGTCTCTATCTGTCCAGCTGTATCCGTCCAGCAATATCTATTTGTCCGTCCGCCATCCATTCATCCGTATCTATGCATCTGTCTGTCTGTCTCCCATCCATCTGGCTGCCGTCTATCCATCTGTCTGTCTGTTTATTTATCTATGTATCTATCTGTATCTATTTATCTATTTATATCTGTCTGTCTGTCTGTCTACCATCATCTATTATCTATGTTTCTATCTGTCTGTCTGTCTGTCTACCATCCATACATCTGTCTATTTATCTATGTTTCTATCTGTCTGTCTGTCTGTCTACCATCCATACATCTGTCTATTTATCTGTTTCTATCTGTCTGTCTGTCTGTCTACCATCCATACATCTGTCTATTTATCTATGTTTCTTTCTGTCTGTCTGTCTGTCTGTCTGTCTGTCTACCATCCATACATCTGTCTATTATATGTTTCTATCTGTCTGTCTGTCTGTCTACCATCCATACATCTGTCTATTTATCTATGTTTCTATCTGTCTGTCTGTCTGTCTACCATCCATACATCTGTCCTATCTGTCTGTCTGTCTGATGGTCTATCTGTCTATCCATACTGTCTATTTATCTATGTCTGTCTGCATACATCTGTCTATTTATCTATGTTATCTGTCTGTCTACCATCCATACATCTGTCTATTTATCTATGTTTCTGTGAATCTGTCGGTCTGCCATCCATCTGTCTGTCTGTCTGTCTGCCTGCCTGTTATCTTTGTATTCATCGATCCATCTATCTGTCTGTCTGTCTGCCGTCCTTCTGTAAGTCCGTCTGTCTGTTTATCTTTGTATTCATCGATCCATCTATCTGTCTGTCTGTCTGCCGTCCTTCTGTAAGTCCGTCTGTCTGTTTATCATTGTATCTAAGGATCCGTCTGTCTATTACATTTATTCATTTGGCAGACGCTTTTATCAGAATCAGTGTAGCGAGGAAGGCGGGACGAGAGCCGTCAGACAAGGAGGCGGGGCCGGTGGCGTGAGTGATCATGGTTATCAGCTGTGCGCGCACCGGCTCCGCCTCTTGTCTGACGGATCTCGTCCCGCCTTCCTCGCTACAATCAGAATCAGAATTTTATCCGAAGCGACTTACAAGTAGGAGAGCATATAAACATTTTGTCAACCTATGTATATATGGATCTGTCTGTATGTCTGCCATCCGTCAATCTGTCTGTCAGTCTATTTATCTTTGATTCTGTCTGTCTATCTGTCTGCCGTCTGTCTGTCTATCTGGTTATCTTTTTATCTAAGGATCTGTCTGTCTGTCTGCCAACTGTCTTCTGTCTGTCTGTCTGCCTATTTACTGTATC
The DNA here is from genome assembly GCA_006030095.1 of Triplophysa siluroides. Classification (NCBI taxonomy): domain Eukaryota; kingdom Metazoa; phylum Chordata; class Actinopteri; order Cypriniformes; family Nemacheilidae; genus Triplophysa; species Triplophysa siluroides. Next base: position 7,453,422 of record VCII01000314.1, on the reverse strand, counting down.
TATGGATTTGTCTGTCTGTATGTCTGCCATCTGTCTGTCTGTCTATTTACTATGTATCTTTGAATCTGTCTTTCTGTCTGCCATCCGGCTGCTGTCTGTTTGCCTGTCTATTTATTTGTCTTAGGATCTGTCTGTCTCTTTGTCTGTCTGCCATAAATCCTTCTGTCTGTCTGCATGTCTATTTATCTGTGTGTCTATCGGTCTGCCTGCCATCCATCCATCCATCCATCCATCTGTCTGTCTATTTATCTATCCATCTCCAGTATGTATCTATAGATCTTTCTGTCTGTCTACTGTATGCATATGCATCTTTGTATCTATCTTTCTGTTTGCTCCAGTTTTCGAGGTCTATAAATATTTAAAATGCATGCAAATTTTAGTTTTTATTGTTTTTAAATCAATAAAAAAAGTTCTTATTTGGAATGTAGGAGAAATGTTGCCAATAGGTCACAGAATGGAAAGAAAATGAAAATAATTTTGGAGTGGTCTCTTAATTAAAAAAAGTCTGTAAGTGTGGAAATATATATTTTACTGCAGGACCAACATCAGACTAAACAAAGCATCCACTTAACTAAATATAGCTGGATTTAATAAATCTGTCTGCTTTCTGAAAAGCTTTTACAGTTTTCAGTTCACAGAAAACAAGTGAAATGGAACACAGAGTACTTTAGCATTTCAAATGTAACATCAGTCAGAACATAGCAAGTCTGCTGTTATTGAGCTGCCTCTTAAAGTTTGAAAAAAGACACAGTAAACCCATCCACCTTTGCAGAGATATTAGCGATTAACGCTGTTTAACGAGTTATAGTTGTTTAAACTGGAATTATTGCGTACTGGTTTGTTAAATCAACAGTGCTTGATGTGAGCCTTCAGTGCAGATTCATTTTAGCCACGGTAAGAGAATCACAGAATACATTTGTAGATTAGACTCTGCCCTGAACAATGCGAAAAGAATCCATTTGCTCCCACAGGCAATTGGTTTGTTTCGACAGCAGCGAATTTCGACTTAAGCGTTTGTGTTGGCTTACGCCCAGTCGTCTCTGCCTCATGGCGGTGGGCTATTTCGGTGTCACGGGTGTGACATTGTTTTCACGCTCTCAGCCCAAAGTGTGTGTGCGTTTGTTTCTGAGTAGCACGAGACTCTGCACATCCCCGGGGCTTGGTCTTTCTGGTCAGCCAGGAAAGGAACCAGGGGAATCATTAGGTAAACCGAACCCTTAAACTTGAGCTTAAATCGATGAACAGCGCTGCCTGAGAGGAACAAGATGCACAGACAGCCTCAGGCCGGCGTGAGACTTCCTGATCACGCCACTGCTGACACAACAGCTCGTTTTATTGCCATCAATCTTGAGAGACGCAAACAAACGCAAACTTTTAAATATTACTTGTTAATAGGGATGTAACGATATCGTGTTATCGCAATAGCAAAATTGTCTCATTATTATCGTGGTCACATGACTGTATGAAACGATAGGTCTTCCGAGACTAACATAAAGAATATTAGAAAAATAATAGATTTTACCTTTGGCAAGGTCCATCTGGTGCAATTATTTTATTTTATAAAAGGGATTTTTAGGTGGGCGACATGGGATGCTTATGGCACGTTTCCAAGTTATTATTTGTCATTTTAAATATTGCAATAAATACCGTACTGTGGACTTTATACGGAGGTATTATCGTGCAGTGAGATTTTGATATTGTTACATCCCTTCTCTTTAATATGAATTTACATATGAAAATTCAGTCGTTCTCACCATCTTTTTTTCTTTCCTTCATACACTCAGGCTGATAAAACAAGCACGAATATATTTTGCGCTAATAGAGCTTTTACATTCTTTAGCCTCTCGGCTTTTACCGTTAGTGCTACATCAATTCTAACCAAGTTCATCATCCTCAGACAGAGCATGTTTTATCCTATTATGACACGCTATTGAAAGCATCCCTGATAAAGCTGCTCAGAAATGTATTTTAAAAGGTATCGTGAGCTAACTAAAGCAACCAGCTTCGCCACATGTTCATATCTGAAACATAAGATCATACATATTTAAAAATGTCTGTTGTTCTAAAAGACTTATTTGCATTGCACTGTGTGTGTTGATATATCATCATATGGATTTATTGATTCTTCCAGAGGAGAAAAGCGCTACACCCTTTTGCGACACCGGTGCGCTCATACATTAATTTAGGTACACATTGTCCCTAATGCTGCTGTGGATTAGTGTTCACCATGAGTTATCACACCTCTTTTAAGTTGGTCGTATTTGTGTATCTGATGTCTGTATATAAAGGTGTCGGTATAAATGTGTGCGCGTGAGATTGGTCCCGTGGGAGAGATCATTACTGGTGTGATGCTGAGGTTTGAGTAGCTCACTGAATCAGACATAAAAATCTACTTCTGGAACAGCTGTGCAGAGCATTGTTTACACAGCCCTCATTGTGGACGCATTAATCACATCGCTCGCATTACCCACACAACCACCACCCGCGTGTGACGAAGGTTCGAGCGATGTCCGAGAAAAGTCACAGCAATGAGCTCACACTTTATATATCACTGCTGTCAGTTTGATCCTCATTATCCCCTCTCTCTATCCTTCTCTCTCTCTCTCTTTCCAATCCATCTTTGGGTAAAAGGGTTTTGTCACAGACTGTGTTTTGCATTTAGAAACTTTCAGTGTGACAGTTGGTGGCACACTAGTGTCAGCAGTCTCTTAACTTCACAGTGTAAACACTCGTCTGCAATTAGATGAAGCCTGTGTCACTTTATAGGCCAAAGATGTTTAGTATTCAGATAATATGTGTTCATTATTCTGCGCATATTCAACATCAGTGCGTGAGCTCAGTTTGGTACTATTTGTTGATACATTTATACATGAAGAGTTTGGTTCAAAAATGTTAAAAAATCATGTTTTCTATTACGTTATCATGTTTTTATTGTGTTTTATTGTATTAGTTAGCTGTATTTTTTTAGTTATTATGGCTTAAATAAAAATAAAAACAAACCAACTGCAGTTTGATTGATATTAATTGGAATGCACAATAAAAAAACATGATTTTTGATTTTTTCAAACTCTTCTTTAAATTTTTATTTTGTTTGTCACAAGACAACAGTAATTGTATTGCTGAAAATTAAATTAATTAATTCTAAAAACAACAGACATTTTAAAAAATAAAGAATAAAGATATTATATAGATAATCTGTTTTTATAAAATACTGAATTATTACACCGGAAGTGGTTGCCAAAGCATGTTCTCCTCAGTTCTGACATTACAATAATGATAGTAATGTCATGATTTTGAAAACTTGATGGTAATGGAATAATTGACAAATTACTAAAAGAGGCCAAGCATTAAATCAGCAATTGTACTCCAACAAAAATAATAGCAACAGCAATTAAACATTTTTTTTATTTGCAAATGTATTATAATTGTTACATTAGTTAATGCACTTGAAATAACATGAACAATTGTAATAACAAATACGGCCTTATTGTAAAGCAGTGTTTTCTTTATAAATGTGTTCCTTTGTTGAAATCAGCACTTCATTTTGTGTTTTCAGAACTTTGGAGTCGAACATATTAAACCAACTGAATGTTTAATAAATTATAAGCACAACTCTATGGAACGGTATCATCAACATCCTTGTTTTTAACATCCGCGTAGGCCACTTAAATTCAATGCAGGTATATCATAAATCTTACCAGACGAGCTTTAATGCATTATGATGGCATTGCACAGTCGCTCGAGCCAGAAATTGCATTAAGTCTGCTTACAAAGTTTACACGCATAGAAAACACTCATCGAACTGTGCATGTGTACCTGAACTCACGTGCACATTTGTCCGCCACGTTGCCTCTTGATTCCCACACGGCCATGTCGTCTCTATCTGCAACCCAGCGAAAATTCATTTTCAGCACAGTGCAGCATAAATCCAGCAGCGGTTGGAGGTGGTGATTTTTCTCTCACGCTGACGTTTTAACAGGAAGGGGAAAATGGTGGGAGCTCATTTGATAGCGATGCGATGATATAGCTGGCAGCCCTCAGTGGAGCAGAATGCTGTAGTTTATAAGCGTGGATGTGGCTGTCACTGGGACACGCCGCTGCTCGTAAACAAACTTTCCCGTGATTAGACAGAGGGGATGTTACCACTGGGGTACGGATCGGCGTCTGGAGAAGAGCAAGTTTAAGAGTAGTCTCAGATGGCATGACTATAAACTGCAACTTAAACGCACATTCTTGATCTGGCTAGCTTGAATCTGATTGGCTGATGTGCCCTAATGTCGTAATCATATAAATTTGCTTTAATTCTCACGAGTGAGTTCATGGGAAATATGCGTCTGATATATAAAAGAATCGTTTGAGTCGGCTTATTTCAGTGAATTGGAGAATCCCATTGAGAAAACGAAATGATCCTTCACGATTGAAACTGATGTGAGTTCAGAAAATTGAGGAATTAGAAATGAGGAATTGTATGATTGCATGAGTTATACAGGGCATATTTGTTTTTATCTGGAAACACAAAATGCCACTTATATCAAGACCAGGTTGAGGAAATCTTCGGCTTTGTCTCAAGTCTCAGATAAAAACTGTAGAAAAGCAAGACAATTTTAGAAAGGGCAAGGGCATTTAGGACTATGACAGCAGTCAAATTGAAATTTGTTTAGCTGTTATTTGTTAGGAAATTAGAAAGACTTTTTCTCTGAGCTGAGCTGAAATAAAATCCATCACTTGGTTAAATCTTGTCTGAGCCAAATCAGTATAAACTACTGTGATATTTGTCCGATATTTATATCCATGACAGGAAAATATCACTTTTGTTCACATGGATCGTTGAAAGAGAAAATTTGACCTGCTGGTATTGATTTGAGGAAAAATTCAAGACTTTGCGAAACTGATCAGATTTCATGATTCTTTACAATCATTAAGATTTTGTACAGAACATAGAGACGTAATGAAATTGTTACGACACTTTTTCAAGCATCTTGCACACTTCTTTAGCTCTTGAATGCCATTATTCACATGATGAATGCTCTTTGATCAGGCCTATTAAAAGCTCATGTAGCACCGCTGGCCTCTCAAAAACTCTCTGAATATCAGTACGGTTTTCAATGTATTATTTACAACATCCATAACGGTAAAAACCTTTATTCCTAGAGACACAAAAAGAACAAACAATGCTTGTTCCACCCATCAGGTCATATTTCCACTGAACTCTCTGTTGTCCCCTCCATCTCTCTGGCTTTCTCTAAAACGCACTAAAATGTCTAAAACACACTTGAAGAAAACAGAGCATTGTCTACCGCTTGCAATTACATCACTTATTTATATCAAAATGAGAGCGAGGGAGCGTTGTCCGCTACAGAAGTGTAAAGAGGGCAGGACGACTTCTAGGTGCCATGGTAACAAGAAGCGGCTGAGGTTGACTGTAGCTCACCTTGCTCTTATGACTGTTTGTGTGACGGTAACTTTATCTGACATGGCAATGGATATTCATGTTCTGGAGCAAACACAGGGGCCCTTATAGCGAGACGGGTGAATACGCAGTCAGTTCCCCTGTAGACGTGATGCAATAAACCGCATATATACGCAATGGCATGAATATGTCCTGTGTTTAAGTGAAAAAGCAGAAAGAATGGGTTTTCTGTGACCTTTCGATTTCACCTGCAGCCCCTTGTGCTCACATATGCTTTTTGCACAGAGCCATCACGAGGACACACATACACATGTGTTCCCTCTGGAGCTGCTCAACATGGCCTTTATTCCTGCTAAAAGCTGCTATGCCCGTATGCATGCGTTTGGATCTCAAAGAGTCTGCATAATAAAACCAGAACACGTCAGTGTTTATAAAGAACTAAATTACTGTTCTCGGCTCGCTAATGCTCTGAGCTCTGCCAATAGCAATAATAGGTGTAGTGTCATTTAAAAAGTTATTTTCTCATGACTCAGACAATGCTTTTTACAGCTTAAAGTGGCAAAAAAGAAAGTGGGACCAACCACAGCTTATAGTTAGTAGCTTTTAGTTTCTTAAAGGGAAAGTTCACCCAAAAAAAACAAATTCTGTCATCGTTTCCTCACACTCTTGTCATTTCAAATGTCTATGACTTTTTTTCTTCTGCATTACACAAAGGAGGATATTTTGAAGAATGTTGGTAACCAAAATAAGGGTTAATGGTGAGTAAATGGTGGCAGAATTTTCCCCATTTTAAGTTTTAATTTGATTGCCATTTGCAAAGGTACATAATATTACAAGATACATTGGAATCCGTGTGCGTTTCTGAGAGTTAGTTTTTGTAAAAAAAAAAAAAAGTGCAGAAATAAATAAAATTGCACATCATGGCATTAAATAAAATTGTACGTATTTTGAAGAACGTTGATAACCAGTACAGTGTCCCCCATTGACTTCCATTGTATGAACACAAAACCACTGAGACATATCTCAAAATATCTTCTTTTGTGTTCCACTGAAGAAATAGTCATATACAGATTTTGAACGACATTAATAATAAATAGAATTTTGGTTTATTTATTTGAAGTTTTTAGTAGTCTCTTGAAAAACAAGTCATGCAAGTTTTGGTTTATTATTTCGGAAGAGAAATGCTGTGCATTTTAGACGTATCTGCTGAAAGTTTTATTTTGACAACTTTTACGCCAGCACAGAGATGGCCTCCAGTGCCCAGATATGAAGTCAAGAGTTGCACATGGTCTTTACACGGCACGGGAACGTACCGTACAGGAAGGATAGCTTTGGTGAACGCACAAAAGAGCGAGACAGTTAGAGACACACAGAGAGACAGAGAAAATGAGAGATCTTTCAGCTCATTTATGTTCTCCCCATTGACTGATAGTAGATTCTGTTTGAGCGCCGTCTTGGAGTATTAAGTCATGTGCTCATTCCAAAGATCAGCGGTTTCTGTGATGAAAGCGCAGATAGAGCACTTGCCACAAATTTCCGACTACCTCTACACACACACACACACACACACATCAGAGACCTGCTGCCATGTTTTTTGGAGGAATGTCATTTCTTGTTTTAACATGCAAAACTGAGTGATCATTTGAACCTCCTGCTCTCTCTGGCAGCTATGTACCAATGACTGCTTTCAACACCAGACATCCTCTGATCTGATATTTTATCATTCTAGTGATGCCCTCTGTGCTTGAACCCACACCCTTACTAGAGAGAAAACATGACACGCTAAAAAAACAAAATCGGTGAAGCAGGTAAACAAGGCATCATCTTTGTGCCTCTTGCAGCACCAAAATTACAGCATTGATGCTGTTTATGGCAATTCTCAAAGATCCCAAAAAGCACTACAGTCAGAAACAGTTTTATTGGCTTATTGTGCCAGAGTTCAGTTCATAATGTTATGCCCCGCAAAAAGACATTTTGACATTGTATGCCCTTTTTTTAGAAATCCCAACATGTGTTTTTCACAAGGGACGGCTGTGCTACGAGAGTCCGTGACATTGAAGCACGATGAGATGGGACAAGATTCTCTCAGAGGGAAATATGACCCCAACAGAGAAATATGGGGTTATGGGGGCCATTGCTTGGATGAGCTAAACTCATCAGGAAAAAGAGGAGGATGTGGGTCAAGGGCCAAAGACTGTCAAGGGAATGGGTCAGTGGTTACAGTAAAAGACAATGTTCTTTATCGATCCACACACCACACACACATTTCCAAAATGCTTCCAACATCCTCCCTTTTTCGACAATCCTGTCTGACATATTGTGAAGGTGATTAATGACATATCAGTTGATATTCACTGATCGGGGTGGCACCCACTTGACTATTATTATATGACAACATTTTATTGTTAAGTATTTATATATGAATTGCAAAGAATTGACAGAGACAACTAGGAACGCACATCACTGCTGTCATTAAAAACCCCCTGATAGTGCTCAAGGTTAAATTTAAATTTCAAGTTTGGTAAAACTAATGCAAACCATTGCGCTGAGTCTGAGTCATCACAATTATGGTGTTGTTTTAATAAACAGAGAGATGTCGGGTGCTTGCGGTAGAGATGTCTGGATTCAGTGTGATGTGCTTTTTACAGCATTACTGGCAGCTTCGGAGTGGAATCGGATAACTATGGAAGCTGTACACAAAATACAAATGCTGGTGTATACTGTCACACTATTTTGTTACGGCGCTTGCAAGACATCAGTGTATCGACATTGCTCACACATTCTGGTTAGAGTTTGTTGACAACCTTAAACCGGAGTACGAAACTTGTGCGAGTAGCTTTAACCACTTATACAAACGTATTTAACATTTTGTAGATTATGTGTCTTGTGTTGAAAATGTATATTGTATAATATGCATATTTCATCAAATTAAAGTGAAAGTTCACGCAAACATGTCATCATTCACTCACGTCTTGTCATTTCAAACCTGCATGACTTTCTTTCTTCCGCAGAACACAAAAGAAGATATTTTGAAGAAAGTCGGTAACCGAACAGCACTGGACCCCATTCACTTCTATTGTATGGTCACAAAACGAATGCAAATCAATGGGGTCCAGTTAACAACATTTTTATAACTTTTACATAGTTATAATAAAGAATCCTCAGCATGAATATGTCACGTTGAGTTGTTGACCTGAATGTCCACATCACCAGTAACCCAAACTGGTGAATGCCAGGTCTGTTCCTGCAGCTCCAGCAGGACACATAATCCATCCGTGGCAGTGTTTATCTGCAGCGCAGATAGCAGTCGGTGTTCCCAGACAGGGGGTCCGCCGTTATTTCAGGACTGGCTGGAGGTGGGCTAAATGCAGGCTGGGTGAGCAGCAACACGCTGATCACAGGACGTTGTGTTAGTTGACGCAGTTCGGCCCTGGCTGTGAGCACGAGGATGCCAACTGGAAACCTGGGTAATATTGAAATCTCCCTGTAGGTTTCGTGACTTGCTTGAACGTATGATATTTTATATATTTTTGCAGGCTTCTGTTTTGTTTCGTGCTCAATGCTGGCGTGGACAGCATACAGCAGATTTGTAATATGCACGGCATGGCTGCATATTACAGAATAAATCAAATTGTCCTCTTTTTATGAAAGCATGAGCAATGAAAGTAAAAAGTTGAGGAGTTTTGTGTCTTTAGAGGTGTGTGTGTGTGTATGTGTGTGCATATGTGATTATGGGAGTTTCAAAGAGGGTTTGGAGGGACTAAAAATAGGATCTGCATGCTTCTGAGTTTCTTTTCATCAACACAGGTTTATCTGCCTGGAATAACGTTTACCCATCATTCCAGTTGGCAGGAGGTTTGGTCTTCATCATTAGAGGTTTTTTGTCTGACTGGAAGCCTTTACTGAGATGACAGAAGAAAGGAGCCACACTGATGCAGAGAAAAAGAGAGATAGATTGAGGTCATAGGGTGGAATGAACTAGTGGTTGAGTCTTCATTTTAATCTTTTCCTTCCTACGCATAGCTACTGCGGATATTCACATTGACTTACTTCACCAAAGTACAGTTCACATGAATGGATGGATTGGCTTATGGGTTGATCGTCCAAATTATTTTTTACCAAGTATGTAATCATCTGAATGGTTTAAATATGGCATAACTACAGCAAATGTCGCCGTGTAGGACATAATTATTCACATTATGAGAGATTTTTGATGAGAAAAACGTCTCGTTATTTTCTGCAACCACGAGAAAGCTACTGCAGTTTATGCATAAAAATAGATTATGTATATTTCTATGCCCGAATTCTACCCAATAGAGACACCTTCAGCCATGAGATGGTTGACAGTAGTTTAATACTTTTAAAATGGAGCTACAGAGAGAGAGAATGAGACTTTTTATTCAAGTGTCTAACCGCACCTGGGCTGTCACCATCATTTGAGGTAATGAGTGTGCACACTCCAAGTGACTTAAGAACACACTCGCCTGATTCAGTCAAAACATTTCTCTTTTGTCCGCATGCAGGCACAGGCAGATTTCATTTCAATATTGAATCCAAATTAAAAAAACAATCCTCCCTGTGTCAAACAGCTGACCACAGTCAAGACTTGAACCTGGAATCAGTTGGTAGCGCCATTACGAGCTCTTAAATTTCAAGTCTTTGTGGGAATGATAGTTTTTACAGACATTTAACTGAAAAAACTGAAAGAGGAATTTCAGAACTCTTTAATTTATTTTGCCATTGTTGTCAGATTTGAGTTTTAATTGTATTATTGCAACAGTCTTGATATGAGTCAGATATGTTGGAGAAAAACATGTCAGTCTTTTCCTATTTAAGTCGATAAGAGCTGTTGTAAATAGCTACCGGGGACATCACAGATATGGCCGCCTACTGGACTGACTGGCCTTAAAGCGAATCTGGTCGCTAATTTCCGTCAGGTCAGACTATGTTTGCAATATCTCACTGTAGTGCTCGAGGCACAGCAACATGAAACCTGGCACTAATAACTGCCTCACGTCATGATTATTTGTTGGATATTCCCTGCTGGCCATTGACGTTGAAGCATCAGCTTGTCTAACAGTTATTAACATTTATCAGACCTCTAATGTGTGAGTGCTAGACCAACATCATAGCTTTTCTATCTGACAGGTTAGTCTGTTTGTTATTTATTTACTTAGACGCATGCCTAATTCCCTTTCTTCTGGGTGCATGGAATTGGTTCTATATTGAAAGTATGCAAACTCTGCATTATGATAGCTTGCATTATGTATTGTAAATATACAATTAAAAGTATATTCTCGCAGTTTTGGCAGTTTAATTGGTTATGACGTGCAATTTAAATCTGCAAGTCATATGCAGGATGATAGTTTTTTCTTTATTTATGTTAATAGCATAATTATGATTTGTAAAATAATGACATGATTGGAGGACATTTGTGTAATTTCTCATTTGTAATCAAAACCATAAATAGTAAAATTGCTGTAATTTTAAAAATATGAAAATTAATTTCATTATTTCATTTCTAATTTCATTTCATTTATGCATCTAATTTTCTTTTTCATTATTGTAAACCCAGTCAAGGGTATACATAAAATGCATTGGAAATGTAGCAAAAAGACACTAAAAAGCCATGGAAAAGTGTCTTGGGCAGCTTTAGTGTGACTTTCATATAACAAAAAGGAAAAAGTTTGAATTTGTTAGTTTGAATAAAAATCCACCCCTGGGACATAAAAGTGCCTATAGCTTAAGAAACATCCAGCTATCTCCATTAACAAGAACATTTCCTTTTTCATTATGCAGATTGCATTTTTCACAATAAAAACATTTTGCTCGCATTCTAAACCACATTGAAATTAACATAATCCATGTAAACGGTTATAAAAGCTTGCTTGTGAACGGATAGGATAAACAAAGATCCAAATAGAGCTTTCAGCTATTCCCAAGCGTCACTTTTAATTTATGCCAGTGTTTTATTTCCCAACTTTCTCTATTTTAGCATATAAAGAACTGTGCAACTGACAAGGTGACCGAGCTGTCTGTGTTTTTTTTACTCTGACAGGACTAGATAAACTTGTGTACTCTATCTTAATTGTGTTTGGTTGCCCATCACTTCCCTAGCTGTCAATCTTTTATGCATTACTTACAACTTTACATGCTCTAAGTTCACTTTCCTACTAATCCATTATGAGGACCTTAAAGGTGCGCTACTTTTTAAAAGGTCATATACATGTGCAGAGAATGCAGGCGATACATTTGATGTGAATTTGTCAGCTCCCACAACACGAGGCAGGTTTGAGCTTCGTCAGTATGTGGATAGGAGACCTCCCACAGAAAACTGTAAGAATGAGTTTAAGTGAGCCCATCAGGTGCTCATCTGTGTTATGTGTGGGTCCTTATTCTCAAAAATGAATGATAGGTACACCACAGTATGTATAACATTCCCAGGTTCTCTCTGCAGAGACTGTACACTGTGCTGTGGAAATGATTCCTTATGGACTTCACAGGAGTGTGCAAACACACTTATTACTATTATTATTACTCAACAGCCCAAGACGTGAAGTTTAGACTTAGATGAGGACCACAGGGGCTGAGGGTGCCATTTGGGACAGAGCCCTACAAACAAGCACACAATTTGGTATTAGTGGGATTGCATCCCTGGAGTCTAGACCCGCAGTCTAGTCTGCATTCAGTCCAACGGGGGATCAGAGGTCTTCCAGAGCTCATGCATTTTCAACACTGGCTCTCTGGAATGGATAATCATGCTAATTAAGACTGGAACAAAGGAACTCCCGCTCTGATCTTCCACCGAAGACTGCTGACTGTCAGCCTTTTTAATACCATAATTACCTCCACCAATTACAGGCACAAAAATAACAGATTCAATAATAAATTATTTAACTTTTTCTTGACTTTTTTTGCAACATCAGGCATTTAGAATGTGCAAAAAAAGTTCATTTTAAACAGTAAAATATATGTTCTTTGGCTTTCTGTGGCATTGTAGTAGGCCAATTTTTACAGTTCTTGCTGTATCTTACGAAAATTATATTTGCTATTGTAATGAGACATAATTGAAAAACCGTTGTGTTTCAAATTATATACTGTATAATGTACATTTACGCTATATGCTTGGCATAATTTGTTACTGCCAATTTTTAGCCGCGCCCCTTCACATTATACAGAAAACAAAAACTGTGACCATATGCATAAAGTGCCCAACATAATCAACTTTGTTGTTTGGTTGCTTTTTGGTAGTTTGAACATATTATTCATACTATTTTAGAAAATTTCTATTTTAATTTTGATAAATACTTTAATGGAGTTTACATGAAGATGTTCAAGTATTTTAATGCAGTGGTTGCCTTTATACAGCAGCGGAAACAAAGAGGAGACCACTCTAAAAATATTTTCAGTTTTTCTGAACGTTCGTGCTAATGTAAAATGAAGATTTTTGTTTTATTCTGTGAACTACTGACAACATTTCTCCCAAATTCCAAAAAAATATATATTTTTCTTAATGCAGAAAATTGACAAATGGATCAAAATAACATTTAATATGCAATGTTTGCTGATCTTGAATACTGCAAAGAAAACAAGTTCATAATCATGTTTAAACAACACAATAATAATGTGTTTACATGTATTTTAGGAGCAGTTCAAAAACATTATGGAATCATTTTCTTTACAACTTTCATGCGTCTTTGACTTTGTGTCATTCCTGACATTTGTTTCAGACACTGGACTAGAATTGTCACAATACACGCAGAAATGTATGTGAAAGGCAAATCCTATGTGGTCTCAAATTTGTTTTTTTCTCAAGAGTTTTTATATTTGTTCCAGCGAATGTACTGTACTGCAAAATCGATTGTTGGATGTAACAATGAGGGGGGGGTGTTTTTTAGACAGACAGACGAAGACACGTATGGTAGATAGACACGGAAAGATACTTTGTTTCATATCTCTTGTTTGTTTCTGTTAAAGTGAAGTGGTGATTGAAAGACCAGCATGAATTTTGACAACTTCATTCAGAAATTGCCTTTAATTTTACCTTAACTGCTCAATTTAACCCACTGACGAAACAATTATCCCTTGATTAGGAAACTGTTTCGACTCACTGGAGTGAGAATGGACCTATTGCCTTCACACTGTTTCTAAAATTCTCAGCATTACGTGAACTGGCCTTTCTTCTTCTTATGGCAATAATAGACAGTAATTACAGTCATAAATTTTGTTCGAGAGAGCTTTAGATTGATCTCCACTGATACAAAGTGCATTGTGTGGAACAGAATGAAAAATCAAGTTCACATCCAATTGAAATTCAGTCTAACCGAGGCCATTCAGATCTGAGAAATACTTTCAACATAATTCTAGTTTTGCATGAGTGGATATGAAGATTAAAAAGGGAAGCACCATTCATTCCGAAAGGGCACCATACAAAACATCAGCACACTTGACTATTTATGAAGTACGTCAGCTTGAATTCAATAAAGATTTCGTTTCTAACTCCCACATTCATGTTGATTTTTAAGTCGCTCTGTATTTCTTTTCTTTGAGTTCTTTCATGCCAGCATAATAACGTGTATTACATGAGACTCTATTGTAAGAAGAGCTTTTGCTTGAGAAAAAGATAAAAAACGTGAAATTAACCATCAGACTCCCAAAACATGAAATGTAATGCAGCGTCACAAGAAACATGTGGGTTTCACATTTATTTGTTGCTTGCCATCTTTGAACCCTGAGGATGTACACATATTTAATGTGTATTATTCGTTCCAATTCTGCGGTAGCAGCGTGATTCCATTCGGGGCCATTCATGATGGGATGAGAAGCCCTTCGTGCCATACCATTTCTTAAGCTAATCCAATTTGCCATGGCCAGACAGAAGCACAAACTTCCCACAACATTATCTATGGGGTCCAGAACTTCAATTATACTCTGTCGGTCAGGAAATGTGAAATTCTTTCATCTTGCCTGCTATTGCTTTACTTTATCGAGGACATGGATTATCCCCTGATCATTTCCAAAGAGTATTATGTATCCCAAATGCAAGTTAGGTTTAACAGCTAACTTCAAGCTTTTCCGGGGGGAGATTTTTACACATTGCTGTGTAGAGTTAAAAGTTGTATTGAGGCTGCTTCTAAGACGGATTTTCTAAGAGGATGTAAGTGTGGAGCAAACATAATACAATGGTTAGCAGCTAAAAACGGCTGTGGTTCATCCAGACTGTGCTTCTGCATTGTTAGGTTTAGATCTATGCAGAGGCAGCCTACTTACTCTCTGGGAGACACAACTGGTTTACAGTATGCGCTTCTATTAAATCTAGAGAAGCGACTATTTTCTTGAATCATGTACAGTAGGCACATCACAGCGCAGCTGAACATTCAGAGAATATAAACATTCAGTGGATCTTTTGCAGGTACTAAATATTATTGACAGGTCGCTGATGGATTACCGGTCAGGTTGGTTGCCAGTTAGTAACAGTACAGCAGATGAATGCCTTTTGTCAGTGCATGATGTACAGATTCTAAGCATAAAGCCAGAAGAACATCAGGACAACCAATGATACAACCATTAGACCCCAACATCACAGGAAAATCTATGACTGTTCCTTCAAGTGGAGCTAAACCAGGTCTGACAGTGACTTGTCTTTAACACAAACATTAATGCCTGCTCATAGGCTACTACTGTCCTTTTACTTGCGTAAAGTATATTTTAAATAAAAACAGAACCAAGCTGTCATCACATTTTCTCTTCTTTGGTCTGTTTAGGGCTACTGTAGAAACCATATGGTGATCTCCATGCAAGGAGACCCAGGGTGTATGTAGATAGAAATAGCTCATTCTAAGGTAATAAAAACATAACGTTTCATTATGTAAGATCTTTATACACCTCTGAAGACATAGTTATGTATATTATATTGCATTTCTGTCCAAAGATCCTCCTAAATATTAAACACAGCACCTTTAACTGGTCAACTTTTTCTTTTATAACAGTATAATCATATTTTTAAGTATGGTTTAAGTGTAACTAAGTACACAACTAGTTTACAACAAAGTTTTCATTTACTATTTCATGTAAGATTTTCAAGTAAACTAATAGGTATATTTTACTAGTTCAATACTTGTATCACATTTTTTTGTTGTTGAAAGAACACTTTGAGGTAATACTCTGAGTATGTTTAGTAGTTTTTAGACTGCCATTAAACTTGTTTTTGATTTACAGCGACGACTGGCGTTGTATTATAGATTTGCAACGAATCTCTCAGTCCAAACACAACGGTGGCCACCGCGTATGGCAAGCCATTTTGTCATTTAACCCTTGAGGTTTACTAGTATCTTTTTTTATCATTCACGTCGCGTGTCTTCTCATGTTGACGCAGGGAAGAGATCATGCGTGCATTAGAAAGACTGTAGAAAGAGTAATGTCTTATTTATTACATAAAATAAAAGGTCTGGATTTTAAGTATAAAAAGAAGGATAAAAGTCAGGCAGGAGCTAGGACTTGCGTTAATATTCTAAAGACTGTCTAGCAGAGACGCGTTTGGACCCACGGTGCGGTATGATCTGTCCGGCTTCTAGCAGAAATACTCATAGATATATATGGAGATTATGCTTTCCAGCAGAGAGACGTTGTAGAGAAACATCGTCTAAAAATCACCCCCGAGGAGGTTGCTTTGATTCGGATCAGTATGCGAGTAACATTGTTTTTTCTGTTTGTTAGAACCAAGATATGTTGTTGTTATAATATACGCTGTGTAACGGAGCAGCTTTGAGCGTCATTGTTTATCTGGAACCGCTTTAATATTGTACTCATCCAGATACTGCAGAGAGAGAGAGAGAGCGTGTTGGCGCTTAAACTGGAGAGAGAGCGAGTGCGCGTTTTACTTTTTTGCTGCTCAAAACTTACAGTCAATCCGCTGGTCACATGTTTTCCAAACCGTAGAGTACGATCACCACTACACCACAGAGAGAGAGGAAGAGGAATTTCTGTCAATGATCCTCCTAAAAACCCTGTATTGTTCCTTTAACATCATTCTTGTAGTTTCCTATTTCTGTGCAAAAGGCTCTTCAATCAAAAGAGTGAACACAACCACAGTACAAGCAAAGTATACTTAAAATACTTCAGCATACTTTAAGATTGAGTACAAGTATAGGCCAAATATACTTTTAGATTTTTGTGCCACAACAAAACATGCACTTCCCCAAATGCTCCCAAATTTATTTTGAGATCGCACAGGTTAAATTTAGGGAGCATATACAACTAAAATTATGGCAATTTCGAGCCCAGCACTCCATCATGCCAATAGCGTGAGGATATTGTGTTGTTCTATCAGTGCTTAAACCTGCCATGATTGATTTGCTAATCTTAAATGAAGGTAAAAAACACCTTTTTCGAACGACCATATTGAGCGTTGCATTCCTCCCCATTTATTGTAATGGCAGTGGCGCATCTTGTTGATATCTATTATCTTTGATATTAATAAGTAATGTCTGCCTAGTGGCTTAATTCGCTGACAGGCAGCCTGTGTAGGCACTACCCAGAGTTGGATTTGCATTTACTTTTTGGCAAAAGCTTCTGCTTGGTCTTAAATTTGACACAGCTAGCTACATGTTCTTCTTTGTTCTGCAGCCAAGCAAAATGAAAATCTTAAAATATCATGATCATTTCTCAGAAGTGGAGACACTTCTCAAACTGTTATGATTGTTGCCATGTTATGTAAACAGTTGCCAACAGGAACTGAATCTCCTTTGGATACGTGATTCAAAGCCGAGATTTTGGTTTTATAGAGATTCTGTGCAGACACGCACAACACACGCACGCTCTGCCCAGTTTCAATGGATGAGCGGAGGCATACAAAGGTTAATGAGGGATAATCGGACTCTATTAATTAGTTCAGGATGATATCTCCAGTCTTGATAATGGAGTGTAAGTTGGTGTGTGTGTGTGCATACTGTAGGTGTTTGCAGGGTTGTGGCAAAAGATAATGAAGGTGTATTTCATTGCACAAGCAGACACATCAGCACAGCCTGTTATAGCCACTAATACCATCCCTATTGTACACTTCAACACTGTGAATATTAATACTTTTCTCTCTCTCATTTTTTGTTTTTCTCTAAGCTGCCATTTTTGGGATAGATTTCACCGCACGCAGTTAGTCTAATAAGCCTCTTACTGTCATACAAAGTCAGTTGATTAGTAGATTGGTGTTTTGATAAGATCAGTCAGAGACCTCAGCCTTGTGTGTTTTACAAGGTAAAAGCGTCTTCTGCTGAAACAAACTTCCCAAAGACAGGCTTCAAAACAAACAAGCTTTCCCCTGGAGAAGAAGTTGTGACGGTTGTGCTAATGAATGTGTTATATGAGCGACAGCCGGGCGGTGTGGCGCATCTTCACCTTTCGCTTATGAACAGACAAAATATGTGATATATTCCTCCGCAGCCAGCGGTGCGTCTGCCCGGGGCATATCCATCAAGCGCAGATGGATAAACAACGTGGATCAAAGGTCAATGATTGTGCAAAGCGCATCACAGGAAACAATGGCCTCTGAATTATTGAGTGCTTCCTTTTAGACGATTCTTATCCCCTGGCCCTAATGGACGCCTCGCTAAAAGTCGGAATGAAAGAGACGTGAAACGTGAATTATTTCTGAGTTAAAGAAGGAAGGAGCCCCCTGTCAACTTTCAAATTTTAGGAGCTCGCGTTATGCGTGGATGTATCCTTTGAAGTCAGCGCCACGTGCTCATATACAGACGAGCAGAAACACAGACGTCTGACAGACCTATCAGTGGGGTGGATTTTTTGGGAACCGGGAGTCCCAAGGGTTCACAAACATCGTACATAAAATAAATAAGACAGTATGTAATGAAGAGATCATTTAGTAAATGGTTGCTGTTACAGTTTTGATGTGTCAGAGAAAAGGGAACATCAACACATCTTTAGGTTATGTAGCCTTTAAATATTTATGAACTGTAAACGGTGTGGTAAACTAACAAGGCTTGGATCATGAATAATAATCAGGAGTCATGGATGTGACATTTTTAGTCAAAACTTCTCAGAGAATGTATTTATAGCCAATATATTGAACCGTCTGTTTATATTTTACAAAGTCCATGATGACATACCAGTCTATGCATACGTTTTTTTTATTTTTTTAAAAGATGTGACAATGTTTTTGAGAGACAACATGCTTTGTAAGAATTCTAAGATTTAAAATGTACAAACCAGAAGGAGTAATACCCAACAAATGGAGAAGGGATGGCTTTTTATTATGTTCTTTTTACGTAGAACATAGAATAGGTATTACATTTTAATTTTCATGTGCCCATTTATGTAAAACCGTTACGGATGTGACCATTCCATTATGGATGTGGCAATTCACTTGCTAGGAAAACTTAAAGAAGGACTTCACATAGCTATTCAAACCGCCAAATATTTACATAAAAAAATATTTTTTCATCTTAAGGTTGACATTTGCATGGAATTACCCAATTAGCTCACGTGGTTGGCCAATCATAAAGATTTACATGACCACAGCACAACCTGATGAATATTTATGCTCCTTCCGCTGAGAGTCTTGTTTCTGTATCACTACACTGCCCTTGACTCGCTCTTTCCACGATGAACAAGGACTCTTACGCCATCCACAAAACAGACAGGTGTGCCAATCAATCAACTCCGTCCCGCAGTCTCCATTCACTCTCAGGCACTCAACCCTCATTGCGCCTTTCTTTCTGAATATGTTTTCCTTCAAACCCTCTGCCCTCGGCCCTGGTAGGGTTTAAATAGACGTCCAACCATGTTGCCATTTGTGCTTGTCGTTGTGTTGCTTATGTGTTGTTTCTGCTCTGCCAGGTGGCAGTTAGTGGCCTGTCAGGGGTCCTTTAACTTACCATAGAGCAAAGAAACGGTAAACAAGACCTCCGGGAGGTAAATCAATACGCGTGTCACGTCAGTCACGGCTGAAAATAAAGTCGCCTTCGGTGGACCCTTTTTTTAAATGCCGAATTAAATACATTACAAAGAAATGCGGTGGAATCTGTCACGCGTTGGGTTTTGTGAGTTGAGGTATGCTCGTAATAATGTGTATTATTTTCACCTTGTAAAGTCACCTTGACATGTCGTAGGCAATACAGAGTGGGCCTTTTCCATTCCTTTGAAGACTGGAAAAGGTGATTTGCTATTCTCTGCAGGATAATATCTGCTGTCTAAGTATCTGTTTGGGACAAAAATGTCAATATGACATCAGAGACTGTAATCCTCCAAGGCAGAATATGCAGCATGGATTACCAAAGATGGAATCAGACCCGTGCCTGAAACTTCTCATTACTGTCAGTTTTGGGGCACAGAAGAGCACTGAGACCTCTTACCTTGCTCACTGGCCCTATCCTGTCAGCTTCATGTCTTTTACCCATAATTCCCTATGCTTGTATCTGTGGTTAAAGTCGTCCTCTGACTCTTGGAGGGTTTGAGATGGTGGTTGAGATTCAGAAGCTACTCTAGCAGTAAAAATAATTTATATGTACAGTATCTTTTGTGTGTAAGAATTGGTATTGGTATTATCTATTTATCCAGAGTGACAGTGTAGATTCTTCTTTCAAAACAGAAGAAATGGCAGGAAGTAATTGTTCTTTTTTGTTCTTAATTGTTTCTTTTCTCACTAAGACGAAAAGCAGTGACGCAAATCTGTATGAACATATGTGGGTAGTTGACAGATAAACCGTACCATGTGTCCTATGTTGTGAAAGCACAAATATAGAAAACAAACTGTTAATAATATATGACTTTTATTTATGTGTGTGTCTTTTATGAATGGCAACGTGTATGTTTCGGCATCTACTGTGTGTACAGTTGTTTTCAACATAAACAACCGTAAGACAACATTTGTACCACATATCGTTAACAAAAACAATACATCCTGTAAAATGATGTTGCTTATTGTTAGTTCATGTTAGCTAATGCATCAAATGGTGTTAACAATAAGGGCCTTACTGTCAAATGTTAACATACAGTCAACTCATTTAATGAGCACTAGATGGTATTCTCATGTTAAATCTCCTGTATTAAATCTAATCGGCAAAGAGAAGCTCATTATATATAGAACACAGCAAACATCAGACAAGCGAACAAGTTGCTAGATCTAAAATAAAACTTGAGGATTTCATAAGAATGTAACAATGATTACCCATACATAAAATCACATGGCTGAAACATACAGAAATAGCTGTTGCAGTACGTATAGCTTTCCACAACTTCATATTCATGCTCTTAGACCTTGAAGACTCTTCTCAAAGCTCACTCATACTGAATCTTGAGCTTTAAAGCATAACGCCTGAATACCAAATTCAGAGGTGCAGACACTACCAAGGTCAGAAATATATCTTTGATCTCTTGGTCTCCATCTGGTCCAAGTTTGTAGATTTGCACAGAACAAAAAACACCATTGAAATGATTATGCAAATCATTTTACGTAACAATCATGGCTTAATAACCTGAAATGTGTTTGATTGACAGGTCGGTTAGATTACGGGATCTTGGATTTAAAGGTATAGTTCACCCAGAAATGAAAATGGTGTCATCATTTATTCATCCTCTTTTCATTTCAAACCTGTATGACTTTCTTTCTTCTACAGAAAATAAAAGAAGATATTTTGAAAAATGTTGGTAAGCGAACAATGGCGGTACCCATTCACTTCTACTGTACGGACACAAAACCAATGCAAGCCAGAATTTTCTAAACTATATCTTTAAAGTACTTGCCTGATATGCTCAGCAGTGAATAAAACTGTACCTGGCTTCAGTGGTCCATAAAAACGTGCTTTAATGTGGTGTTTCCGCTAGTTAAGTAAAACCACCAGAAAGAACAAAAAACCAAGCTAATAAAGTGTACAGCAACTTTTGGATGCATTATTTACACATCGCTAAACTGTGAAATTGTGTTTCTTTTAAACATATCTCCACAACATCAGTGAGGAATTACACCGCCTATTGAGTCTGCAAGCCGCCAGTATTTCGCTTTCCATTAGCGGAGCTGTGATCCACTGAAGCCCAAATAATTAAGCCACCCATGTGGATAGGCGTCACATTAAATGTAGCGCTGGAGGAAGTTTTGGGGATAAATGCAAAAGTGCTCCGCCAGCGTCTTTGCCAAACTTCTAACACGCATTTTCTGCCCTCTGCAATAATTAGGACCTGACAAACGGACTAAAACAGCGCACATTTAGCCGAGGGCTGAACACTTACAAATTCACACATGTGCACATCAGCACCCTATAGTCACATCTCCCAAACAGCTTTCCACACACGTGTGGAACCGTCTGTGCGTTTAACACCAACACCGCAGCACACTTTTTACTTGGTGACTCTGTGAAAGAAAGAGAGAGAGTGAGAAAACTAAATCATTTCAAAAATAATTAGGAAAATTTCCTTTATGTTTCCTTCACAAATCTGAGTAGTGGTCTTATTGTGATTCGGACGCAACGGTACAATGAGAAAAAATACCTGCGAGGTGGAATTAAAATCTGGTTTGGACCAAGCAATCGAACCGTGTGTGAAAACAGCCGTAAAAACGTGGGAGGTTCAGCATAGATTTGTAATCTAAGAACGTGACCTTTAAACGAGCAAAATAATTGCAGGCGGTTTGATGGCACTTCATGAACACACTTCCGCTCACCTAGCTGGAAAAACAGATGCTGTGCTAGAGAGAGAGAGAGAGAGAGAGTATTTTTTGAATTTTCTCTAATCTCATATTTGCATTGCCGAGAGATCGGCGAGATGACACAGTATCAACTTGGCCAGCGCTAATCTTACAGTAATGCCGCATATGCAAGTGAACCACATTCAGTCAATTTTAATGTCATTAGTTCGAGCTACAGAGGATGAGCTTTGTCAACGGGAGAGTAATTGCATCCTTGCGTTTCAACCCTGCTTGTTCTGAAGATGTGATTAGATTCCAGCATGCTATTAAACACTTTGGCTGAGGAAAATGCATGCACTGACTTGTGTACACATGTAGACATTGTTTCACTGATCTTCATTCTCTCACATATCTAAATGGCCACATACGCTGCACCTAAATCCAGTTGTGCTTTATTTTCCAAGTGCTTAATCATACGGGGTTCACACCGAGTTTTGTTAGTTGCTGTGGTCATGACGGTCTTTGCTGATTCAGGAGTGACTCCTGTTTTCTGTACGCACATGGAACGATAAATCCAGTTGTCACTCCCATATCTTTGCTGTGTATGCATGGCTCTCCAAATCACGTTGGGCATCCTCACCTGCTTACTTCACTGTTTTCTTTCTTCTTTTCTTGTAATCGGTGTCCTTTATATTGCACAAGTAAGGCCGGTCTTAAAGCTGCAATTTGAAACTACCCTACCTTACCATGATCACAACTGTAAACTTATAATAATGTATTACATGAACGCTCAAATCAGATTTTGTATAATAGTAACCTGCTATTTTTATGTTTAAAGGGATATGCCGATAGAGAGGTAAAACCTACGATATGTCACCATAAGCCGGAGATTTTGCATGTACACGGTTACATTTATCTTTGGCCTCTCAGCTGTTTTTGACATCCACCGCAGCATGCGAGAGATATAGATACGATAGAACAGTGCAACAATGCAATCGTACCGATCTCGTGTGTTGAGCTCTCTTATAAAAGTCATTGATAGATAAGAGATACTATAGCTGAAAGAGGTCTATAAACAGAGCTGGCTCTCGCTGACTAGACACATGCAATCTTTCATAAGTACATGTTTCTCTCTCTCCATCAGCCCTGCTAGGCATTTTACCTGCAGTTTGAATACTAGAGCAGGTAAAAATAAAGAGAATAGTCAGATTCACGTAAACAATAGTGTACCAGGCGGCACATATACAGATGGGCACTATTTTTGAGAATGAGTTTTTTGTTATCTGCCATGGCAATATGGAAGGTGTGAAAACATTTTTACTAAATCTCTCTTTGAGAGAACTCCTGCACTGTCCGTTTTTCTTATAACTAATTCACATTTATGTGATCAGCAGTGTTTGCGTTGTGTAAGGGAAAGACTATGAAGTAATCTCCTCAGTGTTGATACAGTTGTTAGATGTAGTCAGAGATAAAAATGATTAACAAACATCCTTTTCAGTCTGACAGAATATGTTGTTGCCAAGCGAAAGAAGGATAAAGATGTTTACTTTCCAGAGGGCCAGACCAGTTTGGTGCATATAGGTGCCAAGGTCTCTCTCTCTCTCTCTCTCTCTGGGGCAATCGTGAGAGAGTCGGACTCGTGACCAGAAGGTTGCCGGTTCGATCCTCAGGGCCGGCAGGTAATGATTGAGGTGCCCTTGAGCAAGGCACCTTACCCCTACTTGCTCCCCGGGCGCTGCAGTGATAGCTGCCCACTGCTCCGAGTGTATGTGTGTTCACCACTTGCTGTGCGTGTGTTCACTACTCACTGGATGGGTTAAAAGCAGAGGTATATTTCGGGTATGGGTAACCATAACTGACAAATAGGTCACTTTCACTTTCACTCTCTCTCTCTCAGAACTGAAAGACAGTGCAAATACTGTCATGGATATTAGAACCACTTTTTGTTTAAGCTCATCTCAACCCTATTTCATTATTTTCATCATAAGGGTTAAGATTAGAATGAGGGTGAGAGTTAGTCCTGGATCGGCGTCCAGCCCGAAGAGCTTAATGGATAAATAATGAAGGTGAGTGTATGGTTGAAGATAATGCGTGGGGGCCTCAGGCGGCCTGTAGGCCAGTGTCATGCTGAAGTGTGTGGTTCTCTAACGCCTCAGACTTTAGACTGCCATCTACTTCAGATCTGTACACACACCAGAAGTGTCTCATTTATAATGCAGTGTTGTTTAACAAGTAATGAGGGTTCCAAGGATAGTTTCAGAAGTGCATATTCCGTGGTAGACAAAACAACAACAGAAAATATAAAGTTGTGTAGCCCACAGTGAATAATTACAGGTTGAATATATGATTATTTTTTGGAAAGTGTGTTTGTCATTGAGAAGGCACGCTTCTCGATGTTCAATATGTGAGTGTTTCAGACTTCATGATTTATATGTGCCTGAAACTTGGCTCACAAAGAGAATTACTGTTTATACTGTGTCTTATAGAGTCACTATTTTTCGTGTTTGCCAGACTTGCCGTTCTTTTATGGTAGTTATCCTTCAATGCAATCATTGTGTTTCGTGTCTCTCGTACACATGGTTAGTGATGGGTGGTATCACTTGGTTTCTTTTCAATGCAATACCAAGTATTATCAAGGCCAGTATTACTGTATATAAATACCAACAAACATGGATAAATGTTGTGGCTCCTGGAAGACTTAAATCTGATTGGTTGATGTCGGTATTTTCAGTTCAAATATTGTCATGTAGTGGCTGCTAAACTTTATAACTGACTGTTGTCACTGGCGATCTTTTACACTATTGCTAGCACTATGTGGCCCTTTTCTTCTCACATAATAAAATAATGCAGCTGAAATCAAATTTTCATGTCATTTTATTCATTTAGCAAGGAGCTGTACATAAGGTTGGATAATGTACATTCAGCCAGATGTTATCGTACCATAATCTCCTTCTTGAGGAGACAATCATCGTCCAGATCACCTTGTTTTATTTTGCAATTATGAACATTACATTCACCCTTTTTAGTTTTACATTAAAAAAAAGTAATTTTGAGCATTAAGATTGAAAATTAAATGTATTTTGGTCTAGAACTTGGTCAGACCTCAGTTTTGTTTATAATTTATCATTCTTTTAACCTCCTTTATTTTACTGTCATACACTACCACCACTAGAAAAAGTCATACAAATCTGTTTAAATAAATGTCACATTTGGATTTATCATTATTTCGTTTGAAATATCTTGAGATGCAAGCACTTCTCTCACTCTGTGCTTGAATACGTGCTATGATGAACTTTCACTTCTCAGCCTTTCTGCATGTATTGAGATTTAAAAACTATTTCCCGTCCTACATTGTCCTTACTTCAAAGCCTTTCATACGCATACATTTTTAAGCTGAATACATTTACTGGTTAAAAAAGAAACATTGAGGATCTTCTTGATACAACATTCTAATAAAAGTGTATTTTAATCCTCAAATAGCTATATTTTATTTCTCACGATTACTTTCTCCAAAAGCTTGTCCCTCTGTTTGGCCTTCCCTGGTGAGCTCTTTTTAGTTCATCACAGTTGCTTTTTCTGTGGTAGTTCATGCAGACACTTCAGAGCAACATTGACTTGCGTGCTAGATCAGAGGTCACTGGACAGACTCCTTGTAAACTTGTAAGAAAGCATCTGTGCGCCGCTTTTTCTTTTCCGTTCCTCAGCGAGCACTCCACTTCTAATCCCTCTCCCCTGCTGACCGCACAGAATCTGAGTTTCCGTCTCTCAGTGGAGTTCATGTTCATCCTGTCAGTCACAGAAGCCACCTGCTTTTGCCACTTTTCGATAATATTAATCATTTGGTGTAAATTTGAGTAGACAACATGAATTGCCGCGTAGAGTCTTACAAGTAGAGCTATGATTGTACAGTATAGAAATGGCAGATCCTGAATCAGTAGTGTTATAAATAAAATAAAATAAACAAATATTCAGTATTGTTCAGAAGTTTAGAGTCACTTGAGTGAAATGTTTCTCTTGACCTTACAAAGCTTTGGATCTGAAGGCATATGTCCAAATGTCTGAAATTAGTGTTGTACACAAAAAATAAAAATATTTTGCAAACCGTTTCTTTTATTACAAAACTAAAATTGGATTTAATAAAGATATTTTTACTATTAATTACTTTTACCGGATAAATACAAATCAGCCTATTAGAGCCCAGCATACAGTTGATGGGAACTTTTCAAAATAAGTGAAAATTAGTACATTTTTGTTAATTCATGGCAATAGGTAATTAAACAACGGAATAAGCTTTGATGTTCATGAGACTATGTATGAATGCATTCATAGTATTAACAAAAAAGATCCATTTGAATTATTTTAAATGTAGTGACTGCTCAAGACCTTGATGTTTTTTTTATTATTTAAAGTATTGATTTACTGTTAATAACAATGTATTGATTCTTGATGCAGAACTGTATTTCAATGGTGGCCGTGCCCTTTTAAAGGACATCATTTAACTTTACACAAACTACCCCCACTCCCCTCCTCCAGCTCATCAGCATTCGTGATGGAATTTGAAGAGCGTAAATGTCAGTCGCTGATGGGGGAATTTTTGTCCTCCCAAAATTACAGCAGCGTTCTCCCTGTTTAGGAGACAACATTCTGCGTGAGGCCAAAATCTGGACCAGGCAGAGGAGATTAGGGTGCCAAATCACGTCTCAACCGCAGACACCCAGCCAGCCTGCACATTTATAATTGATCTGAAGGGTTTGATTCCATCATACAGGAACACTCGGGCTGTTGGAATTCATCTCGCGTTACTGTGGCTTGTCACATGGGGAACCAAACTTCAGACAAGAAGATTCTGTCATTGCATCATAGAGACTGCTGTGCTGTTGTTGCCTTCAGCTGTCAATCTAAATCTCAAAGGCATATGTCTAACATTAACAGGTCATTCCTATTACTGATGATGACTCTGGGTCTGTTCAAACTGCTTATAAAGCTGAATCGTGTAACTGCTGTGTCTGTGATGTTGCACGTTGTGTCCTGAAGGATGAAAAAATAACGTTGTGAATCAGGTTACGTCAGTTTCTTAAAGGGATAGTTCACCCAAAAATAGAAAATTCAGTCTTCCTTTATTCATCCCTAACCTGTATATGGCTCTTTCTTCTGTGGGTAACAAAAGAAGATATTTGGAGAAATGTCTCCATGGTTTGGTGACCATACAATGGAAGTCAATGGGGTCCCAATGTTGTTTGCTTACCAACATTCTTCAAAATCTCTTCTTTTGAGTTTTGTAGAAGAAAGAAAGTCAAACAGGTGTTAAATGACACGTGACTAAATAAATCATATAAGAATTTTTATTTTGGGTGAACTAACCCTTTAAAAGCTTCTGCGTTTTGAATGAAAACTAACACACCAAACCTCATGCTTGTCCCTACCAAAATGGTTGCTTTCATACCTATTTATGTTGATTATTTACTTCAAGTGTTGTATATGCAAAAATGAATGGTGTTTTTGTAATATGTCCTCTAGAACCACTCAAATACTGAATCAAATTTGTTAAACGGGCACAATTTTGACTCCACAGGTGTCAGAGTATCATTTAACAGTCTCTTTAATTGCATACTTCAAAGGGATTGTTTTCAATGATTCATCGGTGTCCTTAATAAAAGGTTATGAAAATCATTAGATAGCGCCAGAGGGTATGTTACACTGTCCTTTTCAGGTGTTTCTAAAGGCGCTTTGGTAACAGACATAAGACATAAACACTGAGCCTGCTAAGATACAAATGGATGAATATATCAATTCCCCCCTAAACGGCGGTGACCCATAGAGCTGAAGTCCATTGTTGTGTTGGGCTGAAAACCCACAGGAAGTGCACCATTAATGGCTTTATTAATAACCAAGATATCGACATGGACGGGATCTCAAGGTGCTGATGGAGAGTGGGTACAGTGTGCTTTCAGCACTCTGTCTTTTTTCCCTGTAGAGAATGTTTGGCTTTTAACAAGCCAGATGGAGCCCGAGCAGCCACAGATTTAATGGACCTGCTTGTAGTGTATGCGGTGGAGGTCACACTCAAACAGCCAGAGGAATGAATGGACACCAGTGCATTCAGGAATTCCCACAGTAGCACATGTTCTTGTACACCCACTCGCATATACACAATGAATGAGTCTTATATCCTTTATAGCGGTCCTGTTCCCCCAACATCTTGAATACATACATTTATTTAAATAACCGTTCATTCATACAGCTTGTGCAGAAGGCTTTTGGTTAACAGCCCAATGATTTTTTCGGGGGACTTCACATGAACATTTACAACTTGTACAAATATTACTGTTGTATTCTATAAAAGTGAATATGAACTTGTTTTCTTTGCAGTATTTGAGGTCTGAACATTTTTTTTTACCTGTTTCTACAGTTTTTTTTCTGTAAATAAATACAAACAGAAACAATATTTGTAGTTTGAATTCTGAATGATTTCTAGTTTCAACAGCACACTACTCATTGTACATTATACATAAATCTTTAAAAGCAAAAAAATATATATGGATGCTCTACTTTGAATACAAGCTCATCTTTAGGTGGGCATGAGCCAGAATGCAATGCTGAAATAGGCTGGCAATTCCCCTACCCATTCTGACGGTTGTTTGGCACAGACTCAGAGGTGGATTAGTGGTCAGCTACGTTTGGCCCAGTAATTCCACCAGTCTCAGTGATTACCCAGCAGGGTCATCCCACAGTAAATGTGTGCATCAAACCCCATCTGTGTTCTCTGGGCAACACATGCCCCATAAGTTACTTACATCTGTCCGCTTGAACATAAAATGGACAACCGTATTCATCAGATACGTCGTGATATGCTTTTATGTCCATTTCATTCAAGGTGACCTGATGGTGGACATTTAGATCCACTTGCTCTCAACAGGCTGCACTGCAGCAGGGCATTCTGGGTAATGAGAGAGCGTGATTGATCAGATGTCTGTTGACTGGCTGAGTGCCAGACCTGTGCCGCCCGTTTCTGTTATGTCCAATCTCTGATTTCGAAAAGCTCCAAATGCAGAGAGAGAGAGAGCAACTGATGGTGCTGCTCAGTTCAAACGTGAGAAAGTGATTTACCCTTTAGGTACTGTTTATGATTTGTTGATTAAACCAAAAGAAAAAATCAGATTTTTTGTGTACTTTATTGTATGAGTAATGTCAGCTGTACTTCGTTTTATTTATTTGTTCTTTAGGTAAGGAAAGCGATGGAACTAATACTTATACATTACAATTCAAGGCAATAAATACAATTTGTGCATGTCTTATTATTAATATGCATTTTGCTGCATATTATTAGCATTTTCATCAATCAACCACTGTAAAAAGAGAATTACTTTTACTTTTTAATGTACATTTAAATATAAAAAATATATATATAATAGCTGCTTTAGTTTTTTCATCTCGCATGCAGTTTCATTTCGACTCACACATACCATTTTGGGGAAAAATCATTAATTTCTGTATATTATTCAGCCATATAATTAACATTTACATTTTTTAATATTTGCAATGCACCAACGTGTAATATCATCATTTTCATTAATTTACCTAAGATACATTTTAAAGACACATTAACCTTAACAAGCAACATTTAAAAATGCTCTTCTTTTTCCTCATGTGCATCTCTCAATTTTACAATCTTACCTCATGGTCCTTTTCTCATTTCTCTCTGTTCCTCCTTTCAAATCAGCTTTCAATTGTCCACAGAATTTTTTGTTTCTTGGAACTGTTCCAGGCCTTTTATCGGCACACTGATACCGAAATGCTTTTCCAGGCAATCTTTAGGGGGCGGATAAAAGGTAGTCAGAGTGGCGTCATCTTGGTTTAGGCACTCACTCTCTTGCCAGCTCTTAAAGCCTGATGTGGCCTATGAAAGGCTGTTCTCCAATCAGAAACGCAGGCTCCGCAGTTGGGGGGGGGGTTAATTTTGCATAAAAATGTGGACAATGAAGAGAAGCATGAAATGGTAATTTTGTAAAATAGTGTTGAGGATGGACCGAGTAGAGCAGAACAAATTCAGTCAGAAACCTCTTTATTAGCTGGCGTTAATACATCACAGTCCTGGGTGTGTGCATTGACCCTTAACTATGTGACCAAATATACATTTCAGGCTGTGTGAATGTGACTATATAAAATATTTTGCATCACTGTAGGCAAATGTTGAAAATAAAAGGTTTGCTGGTCTTAGCCGGTTTGAGCTGGTCTTACTGGTTGACACACTTCTTTAAAACCAGCTTGGGGTTTCTTTTAGCAGGATTAACATACAGTGAAGCTTACGGGAGCATTGACTTCCAATAATGCCAAATGTATTCTGCTAGTGTTTATTTATGTAATTCGTGAGCAGATTTCCTTGTGACCTCGATGAAACATTGTAAAACTAAAACCCACAATATTGCGCTCAATAAACAGTTTATTAAATCTGACTGCACTGTAATTTTTAGTGCTGAATATAAGCATCATTTTTAATAGACCCACACTACAATGTAGGACACACTGAGCAATAGCAAAAATTATTATTTATTTCCAAATATTCTTTACTGTCAATTTAAGTCTTAGGAAGAAAGACATTTAACAGCTTTCTGACCTGAAAGATGAATTATTGCATTTGTATAATGCAGGTGTGAATGGCTGAGTGTGTTTGTGTGTGCGATAACAATATGGAATAATATCCAGTCGCTTGCGGTTTGTGGTCGCAACCTCACAAAAGCCTCGCTGAGCTTTTTAAAATCCCATCAAAGCCCTTCAATTATGATGTACGGTTCTCCATCTTCTGCCATGAACAGCATCTCTTAGAAATTAGAGCATCAACAAAGCTCAATTTACCGTAGTGATCTGCAGGGTTTATTTTTCCTTTTATTTCCTCCCACAATACACTTTTCCTCTCTTCTTTGGGGGTTAATTGAGTCTTTTGACCCCATTGTCAACAGAGTCTGTTTGTGGTTGCTGGGGAAATGAGTTTGTTTCTATTCTGGCTAAACACAATGGAAAGAATGGAACTTGATCGGTTATTAGGAAGATGATGTGTCATCCATTTCCCAGAATGCCCTTTCCCCTGTGCTTTATGACCGTATTGGGATGCCATAACGATAAAGACAGGCTTCTTTTTTCTGAGCATGCCGAGGAGCTTCAGTGCATGTATTAGAAGACTTACACAGAAAAAAAACAGGAGGATTTCTTGTCAGGAAATGCAGGGTTTAGATCATTACAGTTAAATGTTCCCATGTTTATCTTCCCACATCAATCAGATTGTCAGAGCGGATATCACAATTTATCACAGATGTGGCAGTCCAATATGGTTAAATGTATTGTTTTGAGCTTTATGTAACCTGGATGATGTGTTTAGTCTGTATGATAAATTAGTCTTGGTGTTTGGAGGCTATAAACTGACTCATATGATTATAATAAACTTCTGAGTCTTCTGAGGTTGTACTGATGCAGTTCTATACTTTATTGTTATTTCAAAAGTGTTAGAGGTACAAAAAAAACTTCTTTGTTCTTCTCTCAGTTAAAAGAATAAAGGAGAGTTTGATCATTTTGACATACTCTGTTGAATTGATGCTCATCATAAACAACTTTACTATGAAACAAATTTTCATGTTTTTGCACCTTGGAATTATAAGGTTTTATCCGCATTCTGAGCAGCTTTGAGATATTGAGCTTCAAAGTTTTTGCATTCAATTTGACTTTTTAGATAAAACCTTTTTGTTTTCTAAAAGTGTGCACAATGTAAAAACAAAAAAACATCGCATAATGGAAATCAGTTACAGAATAGGCCTACAGCATGTGAATGACTCAATTTTGACAAAAATGACAGGTAGAACCTTATAATTCAAAGGCGAAGATTTGCTGAGATTTGCATAAATTTGACCTATTCTAGATTTTATTTTATTTTGATAAATATTTGATTATTATATATTTTAATATAATACAACATCATTTAATTATAGAATAATATCTAAATATTAAACATTAGAAATCAGACATTAACATTTGGTAAAAGCATGCTTAAGTTGAAAACCTCATATAAAAATGTATAGAAAATAAAAGAGGTGCCAATAACGTTTTGGTTATTTCGGTGACATACAGTTGTGTTCAAAATTATTCAACCCCCAATGCTGTAAATGGTTTTAGGGAATTTAGTGTACATTTGTAATTGTATTCAGAATGAAATCCTACAAGGACTTCTTAAAGAACCATATGCAACTAAAATGACATCAATTAGTTTTGTAATACAGTAGTAAATGTTTCTTTTGTGAATTCTTCATTGACATAATTATTCAACCCCTTAAAGACTACCACTCTGAAGAACAGAGGTTCAATGAAGTGTTTTCAATCAGGTATTGAAAACACCTGTGGATATCAGGGAGCAGCAATAAAGCCTAATAAGCACCAATTAGGCAGCTTTAAAATGACTGTGATACTCAGCTCCTTCTAGACATTTACTGGTGTGGTTACAAACATGGTGAGGTCAAGAGAATGGTCCAGGAAGACAAGAGAACAGGTGATTACTCTTCACAGGAAGGGCAATGGCTATAAGAAGATTGCAAAGATGTTAAACATACCAAGAGACACCATAGGAAGCATCATTCGCAAATTCAAGGCAAAGGGCACTGTTGAAACGCTACCTGGTCGTGGCAGAAAGAAGATGCTGACTTCGACTGCTGTGCGCTACCTGAAGCGTAGAGTGGAGAAAAGTCCCCGTGTGACTGCTGAGGAACTGAGAAAAGATTTGTCAGATGTGGGTACTGAAGTTTCTGCTCAGACAATACGGCGCACCCTGCGTAATGAAGGCCTCCATGCCAGAACTCCCAGGCGCACCCCCTTGCTGTCCCCAAAGAATAAGAAGAGTCGACTGCAGTATGCCAAAAGTCATGTGGACAAACCACAGAAGTTTTGGGATAGTGTTCTGTGGACTGATGAAACAAAATTAGAACTGTTTGGGCCCATGGATCAACGAGGAGGAAGAACAAGGCCTATGAAGAAAAGAACACCTTGCCTACTATGAAGCATGGGGGGGTCAATCATGCTTTGGGGCTGTTTTGCTTCTGCAGGTACTGGGAAGCTTCAGCGTGTGCAAAGGTACCATGAATTCTCTTCAGTACCAGGAGATATTGGATGACAATGTGATGCAGTCCGTCACAAACCTGAGGCTTGGAAGACGTTGGACCTTTCAACAGGACAATGATCCCAAGCATACCTCCAAGTCCACTAGAGCATGGTTGCAGATTAAAGGCTGGAACATTTTGAAGTGGCCATCGCAGTCACCAGACTTAAATCCGATTGAGAACCTCTGGTGGGACTTAAAGAAAGCAGTTGCAGTGCGCCAGCCTAAGAATGTGACTGAACTGGAGGCTTTTGCCCATGATGAATGGGCGAAGATACCCGTAGATCGCTGCAAGACACTTGTGTCAAGCTATGCTTCACGTTTAAAAGCTGTTATAACTGTAAAAGGATGTTGTACTAAGTACTAAGATTGAATGTCACTTGGGGGTTGAATAAAACTGATAATGATGTGAGCTCAGAAAAGACATTTGTGGTTATTTCATTATATATGTTATATTTGTCTGACCTACACGTGCCTCTTTGATTTAATTGTAAGCAGGATGACTGAATGATCATAATCAATGTCAAACCGACGAAAACAATCAATTTCAGTGGGGGTTGAATAATTTTGAACACAACTGTATAGTGCAAGTGCACATGAGGCCTGACATGAGTTCGATTCCCGTCTCAAGAGTCCTTTGCTGGTCCCACTCCCCTGTCTCTATCCAATGCTTTCCTGTCTGTTCTCCACTGTCCTACCAGACTAAAGGCAAGAATATTATTTACAAAAAAGTTATTTTGTATTCTATTAAAGGGACAGTTCACCTTTAGTTCAAGTCTTCATTCACTCACCCTCGAGTTGTTCCAAATCTGTTTAAATATCTTTGTTCTGATGATGTTATGATTGCAACCAAATAGTTCTTGGCCACCATTGACCATTGTTTTCTGTAACAGAGCATTAAGGGATACACAGGTCCAGAGGACAGACACCCGAGATAATGCGCCCATGCCGTACAGCCTGCCTCTCGTAAGGAAGGTGAACTGCTTTGCTTTGACAGTTTACAAGCAGTGCTTTTGCCTGTATGCATTCACACACCTGTAGGGGACGCGAGAGGGGGTCCGATCTTTTATTAACAGCGGTGCAGCTTTTAGATTTACATTCTTCTTTTTGTATTTGATAACCATTATTTCCGCAGGCTGTACTCTAACGAGTAACACTCTACCGTGTCAATCAGTCATCTGTGTCCTTCCCTAGCCCTAGGAGCTTAACATTTACCTCTAAATTAATTCCCCAGAGGCAAAGTGAAGACAGTACTAGCCTGAGGAGTGCTCAGCTGATGTGGAGCGCAGCTGTACCCCAATTCACTGATGCCGCTGGCTATCTTTTCTCACTACACACATATACGGTACATGAAGCCGCTATGATGCATTTGCTGTATCAAGAATGCACCTATAGGTAAAAATATTCTGCTATACAGGTTGTTTCATGTTCCCATTAGTATGAGACTTTAATCTTTTTAGTTCACCCAAAAATGAAAATTCTGTCATCATTTATTCACCCTCTTGTCATTTAAAACCTGAATGACTTTCTTTCTTCTGCAGAAGACAATAGAAGATATTTTGAAGAATGTTGGTAACCTAACAATGGCGGTGCCCTTTGTACAGATACAAAACCAATGCAAGTCAATGGGTACCGCCGTTGTTTGGTTACCAACATTTTGTGGAAAAACTGCGAATCATATTATAAATGTCTTTAAATATAGATCCGAGGTCCATTCCCATACACTGAGGCTTGCCGAATTGTTTATGCTGTGAAATTTCAATGGCCTACATGCACAGATGTACATCTTCCTGTCCCTGTCATATTAATAATGCTTAGGCAGTGCAGTGTATTTTTCATAGCTCACCAAAGAATGCAATGGTTGAATCTTTGCTCTGTCCATTTGAAGAAAAGGGACATTAGAGTTCCACCATTTGTTTGTTTCAGGCCAACTGAATCAAAGTCAATTCACAGCGGCTGTTCCAAAACATAATGTCCATACAGCCGTGGTGACCTTTTGGGACCCCGGCAGCGGGCAGAAAGACAGAGTGTTCAGAACTGCTGAAAAATTGCCCCTTGTCCTCGAGCAAGCAGCGGCTCAACGGCACAACGATTCGGTCATGCTTTTTCAAGAGGGCAGGTTTACAGATACGTTTTGGTTCACATAGGTTTTAACGGGTGCTCATGTCTAGACCCATCAAAGGTCTGTGAGCTATGTCTGCGGCGTGCACATTTCACTGAGAATATTAGGATTGTGCAATTATTCCTGGGGAACCTAAAGACGACAGAGAATGGAAGAAGGATGTAGTTGCACATGTATCTGCCATGGTTTCACCTGCAAAACCATGTGTGCCTAATCTGCTCTGATAGGTTATGTTTGAGTTTGTGCTTGAAGCTGAAAGGAACATTTTGCACAAAGATTAAAATTCTGTCGTCATTTAGTACAGTAAAAGTCGGTGAGAAACAGAATGAAATTTGACAAAGCAAACGTCATTGTTCACTAAAAACACCCTGTGAGGGCGATAGCGCCTTCATTATTCAAGACGCTTATTTAAATGTCACTTTATTTACATTGTTCTTTCTCACATAGCTTTTCATTCACTCGCATGTCACCACGCTGATGTCACTTTTACAGCTGCGAAACACACACTTGTCAAACAAACGCACCCAAAACCTGCTAAATATTTTGAACAACTTATTCCCTCTTGATTTCTGAAATAATTTCATTTGTCGCGTGTCTTGAAGTTGTCTATTATCTATGAGCTTGTGCATTATACAGGCGGCATACTAATGTACTAAAATAAGCCTTGTGCATTTTCCATGAGATTGTTTGTTTCAATAAGAATCACAAGATCAAGAATCATCTTCCTGCGGCCTTAATTTCCCCGTAGCCTGATTGTGGTGTGAATACATTACTGTGTGATCCCAGAGAAAAATAAATTGCTCAGACATTGCTCTTTCGGGGCTCGGGAGATCTAATGGTGTCCTTATTTTTCACTTTTTTTTTTCACTCAACGCTTTCATACGTTTATCCTTACATTGCTAAGGGGAAATACACAGACACTTGTACGAGTGCAGAGATACTAGGACTACTAGACTAGTAGAAGTAGAAAAGTAAAAAGTACTATAAATATGGGTTTACATGTGAAGAAGAATGTTGTCGCTATACTCATATGAATTACTCTGAACACAGACGTTCAGTATCACAGGCACCTTTGAGACACCTTTGACTACCACTTACATTTTTTCAACTATGTTAATGATGCCCTAGAAATGTCAGTTGCTAACGTTCTTCCAAATATCCTTCTTTGTGTTCAACCAAAGACATTTATACAGGTTTGTAAGAACTAAAGAGTGAGTAATTCATGACATTTTTGGGAGAACTATCACTTAAAAGGGGAAATAAAGTACCATAAAATTTGTATTTTGATAAAATTTGTTTTGTGGCAATAACTATTCTATGACCACTTGTATCTCTCTCTCTCAAAGGAAGCTTTTTTGCTGTGCCTTTAGGATTTCAAACACTATTTTCACATGTGAGATGAGTTAAAGTGAATTGATTTGCTTTGCTGCATCTTTCTACTAAATGCCTCTTTGCAAAGCGTGCATTATTGTGACAAGTTCACAAAACAGTCTGCTGTCAAATGTAATGCTGCAAGTGGCTAGATTGAAATAATAAGGGAAACTTCTAAGAGTATCTTTCCAGCTTCTATCAGTTATTTTATCACTGTGACTTGTTGGGCTGAGTTTCTGAATGTCAAATAGGCAGTGTCGAGATGTGAGTGATGCGTTTAACTTCTTGAAGGGGCAGTTCACCCAAAAATGTTTATTCTGTCATCATTTACTCTCCCTCTAGTTGTTCCAAATCTGTATAAATTTATTTTTTCTCATGAACACAGAGAAAGATATTTGGAAAAATGCTTGCAACCAAACAGATCTCGGCTACCATGGACTACCATATAGAGGTGCTGTAATATATTAAAAAAAGTAGTTTGTGTAGTTGATTTTCAATTGGAGAGATTGGAGTTCTCACAGCTGTTAAATCTGAGAAATTCAAGGGAAATTTGATTATTCATGATAAAACTTCTGTCATAGGTGAGAATATTCTTGCTGTTGCTGATTTGTGTGTGTATTCTAGCTGTGAAAAGCTGTGAAAAGTAA
Organism: Triplophysa siluroides; assembly: GCA_006030095.1. Taxonomy (NCBI): domain Eukaryota; kingdom Metazoa; phylum Chordata; class Actinopteri; order Cypriniformes; family Nemacheilidae; genus Triplophysa; species Triplophysa siluroides. Next base: position 7,416,108 of record VCII01000314.1, on the reverse strand, counting down.
AAGGGAGAGTAAGTCATTATTATAATTTTTTTACCTGTGATGAAAGTTATGTTGTTGTTTCGATTTACAAAAAATAATTTCTGGATAGCTGGTGCTCACAAACACTTTTTTCTGTCCCTCTTTTTTTTGCTATTCACAGTCCAGTGGACACCGGGACACCTCCAAGTGCCTGTCCCAGAATTCCCCACTCACCCGGCCTGAGCTGTGGGACCTTTAAAGCTTGTCAGGCAGCAGCACTTCACATGTTATATTGATAAATCTCTCCTCCCGTAAACAGAAGCGAGAGGGGCTGTCACAGTGTCACAGCATCTCAGACAACCTCCATGTACATGGCATCAATAAGATGGATTTGTTTGGTTTGTCCTTTAGTTAAAGCTTTTCCCAAGGAATGTTTGGTAGGGATGGTTGATGTGCAAGAGGTAAAATAGAGAGAAGTAATGCATTAAGTAACATCTGCTGTTTTATTAAGCACCTTGACCACCGTCTGGTCTTCAACCCTAGAATCATCCCTTTGGATTTTCCCCACAAATACAGGATTAATATTAAACTCACATCTGCCCGGCCCCCATTTCAATTTATGGCAATTCTTACTTTTTCAATTTCAGATTTAGCTTTTGCACATCTTATGCAACATTCAGAACTCAGGTACGTGGTCTTAAAAACAATGCACACTTGGCTGGGAGCGTTTGCATCAATCATGACACAACAGAAGCTGAGGGTAAAATGAAAACAGTACCCTTGAAAAAGCGATTTTTGGTGCACATCGGGAAGTTCACATGGGAGAGTCTGTATAGTGCACTCAGCACAGCACGTACTTTACAATCTTAGATGCCACTTCTGTTTTGTGTCATCGCTGAGTTGCTATGGACAGACTGTTTTGCTGGAAATTAATTCAGGACATGGAGTCTATTTACTGACCTGTAACAAAGAAAGTGGCTTTTATATAGACTTTCAGATGTAGGTTTAAAAAATCCAAAGGACACAAAATTGTCATTGATGGATAGAAAATGAGGGTCTTTCTGGTCTTTTCTGGATAGGGGCATTTATTTGATCAGTTTACTTTGAGGCACGTGGACACTTTGTTGTACATTTACATGTATTCACCTTGCAGGTGCTTTTATCTGACTTACAGTGGAATTCAAAATAAAAATGTGATATACAGGACAGTGGCGTAGCCAGAATATTATTTTTGAGGGGGCCTGTCTGTAAATGAGGGGGCCATGCATACGTATAGGTTTCTATACATGTAGATATTAAGGTACTAAAATGATACACCTGTAATTATGTTTTAGCAAACATAAACAATCTTGTCCTCGCGTCCCCCATATTTTGCGTCTTTCTCGTTTAACACACCTGATTGAAATAACCACCGCTCCATGAATGAACTGTGTACCGATTGACATGATCCCTACACAGTGTTCACTGCTCTTTACTCCCTGCACACAGGAAATCGGCTGAAGTTTGCTTCTGAAGTGAACTTCAGAACATGAATTTGCAGCGTCTTCATACACGGACAAAACTTACTGCGGAAGTTTGAAGGGTTATTTAACCGCAATCATTAGATTTGCGTAACGTTAGTAGTTACGTTTAGTGCACTTCAATGCCCTTTATGTCCACTTCGCAGGGCTTTTACAGGCAACCTCTGAAGCAGTAAGAGACGCATACAAAATATGCAGAGGGGAGTCGTGAGGACCAGGATTGAGAACCGCAGTAGCTCGGCGGCTACTAGTCAAACCATTGTCTTACTTTTACATGACAAGGCGGAGTGTTCAAGGATGAGAAAAAGTTTCTGTTGAGAAAATCTACATGAACACTACAAGAAGTGAAATGCAGTGTAATCGTTATCTTTAGCAGTCTACACATTTTCTTCTTGATCATCTTTTCGTAATTTATAAAAAAAGAAACAGAATATTGTGCGCACCCGCCATCGCAGCATACAAATTAAACTCTTGGCGCAAAAGTCAAGATGCTACGCACAACATGTGACATGGTTAAACCAATAACTTTGAAAACAGTGGGGAGCACTGATTGGTCGGTCAACCAGAGTAACACATCAACAATTCCTTTTTTTTATTTTAAGCAATCAAAAATCTGAGGGAGTGGCTACGCTACTGCTATAGGATGTGTTACGATATTCAGACGATCAAATCTGTACAAAAACACCTGTAACCCGTTTGAATGTTGAGATACCAAATGAACGATGGGATTACATTTGATGTAGTGAAATTGTCTTTCTATAACGTGTGAAACAATATTTTAGTTTTGTAAATAATTGCATGTCCTGATTTTGCTGAGTTTCCATGTTCCTACATTACATTGAGTACTGTATGTAAACATCTTTTTCTTCAGTCTTGGAACTGCAATCTTGTCAAAGATTGTAAAAGACCCAAACAGTTGCTCAAAAACTAACACAACAATCCGATCGGCCATCAAGAACATTGTACTTGAACCAATAAGGATGTTGGCACATGAACTGCAAAATCAAGTTTACAGTAAACGATCTAGTGTTCATTTTAGAATTGAATCATACTGCTATTCCGGTTAGTGTTATTGCCTAAGTTTCTTGAGTACTAAATCGAGATCTTCATTTTTATGCCAGATTAGTTTTTATGACTATATCTTGGCATTAAAGTGGCTTGGGTTGTTCAGCGATGTCCATGTTCTTAGTGTAAGACACCAGGCCTCAGTAGAAGAAGAGTGAAACAGCAGATCTTCATTTGAACATTTTTCCAGTGGTCATGTCTGCCAGAAGGTCTCTAAAATATTTACAACACCTACCACACAGATTCTGCTGTCAGCGAAACTATTTCCTTTCCATTTCCACAAGGGGAGAAACAGACAAAAAAGATTTTCAAGGTGCGCTTATTGAAAAATCTAGGAATGGATTCAGATTCACAGTGCTTCTTGGAAATAATAACTTGAAATGCTTGATGTTAAGCTCTTCGAAGCGGCTTCCAAAACAGTGAAAGTAGAAAACAGATTCTCAGAAACAATGAACAATGAAGCATCGGTCACTAGCCTTAGGGAACAGCTCTGCTTTATTTGTGTTCTTTTATTCATAAACAACATAAAAGTCTCAATGAAGAGGCACTTTAACAGCTTTAATGGGGTCTATATATTACTAAAACCTGCAAATTAAAAGGCAGGACTAATCCCACACAGTATGTAAGGGATATTAGGATAGCGCTCAGAAATCTGTATAAACAAAATACTGATTAACAGCTAAAATGATGCTGAGCTGCGATCTGTGACACGACTTTAAAAGTAAACTTTTAAAGCTACGTTTTTGTCAGCATTTGATATAAAATGAATATTTTAAACAGCAAAAATACAAGGTGCTTCACGAACCCATAGACGAAATTTGCTTGGTTAAAGTGATCCTTTGACATTTGAAGAACCTTTCTGTTTCTTTAGATTATAAAAAAGAAAGAATAGATACTAAATGTCTCCACCGATACCCATAGCCGAATATTTAAAAGGATATCTGTCCATAACGATTTTGAAGATTCGAATAATGTTTCTGAATGTTATTAATTCATAAAATGACTAATTAATAGCGAACATCAAACTGGTAAAACATATTTTTTTTAAACGATTCTGATTATTGGGCAATAAATCATTGCATCTCTATTCTTTAGGGAATCAAAAATGGTCCTTCTGTGGCACCGCTGTGAAGAATATTTTGAAGCATCTTTTTTAGGAGTGTTTATGCTAAAACAGTATTAAAATTCTGCACAGAAATGACACACACATAATGGTGTTTTAATAATAATACTAATAATAATATGTTTTATTTATATGGTGCCTTTCCAGGGCTCCAGGACATTTTACGATAAAGGCAAACAGTAGTACAAAGAGAACAAAAAACACAGACATCAGAGCAACAGAAAACACCAAGCACGGCTTATGAGAAATAACAATCTGAAAATTGGTGAGTATTCAAATAACTGTTCATGATGTTCATAACGTATAGTGATCTAGGTTTCAGGTTCTTTGGCAGGATTGTCATGACAGGCAGCACTGGAGCGACACAGAAGTGTGATTATGGCACTGATCAGTGTCACATCTTCCACACAAGTGATAGGTTGAAAAGAGAGAGTTTTTTTTTTGCTCTCTCTTTCTCACACTCTTCCTCTCACTTTCTGTCTCTCTTCCTCTCTCTCCATCTCTCACTTTCCCTCTCGACAGGGGTTTGTAAATAAGGTTGGAATCATTTCAGATTGCACAGTATAGGGAAAATAAGAATATCATTGCTACACCTCTCTGCTTTTTCTCTCCTCCATTTTTTCTATGACACCAAGTCATTAAAATATTAATTATTATAACATTTTGAATCTGTCTAGAACTGGGGCATGTTGTTTTCATGAAACGCGTCAGACTGCACGTTTGCTTTGCATTCTCAGCGTTGCCACCAGGGGTGCTATAGCGAACATTAATGGTAACTTTGCTTCTGTGGTCAGTTTCCTTATTCAAGAAATGTCAATGCAGAGAAATACTGTATATTGAAGAGTAGGGGTTCATGTCGACATGTTCACGGCCACCGTCCAATAACAGCTGAGGGATAGATTTTGAAAAAGTTGAAAAGAAGAAAATGGTCTTTGTTCAATAGTTCTGACAGATGTAACAATGTCTTAATTCTAAGGGGGCCAATGTAGAGCCATATGTCCCATGAAGAAGAGGAAATGACTGGGAGCAAATGGAAGGCTCCAGAATGGCTTGGACCCTGAAGGTTTTAAAGTGTGTATTAGGGACAACCAGAGTGAATGAAAGTAAGACAAATTTAAAGGATTGAAGTCAGCCCATTTCATGGCCCAGAGGGAGTGAAAGACTATCCTGCTGCTAGGACTCAGCAGCTTCAAACCGGCTGATGGAAAACCGCCCAACAGGCCCCTAGCATCCCTCTGTGAACATTCATGTGGACAAGAATATACTATTTACATAATTTCATTACATATGCTCAAGGTGAACTCAACACATGGTGTTTGAAGGTCAATGGCTGCTTCCTTTCGAAAGGGTGTGATAGCTTTTGCTATGATTTACAGTGTCAAGGGACAAGTAGGAAATGTTCAGCATCTTTCAAAGCCATCAAAACAGTACATATGAATCTGTGTATGTCCCTCGTTGTAAGACCACCATTAACCATTCGGTCATTGGTAGTGGGCATCAGTGGGTGGCAATAAAGGATTTGTAGTTTGCTGACCAGCAGTGGCATAATTGCCCATCAGCCATTACAGAACTACTCAAAATGAGTCTGTGTATACTTAGAAAAACGTTTTTTTTCAACCCACAGGTTGGGATATTTCTAAGCAGCCCACACTGCCCACGAACAATGTATTTGAAATATGGGAGAGGGAGAGAGTACCTCCTTCCTCTCGGTAACCCGTCCTCCACATGTCCTTTCCTGAGACGGGCTCCCCTGTGGCATCATAATTGAAAATTAAGAAGGTTCAGGGCCATAATTAATCTGAGACCTTTGACCCCTGTGGAAGCCAGACCTGCATATTAACTTATGTAGGGGTCAAGAGATACATCTGAGGGAGGACACACACGAGCACACACATACATTTACACCTCGACCTGATAATGTAATGCACCCTGACAGCTTTTTAATTATCGCCCTATCCCAGGTCGTTAAATGATGCCTCCAATATCCTGGTCGTGTTTCTGCAGCAGTTAAGTCAAAGGAGTATCTCATTTGTTTTTAATTAATTATCAGATGAAGTCATAAGGAGCGGGTGGAAGGCTCCACCACGACTCCCTTTAAACGCTCATTTTGTGAACTTTGTTCTTCATGCAAAAATAATTAAGCGAGTTATTACTCTCAGTTTAATGGGGGAGCACGGAGGGGCTAGAAAAAATGAGTTAAGCGTGTTTGATACAGCAGGATAGGGGTTTCAGATTGAAAAATATGGTCAATTAGATATTTATTTGAATTCTATCCCCAGGAATCCACTCCCAGGCTATATTATTTGAATCATGGGCTGCATTTTACAGATTGCAAGAAAGTACAAAACCTATTGATATGTCCTGTTTGTAGTATATGAGTTTGCAATTTACAGTTTTGAGAATAAATAAGTGTATTTAATAGGAAATCCAGGCTGCAGATATGAAGTCAAGTCAAGTCAGGTCAACTTTATTTATATAGCGCAGTTTACAATTTTCATTGTTACAAAGCAGCTGGACATAAAATATATTGACTATAAGCAAAACATTTAAAGGACACATTTAAGATAAGGGAGAGAGAAACACAGTTCAAATATTAAACAGACTATAAATTCCTATATGTAATATTAATAAAGTAAAACTTTTTAAATAAATTAATACATATCAGAAGACCAGCCTACTATGTGATCAGGCTCTTTAAGACTTCAACAACAGCCCTCCAGCAATCATAATAATTGGAAATTAAAAAATAGTTTTTGGTGTCAACAACACATACTTTTAGATACGTCTACAACATTTTGGTTGGAAAATAAGAAAACTATGGCTATTATTAAATAAAAAAATACAAATAAAGGTAAAAAATATATACTGTATATATACATACAGCCGTGGAAAATTTTTGAAAACCATTACAAAATTATATTTAGTTTTTTTTTATGTATTATTAATTATACTTATATGTTTACATCAAATTTAAATTTTTGTTTCAATATGTTAGCTAATAACAACATTTCTCCCACGTTTAAGATAAAACGTTTGTTTTTGTTTGCATTTATTTGCAGAAAATGAAAACTGGAGAAATAGGTCAAAATAAAGAAAAAGACGCTCTGTACCTCAAAAACTGTAAAGAAACAAGGTTATATTAACTTTTAAGCGAAACAACAGTAATATTTGCACATTTATTTGGGAAAAGTTAAAAATATTTTTTTATGTGATAACCTTGTTTTTTTCACAGTTTTTTTCACATTGACAGTCATGCTGTCAATCTTTTACATTGCTGTTGGATGACTTGATCTCACTCCTGAGGTTTGATTTTGTTGAAATTCAACAGACACTGGACTGGAATGGTCACAATACATCTAGAAATGCTGTTTAAATGACATTTGGAATGTTGTTGATTTGGGTTACATTTGAAGCCTAGATTTTGCATTAACAAACAATTGGTCAAAAAAATAATGTTACCCCAAACCCCTATGTTTCTTTTCTGAAAACAGTCAATTTAATGAATATTAATTTGAGTGGACTTAATATAATGACAGTACATTAGGATACACTGTAAATAATTTCACAGTAAAAAAAAACATACAGCCGTCATGACGCATGGAAATGAACAGCAAGCTTCAATTTAAATGGAGAAAAATACCCAACTGACACCAAAGCATTACAGACCCTTACAACATGTCTCATACTCCACATGGCCTGTGTAACACAACTTCATCATTGTATTCTGTGGCTCGGTATCTACTAGTCCATCTCAAATACATTTAAAAAAGTCCCACTGGAGCCACTGGAGCGTGCAGTGTATTACAGCTCTGTTCCACCACACCATATCACATTTGTCCGTGATCATCACTTTTTGCATGTGAGCGAAGCGGTCTACTCTTGGTCTGAGCGTCTAACTCCAAATAAAAGGATTCATCATCAAGACAGTGAGCCGCGGAATTATGTTGGCAGTGATTTATCAGCGAGCGTTGATTGATTCATTAGCAGGGACATTATGTTGCTTTTCTTTGGACAGAGCAAAGAGCAGAGTGTAAGGGAGAGGCATAGCCACTCGCTGCAGCTCATTAGCTGCCAAATGTATTAGCTTGGAGCTAATTCCCTGTGGCTGAGAACATAGAGATCTTAATGAGAACATACATATGCCTGTATCCCGTACAACCCAAATGAATTATGGTAGAGATCAGTGGGCCACAATGCACCCAAAACCTCTGACCATACACAGTACTCACACAAGCATTGATTTAAGTCCATTTCTGTTAGTCTTTTGGGTTTAAGTATACTTAAAATGTAACACTTGAAAACGCTCTTTCAATCTGAGTGTTTTCACAGATCAGTACTCCGAACAAAAAGGTGCTTACTACAGTTTCTCTGTCAATGTATGTTAGGACAAGAGTCTACAACAGTAAACCATCTTTACGTTTTCTGATAACACTGTGTGTGCCTCTTCAAAGCTAGGTGCCACATAGTCTTGCATAGCCAGATAGAGACCACATAGTCTCACGTAACCTTCATACTGAAGGTCTGGGAACTTTGGTCCGATTTGATTGGCCATGGCCTGCCCAAGAGCCCATATGACTGACAGGTAAAGCAACCAATCACGGTTCGTTTTGTGCCGCATAATGTTTAGAGGCGTGAAAGTTTGAGTTAAGGCTGTGAACCTTGCATACTTTAAAGAATTTAGCCTTTAGTCGATCGTGATTCATTTTTATTGCAACCGATGTAGACAGCTTACTTCGATCAGACGGCTTCATGTTGTTTTCAAGTGGACCTTTAATGTGACACTCACGTCTCCCAGAAATCCTGTGGAATTCAACCAATCAGATGACGTGTTTCCAGTAAAGCGTGCTTTATGCATCAGATGAGACTAGGTGCCACAAAGCAAGGGTTGCCAGTGTGTTGCTATAGAGTTGTTAGGATGTTTTTTAGCTTTCCAGTTGCTGGGGTGTTCTGGGTGGTTGATAGGTTGTTGTTTACTAGCCCAAGTCACATGACCTCTAAATTTCGAATGGGTTCTATTGTCTTTTGTCGCATCATATCGCGCCGCTCACGTGTGGTGTAGACGGGGTGTAAAAGTAGCCTAATATAAAACAAATATATTGTTGCTATAGCAAAACTGCACTGAGACCATTTTATGCTATCATGTATTATCACTGTAGGTTTACTACACATATTATGGGAAAAATACGGTCGCTGTAGGGACACGATGTTAAATCTCTAATGATAGATTATGGGTACTATAGTAAAACCATGTAACTATATAAGTTTGGAAGATATTTTCAGTCCAATCCTAAATTAAAAAGTACTAGCTGTGTAATGTTTTCAGGGTCCTTTCATGCAGTTTGATTAAAAGTTTTCCAGATGAGCTGCATCATGATCCTGTTTCAGTTTCATCCCTTATGTACATTTTATATACGGCTGTATACAGTTTAAGACTTTCTTTACAGTTTAGTCTAGTTTGAGGCACCCTGCTGCATCAGTATAGCATAGTGACAGATTCCCTGCTGTTTCAGTATAGCGTAATATCAGATTGGGTTGCTAAATTGCAGATAATGACAGAATCATTCCTCTGTCAACCTGTTGAGGGATTTGTCAGATCTCATTTTGTTACCGTAATCTCTGTGGCATTGTCTATTTAGGCATTTTAATGTAAGACATTCTCACAGTAAACAAGAGCGTGATACTTTGGGCTGGTGTGTCCGCCAAGCGTGCTTGATCTCAACTATATGCTCGCCATAAGTACTGTGATGATAGCTTCTCCAGACAGGGGTCACTTCAGGCCAATTACCCACCCTCCCTTCCATAAACATAGTTTTTCACACAACAATCTCCCTCAAAGCGTCAAGAGCGGTTTAGAAAAGGATGTTGGTTGAGACTGAGAAGTGTGTATCTAAGAGAGAGAGGAATAAAAGCCAAGGCAGGGACACCCAGTGAGAGCACGCTGCGTTTTGAAAGAAAGGACAGGAGGTTGATTAATTAAATTTCTGAAAGGCCCGACATTTGGGCTGCAAAAGGCTCAGCCGCCTGTTGTTGCGCGAGCAAGGACAACTGCGACAACAACAGCAGTCTGAATCTGAGTGATATGAGACCATTTGCCAGTTTGATTAGAAACGTTTGAAACCAGGAGAAATTTACTTGTCTCTAGAATCATTACTCTCCGCCCCAACGTCCCAGAAAATAAGGGAACAGTGGCAAATATACGTATAAAATACGCACGTTGAGTGGCAAGCCCTTAAACCATTCAGCATGCCATCTGTCCTGAATACGCCTGTTTTGAGAGAGCAAGTCTAAATGAAATTACACGTCCCTAACAGCTGGCAAGATAATAACATTAGTATATTTTCTGCTAATTAGTTCATATAGATGTTGACAAATCAGTGCAATGACGAAAATATTAATATACAAATTGCTCTATAATTCGATAAATTGCGTGATTTTGAGCATCTCGGAAGATGGCAAGGAAAGACAATTATCTTTTTCATGGTCTGAAATGAAGTGAATCGTAACGATCGATTTATTTCAGTCGGTTGCTTGTAATTCTTATGTAAGCAGAATAATTGTCTGAGTGTGCTTGTTACTGAAAGATTATTATACAGTCTATTTGTGATATATCATTTTATTTACTGAAGGCCCTATGTCACATACTTTGACGATATGGTGGCTATATATTGTGACGATTGCCATAGCAATATTTGCAAATAGTAGGGCTGGGAATCGATTTCGAAAAGAATTTAATTCCTCGATTCCAAGGTGTTGAGAGTCGAGAGTCGATTCCAAAGGTTGGAATCGATTCCATTAAAGGAATCGATTCCTCTTTAAAACGAGTACATATTTACTTGGACGTCTGTTTAAAGCTGTTGAAGGATTCTTGGAATCGGATTCTTTCGTTTCCCAAACCAGGAATTGGAATCGGAATCGACTCCAAAAAATTAAGAATCGAACAGCCCAAGCAAATGGGTGTCTAAAAAGTAAATATAGTAAATATCCTAACCAATGAGTGTAGATTTGGATATGGATGGTAAAGGCATGTTAGGATATTACGGGATCAATATTTCTAATAAACACTGCTTTAAATATTGAATGTTTCTGAGTTATGTTTTATTTGTGAACAAAAATGTTTTTTCCCATTATAGATGTAGTTAACACGAGAGAGCGCTCGTCGCCCTGACTGCCATCTCTGAAGCAATGTTGTCGGATGCTTTTCCTCCGTCCTCAGACCAGTGGTGTCTATAGACCCTGACCTTGAGTAATGAGAACCCATCTCTAGAATGATCCGGCCCACTTGTACATGACAGGGTTCAATCCGGTCACTCGTTCCGTGGACTGATATCTCCAGCTCTGCTTGCTCTAATGAGAAAGAAGAGAAGGTTCGACTAACAAGCGATTTCATCAATGTGAGCAATGAGCTGACAGAGTGGATCTCTCTTTTGACCTACCTACAAAAAAGAGAGCGGCCAAGAGAGAACAATCAAATGAGGACGAAGAGTGTTGGACGGTAACACAGACTGCCTCAAATCCTGTAACTATATGATTCTGTACTTTCTGATTTAAACCATAAACCATAAACAATTATTTGGATTATTTTTATTTTGCTTCATACTATTAGAGACATAAACTACAATATAACGTACTATATAAAATCATAAATTATATTAGTCTACAAACCATAAAGTGTCAGATTAAAGTTCTCCCCAAAATAAAATGTTTCAATAGTCACCCTAATGTTGTTCCTTTGGAAAACACAAAACAATAGATAATTTGAGAAAACATTTCTCATACAGTTGAAGTCAATGGAGGCCAGTGTTGTTTAGTTTTTTTTGTGAGGAAATACATTTTTTGAAAGTGTGAATACATTTTAATGAATTTTTATTACGTGTGAACTATCCCTTTAAGCTTTCAAAGATATAGATTGTTCTATATTTGTTATTTTAAAAAACATTGTACTGCTTTATTTCATATAATCTGTCTCTTTTTTTGTTATAACCGAAGTGAAATTAAATTGGAATTGCTTTGTAGTGGAAAAAGTGCTTTAAAAAGTCACCTTCCTTAAGACAAAGGACACACACCTGCTTAACATTAACATGCTGGCCAAATCCAGTCACACTCTGATGTGAAGCCGCATGATTTCACGGTCTGCATTGATAGCACAAATCAAATTTAAAGGCGTGTTGCCCAGACAGATTAGAAAAGCGCAGTCCACATTTAATCTCAGCCGAGGCGTCTGTGTTGCCATTAAAATGGCCGAAAATGAAACGCCTCAGGTTGACTTGTGGGAAGCGGTTATTTGTCAGCATGCTTGTCAGCAGTAACCAAAGTTTCTTTTTTTCGCTTTCCTTTATCACTCTGTGGAGACATTTTTTTACATTCATCAGTCCTCCTGTGTTTAAATTACATCACATGTAATGTTTTATGCAAACTAAATTTAAATAGCAGAGTAATCATATTTTTTATAATATTTGCATGTTGCTAAACACAAATATTCCGTATTTAATCTATTTCATTTAAGATTCTGCACGTCCTATTTAATTTTATCCTATATCCAGGGGCCAGATTTACTTAACTGGGCAAAATAGCTCGAGAGCGCAATTTCAAAAAAGCGCAGATGGGACATTTTTGCGGGTGATTTACTAACAAGGCGCACATTAAAAAACACAAGCGCAATATCTCATTCCCATAACAACCAACGCAATCTACTAAGAGCAGCGCATATTAGCGCGCCGTTTTAGACATGCTTTTTTGGGTTTTAAATCATGCCGCAAATACCAGTACAATGACGGCCGCAAAACTTAGTAAATCACGTTGCGTGATTCATTCAAATACTCTCCTCCCATAAAGTTTACCTCTGAAGATGAAACTCCTACAAATGCATATGCAATAAGGTCATTTGCAAAAACAGTGTCCTTTTCAACACAAATTTTCACTTCGTGTCTGTGTGTCACGCCAAAAGAGGTCTTTGCTCTGCCACAAGCTGTTAGTAAATCTGGCCCAAAGTCTTTGAAAGGAATTTAAGGAGTAATTGAAATATGACAATAAATTGGCTGTTAATCTGTTATTTTGACATTCATTCATTTTTTACTCCCTGTTTGTTTATTTTATTTGTTGTCAACCAATAGTACAGTATAGAGTTATTAAAAAGTAAAGTTAATTGAATTAAATGAGCTAAGTTTGCCCATTCTCGCAAATATAGTGCTCTAGTTTCTGACCACACCGAATCTGCTTTCTGCATTTTTTTATACATTAAAAAAGACGCCTCTCCTTTTGGTGCATCCATTTAGCTTACGGCTAATCAGACAGAATGAGATGTATTTTGCAGCATTTCTTAGCACAAACGGCAGATTGATCTAAAGTGATGTGTGCAAGACTCCATGGCAAATAAGGAAAGGCTAAAATAAGCCTGGTAAGGATGGTTTCAGTAATATGATAAACCCTTGCTTGGCAAAGTACCTCCACTCCCCCACTATGGAACACAAGTACAAATGTCACAAGCAATTACACACAAAGCATGACAAAAGAGTATTATCATGCATAGCTGTGTAATGACACTAGCATTGATGCCTGTCGGGCAGACAGAAGATGACTTGAGAGACTGCACAACGTGTCGCCTGTGGAGTGAAGCCAGTCTTGTTAAAATGCTTCGAAAATGCTTAAAAGAACAGGCAACATGAAAAGCAAGTGGCAGAATAAATTGGAGCTTATGGACGCAGCTGGGAAATGGAGGTCTGTTATGCAAACTCATGCATGACCCCAATGTGCCATTGCAATAGAATATGATTATTTCTTCTTCCTCTCCCCCTTTCCCTCTATCTCTTGCTCGCACTCTGTATCTGTCTATATATTTCACTCGCTAGACACATACAATGATTTTAGCATGCATGCATAATTTGGAGCAGAAAAGTGGTAGCTGAAGCATTATTGCCATCAATAAATGAACAGCGTGTGTGATTCCAGAGAGCTCTGATAGTCACATATTGCACAGGCTGGAGGAGACTATGAAAACTGCAGAGCTGATTGGAGTTAAGAAGTGTTTCTGTTTTTTCTTTATACCGAAACTCTTTGGCCTGGTTTGACATTTAAAGTGTGATGTGGTTTTTTAATGTTGTATTTTGTCCTATCCCATTTTAATATGAGTTATCCAAAAGTAGGGCATTTTCTATATTAGATCATATATGCTGTTATTTTCCGTGGAACAGAACATTTTAATGTTTTAATAATCACGGCTTGGCTTGTGCCATATGACACTTCAAAGTGACCACATCTGTCAAGCTCCAAAAAAGACAAAAAGCTGCATAAAAACAGTCTAACCGACTCCAAGACTTCTGAAGCCATATGAAAGCTTTGTGTGAGGAAAAGGTTATCAATAAAAAATGTTTTTATGAATATATTTTGGTTGGTTTCTCACACAAACCACTATCAAATAATGTTTTTGTTTAGGATTTCTTGAAACTGTCACAATATCCCTATAAACTGGCACTGCATATCCATTCTTCAGAAACGTCTACTTTAGTGCTCTATAGACCACTTTCCCAAGATGTAAACAATGGTCCAGCACTTCCATTTTTTATAAAAAATTAAAAATCTCACGTATGCGTATAACTCAATCTTAAAGATATTTGTTTAACATTTTAATTTGTTTATAAATGTTCTGCGTAGTGTTAAAAAACTGAAACTGAAAAAAGCTCTTATTTTGGCTTCTGGACCAGCGTTTTTTACATCTTCCGGAGTGGTCTGTAAAAAAATTAAGTACAAGTTTGGAATGAGAAGGTGGTACCTTAATAAAAAAAATAGATCTCTGCAGAACAAGAAAGGGCCTTTTTCAAACCGGGATGGATGTTTCTCAACCATCCAATCAAAAAGGGCAGTAGCCCATTTTACAATTACTTGCCGTTTCTATGGCATTTTTCATCCATCCAATAGGAGATTGTGAATCACCCACTTGGTTTTTGAAAACACCCCATAATTGAGAAACTCCCCTTTAGTGCTCCTTTAAATACACTAATTTATTTATTTTTATTGCTGACCGGGAAACCACATGTTCAGTAATGACCAGCCCATTACCACATTATCTCTCCATACCTGCTCTGGAGTTCATGCTTACAGTCATTATAGTACCGTCTCCATTGTCTTCTGAATCATTTTGCACCTGAACAATATAATTGCAGCATCTGTCCCTGTCCAAGTTGTAATTCCATTCACACGCATCCCATAATGCACCACCAGTTACTAACCTCTACGTGACCTCACACACGCTGCCGTATATATGCGTTTTGGTGCACGCCTCTCTCTTTACAGGCAAGCGATATCAGTCTTGTTCCCTTTTCTGCAGTTTTCTTAATAAGTCCTGTTGTGAAACTCCCAGCAGGCGGAGGTAATTTCATGCTACTGTTAGTATTGATAGTAACTTTGGGTGCTGGGGGCTCAGTGTGACAGCAGGGCTCGTGTCACGTGCCCATGTACAGCTATTTTGTGACACTCATTAAGGATTGATAGAGCCCATTTATTTCGGTGTAATTACCGCTTCCATTACTTTTTACGACTGGTCGGGACACAGCAGGGACTGTGTGTACACACAAGGCATTTTTTAGAGCTCAATAAGCAGGTGGAAAAGGCCGCTGGCAAGGCAATGCATGTGTTTCAGAGGAAGTAATGTGTTATTCGTCTTGCTTTAGTGCGACCGTGCAAAGCTTCCATATATAAGCGGCAGATATGTTAAGCTTTTGACATCTAACTCAAAAATGTAGTCTTTTGTCAAGAGTACAGGACTCAGATCCCTAAGGTAATAGTTTTCTATATGGAGCAGGTTACGGTTTTACTGACCCTGTTGCTGGACAGTTTATTTCCTGCGTTTTTTCCCTAACATACTATTTCTAGGATTTTACCTTAATAACCAGCAAATTGTACATTCCTCTCCTCTTATACATTCTGTCATGAAATACATTTAGTCATTCTGTTAGGAAAATACGTTTTTTTTAGACTTAATCCAAGTCTCACACTCAAATTTCCATTCCTGATAAATGCTTACAGTATATTCCACATTTTGTGTGAATGCTGTTTGCTCTTCTACTGTATACGAAAACTTCATGAGATAAGTGTAAATACAGTTTTTCTGAATTTACCATTTATATGTGTTTAGGTACAATGATCAGGGCTGCGTTTCCCGATAACGTTGTCTCTTAATAAGACGTTGTCTCGATATGAAGACTCTAAAGGTGCACCTTAACTCAGTTATAACTTTTCTAGGCGTGTTCCCCGAACTATACCTTTTAAGGTAACTTAAGGTAAACCTTCTCAAGTGCGACGGTGGTGGTGAATAGGTTGATATCGATGGCTCGAGAATCGATTGTTCACTTTACCTTGCGTTATAGAGTGGGCAAAGTATTGAGAAAACAATGTTTATTATAAGGAAACGCTTTTGAAATCGTAGAAATTGCATTTATCAGGGCTCACTGAAATAGTATAAAGAAAGAAAGAAATATGTGTGTGTGTATTTATAATTTTGCAAGTGTCCGATCGTTTTCTGCATATACGTGCCATACGTTTTCTGCATTAACCAGCTACATTAACTGGCTGTTTGGCTTCGCTTGTTTTTGAAAGGGTCATTTATATTCTCATAGTTTGAACGAAGAGCCGCCACGCAGCAGCTGAGGGGAGCTCCGTCTTTTTTTAGTTTGTTTCGACAAAGTTGGGCCAACCAGATGCAAGAGCTGCAGAATTTGCTCCCGTGGCAGGCTAAATTTGTGTAGAATTTCCTCTTCTGACATGGTAGCCAGGGGACTCAAATGTTCTCTAAAGAAATTGTGCAAATACACTTATTAACTGGCTCAGCGGACGGCACCGTCTTTGATTTAAGACAACTATTCTCTGTCTCGCTCCCATAGTTTGACCAAACTCCCCATAACATTCATTCCCTTTATGTAGACTACGCCTTTCCTGTCAAACGGTTTGCCAGCTGATGTGCCTTGGGATAATAGCTGTAATTAAAAACGCTAACAACCATCAGTGTATGACAATTTTATTCATAAAAACACTTCAATAGCCTACACTGAGTGTATTAAACCCGAGTATTTTATTTGAAAAATGTAAACTATGTTAAAGTAAAAATTTAAATTTAATACTAAATAGAATTTTATATTAAATTATTATATTACATTTTATATGTGAAATTAAACTGTGATGTAGAAAAGCTTTTTGCATAGCGGTATGAACCATCAAAGGCGATAAGTGATAGAGCGGTCCAGACCAACCTTACGGAAGTATGACTTACAGAAGGTATACTTAACTAAGAAGGTTTCGGGATCACGTTTTTAACGATAAGGTACAGCATAAGGTATAACTTAGAAACGACGTAGCGTTAAGAAGGTTTCGGGAAACGCAGCCCCGTTTTGTTTCATTCTGTGAACTACTAACAATATTTCTCCCAAATTTCAAATAAAAATCTTTTTTCTATTTGCATTTATTTGAAGACAATGAAGAAACGGGTCAAAATAACAGAAAAGATGCTCTGTGTTTATTCAGACCTCAAATACCGCAAAGAATTCAGATTTAATTTTGACTTTTAAGCAATACAACAGTACTTTTAGGAAAAATGCTAAAATAATTTTAACCTCGATTATAATCACAGTTTTCATGTGTCTTGTCATGCTGTCAATCTTTTACATTACTGTTAGATGACATTATGTCACTCCCGAGGTTTACTTTTGTTGAAATTCACTGGACTGGAATGGCCACAATACATCTAGAAATTAATTGAATTACTGATCTTTTTTTTCCTCGGCTGTATGTGTAAATAAACAGGCAGGACTTCTGTTGCTCAGTTACTCAGCTGTGGCGAGGTCACCGCACCATCTGAAACACATCCAAGCTCTCTGCGCTCTCTTATTCTATTTGCCGCGGGCTATGTTTGTACGTGTGCGTGCAGTTTCTCTGATCCAAGCACCCACTGGTGCGTGTGTCCACTAGCTTGTGTGTTTACTTGTATGTTTTTGCACGGTTTGCCTCTCTGGGGACGCAGACCCAAGCTGCGGGGGGCTGGGGGTATATATACCGAAACGAGGTCAGCGATGTGGGGAGACATTTTTCATAAGAGGCCACGAGTGGGCGTGTAGTCTAACAACATGTGTGCTATACAGCTGTCGGGAAACTCCAAGAAAGAGCCGCATGTCATGTTCGTTTGCGTGTTGCTTGAAGCGATCCATCATGAAAGTGCTATGAGACAGGCGTTAAATCCGCAGCAAGCTGTTCTGTTGATACTATGGACTCTATTTAGCCTCAAACAGCCTCTGTAATGTTGTTATCAATGGACCCTTTGGCTGTTCATACATGTTGTGTTGACTCAGAATCAATGCTGATTCACTCTCATGGCTCTGGGCTCTTTAGAGCTACTGGAGATTATCCAGCGTGTGAATTTGGGCAGTGCGTCACCATATTTCACGAATGCCCAAATGGGCAGGAGGCACATTCCACAAATAAAGTATAATTTGGTTTGCCATTACATTTTAGAGTCACGAGGCATGGTGTTAGAGACACAAACCATTTGAGAACCATTATATGTGTGCGATTATTAAACTAACACGAAAAGAAGGTTTACACACTTCTTGTCTTAAATATTTTTACTTCTCCCATGGTAGTATTAATGTGGGATAAATTTATGACTCTGGTTAAAGCTGTTTTGTCTTAAATGTTTTATATTTTATATAAAATGGTTTATTGCTAGAAGCTCAAAAATCACACAAATTCTTCAGAGGCTTTAAAGGTCCAGTGTTGCAACCAACGGCTCACTCCACCCCTTCCTTTCGAAGCACTACGGTGGCTGACACAGGACTAAGATGTCATTTTGTTTTCACTTTTTTGCTAAAGGAGATAACGTATTTACAAAATGCGCTCTGTAGAGCAGTTTGTCCGTTTAGGGCTACTGTGGAAACAACATGGCAAATTCCGCGCAAGGGGACCCGCGGTGCATATAGATAGAATTATAGCTTCATTATGTCACACCTCTACAGACAAACTTATGTATATTATATTGCATTTGTCAATAAATCCTCCAAAATATCTCACTTTCAAAGAATATTCAAAATCAGAAATAAGACCATCCATGAAACATTATGTTTGACCTCATGAGGCTAACTGTCAACACTTTCTTAAAGGGGTCATATGGCGCGAATATGTGTTTTTCTGTGTCTTTGGTGCGTTATAAGTTGCCCATGCATGTTTTAAACCATACATGCCCATGCATGTTTCTATCTAAAAGCGAATGCTCACCCAGACCTGCCTGAAACACCTCATGTAACCACACCCCACAAATCTACGTCAGTTCATGGTATGATTTGACTGAGACAGCCCAAATGTATGCGAAAGTAAGATGGGCGTACCTGTCAGTACAATTGCTTTGGACCTGATGTTCCAAATATGGTAAGAGGCGTTACATTTCCGTCACACGCTTACAGTATTCGACCAATCACTATGCACTGGTTAACTGGCCAATCATAGCACACCTCGTTTTTTAGAACAATGAGCTTTGTAAAAAATCTGCGTGTTTGAGAGAGGCGGGGCAAAGAGGAGATACAAACATGCACGGTATGTGGAAAATACAGCATTTTTGAACCGTAAATCGTGTATACACATTGTATTACATCTAAAACAAACTATAATATCCGTTTGAGCCGTGTCATATGACCCCTTCAAAGGCCTCGTTCACCCCAAAATGATTTGATCATTTACTCACATTCATGTCATTCCAAACATGTATGACTTTCTATTTGCAGATATTTTGAAGAATGTTTGTAACCAAACAACATTGGCCCTATTGGCTTCTATTGTATTGACACAAAACCACCAAGACATTCCTCAAAATATCTTCTCTTGTTTATCACTGAAAAAAAGAGTCATATACAGGTGTTGAACGACATGAGGGTACACGGGAACACGACTTTTAGGTTCTGCATCCTTTTTGTGGAAAGTGTCAAGAAATGCCCCCAACCACATATTTTTCACAACGTCCATGACACAGGCCTACACAAGCAAAGTGTCAGGAAACTTTTTGCAGCCACACACCAGACAAGTATGGTGTCAAACCGCACCTGTGCATGACCTGGACACAGCGGGGCACAACGTGTTCCTGATCTTGACTGCTATGACAGGCTCTTATAGCGAGAGACCAAGTCTGCATGTTGAGTTTGCTGTTGTTTGCAAGACGACACACAATAGTGCATTATCCACAAAAAACAACAGTACATATTTAATATGTAACATATTTAACACATGGCATTATGAATGATATGCTTTGGCAGTATGAGAAAAGGCACCCAGATATTCACAAATGACAGGCAACATCCCCCTAAGAGCCCTCTGAGTGAATGATCCGTGCTTATCTCGGCGGCCAACACGAGCTGCGAAATTGCTGCAGACGACCGCACGCTCCGTCTTTGTACCGTTCACGCTTCATTTCCCTGCACATTTTTTAGAAATATGTCATGTGAGCAAAATTAATGTCAGCCCAGAGGGAGCAACATGTCTGGAGTTATCTGATGATCCCACAGAGTTTAGGAAAAGACTCTTGGCTCCATTTTAAGCATTGAGAAATGCGTTTGTACTTATTATAAACATCAGATGGGCGTCCTCCCTGATTTAAAGATGGGAAGCTTGAATTATTTTGCCAGCCCTGAATGCTGGTGCTATTAAACATAAATGCATAATAACAGCTGCTTCTCATTCTCTTTGATGCTGCGTGTTGTTGGGAGATTTGAATTTTTGATGCTAATCAATAAGAAAAACATCTGAAGGAGCATCGCTGAAGAAAGTCAAAGTTGGATTTATCACAAATTTAATTCACAGGCTTGATTTTGAGATTTGTGTTGGTTGATATAAAAGTCTAATTGCTGACTCGAGAACAGCCTTTGTTTTAAAAAATTTATGTGATGGAAGAGTGCCTTAAAATCAACAACAATTCTGTATAAATTATGCCTGTACAGATTTGACATAATACGGTTATTATTAATATCTGGTTATTATATCTTGTTAAATTTCATAATGTTTAATAAGGATATTTTCCTATTTGTTATTATTCCGCTCTATTTATTCTACACATTTTGTGTTTTTCTGTGAGGATTAATGAAGTTTTTTTCTAATCTTCTTATCTTAATTTCAATAGCTTCTCTTCAATGAACCAGAGACGAATGAATGAGGATTCAAACTGAACTGCTTCCATTTTTATTGTTTCATTTGTTTACATCTGTTGGAGTCCCTTACCAATTAAGTTTGGAAAGGAAAAAGTGGAATTTGTAAAAGATTCAATATTTGTCAAACTTCAGAGGAAATTAACGTTAAAAGCATCAGGGGTCTCAAGGCTGCAGTGTACACGTCTTGTTCGATAGAAATATTACATAGGCATGGTTAGGCAGATTGATGCTTTTCGACTTTGTAATATATCACAGTTTAATGGTTGCCTTTTGAGTATTTCTCCATCACATGCTTTCTCTATATAATTGTTGAAACATGACATATGTTAAAGGCCTTATCACGTTATGAATACCTGTTGTTAGTCCTGTGATAGATATGAGATTTGACTAATTGTCTTTGTTAAAAGTCACACATGCGATTACATTGAATCGCAGGTACAGTATGTGACACATTGTGCTATTGACACTTCAAGGTGAAAAGAGAGAAAGTAGAACAATCACACATCCCTTTCTGTTATTAGTCTTGTCATATATCTTATGGCTCATTATCACTGAACTGTATAGGCTTAAAAAGCAACTATTTTAATCTAAACAGAGGGCTATCATGGAATGACATGGACTGTTTTGTGCTTCATTGTTTTACTGCTTGAATTTGACTAAACGCCCTATGCTAGCTTTAAAATGGTATGCTCCATTAAAAAGACCCTGTGACAAGTGGGTCAGGTTATGTACAAATTCACTCGTGTATATGTTTACACAAGCAAAAATAAGTAAACTCTACAACACATATACAGTAACAGGTTGTTTGGAGGTAATATGTGTGAGAGTTATTTTAATTACTCTGATCTCTTCGCCTGGCCGCTCTGTTCCACACTCCTTCATTACTGTGCTTTTAATTAGCCTTTAACTCACCAAAAACAGCAGGCATCGATTCCCTTAAAGGTAATCTCTATGTGCATTACTGTAATGACCTCAGGTCCACAAAAGCCTGATGGGACAAATGACCAGTGTTGCTTTGATTGATGCAACCCACCTCCAAAATAACCTCTGGGGTGTGAGAGAGGGAAACAATGTCCGAAATTAACACTGTGTGACAATGGCGGATAAAAACTTTATTATTGGTCATGATGCTGTAGAGTACAGTACAGTATACTTGCATTGTTTTATTAGAGGATATTTCATATAAAGGCTATTGTTTGTACCTGTAAAAGTTTTGTATAGTTTTATTGTAATTTGATTCACTATTAAAATAATCATTTTAACTTAGCTTTTATGTTTTATATTTTTAGTTTTTATGTTATATTTTGTTTATTTTTAGCATTTTATTTGTGAGCTTTTGTCACTTTATTATGTATATGTTTATTTTGCTGTTTCAGATGCATTTATTTTATATTAAAGCAATAAGCCCCGCGAAGCAGTGGGTTACAGTGCATTTTAAAACCCCCTTAGCTGTTATAAAATGCACTGTAACCCACTGCTTCGCGGGGCTTATTGCTTTCATGAAACGGTTATTCCATATGCGTAGCAAGGTTTCATAAAAAAAAGAATGTAATGCGGTCAGCCGTTATATATCAGGGTATTTTATAACAGCTATCATACACGTATCAGAATCAAGGACCAGAACTGACCATTTTAAAAAAGTATTTTAGTATAGATTAGTAAGGTAAGTTTAGTTTAAAACTAGTTTATTTTTTATTTTTTAAAGTTCATTTTATTGCCACAACTTAAACATATTTAAATTTATTCATGAGGCAACATTTCTCATTTTAGTTTTTGTTAAGTTTTTAATGGTTTAAAAATATATATTTTTTGTGTTTAGTAATATAATATTTATGTTTTATTTTTAATAATCAGATAGTTTTAGTAAACTATAATAACCTTGGTAATAATGAGAGTACATTATGTTACGTTCTGTGACGTGAATCATCATACAAGATTTGTGTAATCCCGCACCTGTCACAAAAACGTGAAAAAGCCCCATTGTAATTTTGACAATGAAAAACTAAATTTTTGGTATTGTGGATAAACTCATCACATTTTACACTCAGGTAAATGTTGTTAGAATTCGCCACAGATGACCAATCGGTTGAGTAACTGTGTTTAATTTGCCTGCTTAATTAAATTGCCTGTTGTACTTGGCAAGTGTTATGTTTGGACTCTGGACAAGAAGCAGAACTTCAGAGAACTTAACTGGTATGGGGCATCCTTATATTACTTAAATAAATCTTGCTCAACACCCAGCCACTCTAATATGAAAGCGAACAGATGTACCTGTGCCCACACACACACAGGTAATGGAGCGATGATTACCTGTAGCTAACAGAAACATGGTGTGCATGAGTTTGGCCTCAGCAGCAGAGCTGAAGTGGCCATTTGTCCTCTAAGAAATTCTGCATTAGACTCAACTCACAGTCCTGAGGTGTCATTACTCCTATCATTCTGGGCACAGATGGTGCCAGTGCAGGATGGTTTAGCATCCACCTGTCTGATGGCCACACAAAGAGCCGCTTCCCCAGCCTCTCTCTCTCCCTCACGGTCACACGCAAACATACACAGATATCAGCCGACAAACCACACACACAGGCCTGCCTATGTTGCCACGAGATGTAAAAAGCTTGAAATCCCAATGAAAGACTTTTTGCGGCAGGTTAACCTATTATGAGCTTCCATTAGGCTCACCACAAGTCATTACTGTCAAACTCAATGAGATTCCTTGGAAGAAAATTAACCTTTCCGTGTCACAGTGTTTGTGATTTGAGCCAACAGCTTGCGCATAAAACAGATATACCCCAACAGTGTTTATTGTTGTTGGATAAATGTGTTGTGGCCTGATTTATATTTGACCTAATACAAGATAAATGACAAAGTCAGCAAAGAGTGATTTCAGGGCCAGCCATTTTGATCAAGATACTAAAGTGTGACAATACCTTAAACATACAGTAAATGCATCAGTCAGTCTCATAGAAAAGAAATATCCCAAATGGTCAGCTCTCTTTAATAGCTTAATTGTTTTTCTTAGACAGAACAATGAGAAATTAGTTAAAGCCATAAAGAGCCTCTTACTCCTGACAAGCCATTCCCATCTTTATGGAAATCCACTTTCCTCAATAATGACCAGGATCTAAGACCAGCGTCCTCAAGAACACCGCTGGGAGAAATCATTTACACCGACTGTAAGCGCGTGTGAATCTTATCCCGTCGGCCTCAGACAACGACCTTAGAAAGCAGGAAATAGTCAAATGGTCGATAAGACATTTAAAGCAGTTTAAAGAGGTTAAATATATGGACTCCTGGGGGATTTGTCTTGGCATTTTGTGGTTTCGGCAAGAATATATCATTGAGAGTATAGCAGCCAGCTGTCAGGAAGGGCAGGGAATATTTTTTGTGTCATATTGTCAGCTGGTTGTTGGGATGGATGTTTTAATGGGTCATCAGAACTGCAGAGAAAAAGCATTGCCAGACGTGTTCAGACAAATGAACGCTGGAACACGGGACGGATGACAGCGCCGAGACGGCAATCATGTTCTCCGCTCGCTTAAGCCTGCTCGTTTCTCCTTTGCTCACTCTTGCATAACGCTGAAGCGGAAAGAGTTGGAAAGAAGACCTGAAGTGCAATGAGAAACTTTTATCTTCACTAACTTCCTCGCTGACACTTACACTGTCCGGAAGTGAAATAGTCTTGCACGGCTTCTCTCTTCTGTGTAGGAAATGAAATGCTGCAATATTCACAATGACGGGTAGTTTTGGAATGCAAACTTTTAATATCAGAAATAAACAAAATAATACCGTTCATAACTATCGTATAAGTGATCAGAATTTGTAAGATTGTATTTGTTAACATTATCGAGTGCATTAGCTAACATGAAAAAACTATAAGTAAAATAGTTGTTCATGGTGTATTAACTAATGTTAACATTTACAACTTTTGATTTACATTTACATTACTGCATTTGGCAGACGCTTTTATCCAAAGCGACTTACATTGCATTATCCTATACATTTATACATAGGTATTTGCAATCCCCTGGAATTGAACCCACAACCTTGTTTTGTTAACGCAATGCTCTTACCACTGACCTACAGGAAAGCTACAGATTTAAGATGTATACAAAAAATTATGAAATGAACGTGAACTAAGAGTAAAAATGCTGTATTTATTATTGTTAATTCATGATAGAGATAATGTATTAAAGGAGTAGTTCACGTTCAAAATGAAAATCTGTCATCATTTATTCACCCTCTTGTCATTTCGAACCTGTGTGACTTTCTTCCTTCCAGAGAACATATACGAAGATATTTTGAAGAATATTGTTAACAACAAATTAAATAACTGTTCTGTTACCAACAGTTTTCAAAATATCTTCTTTTGTGTTCTGCAGAATAAAGAAAGTCATACAGGTTGAAATGAGGGTGAGTAAATGATGAGAGAACTTTCATTCTGAAGGTGAACTACTCCTTTAACTAATGTTAACAAATACAGCCTTATTTTAAAGTGCTACGCAATAACTTTATATGTAGATTAAACAAAAAATAGGTTCATTATTTTCAAATTTGGTGTTAAAAGCATTTCAACAATACAGGTTTATATAGAACGAGTTGGCAGATGTTTACGTCAACACATGTATAAATTAGCATCCGCACACATCCACTAGAACAGTTTGTGAGAATGTGTTGCCTCTTAAATTTGTTGGAAATGGGGCGAACAATCGTTCTCGCTCCATTCAGTATGGTGAGCCTTTCTCCCTGATGTCCTCGCACGAGTTCTGCTGTAATTGTGGGAAGTGGGAGCGGGCAGGCGGATAGCTGTCAGGGGAAGATAAAGAGGGTTTCCGCGGGTGTTGGGGAAAGGGGAGCATCTGATGAAGGGCCTCTCCGCAGCAACCCCACTGGCTGAATTACCTGGCCGCTTTATAATTGTGTGAGAGGAGCGTTTCCAACAGCCCTGTCATTACTCAACCGGCCCAGCCTGACCCAGCGAGGGAGCTGCCTGCCGCCTTCCCTGCTCTCCCTTCCTTTCTTTTCCTCCTCTTCCCTTCTGTCCACCTCTCCCCCTTTCCTTTGTCAGGGTTGATGCTGTGTGCTTAGAGGGGTACACCATTACCTATCATCAGCCCCCTGACTCCCCCCAGCTCTCACTTGGGGGCTTTCTATTGTTACGGTGACCTGCTAGTTGCTTTGTGCATTCTGAACTTTTCTTTTTTTATATCATCATTTTGTCACAATGGGGGCTGTTTTTGCCGCAGTGCACATTGTATAAGTGTCCAAAAAAAAGTCACACACTCTAATATTTCTTGGACCGCCTTTAGCTTTGATTGCGGCACATCGTTTCGATAAGCTTCTGCAATGTCCAGAATGTTTTATTGCCAAAAAAATTATGAGAGAGTCGGACCGCTGCGCAAAGTCTCTCCAGCACATCCCAAAGATTCTCAATGGGGTTAAGGTCGGGACTCTGTGGTGGCCAATCCATGTGTGAAAATGATATCTCATGCTCCCTGAACCACTCTTTCACAATTTGAGCCCGATGAATCCTGGCATTGTCATCTTGGAATATGCCTGTGCCATCGGGGAAGAAAAACTCATTAATGGAATAACCTGGTCATTCAGTATATTCAGGTAGTCAACTGACCTCATTCTTTGGGAACGTTGTTGAACCTAGACCTCCAATCCAATGGGAGGCTCTTACCTATTTGCTTAGTTAAATCCAGGTGGTGACTTTTTTTTTGGACGGGCATATATGTATGTATGCAGTATATATATATTGTTAATGTGTGTGTGAAGGATAGGAAGTGCGTTAATGACAATAAGGACTTCATTTAACACATAATTTCTTATTACCTAGCTATACGAATGATTGTCAACCCTCTCAGTTGGGACAATACCTTATATTTATACATTTGCCTACCATTTTACTTACACAATAATTCACAACCCTGCCATCGTCTGTCTGGGCTCCTCATAAAAGGCCCTGCTACATCCATCCAGGGTAAAAGGCTCTGCATTGGGATAAGATAATCAACATGCTTCAAGGGCAATTTGCGACGTGGAGAAAAGAAAGAATACATGGTAATTACATGGAAAAGCAGGCAGTCAGAGTCTGTGGAAGAGCCTATAATTTTCTCTTTAGAGGCTTTTTACAAGGGCCATTTGCTCTAATGCTGTTTTAAGTGATGACTGTGGAAGTTAATCTAATTAAAGAGCAGACGCTTCACATCTGTGTGTTTTTTAGTTTGATTGGCTTTATCAGCTCCTTGGATATAAAGATGTTCAGAAGTTCAATGTTTGTGTAATGGAAACTGCGTGTTTTGCGAATTTTAAGATGTGCATTAAATATTTACATTTAGAATCACTCATCATTGTTAAAAGTGGCCAAAAATAAACAACCAGTGAATAATTAATGAACAAATAAAATATCTGTATTTTATAATAGCATGTTAATAAACATCAGATTAAACAATGCTGTATACCCATAGATACACATATCACCAATGTTCTTTTTGTTTTTCATTTAAGGGTTGACGTGTCTTTCACAATGTTTAAAAGAAATATGGACGAATCATTTGTCAATTGTGTTTCCAAGCTATTTTCTCTACAGCACATTCCTGTACACCTTATTATTCTATCACTGAATTTAGATATATACATTTTTTGGAGACATGTCGCTACCTTAGATGCTGTCGAACAAACTGAAATAAGTGCACCTTCATTTTATGCCGAAGGTCAAATTTGTGTAACATGCCAGTGACATCCCTGTGTGTGTGTTTTTACAGAGGGAGGAACATGTGAGGTCATCGCTGCACACAGATGTTGCAACAAGAACCGCATCGAGGAACGCTCGCAGACGGTCAAGTGCTCATGTTTACCCGGGAAAGTGGCCGGCACTACACGGAACAAACCCTCTTGTGTAGACGGTAGGAATCCAGAGTCCACTTTCACACCCAAACATGAGGCAGAGGGATGACGCTTCAGATTTTTGAAATGCTAAAATTACAAAATCAGGGAAATGTTTTAAAAAGATTAAAACAGTTTAGTGTGATAATAAAGGCTCACTAGGAATGAATAAATCCAGCTGATGGCGTTGTTTATCTGCACGAGTTGTCTGCATTGTTGTGGCACTTTATGGATTTGGCACATTTAAGGATTTTGCAAATAGGGTAATGAGCAAAACAAGCCTAAAATCCCAATGAACCTAATTCTCTGTCTCCATGAGGCTGTTTCTAGATGCTACAGTAGGTTATGGGAGTGCAGCAACTCCATAAACCTTAATCCGGCCTTTTAAATGCCAAAAGTACACATGTCTGGATATATTATTTACACATCCGATAACACTCTTCTTAATGGTCAATCTGTAGTAAGCCTAATTTACACAGAAAGGAAGAATGTTTGCACTTGAGAAGACTGACAGTGACTAAATTTAAATGTTAATGACAACAGATTGTGCCCGGTTGAACTGAATGGTTACTTAATAAGACAGGTGTTTGCATTGAAATGGTGTGCACAAAAATGGGATCTTGTTGTTGTCATTTTATCAAGTCTTTGGTACTGTATGTGTAAATATTGCTTTAGCAGAAATTCTTTGTGAGTCACAGCAAAACTAAATAATCATTACAAACGTGGACAAGGATAATGGAGGATAACAGACCTTTAAAGAGTTCCTCAGGTGACATTTCGCTTCAGCTGTCACTTTGATCTGATTTTATTGGATTTATTCAAATGCGATGAAAATGCCAAAGGCAAATATGACCTCTCTGCTAAATCAAGATAATCCTCTGCGAACGTATAACTAAACAAATATTTAGAAGAAATACGTGTACAAACGTTGTGTGAGTCACGTTTAAAGTTCATTGGAATCTTTAAGCCTGAGGTGAAAAACTTTCATGGTGGAAGCAACATTCAAAAAGATAGAGACACACACATCTTCATAAGATTTCGTAGATTTGCATTGCACTTGAGTTCAAACCCCTATCCACAGAATACAGAATCATTTCCTCCTTCCCTGTTTTGTGATTTCACGCCTTTTGTCTTTTTTGTATACTGTGATTTCACCCGCCCAGGTCCAGAACATATTGCACTGAATGTCAAAATTTCAGAGGTGCAAGCGCCATCCGTCTCTTCGCAGCATACTGATGTGATCTGTGTGTACTAAAGAAACTTTCACACTTCATGCTTCTGTGTATGTGTCCTGAAGGGAGGGCCAAATCCCGCACATCTGCTAGTTTATCGATCAAGCCAGGCAGCTTATTATGTGGGCAGGTGAGATAAAGAATGAAGTTGACAGAAGATGGGCAGGGATGTGTGTGGGGTTGACTGTCTTGATGCGCAAGCCATCTCCATATGCTTTAACACTAGGAATAGTTCACTCAAGAATATAAATTCTTGAAAAATGTATTCCTCATGCCATCCCAGATGACTTCCTTTCTGTAAAGGTGCAGTGTATGAAATTTAGCGGCATCTAGTGGTGAGGTTGCGAATTACAACCAATAACCCACTCCACCCCTCCATTTCAAAGCACTACGGTGGCTGACACAGGACTATTACCGGACAGGGCCACCTCTTAGCTTGGTCGTTGCTCCAGCCGAAGTAACCTGAGGTAACTGCGGCGATGTGTCTGCTTATATAGCCATAAGCCCCGCCCCCTTTGGCGGGCTCCATCGCCATAGGTCCGTCCAGCTTCGCTGCCATTGGTTTAAAGTTTTACTTTCTCAAACCAACGGCCGTGCAGTTTCACTGCGTAATTGGAAAAGCTTCCGTCATCGGAGAAAAAGGAGTTTTCCCCCATAGCGTCCTGCTACGCAGTACTCGTTCCCGTATCTCAGGGAACCGAGGTTACATAAGTAACCGAGTACGTTTTGTCGTTTTGTCATCTTATAACAACATGCTGAAGCACCGAAAAGAACATAAATTCATTATTAATGTAATCCAAATGACTAATAATTAATATCTTGCTCTTCTTTAGCGATGTTGAAATGTAAACAAGCACTTGCAGATGTCAATAATTAATATCATGCACAAAACATACAAAACAACTAGTCACGAGTCAAGCAAGAACTTGTGTTGTTTGTGAGCTTAATGCCTGATTTATACTCTATTGTACTTTATTGCTTACAAATAGGCAAAATATCTCACAATTCAATAATTGAATATATCACTGTTTTTTGGACCAGAGTCAAAATGTGGCGGACATTATATCAGCTTAATTCTTTAATGTTTGCACCAAACCAATACAATATTTTTTGTACAATACATTAATGATTGTTCCTCACAGACCTATGCAACCGCAATAATGTTTCTAACAGCTTTGTTTTTCAATAAAACCATCAGCTTTATGTAAACACACACACAATACTATTATTCATCTGAGTGCTAAATGCAAACAGCTGCAGGTGTGGTGCATATGTGTGTATTGATTTATGAAGCTGGGCTGTTTCTTGTCCATTAACTTAAGACAAGTGATTATACAGTTGTGGAGAAAGTTCCTACTCCCTTCACGTGTGCTCTGGCCTGGATACACACTCATCTTCTGCTTGATAGTAATACTGTTGTCATGAGTAATGACTCTGTCAGGTGAGCCTGACTGAGACCTGAGGGAAAACCTGCGGGAACGGCCTCGAACACACTGCTGCTGTCACACACGAGCAAGCTTTTGCGCACACAGTCACACCCCGCACACGCATACAGCAGACACACACTTCTTAACACCACTTTTCTGTCTAGTACACACACACAATGTCACACAATTTGTGTCACCCTACTAATATCCGTCAGAACTTGCTGAAAGGGTTCACATCCTTCACACACGGTGAAGTGAAAGCGGCTAAATTTGGGCCCTTCTGTCGCTATACTTTTTAAATGGCATTTAGAAAGTTATTTGGGCATTCACAGAAAAAACATTCCCTATCTCTCCACCTGAAGGGTAAACAAACAAAATATATGACGTTCTCTGCGGCGAAGAGGCTTTAATATGCTTCAATTGTATAGGAATTTAAAGAGAAAGATAATTTTGTGTTTTGTATGCTCTGCCTGCTCAGATTAGGATTAGGATTAGAAGAACAAAATGCTGTAATACCTTTGGATTTTGTTAAAAAATCTTCTAGTCGTGGATTATGATGCAACATTACAGCCGTGTGAAAATAAGAAGATCCCCATCAAACATTATTTTTTAGGAAACGCAATTGGCCAAATTTAGTCATGTGAACGGTTGATTCCTTCAGCATCGTTTTATACAAACATTTTATTTACCAACAATATTCGTTCAATTTTATTATTAAAAATACAAATTTGCTATGAAAGTCCACTGGAGGCCCGTCTGAACATTCAAGAAAAATCAGCCACTCTTTTCACCTGAAGGGTAAACAAACAAAATGATGTATCCTCTTCCCTGAAAAAAACTGAAATATATGTGTAAATGATCCACTTCAAACAGGCGGTGCAAACACAGATTGGATAATTTTGTGTTGGATTGGAGAATTATTAGTTCGGGAGATACGAGGGTGGTTGGTTGTTTATTAGTGCGTGTTTACGAAGTGGCAGTTAGTGGAACTCCGCTGTCAGATTATCCCAGCATGGGAATTGATTATTAGCTTTGACAAGGAGAACTCTGTCCCAGTTATGTCAGACCCAACAAGATTCTTACTAAAGAACATCCATTTAAACATGTCAAATGTGGGGTTTAATTCACCACATACACATACGGGGCCCATCACATACAACGGGAGGAAATAACTCAGATTTAAACGCAATTTAGTGCAGAGTGGTCAATGTACAAATAACACACAAAGGTTCCATCATAATGTAATGCTGATATAAAAAGGTTTTCATGCTTTTTTGTCCTTTTTATACTGTCAAATTCTCTCTAACTCTCTCTGTTACATACACACTCAAATATACATAGACACGTCTTCTAGACGGTTTCAAAGCAAAAACATAAACAAACATTACAAACCCTAAGCTTTTGTTGCCCAAACTTAACTTCCGGAACACATCCGAAAAGAATAGAGTCCCTGTAGATTATTTCTGAAAACAATCAAAAGAAATAACAAGTAAATTACATTAGCTAGCAGGTTAAAAGTGTGTCTATAGCCAGTGTTATTTTGGGTTACCAGTAGAAGAATCGTTACTTGGCTAAACGTAAATGTTACACGACCCATTAAATAAAAATAATATTTATTTATATAAAATTAATGTGGAATGAGGCCTTTTGCTGGGGGGTGTTTAATACAAAGCATGACAGGTTCTCATTGAGCATTTGAGGCCTAGTGGAATGCACACTGCACACAAGATTATATGATTCTTACAGACATTTGATTGCATATCTTCAGTCTATAAATACGTCTGGAAGGGTGTCATACGGCACTATGTAAAACCATCAAGGGCATTGTCAAATACAAGCATTTTAATTACCGTTACGTGTAATTTCATAATTACACCTGCAACTCTCATGTTTCCTCATTTGCACATTCTGTCTGTTTGTTTATTTGCAATTAAACTTTGCCCCGGTTTAGATTACTTGCAGACTTGTTGCGTCAATTATTTGTCAACTTTATAACAATTGTGTTTTAAGCGCTTAATCGAAGGAAAAAACGGCATTGCTAGTGCTAGTCAACCCTTGATGTTCAGACGAGCCCACTCTCATGAATTGCGTATAAATAACACGCGCTCTGCAATATCGTGTAATACGTACGCCAAAGTTCGATTTTGCGTGCATACAATACGCCTATTTTTGCGTGCATATGATACGCCAATTTAGCGTGTGTGTCAATTTGTCTCATTAACCTGTCCCCTAACCCAAACCCTAAACCTAATGATAGCGTGCGTGCATATTATAACCTCTACCCTAAGCCAAACCCTAAACCTAATGATAGTGTGCGTGCATATTATAACCTCTACCCTAACCCAAACCCTAAACCTAATGATAGCATGCGTGCATATTATAACCTCTACCCAAACCCTAAAACTAATGATAGCGTGCATGCATATTATAACCTCTACCCAAACCCTAAAACTAATGATAGCGTGCGTGCATTATAATCTCCAAACCCTAAACCTAATGATAGCGTGCGTGCATATTATAACCTCTACCCAAACCCTAAAACTAATGATAGCGTGCATGCATATTATAACCTCTACCCAAACCCTAAACCTAATGATAGCGTGCATGCATATTATAACCTCTACCCTAACCCAAACCCTAAACCTAACAGTATTATTTTAATTATTTCAGTGTTTCCTATTCATGTACGTTTCAAAATGGCTGCTCTCCCCCCAGGTGCATGCAAACATTGGCGTATCATATGCACGCACAATCGAACTTTGGCGTACGTATTACACGATAATGCAACAGCGTGTTATTTATACGCAATTCATGAGACCGGGTTGTTCAGACCAAAAACATCAGTGGTGTCCTGCATGGACAGAACTGTCAGAGCGCATTTCTTCAGAGTTTCACCTGTGAGGCAGCTGCCCACAGAGAGGACGGGTCAGGATTAGGGCGACTCTGCACCATAAACGTCCTCTGCTTTGTCACTTCTGCACTTACTTGCTCTCCTAGTCTCTAATACCTGCTCATATACAGAGAATATTAAAGAAGAGAATATTTCAAAGACCATTTTCAGTTTTACTGAATTGACTAGCTTGATGATAATTTTTGTTTCATTCTGTGAACTGCTAAAAATAATTCTCCTACATTTCAAAGAAAAATATCGTTTCTGTTTGCAATTATTTGCAGAATATGAAAACTGGAGAAACAGGTCAAAATAACTAAAATAATCTCAAATGCTGCAAAGAGACCAAGTTCATTTCAAGTTATTTGTTCATGTATTCAGGAAAAGTTCAAAAATATTTTTTATCACAGTTTTCGTGTGTCTTGTCATGTCGTCAGTCTTTCACATTGCTGTTGGGTGACTTTATGTCACTCTTGAGATCTGATTTAGTTGAAATACAACAGACACCGAATGCTGATTGAATGAAAACTTGGAATGGTCTTTTAATTTTTACTGTCTTCATTAATATCATATTTTTGTTTATTATCTTTTACACACATTTCTAAAATTAACCTAGGCCTTGACGTAAACACATGATGTGACAAGCTATTTGTCCATCAATTCTAAGCACAAGTTCACACCGTAAAAGTTTGTGGGAAAAGTTTCAATGACTATAAATTACCTCAGTTTATTACATTTTTTAACCTGACTGTCTTGTACACCCCCACAGTACAAAAATAAACCTAGGAATGCAGCATATTGCGCCTGAGACAAGACAAAAATGCTTGAACCTAAATAGATTAGCAGCAGGCATCTGGATAATTGAAGTGTGTTTGGGTTTAACATAGGATAATTTATGTGTTGAGAATGTTCCAAACCTATAAATATTCAATGATTGTGTTATGTGTTTGCTTAAAGCTGCGGACGGTTTGTCATCACAATCAGACAGACAATGCTCTTGTCAAAACAGCCGACTGAGACCGAGTGTTCTGTTAGGAGCACACACACACACACACACAGTAGAGATGTTTTCAGCACAGGCTGAGGACTCTTAAGTCAGTAAGAGACATTCAGTAAGAGTGAAGAGCATGAGGGAGTCATGATTGAGAGACCTCACATCTCTCTTTGAATGTCTAATCTTCCTCTAGAGAAAAACACTGACTTGATGCCCTATCCTTTCTAAGCTCTTCCAGCTCTGACCCACAGAAAGAATCCTGATCCCAGTTCTCTGTTAATTACACTCTAGGTTCATTAGAGCTCCTCGGCTCGCCCTCTGACCTTATCCAGCTTTACCGCAGCCTGCAGTCGATCCTTCCACACCAAAAGCCAAAGACCTTATTTAATCAATCCGGTCATTAACGGACCGTTAGAAAGAAAGAGTTGCCGTTCGAGCAAAGAGCGAGATAAAAATGAGATAAGAAAGTGGAGTGGATTTAAACAGCGAGTTCATTCTTCATTTTGATGACGTGCGGGACAGCGGGGGGAGGGGCCGGAGGGGTTCACCATTATCTCCGGTGATGTATCGATCCAGACCCCGGCGCTGTGAATTAACACCTGCAAGGAAAGCATGAGAATTTAAAGTGTAATTGCTTAACGCTCTTAATCTCTGCTGGGAGAGATCGATTGAGCGACGTCGGGAGAAACGTGGTGTGCTTCAGAATCCAGAGTCCCTCGTGTTATATAAAATTCTAATCTTGATAGGCGCTTGAACAGTATTTGCAGGAACGTTTTCAGGTGCTGTAGCTGTAGTGGTCGTCAGGCAGCAATTTACCTTAACTGTTTTGGATTGGGTTTGTAAGCACTGACTCTAAGCATTAAACTTCTGCATTTAATTCAGCCAGAATCACATCATTTACATTTTGTTTTGTAGACATTTAAAGGCTTAGCACAGTTTTCAGGGAGTTGGAAATGCCCTTAACTAAAATTAAGTCCATTTTTTATTTAATGAATTATGGATATGATATGGATATAAACTTTGTTTGCAAACGAACACAAATATACATTTTTGAATATAAAAAAGTGTTATTATATAAAAAAAGTATACATTGTGTTATTACTGATATGTACAATTATTATTTAAGAGATAATTATATTAAATAATTTAAAAGGTTGTAATGATTTATACTTTATAAAAATACACCAAAATACACTATATAAATACACAGATCATTTGTTGGAAGTGCACTAAAAGATAAAGTTGCTTTTTACCTAAAGTAGCTTATATGAGCCACATTTTCTTACCTTTTATAATGTGAAAAAACATTTTTCACCACAAATTACCTTTTATGAAACAAAAGATTTTCCTCTATAGAGATTCCTCTATAGCATTTGTAAGTTTTTAAAAACTTTATTATTATTTATTATTATTATTATTATTTATTTTATAATTGTGTCATGCAACCAAAAGTTAGGTAAACATTTCATCACAAGCTATGTTTTATTTCATTAAACCTCCTTTTTACTGAAACCACAATCATGCCATATTAATATCTCATCCTCTTTTCAGGATGTTCCCAAGCACAGGTACCTGACGGACCATCTGTCATCCCCGTTTTTATGTGATGACCCTGTGTATGTGGTTGTGAGGGTCACCTCTGTATCATCCTTAGTGACAGACAACATAGCGAAATGTTAATGACGGACAACCTGATTTATCTAAAGGCAGGGGATGGCCAAAATTGTGTGACACCTGACAGTTCTGCCAACCCGCGTGCTGTTCAGGGTCATAGACCTACAAGCTTACCACACCTGCTCCCAGTCACACTGATGCTGATCTAACCCTTATCCACACTCCAACTGCAAGCTAGATAAACTGATCTCAAATCAGGAAAAGTCAACCTCCATCTTAAACTTTGTGAATGGCAGTGTGTCCGTAAGAAGACCAATGAGCAGTGAAGTAAGGTCATGTGCTCCTGGGGTCCTGCGGTTCTCCAATAATACACTTTTATTGCACTTTCCTGGGAGGAGGCAAAACCATGCTGAGGCTAGGATGGCAAAAAAGTTGCTGAAGCTGTGACTTTGTGATGGCTGGGAAGATCCAGAAGAGGTCCGATGCCTAGGGACCTGAAAAGGATCAAGACCCAGTGGGAAAGGCCTGTCTTCAGGCTGGGAAAGTCACCTGAACGGGGTCTGGCGTGAATCCAGGCAGATAAAAGTCTCGGAGCATAAGCGCCGACCCCGTGTCCTTTCTCGTGAGCTCTCTCCCGCTTGCCAAGTTTGAGATGGAAAGAGAGAGCAGCCCATCTGTCAGACGGGTCAAACGCTGCTGAGGCACGCGTCTCACCATTTGTCTCACTTTGCTGTATCCACGTTCAGAGACTGCCAATAAATGCTGAAAGTGAGAGGAGGAAAACTAAATAAGTGTGTTTAATTCAGTCAGTGTTAAAAATGTGGTTTGCATTGAAAAATATCAAAGAAGTCATTTTAAAAACATGGAGCTTGAACGGTACAAATTGATTCACATAAAGAAATTTGGGTTTATTGTAAAATCATTTGAATTAGTAAAAGCAATTTTTTATCATTGATGTGTTTTCATCGTACTGATACATCATTGATAGCTCCTTTGTCAGTTATTATTTTTATTCAAAAAACTTGAATTGTGTTACTGTATATGCAAGTCTAACTCCATTGCTCCATTGCAAGTAAATATGATGCACTTTAAGTGTTGAATTCAAGACTCACATTTCATAGTCCCCATTACAGTTTTAATCTAGGCTTCTGTTTCCATCATCCCTCTGTACGATGGAATTTTTTTATGGCTTTTTTGCTTTTTACAGGTATTACCTCACTTTTTTCGGTTTCGAATTGCTTCAACATTTGGAGGATATGAATATAAATCTTTCTCAGAATTGTAATGAAAAAGTCTTGTGGGTTCCGCTTACTCTCTGTGCTCGGGAACATTTCATCCGAGAACCTGTGCACTTCTGTAATATCAGCCCCCCAGAGAAATCACACTTTTTTAGAGCAAGTTATTTTGCATTTCTGATCTGTTTTTCACAATGTTGCCATTTCAGAAGATTGACCATTGAGGCGGCCAGTTGCATTTGTGCTTCAATGTCAACAGATGTAACTTCCAGGCCTTTAGCAAAAGCTCACTGTGGGCGTTGCTCTCCAACTCCTAAGCCACACACCATGTTTCTTAAATGTAGAAATAGTGCGGAAACATCCCCACCAGCTCCCGCCGACCGCTAATTGCTTTGTGATTAAGAAGGTGCACAGTAAAACTGAGCTGTACAGAAGTGGCAGATAAAGGAAAAAAAGAGCTTGAGATAATCATTCTCCATCCAGTCCAGGCTAAAGGGACTTTAGTGTTTAATGAACCTTGGGCTAGTGTGTGCACTGCACATGAGACTGAGGAATTATGGGACGACTAACACTGCCGTGTCGAGGTCTCTTCGGTGGCATTTAGGCCAGTGTCTCTGTAGTGTAGCTATGTTTGAGAAGTGTGTGTGTGATTGGTGGTTGTGTGCAACAAAGAGAGAAAGTTAAACTATAAAAGAAAATGTTCAAAGAGTAAAAGTCTTAGTGAAAATCTGCTGTTCAAATCGAGATGATGTAAAGCAGTGAGCTGAGACTGTAAGTTTGAGGGGGATTTAGAGGAAAGTGGTGAGCTAGGATTTCTTTTTATTATTGATTAATTTTTACCTTTTCACCTTGGTGGCAGAGCACACAAAGATAAATATAGATTTGAACTTGTAACCTAAACTGAAAAACCTCACACTCTTCAATTATGAAGCACACAACTTCACTCGTCTTTTTTCTCACACTTTTCCATATTTTTGCGGCCCTTGAAAAATCCCACCCCTTTGCCCCCGCACTTAGAAATTTTTAGAGCACAGGTTGCGTCAGGGGAAAACACACACTGACTTGAGGCATCCCCCATTTCTGACTCCATGTTTCCTCCTCTGTTCCACCTCCCTCTGCACGCAATACACGCTGACATTCACATACACACTCATACCATATGCTGAGTAGAGGTGGGCATTGCTTGTTTGTCTTAGAGAAATAAATGTTACCTCACACATGAATATTGACATAAGCTACTTTATTAATATACGTTTCTGTCGTGTCTCGTGCTTGTTATTCCAAATTAATTGCATACTCTCCCTTTGAAAATATTTTGTTTTTATTCTGACAACACTACAATTTTGTCCAACTGCATTTGAGTCTGGCTTTATCCATTTTTCAATCTAGTCAATACCTACGCAAAAAAACAAAGCCCTGTTAAATATCTGGTTTTTGGATGTCACATTTGGCTTGTATTCATGTTCAGAAAATATTTTTTTATTTTGTGTAATACAACAGTCAAATGTGGTGCCTCTAACTAGAGGACCTATTCCTATTCTATAAACTAGAAAATTCTCATAAGAAGGTGACAAATTATTTTTTGTCAAAGTAATAAAGATGAATTAAATTGGTTATTTACACCACACAAATTATTTACATTATTTTCCTATGTATTTGAAACACTTTTTCGTTTGTGTGTTTGTGTTGTGTGCAGCTTCTATCGTGATTGGGAAGTGGTGGTGTGAGATGGAGCCGTGTTTGGAGGGGGAGGAGTGTAAGACTCTACCTGATAACTCCGGCTGGATGTGTTCTTCTGGGAACAAGATCAAGACCACGAGGGTGAGGACTCACAACACAGTAAACAACACGTTTTGCTTGATTGGTTAAAACAACACATGCGGTTACATGTGTATGGAACATTTTCATGTGAATTCGTCTAAATTCCCAGGTGAATTTCTGTAAAGTGAGTTCAAACTTAAATCAAAATGGTAATTAAATGTAAATTCAACCTTTCAGACATCTGTGAAGGTTTTCAAGAAGCTTCACTGGTTATATGAGCTACACGTATACTGTCTCAGAGACGAGAGAGAAATTGTGTGAAAATGGATCTCACTAACCTGTTTATTCCTTACAAATGGAAGCTCGTGCTCAGAGGACACATCTTCATTTATCCTAATGCTGAGTTATAAAGAGGAGCGCTAGCGAAACAGGAAAATAACAAACACGTCAAGACAAAAATAAACTAACAATTTCGAAGTATTTTAAAAGTACATGTGTAAGTCAACAAATCAGGGGTTGTGTGACAGCCGGGCTGTGATGATGGGGCGCACACAATCTCTAGAATTGGCTACTGAAGCCTGATTTTTTAGTGATGGCTTTTTGTGACAGTAAAAACAAGTAGAGATTTGTAAGGGAGAGGAGACAGCACTGGAGGGGTTAGGTCCCTTCTTGGCATCTTCACGCCTCCCTCCCGTGTTTAAACTATCTCAAGCCCCGCTTAAGGGAATCCGATGGTGCCTGGATGAATTTCGAGATTTCCAAGGTAAGATCATGCATACAAATCTAATGAAGCACAGAAGCATCTCTGGCATTATAAGTGCAAAAGCATAAATAGAGTTCATAAAACCCTGTGCCGATAATGTCACGCTAAACTCTCACTGAAATTAATCAAAAGAAACAACTGTAAAAAATAACCTTATTTACTTTTTAAAGAAGGTATCGAAAAAACATAAATTATGCCCCTTCTCCACCAACAGAGTGCTGGTGACCAGTTTAGAAGCACACCATGAATTTCCGTAACAGAAATAGTGATTTTGGAAAGGAAAAAAAATGGAAATTGGAACTTTGTAATCATTTATTCACCTTCATGTCATTTGAAATATGTATATGACTTTCCTCTGCAGAACACAAAAGAAGATATAAAAAAAATGTTGGTGGTTTTGTCTCCACAATGGAAGTCAATGGGGTCCAAATATCTTCTTTTGGGTTCCGCAGAAGAAAGTCATACATATTTGGAACGACAAGAGGATGAATAAATGATGACAGATTATTCATTGTTTGTTAAACTATCCCTTTTAACAAGTCTGAAACGCCAGAGGTCAGGGGTAGAAACAATGTCTACACAACTTTTCAAAAAACAACAGCAACTCAATATGACAAGAACAAATTGAATGTGCAACTGTCGGTTCCTGTTAAAGCAGGTTGTGACTGCATGAAGACAGCGAATCCAATTACTTTTGATGTTAACATTAAAACCAAGATAAAATACAAATCTAAAATAAACACAGACATTACTGCAATGGCAAGTTTGTGGACAGGTTATGTTGTAACATATTCAGTTAAGTCATCGTTCGGTTCTCAAATCTTCAGAAACATGGGTCAGATTTGAAAGCAGATGGGACAACACCCATCTCTAAAATTCCCAGCATCATTTTGGTGGATAAGGAGTATTAAAATACAAGTAAACACAATGAAAAACTTCATTCTGATGACACATTTCTTTTTTCATATCTTCCTTCTCAGAACACGCAGCCATACTCAACATTTTAGCTCCGAGGGCCACAGAGCTCAACAGAAGCTCAGCGGCGTCCGTCTACTCATCAAGGTTTGCCTTCCCTTTTCTTTAAACATCTTGAGCCATATGATTAGGCTTGCACATTTTAATCACTGCTCATCAACATCATTACACTCCAAAACATAATTATTGCTGAGTCTGTGTTTGCGAGTGTGTTTATACGCTGTGCATGATTAAAAAGCCACAAATATATTCCTCCTCCAGTGTCTATTCTCCTGTCAACGTAATTTATAAACACACGCACACACAAACAAAATGAAAAATGTGAACTAAGCAGTCGGCGGGGTAATTACCGAATACAGACCGGTGCAGTTATGAAGTAACAGATGCACCAGCGAACCGTCTTTGGCGTGTGCAGTCCTGCTCTCCAAAACATACTGTGCCATTGTACTAATGCAGCATAATTGCCGGCACGCAGATACACAGCCACACACACGAGGGACGAGCTCAAATTAATGACCGTACACACACGCACACCCAGAAAGACTCAGCCGTGACCATGTAGTCTGTAATAAGTGCGTAACGCTGGAATTGATGTTTTTCTCCTTATCGCCTTACATTGTTTTGTAAGCTCCTGAGCATGGAAAGGATTTGATTACAGTGTTTGTGGGTTCCCCGACATGATCCTCTTTTATTTGAGTTGTGCAGAGCTCGTCTGTGCATGTGTGTGTGTGTTAGATCAGCATAGCTGTGTGTTTTGTGTGTTGTGTAACCCGCATATACAGTAGTCTGGGTTGATGTATGGCTGATCCGCCCCACTGGAGAATAAGTAGATACACCCACACTGGCTTTCTATTAAGACCTTTGACCATCTCACTGGTTTCTAATCTGTCACCCTCCATCGCCCAACCCCACACCCCCTCCCCGATGCTTTCCAGGCAGTCCGTCCCATTGAGGGACTATGAGCAAATTAAACGAAATGCTAAATCCTAGCAGTATTTTAAATTCTTAACAAAGCACTACACACAAACGCCGCTGCGGGCTCCATTCTTTTTCTTTTTCTTTTTCTCAAATTGGCATGTAAGAGAAAGCCAAAGCGTGTGCCTGACACCCTTGTTTCTTCTCTTTTTTCCTTTATGTTTTACAGAGAGGGACCCCTCCTTGCCTGTACAGTAGCTCCAGACAAGGCAGGCCTCTTTTGAGGAAGGCACACAATGCAAGAGGCTGAGAGAGACCCTCACACTCGCCCTGCATAGACCTTCTTTTACCGGTTCCTAATGGCTTTAGCATTCGGTTCCTTTATAAACAACTAAAATCAATGCTTTAAAAAGAAGACAAGGCATACAGCTTTCCCCAATTCATATACCTCCATCCTTATGTCTCGTGTGAGAGGAGACATGGACTGCCGTGGCGATGGGTCTTATTTGCGCAACAGTGTGCACCTAAATAGGCAACATGCACTTATTAGTGAATAAAAGCCCTTAAAGGGATAGTTCACCCAAAAATGAAAAGTCTGTCATTATTTACTCAGCCTCTTGTCATTTAAAATCTGTATGAATTTCTTTCTTCTGCAAAACTATAATTTTATAAAAATATATTTTGAAGAATGTTGGTAACCAAACAAGTGCGGTACCCATTCACTTCTGTTGTATGAACACAAAACCAATGCAAATCAATGGGTACCACCGTTGTTTAGTTACCAACATATGTATTTGCAGAAGAAATTAAGTCATACAGGTTTGAAATGAAAGGGGGTGAGTAAATAATGACAACATTTTCATTTTGGGGTGAACTGTTTGAACTGTTCCTTTAAGAGCATTTAAATAATATGGTCAAAAATGTTGTAACGTAATGTTAGAAACCTGGGAATTTTAACCTAAAACATTTGTTTTGTTTTTATTTTATGTCATAAATCGTGCAATCTTTAGTATGAAATAAACTCCTATTGGAAACATGGCGTTCAGTTTTCAACATGTTCTGGTCATATTTTCCCATTTCCTTCCCGATTTTGTGGGCAGTTATGTCTTTAAAACACATGTTCCAAACAGAAGGCGTTTTGCCAGATACCTGTGCTTTGTGAAAAACAAAACCCCATCTGGGTGGCTTTTCAGAGCAGAAGTAATATGCCAAGTGATGAAGCCGAAGATTATATGCGGTAAAATTGCATGATTATCAAGTCAGTTCCCAAGGGTCCTGTTGAACCCGGTGCCTTGCTGTATCTGTATCTCTTTGCCGCTGTCAATGTCACATTAAATTAATTCTAACACATTCATGCTGTCTGGAGTCTTGCTGTATGTTATCCTCATTTAAAAGTCTCATTCGACGACAGGACAAATCTACACCAGATTACAGTTTTTAATGCATGGGGCAATTGTGATGCAAAACGGATTTAAATGTCATTTGTGAATTAGAATGCAAATAAGGCACGTGACGACAATATCTTATGTGATGTGGATCCGGACCGATGGCTGATGCGGTAGAGACAGCAGAGGTCACCTGAGCTGAGATGCAGAGAAATATGACAACATTTGCAAAGCACCTCAATGCATTGCAACAAACCGCATAGGGAGAGACAGAGCCGTGCATGCTAGCAGACAGCCGAAGACAAATTGCATCAGGGTCACTATGGTACTTTTTTGTAAAATATGCTCAGGCTGGGAAACACGAAATCGCATGCAAGGCTTGTGGAACAATGAGGAATGTTCAGCATAGCGCAAAAAAAAGGTTTAGCACAAAATGGATTTCTGGGACAGAGCTGTCAGACAAAGTTTACATGCTGTCAGTGGACGTAAGGATTTGAGTCCGGCAAAACGGATTATTTAAAACAAAGAGATTACTGCCTTCTTTGTCAAAGATGCATCCGTCTTCCCTTGTCCCACGTTAATTTAGCTGGAACGCCATGGAAGTTCAGTTCATTATTGAGGTTAGTCACGCAGCGTTCGCTGTGATGTCATTGGCTAGCTGAGTGATGCCCAATTTCTTCACGGGAGCCATCCGAGCTGCATTGACTGCCGTGAACTGCTTCCTCTCCAGGGAATCCAATATGATGGACAGCTCCTCTGCCTCTACCAGGCCGTGCCTATAATGATGAGAACACGTGGGGCGTAACATTGCCGCATGATAGCTGTCTGTCTGTTGGGTAACGAGGGGCCTCAAGGGGTGCTTCTAATTTTTGTCCCCAGTCTCTCTCTCTCAATCTGTAGCTTACACCTGGAACACTTAGTTTGGGAAATGTCAGCGTATGCTTTATGTGCTGAGGGCGAAGCCACAGGCTTGAGTTTTTAATTAGCTTCATTGTACTGATGACATCACGACTTGCCGATACGGAACC
The DNA here is from genome assembly GCA_006030095.1 of Triplophysa siluroides. Taxonomy (NCBI): domain Eukaryota; kingdom Metazoa; phylum Chordata; class Actinopteri; order Cypriniformes; family Nemacheilidae; genus Triplophysa; species Triplophysa siluroides. The sequence goes on along the minus strand of VCII01000314.1, from coordinate 7,372,167 downwards.
CACAACAAGCGCTCGTGTTTATGTGCATGAGAGAGAGACTTAGACTGAGAAGATCATATTAAGGATTCGTTTTATGAGGATTGGTGGATGTTTGCTTTCTGAGAAGCAGGTCTGCACTGACGTTAGTTGTTTAATTGTTAGTGACTGGGTGTGTTATCATGCATTTCCTCCAGTGTGAGCAAAGTCTGAGTAAAAATGCTGCACGGAGAGCGAGACCCACTCACCAGACACACTAAATAGGGGTCCGTGAACTCACCGAGAGAGAAAACGAGAGAAACAGAGGAAGAAGCTTATTTCCCTCTTGGCATTGCTGCCGAGTTCTTTTCATTGCAAAGTAAACAGGGATGATGCTGAGATGTGATTGGCTATCGCCATGATGTGCAAGTGGCCACAGCGATGGATACGCATTCACACACGCAACTCATTTTACTGCATGGCGACAGTCAGATATCAATCTGGCATCCTACAGATGTGTACACGGTGTCATCCATACACAAACAATGACTTCACAATTCACATGAGGATTTGAAAATGTAAAATTCATCGTCCCCTTTGGGAATCATCCAAGCATTTGACCTTTGTTCTAAGCATGCATTTGTGTGTTTTCCCCTCCCTTTTTCTCTGTTTTTAGATTCATCCCCGGACCTAACAAAGAGCTCCTTCACAGGCAGTGAATTTGGATTCTCTGTCAGAATGGAAGAAACCATTACATTAAAGGGGTATTTGACTGGATTACCTGTGACTAAACAATAACGGAGAACATTTTATGGAGATAAAGATAGGATTTGCATATCCGGTGCCAAGGAATATTAATAAAAGTCATATAAATAAAGCAGTGTTTTTCCATTTTCTTGGACACCGACGGCTTTGCCCAGTTGTCTCAGTCGTTTTCTTTTCTCTCGACCGACGTCCTCTGGTATTGAAATCAAACAGCTTATTGGGGACGTTTACTGGATCTCAACTTATATTTGAAGACTTTGCCAAACCTTAGGTAAACTGGACAATCCCAACATAAGCTGTGAATGACTGTTTGGAGGATCGCGGATGATAAGCGGCGGTCTGAGAAAATGAGGTGGAAATCAATAGGAGATGTCTTTATTCCTTCATCGTTTTGTCTTCGCTGTCTACGCTGGCTTTGGTAATAGACTGGAAGCTTGCGAAATCCCCGCTATTTCATTTCTGAGTTGACTGCTCACCACTGAGTCCACACACTGTTCAATTGGAATCCTCCCTCATCCCGGGTCAAAGGTCACCTCACTGTCTACACCAACAAGATATCTCTTTATTTGTCGGCATGCTCTGTGTATTTCGTGGGAGCTTTGTTTTGAAAGTACCTGTATATATTTCTGTATATATACATATAGATGCATATTAAAAGATGTCATATGAAGACCTAACATGCCCTTAAAACCTGTTGAATGGGTTTGAGACAATGTAATTCCTGACTGTATTCATGGTTCTGGTTCCTTAAACAAGAAGTACATTTAATCCCCTGTCTGTGAAAAATACATATTCTTTTGTCATAATGGAAATTCTGCATTTTTTCTTTAGAATGAGAGTTTAAGAATGATAGAAAAAACTGATGTTTTATGGACATTGGCTAAACAAAGAAAAGCCCACAGATGCTTATTGGAATACATTTCCATTCGTACATGTAGGCAAAACTACCTTAATTCATGATCCGCTCTGTTCCATGCTGTTATGAGAATAGGCATCATCTTGCTTGTGTAGATGTCATGAATACAACACAATAGAAGACATTCAAGTTGTAAAAGATATACATGATAAAACATTGGATCTGTGTCATTGGACCGAGACGTGATTCAGTTCAGATAAAAGAAGCCCTTTCTCACTTAATTCTCGAGATTTTAGTTTATCAAAGCTTGGTGGAGCCGAGTGAAATGTTTGAGTAAAATAACATCTTGATAATGCTTGGCAACGTGTACGTTTCAATGATCTACCGTTCCTCCACATTAATTCAGAGGGAAATGAGCGTTTGTTAAGCACTGTAATTGTCATTAAAAGTGTTTCTGCTTTGCTGTGTAATGTGTTATTCAAGGTGAAAGAGACTATGGGGAAGTGATGGGCTTCATTTCTCTTTACTGGAATCAGTCTAGACTTACAACTACAGTAGCCCTGGTCCCTGATAGATAAACGTGCAGCCTTATCAGAAGCAAATCAATATTAAAAGGTTTTCTATACACCCTGTCTACCTTTGATTTATCTGCCAGCAATGCTGTTCCCTGTTGATTTGAATGTTTTGACTTTAAGTTGTTGACATTTTTGTCATCCATGCAGGTTGTTCTGTGTGTTTCATATTCTTTTTAAGTGGGGAAACTGAAAGGCAGGACATATTCTCAGGTAAGGTTAGCTTTCAAAGGGCCTTTTGATACACGTCAGAGACCCTCTCACTCTTTGCTTTGCAAATAGAGCCGCTGAAAAATTGAAGAGACCATTTCGCAATAATTTTCCGTTTTTTCAGAATTTACTATTTATAGGTATGTTTTTTGGTGAAATTATCATTTTTTCCTAGTGAACTACGAACCACTGAACTATTTCTTCCCCATACTGGAGAAAAAGTTTAAAATAACAGAAAATGTGCTCTGTAGTTTTTTAGACCTCAAATACAGCAAATAAAACAAGTTCATATTCACTTTTAAGCAATACAATAGTAAAATTGTACATGTGTTTAGCAAAAGTTATTTTTTATGTGAAAACATCGATTTCTATCACAGTTTCTATGTGTCTTGTCATGCTGTCAGTCTTTTACATTGCTGTTGGATGACTTAATGTCACTCTTGAGGTTTGATTGACACTGGACTGGAATGGCCACAATACATCTAGAAATGCTGATTAAAAATGGTCTCTTTGTTCCCTTTCGATACTTCACTCGTACTGCGTAGCAGGACGCTATGGGGAAAACTCCTTTTTCTCCGATGACTGAAGCTTTTCAATAACGCAGTGAATACTGCACGGCCATTGGTGCGTGCAAAGTAAAACTTTATGCCAATGAAGCTGCACGGACCTATGGCGATGGAGCCCGCCAGAAGGGGCGGGGCTTATGGCTATATAAGCAGCCACATCGCCGTAGTGTCTTCAGATTTCTTCTCCTTCAGCGGCGACTCGATCTTCGCTACTCGAGACTGAATGCTTCGCCGTCGAAAAGCCTTCGCAGCGCATTGGACTCCTGCTCAGCGGCCTCGCTATTCTCCAGCGCAGGAAAGCAGTGCCGTCTATTCCCTGCCGCCATCCGGCGACTCTAGAAGAGCAATTTCCTAGAGCAAATTTCCTGCGGCGTTGTTTCAAATGCCGCGCCGTCCCTGTCACTCGTGTGGGGTTCGCCTCCACGCTGCTGACGGTCACGGCGAGTGCGTCTCATGCTTGGGAGTTTCCCACGCTCAAGACGCACTCAGAGAGACGAAATGCCCTCATTGCGAGAGTATGAGTCTCTCTTCTCTGCGCTCGCGGATAGCTTTCTTTTCAGAGAGCGATTCCGCTCCTCGATCCCTCCCGCTTCAATCCCCAGCGGAGACGAAGCAGCGGGGTAGAGGTACTAAGCGCTCGGGGAGTAGCGAGCTCACGTCCCTTCGGCGTGCATCGCTCTCTCCACAGAGAGATATTGCGCCGGTTTGCTTCTCCCAGCCTGACCAGCGTCCGCCGGTGACATGGTCTCGTTTGGCGGAAGCGAATTCGAGGATGACGACGCTATGTCGTTAGCGGCTTCAGACGGGGAGGAGCTCTCGGGCTCGTCTTTCGACCCCGCCCCTCTGCCGTCTGTAGAGCACAGCGAACCCGCGCTGTGTGTGGACTCCGAGTTTTTTCGGGTCCTCACTAAAGCTGTGGAAGAGCTGGGCTTGGAGTGGTCCTCTCCGGAGGAGCCCACTCGCAGCCGCCTGGATGAATGGTTCCTGCCGGGGTGCCGCTCAGCCCCTCGTCAGCGGACTTTGCCATTTTTTCCGGAAGTTCACGTCGAACTCACCAGGTCATGGCGCGCCTACGACCCTCATCCTCCTCCGCTCTCACCTCGGTTGACGGCGCAGAGGAGCACTTAAGATTTACATTGAGCGTTCCGCCCCCTTAAGGAAGTCGGAACAGCTCTTTGTCTGCTTCGGTGACAGCACCTTAGGGTCTCCCGTCTCGAAGCATAGACCATCTAAATGGATAGTTGAGGCTATCTCGCTAGCATATTCTTCCTTGGGCCTTCAATGCCCTACAGGAGTCAGAGCCCATTTCACAAGAGGTGTCGCCTCTTCCTGGGCATGGTCTAGCGGAGTCTCCATAGCGGATGTTTGTGCGGCGGCCTGCTGGGCTTCGCCTTCCACATTTACCAGATTCTACAGTCTGGACCTTCCGGCCTTACACGCCCGGGTCTTTTCTGCCTAAGACTAGAACGCTCGGCCGTGGTTGCCCTCAACCACACCGGCACCTAGCATTCCCTTGGAACGATTAACCGGATTAGGCCACCTATTAGCTTGGTTTTTCCGTCTTTCGCAGGTTTCCCTGCCTCATACCTATCCTCGAGCCACGGCTCTGGGATTTATATTGTTTTTCGTTCCACTTGTAGCACGGCGGGATTGTATTGGTTCCCCATAGCGTCCTGCTACGCAGTACAAGTGAAGTATCGAAAGGGAACGTACTCGGTTACTTACGTAACCTCGGTTCCCTGAGATACGGGAACGAGTACTGCGTTCCTTGCCGTGCTTACAAGCTGCATATGGTCGTCGCTTCAGTCGAATTAACCTGAAGACACTACGGCGATGTGGCTGCTTATATAGCCATAAGCCCCGCCCCTTTTGGGGGGCTCCATCGCCATAGGTCCGTGCAGCTTCGCTTCCATTGGCGCCAAGTTTTACTTTGCACGCACCAATGGCCCTGCAGTATTCACTGCGTTATTGAAAAGCTTCAGTCATCGGAGAAAAAGGAGTTTTCCCCATAGCGTCCTGCTACGCAGTACTCATTCCCATATCTCAGGGAACCGAGGTTACGTAAGTAACCGAGTACGTTTTTCCTGCAGCTGTAAAATAGTGTTACAATACAGCAGTTGAGAAATTACAGTATAATATCAATTGAGCAAAGACTGCGAGAACTATACTTAAAACAAATATGTAAAAAGATAATGTATTTTCCACTGCACCTTACATTACAGTAGATAAATGCTCAACAGCTCAATGATATACCACTATATATATTTACGGTGTGGTCACTTGAAAATAAACATTAAAATGTAACAAATAGTTGTGACTGTCTGTGAAATCCAAGTGAGATTAAAAGCATCAAAGTTTATTTTCAGTCAATAAATTTCACTATGATTACAATTTTTGACTTGGTCTTCTTCAGTCAGTATTAAAGATGTCATGGTTATATTTTACAGAATGTTCTTTACATTATGCATAATGATTTTTTGTAGAAAAAAAAGGACTTTCGCTGGAATTTCACAGGCAGAGACACAATTACAAACGCTTCAAGCTTTGTAATCTTACTGTTTTGTCTATCTAATATATTTTTTGAGTTTCCACATTGTACATTTTTTTTATTCTTTACTAATACACCATATATATACACCAGCCTGCCAATAAGATTCACATGTTTTGACCACTAAGAGTTACTTTGTTTGTCATAATAGGTTAATATAACCTCTAATGAAGAAAAAAGGTAGAAAGGAACTTATATTCACTACAATGACAGCATTGCCTACAGGGCAATGTATGCATTCTGTATATACAGACATCCATAACTGAATATTTGAATTATACAATTCCCTGTGGCTCTCTGCATTTATCAACACTGCCCATTTGGTTAACTTATTCAATTAGTTCCAAGCCAAGACAATTCCCAACTGACTCTCATAATGAATCTTCCGGTCTGCCATACATCTTCAGGTTTCTTTTCTCTCCTCAAAAAGTACCAGATTGTTAATCATCCAATATGGAAAAATCTGTTTCATTATGTTTCAAGTCATTTTTTATCAGCGAAGTCACAGAGGGTCCAAGATTGACAGCTACATCGATCTCCCAGCAGTTTTCCTAGAATGCTAGGCGGGGAACAGCAAACAAAAAGCTGTGTTTTTCTGCTCTTCAATGAGGCGTTCCCTCATTTTGCTGTTGTTTATCCATCTAAAAGGATACAGAGCTGCTCAGAGTCTCGGTGTGCGTTCGGCGCGTTGGAGGAATCGGAGCTCCAGCGGCAGACCTTTAACAACATGCTGTGGCTGAGACAGAACGGTGAGATTATTCTGAAAAAATTATGTAAATTAGGGGATTTTGTTCACTGTGTATTCAGGGTTTTAATGTGGATGGGCCTTAAAAGGTGCTTTGGGGTGGATGCTTAAGGAAGAGCTTTAAATTCTCTTTCATGCATCTGTTTCTTGAATAAGAATGATGGTGTCTCGCTGTGGAGAGAGTCCTGATACGTTTTAGAGGGAGAGCTGCCTTTGCATAGATAACCAGATGCATTTACCACCCCTGACATCTGTGTTGCTTAGGTCGAGTTTTATGATGCATGCAGAACAGAATTTTGCTTTTGGGTTACCCCAAATTTTGTATAAGCGGCCTCTCTGTGAGCAGGGGCGGTTCTGGGGGGGGGCAAAAAATACTCACAGCACCTTTAATGCACAAAAATGTTTTCATTCTAAAGCACTCACAGACAGTGGCGTTTCTAAAACAAGTTCAGCTCAAAATTGCTCTGTTTTGGTGAAATATCATTCCAGATTTAGGGGGGCCAGGTGGGGCAGTGCCCCCGTGTCAGCACACTTGGCCACCCCCCTGGCTCCCCTAAATCTGGAATGATATTTCACCAAAACAGAGCAATTTTGAGCTGAACTTGTTTTAGAAACGCCACTGTCTGTGAGTGCTTTAGAATGAAAACATTTTTGTGCATTAAAGGTGCTGTGAGTATTTTTTTCTGAGAATCTATTGACAGAAATGCAATATAATATACATAACTGTGTGTTCAGAGGTGTAAAAAGATCTTACATAATGAAGTGTTATGCCCTTCCTTGAACTGCCACCTTACCGTGGTGGAGGGGTTTGAGTACCTGAAAGACCCTAGGAACTATGTTGTCTGGGGCTATATGCCCCTGGTAGGGTCTCCCAAGGCAAACAGGTCCTAGGCGACGGTCAGACTAAGAGCGGTTCAAAAATCCCTTATGACGACAAAAAATTTGAGGACGGTGACGTCGCCCGGCATGGCGCAGCCGGGGCCCCACCCTGGAGCCAGGCCTGGGGTTGGGGCTCGTATGCGAGCGCCTGGTGGTCGGGCCCCCCCCCCATGGGGTCTGGCCGGGCTTAGCCCGAAGGAGCGACGTGGGGCCACCCTCCCGTGGACCCACCACCTGCAGGAGGGACCGTAAGGGGCCGGTGCAAAGTGGATCGGGCGGCAGTCGAAGGCGGGGGCCTCGACAACCTGATCCCTGGACGCGGAATCTAGCTCTAGGGACATGGAACGTCACCTCTCTGACGGGGAAGGAGCCTGAGATTGTGCGTGAGGTTCAGAGATTCCGACTAGAGATAGTCGGGATCACCTCTACGCACAGCTTGGGCTCTGGAACCACTCTCCTCGAGGGAGGATGGATTCTTCACCACTCTGGAGTTGCCCATGGTGAAAGGCGGCGGGCTGGTGTGGGTTTGCTTATAGCCCCGCAGCTCAGCCGCCATGTGTTGGAGTTTACCCCGGTGAACGAGAGGGTCGCTTCCCTGCGCCTTCGGGTCGGGGATAGGTCTCTCACTGTCGTGTGCGCCTATGGGGCAAATGGCAGTGCAGAGTACCCGGCCTTCTTGGAGACTCTGGGAGGGGTGCTGGAAAGCGCCCCGACTGGGGACTCCGTCGTTCTGCTGGGGGACTTCAACGCCCACGTGGGCAACGACAGTGACACCTGGAGGGGCGTGTTGGGAGGAACGGCCCCCCTGATCTGAACCCGAGTGGTGTTCTGTTATTGGACTTCTGTGCTAGTTACAGCTTGGCCATAACGAACACCATGTTCAAGCATAAGGGTGTCCATCAGTGCACATGGCACCAGGACACCCTTGGCCGGAGGTCGATGATCGACTCTGTGGTTGTTTCATCTGACCTACGGCCGTATGTCTTGGACACTCGGGTGAAGAGAGGGGCAGAGCTGTCAACTGATCACCACCTGGTGGTGAGTTGGATCCGATGGCGGGGGAGGAAGCTGGACAGACTCGGCAGACCCAAACGTACTGTGAGGTTCTGTTATGAACGTTTGGCCGAATCCCCTGTCAGAGAGATCTTCAACTTCCACCTCCGGCAGAGCTTCGACCAGATCCCGAGGGAGTCTGGAGATATTGAGTCCGAGTGGACCATGTTCTCCACCTCCATTGTCAACGCGGCCACTCAGAGCTGTGGCCGCAAGGTCTCCGGTGCCTGTCGAGGCGGCAATCCCCGAATCCGGTGGTGGACACCGGAAGTAAGGGATGCCGTCAAGCTGAAGAAGGAGTCCTATCGGGCCTGGCTGGCTTGTGGAACTCCCGAGGCAGCAGACAGGTACCGACAGGCCAAGCGGACTGCAGCCCGGGTGGTTGGGGAGGCAAAAACTCGGGCCTGGGAGGAGTTCGGTGAGGCCATGGAGAAGGACTATCGGTCGGCCTCGAAGAGATTCTGGCAAACCGTCCGGCGCCTCAGGAGGGGGAAGCAGTGCCCTACCAACGCTGTTTACAGTGGAGGGGGGCAGCTGTTGACCTCGACCGGGGATATCATCGGGCGGTGGAAGCGATACTTTGAGGATCTCCTCAATCCCGCCGTCACGTCTTCCATTGAGGAAGCAGAGGCTGAGGGCTCGGAGGCGGACTCGTCAATCACCCGGGCTGAAGTCACAGAGTTAGTCAAGAAACTCCTCGGTGGCAGGGCACCAGGGGTGGATGAGATCCGCCCTGAGTACCTCAAGTCTCTGGATGTTGTGGGGCTGTCTTGGCTGACACGCCTCTGCAGCACCGTGTGGCGGTCGGGGACAGTGCCCTTGGACTGGCAGACCGGGGTGGTGGTCCCTCTTTTTAAGAAGGGGGACCAGAGGGTGTGCTCCAACTATCGGGGGATCACACTTCTCAGCCTCCCCGGGAAAGTCTATGCCAGGGTACTGGAGAGGAGAATCCGGCCGATGTTAGAACCTCGGATTCAGGAGGAACAGTGTGGTTTTCGTCCCGGTCGTGGAACGCTGGACCAGCTCTATACCCTCTCCAGGGTGCTGGAGGGTTCATGGGAGTTTGCCCATCCAATCCACATGTGTTTTGTGGATTTGGAGAAGGCATTCGACTGTGTCCCTCGCGGCATCTTGTGGAGGGTGCTCCGGGAGTATGGGATTCGGGACCCTTTGCTAAGGGCTATCCGGTCCCAGTACGACCGGAGCAGGAGCTTGGTTCGCATTGCCGGCAGTAAGTCAGACTTGTTTCCGGAATTCAGACAGGCGGCCGAAATGAGCTTCCTCCGCAGGGTGGCTGGGCGATCCCTTAGAGATAGGGTGAGAAGTTCGGTCACTCAGAGTAGATCCGCTGCTCCTCCACATCGAGAGGGGCCAGCTGAGGTGGCTCGGGCATCTTTTCCGGATGCCCCCTGGACGCCTTCCCGGGAAGGTGTACCGGGCATGTCCCACCGGGAGGAGACCCCGGGGAAGACCAAGGACACGCTGGAGGGACTATGTCTCCCGGCTGGCCTGGGAACGCCTCGGTGTCCCCCCGGAAGAGCTGGAGGAAGTGTCTAGGGAGAGGGAAGTCTGGGCATCCCTGCTTAGACTGCTGCCCCCGCGACCCGGCCCCGGATAAGCGGAAGAAAATGGATGGATGGATGGATGGATGGAAGTGTTATGTTTTTATTATCTATCTTTTTCTATCTACATACACCGCGGGTCCCCTTACATGGAACTCGCCATGTTGTTTCTACAGTAACCCTAAATGGACAAGCTGTTCTACAGAGTGCATTTCGTAAATACGTTATTTCCTTCGGGGAGGAATTGAAGCGAAAATGTGACGACATCTTTGTTCTGTGTCAGCCTCTGTAGTGCTTCGAAAGAGAGGGTGGAGCGGTGGAGTGAGCCGTTGGTAGCAATACGCAACCGAACCACTAGATTTCATACACTGGACCTTTAAGACATCACAAGTTATGTTTACTGTGACTGCAACAAAATCCAACTAAAAAAATGCATGTAGAAATGTAATCAACATTTTCAGATATCCCCTGTAACATAAAGTTGTATCGAGATTTTGCGTAATTCAATTATGGTATTCTGATGAATGTTCACTCTTGTATGTTCAACAATGGATTTCACAGTCTCAGTGATTAAAGTTCAGGACTGTCAAAAGCTATGGTCATAATAACACATCTTCTCTCTGGTTTATTCTCCCACCTGCGTTTCCTTAAAAACAAACTAAATTTGAAATTCACAGGCATGAGACGGACCAAACTGAGAAATCCATCATTGTCTTGCTGAGTGGCTCTGTGTTATACACGTCAACGTCTGTCTCTTGTGGGACACACAGAAAATTGCTGTCGCTCTGTCTTGCTAGATTTCAACCTTCCTCCATCCTATTAAGCCCTGAGGTCCACAGGTTTCACGGAGAATCAGTGATATGCAATTTGAAAGATTGAAGATGTACAGTATTCTTCATATATGGTAAAGTGAATGTCTGGTGAGATTGTTTTAGTTTTGGCTAGCAGCTGTTCAATGATGATATATACACTATATTTTAAATGCAAGTTTATATTCATGTCCCTCATAACCAAGCTTACTAACATATTGCAGGATTTAAAGTAGTCCGGTTGTCTTCAATTTTAATGAGATTTGTTTACACATTGTGTGTTGGCAAATCTGACAGCTACTGATTGCTTTCATCTTTTAATAAGATTAATTTATTAGCTCAACGGTTTCAGCGGCAACAACATAAACAAACGTTAAGTGGCCCAAACCTAACCTCTGGTTAACGTCCACAACGAATCAATAACTGTTGAGGAGTTTTAATTTAATTCAATTAATATACAATAAAATGTTAATGTAATTTGATATAAATAAAATAAAAATCTATATTATAACCAAACACAGACCGGAAGACTATTTAGATTTTCTTTCAGAATCAGTGTATAAAATGCGTCCATGCATGTGAGAAAAAACACTGAGGTCTGAAATATGAAGACTTGTGAAAAACACTGCAGTCTTTGTATTGCAGCTTATTGTTTTGACACGGTAAATATGTTTTCACAGGTCTTATTGAAGTATTTTTAATCAAAAGCTTCACCAATGGGAAAACTTTAATGGATTTCATTAGAATATTCTTTTCATGTTACAGTACATCATGACATTTCTTTGTTCACCCATCATTTATTCTCATGCTCTCTAGAACCTTTCATCACATCTCCTGATGTTTTTTTCTAGCACTTGACAGGTTTAACGCTCACACAATATCCTTTCTTGTTTTCATTCTGCTTATTTATTTATTTATTTATTCACTTATTAATATATTAATATTCTTTTTTCATTTCAAGAGCTCATATTCTACATGGAGCCCCAACAACACGCAACTAAATGTTAAATAGACAGCAAAAAGAACACTTTTGCAAGTTACTGTAGCATTGTAAATGTTGAAAATTCTGCAGGAACGATATACAAACTGGATACTGGAAAAAATTCTGATGGACATGCAGTCTTGGTGGTTTGATTGCAGATTTAGGGAGCAGGTGCAGAACAAACAAATAAACCACAAGCTTCGATTTATTTAGCATCTGTCATCTTTAACGCCGACTAGGCTGAATATTATCACGATTCTGTCTGTTTCCCTGTTTCCCTATTGTGCCCTATTCTAGTGTTGTAGTTTGTTGTAGTTATTTTGTTTATTGGTTTTGTCATGATCAGTTTCAGGTGTGTCTTGTTAGCCTCTCGTTACCCAGTGTATTTAAACCCCAGTGTTTCCTTTGTTTTTCATGCTTTGTTTTATGCTTCATTCAGTCTGTGGAGTACCATGGTTTGTTTTTGTCATTTATTATTTAATTAAATGTTTATTGCACCTGGATCAGCTTCTTGCCTGGATTATTATTGTTACAGAAATACCAACCAAAAATGGATCCAGCAGTGTTTTGGCACCTGGCGATGTGACTCCTTATGCTCCGCCAGGGCTCCTGCTCCCTTGAGAATCATACCCAGGACTCTTGTTCCATAAACCCACTACCCAGATAAGTCAATCTTTGTTTTTTTACCGTAAAAGCTTAAATGAACTACATCAATCACAGCTTGCCCCGTTTGAATCTCAAGAGAGATTGGTGGACTAAGTAGCGCAGGCCCTGGCATTAAGCGGGTTCCCCTTCACCATGGGCGAAGTAGAGGGGGACTGCCCCTCAACAAATTTTTTTGGGGGGGCGATAAACCTTTTATTACACATTAATGGTGGCCAGCCCGATCAGCAAGATGGCTGCCAGTCCAGAGCCAGCTCGCAATATGGCCGCCAGTCCAGAGCCCACTCGCAAGATGGCCGCCATGTCAGAGCCTGCTTGCAAGATGGCTGCCTCCAGCCGTCATGGCCGCCAAGCCAGAGTCTCAAGCCGTCAAGCCAGAGTCTCAAGCCGTCATGGCCGCCAAGCCAGAGTCTCCAGCCGTCATGGCCACCAAGCCCGATGGTATCCGTTCCTGAGGAGTTGTCCTTGGAATCAGCCCTGCCAGTTGTGGCAGCTACTCTGCTGTATGTCTGGGCTGTGCGCTGCTCGTCCGCACCGGTGGCTGCTTTCGAACCCGCAGAGTTCCCTGCCTCGCCCAGGATGGACGCTTCTAAGTTCCCTGCCTGCCTGCCACGCCCAGGTTGCCAGACCTGCCTTCCACGCCCGTGTTGCCAGACACAGTCACGAGCTGGAGTGCCCTCTCATATTCACTAGATGGCACTCCCCTGAGAGTGATCAGTGTGTTCAGTGAGTCCGGGCAATGGGTTATGGGAGGTGTAGTGTGCAATGACAGTCCGGGTGATGAGGGGAGTGCTCTCTAGTGGATCTGAGAGGGCACTCCAGCTGGTGACTGTGACATATGCACCAGCAAATTTCTTTATTTTACCGGACCGCCTGACAGCAATAAAAGTGTCCAAACCCCTATTTAAACTGGCTTCACACCATGTGCGGCTGTCATCGTACAATCCCACAATACAAGATCATAAAAATTCTGGTCAACACTGTACTGCTGCCTTATCAGATTCACTCTTGACAGGCGGCCAAACACTTTTATTGGCCTTTTCTAGCATTTATTTACCTATTCAACACAACGGTAGATAATTTTCGTGCTCCAAGCAAAGGCAATTGATTCGCATTCAAAGAATCCCAGAGTTTGTCACAAATATATACAAAACAATTGCACAACGTATTGAGATGGATGTAATTCTAAATGTACGTAGATGAAATAAATAATGAAAATGTTTAAAACATAGTTTAACCCTGAAAACTTGTTAAATTTAAACAAAAACAAAGCAGCATCAGGGGTGTCTTTAAACTGATTTGGATCAGAGCACCATAGATCTGATAAAACATATACTCATTCCATAGGACTGCAAGATTAATACAAAATCATTGATGCTGATTTATTACTTTCAGATATTAGAATACATGACGCTACAAAACAGCGAGAAGTTTTTATGAATTATTTAATTGCGTTTTTATTGCTGTTTTGATTCTCTAAGGAACATAAAAATCAGATGTTCAAACAGGAACTATATAAAACACAAACAAAGAACATCCAACATCACTAAAACACTCAATGGCTTCAGGTTATAGTAAAGAGTCTAACTACTCTAATGAATCTCTTTCTTACATCGTGTCTGTACGCGGTTGATAAAGATAAACTTTGTGAGCGTGGAGCACTTCAGCACAGCTCTTCTTCATGAATCATTTAAACGCTTCTGATTGGCCAGTATATTCATTCCATGAACTTGATTGGCTGTAATTCTCAAAGCTGTAGCAGAGTAAAAACGCTATCATCCACATGCGTTCATTTTCAACTAATCTTATTTAGATTGCAACAGTCGTAGCTAGTTTTTTATTTTACAGGGATTGTTTTTGTCTTTTATCTTCAATTTGGAGAGCAGTTTTGTTCACCTTGTGGTCAAACCTCCCGATCTGCTTTGAGAAAAATTTGGAAAAATCAGGACGACCCCAATCATATCAAACATGTTTGGGAGTATGATGTCGGTACTTTCACAACAGCCAATATGAGTCAAGACTGCAAAATGACGGAGTTGACTGACAGCTGCTGCAGTGAGATGGATAGCGGCGATGCAGGAACATCTTGTTAAACTAAAAACCGGACAAATACGTCTATAATGCGTCCTTAGAAGTTGTCCATTCACAATTGTGTTCTGTATTTTATATAGACGTTAATACAAGCTGGTGCTGCTGCTTGTTGCAGCACCAACGTTAAGGTTGATTATAGCCACCTACTGTGTTAGAGTGGATCAGAAATATCTCCCACCCAAAAATATATATATATATTCTCTCAATCAATGCTGCCCTTTTCAAATTAAAAACAAACTATCTGTTCAAACTCTAATATTCTTTAGGTTTATTTCTTGCACAGCAAACGTCCCTCTTCAAAATTTCCCGGTCCTCAAAATCCTTATGACCATAGACATAAAAGACACCGCATTGGCACTTCGCTCCGTTGCTGCGAAACTTCAACTGCACCGCCATATTTAGTATGGCAAAAACCCACTAAACCCATAGAAGTGAATGGGAGAGCTGAGCTTTTTTGGAAATTAAAAGCACAATCACTTTTACATTTCTAAACCAATTTTGAAGGTTTAAACTTACTACTTGTCCCTTCAATGACAAGCTTTCAATCATTGTATAACAGATGTTCATATCTTTTGTAGGTTTTCAAGATGTGTATTACCATAGTAGTTAAAAGTTTAATGACATTTTTAAACATTTTAATTTACATTAAATAATGATCTGTTATTCATTAGGAAATGTTCAATACGTTTATTAGTAAATATTTACAACACATTATTTTGCGTAACTAATGGCAAGTTTAGCATTATATACTGTTTGTTAATGATTTATTAATTAAAGTTATTATCAATTTTTACCTTTTGTGATAAAATAAAAATCATTAAATATGAAGATACAAGGCTTCAGAAGGACAGCAACGTTATCTCAGGAATCTCTTATACACCGTGTTGTAACGCTATTACTGTCTTAAAACAGAGATTTTCTTAACCTAAAACTAACACAAAGAGACACACATTTTTTTTTTTAAAAAACATATTGATTTCTATTGAAACAAATATATTTTAAGTAGTTTCTTATTTTAATTCTAACTAAAATTATGCTAATCTACACTTTGTCTCTGTTTTTGTATTTGTACAGCACATTGAAATTCAACAGCCTACATGTCCATAAATAAATCACTGTCCCATGTCATTCTAATGCACCTTGTGCTTCACAACATTAATCCAATTCATCAGCCTGTACATTGCGCAACAGTTTGCATAGCCGACTTAAAAGTGCAAGAGTCAAAGAAGCTGTAATTAACAGGGACGACTGTGACACCTAATAAGAGATCTAATTAAGAAAATGAATAAGGTGTCAGCCTCCTTTCAAAGAGTGTTGGACAGGAAGATTAATCGCTCGCTGGCCTAATTTGATTTGTGACAACAAAAAGGATGACCTGGTGAGTCGTTTTAAAAGATCTCAGTCCCAAGAGCATATGGGATTAATAAAACATGAACAGATATAGGTTGGGAAGACCTTCTTTGAGGCTTTAAATCTAAAGAAATCAACTAAAGTAAAATTATGATATTAAAATGTTGATATTGTAGTTCTCTTCTTTAACATTTTGTTATGTTAAGGTTGCTTTTAAATTGTCAAATTTTTACATAATTTTGATACTTTATATTATTAGACTTCAAAGACTTTGAAATTATTGATAATTTCTTTGATAAGTATTTACTGTATAAAAACGTTTATACATTTTTTATTCAAATGATGTCTGACGCACAGTTTTAGTGTCATTTTATAATGACACATAACAGTTTTGCCACATTAAAAAAAAAAAGTTGTGTTGTCTGTATTTACAGTATCATGCTTAAGATTAAGTTCAAAACATGCTGAAGATACATTTTACTAACATCTTCATTTTGGGTTATTTCCAGTCAAATTGTGGAATATATTGAAAATGATGTAATAAAGATTACAAAGATATAAAATGGTTCTGTGAAGTATAAACACGGATAAACTAGTGAGGGTGTTTTCAGTAAACAGGGCCTTGCAGAAGCAATCGGTTATAGTCTGACAAAATTATCAATGTGTGTTGTCTTATGTGTTCTACTAAATGTGTGATAACAAATGCATGTATAAGTATTTGCCCTGTGGAGGCGTCCTGATGCTCTGTGGAAGTCTGCATAAATGCACAGGAGTCAGACTAATAAAATTAAAGCTGACATTAATAAGCATGTGATTAATGTGAACTACAGAAGACTAGAAATGTGTGGGTGTTGCCTTTGCTTATGTGCACATCATCCGCTCAGCATCAGTGCATTGCGTGTCTTTGGATCAGGGATTTTGAAAGGAGATCATTGTTTCTGAAACTCATCAATCACAACGGATTCTCCCTCAGAATGAACAACAAGCAGAAAGATTATATTCAGAATGTTCAACTGGGTGGAAACAAGACGTGCCCGGGTAAACATGGCAGATTTCATACTCGCCAGAATGCGAATTTTAATTTAAATTACTCACTGTGAAGTATGTCAGAGGTACAAGACAGGCTGCCTAGATAAACAAGCATGTACGCCTTATAGACTTGCATATATCTCTGCCAAACATCTTAAAGTAAAACATTGCTTTCTACACTTTAAAACATGAGAGGCAATCTGCCCCATCTGTCAAGTCAGAAAATATAGTGAACACCAGGCATTTTGAAAGAGTAGGGGAATGAAAGCTTTGCTTCCTCAAGATAAACTATGAAACGAATGCTATTAAGATAAAAAAAACAATGCAATACATTTACATTTATGCATTTGGGAGACGCTTTTATCCAAAGCGACTTACATTGCATTGAATAATACATTTTGTTTCTGACCATCACAGGTGTAAAGATTACCTGAAAACCAGACTAAGTAAAAGTACAGATACCTTGCAGCAAAATTACTCCATTACAAGCTACAAGTCTCCAATTCCAAAACAACTTCAGTAAAAGTATTTTTTAACAGTACTTGAGTGTTTTACCCATACTGAATGTAGGCTCAAAGTAGCACTAGTCCTCAACACTTAAGAGACATGTGAGTGAAAAACTAGAAACGGTTGATTCGTGAGGAGAGCAATCGCATTTATTTTTTTAAATCATAATAAGACTGAACACCTCAAATTGCAACAAATTATGTTCGACACCATAACCTACATCTATTACAAGCACCCAAGTCTCATTTAAGCTCAAGTGCTCATAATAAATCAAACTCCTTCAAAAAGGTCTCTTCAATATAATGGATAAATAAAATAACGTTAAGTAAAATTAAAAAGTCAAAGCCTTTTCGCAATGGACATGCTGGTTTTGGCCTCATTGCCATTCATGTCCTCATTTGACATATAAACCAGCGATTCACCAGCGATTGAAACAATCTGATAATGCACTCGTATTCACATAAAGAACCATGTTGACAAGTTTTAGTGGGGCAAAATCCACAAAATATAGTACCTTTGATGCCCTGTAAATCACAATATTAATTCTTCTGTATAGCAAAAATAAACTGCTGCAAAAAATGATAGGTGCCAGGCAAAATGTGATTTGTAATTGCACTATTCATTACAAATTTAGAGGAGTAAAGAGTACATATACTTGTTAAAAAATGTAGTTAAGGAGAGAGTAAAAGTTGATAATATCTGTAATACTCTGTACAACTATAAAGTAGCCAAAAAGCTAAGTACAAGGAAAGTACATTTACTCCAATACTTTACATCACTGTTATGTGCAATCCCCTGGGATCGAACCCCTGACCTTGGCATTGCTAGTGCCACTGAGCCACAGGAAAGCTATTCATTGATTTTTGTAACTGTCTAACACATCAACATCATCAAGAAAACGGTTTAAAGAGAGATTGCATCTCTGCCTATATGCTTGTCAACTTTTGTTTCATGTTCATATTTTTAGGGTCTATTCTGTCATATTGGAACAAATACTTCAGAGAAGAGAAACCGACCAAACTGAGCCAAGAAGTTATAATTCAAGTGACTGTACATTACAGTTCAATGGGTTTTTTGAATAAATTTATTCTTTTGCTATTTGAGCAAATGAGAATGCAAAAATATATTTGTGGTAGTCTCCCACCACTATAGACGCTTACCCAACTATGACGACTTCTGCTG
The DNA here is from genome assembly GCA_006030095.1 of Triplophysa siluroides. Taxonomy (NCBI): domain Eukaryota; kingdom Metazoa; phylum Chordata; class Actinopteri; order Cypriniformes; family Nemacheilidae; genus Triplophysa; species Triplophysa siluroides. The sequence goes on along the minus strand of VCII01000314.1, from coordinate 7,353,843 downwards.
CTGAGAAACCCGGACATTTACAGAGCTTTTCACATATTGCAGATTCACTGTAAATACATACTAGACAGTGGAGATATTAGAAAACAAAGGAAATGATGTGCAAAAAATGTTTGTTATCAGACTTTTAAATACATAATGCTATTAAGCAAGTATGTGTATCAAGTTTTTATAAGATGGATTTTACTGGTGCTAACCGTAGAAAAAATCTGATTCTAAATAAAAAAGTGACTTTAACATCAGCTTTTTAAAATTTAAACCATTTCATGAAATGGACGAGTGTCAGAAATGTTTCATTCGAAGACTAGTACTGTACCAACTGTGCATTGAAAAAATAATATACTAATTTAGTATGTTGATTAAACCTCAGAGATATTAAGTAAATTGGCATGATAGATATGTGTTTACAAAGCTGCTCGTAGACACACAGCGTGAGGATCCAAGTGAAGTCTTATATAGATAGGGTAATCCAAAATCGTAAACTTAAACAGGCAAAACTCCATACACATGTAGTCAGTCCCACCAGGGCAAACAAGTCCAAAGGGTTACAGGTAGAAACAGGGTTATTCAAATAACAAGACCAGAACCAGAAAAACACACAAGGGTAGACAAGAGGAGAAAAGTTCAGAGACGTAACTGTATCACTGACAAGACTTTGCAAAGATTGATTTAGGCAGAGGGTTATGGGAAATGTAGTGTGTTTATGCAGTCCTGGTGATGAGGGGATGGCTCTCTAGTGGACTTGCCGGGCACTCCAACTGGTGTTTGTGACAGGTACCAGACAAGCTATTTCCCACTGATATGAGAAATTATAATATAAAATATACCATAAATATATATATAAAACCCTAAACCTAATGTCAGCACAAGTCTCCACGTGAGCAAGCCAAAAGAGTCAATGGCAAGTACCAAACCTTTCAGCTTTAATCTTTATATTTAATTGGTTGCTGTAATTTTGCTCCACTGGCAGCACCAGTGCTGTTTATGACAACCAATAAAGTGAGTGGAGGAAGGACAACCAAAAGCAGTTTTTAAAGCTAATTTGAAATTTCTGCCACTCGGTTATCTGTTTTAAATTGCTCGTGGAGCAGAAATTGTCTAATCTGAAATTCAATAACAAAGAAAAGTTTGTGGCCAAGCTCAACAGTTTAGATTCCAGCATTGCAGTGAACTTATATTCAGAACAAATTATTTAATTGAATGATCAGTAAAGTGTGAAATGTTGAACTATGCTAATACATTATAGTTTGCCGTGCAAGTTTGTTGCTAATAGCAAATCTAATAGAGTATTACTGAGGTGATAACATCAGCAATTTAATAATGTAAGACTGTTCGTAGTCAGCACTGCTTTTGCCACACTAAATTCAATGAATTATTGACAATGTAATTATCAAAGTATTGTTCCTGATGTAATTAAAGTGTCACTAATGAATCTTGAGACCTAACTGATCCCTGTAGGTCTCCCTGACTGCTTTATCTGATACGTATTTGTTTCAGTGGTGGCTTTATTCATACACATTACAATTCATACCAGCCAGGGATTCCCTTGGAGACGCTTCATTTAGTTTTCTTTATGGTCTGATAATCTGAAGGAATCATTTTATTGGCTGCCTGTGTGAAGTTTGTTTAAAAGGTCTAACGTTTGATAGGAAGGTGTGTGTAGATATAATGTGCATCACAGAGTTGTTGTGGTGTCTATGGGGTTCAGTGACTGTGGGGACTGTAGAGACTGTGACGCAGACATATTGGTGAGATTGGAATACTGCATCCTGCTGTGGGTCATGTCATTTCCTGCACATCGTTGCATCTGGGTGTGACAGGACAGTAAAACAAAAAAAGTCAGGATGCCGACCGTTGTGTGTGGCAAACAGTATAGAAGATATCTTTAGTTTAATTTAATGTGAATGATTTATTAATGCGGGGGGCACGGTGGCTTAGTGGTTAGCACGTTCGCCTCACACCTAAAGGCGTTGGGGGTTCGATTCCCGCTTCCGACTTGTGTGTGTGGAGTTTGCATGTTCTCCCCGTGCCTCGGGGTTTCCTCCGGGACTCCGGTTTCCTCCCTGGTCCAAAGACATGCATGGTAGGTTGATTGGCATCTCTGGAAAAATTGTCCGTAGGGTGTGAGTGCATGAGTGAATGAGTGAGTGTGTGTGCCCTGCGATGGGTTGGCACTCCATCCAGGGTGTATCCTGCCTTGATGCCCGATGACTCCTGAGATAGGCGCAGGCTCCCCGTGACCCGAGGTAGTTCGGACAAGCGGTAGAAAATGGATGGATGGATGGATTTATTAATGCTCAGTATTCATGCTCACAGAACATTTTTCTATCTGTAATCTTTCATCAAAATGTAATTGATACCAAGCTCTCTTATTTTATATCTCATCCCCCAATGCTGCCATGAAATCAACATTCTTTACATCAAATGTTGTTTTATTCAAACATTGTCCATTCTAAACATAAAATAGGATTTAGATGCCATTTCATGTTGACTGAGTTTAGAAATGACTTGTGTTATTTGTCATGTTCCATAGTTTTCTAGTTGATATGCATGGCAATTTTGGGACAGTATTTTTGTTGTCAGTCAAAGCAACATTAAAGGTGCACTCAGAAATGTTTTTGGTTTCAGTGGGCAAAATGACACCAAACGTAGATGAAGCATTTCAAGTTTTTCAAAATTGTAAATGTGTGCAGTCATATATTATAATATTATTTTATATTTATAAAGTGAAAATATTATTTTACATTGCAAAGTAAAGGTCTTTATATATAATAATAATAATACTTTTTAAGGTACCATTTAATTCAATTTAATTGACGCCTCTAAGAAGACTCCCCTGACCCAAGAGACCTCTGTAGACCATCACACCAACACGGTACCGGTGACACACCCCTCCTTCCGCTGTCACATTCCCTCTAACACCCCAGGCCTCTGACAGAGCAAAGACTGACCCTTACTTGCTGCCCTTGCCTTTTAACTCCTGGAGACAGTCAAAGGTCACAACAGGTTGGCAGCATACGGTAGTACACAGATGGAAAGAGACCAGAGTTGTGCTCCTGTCACATCGACATGCGGAGGTCTCCTCCTGAGGGAGGTGAGACGAGAGAGAGAGAGAGAGAGAGAGAGACCCCTTCCCAAATCCTACCTCGGTGGTAATGAAAGGACACAGGGGCAGGATGGGAAACATGTGAATCAGTGGTGTGCCTGCAAATGCCCGGAGGCACCTTGGCATTCACAGGCAGCTAGCAGGTGGCAGAGTCAGGCAGAGTCTGTGTACTGCACACAAGCACGTTCCCTCTATTCCTGTCTGAATGTCAAAAACCGGGAACACCGCCAACAGAAATCCGGGTATTTGTGGGATTTTGTCACCTGAACATGTTTGTGTAAGCATGAGGGAAATGGAAATAACTTATTACAGTTCTGGGAAAGACTGCAAAAGACCGAGGTACACTCGGGACAAACGTTTGTTTGGTCAGCATGGTCATTTCAATGTGATTTATTGAAAACACTGAGGACTTGTAAAATCTGATCCCAAAAAATCTTTCCCAAAAATGATAGTTCACCCAAAAATGAGTATTATTTTACTCAAACGTCATTTACTCACCCCCCATCTCATTGCAAACCTGCATGAACACAAAATATATTCTAAAGAGTGTTGGTAACTAAACAACACTGAACCCCATTCACTTCCATATTATGGACACAAAACCACTAAGACATTTCTCAAAAAATCTTCCTTTATGTTCCACAGAAGAAAGAGTCATTTGAAGATTTTTAATAAATATGATGACAGTTTTTTTATATTTGAGGGTGAACTTCTACATTAATGTTTCCTGATTATAATTCCTTTATGTCATATGCTGTTTTAAGCATCTTTACAGTATTGTACAAACTGACAAACACATCAAATGTGATATCAATATTTACAAATACCAGCACTGGCATTATAATGGAACTAAACAAACTGACAAGTCAATGGCCTGTGTAAAAATAGAAAGACATATTATTATATTTTTTCAGTTTCACTAGAAACATCATTGGACCACCTCCTAACCCCAAAACCGTTGTGACCTCTTAGAAAACATGAGCACATGTCATGTTTTATTCAGTCCATGAGTTGTTCAGTGATGTAAGCACAGAGTCCAATCTCAGGTCTTCACTCGCGTGCACTCTGACACTGCAGCCGGTTCAAGATCTTTATCTTGATCACTCCCTGCAAACTTAAATACACTTCTTCTGCTGAGAGACATTAAACGTGACACAACACATCGGAGAAGGACAGAGAAAGAGAGATCAGAAATAAAAGAAAACGAGATACACACACAGAGCCTCTAGATTCACCTCTCTGGAGAAATGAAAACTGGGAGAGAAAAATGTTATGAACAATTAGTGTGAGACACATTTACAAGATAAACACAAACATCCATGAGAATTAAATGCATGCATTCATTAAAATAGAGCAACTGATATAAAAAAACAAGACTTCATTTTTGTTCTTCTTTATTCCTAATCCAAGAGGAGTACTGTGTGACAATAAGAAAAAACTACTTTGGGATTAAAATCAGGCAGGCAAATAATGGAAACATCTGAAATGCAGTCCTCTTTCTCTCATTCACTATCTCTGTTTTGAATATCTAGTTTATTCTTAATATGAGCAAAAATGAAATGAAGACATTTAGCAGTTTAAATACTCATGAAACTTGTTATTCACACAATAGTAATTGTTTCACACACTTCGGACAAAAACATGTTCATTTAATGCTCCAAATCATTTTTAAGCTTTTCCCCTCTCACACCCATGAAATCAGACACAATTTGTCAAGTAAACAAGCCCTTAATCTTTTAAACGGTTACAAATCCTGCATTCTGGGCATGAATGATGAATTATGTATTATAGATATGGGGAAAAAACTCTGCTAACAACAAACATTTCAACATTTGTTCCATGCCATTTTTTTTCCAGGCAGTTGTTTAGCATACCCAAATGTTGCCACGGGTCATTTGCTAAATGCAGTTTCTAAATCTTATCCTGCGTGCTGCCTTCTTGACAGTAATTTAGAAAGGCAGTAAATCATTTTCCATGATTTTTTTGGGGCAAAGTTTTTTAAATAGGTTTTTAGTAGACATACTCCCAAGGCTGTGTTGGCCAACATGTCTTTCATATCAAATCATATCACATTACATCACCTTGCAAAGTTTTCGTGAAATGTGGTTAGATGTCTTTGAGCATATCGGCGTCTGTTTGTGTGATTTATGCAGTGTTGTTTGCTGGTCTATGTTTATGTCGGATGCGACAGTGAGAAATTTGCTCTCTCTGTGAGAGCAAATTTGTCAAACCAAAGGTACATATATACATATACTATTTTCCAAAGCATATAGTTTCCAATGGACCGGTTTTTTAAAATGTACACTTGTTACAGATTGTACTGATCTGCATTTATCCAGATCAATTTCACAATGCAATGAAAAGAAATCCAAGATTTATGTTAACATTTTTTATGTTTTTATCCAAAGTGACCCACAAGAGTGAGGAAAACAATAAAGCAATTTATCAAAAAGACGAGAATGTTGATTATAAATATACTTTGAATATCAATTTGATTTCTTATTTTATCCAATATCAGTGAGAATCAGGAGTTAGGATGCTGTCTCAAAAAAGCGCTGCCTATGTAAATAGCTTCCTAAATTTAGAAGGAGGCAAAAAAAAAAAAAAAAAAAATGATAGTGTTTACTGCAACTTGCTATCAAACACTAACCTTTATCAGTGACACACGCAAACACTTTGATCCATTCACACACACTATCCTCTTGACAGTATCCTGATCTTCAGACACACAGATGACATAAAAAATAAACATCACACAAGGTTAGATATAACTTTAAAAACACTCGCATGCTCAGAGATTCACATATGCACTTACAGCACTGTTTGTCTCACTTCGGTTCATCCACAAAGCTCTTCTTCAAAGCCCTCGAATGTAACAAACGTGGCAATATCTTGTGCTCCAATCCCATCCGACACACTTCTGGTGCCATGACAATGTGCCTGCAGCTCTAGCACCCTGGCTAAGAGAGAGAGTGGGTGCCAACAGGCGTGTATGTTATCAGGCTTGGTCACATTGGAACCTCCCTTGGCACGACTTTTGTGAAAGGTGGGATTGTATCTGAGGAGAATGAATCAATAGTGTTCCTGGACCCAAGATCATGAGCACAGACTGAGGTCAACACAGGGTACTAATGTGCCTAATTGGTTTGAGGAGATAACGGATTTGGCATATTGTAACACGAAGAGATGAACACTGACAAAATCTGTTGGATTAACATGTTAAAGTTATGTTTACTTTATGTTCAAATTGCCCAAATTATGTTTGATAAATAAACATGGATTTTATCCAAAGCGACTTACATTGCATTATAATATCCATGTGTGCAATCCCTGGGATCAAACGACCTTGGTGTAGCTAGCGCCATGCTCTAACCACAGAGCTATATATATTAAATGAATATATACTGGAAAGCTGTAAACGTTCATATTAAACTGTTTAACGTTCATATTGTAGTTCGTAATTCTGACACTTTTTGTTATTGTTATTAAAAAAATATATATCTTTTGAAAGTTATTAAGTCTGATACCGATTTTTCAGAACGATATCTGCCGATCTATTCAGATTCTAAAGATGAAATTAATATTGCTTTACTTTTCGAATGTTATTAATTCATGCAATGACTATTCATTTTGAACATCAAAACGTCTCGGTTACGTATGTAACCTCGGTTCCCTGATGGAGGGAACGAGACGTTGTGTCGAAGACGACAGATGGGGTTCGCCCTTGAGAACCAATCAACTCTGACTACTATAGAAAAGGCCAATGAAATTTGGCGAATGAAATTTGCATGCCGGGCTCCGCCCCCGGATGTCCGGTATAAAAGGAAGCCGGCGTGCAGCATTCACTCACCTTTTGTTCTGAAGAGCCTGAGAGCCTCTCACGACTGCAGCAGAATACGATACGTGTTAGTGGCATAAGGGACACAACGTCTCGTTCCCTCCATCAGGGAACCGAGGTTACATACGTAACCGAGACGTTCCCTTTCTGTCGGTCTCTCGACGTTGTGTCGAAGACGACAGATGGGGTTCTCTATGGAAAACGCCACAACGCTGTATCGCGTCACAATCTCTAGCGAAGCGACGGTAACAGGCCTGGGCGTGTCAGCTCGATGCTTTCGCGAAACTGTAAACCTTCCAGTGTGGTGGTCGGGGGTTCCAGAGCTTTCTTGGAGAAAGATGGGAACAGCCCTGACCGGTAACCTTTCACGGACGGAGGCCTTAGCTCTCTACTGGCGAGAGGCCGTCCGGCTCGGGTTTACACCGGGTAAGCGCAACTTCCTTAATTAGGGATGCGCTGCAGAGGCCCCCCTCCTACCCGTGGGGAGGAATACGGTGGATAAGGTATGGTCTCGTCCTTGGAGGAGAACGCATGGAACGTGCGGGCTGAGTAGTTAACCGCGAGGTGGAGGTCCACCTGGGGAAGCTATTGGGTTACCAGGAGTGGGAACCATATCATGAGGATACATCAGACGGAACAGCCCACGGGGGGGTGTTACAGGCGTCCGGTAGCACTAGGTCCGGTTAGAGCCAGGGGATGGCTCACATGTTATCCCGGCCTAAGGGGGAAGGCTGCTCTGCCCAGCCAACCCCCAGGTGGTGCTTGCTTAGTGATGGATAGAATGCCTATTCTTAACCAAGTGGTTGGGTAAGAAGGGAAGCGGATAGGATACCTGTCCTTAGCCAGAGTAGGGTAAGGGAGAGGTAGATAGCACACTGACCCAGCCCCTAGAGGGTGGGGTGATGCTTTCGCAGGCATACGCCCCGCCGGATGCCAGTCCTACATGTTGCCACGCAGGACGTGGGCTGACACCGGGTTTACGCTAGGGTTGTTTAACCCCTGCGAAGGTGAATGGGCGTAGCCAACCCGCAGCTCTACAGATGTCTGCTAGAGAGGCGCTTCTGCCAGTGCCCAGGAGGTGGCTATACCCCCCTCCGTGGGCATGGGAGATTCTGAGATTGGAATGTCGTCGTAACGGCAATCCACGACTCAGTGCGCCAACCTCTGCTTGGAGACAGCCTTCCCCTCTGCTGTCCTCCAATACAGACAAGGAGCTGGTCAGAGCTACTGAGGCCCTGCGTGCGGTCCAGGACACAACACGGATGGGGTTGGGTCTTCCTCCCCAATGGGGAGCGCCTGCAGTTCACCACTTTGCCCGTAGGGAGTAGTGGGAACTTTTGGGCACGCATCCGGGCCTGGGTCTCAAGATAACGTGAGAGCTACCAGGGCCGAATTCAAGGCAATCCGGGGACACAGAGGATGCTCGGAGGTGCCCTACCCTCTTGAAGGAAGCGAGCGCCATCAGGAGGGCCGTCTTACTCGGGTGAGGAAGATCGGAACCTCCGAGGGGCTCTTGGGGGGCCCAGAGGCCCCTCCGAGGACCCCTTAGGGTCCCAAGAGGGTATGGAGCGGAGATGAGGCGGGAGCCGCCCTCTCGCACCGTTAGGAACCTGGCGACCAGGTCGTGTCATCCTAGAAACTTTCTATCAACTGAGTTGTGATGAGTGGCGACAGCGACTACATACACACTCAGTGTGGAGGGGAGATGTTAGTCTCCAGTCTCGTAAGAAGGACAACACAATCCTGATCGAGCACCTCAGTGGGTCTTCCTCGTTGAGAGAGACACCAGGACAAGAAGCGGCGTCGTCTAGAGGCGTGTAACCGCCCCGTAGATGGGGCCCCTAGCCTGGGTGATGGTCTCCGCCATAGAGGGGGAGTAGCCAACTCAGGAACTTCTCGTCCCGTCTAGAGACCAGACATGGTGTTCAGAGGTCTGATCTGGGATGCCAGAACGTGTCCTTCCCCTGAGAGAGCAGGTCCTCTGTCAGGGGAATGGGTCAGGGGGAGTCGCTGTCCAGAGCATCAGCTCTGACGCCAAGTGCGGTTAGACCAGTGCGGTGTAACCAATAACACTTGGTGCTCCTCTTCCCTGGCCTTGCACAGTGTCTGTGCAAGGAGGCTCCTGGGGGGGGAAGGTGTGCTTCCGCCCGTCCCGGGTCAGCTGTGCGCAAGGATATCCGTGTCGAGAGCCTCGGACAGGGAGTACCAAGCGGCCTACGCGGGGTGGAGTCGCCACTCTCTACGAGGCATAAACTGACAAGAGAGCGCGTAGGCTGTCTAGTTCAGTTTGCCCGAGGTGAGTGTGGCCCACAGGGAACGGATCACCTGTTGACTCCACCGGAGGAGGCGTCGAGCAAGTTGTGTTAGCTGCTGTGAGCGAACGCCACCTAAGATCTGATGTACGCTACAGCCGTAGTGCCGTCCTCGGCCTAGCACGTGCTTGTCCTGCACGAGCGGCCGCAGCCTGCTCAGTGCAAGTAGCACTGCCCACAACTCCTGGCAATTGATATGCCAGCGCAGGTGGGGGTTCGCCCAATGCCCCGCCTGCGTGCCCGTACACACTGCACCGCACCCCTGCAGGGAGGCGTCCGTCGTCACCACGACTGCCTCATAACCTGCCCTGAGGGACCTTAGTCCGTCGAAAAAGTCATGGAAGACCAGGGGTTTTTGGTGCGTCGGCCGCAGGGCGTCATCACCATGCGCCTGCTGCCGGTGTGCTACGCTCTCCTCGGAACTCGACTCTGAAGCCAGTGTTGGAGCGGTCTCATGTGCATCAACCCGAGGGGTCTCACCCGACGAGGACGCCATGCCCAGGAGCCCTGAATCGTTTCAGGGGACCGCTGTCTGCCTGAAATGTTCCAGGCAGTTTCAACACCGGCTGGGCGCGTACTGCGGACAGTTTGCGCCGACATGGTGACAGAGTTGAGTTCCCTACCGAGAAAGAGGATGCTCTGCCCTGGGGAGAGCTTTGTCCTTTCCTCGGTTGACCTAATTCCCAATCGATCTGGGTGCCGGAGCACCAGGCCCCTTGTATACATAACAGATCTCACGAGTGTGTCAGGCCAGTCGTTGAGATAGTTAAGTAGTACCCGCACACCTTCCTCCCCTCAGGAGAAAGGGGCTTCCACGATCTTCGTGAAGACCGTGGAGACAGGGACAGACCGAAAGGGATTTCAGGTCGATTGCCACGAACCAATCCTGACACTGATGGGTGTCAGGACGCGCCTCTGCGTGAGCATCCTGAGCAGCAGCTTGTGAAGGTGCTTAGTTCAGGGTACGCAGACCTCCGGGGCGCAACCAGCCGTCTTTCTTGGGAACGATGAAGTGCGGGTTGTAAACCCACCGAACATCTTGGTTTGAGGGACGAACTCGACGCCTGTTTGCCAGAAGGGTGGTGACCTCTACCCGAAGTATGTAGGCGTCCCTAGCCTCAGACAGAGGGAGAGATGATGCCCCAAAACTTGGGAGAGTCTCTGGCGAACTGGATCGAGTAACCAAGACGGACCGTCTGCCCTAGCCACCGAGACAGTGTGGGCAGCTCTCGAGCCCAGGGACTGTGACAGGGGGACCAAGGGGACGGTCTGCTTCACCATTCCCATGGAGGGTGGTTCGATGGCTGGCGGAGCTAACCCTGTTCGGCACCATAGATGTCGAAGTCCTACACGCGTTGGACGGTAGGCGTGGCCGATTCCCCCCAGGCGGCAGCCGTCTGCGGCACAGATGCACCGCAGCCGCACGTTCCACCCGGGGGGTCTCGACGTAGCCTTTGGCTGCCCACCCTCGAGGGAAGTGAGGGAGCCGGAGCTGTTTCGACCGGAGCGGTCCGTGGAGCGCTCCTAGTTTTACACAGCTCCTCATGCACCTCCGGGAAACAAATGGCACCCGGGTGGGCGCGGTTTGCACCGCGCCCCCGCCCCAGGAACCACGTATCCCCGGATTAGCATGGCTGACATCACTTCTGCTTCCTCCTGAGCTCGACCCCCCTGGGGGGGGAGCTCGGATTCGTCAGAGTCGGATGCCCGTCTCCCTCCGATGCTGCGAACGACATCTCATCTACGTCACACATCGTTTCCGAGTGCGTGCCTGAGGATCCGAACGGTATGCCACCGCCGGTTGGGGAATTTCATTCGCCAAATTTCATTGGCCTTTTCTATAGTAGTCAGAGTTGATTGGTTCTCAAGGGCGAACCCCATCTGTCGTCTTCGACACAACGTCGAGAGACCGACAGAAAGGGAACTGGTGATGTTTCTTAACATTTTCTATATACAGAGTTCAAATTTATTGCATTTTCCGGTCCTCTTTTGATTGACAGGATATATCGGCCCTGAACATCGACTGTTAATAGTGTTAAAAATTGCTTTTTTTGACCAATTGGCAAATTATTGGTCGATGCATCCCTTAAGAAACATAAACTCTTCTCAATCCTAAAATAAAATAATATTGAACACTACCAATTGTTTCTGTTTATTTAAAAACACATAAAATATCACAATTAAGAAAATTGCTCTCCAAATGCAGTCTTACACAAACGATTCTATGTTAACAAAATACAAATTGTTCATGTAGTCCCAACTTGAATACATTTATTTAGATGCCTGAACATGTCGTGACAATTTCATATTGTGACAATTTTGTAAAATTGTGTTAAATTAACTTAAATTAATTAAGTTGACAATGGCAAAATTCCCTTCTTTTCAGTCAAAGCTAATGGTTTCAGAGTTCCCCTATTAGAATTCGGAAAGATTCATAATTATTCAACGAGACAAAATTACGTTTTAATATTGAAAATGTATGCTGAACAAATAGCCCATATGTGGCTTTAGTTGAAATAAGATATTTTATGTTATGATTAACAACTTTAACATTCAACCTCATAAAAAATCGATGTCAATTATCTTTGAAACTTTTCCAATGTGTCCTCAAAGTCCAATTTATAAGTTTCATAGCAAATCCCTTAAAGAGAAATGGTACTTTCTGAGTGGATTGTGGGTGGTAGTCATATTCTGTAATTCATTTCAGCTGTCAAGCCAGGCAGCACATCACTCTAATTCAAAGACTCGCCGAGATGTCATTTGCTCTTCATACTTACTTTTCATTATTTCATAGTCTAGTATCAATAAATTATTCAAACCCAGCATTTATGTCCTAGATTATTCATGCTTTGTAGCACTTTTTGGATTTGTATGGTGACAGTCATGCCAATAGAGAATTCACAAACTAGATGTCGTTCAAATTCATCCCATCGGAGTTTGAGCGTAGATCATGTGTGCATGTAATAAACATTTCCCAGCTCCAGTGTTTACAACAGCTCCCTCATAATCAATTGTTTATATCAAGGTTTAAACTCTCTTTCTGAGCAAACAGCCGTGAGAAATTTTCATTTGAAAATGAATTAAATTCGACAAGCAAGTAGATGCAGCGCTGCTTATGTTTGCCTTTGCTTTATGTTTGGTTTATTTTCATTACAGAGAATCTCTACGTGCCACCCCGTAGAGTTTAAGTGGGCTCTTGGGACAAAGATAGATTTGAGCACAAACAGACAAGTCTCTTATGAAATCTGTCTGCAATCTTACACTCATTGACTTTGCACACTCGCTGTCTTTTTTCACAAGAAGTTGGTCTTGAGATGTATGTTTCCTGGAAGAGCAGAAAATTGATCCACCAATCCAAGCTGTAGGTCAAGCATGTGCCTATAAGCATGGCATGTCTCCTCCCAGGTTGTTTAAAGCACGACTGTAATGTACGAAAAAGAGATGCATTTATTACCTGCCAATGCAGTCCTTTTAACATTTTGGTTCATTCGTTTCATTCTGTAGCTCTCCCTTTAACTATCAGTGACCTATTGGTGATTCTCATTTTCTCGTCCAACTTCTCTCTGAGAATGGACCGATATGCAGTGGCAGACCATTGCCACTAGGGAATGAGGGAATTGTCCTCAAATATTGTGTTTGAACCAAAGTGAGCCCATATTTCAGGTTCAACTTCAGAGCACAGCGCCCTCTAGGGACGAGGGCTGACAAGCCAATAGACTTCATCGTGTTTACGCATCAGGATTTATAGTGGCTTTCTGCATCCCAGGAGAATGTCATTACACAACAAAACCATTTTAACTGCGGACATGGATGTGGAGATAAGCATACCCAGAGGATACTGTATGGCTCAGAGAAGCCTCTTTCATAGCTTAAATGGAGTTTTTAGCTATAAACCTCATCTTACATCTCAACGAAAATTCCTTGGGAGACATGAACATGGAAACAAATGAGAGAACATACACATTGGTCTTAGAAATCATTTGATTTGGCATATTAAAGCTCACTTGAAAATTATTTGTGAGTGAGCCATTTTTGAGATCTGCTTCATATCAAATTAATAATACGAGAAAGAGGGAATATTCTCTACAAGTCTCCATTTACGATAACAGAAATCATTCAGTCACACACATGCATGTCTGCTTTTGTCTGTCGCAATTCTCACACACAACTCCTGACCAATTCTTATGTCACACTTCTCATCATGCGTGTACCTCCAGCTGACCATTTGAAAAGAGAACAGGATGTTGAGCCTCTCCCAATAGCAACAGACCTAAAAATACACTTACACCCTCCCAGGAGAATTCTGGCAGTATCCCGGGCTTCAGTAATGAGAATTCAAGATGGCTCTCGACCCCATCTCCCAAGGCTCAACACTGGAATCACAGTGGTTCTGATACATTCATCACAGCTCACAAAGCAGACGGCTGGAGTCAGAAGGGGCTTTGAAAACCTGGAAGATGTCTGGGCAGGCCCAGGGCAAGCCTTCCATACAGAGCTGTCTTATAGAGAGGAAACCTCATTTAACACTTCACAAGCCATCGCAGCCCGGAGAGAGACATTGAGAGATAAAGAGACAATGGTTCCATCCGTTCTGGCACGCTCAATCTAACACGTTTTCCGCTGGAAAAGGTAAAGCTGGGCGAGAGTGAATAAAAGGACAATTAGAGTTCAGAGAATTAAAGTTGAGGTTGAGCTGGAGTGTGCGGACAAAGTCGGTTAGATTAGATCATCTTACAATGATGAATGTCAGAGCTGATTCTATTTCAAACTTTATTACACTGCAGTAATGGGCAGGAGAAATGCCTTTTCACATTGGATCTTAAAAGATGTTCACAATCTCGGTCAACAAACTGTTTTCTGAATTTGACAGATTTTTTGAGAGCTTCACAGTATAACCAGGCAGCAAAGATAAAAAAACAAAGGTACTTGTTTAAAGGTGCACTCAATACACTTTTTGGTTATGTTACGCTGGTGGATAAGACAATGGCATTGAACTGACACCTCAGCATGATGGAGCGTCACAAAGTGATGATCAGCCAAAATAAAAGTCTGGTTAACTTGACCCATTCAAATTGACCGATCAATATGAAAAATACTGTAGTCGTAGGCCTATATAGTAAACTGTACTATACAACAGTATGTTATAATAATTATACGTTACTATAGTATTCTGTAGGATTAACTACGGTTAATTGACAAAAAAAATGTAGTATACTTAAATTTTACACAGCATTCTGGAATGCTTGATTCTGATTGGCTCCCCGAGACAGCCTCCATTATTGTTATTCACAGATAACACATCCATGTACTGCGAGTCATCTTAACCAGCGTACATTTTTAAATATAAATTAAACATGAACGTGCCTAATTCACGACATACTGTATGTGAGATGAATATATGAAGTATGTTGAAACCAAATTGTTAGAACTTCGCGTCTTGTTTTAAAGCCGCCAGGAAACGGGTTTTCCTCAAGGAAGGTCTGCATTCTTACAAATGAGCTAATACAATATTTCAAATAAATACGTCATGTCCAATAAATTACTCTTGAGGTGAATAGCCGTGTTAGTATATAGTTTAACTGTCTGAGGGAAATAAACATCTTCTGTCCGTTTCGCAAGGGGTCCTGATCACACTATAGTATTAATGGAATTTTACTACATTTTACTATAATAAATACTATTATAATATTACAGTATTTTTCATGTGGGCAAATAAATTACTATTGTTGGGTAAAAACTGGACAACACAGAATACAGACAAATTAGAACGGAAAAAGCAATTAAGTAATTTTTTAGCAATTAAGAATGGAAGTTCAAAATTTTAGAGCGTTACGTGATTCATGGTGCTTTCAGAAAAGTCCCAGGAAGTTGAGTTTTTCTTTTAATTCTTCATTTCGTAAAACTTTTTATTCATTCACTGACTTACGTATTAAAATGTGTTAAAAGTTTACCCCAGGTGGTCTATTTAGCCGCAGCTTCTTGCGTTTCCAGTAACTTCTGGGAACTATTGAGAGGCGCCATGATCCTCCACTGCTGTGAAAAAACTGTTCCATTGGAGTCAACAGAGTTGACGCAACTCTTTCTCTCAATGGCTCTGTTAGGGCCCTAGAGTGTGCATTATTTTAACATATTTATCAAAAGTACCAAATGTATTTATTTAGGTGGAAAACCTTATTACAGTGTGAAAAAAATTATAAGTGCACCTTTAAGTTATGGATCGTTTAACAGATGTTTTTGACCGTTTGTTTTGAAGGAGGATTGCATTTATACTGCTCACATCATATAAAATAGACAAGGTAGCAAGGTAGTGCTGTATTCAAAAAGCATTTTTACTGCTGACTACATCACTTACAAACTGCGTTTCTACTTTTGTATTTGTGGAAGAAAGCTTTGTAAATGTTCCTCTCTTTAATGTCAACTAGAAAACTCAAAACAGCTCCATGTTATCTAGTGCAAAATAACTGTACATGAATTTTTTATTTGTTGTTATGATTCTATTCAGAAACTCTAATGAGCAATGCAAAATGAAATATTTTTATAGTTATGACATGACCCAGAAGAGCAAATTGTCAATAAATTGTAGACCAGACATTAAGAGCAATCCCATTCCTTATTCATAAATAAAAAGTTTACTGTGTTGGCAAGCGGATAAACGGAGTTACGCTACTGTGTCAGCATCTTTACAACCTAACACGCATGTTCTATTAACATACATCTATAAATGCTCCCAGCCAAGTCTGAACCGTCCAAGGGAAGTTTGTCCTTCAAGCCCAGCCTGTTATGATTACCTCTCTCCTATTCACAAGCACACGCATACACACAAGAGAGCAGCCGCAGCCAGTGGAAATCCAAAAAGCCCCTTTCAGCTGACTGATGCAGTCTTTCCCATGAGCACCTGTGGTGTCTAGCATCTGCAGTGCACCGAGCATCGCACCACAGGTATATACAGAGATCCTTGTCCATCCTCATCTTCTGACAAAGCAATGCAGTCATGTATAGTTTACGATAAGAATGTCCATCTATCACATTGACAGAATCCTCTGTGATATCAGTGTCTTAAACAAGAGGGTCTCCTTTTTCATCAGGGGGTTGGTGAAGTCCTCTTGGCAGGGTAGTGGTGTTCTTGCTATCGTGTGACCTAGTAATAACAAAAGACAGAGATTAGGATACATGTGACACAGATTGATCTTTGTATTATCCTAAGAGTGGAAAAACCTCATGCAAAGAGAATATATTTTCCTTAAAATATTTATACTTTGCAAAATGTAAACAATGGTCCAGAAACACTTCCGCTATTTTTTGCTACATAAATAGTTCAATTGTTATTTCGGTATAAATGTTCTGTAGGCTATATTTTGTTTAAACTTTTGTGTAGTGTTAAAAAATTGAAATATCGTTGGACTAGCTATGTTTACATTTTCCGAAGTGGTCTAACTGTATATTTAAGGGGAAGTCTACAAATGTCAACATTGTTCTTTTGATCACAAAGAAAGATATTTAGAAAAATGGAAGCAGCTGAGATGTCTAGGGTAGTCAAAAAATGGTATAAGGTGCCCCAGAACTTTTTGTTTTCCTAAATTCTTCAAAATATTGTTGTTTGTGTTTAACAGAACAGAAAAATATACAATATTTTTTCCTACTATGGTAGTCAGTGGTTCCCCAGAAATCTCATTTGTTAACATTCTTTCAAATATCTTTGTGTTCACCCAAACAAAGAAATGTATACAGGTTTGAAATAACTTGAGGATAAGTAATTCATAACAGAATTTTCATTTATAAAGTGAAATATCCCTTTAAATCATTTAACATGGATTTTAAAATATATAGAATAGTACACTGCTAATATATTACAATATATTGAATTATACATAAGGAATTGCCACTTTTCATATATTGCAAAATATAGGCACTTGGTTCCAAAATATGGAAAAGTTTTATTTAATATAATGCTTTATATTTTCCAGTATTTTCCAATGTATTTTTGTTTCTTAAGGGAAGCAGCTACCTATAGACTGAGATATGGTGGTTTTGTTAATTGCCTGCAAAGAATTACTGTCAACCTTTATTTTTGTATTTGAGTAAAACATGTAGACATCCTTATGAAATAAATAATTTAGGAAGATGTTTGTCTTACTCTAAGCAAACAGCTTAGCAGTATGTCTAAAACAAACAAAAACAACTGTTGCAAGTAAATGCATCTTGTTTTAAGAAAACTGCTGTAAAACATTTGCTGTAAAACAACAAAAGATACAGATTTTTAAAAAGCTTATTTTTTACTGTGCTGTGATAAATCTCAGTGCCAGAGGTATATTGGTCTCGCAAATGGATGATTTGAGCTGAGATGCTAAGATGCTTTAGTGTCGGAAAGGGACACATTGCTGCACCTCAAACAGGAGATTATGAAAGGCTCACAGCGAGGAAGGATAATAAACACATAAAGAAAATATATTGAATAAGAGGATGGTAAAGTTAGAAGACATTAAAAAAAGCAGACAGATGAAAAGACACACAGAACACAAAATACAAATACTGGCTCATCGCCACAATCTCCTGTGACGTGCGCTGGAGCCTGCCGGTAACTATTCCACTTGCTGCTATTAAATACAAATTTAACGCTCACTGGAGTAGTAAGACACACCCTGTCGCCTCCTGTACTATCTGTGAGTCGCTTCATTGGTTTTCGAGGAAGCGGAAGGCAGGGCATGGCCAAATGACAGTCATATTAGACAATCACGAGCTTTTATTCGTCGCTTTGTCTCCCCCTCTTACCAATTTGATTAGAACTCTTAATTTGAAGGCCTCAGTGGAGCCCGTAGCCATAATGCATTTTAATGAACACAACATATGTTCTGCTGTTACTTTAGAACTCTGAGCAATTATTCTTATGGCAGTTGCGTGTACTCTGCCACTGTTATTTTTTATATACGTCACCTGCATGTCACACCTGCAGAGAAACAGCAGTCCCTGCAGATTTCACACTAAAAAGAGAAGCTTTCTTTCACAATGAATCTGTCATCTATGAATACATAAATTGCTTTTTTATAACTTTTTTTTTATGGCTTTTAAAACTAAATCTCATCAACCTCAACCATCAAAATTCAAATTCTGTCATACTTTACTCTTTTCATTTTAAACCTGTATGACTTTCTTTCTTCTGCAAAACACAAAAGAAGATAAATTATTCTGAAGAATGTTGGTAAACAAATAAGGGCGGTACCCATTGACTTGCAGTGATTTTGTGTCCAGAAGTCAACGTGTGCCGTCATTGTTCGGTTACACACATTCTTCAAAATAATTTATTTTGTGTTTTGCAAAAAATTACAATCATACAGGTTTGAAATGACAAGAGAGAGTGAGTAAATGATTAAATTATTTTCATTTTTGGGTGAACTTTCCCTTTAACCTCAATACAGACGTGTTGATTCATGTTGAACTATTCGAGCTAAACTGATGCACAAAAGGTCCATGTTCAAAACAAAACATTTAAAAATTGAGTTAAAGCTAGTGTGGAGGAACAATGTTGTCTCTGCATGTTTGTCTATGCTTGGTCTTTGAATCTCTTTTGGCCTTTGAAAGTTCTCTCTGTAAGACTCCTCAGGTCCTCGGGGATGTGTTCACGCGCTCTATGGAGTCGCTCTGAAATGTTTATTTATCTTCAAGTCTTGCTCATTCTTTAATAAGTCTCTTTTAGAAACTTTGAGCGATGCGTCTGCCTGTAATGTTGGGGTGCAGGAATGATTGACAAGTGGCCTTTGAGAAATGCTCATTATGCTCAAAAAGTGAATCTTACGGGTACGATGGTGTCTACACCCCTGCTGTAACGCCCATAAACAGATAAACATTTAAGCTGTTAGTTGAACTGTAAATATATCACTTTATGCTTAGCAAACATATTGTTCCTTGGAATCTCAGGGTCTTCAGAGAACCCTCTTATCCAAGTAGAGCCTCAACAAAACGTTTCTTTGAACAATGGTTTGAGAAAAGGCTCGGGGAGGGAGGTTTCTCTAAAAGCAACACCCTTCGGAGAATACTCCAAGGGTGTGTTTTGATGGCATATACAATAGCTCTTAGACAGGTTTGTTTAAAGGATCTTTTATGGGAACAAAGAAGGTCTTACATCCCCTTATCCGTCAGTGCACCATGGGCATCACACACTTTTTGTGCCAACCTGGGTCTTTTGGACTTGAAACGTAGTATCAGAAGCCTTCAGGCTGTGGCCAGCCTTTAATCAGGATGGTATATAAGAGAGGTTATTTGTCCTTAAGACCCCCCAGAATAACACATCAGCTGTAATTTGAGTTCAGAGACCCTACCTTGGGGCATGCAGATATCTGATTGACTCACCTTGGTGGTTTTGACTTTGTTGCCAGTGCTGCAGGACCAGCCGGTGAGATCTGGAAGAACTTTACACTCCTCACCGTCCAAACACGGGTGCATTTGGCACCACCACTTCTGCAGTACAATGGAAGCTGGAGAGGAAATAAAAAAAAGAATTAATACAACATTATAACATTTAATGCACTATGAATTCTTTGTACTGTATATATAAATAATCGCTCACACAAACATGTTTATCTTTAAAATTGACATGCCTTTGCTGAACATGTGACTCTTTTGGAATAAGCATCACTGTAAACTTTATACAATTTTGGAGGGTACTTCAAAGTAAGAGGGAGGAGGAGATGGATGGAGGAGGACATGACAAATGAGGGAAGAGACAAAAAAGAAGTGGAATAGAAATAAAATGAGAAACAGAAGACACAAGTAAAAAAAATACATTAAATAAGAAAGTTGTTGCATTCCTTAGAACTTAACTAAGAATATTCCAAACATCAATTCAGGGACACACTTCACAACCCCCAAAATTATTTGGACACTTAAGCCACACTTAAAATGCATGAATGTCATAAATGCACGAAAGAGCAAAATGTAAAACCAACTGGGATCAACAAATTATGCTTTTGACTCTTTTTGGAAATGTTGGCAGACAACAAAAGCATACAAACTAACCAGACAACTTTCGTCTGAAATGAGTCGATATTCATGTATTGTTTAATTATCTGTTGTATAAAAAGCAATACCGCACTTGAACTCATTCATTGAAACATCATGTTCCTATTCAATGAGTCTGATAAGAATATTGCTTCAAAACAAATTCAATAACATACATTTCAGGCATCCAAATACTTTTTTGGGGCCATCACGAATACAAACCTCATCGATTCCCAACTAATCACTGTATACAGCAAAGTACTTGGAGAACAGAGTTATAATAATAATTAGCTGTCAAACACACCTAGTGATACAGAGGTTAAATAAACAGGTGTTAACGTCATTCCAGAAGATCACAGTGTTAAAAAAAAGACCTTTCTTTTCATTACCACCCATGATGTGTTATAGTGTAGGAAAGAGGAAAATGATGTCTTCAATGAATGTATGTCTTCTCAAATTCGTCTCGCTTCCAAACATACAGAGACAGTTCTCAACAAATCCAGTCCTGCAAGTCAATCAATACGCCGCTCAAATGAGGCTAAATGAGATGAGGACGCCCATATATGAGTGTAATGACTTGCAAGCCTATTGTCCTCATAATAGGAGAGGATGAACTGAATTATGCAAAGTAACATTGTATGTGAATGCCTCATAGAAAGAACATGAAAACACTGTATTCGTAAAGCAAATATATTTGTGTTGGTGTTGACTCTTACTGGGATGTGGAAGATAACGGAGGATCTCTTGACAGAAATGCAATATAATATGCATGATGTGTCTTCACAGGTGTATAAAGACCTTACATGATAAAGCGTTATGTTTTTATTACCTTAAAATTAGCTATTTCCATCTCCCCTTGAATGGAATTTGCCATGTTGTTTCTACATTAGTCATAAACGGACAAGCTGCTCTACAGAGCACGTTTTGAAAATACGTTATCTCCTTCGGCAAAGAAGCGAAAACAAAATGACATCTTAGTCCTGTGTCAGCCACCGTAGTGCTTCGAAAGGGAGGGGTGGAGTGAGCCGTTGGTTGCAATTCGCAACCCCAAGATGACGGTAAGTTTCATACACTGGACGTTTAACAGGAAAAACCACCTTGGTCAACCAGTTTTACCAGAAAGACACACAACAGCATGCAGATCAGAACCAACCCAGCACAAACCAGCCTGATCCATGGTGGTTTTCTTTTTTAAATCAGGGAAGCCCACAATTAAAATGTCTGATTTATGTGTCTCTCTAATGGTTTGGAAAATCTGTGGGAGGATAATTATCATTAATGTGTCTGTTATTAAAATGAATGATAACCACGAGAAGAGATGCTTTCATTACAGATTGTTATCATTTGAGCGTACATTCAACAAACAAATAGATTTGTTCTTTCTGAAAAAAGCAACTGTTGTTAAAAAAACGGAAATGAAAGTGAACTCAGGGCATCAGTTACAGTGGTTCATAAGTAACGCGCCTCTCCTTTTTAACAGCAGTGAGAACGTATCCTGCTAATGTTAACACCCAGGTGGTAATGCAAAAAAAATTATCATTATGTACTGTGCTATGTCACCTCTGTTTCAATTGTAAAGCGCACGCAAACACAGTTAAATGGCTTTTGGTGGACAACCTTTGTCTGGAATTTGTTAGGCTTTTCCCCACCAAATCTTCCCTTCCACAGTTTAAGCATTTAACTGGATAGTGTTTGGCCAAAGCTCACAGACTCTGCCACTTCAGCACTAAAAGCAGGCAAAATCTGTCAGAGTAAAGCCACAAAACATATCTCTCCTTCTCTGATGGTCCTATTTTCAGATAAGAAATGCCCCAACTGAGGCCATGAAGGCCAATAATTTAAGCTCTAATGCTGTCTAGATCCATTGAGGAGCAATGCAGTAAATCACTGCTGACGTGAAAGACTATGAGGTATATAGGAACATTTCCCTGCCCCCATTTCCTAAGGTTTGAACGGCACCTGTAACCGCAGGAAAGCACAGTGATGAGGAAGAGTGGAGGCTGGGAAAACTGGAGAGAGGGAAAAGCAAGATTGAATAAAACAGCATGTCTGACATCTTGAGGAACTGTCTCACTGTCTGTCTCTTCTTGTTTGTGTCTGTAATTGTTGGCACTGGGGGTTTGTGGCATGTTGTAGTGGGCCTGGTGGGGAAACACAGCATGTGGCAATCATAAGTATTCTAAATCGTGCAAACTTTATCTCACACATACACACGCGCACACACATATATATATCCACAGTTTTTAATATGATGCTTATGTGACACTGAGGGAATAACAGGAATCAACAATCTTCTGAGTAGGAGTTATCGCGTGTGTGCGTGTGTCCACACTCATGTGTGGATGCTTATGTTATGATTATGTTAATCCCTATATTGCATCTTTGAGAGGTTGCATATTTACGAAATCAATGATCCAGTGTATGTGATTTAGCGACATCTAGCGGTGAGATTGCGAATTGCAACCAACGGCTCACTCTACCCTTCCATTCGAAGCACTATGGTGGCTGACACAAGACTAAGAACGTCGTCATATTTTTGCTTCTTCGCTGAAGGAGATAACATATTTACGAAACGCATTCTGTCCATTAAGAGCTACTGTAGAAACAACTTGCCGAATTCCATGTAAGGGGGACCCGCGGTGTACAGCATGTAGATAGAAATAGATCATTCTAAGGTAATAAAAACATAACTATGTCTTCAGATGTGTATAAAGGCCTTACACAATGAAGCGTTATGTATATTATATTGCAACCCAACAAAAAACACATTATAAATTTATGTGACAACCCTAACTATGGTAATTTTACATCTTATTTGTATATTCAGTTAAATTTAATTTAATTTAAATTTACTTCTTTCATATAATTGTGCTTGTGCAATGTTGATTCAAATATACTTTTAAATGATAAGTTTATAACATTGGTATATATTGTTTGTAAAGACATAACAAATAAAGACTCATAACAAATAAAGAGTATCAAGAAATAGAAATCATAGAAAATATGAAACATTATTAAATAATATTAATTATATAATATTAATATCATACAAAATGAGACATGTTTTTAAAGAATACATGGTATATTTGTTCATTAGATGTACATCAGCGATACTAACAATAAAAATTATTGTCTGTAGGTTTGTAATTAGGTATGTGGCATATGTGGTGTATTTCTTTTTTGCGTATAGTGGACAATATTTGTACATTTCTTTTTCTTTTAGGTGTACTGTATACAACTGCCATACACAGACAAGTGTGTACTTTATCGCACCTGAGACTAATGACACTAAGGGGTTTGCGTGTGTGTTTGTGCTCGAATAAAAGTTATTTGCAACACCTCGCAACACGGTTTATGCAGCAGAGACTCAAATCTCCCCAGTATCAATCTAATTCCATTTATACCCGTCTATTAGATTACCCAGCACTCTGTCTCAGCACCAGAAAGCTTGAAATGACCTCATTTACAACATTATCAGTTTAGCTACAGATTCTGCCTTTGACACACATTAATGCAGTGTATTAATTCAGCATCAGTCTTCGCAGGCTAACAGCACATTTGTCTCCTTAAGGACATGCCCGAAGAGTAGCACGGAAAACACACCTGACCCCAATGACCTATTTATTAAACAGCAGGCGTTCCAGCTCACGAATCCACGCACAACTTGTTGTGCATCAAGAAAGTCACAGCGGGTTTTCTTGACATCTGCCGCCGCATACATGTAACCTCAGATGGACTTTGGCATAAGATTTTGATGAGAGAAACATGAAACAAAATTGATAAAGCCTACCAAAGGTTAAAGGTCCAGTGTATGAAATGAATTGTCATCTAGCGATGAGGTTGTGAATTGCAACCAACAGCTCATCCCCCTTTTGGAGCACTACAACGGCTGAAACAGGACAAGACGTCATCACAATTTTGCTTCTTTGCCGAAGGAGATAAAGTATGTTAGGAGATCTACGCGATCTGTAGAGCAGTTTGTCCGTTTAGGGCTACTGTAGAAACAACACTGCGAATTCCGTTTAAATGTGTGATGAACTGGGCATAGCCTATACTTGTATTGCGTTTAATGATATATGACCGTACCAGTCAACATTTGACCTGTGATCGCAAACCGGACAAAAGATCACCGCGATAGTGGGTCTCAAATGAAACGGGAGACTCCCGGTAACTAGCAGCCTCCAGCAGCTCGTGTTTTTCCGGAAATAATCGTTCAGCTGTATCTCTCTTTTATAAATTTGACCAAACTAAATACTCTTCGAAGATTGGACGTATGCAATACTACTGTATAGGCACTCAAGATTAATATGAGATTGGCAGAAACTGCCTGTGATACGCGATCTTTAAGCTTGTTTGTTCAAGTTCTATCTGTAAAGAACATTACAAAATAGTAATTTGCCTGAACAAAACATTATAATGCATATAAAGGAAGTGCTCATTACAAGATGATTAACTGAATGATGTTGATTTAATCTGTAATCATGACTTTCTTCCGATCAGGGCGATCACCCATTTTGAGTTTATTTTGCAATAATGACAGCATGTTATCCCATTATCTCATTAATCGTATTAATTATCTGTTGAAGGGCCTAATTCATGTAGACTAATGTCGGATGAACTAGGACCTTGATGTCCTCAGAGGTGTGTTGAGCACTGAGTTTCATATCTCAGATGGCAGAGGCTCAGAGGGTCTGTCTCAAGCCCTCAAGCAGAGCAGAACCGTGCACACCGAGAAGGAGTAAAGCACAACTCCCCACCTAGACTCAAAACGGACCCTCTCTTCACTGTTCATTCCCTTTCTCTAATGAGATTTTAATGGGCAGGTCCGCTGAGGCCTACAGAGACTCAAAAGCTCAGGGAGAAGTGACTAGAGACAGCGTCCCAGCCACTACTGAAGAACCTATGAATCAGACAACAGACATATGTAATACTTATTCATTACATTTTCATTGAATGAGGTTTATAGTGAAAGTCCTTTTATTGATCCAATTTGAATCCTACAGTAGTTGATTTGTCTTAAGTAGATTTAAGTCTGGCTCAAGTCTCATCCTCTTAAAGTTTCTTTCAGCTGTTTCTAAGGCTCTGCTGTGGGTTTACACTGAGGTTTTAATGACATGTGAATGGGTAAAGTGCCCTCCAATGGCCAAACAGAGAAACAGCACAATATAAATGCCTCATAGAAGAAACGCTGGTTAAAAGGTTAGTTGTAATGTATTATTTTGTTAAGTACTAGTTCTCTGTTTCATCGTTTTATCTGATAATTAAATCTGAATGGAATAGGTATATTGGTAACACTTTACATTAAGGTTGTATTTGTGAACATTGGTAAATGTATTAACACCGTAATAATATTTGTTAATGTTAGGTCATGTCAATAAAATAGTTAATGTTGGTTCATGGTGCCTTAAATAACATTTACATCATTTGATTGTAAAATGTATTAGTTAATGCTGAAAATAACATAACTTAAATTATAAAATGCTGTCGAAGCATTGTTGGGGGTCATGTTATCTAATGCAGGAACAATTGTTTACTTTATTATTTAAGTGTTACACTTATATAAGTATATTCCTTATATTTCTTATATTTTATAAGATATATATTTAAAAATATATTTTTCTTATATATTTTTTTATAAGGAAATAGGATTAGGATCTCTATGAGGTTTATCAAAAACGTTTTACTTCTTCAAACGTTGTAAGTATCATACTTAACAAAACAATATCTAAATAATAACATGTAGTGTCAATAAAATCATTAAATGCTGTTTCATCATACAAATAAAAAAATAAGTACTAAATAGTATTTAAAAATCTATAATATGTATAATCCATCACTTATAGCAAAAAACGCACATCACCGATTTTCACCATCTGATGGCCCTTATAATGATTGTATTATATGACTTAAACCTGGTTTTTCTAGACGGGGTCATATATGGGAACAGTAACACTACATTGATGTCATTTTGTCATGCTACACCAATCTTTAAACAGCAGAGCTACTGACATGCTACTGAAAAATGCACTTGATAGTTTTACTAGATTGCTACTTGTAGTTGCTGTAGATCCTTCTTAACACTGCCATGAGTATTAGATATTTATGAACCACCAGAAGTTAAGAATATATGTGTAGTCCAGAGGGACTGTGTGAAACTGATGACCTGAGGGATCTAGAGATACAACAGTGTTGATGAGAGGTGAGGACAATGACCCTCAGCTGTCTCTCCTTCACTGGAAAAAACACAGGTCAATCAGTGTCTCTATTATACCGCCACAAAACCAACTTGACCTCAGATGTGTGCCCTCTTACACACCTAGCCTCGTTTTTTGCTTTCATGCTTTGTTTTGGCTCTGTCTTACACATTACGCATTCACAAACACATGACCTATGAAAATGTTGAAGGAACAGTTCAAGATTGGGTGCAATAAAAAAATTTAAGCGGCTCTGCAACGGTGTTTCATGTATTCTGACTTCTTCACAATGTTAAACGTGCTGTCTTCTCATGCTTAACATGGTCAACTTGTCAACTTGTCTTATTACCTAGAATTTCTATGCTCGATACACTCCCCCAGCGATCGTACAGGTTTCAGAAAGTTTTTTTTGAACATATAAAACTGTTTCGTAACAATTTTTTCTTATCTTTTCGGAAACAATCGTAAAGCTGTGTCTATCTTTTATAAATGTGATCAAACTAAATATTCTTCGAAGATACGAAGTATGCAATACTACTCTATAGATACATACTCAAGATTAATATGAGATTGGCAGAAACCCTGTGTTGGGGCCGCTTTAAGCTTAAAACAAAACGCAACTATATAGTAAGGTTATTCAAATATTGATAGCAAAGCCTTAATGCATTTTAAGTTCCTTTGGACAAAAGTGTCTTATGTTTCAACAAACTGTAGTTTATTATAAATTATTTCTAGAAGCTATAAGACAACATTATTTTTAAATGTTTGAAATGCAACTAAAAGCATGAGGCCTTAAAAAAATGTTTTTAGTCTCCATCACATTTATATTTATGCTTTGGCCAATGCTTTTATCCGTAGCAACTTAAAATACATTCATTCTCGGTTCTTCTATAAAACGCAGCCCTTCACAACTGTGGAAAAAAGAAAATGCGCCTTATGTAGGAACCATTTTTGCCATTATGGGAACTATACTTAAAGGGAACCATGAAAGTCATGACATGGAATATCTCCCCTGATAGAAGCTCCCTACTTTCGGGGTCTTTTGTCTCGGGTGTCAAAAAAGACAAAGTAGAAAAATGGCTGGCAGCGTTCTCCCTCCTGCCTTCATGACTAAAGATCGTACAGCACAACCGAAGGGACACATTTAGACCTACTTCATCACCCAAACTACCCTCTCTTGTCCTAAACCTTTAGGCCATAAAGACAGAGTCACAACATTTGTCATGCCAACAACAGTTGTGACATCAGAAAATATGAATACAGTATGAATACAGTTGAGGGTCTTTTAAAGAAGTATTTAATACAACCTTTATTCACTAACTGTAATTTAGATCACACTGAATCATTAACAGCAATAAATAAAAACAGAAATAAATAATAATACTAATAATGAAATCATCTGTATCAAATCAAATGGTCTGTATGTTCACTTCCATTCAGCACTTCACAGGATGTTTATCTAAAAGTACATCTGTTGACATCGACAGGTGATTACCCTCCACGCCTGTGTCAACTACCTTTAATTGAGAAACTCCCCACACAATTGCTATCCAATTACAGGTAATTCACCTATAGAAAAGACATCACAATCGTTTTTTTCAGCGAACATAACCCTCCACACAGGTATGGCTACACCAGTCTACCGCCTTTTTCTAGCAACACCTCACAGGTCCTTATCACGTATGCAAGTTCAACCCTATTTGAAACACCAAACACCATCCCCTATTTTTTGTAATGTTTTCTTAAAAATTTTAAACTTCATAATTTTATATTTATTCTTTACATTCCCTTTTGAAATCCAAAGGACATTCTATTTTTGGATTAAGGGTTCCAACTCAACTTGTTCTAAGGTTTTGTTTTGTGTTCTATTTTTTCTTGATATTTTTTGTCTTGTATAGTACTCTCAAAATATTAAATCTGAAAATGCACCGCCTAGACTATGATCACAAATGCAGCATACCGGTATGTAAATAATCACAAAGTCCTGTACAAAGTCTCCATCCCCCGGCAGTAGTATATACATAATGAACACAGAGCTGTGTTCTGCTGTTTAGAGTGTAAATAAGAGGCTTGAGCATTGTTTTTTTTTTACAGCCAGCCTTACAAGAGTGCTGAATCACAGCCAAGATTTGTCTCAAAGAAAAGTGGGCTCTTCTGCGCAGCAAGAGGCAGAGTCGAGCGCAGGGTAAGGACGTAATGAGAATTTATGAGTCGTTATAACATTTATGTGCTGTTATAGCAGGTGGGTAGAAAAAAGATATTAAACTGATTTAATTAAAAAAGAATGTAAAGTTATTAAAAACCTTCAACATTTCTTAAATACTGTATGTCAGTAAATTGACAGTCAGTGCTTAGTGATATATTTATGTGTGGCAAAACCATCTGTCCTGCTGTCACAGGAGAGAGAGAGAGAGAGAGAGAGAGAGAGAGAGAGAGAGAGAGAGAGAAGCTGAACTGTAAGCTGGTGACAGAGGTCCATGACGTCTATAAGTCCCTTCTCCTTAGACATTTTTGGCAAAAATCCTTTTCAGAACAAGAACACAAAAGGTCTGTGTCTCTGATACTTTTAAGATAAAATGGAATGGCAAGGCAAAACAACAAAACAAAAACAACACTAACAAAAAAATGGCAGCATTACAAACTAATCTGTACAATAATCAACTAATAATCAATATCAATCAGCCTTTACGCTGATTTTGTACAGACACCCTTAACTCTGAGCTTAAAGTATGTATTGTATAACATCGCGATGGCACTTATCTAATCTAAATATAATTTTTCTTCCATGACTATAGAAGGCAGCACTATTTGTCGTTGTGTATTTCACTTAAAAAAGTTTTTGGATTCCATTTGGCTTTGTAGATAAAACCTCTTTGTTTTCTAAAACAAGTCCCAAAATGTACACAATGTAAAGAAAGAAACATCACACAATGTAAAAAAGTTGTCAAAGAATATCCAAACACACAGGCCTGATTATAAAAAGAATTGACAGCACTTTCCAGTCTTTTTCCATACAATATATATTTCTATCTATTTAGGATTTCTAACTACTTAGGATTTACTACCTAAATATTTCCCACTATTTAGGGTTGTGCACCATTTAGAAATTATTTTTAATTACCTGATAATTATATATTTAGAAAAGCTTTTTAAAATGTTTAATTATGCATATATTTTTTTTAAATCTAACGTTTTTTTACAAATATCTATAGCTTTTATTAGCAAAAAAAAACAAATTAATTTCAAAAAAACTTTTCTTACGGAAATATTCATGAAACTTTGCTACCATGCTAAATTTGAATTCCACTTGAATATGTGATGTGGCGAACGTGTAGGCTATACACGTGTATCAGTTTTTCCATTATAATTATATTTTCTAGACCTGCGCACATACACACGCAACTACACGTTGGTTTCCATTTCATCAGGCCATGCTCCCCGTCCACCAAACTGATGTAGAGTTTGTTTGACAGCTTCCTCCTGGGAAAGGTGGTGCTCCTCAGCTTAGAGAGGTCTCATTCTTTCTACTCTTCCTTGTCTTTTCATTTCCTCCTCTACTCACCTCTATGCCTTCTTCCCCTAAGGCTCCAAGTGTAGCCCTATAACCCAATCCCATCTCCCCACGCAGACCTCACCGACTGGGCTTCAATTAGAGAAAGCGTGTAAAGTCCAGGGGGCGACTGCTTAGATGCAGAAAGCCCACATACGTGCCGCTCGAGGGCCCGACTCGCTCCATCTCTGTCAGTCTCGACATCGCTGGATAAACAACAGATAAGGGGATATCTCTAACTGTGGCTGTGACTATGACTGACATCACAGGGCCTCACCTGAGATTCCACAAGGGCATTGGCGAGATAATGGATGATGGAAGGAGAGGCACACGTATGAATTTATTGAGTTTGTGGAAATATCTAAAAAAAGCACCTGAGAAACATGATTTTGCACCCAAAACAAAGCTTGCTGTAGATATGGGTCTTGAATTTGTTACACAGACAGAAAAAACAGTCAAATTCTCAAGCTTTTTTGTTCCACTTTGTTCTCATCAAAAAATGTTTTTGCTATTATTGGTGATTTCCTGCTTTTTGTAGTTTATAGGCCTATATTTATTGTGCTATCCTGACTACACACAATGTT
This sequence comes from Triplophysa siluroides, assembly GCA_006030095.1. Lineage (NCBI taxonomy): Eukaryota > Metazoa > Chordata > Actinopteri > Cypriniformes > Nemacheilidae > Triplophysa > Triplophysa siluroides. Next base: position 7,323,270 of record VCII01000314.1, on the reverse strand, counting down.
TTGGTGAGTTGCATTGTTGGATTGTTCTCAAGAATCAGAAGTAAAAAAGTTATTCCTTTAAAACTAAGAAATTCTCCTGTAGACGCCTTTACTGTTACTAAACATTGTGACATGTTTTTGTGGGCTGAGCTTAGGTGGAGGCAGAAAATCCCCCTGACCGCATTTCTAATGCTAGGTAGCACGCTTTGTTTTTCTTGCTTTTTGACAATAACTAGAAAAAAGTCAGATTGAATTTGAACATGTAAGGTCACTCACACCGTGTCTACACCGGATGCAGCGCGAAACGAGACAATAGAACGCATTAGAACCCATTATAATTTAACATTTTGTCCACACTGGACGTGGCTCGGTACGGCGCGACAGGAAATTGGCCGACCTGTACGCGCTCGATCCTTCAATGAATCCAAGGACGAACTAACAGGATTACCTCCAGTTAAGTGGTCTGACATCTACACCTACCAGACAGAGAAACCAAGCGTGTATAGTAAAGATAAACTGAGTGCGTACACATCTATTGATGCCTGCGTGTACTGACAGTGGCAAACGTTAGCAAATGCATTTACTTGAACACAAACCTGACACAGAAGAACATGAGCCTTCTCACTGTTCCCTCTCCCTTTATACTAATGCACTTGTGACAACTAAAGAGATGACAAACAGTTTCCTTTATGTTTAGTTTCTGGATGATAGTCAACTGCTAATTGTATAACTAACAAAGTTAGCTAGCATACCCTATGCATTCAAAAGTTGACGCTACATGTACATGAAAAATAACCTTCTTCCCCAGTTTCTGATTTGGCCATACATGTGATATTTTTAGACACAAATCATAATCCACGCCAACAAAAGAGAGTCGTTTTTTAATCTTAAGTATTATGAAGTGAAACGCGGGCATGTTTGATGATCGTGTCTGTTCAGTCCGTCCGTTTTATTGTGTTTAACTACAGCTGTCGTCAGTGTTTTTGTTTGACAATGGCAGGGGAGAGTGTTAAAATATCAAATTGGAGACAGTATTCTGTCGATTTTGGCACTCAACAACACAACAAGATGATATTTGGATAAAAGCGTCTGCCAAATGACTAAATGTAAATGTAAATGTAATATTTTAAACTCCTTATGTAGCCGAATCTGTGCTGGTTTGTATTAGCCGCCTCCAGTTTTCCCTTTGTTTTGCCTCCAGCTAGTGCCGTGACGTAAGCGTGACGTCGGCCGAAAAGGGGTCTACATAGAATCATCAAGGAAACCCCTTTTTGGTTCCAACTACAATTTAGAAATGGTTAGAAACCATGTTTACTGTATTCTAAGAAAATATATGAATAATATGAAATATAATACATTTGGAGTTTTTACTGTACAAACCTTTCATAGCCATTGTCATAGGAAAGGATACTTTCTTTCTACTTTCTACATTTCCTCGAAGCACAATAGGAGTCTCAATCTGTGCATGCATGGGTCTTGTGTGTCTTGTTAGTGTGCGGAGAAGCAAGAGTTTGGAGGCTCAGTGCTCGGGGGAAAACGCCCCATCCACACCAAACCCCAAGAACAAAGTGCACACTGCCTCCTACTGGCATAATGAGGTCACAGGAAAGGAATGAGCAGCCCTTTCAACCTTCCTTCCTTCACCCACATCCACACTAAAAGCTTTGACACGCATTACAAGATTGTGTTTTGGTGATGTTGTGTCCATAACTACTATAATGCTAATATACCAATGTACTGTAATATGGCAAGCCGAATTAGCTTTTAATCATTCTCAGGATATGAATTTTTTATATCAACAATTACATTTTTACTAGTAAAATATTGTAATTCTGGGGGGGATGCGTGCGCGCAAAGGGCCAAGGCTCAAACGTCACGGTTCGCTACTGGGAGTAGTATTTCTACTATCTTAATAAGAAGAACTTAACCTAATTTGATTCTTATGTAAAACAGCTTAAATAAGTCTTTACAGTATATTTCCTTCTACCGTTAAAATAACAGGTAGTATAGCTCTTTTTACTAGGTTTGGTCGACGATTAAACGCATTGAACAGCCCTACTTTTTACCATATTAAAATACATGAGGAATTCCCATCATTTAACAAAGAGAAATCATTCAGCCAATCGCAGAACAAGCTCTCACGTCTGATCTCACACTATCACTCATGTCTGACTCATACATCTGTTTCACACTGGCAGGCATCACTTCACAGATACTCAGGAAGTTTGAGGTCTGACACATCTTCTGCCCAGGGGACTACAGCCACTCACAAGCCATGAGTTCTCACAGTTTCAAATACAGTACCTTTGTTACAGAGTAATAAGTTGTTGTTGTTTATTCCTAATAATCACTAAACATGCAAAAAGTGTATTGTGGTGTGTAATGAGGTTCATTAGAAGGAAGGAAGGAGGCGAGAACCGGCAAACGTTTAAACATTTAATTACAAAATAAACAACGTAAATAAACAGCCGGCAGCCCCTCACGGACGACTGCCGGCAACACAAACATAAATACAAATACAAACATGTTCGGGCCCGGTCCTCTCTCAGTGACGGTCCGGTCGCTCGTTCTCTTATGTGCTCCTGATCTCCTACGTGATTCGAACCACGGTCTCGCCCCGCCTACTCCACTACATGGTGAAAAACTGAATGCATTTGAATGAGCCTCGTCTGTATCCGTCCCTTTAGACGCACCAGCCAGCAGGTGTCGTTTGTAAAATTCACCTCTGCACCATTAAGCACAGTCGACTCCGTGGATAATCGTACGATTTTTGTGCGACTCCTCCTCCAGAACCGGAACACTGGAATTAATCGCTCGGTATTTCATCATAGCCATCTTGTTCTGGAATTTAAAGCGCTGTTATGAAAGTCTCGGAGTAATAAATCTCAGATCGGCCTGAAATCAAATAAGATTTCAAGCATGGCTAACTGTCTCTATCCCTGTGGCAGGCGCATCTGGGTGTCGAGCTAAACGCCATTACCTTGAACTGATGGGGCAGCCAGGCGACTGATATATTCTGACAGTGCGAGGCGGGTTCGCTTTAGTGTGATTTATCAAGAAGCATGTCTTTCTGCTGTCAACACCGGACTGGCGTGTCGGCACCAAAAGGGCAGATATTCTGTGGATCTGTTTGAAGTCACTCGGTTGATTGTGATGTCAGTTAATACAGAAATTAAGCATTTTAGATACACAAAGTTACAGTGTTGCTTACATTGAGTTTACAGAGCATTGTGTTTCCATCACAAATGTTGTGGGTTTGATTTCAACTCGCTATGCTAATCTAACAGGTGCAGAGCACAACAATAAGGATAGTCGAATGGCCTGAAGCCAGTGTCAGCGACCGAACCATTTCTCGTCCAAGCACATATGGATGCTGTTGAGCAAGCACAGGCAGCACAGAGCAAAGTACACAAGAGATGTAATTGTGATTAAAACAACTAGATTCAACTAAACACGCAACAGAACACATTTTTGACATGCTATGCTGAAACACAAGAACGCAAGGCAATCTTTCAGTTGTCATGACAACAAACACAAGCCATGTCTCACTTTCAACTGGGAACAGGATTCAGCTAAATTTCCCGACAAATGCTACAATCATTTGTTTCTTTCCGTAATTGTTAAGCATACATATATTTATGCTACCTCTGTGCCCTTTCAAGAGGTTAAACATTATATTTTATGATTGTGCTTTGGATCACCACGTGTTCTGTCGAAATGCAAGTCGCAAAGTTGTTCCAAATCTGTATAAATGTCTTTGCTCTCATGAACACAGAGAAAGATATTTGGAAGAATGCTTGCAACCAAACAGTTCTGGGCCACCATTGACAACCATAGTAGGAAAAATTACTTTATACATTTCTTTGTTCTGTTGAACACAAAAGGGCCGTTTCTCAATATGCGTTCTTGTCTGTACTTGTGTTAATGTGGACTTGTGAAACGTAATCAGTAGCAGCCCAAGTGCTGTTCCAAATCAAAGTTAACATCTAGACAAGAATGGATAAAATCTCTGTATGTGTCCTTGATCTGCCCATTATATCGAGGATCCATAGGGAGGTTACTTGTGGGAATTTATGACGGTAAATTTCCCTACATGCATTGCGCAGCAACAGCGGAGCAGTAAAACAGGTAAATGCTTATGATATTGCAGTTATTTTGACACAAAGTATAGTTTTAAAAGTTGTTTAGGCAAGAATGTATGTGTGTGTTTAAAGTTCAAATCTGTAGTTGGTTAATGAAGATTGCGTCTATTTAAAAATTTGCTGGGTGGATCTCGGAGATGTGAGCTCCAAGCAATCACCGGGCGCTCAGCGCTCATGTACCGCCCAACACGGCCTCACCTCGGCAAGTGCTTCTGAATCTCACGGCTGTGTTGGGTATTTCTACAAGGCAATCGTTGGTCTTATAAATCTATTATTTGTTTCTGAGCAAATCATTTTAACTGATGGCAAAGTTAAGTTTCACTTTCTATTTTTTATGTAATGTTTTACACGGGCGCTGTAACGTTACTTTTGACTAAATGATTTGCTTGTTACATTTTCTACTGTACAAACTTCTAACACTTTATAATCGAGCATTGTGATTTGGTTATTTCATTTTATTCTGAACAAAATCAGAGCAGTCAAGTTGCTAGAATCACATATTAATATTTTTTTAATAAAAACGACAGGAAGCACTGTTGTGTTTTGTCATATTATTTCATTTAACTTCGTTTTAAACCTAAAGCTGCATTAAAATAAATGTTATGAACTACGATTGCGTGTGTTTGACTAAGTGACTCATCAAGTACTCTGCTGTTCCATTTCTAATATAACCGGTCTGTGTCCTCACAAGTTCAAACTCCCGAATCTGAATTTGCCAAGTCCAATCTACCAAGGATACAAGTCCGTTCTTTGCGTTCTTGGAATTGAGAAACGGCCAAGAAGATATTTTTAAGAATGTAGGAAAGCAAACAGTTCTGGGTCACTTGTGTTACTCTACCATTGTAATTTTTCCTACTATGGTAGTCAATGGTGGCCATGAACTGTTTGGCTATTAGCATTCTTCCAAATATCTTTCTCCGTGTTCAACCAAACAACGAAATTTACACAGATTTGGAACAACTCAAGGGTAAGTAAATTATAACAGAATTCGTTTTTTTTAGGTGAACTGTCACTTTAACATCACTGTTGTAAATGCTGTTGTAAATGGTTAGAAAATCATTTTGTAAGAAAAGTTTCCTTTGCCTTAGGGCTACAGAAGATGTGGCCAGGACAAGTGGGAATGTGAACTACTGACTTGACCAGGCCAGCAGAGAAAGACTTCACTGTTGAGCCCTGAGGTGATTTTTACACTTGAGCTGCCCTGTGCAGACACCTCATTTATCCAGAGATCTACGTCTCAAAACTCACTCACTATGACCCACAAAACCTTCCTGTCAGATAGAGAAAGAGACTGCAAAAAAGATGAAAGATGTGCTTTTAAAATCTCGATCTTCCACCATCTTCACTAATCATAAGCACTTGCATATTCACAAATTTCTAACAACATTTCTGAAACAAAACTAGACAATGAGTCACACCTACTCACAGTTAAGTCTAATAAAAACTCAAAATAGGAATTGGTTTATTGGCTTATATCAAAATACCAGGCAAAAAAAAAACTGATGTTTAGAATGAGATTCTGAAAATGCATATACATTTTTTTATTCAATTATTTATGTATGATTATCCTTGCATCTTGCATGGTTTTCGATAAGCCGGCTCGGGCATTTCTAGTGATGTGTCAGCTGTTAAGATGTCTATATACTGTATACTCGCTGCCTTTAACATTTGTCTCGGGTCACCATCAATGAATTTTGTGTCCCTTAAGAGGAACAGCGAAGACACAGTCCTAAGCTCTTGTACTCTCGTGACCCTGACAAGTGTTTTTTCATCTTGAGCAACTTAACTCGTGCTAAGCCTAAATATTTAATAGACTATATTTTGGTTATAATTACACTATTAATGCTGACAAAGCTAACACAGAAAATAAAGATTGCACCACACCAACAAGTGACATTTCACCAGAAATCTTTTCAGATGCCGTATATTATTGGATTCTTAAGAATGTTCCTAGTATATATCAAACATTTTCCACTTTTAAAGAAAGATGTTCTGCATTTTACACCTTGGGTGAAATTTGATTATTGTTCTAGAAATAACACCCTTACACAATTTCTATTGATGCTCAGCATGACACATTGTGAAACTAACAAGGTTTCTACAAGAACGCCGTAACAGTAATCTGTTACAGCTCCTGGTTTGTTGGTTTTAATTGGATGTGTTAAATGTCATTCCAGGTTTGAACAACAACACACAGACATCTAAACTTGTGTTGAATCTCTACGTCACAAAAAGACTGACACAGACCAAAAACCAGCTCACACAACCCCAATGAGGTCTCCAAGTGGATGGCCTTTGGCTCCAGGTGACTCACTTTGACACACCTTATGAAAGTTGAAGTAATGTGTAGAAAATGGCGACAAACAGCCCACAGAGGCATGCATAAATGTCGTGGATGCTCATTAAATGCAACGCGTCTGTCGACGGTATTGCCTATAAGGATCCTATTACAGCAGACAGAAACAAAAGCAGCCGCTTGCACGCTATTGTCTTTATTTACCCGCAAGCATGGACAAGCATGGCAGGATACGCAAGACAAGAAAAAGTGGTTGTTAGTTGTAGTGTCTGGTTTCTGTGTCAACCATCAGTCAATGGCCCTTGCCTCGTTTTGGAGGGATTCAGACCATCCATTCCCATTAGTGTCTATGTTTCCGCTGGAGAACTTTACAAATGACCCATTACTGCTTCTCATTCAGACTGTGAGAGGTGATTCCTGTCCATGCATTTATGGAGCTTCAGAGTCACCATGTGGCCGCAAATGGAACTGCAATGATGAACTCTTTCACAGGATGCATGGTGAACAACTAAGAAATTAATCCAATCCAAAACATGCCGGTATTTTTGCCTATTATTATAGTTTATATAATTCCATATAGGAGAGTATAGATCTCACATTTACCTGTGAATGTGTAGTTTACAGGAAAATGTAAAGCTGTTCTTTCATAGCTCAGGACTAGGGAAAGTCCCAAGATGGATTTTTTTTGTAAATTCCTAAACTTAGAAAAAAAGGAAAAAATACACACTCATTGCCACACAACAACATTTAAAGAAAGATTTATGTGCAAAACAATAGTTGGTTTAAGATCTCTTCTGAACTCTCTTAAGGAGACACATACTGTATGAGATTACTGGGATCTTTCTCTCACGAACAAACCTTGACAAACAGGAGACCTCTCCATTTTCTCTTCATGTAATGTCATCGCTGTCTAGAAGAACCCATTCAGATATCAAAAAGATCTCATTTGTGAGTTTTCCCTCAAATGGGAAGATGAATCTGACTTGGAAAAGCGCAGAGTCGAAGGCAATGATGGCATACTACTTTGGTGGCATGTGAAAACTTTGCTGACCTTCACAACACACCGCTGCTGTAATTAGCACCGAACACACTGATTAAAAACACCTTGGTGAGAAGCGTAACCTCTTCTCCCCGTCAAAATGAGAAGTACCATCATCCGTCAGGCCGGCTCGAGATGCTGGTGGCATTTCTGTGCCAGCAAAAAAGGTCACCTTGCATTAGCAACAACCAAACAAAGAGAAGTCGTAATTAAAGAAAGTGTGATAATTAGCCAGAGCGACGCTGACTTTGGGGAGGACTTTGCATAATATGAATGATTCAGCGAAAGAACCCGAGTCTGACCTTTTGGCATGCTAAAATATTTATGTACTGCTGGTCACTTCGTCGCCATGAGGGAAGCTTTCATGAATTATGCAAATCAGAATTAGTTAGCTCGTGGGTGTCAATTAGCGTGGGGAAGTGGACATCATTTTTAGTTTTTGCTCTGTCTTTTTTTCGATGACGGGTGTGTGTGTACAGAGGCACATAGAGAACGGTGTGTAGAGTCATCACCTGACTACTTAAGATCATACATATTAATACAGTCATTACTGAATTGCCCCTCTATTAAAAACGCCTTACCTTGGAGATGTGAACTTGAATAAACACTGCTCAAAAGTCACTTTTTTTAGTAAAGTTTTCTTAAAAAACTAACCGATAGGCTACTGAAGGGCTCATTGACATTCTCTGTAGTTCAATCACAGTTTAAACACATTGTTGTTGTCATTCGTGTCATGACAGAATTGACTTGTTATGCGTTCATAAACAGCTTTTCCAACAGGGCTTTGGCATACCTGTGTGTCCCCGCAGGGTCCTTGTACCCGCCGAAACTGGATGGCAAGACCATATTACCAAGGTGAGCAAGACTACGAGCTTCAACAGCCACAATGACCGCCCCCAAAGCTTCATCTAGAGAGAGAAAGAGAGCGAGAGTTACAGAGAGAGCATTGAAAATGAGTCAAATTCTGTTTCAGCATTTCTTTGACAAATGTTCAAGGTTGTATGGAAACAATATGTCTTCGCTGTCTCCACCGTGTTACCTTTCTGTCCCGTGTTCTGGCCTTTCAGATCACTCTCTTCCCTGTGAGACGGCCATGTCCCCTCCCTTATCCTCCTCACACGCTTCTTCAAAAACTGTTCAGAATCTGAAGAGACAGAAGAGGGGAAGCCATGAGGTCAAATGTGTTTCTTCAACCATGGGAGCTTTGACACTACAGGCCAATTCCATTAAAATGTCAACCTTACCTAAGTTTTTACTAAAGGTTTTTACGATACTAACAGCACAGATGTTAAGATTTAGTGGTCTTTAAATAGCCATGTGAGGTCTCCCTTAAAGTTTTTGAAACATGATTTTACATAGTCCGGAAAGTGCAGTTTTCAGGGTTTAAAGAAATGGAGATATGAAAAATGAAATAAAGTAGCTATTTTATGTTCTATGAAGACGGGTATTTTTGCTTGTTTGTACATTTTAATTCACAAAATTCTGGTTGTCTCTTATAAACTGAGTCATTTTTTTGTCACGTCCATACGCAGGTTTTTTCCTTTTTTAAAACAGAAACTTGTGCATAGACTGATGGTTTCCTGATGTTTAGACTCTATCAACAATGGTTTCATAAACCAGATTTAAACAGATGGTTCAGTATATTGGTAATAAAATACATTCTCTGTGTGTTGATTGCCTATGTCACATCCATAACGCGAAATGTCACATCCATAATGCTGAAATTGCCCTACAGGTTCTCTTTTTTTTTGTCTAGTGTCCAGCAGTGGATACACATTGTAATTTTTGTTGGATTCCTTTCCTGAATTGCCATTAATAAACTTTATTTTCAACATATTGTAAGGAATGAAACGTCAGAGTCACAGAATGTCGGAGTCTTGTTTAATTCCATAACTTGTTGTTCATTATAGATTTCGAAACCATTATAAGGTGACCGTTTTTTATAACAAAACTAAAAAGATCAACTCCTGGTCCATAAAAGGATCATCTGTAGCGGAGGAGGAAACATAGGCACAAAAACACAGACACACTAATATGACGATAAAAAAGCATCGCTGAAATGTGAAATTGCAAGAAAAACTAAAAGAACTGAGATGAGATAGGTCTGGGGATTGAAAGAAAAAGAAATGAAAGGTTTGCCTTAGAAGTGGACAGAAACAGAGGTGGGGTGTAGAGAAGGAGGGCAGCTTCAGAGAGGTATATATATCCTCGGGGCCCGATGCAACCTGCGCTCTTCAGAAGCACCCGCGCGGGCGCACACACGTACGCACACAGGCAGCGGGGCCACAAAGATAGGACTGATACTTGTTTACAGTAGTTCACCTACCCCCGGGCTCCATGCGATCACACACTCACAGAGACCACCGACAGACATCTCACAAGTTCAATAGCGTCCACACACGCGTGCTCTCTTTTTCGCCGTTTGCTTATATTACTCTGGACGCGTTTGAACGCGCTAATACACACACACGCATGCGCAAAGAAAACTTTTGTTGCCGCAGGTTGTCAGACATGTGCCAAAGCAGAAACAGGTCAAATTCCTGCTTGACTTTTTACCTTGACTGAGAGAAGAGGAATACGAAATGAATACAGAGTAGCACAACAGTAGCCCCTAGCATAAAATGACAACATGAAAAATGTACCGTCATTAACATCTGTATTGTCTGCAACCATGGTATAAATAGACAATATGTCAAATATACAACTTGCCCATTTATATATGTTTAGATATCAGTCATACGGTGAACTCACAGAAACATCTCAGAAACAATATCCTATAAAGGGTTTTGCTTACTCATAAGACGCACAAGCATACCCCAAATCTTAAATAGCCTATATATCATTGTAAAAATTATATATTGTTATAATGTAAAAACATGATGTATTTTTAATTATATTTTTTTATATAGCCTTAAATGAATGACAAACACGCTTAAGAATAGTAATAAAAGAATAACGAACATTTTGATTATTTAAAATCTGGCAAGTTTCGTAATATTCACTTTAGTGTGTCTGAAGTGATTGTGTAGAATAGATCAGTGTCATTCTGCCCCCTTGTGGAAACACTATAAACTGCTATTAAGTGAAAATGACTAGGAAAGCCAAGGGATCTGAGGAAAATGATGAGTTTTGTTAACATGTGTTTAATTAGAGTTCTATATTTTTATTTATTAATGTCATTATAAATGTTTTCAGCAATTTACTTTTATTATGCTTGAGTCGATTATCTGAGTGAGTGACAAGCTCATAGTGTGTGTTGACTAAAACACGGCTCATTTTTCTCATTCTCTATCCATAGGCAAACTCACAATACCCATCGCTAACAGCTGTTTGTTTTAACACATTCATTAGATCGCTAAAGTGCTGTGTATATTGCTTGCTCCTGTTTACATACACGCACTGACTACGCACACAAACTGCTGTCCACAGTCGTGGCGCAGTAATCATCCGATTATCTTCCGTATTTCACATCATTCTTCGTCTGATACACAACATTTCCACTTCTTCAAAGTCATGTGCATACACCTGTGTTTGCTCATTTGATGATGCTTGCTCTGTGTGTGCCTGTTCATGTGTCTGTGGTAGTTATCAGTGTATTAACTGAAGAACTCTTGAACAGAGCAGACCGAGGTGATCATTATGTGGAGTGGGACGGTCAGTGCAGGAAGGTCTGTCTGGAAATTGTTTTGATTTGCATTTGGCTTAACCTCAATCACAAACACACAACAATGTGCACACATAGACACACACGCTTCATTGACATGCAACGGCCGAAGGCCACCTCTGACTAAGATAAGGAAACTGTGCCCCGCATTTGATGTCATCATCTCATGCTCGGAACTCGCTAGAGAACCATTCAATAAAAACACACGTGCAGGTGAGGCAACACGTCGCGTGCACATGCCGCGTGTAATACCTGTCCCATATACCTGTGGAAAATAAACCTGCTAGCCGGAGTCATTTAAATCGACCAGTGAATTGTGAATTGAATTTCTCAGGAACGGGAAACCAGAATGAAATGGACTCCAGTATTACATGCCTGGCTGGCTGATGATAATGAAAACCTTTTAGACTTCTTGATGAATTAGTCTTGCATCAAAATCCTAGAAATAACCTAAACTTTTAATCAAAGAATCTACCGATTGATTTATTACTGGTTATATATACAATTATATTTGTCGACCAAATTGAAAGGAATCATCACAGTTGATGTTAAAGCGAAATTGGTAAATCTTAACATTAAGGTACCCTTTATGAAACATTTATAAATTTAATAAGTCATTAACAAATGCATTTTAATGCAGTTATATCTGCATGAATAAAAAGGGGGATTCTAACGTAATACCTGCCAAATAGTGACCACGTATAAGAAAAACAACATAACACCCTACAGTGTCCAGTCTGACAGCCTATATTGCAAACAACATTAAGATAATAATGAATCTGCTTTCGAGTCAAATAAACAATGAATAAATACCTTTATTAAGCATTTATAACATGCAAGTTAAAAATGGCTCAAAATCTGGCAGGTATTTCATTAGAATCCCTCTTTTTATTCATGCAGTTATAACTGCTTCGTAATTCATTTGTAAATGACTTATTTATCATTAATGAACAATTTTATAAATGCTTTATAAAGGGTTCCTTAATGTAAAATGTTACCGTGAAATTACACTGAAATTATGTTGAAATAATTATGTTTAGCTGGAGGGAATATTATTATCAAGTATCATCAACTTACAGCTGAGTCTGCACATAGGCTGGGATAGGAGAAGGTGTCTTAACATTAAACAAATTGCACACTTCAACTTTGTGCCAATGTAAGCAGACACCATCGATACTGAACATGACAATTCTCATTCATATTTTAAGCATATAATGCTTTTAACTTAATATACTAGTCTTTACATTATGATGTTTGTGACAGTATGTCAGGTGTGTATGCCTACAGGTTAATTGCATCTGCAGTCAATGGTTTTGTCAACATCGTGCAGCAGTTGACAAAAATGTTTTTGTTTATTCCAGTCCATTTTCTCTGTCACTCATTTTCTCAAACACACAAAAGCTATTTGCATTCATTCCTGATCCTAAAAACACCATTTCATGCTCCGGGTCTCAAACAGAGCAGTAAAATGACTCCTCAAAACAACTCTATCGCTCCGACGAGAGGCAACCAAAAGTGAGCGTAAAATGTGCAGGGGCCCAAGGAAGTTCTTAAAAGCATCTCGGATTTCTGGAAAAATGCACAATATTGTAATGCGGCGGGAGGCCGGAGTCTCTGGTGCATTTATCTGGCTTTTCAATGAAACCTTTCCAGCCTGCTGCATTCCCACGCCTCGATGCAATATCGATGTGTGTGTGTTTACGTCCGCGAGCATCTGTGGTCGCGCTCGCCGTACAGCTCCGACAGCCAATCCGAATGGAAGCGGGGTGTTTCCGCACCGCTGGTCTTGCCGTATCTGTGTGTTTGCAGATGAGTACATCAGCTCTCGCTCAGCCGATATTACTGAAGATAAACGGGCAATTTCACCACCCGGCACTGTACGGCGACTCATTTCAATATGTATTTATGGGCTAGTGTGCAGTGCGCACGTGATTATTTTAGAGACTATTGGAGCTGTACACGATTTCCTGCCCACGTTTAATCTTCAAGATACGCAATAATAGATAAATACTGGCAAAAATGTATTTGCTTTATCATGCAAAAAAGCACACACACACATATTAGGTCCTGGGTTTATAAGAAATAGTAATTTCACTTGAATGACTGCAGGTCTGTACAAATGGAAAACTATGTACACTGGTAACAAATCTATCCATCAAAGGTTTTAAAAAATATATTTATTTAGCTAAACTGCATATTTGATGTTTTCTACAGTCAGCTCTAAACTTACTACTGTTTTTAAATCTAGCCCGAGGGTAACACGAAGCAGAGTCGGCGCCAGACCTCGACTAACAGGAGGGCAAGTGGCTCCCAGTGGGGGGGCACACAATCAGCATCATCAATACAAAAAAATCTAAACTACCACATCTGTGCATGTGGGCCAGTGTTGGGTGTAACTAGTTACCAAGTAGTTACTGCAATTTAATTACTTTCCCTTCGAAAAAGTAAAGTAAGGGATTACTCTTATCTTTCCTGTAATTTAACTAGTTACTTCCGATGTAATTAAACTAATTACTTACTGTAATATATGTGTGTGCAATAGTGGAATTTACATCAAAGTTCAAAGACAAACTTTTAAATCTGTGCTTTAATGTATAATTTTCACATTTGTAAATGTTTGGTCAGTTCTTAATACTCCTTGTATGTAGTTTTTATTATTTATTTGAATGAATGAAAAGGGCCGTTTCATGTCTATCCTTGAATCACTTAACTTATCAAGGTAGATAGGATATAGAAAGTAATTAGTAATAAGAAATTAAATACTTTTTGGAGAGTAATTTGTACACTTATCTAAATACACTATTGAATATGTAACTAGTAACTAATTACTTTTTCAGAGTAACTTACCATGTAACACTGGCAAGGGCACACTTACAACTTGTGCAGGATGCTATTTTCCGTACAAGTGAACAAGAATAACACAAATTAAACAATATTACCAGTACCACACACAGTCACAACAAAAACAACAGGTTGACAATTATAACCTATCCTGTGATATAATGCTCCTTGCACCAAGGCTTGCCAAAAGTAAATGAAGCACACGTACCTTTTTAAATAGTTGAAGGCGCCGCGTGCGAACATTTAACCTCCTTAAAACTTTGTCCTTCCATTCGGTTGTAAATTTTTCTTTTCCAAAGCTGAACTATCTGAGCCTTCCGTTTGTGAAGCATCGAGCATCTGTATCTTTGCTAATCGCTAGCGGCTTCCCTCCACAGTCCACACGTAGCCTATACATACATTAATATGCAGTGTAAGGACGCATCATCACAACAACCGGACTAGATTAATCTTTTTTTACAAAGTAAACACATAGGCTAGGCTACCATTTCCATTTCCTTTTTGTTTAAAATTCTTTAAACGTTAAAACTTTTTATTAATAATTTTCACTATGTAATACATTAATTTAAAACTGTGTCATGTGGGGGGGGACACAACAACCCTGTGGGGGGGAATGGCCCGCGAGGGTCCCCCTTGGCGCCGGCCCTGACACGAAGACAAGGGTCATAACAGAGTTAACGTTACAGAAGAATTGATCTTCGTTGCACTTAAGTCCCATTCACAGCCTGTTGCTCAGACCAGAGTCATGGTCCCCAAGATCTAATGACTCCTGCAGGCTTTTTGTCCATTTACCAGCCAACCCACTAAGAAGAACTATTTTTTTTTCTTTTCATTGCTTTGTGTGAGTGAGTATGTATGTGTGTGTGTGTATGTGGTGTGTGTGTGCGTGCGTGCGTGCGTGCGTTCTTTCTTGCCTTACAATGTGAAAATGTGCCTGTGTGTTCTTCCTTTTAGATTTAACCGCATCACATTTAAACTGCTAGAATAAAAGGGGAAGTCAGTGGTAAGCTGCCTTTATCATTTGCTGAGGTGCTGGCTGTATTGAGACTGCCCAGGTGCTGTTAACTGACAAATTAGCTTTGCTCTGATGTTCAAAAGTCTACAATGATGACCTAATTTTTACAGAACAAGACGCTTCATTTTCTTCATGTACAAGCTGTGTCTTTTGTATTCTGTCATAATATTTTGTAATCTTTCTTAGTGTGTGTTTGACTATAGTTACTACTGAGAAATCTTCTCAAAAATGAAACATTTCAGAACAGAAAATTCACTTTGAGAAGGCCTTTAAAACGTAAATGAGAAGGAACAAGATAATGTCTTTATGCACTTCTAAACATGTAATTTAATGTTATGGTTCGTGTGAGTCTATAATAATTATTGTAATTACTATCCTCTATTGCAAACATTAAAAAATAAATATATATTGTTGTTGTGCTTCTGAAACCTATTATGTCCAAATTCGCTGTTTTTTAGGAAATGGATGAAACACTATAGCTTTTATAGCAGTTGTTAAAGTTGACATATATAATATATGATATTTGCAAAAACCAGTGACAAACATATAGAGTTAGTAATAATAGTGATTTATGGCAAAAAAATTTAAATCACGAAATACGGAGATACAAGTTTAAGAAGGACAGCAGCGATATTTTTTTTCTTTCTTGATTTTATATTCATGTATTAACTGAGTCACATACAATGATAAAAGGTCCATCTAATGTTAACATTACTAAAACAGAATTGGCACCTAAATTAACATTTTACTTAATATCTAAATTGAAAACAATATTAGCAGATAATATAATCTATAATAGCATTCCCCGTAGTTCATTGATCACATCTACGGTATATCCATCACAGTTTATTGCACCACACATGTCTATAGCATTGCAGAAGAAATCTCAAAAACATTTCCAACTGTGTTTAGATTTGATCTTATAAAACTTCAAGTTGTCCATGATTCCTGAATTGGTTCAAATTTTGAAGATACATTTTGGACCAAATTGATTGGGTGAATGAATCAAAACTCATAACTTCCTCTTAAATTAGATATGTGCATCAAAATAGAATCAAATTATGACAAAAGCAAGAAATAAATCATGGCTCTAGGGAGTATTGCAAAATAAAGAATCAGCACATCTATCACAAGCCGTAAAAGAGAGCCTACAAGCATATAGTTCTTATCGAAAAAATATTTTTGACAGCCAATTAAATGGTCACATGGGAAGGGGAAACAAATGTCATTATTTGCACAGCAAATTATAATTAAGTAAAAGTTAACAGCCTGTCACCCTTCTGCCTGTAAAGTCCATGCCCTCCCCCACTCTCTCTCTCTCTCTCTCTCTCTCTCTCTCTCTCTCTCTGATAAATGCATTGCTCTTTTTTTGTTGTCCTAGCGTTCTGTGACTTTATGTCCTGTTTCAATGTGGATTTGAACAATCAATGAGAGTGCTCCTCCACTGTCAGAGCCAGGATCTTTCTCCTTGCCCTCTTCCCTGCAAAGATGTCCTGAGCCCGGGCACTGTCCCGATTATCTCACAGCCCCCTATCACTAATGACCAGACTCCTGCAGGCTGCTGCGTAATTATAATAATGACCGAACGTGCTGGGCATGCAAACACAGGGGCCGAAAGAGACAGTGGAAAAGACAGGCCTGGGTAAAGTGAAGGAGGAAAGAAATTGAGAGCAAGTGTGATCAATTGTTAATTTTACAAAGTCACTGAGATGTGTCAACGGTATCAATAAGTGAATTAATTTGTCTGTGGGGCTGTGGAGTGTGACACCATACTGCCGTGTTCCCTCAGGATCACTGGTTTCTAACCTTTTCCCTTTCACTCACACACACATTCACACAAACTGGCTTTTGCAAAAGCACACACATAAAAGTTCTCTGTGAAATGATCATCGGTGAGAATGTTTGAATACCTACAGTGGTTTGGATAAATTTACATACAGTATGCTCATACACGAACACACACGGACATTAGACAAGGACATTCATGAAAAACCCAAAGCTAGTTTAGCAGCTTAACCACCAAAAACAGTGTCCTGAAAAAAACTCAAACCAATTTGCCTCACAGGATGTCCAAATCTTTGCATATTTAGGCGACTTTACACAGCTATGTTAATGCCGCTCTGTTCATGACACAATGACGCAATGTCGTATAAAAGCTATTCAATATTCAATTATGCCTGCTCTGAACCGCCTAGTGTCAAAGCCAAGGCACCACTGATTCTGCATTGTGTAACATTCAAAATACAAACTTTAAAGATTAAAAAACTTTCAATAAATGAAATCAAAACAATGGAGATACTTTAAAAGCACAATGAGAACATGGCCCATCGCAAAAATACCAACACACTAACCAAATCAAGAACTGGCCAAAAACTGAACTCAAGCACCTGCAACATCCAAACTCAGAATCCTATTGTTTTCTGTTTACTGCAGTAAGTGGGATGACTTCAGTTTGCCACCCATTTAGACCACTAAATTTGTAAGATCTAAACTTAGGATGGGTTGTTTTGTAAGATGGGCCCAGGAGTATATAGTGAGGCTTGAACCGGCAATGTTTGGGTTAAAAGTCCGAGTCTCTAACCATTAGGCCAAGAATGCCCACATATATGCAAAACCCCATAAATGCACACTCTGCCCGGCCTGGTATTGCAGAAAGTAAAAAATAAAAAAAATGCTTATTTACACGATGAATGAACATGGAACACAAGAAACAATGGCAAAGATATAAACTGAACGTAAAATAACAAAAACCTGACACATTGGTTATGTGTCAAAATGCAAATGAAATGCAAACATTGTTGTTGTCATGAAAGAGTGTATATTTTCCAACTTAGTTTTATATTAAAGATACATATTCACATTTTCATCATTGTATATTACTAAATTGCTTTTATATTTAAAACAATCTCAAACTATTACTTGTGGAATACTGCATATACTGCGCAGACATACTGCATCCGCCATGTTTTATTGTCATGTGACATATGCTCTTTGACCTAAGACGTATTCACAACAACCTGTATATGGGCGATGGTAAAAACATAATTTAGTCACATTTAGTTTCGGACATATTCATGACTGATTTTAGCCTACTAAATAATGGAAGTAGCCAATTTCTGATTGTATTAACTGTATAAACACTGCAAAAACAAACACGTGGCCACACATTGTTACATTGTAAGTTTAAACAACCTACAGTTAGACTTATTAACTATACTGCAAAAAAAGCTTATCTGGCTATTAGTCCTAATAATTTTCATTGTTTATTGAGCATGGTGTCTTTTGTCAAATTTTACCAAGGTTAACAGGGTTTTAAACACTCACTTCACGTTGTGCCTAAGAATGTGCATGGCCTCGAGTGGTTTATTGCTATAATAAATCAGACTTAATGTCTTAAACTCAACGCTTTACACACTCCACTGCTCAGAGATGCACTACATTGCTGTGAACAAAATGAGAAAAGCAAGCAAATGTGTGTATTTTTTATGCATTCGAGCTTTGGTTAATCACACATAAGACTGTTTATTTATTCAAATATAACACAACCCCGACAAACATCTGTCAGCTGACACAGAAAGAGTTGTAAAGTTGCTCTCAAACACACACACAAACACTATATCCATTTTACAGTTCCCGATCTCTTGAGCTTTTGAATCTCGCATTAGGTTTGAAAGCTCATACGAGCCACTGAAAAGACAAAACAGGTTTATTGATAGAGATTGTTGTCAGTTGATTGAGAATCTCCACAACTGCAAAGCAACATTTCGGTTCCATTTGCTCAGGCCACAAAAGCACTTAATGCCGCCCACAAAACTGATGCTCATTTAAAAGGCTTATTTTTTCCTTCAATGTTGTAACCTGAATACTGAAGCCGGTGTTCCACCTTATGCCAGAGCAACCCAATCCACTAAGGGGAGTAAACCTATGGTTTGGGGTCATAACAGTCTGTCTGAATTATGAGTGTTGTTGAATGTGTGTGTGCTTAACACACTTGATTCTGGTGTGGTAACGGCTCAACATATTTTCATTTAAATTTGACAACTCTTATTGACAACGATCTGATCAGACAGAAGTGCTTGTGTCTTCAACAAATCCTGTGCTAAAGCCGGTTATTTAAGGCAAATCCCATGGAAATGGATGTCATCGATTGTGAGTGGAATAAACCGATCCAAACCGCCACTCATTGCAGAAAAGATGGATCAGATGCTGTTTAATCGGAACAGTACATTTTAAGGCAAAGTCAAAAGAAAATTAAAAGACAGTAAGAAAGAGAGGATGAAAGAGATGCAGTACCTTCAGAAAAAAGTTCTGTGGCTGTCTCAAGTACCAACAAAAAGGGTACACATGCCTTTATTAGCATTTCCTTGCTTGATGTATTTTTCCCTGACGTTTTGAGCATTCACTCTATTTCCTTCAAACTTTCTTGTTGACTAATGTGCCCTCTCATGCCTCCCTTGTTTTTAAGGTTTCAGGGCCAACTGACACGAGGTGTGTGCGTGAGAGGGATAGAGAGAATAGTAGAGAGTCTCCAGAGGGCCGACTCCCCTCGGCATCTCTGTTTTTCACTGTCAGCACTCGCAGCGGCCCGTATTAAGACCTGCGTCCAGCGGAGCATTGAGATTTGTGAGAGGAAGAAGAATGAGCCAACTGGGAGAGAAAACGGCCATCAGGGACAATCTCATTTACAGATGAGAGACTTTCCCATCACTGCCTTCTGCTCCTAGTGAATCTCTCACTCCATCATTAATTTCTCCCGCACTCCTTTCGATTTATATCTCTGCCTCCTTGTCTCTCCGTCTCTTTAATAGCTCCTCCCCACTCTCACACACATACTTGTTCACACGTAAGCTCTCTCTCTCACTCTCTCCGGTCCTTGTCCATTCTAAGAGCATCCATCCATCACGGCAGCACAGACTGGATGGCTAATGCCAGCTCAGAGAGCAGATCTGTCCAGCTGAGCTGCTCACAATCCGTGCCTTATCTATCAGAGATCCCCCCGAGCATCCCCCAATCCCGCCCTCCTTTTGTGACTCCAAAAGTGTGCTAGGCCTCCCATGAAGAGGAGAGGAGAAGAGAAGGATGGGTTAGGAGTTAATGCTAAAACAGAACTGACATCAATAGAGAAGAAACCAATCGAAGTGCTCTTGTAGAATGCACATGCCCTCTTTCACCCTCTCTCTCCTCTCTCTCTCAATGGGAACACTGTGATGAAGGCCCAATTGTAAGGGATGGCAGTGTGTGGTAGAAAGACAGGATGAAATATAGGCGGAAAGTAAGACATATGCACACCCCTTGGTAAGCACAGGTTTCATTGAGTAATCTCCTCGGGCTCAGCTGCGCAGCTTGGATCTTAATGTGAGTGTCGATGACAATTAAGTCGCTTTACATTCTCGCCCAACCTCTGCCTCTCTACGCTGAACTAATGGCACAATTGTCTCTGCCAGGCACCGCGAAGGACGCGAAACAAAGGGGAAATAATTACTCCCTCTCAATACCATTTGGAGAGAACAATTGACCAAACAGCTCGTCGGTAGAAGGGGTGGAGACGGAGATGAAGAGCTATTACTACATGATGTGGGGAGGTTCTCATTACCGCGCCAATTAAAATGCGTCATGGCACGAGAAAGTGCCTGTCATTCAAGCGCTCAGCACTTGACTAAACGGTCCCTGTCGTTTAATGTACTGGTATCCAACTATGGACTTTAAGACTAACGCACATCCAGCTGTTTTCAGTGAAATTTGGTTGCCTGCACCTGGTGCATCTGGTTCGGCGGCGCGCGCTACGAGCGCACTGCGCTTCAGCCGCGCACTTCTTTACTTGGTGATGTTAACGACAAACGTTTAAAACGCCAGATCAGAGGATCGGGCTTGATGATCGTTCAGTTGGTGCTTAGTAGCATAGAAACGCCAGTTTATTTAACCCCGTAGAGCACCGGTGTACTCGCGTGCTAAACCATTTAATTTACCACCCAAACTGCTACAGTTGAGTCAATGGTCAGGACCGTGCGACTCCAACAACTAAATAATCTCAAGCGCGAGTTGCTATTACGACGATGGTTAAAATCAGTTTAATATAGAACAGCCATATTTAGAAACATTTGTCAAAATCATTTCGAAACGATTTTCACTGTCTGCACAATGGGGCACATTACGCACGACCTCGTATGTAAAGTTTTTATCGTTATCAGCCCTAGTTTAAATTGCGGTCGGATGGCAACCAACCACATCGTTTGCATTAAAAAACAAGTCATTGTTTTAAGCTCAAAACAGAGAGAAAGATAATCAGTTTACCTGCGTTTATGATAGCGGGTCCATTCTTCTTCAAAGTGTGACCGAAGTCCAGGCGAACGCTTTAAAAGAGATTACTTTCTACTCACTCCAGCGAAGCTCGACTTCAAACTGCAGGTCGAGCTCACTAGCCGCCTGTCCATCACACGGACCCTGAGTGGGCGAGAGCGAAACGGAGATGAAGAGTTCATAAACCGAATTTGCCCATTATTTTGCTTATCTGTCCGCAACCCATCAACGGCAGGATAAATGAGAGGGAAAGAAGGTAAACGAAACGCATCGTTTGAATTTCGCGTAAATCCATATGGAGGTTAGTAGACTAATGACCTTATAATGCTCCAGACATGCTTGTCAGGTTATTAACAGCTGTGTCCCCGCGAGGCGAGATGCGCGTCACACGCGTCCCGGAACCGCTGGGACTGTGAGTGATGGGGAAGTCTGCGATGATAACCGCGCGTCGCACACTCCTCCAGAGCTGCGATCGATTTGACGAGAGAATTGCGAACTTGCCTTGGCTATTCCGCGCACGTGCGTCGGCTGCACCCCCGCCCCGCGTGCGATTTTTCAAGTAGCCACGCTAACTGATGTCATAGCTTACAAGTGTTGAAGTGAGAGGCTTTACTATGACAGCCTCGTCAAAAGCGAGTGAAAATGTTTATAAATGGATGCCATCATTTGTATTAAAGCTCGTACATGCCCACTAAGAACAGTTACGCTTTAATCCTGTGCTCAAACAGGTACATTTTTTGGAGATCGATTTTGCCCATTTCTTTCAGTCTCCCTGCGTGGGCGTCTTTGAATTCGATAAAACATTTCTATCATGGGGCAAATGGTGTTATCAATCGCCAATCACTGTCTGTCACTCCTCAAGGATGAGTCTGGTGGGTGAAATGTAATCTCTGTTTTGAATTGCGAGGATGTTCCCAGATTTTGGATGTCTGCTACCTTGCGTGTACACGTGTAGTTCAGGGCTTTAACATCTAATGCCCCTGAATGAGTGTAATTTTTCATTGTTACGCGCACGTCTGTGGCTGTGACTTGAGAAATGAAAGGTCTGGGTAAAGCCACCTACACCAAAGACTTTCCAACCTATAATATGCAGGGAGACTCGATCTTGAATGCTGTATAGAAGTGGTCTCCACTATATGAAATTGTATTCTTTTGCTCTTTTAGGTATAAAAAGGAGATGAAAGGGGTACTCAGTACAATATGAAATATAACCCCACAGAGTCTTCTTTTTAAGAGTACGGCCATTGCACTCAATATCCCATGCTATTTATTTTCACCATTGAACATCCTCTTTGGCCCGGACATTAACCTAATAAAATATTAACCGCAAACAACCTTGTAAAGCTCTCCTAGATCTTCACTGCTTGTTTTCATGGGCAAAAAAATGCTGCCCTATTGCACTTTTCAGACGGAATGTATCGAGTCGTATCACATATTGCGGCGCAGTGCGCAAAATATTTAGACACTGAGCACGAGACGAGTGTGCAAGCGATGGAGTCACCCGTTGACCTGCGAAAGAGGAGCTGGCGGAACCAAAACGGCATAAACTTGTCTGTTGACGCCAGAGCATTACCAATGACAACCAATGCGCACAACACAATATAAAAACATTAGTTTTGCAAATATTATCTGTTTCTTGTCAAACCGAAGATCTTTTAATTCAGGATAAATAAAGTTCACACCGCAGTTCACGACAGGGGTTCGTTTCAGCACCACGGACAGCGCACCTCACTTACGCGAGCTCATTTATTCTTGAAAGTCACCCTTTAACTTTTTGCCTCGGGACAGCAATGACTAAAGCGCTTATTTTAGATTTATTTGACGGCCTACATGGCGCAGGTGACTTCAGTCCCACGACTATCCTGCGTATGCCCTGCAGAGTTTAACGCGCATGTTGTGATAATGCTGATGATGTAGAATTGGAGGCACAAATGTCTTTTATCAGAAGACTTGTGTCATAGGATCCCCGCTGAGACTCCTTCTTTCTGAGTTCTCTCTGAGGAGTGAGCATTATGGAAATGTCTGATCATAACTTGAGGAATATTTCTCCCAACACAATCGATATTTCCAGATTTATCCTCTGAAAGAGAGCGTTTTCTGGCTTTGTGGGACGCCTGTTGAAGCGGGTATGTAAGATGAGCCGTTGGTAATTGATTTATTTCTGTTGGTTGGTGAGAATTTTTTTGTTCTTCGTGAGATGAATTAGATTAAGCTGCGTTGGTACACGCAGGATAATGGATATTATGCATAGAGACAATGGGTGATGGATGATGGAAAACAAACCTAATCTGCATTTCGCAACAAGAAGAGGAGAATCGTGCCACTCCGTCGAATGTCAGAAGGAAAATTCATTTCCTGAAATATGGACACTCAGTCAGGGAAGACGGATAAGACATAAAGTTGGGGCCACAAACAAGCAAGCTATAAATATTGTTTTTTTACTCGCGAAAATCTATACTGGAAGTGGTAGGCTAAGCCCAGAGGCGCTTATATACATGATGTAAATAACTACAGTGTGTAGTGAGATAGGGAACGCATTCCTCCAGTACGACGAGTACTGGCGCGGTAATAATTGCTCACTCCCCAACAATTCCACCAGTGACATCCCATTACTTTAAACACGACAAAATAAGGCCACCCGCGCACGAGAAAGAATTCACTGAATAAGACATGAAGGGGAAAGGCTGCCGTTATTAGCTGCGTGAGGTTCATCATTAGAAAGCACTGACACGGAGTATAATCCTTCACGAGAGCCGCTATAGCTCTGCCGTTACCCGCAGTAATTACAGCGCGCGTCGTGCATGTTACAAACTGTCTGGTGCTCGAGCACGCACTCATTTAGCTTTGATCTAAGGGAGACACAACGAAAGCAACATGTGTTCATCATTTAAGCGTGAACAGGGTGAGGGTCGTGAAAAACAAAAAGAAAGAAAAAGAATGACATATGTAGCACGTATTTAAAGTGTTAGGGTAACTTTGTTCTAATTATTACCGCCCAAGTTAAGCAAGTTAACAGCAAAGCATGACACCATCTAACTGTATGCAAGTGGGAACGTCAGCACTCGTCTGGTGGGCACCTGATTCTGAAAGTTTAGTAAGCGATGCGGAATCTTTAGTGGTGTTGTACTGCCATCTAGCGGTGATAAAACACTGGTGACAGAGTGTCAGTGGGGTTTAGGGTTATGTGCGAGTAGAAGGAAAGACTCAAAGGGATAGTTCACACAAAAATGACAATTCCTTCATCATTTAGTCACCTTCATGTCACTCCAAACCTGTATGACTGCACCAAACAACACCGGCTTAGGTTGATTTCCATTGTAAAGACACAAGCCCACGGAAACTCAAAATATGTGGTTTTGTTTCACAGAGGAAAGTCATATAAAGGTTTCGAACAACTTGAGGGTGAATAAATAGATGGGATGATTTTTATTTAAGGGTGAACTGTCCCTTTAATAAATAAAACACACTGCTTTAAAAAGTTCTCTCTAGGGCTTTATTATTAAATCACTGTAACATAATTTAATTTAGTGACAGACCAACAAAATGTATTTAAGTTACGTTTCAATTAAACCTTGCATGTACAAGTTGTATGTCCAGCAAACATGTTACTGAAAATGCTTGTCTTGGAAATAGTTTAAATGTCATGTTATTTCTTTACATTTTGTTCAAAATATGTGGTGTGTGTCATTACAACCCAAATAAATGTCATTTGTTTGCAAGTCTGTGAGAATGGTGCAATAACAGAAGACAGAAGATATGCTTCAAACAGTTTCATATCTACCTTTAAAGTGGATGTAAATACAAACATATTCACATAAAAAAGCAGTGCGTCCATTTTAAATAACATTGTTTAAAAACTAATTGTATCAGTTTATAAATACTTTGACTTATGACATATTGGAAGTGAAAATTCAGAAATAAATTCAATATTACAAAACAATGTTCAGCAAATATGGTAATTTCTTGTAACATCTTGGAGAGCCTAAAATACTGATAAAAATACTTCAAAACAATACTGCATCAGTAGTTCAAATGGCTTAACCAATAGTACTGAAATGATAAATCCCTTAACAGTGCTTATATTACAAGAGCTAAAAATGACATTCACTTACTACAGATAAAACATAAACTATGTAATAAATACGAACAGGAGGTCATATCCTCAGCATTAATACATTAAAAAGCTAAATAAAAATACTCACAATATAACGATGACACAAAAACTTGAGTTACAAAAAGTCCTCGATTATTTTTAGGCAGTCACACAAAAGTATGTGGAAAAATACAGGAAGTGCAAACCCAAGCCTGACATCAGATTACTTTCACATTCAAGCAAAAGTTCCCGTCAAGAATGTGTGCTTGAAAGGTTGTGTAGAAATAAATGAATGAATTGAAAATCGTTAGCTATTCTGAAAGAAGTTACGAATCTACACTTAGATCTAAAAGCGTAACGTTTGCAATAAAAAAATATTTCCACACATACTCAGGGAAGCTAAACATCTGAAAATAACCAATCACACCAGCCTATCTGCAAGAGCCTACAACAGACAGAAAATCAGAAACAGGACATGTTAAATAAATAAAACATCTTTTTTTGATAATGTTGTTTGTGCTTTCACGTTTGAGACATTTGTCTTTGTAGGTAATGGGTACAGTATTAGGAGTGTGGACAGTTAATAGGATTGTAACTACAGTTCATCACGGGCTTGTTTCGCACGCCACTTCGGGTGCCGGGTTACATGTTCAGCCGCTAACAGGACTAACCGCATAAACTCCTCGATGTCAAAAGAGTAGTTTGTAAACTTGGGATGTTCCCCAAGAGTTGGGTGATGACCCTGAGACAAAAACAAAACAAGCACATAACAGTAAATCATAAGTAAAATCTTAAAACTTGCATATCAATTAAAAATTGATATTAACTGCCATTATTTGCAGTACAACACCCCTCAAAAGTATTGAGCCATGATTAAAAATGTATGAATGTCACTGCATTAGACAAAATATACAACACAATGTGGCATCGGAAAAACAAATACTTTACACCAACTGGTCCCAAGGTCATTTTTAGTGGATGTATGAAGTCAGTTCCCCTTACACATCATCAAATTTACTTTGGATATGTTCCAATAAGTTAGTAAAGAAAGTGCTGATATTTTGTATTGGTCTGAACAGCACAAATAGTGTTTTATCATTCATCAAAATGTTTTGCTTTTGCAACTTTTTTAAATAAACACCACTTGGTTTTATGTCTAATGCTTTGACGTTCGTGCATTTAAGTGAAATCCAAATCTGTGAATCCAAATATTGTTATAAGTCTACTGTAAAACTTCCCATCATCTCTTACACAGAACATGATTTGTGTGCTATATAGGAACGCTTAGATTTAACACAGTGCATTGGAGTGTTTCCAGGCACCAGTCTGTGTGTGTGTGCTCTCTTCACCTTATCCTGAGGGAACACTTTGTTCCTTTTTTGCCAAGTCATGTAATGGACCCCTCTCAGTCGGGCCAGATCGCGGTAGCAGCTCTCATCTTGACAGTTGTACCTGTGGAATAAAGGAAGAAGAATGCTTTACGTCCCACACTTAGCAGGAAGCGCCCCACAAAGCCTCGGCAGACTCAATTTGATGGATAACTGTTTAATTAGGCTGTATTTCACTGTCACGCAGACACTATGCTCAGTTAGAGATGCTTTCCTTCCCTCCTCCCCAATACGCACACGCAATACATTAGACGGTATATTGTACGGCACCGAAGGCTGATTTCACCCACGTGAACTCTGGAGTTGATTAATGTGCCGGTTAGATGTATACCATCACACGCTTTCTCAAAATCAGCATAGGGTGCCAGATTAACAGACACATACTAGAGAACGATGTCTTACGCAATGACATTTTAATTTATGAGCGGTGAAACTGAAAAAACTTTGAAAAGAAACAAGCAAGCAAGCTGCATACAAGAATTGTGTAGATTACATGGTGTATTAAATAGCACTCGCTACATTTAAAAGGGACAGTTCACCCAAAAATAAAGTCTTCATTTAGTCACCCTAAAGTTGTTCCAAATCTTTAAATGTCTTTGTTCTGATGAACACAAAGAAAGATTGGATTTGGAAAAAAATGTGCAACTGACTTTTCTGGGACATCATTGACTACCATAGTAGAAATAATTATTTGATCATTTTTCTATTCTGTTGAAAATACAATTAGATATTTTAAAGAATGTAGGAAAGCAAACAGTTCTAGGGCACCTTTGATTTTCCTACTATGGTAGTCAATGATGTCCCAGAAATGTCAGTTGCTAACATTCTTCCAAATATCTTTCTTTGTGTTCATCAGAACAAAGACATTTAAAGGTTTGGAACAACTTCAGGGTAAGTAAACGATGACAGAATTTTCATTCTTGGTTGGAGTATTCCTTTACGTTGAGGGTTTGATTTCCAGGCAACACACAAACTGATAAAACCTATTCTGAATACACCGCATTTGTTCTAAATAAAAGTATTGAATGCATCAATGCACTGCAATTCATGCATCAATACACTCCTTATTAGTATTTTTGTCTTGCTTTCCGGTACAGAAAAAATTGGAAAAAAATGCATGCAAAAAACAACCAAAAAGAAAACGAATGAAAGTATAAAGTTATTTTCTAAACCCCATTAACAGATATTGTTTACATAAACTTGACTTATATCCTCTGTCATTTTTTCTCTGACGAAAATTATTTTGATTTAAAAATGTGTATATGTACTGTAAAACAACACTAAAATACAAAGTAAGAAATGTCCAGTTAACTTTGAACCTTTTCCTATTTCTACAATCACTATCAAAGTATGATGTCAAAAAAAAGTGTTAATGCTCTCATTAAAACACTTGAGTGCATATTCTGAAACTCTTCAAAAGTTGAAACCAAGTTTGTTTTCATCTCGCTTGTGAAGCCAGCCCTTCAATGGCATAAAGTTGAAGACACAGTTCACTTAGTGAGAGAGAGATACACACGCCACGTACAATTCAAATATGACGGCCCAGTCGGGAAGGAAGAGAAGGTGAGTCAGTCCGGCTCCGTGCATCCCAATGAAGACATCAGAGTTGTGTGTGATGTGGATCTGCTCCAGGAACGGCATCTCTCTACGAATACACATCACCTTTCAATCGCTGCTGTGCTCCACGCCAACATCAAACCATATCAATAATTTAAAGACAATAAAGTCGAAATCACTCACTTGTATTTATAATCCACGACTCTGACCTCAAAAGAAGGCACAGTCTTCAGAGCATTTATAAACTGACACACACACACACACAGCAGGGATTCAGAGGGAGATTAACGAGACCTCACACTCGTGTGGAAGGAGGCCAAGTAAATCAAGATTTTTTTTACCAAGCAAGGGGTCACCGGCAAATAAGAGTTTAAATAGGCAGTTGAGGAAGCAGAGTGATAAATCAATGATGAGCAAAGAGATGGAGCACTCACCTCCTGCTGGTTTATTATCCTACGATACTCAGTGCTCCTTGCCAAAAGTGTGACACGGACTTGGCCCTCCTGACACAGTGAAAAACATCATATATTTAGTGCCTAAATATATATGTATATTGTAATATATATTATCCATTGACAATATGCAGCTATATCAAAGCTAAAACTGTTATTAATGTTGGTGGTTGAAAACAAAGCAAATGTGCATAATGTGAGGAGTAATAAATTATACAACAGTGCCATCTACTGACAGATGATCATAAATTTCAAAATATCTCTTGAACTTCCAAACCCGTTAACGCAGGCACAGAATATGGCCTTCAAGTCAAAACGTTCAAAACGAGTCAAAAAGACCGATGGTCTTCTATAAAGCAACATTTATATTTGTGTGTGTGCGTGTGAATCTGTCAGGAAGACAAAGATGTGACTCTGAGTGATTAGATGAGCAGATGAGAAAGGGTCAAGGCCAGGTGCACATAACAACTGTCCCGGATTTATGCCCGTTGTGCGGTGTAGCTTGGTCAACAGAATACAACAGATCCAAAGTGAGATGTTTATACTGTGAAAAGTTCTTGCCAGTTTAAAAGAAGCTGGTGTTGTGTGTGGTTGCCAGTGTGTTGTAGATGGTAACTTACGAGGATGTTGTTGTTAAGTCTTCTGACTGGTTGTTAGGTGGTCATGTAAAGGCCCAATACAAAATATCCTAACTCCAATTATGAAACTGTTGGTTCTGGTCCTTGATTCTGATTGGCTGAGCCAAGTTCTAAGCCGTTATAAATACCCAGATTTATAAGGGCTGACCGCATTACATAGCCTAAATTTCACTTAATTTACTTTATTTTATGAAACTTTGCTAAGGGGGTTTTTGGACTCCGCTTCGCGTCATGCCACAACGCCCTTAGCTGTTATAAAATATAAAATACATGCACTGTAACTTGCTTTATTATTTATAATAAGAAAATTGGGTTTGCATACATTTATAAATTAGAATATACTATAAATATAACATTTAATTAAAATGTTTATATTAATTAATTTATGATATTATTATAATATATAATTGTATTAATTAATATGATAATTTAGCATTAGTATATAATATGTAAATTAGTGTTGTAGATATTTCATTTAAGGACTGACTTCCTGTACTGACTTCTTTAAGCAGACAAGATTTAAAGCAACATTAGTACTGTGTTGTTGCGTTTGTTTACCTTCGGCCCCTCTTGTGGGACACCGAGTCGATAAAGCACATGCTGGGAAAAAGCCCGGAACATCCCTTCACTGTGACAGTCAGAGATCTTTCAAATGACACAAATATATGACAAAACAGTCACACACACAGTGAAATCACTAAGTCTTCCTCACACCTGTACGACATATGCACAAAGCGATGGAATAGAATGGGATGATTGAGCGACAGCACCAGATGTGTTCAGTCTCATACAAAGCAAACATTCTATAAGTCTCTCACACACACACAAACACACACACGCACACACCCAGCTCAGGCGATATCACACAAAGATGCATTAAAGCCACAATAATCAAAAAGTCGAGATGAACAAATTCAAAGTGAGAAAACAGAAAGAATAGAACAGTCACTCATGAAAACACCAAATTAATTTTAGGATAAGCTAACACAAAAATCAAGAGAAATCTTTTTTGTGGATGATTAAGATACGCACAAGAGGGGTGTTGTAGAACAGACCGTAGCGCATTCTCGGAAGGAGAGAGAAAAACGCATCTTTTAAACACACCTGTGAAAAACCAAAATTTAGAAAAAGCCCAAAGAAAGTAGGAATTTGTGCAAAAAAGGTTAAAGAAAAACTCTTTTACCCTTTTGGAGTCAAAGTTTTTGAGGTGAATGATGTCATGGTCTGAGAAAGCCTGCCAGGTCTCACTGAACAGGTCGCCATATCCATACACACTCTGAGAAAACAAGCCAAAATAAACACTTTATTTCATTGATTTAATTCATTTTTAGATTCTTGGCAACAATGTTAAACACGCATTTCTATATCTTATTTTGTCATAGTTTATTTGGCACCTTCTGTAATATTGTTCGATATATCAAAAAAGTATTCCCTCTTCATTCTGCTCTTTTTTCCTTGTCCTTGAAACACTAACATCCGAACAATAGACAGGATAAGGTCTCTTTGTAAGTCACTCTATTTTCTGCCCACTATTTCCGTTTTATTTTTTCAGCAAAACACCACCTGAACTAATTTTGATCTCTAAAAAGATCTCTCCAAACCATGGCTGATAATATACAATGGTCTGAGAAAAAGTAAAATGCTTTTATTTTGTTATTCTAAATTAGCATGAAGCATAATAACATTGTAAATTTGCTCATAGAATCACTGAGATGGTCCAAACACAAAATAATAATTGTTTGTTTGAGTATAAAAGGGAACGCTTACTGTGTCCCACATGACAATGTTTATGTCACGGCTGAAAGAATTGTTGAGGTGTTGAGAGATGTAGAGGTTAACAAAGTCACAGAAATGATGGTACATGTTTACACCTGCAAAATACACAGACAAAATCTTAGTTATTATTTGACTAAGTTAGTTATCCATAGACCTCCAGGTCCATTATCCACAAACATAAAAAGATCTCTACCTGCATCCAGCTTCATAAATACGGTTGGTCTATCGATGATGACATCACAATGCCCGTCATCTACAGGAAGGAAATCAAGCTCTGAGTATGTTTGCAATTCTGCAAACCTGAAAGTGTAAAAAACAGAGACCTCTGAGAGCTGGAATTCTTAGCGTATACAATTAAGTCATTACAAAAATGATGACGTCTTATAATAATAATAATTTACAAGTATATGAAGTAGTTTAAGGGCTGTCAAATGATCAGTCACGATTTATCGTATCCAAAATAAAAGTTTGTGTTTACATAATATATGTCTGTGTACTGTGCATATACATTTTGTATTTATTAACACACATACATATTTAGGAAATATTAACATGTTATTATTTATATCTCCCAATAATTTAAATTATATTATACATAAATGTTTATATTTTATATATTTCTTAAATATATGCATGTACAGTATGTGTACTTTTATTACTTTTTATACAATAATTATTTTATTCTTATTTTATTTTTATTCTTATTTATTTCATTCAATTTTCATTTTATCCCGGATACGATTATTCAGGATTAATCGTTTGTCAGCCCTAGTTTTACATCTATTTGAAAAATGTCATTACCAGGACTGAAGAGGACTTTTGTGTGTCCCTTCTGAGGCCAGTGCTTTACTATTAAGTCTGCAGTGACCACCAGTCTCGCCCGTTTCCAGGAAATCCTCTTTATACCTGCAGTGACATGAGTAAGAGGAATGAAGGATGAGAGAAACGGCAGGGACTTGTTGAGACAGGAAGTTCTCACAGCTTTGCCAGACAGAAAACAACAGATTTGCATTTTCCTTGACCTCCAACAACCTCGAATGGCATCACTGACCTTTCATGACCTCGGCGGGGACTCCGCAGATCAAGGTACAAGTTTGTGGCCCTGCAGAACTGCATGTGACTTGAGCACTTTAAAGAAGAATCTCCCTTGGAAAAATTTGAAAGATGTCAGTAAAATCACTTTCCAGAGGATTTGAGTTGTTTCTGCATGTTTGTGCTCAATATTGTTTGAACATGCTGAGGTAATAAATCAGGACGCAATCCTTTATAAGTCATGTACAGGTAAAATAGGAGCTTAAGTCATATGGAGAAACAGAGAGAAAATAGAGAAGATAAGAAGGAAAGAAAGAGAAGCTCACAGGAGTCAAAGGTTTGCACAATGTCTTCATCTCATTGAGTCTCTCCTTCACATAGCCAAAATCTGCCTGCTTCCAGAATAATTCCTGCGCAGCTTCAATAGAGCTCGCCCTAAAGAAAGAGAACAGAAAGAGGCAGCCGTTATCCATACTACAAGCCAAAACATAATCTAAACAAAACTTATTGCTTACAAAATCTTAAAGGAATGTTCAGGGATAAGGTCTGTTGAGAGTGTTCGAAAGAAAATATGGTTAACTACACTAGGGTCAGGTGATTTATCAAATGGTAGATTTTTGAGGCTGAATTAAAGAAAATAATTCTCAATTTTGTATGATTTTTATAAGTC
This sequence comes from Triplophysa siluroides, assembly GCA_006030095.1. Classification (NCBI taxonomy): domain Eukaryota; kingdom Metazoa; phylum Chordata; class Actinopteri; order Cypriniformes; family Nemacheilidae; genus Triplophysa; species Triplophysa siluroides. The sequence goes on along the minus strand of VCII01000314.1, from coordinate 7,290,391 downwards.
ATTACTATTGGTCAGTGTTGGGTGTAACTAGTTACTAAGTAATTAGTTACTGTGATTAAATTACTTTTCCCTTTAAAAAGTAAAGTAAGGGATTACTCTTGTTCTTTCTGTAATTTCATTACAGTTACTTTGGATGTGATTGAACTAAATACTGTGCAATGTATACAATACTGGAATTGACATTAAAAAAAATAATAAAAAAATAAAAAAATAGAAAATAAAGTCTAACTTTAAAATGCATGCATTAGTGTATCTTTCTCACATTAGTAGTACTTTAGTCAGTTAATAAGAGTACTTTATGTAGTTTTATATTATTTATTTGAATGAATTAAGAGTCGTTTCACGTCTATCCTTGAATCACCTAAACTATTAAAAGTTGATATAGGATATAGAAAGTAATTAGTAGTAAGTAATTAAGTACTTTTTGGAGAGTAATTTGTACAGTAATCTAATTACACTATTCAATATGTAACTAGTAACTAGTAATTAATTATTTTTTCAGAGCAACTTACCCAACACTGCTATTGGTCACCCTTCATGTCGTCTGTGGGTTTTGCAAATTCTCAATTAATTAAAGGTATTAAAAAGAGTTTGTCAACTTTGACAACACGGTGTTTAATTATTGAAAAAAATAGTTTTTTTTTTATTTTCTGTAAAGTAGGACATTTGAAGATACAAGATTTCAGTCCAAAAGTGATGATAAGTTAATCTAATATAAATAAAGTGAAGACTAGGTTTAAGTTTTTCCTCTGTTTTTGCACTAAACTTGTTAATTGTTCTTTTTATATCCTGCTTTTAAAAAGCCATTTATTCTACAGAAATACTGAAATGTATTGTCAACATTTGCAAAGTATGTCATCATATTATGTGTCTCTTCTTGGATAGGTCAGAAAAGAAAAGGCATACCATCCAGAATCGAGGCTGGTACACACAGGATAACTGAAGCGGTGTTCTGGTAAGCAGTTCTTTTCATAACCCCAGCAGGCCTTCCTGTGCAACAAAGCATCCTGCCACAACAAACACAGAAGATACTATCACCTTATCATGCATTAGAATCATCTTATGACGCTACAGCACCCACGAAACTCCAGACAATTTCAAATACTTTGCAGTGTTTTATTTGCAGTACAAGTAAAACATAAAGCATCTACTACATTTTTGAAGACAACTATGAAACTACAATCACACTTAGTTTAAGACCAACTTATGCAAACATTCAATATAAAGCAAATAACTTACTTTAAAAGGGCAAAGCGGATCCTCTTTGCAAAGCTTGGCCACACGTTTGTTGTTGTTCAGAAAGTATGGGATATGCTGCCGGGGCAGAGCCAGGCTGCTGTAGTCGAGCTGTGGTTTGTGGATGGTGTCCCGGCCACCGTCTGTGGCGGAGATGGTTTTATAAGTACAGATCAGGCACAGAGCTACCAGCAGAAGCATAGTCCCTCAAGCCACATGGAAGGAACCACAGTGGCTCTCAGCAACTACAATCATTTGTAAGAAGAGAGAGAGAGAGAGAGAGAGAGAGAATGTGCAAAGAAGTGACTAAGAGGAGGACAAACAACTCCAGAAGTACCAGTGTGGGAACCTGCATCTTACTCCATGTAGAACTCTTACCACAGGAAATATTCATGACCTTTTTCCTTCAATTGTCTAAGCAATACGCCCAGAAATGAGGGAAATTAAAGGGATATGGCGCGAACACGTGTTTTTCTGTGTCTTGCCCATGCATGTATTAAGACACGTAAAATTGCAAAAATTAAAATGTCGGAACAAAAGATGCATTCTATCTTAAAGTGAATGCTCACCAAGACCTGCCTGAAACGCCTCGTGTAACCACACCCCCACAAATCTACATCAGTTCATGGTATGATTTGCCTAAAACTGCCCAAATGTATACGCATTTAAGGTGGACGTACGTGTCAGTGCAATTGCTTTGGAACCTGATGTTCCAAATATGGTAAGAGGTGTTACAATTCCGTCACACGCTTGCCGTATTCGACCAATCACTGCGCACTTGTTAACTGGCCAATCATAGCACACGCTTTCCAGATCGATGAGCTTTGTTAAAAATCCACGTGTTTCAGAGAGGCTGGGCAAAGAGGAGATACAAACATGCACGGTATGTGGAAAATACAGTGTTTTTAACCTTAAATCGTTCGTGTATGCACATTGCACTACATCAGAAACAAACGATAATATTCGTTTTAGCCGAGTCATTTGACCCCTTTAATATCAAAACAAGTACACATTCTGCGCATAGCTTGTGCAATGAATGTGGGCTACACAACCACAGACATAAAATCCATAACAGAATTTATGAATGTCCTGAGGTGGTTCTCATCGCACTAACTTTCAAGTCCAGCAGTGAAGATCACTCTATAAAAATTCATAAAGAAATTAAAACATTAACATAATTGACATTGGTTGAAACAAACCAATCAAATAAACAATATTTGAATAGTTATAATGGCTGGCTTTTTATAATTTATTTAGGTTTGGGTTTATTCGGGTTGTGTTGGGCAAAGTTCACATGAGGAAAAGACAGTAGGATATCAAATTTGAGACCCATAAAATGATTAATCATAAACATAGATCTTTATCATCTATGTTCTCGTGAACATAAGATCTAATACGCTCTTGTTATTTATAGAGCGAAAGCAAGTTACTTGACATGTACAGGCAGCTGCTGCAGAAAACGTGAAGGTCAATTATACAAGCGTTATAGGAAGCTGCAGGGCTTTCCCTTAGCCCGCTGACCCTGCCTTACAAGAAAAGCTTCGAGGGCGCACGTCAGGAGCAAGTGTTCTCCTTAAAATAATCGTGGTTTACCTAAAGTGTGCCTAAAACCTCCATTTTTGTGACAACCATGATTTACAACACAATACTACACAATAAACACAATACATAACTAATGTGATTGCTACGGCTTATATATTTATAGTTGAAAAAGTTTACCTAAAGCTAAAACTAAATATTTCTCTTAATTGAAATTGTATTATATATTGGTTTAAATTTTATTTGAACAACTAAGGGATTAGAAATGTTGTCCCAGAAATAAACTGAAATAATAAGTTTGAACTGTTAAAATTATTTAGTGAAAATAAATGAAAAATATAAATATACATATACATATACACATACACATACATATACACATACACATACACATACACATACACATACACATACACATACACATACACATACACATACACATACACATACACACACATACACACACACACACATATAAATAATAATAAATACAATTTCAAAATGTTTTAACAGTGTAAGAAAAGGTTTGTCATTTGAATTTATTTTTAGATCACACTGGCTATTATCAAATAACCACAGCTTTACAGTATACTGTAGTAACAATATTAAGCGTAAGATATGGCATTAAGAGCAAAAAACATGGTAAATGTAGTAAAAAGGAAACTACAGTTGATATGTTTCCTTATGACAATTTAAGGTTTTTACATAGTTATAACCGTGAGGAAACTACATGTCAACTGGTGTGGTGATGTGTGAGTCTCATTCAGAAGCCCTGAGAACTTCAAATAAGGGAATCCAAAATGATGTCACCATGGTAACATGATAACATAAATATACATTTATTGTTACTAAAATAAAACTTAACTTTAGTATTAGTATTAACATTTTAAAACCAAAATAAAAATTGACGGAAAGACTTTAAAAGCCTTTCTTAAAGGAGATGCTTATTTTGTTATGACGCCTTAACGTGGTCACCATAGTCTATTTAGTTCTTCAACCAGTTTTTTAAAGCAGTGTTCTCGGACTGGGGCCCCCAATATGGATCCAGGGGGGGAACAGATTTTGTGGCATTTTATGAAATTTATATTGAATTGTGTGCAATCAAACATGAGAAAAATAGGATCACCAACCAAAATAATTGATGTTCCAGCACTGTTTAACTGCATATATAAAATTATAAGTTTAAGATTATAAGTCTTTATTTGGGGAGGGGCTGCAAAAAAAGATGCACTCTACACAAAGGGGACCTCAAGTTTGAGAACCACTCTTTAAAAGTCCTATAGCTTTAAGTAAGACGCATACTTTCTTTCTGAATGAGTCTCAGATGCGATCTGTCTGTCTACGAGTGGCTTGAAAAGATTTAAAAAGGCGTTTCGCGAATCCCAATCCACACCGTTCACAGAGCAGCTCAGTTAAAACCCCACGAAAACAGAGGCTACAGTAAATGCAGTGCTGGACGTAAGAAACTTTTGATAAACGTATCTACACTTCACTATAACACTCAGAATAGAGGTTTATCAATGCTGCAATGGACGTAAAACACCGAATCCCATGTTCCTGGTCACACAGCAATGTCACTGAATAGTAAAACAATAATAATTCAGTGTTGGATGGAGACCGCAGAAGCCACGACGGCTTGACACGTTACCAGAGTAAAGAGACTATCAGCTGTCACACCTTTAATTATATCAGCGGCTTAGTGGCAAAAAGTATCATACCCGCAATGTTAAATCGGCCGACCGCAACTCTGTTCTGATTATTCATACTTCAGAGCCAATTTAAGTCAAAATAGTGTAGGTGTTTGTAACCAAAAAAAAGTCTGAGCGTACCTCCTTGGAGAAACTAAGACGCAGTATTGAGGGATGCAGTCGCCATACTACCGGAAACTACAAGCCGGCGTGTGCTACCGCTATAGACCGCAAGATGGAGCTGTCGGTCCTGGTTTAACACTGTTGACAAGGTTCAGATGTTAATATTTTCTACAATAAAATAAGCATTAAATAACTAATAACTGTTAAAAAACTATTAATGAATAGGTCTGTTTAATACTTGTCTCTTACTTTATTTACACACGTGCATAAAACCGTAGATACACTAAAAGGCTTGACCTTGTTTCAATTTTTGACAGTAGATATCATGTGTCATACAATATGACAGTGAAACTTTCCCTGTATACCCTTCTTACATGAGCTTTCCAACAGGAGGAGAAAGGTAAACGAGTGCAAATCAGGTTATTTAAAATATGTTGGAAATGAAAAGCAATATAAAAACATATTTCTTTTACAATGTAAAGAGAGGTCAACACCAGTTTAACTGTGATTATCGGAGAGATGTGCAGCTTAGAGGATAAAAATGACAAATAATCATTCTGATTGCAAACTAAACAGATAATTCCCACTTCATTGTGCAAATTCAAGTGTTGTTACATCACCAAATCTAAACACCTATACACTGGTAGATATATAGTCATCTCTGTTGTTTTAACACAATATGGTTATTAATTCAGAAAACAAACATTGGAAATAAAACCCCATAGCCGTAAAAAGAATCAGGTTTAAAATAAAACCCCACAGCCGAAAAAGGAATCAGGTTTTAAATACCTTTATCAATGACTCTTCAAACACGTTGAATAAACTCTTTTCTCAGAAAAAATAACTTTCAAGTTACTTGGTCTTTTATCACTAACGCTCTGGGATGCGTAACTGTAAAAGCACAATTACTCATTCTACTGTGAATCTCTGTTTACAGCCAGTAAGTCCATTATTTTTTATTTTTTTTCAACAGTTCATCGATTTGTGTTTTGTACATGTTCTTCACATCCTCCAGGTCCAGACGTAGTTCCTCTGCTTCTTCTGCCTTCTCTCCATACATCTGCAGGATGGTGTTGTGCCTCTGCTCTAGGTCCTGCAATAAACAGTCAAACGTTTGGTTAAATGTGATACTGTGTACCTATCATTGTGTTCAATGATTCAAATAAAACATGGTTAAACAGGCTAAAACAGAATGAAGAGTGTATTTATTGTGCTTTTTTTATTAAAGCTGTTCACCATAAGCTGTACTTTCAGTATGGGAATCTCCTTCACTTGACCCTCCAAATCATCATTCTGATTGGTTAGTCTCACCAGCTCCTCCGACATCACGGTGCGGCTTCTCTCTAGACTGGCAATCTCTAACTGAGAATGAGGAATTATAAAGGAAAGCGACAGTGTGAATGACAATGACAATGCATTATTTTCTATATTATAACTTCTAAACGGTGCTGTCATACTACAAAGACGGATTCAAGACCCACACCTGCAGCTGGGCTATCTCGCCCTCTCTGAGTTTTAACTGAGACTGGAGGCTCTCAATTACACTAGACCCACCGCCCAGCCGAGCCGCCTCATACAGGTTTGTCCCACTGATGGTCATTGTGGTGAAAGAATGGTCCAGAGAATCCTCCTGCTAAAAAAGCAGTCAATAAAGTGATTAAATATCAACATACACTTATGTATACAATCTGTATTTATATACATTACATCAATACTGTCATTTTTATGGCAAAAGTCAATACATGGAGAATCATCAATGGATGACATGAGTATAAAGTAAACATGAGTTGACAACAGACTATTAACATACTTGGGAGGAGAAACACTTACTACTAGATGTTCCTGTGAATAAGCTAAGGGCATGAAAATGAGATGAGCTTACCTGTGAGAATAGGGAGGAATGCAAGCCAGCGTGTTCGGTCCCACTGATAGAACTGGATCTGGACAATGAAGGAGTGGAAGATGCTGGAGCTTCACTTACGGACAGAGATTTTCTCTCCTGAAGACACAAAAACACACATTCATCTCACCAAAGCTCAAGTCTGACTGGAGTCAATTCTCTAAAATCATGTCTCATCTTTTCATGCAGAATAAAGGACAAACCTTTTCTTTGAGGGCCTCTTGTGCAAGGTAGCATTTTTTCTTCTCTTGTTCCACCTTCATTTTTTCCATTTCCAGCTGGTTGGTGAGTAGCAACTAACAGGACCAAATAATGTAGACATTGAGAATGTGCGTGAGTACAGTATGGCTTTACTTACAATGCTCGAAAACTGAAATTTTACGTAGTAGTTACTATGAAAGTACTAAAGTATGATAAGGAGCAGTACCTTATCCTTCTTGGCTTCCTCCACAACTCGAGTGTGATCTGCTTTAAGATTATCCAGCTCCACACGCACCCTACACATACAGAAATCCGTGTTTTACTTTGTTTAAGAGAACTTTGCCGGTGCTGAAGACCTTCTTCTTACCTGCTGAAGTCATCCTCCAGTTTTTCTCGCCTCATCCTCTCTGCATCCAGCTGAACCTGCAGACGCCCCTTCTCCTGTCTCAACAGAGATGTCTGGGATTCTAAAGATGTGATCTGTGCTCTAATAGCTAGCAGCTCCTCAGTAGCTGAGCGTTCTTTCTCCACTGAAACTGCAAGCTGGGCTTGAGCACCAGCTGAGACAGATAAAGAAGTGTGACTTGGTCTTTAACCACAGATAACAAACATGACACCTGGTGAATTTCACATACTGTATGGTTTATTGCTTGGATTAACGGACGGATGACATGAGCAAGTCTCACCTAAGCGGTCAGAGATGTTCTTCTCCAGTTTTTCCCATGATGTTGTCTGGGCTCCCAGCGTGGCCTGAAGGTTCTCTATCTGCCGAAGGAGGGGCCGTGTTGCTGAAGTAACAGTGTGGCTGAGCTCCTGATTCCGGGTCTCTGCCTCTTGCAACCTCTGGACAGGAACGAAAAGTAAGAATAATCACAACACCAGATACACATTCATGAATCACTGTGCAAACATCAATTGTAAGCTATAAGGGTGTGTGATTTTTGAGACAGAAGATAGTCCCTAAATTCAGAAAGACGCTCCTTAAAGCAAAGCTTAGAGCAGTTTGAAAAGCGTATGCCTGAAAGCTTGGTGCTTTTGTTACCTGCTGCAGCTCACTGATCTCCTCTCTCAGGTAATCTTCTTTCTTGGCCTGCTGCTGCTCAGCCCGCTGCAGTGCTAGCCTCAGATCTGCCACCTGAATAAGTTAAAGTGAAACATGACATGAATGCCAACATCTGTCAATCAGCAATTAAATTAGGCTTTGTGCTAACTAAGTGCACAACCAAAGTGTTTGGATTAAGTATTTAACCTCCATTATAACCAATGCTGCTGCCTGAAAGAATCATTTTAGATGAGAAGGAGTTACCTGATTGGCCAGAGCCTCTTGTTGGAGGCGGGACTCTTCCTTGGCTTCCTCTAATGCCAGACTCAGCTCATCTTTCGCCAGCACCTCTCTGCTCAATGCCAGTTCCTGAGCCTCACTATCTTTGGTGGCATTGGCTTTGTGCAGCTCTGCTAACTCCCTAAACAATGACAAAAATCAAATATCAGCCAACTGGAAGAACAAAGATAAACATTAGAGTGGTTTGGCAGATATACTTGTAGGAACTGTCCAGGGCTGCTTCTAAACTGCGGTTCTTCTCCTGAAGCTCCTCATTGCTGGTCTGCAGTCTGCTTAATTCCTTCTCCTGGTGCTCAACCACAGCGTTCAGCTTCTTGATGTTTTCTCTGTGCTGCTTTTCTACTTCCTCCTTACCGTCCAGAACCTACAATAACGGCACAGCACACACAAACCTCTGCATTCTCTCTCATTCTGCTGACATTTTAGGTGGCCTTACCATTTGGGATACCGAATGTTCCCTCCAAGTTTTTGGGAAAAAGGTTGTCTCTCTCACCTGCTGCAAGTGTTTCAGTTCCTCTTCCTGCTCTTTAAGTTTTCTGGTCTGTTTGGTGATCTGTGCATCACTTTCTTTCTCTTTAACACGCAGTTTCTTTATAATGTTGGAGTGTTGCAACTGTTGTTTGGACAGTTTCTCACCTAATCAAACAAGGAAAAGCCGAAAAGTAAATTGACATCATGACCCAGACCTCCAGGATCATACAGGAAGTGACATTATATGATCTGTCAATAAGGTAGTTAACATGGCTAAAAAGTATCACCTTCTTCAAGAAGCTCTCGAATCTGCTCCTCCTTCTCTTTTATCAGTTCCAAAGTTTCATTTGAGTTTAATCTGCTCGCCAGTTCTTCTCTGAGGCCCTTAATTTCCTGGTGCCGTGAAATATGACCGGTAGAAACGTAAACACAACATGTTCATGAAACATTTCATTTAAAATCTCAAAACAACAACTAGAAATTTTAAGAACTATAATGTTGATTTGATTGAAAATATATATAACAAAGAAAACCTTTTTGGCGATGTCTCTTTCTTTGCATGCGAGTTGAGCTTTCCTCTCGGTTTCTGCAATGCGCTGAGTAAACTCGTCTTTTAAAGACTGAACAGAGAAGCTTTCTTCCTTTAAGTTGATCATCTCGCTGTGGAAATAGTGAAATGGTTTCATTCACTTAAAATACAATGACATTCCAGTCTCGTAACATGCATTAATAACCCATGATCTTGCCAACATGTATAAACTATGCATGACATAAGATAAGGCATAGGCTGTGATTATTTGTAGAGTAAAGCATGGGCATATTGTATGTCAAAATTACAAGTTCCTTACTATTAGAAACTGGTATCACAATGTCTGGGTTTCCTCAAGATGGGTTAATATTATTGCTGCCTCCATCGGTTTCTATGGCCTAGTCAGTTATTAATCATTCGAGCATGAGTGTTTTCTTGAGTGTTCTTTCCCCAACTTACTCTTTGAGATTGTCATTGTCCTCCTCAAGTGTGGCCTTGTCTTTACTGACTGCAAGTAACTGTGATTCTCTCTTCTCTAGACGGTTTGAGAGCTCCTCAATAATCTGGGGAGATTACAAAAACAAAACAAACATTTATGTGTATAAAAAAAGAGCGCGCAATTGAATGTACAAAGAACAATAACCTTCTATAATTCCCATCACACTAAAAAATTAGGCTACCCTTTGAAGCTCTGAAATCTGAAAGGCTGAAGGTCCCTCTTCTTCAGTGGTCGGTGATGTCACAGTTGCACTCCAATCAGTTTTTTGATTGATCAGTGTGAGGTCAGTCTCAGGCTCCTGGTCAACTTCCTGTAGCTCGTCCGTCTGTTCACTGTTCACCGGTGTTGCACTGCGCCCGCTCTCCTCCATCTCATTGTCATCCAGAGATTGGTCGTTCTTTGACTCTGTCATACCATCCCCCTCCCCCTGTTTGGTCTCCGGGGCTGACTGAACAGGAGCAGGCATGCTTCCAGCTGTTATGGAGGCTAACGTGCGGTTACCTGGTACGTCATCATCAGAATTGACTTCGCTGACGCTACGGCTGTCCAACGACTGCACGCTAAATGAGTCGATGCGCTCGAAGGCGTCTGAGGAGGAGCCGCAGCTTTCCGTGAGCTTTGGGTATTCGTCCAAACGGGGGAAATCGGCACACGTTGAAGCGGAGAGCAGCTGGAAGGAGCCCTGCATCAGGTGGAGCCCTGCTTTAGCCTCAGCTGTCTCCTGTCTGGAGCTGGCAGAGCTTTCGCTGAGCACACTGTCGTGGTCCAAAACCTCGATGTCGCTGGTAGTGGAAGTCCCAGAGGAAAAGGCACTTACAGGAGGTGACGGGGTGTCGCTTTGTCTGTCCTCCGATTTAGCATCTTTGGAATCGGGCAGGATTTCTTTATTCTGGACAGGCAAGCTTTCAACTGGATTTCTGCTCTCAATGGTCAAAGGTGGTTCAGAGCCATCAAAAACACTGGCAGATTCGGTCTCCGAGGAGGACAAAGGTACATTTGTGAGCGGGACATCACTAGTTGAAGCCAAGCCATCAGACTCTGTCCTGTCCACCACGCTGGTTTCAGTTTCCAAGGGTTTCTCCTCGGCAACGACCGAAGCTGGAACAACTAATTCTGCTTGTGATAGCACATTTGCTAAAGATGATGTTTGCTCCAAATGCTCTGTCCCAGTTTGTGTGGTCTCTGTGGTTTCTTGACTGCTGCATTCAACATGTGAATGAGAGTTAACAGTGTTTTGGATTTCCAGTTCTTTATCCTTTCTAGCTGTTTTTTCCCGCAGCCTGCGGTTAGTCTTGGAAGGTGGCACAGACACCACATTAGTGCTGCTCACAGTTTGTACATCCCCGTGGGGCAGAAAGACACTGAAGAAATCCTCAGATTCATCAAGCACAGTCCGTGTGACAGGTGTAGTGATAGCCTCTGATGATGGGGGGAGAGTATTCGTATGTTCCTCTGTGGGAGAATTCCACTGGTTCATAGTACCCCATCCTGTTGAAACCAGCTTGCCAGGTGCATCTGAAAAAGCATAAAAGGACAAAGGACTTTAAATAAAAAGCAGTAGTGTTGTTCATCATTGTGTGAAAGGTCTTTCATTCCTGTCACTTCAAAGGAGATCGTCTTGTATCGGCATGGCAGTGTGTCGTCTAACAATCTTGTTTTACATTACATTTAACACTGAACCTACCTGCATAGGTCTGGTCGGTCGTGTCACCCCACTGGTCCTCTTCTTTGATGTCCAAAACTCTATCGATTGATTTCTGAGCAGTTGTCAGAGCTTGTTTAGCAAAACTAGACAGATGTGATGCGTTGAACCAACTCATATTGCTGTAATTTGCCCTGGTAGTGTACCGATGACGCAAAACGTCTACATAAAACAAATCATATATAAAACGTCCCAAATATAAGCGGGTTTATTCCCGAGCAAGGTTGGTGTGTAACGTTATGTCTCTCTTAGGCCGTTGTCCACATTAGCTTAGCAGCTAATTCTGATGCCAGAAACACTGACACTGCGCTGACAGTCCTCATAAACCCATGTTACAATTAAAATCAACAACACCGATAAAAAACAGTGGGCTGAGCATCATTTTCGGCTTTGTTTACGCTTCACTCTGCCTCTGCGTTGCACTTCTCAGCATTGTTTTGTTTTGTTTAGTTCCTGTCTGGCTGCTCGAGCATAACTTCCTATCCACGTAGCACCTCTCCTACATGCGACGTCAGAGCTACGTCACTCCTAGCGTAAACGATAAAATAAACAAAAAAATGAACTGTAGGGTTTTTTTTATCACTATAGATTTTACAAAAACAACATAAAATAAAATGTAATCCTGACTGAATCTCATTGACTACCGTGGTAGGAAAAAATACAATGGCGGTCAAACGTGCCCCAGAACGGTTCATACATCCATTACAATTTTTACAAGTAATTGTTCCTACTATGGAAGTAAATGGGGGGCAAAATATGTCTGGCTATAAGCATTCATCCATATATCTTTCTCTGTGTTCATCAGAAGAAAGAAATGTATACAGATTTGGAACAACAAAAGGAAATTACATTTACATTTACATTTAGTCATTTAGCAGACGCTTTTATCCAAAGCGACTCACAAAGAGTTTAAGGAGCAATAAGCGACATGTCATACAGGAGCCATAATGCAAAAGGTGCCGATACAAAGTTACTGGTTTCAACAAAAGCTAGATCACTACCTGTTGAGAGAAAGAGAGAGGGTTCGGGTTTTTTTTCATTTGTCTGTCAATTATTCACAGAAGAATTAAAGGTCCAGTCAGTAATATCTAGTTGCAAGGTTGCGATTCATCGAATTGCGATGCAGAACATGGCGACTTATATGCAGAGGGACCCGCGGTGTACGTAGATAAAAATAGCTTATTCGAAGGTAATAAAAACAACGCTTTGTGCAAGCTCTTTATACACCTCTGAAGACATAGCTATGTATATTATATTGCATTTCTAGCCATAGATCATCCGAAAAATTACACACTGGACCTTTTAATGATGACAGAATTTTCAGTTTTGGGTGATTTTCAGTTTTTAATAAAAGACAGATTTTTTTATTTTTGGTGAGCTATCCCTTTAAATAAAGAGTGGACATTAAAATATGATTTTATACTTGTTTAAAATAACATACTATTTTTAATTCAAACATTATTGTTTTTCTACAACACTGATCAAGAAACTGTCATAGGGCATTTACACAATAACAAAATAAATACATAAACAATATGCAGTTAAAAAAGGACACAAAATCCACCAAAATGCTCTTATCCAGGACTATAGCAGTGCAAAACAATAAAACGAGAGTCTGAGTGCCTATAACAGATGGACAGGGTTGACCAATAACACTTAATAACATCAATAACTAAGTTGAGCATGTGCTTGCGATGTCACCAAGGGCATACAGCAACATGACATTTACAGACCACATTTCTAGGGGTGCATCATTTTGATAACTACTGCAATAACCACTTCTAATCGTCCATGTAAATGAAGGGTTTGTCTTATCCGACGAAGTTTAGCTTGAACAGCACTGTCTGGGGAGTTGTAACATCAGCCACTGCTAGCTCTTGGCCATCCACTAGTCCAAGCTCTATAAATGCGGAAAGGTATTTTTTTTAAACAACATGCTTAATAGTTCAATCACATTATCATAGAAGTCTTCCAGTTACCTTTCAGTGTTTTGCTTAGATTTGGTCGCGTTCTCTCTTCAATGGATGCCACAGTCTGAAAATAAACCCAACAAGAGTATATGCAATAAATGTTGAATTCTATACTCATCCATGAAAATGAGAACCAAAGCATAATCATTTATGACAACACTTGTTGGAGATGTTGGAAAACACTTTAAACCTGTAAATAAAGAGTTTTGTTTTTTCCATCCAAAGTTGTAGTGATCGCAGGTGATTTCATTTGGCTAGAATAAACAAAAAGATTAAGTCAGAGTTATAAACATAACAAACACAGATATTGCATTAATAAATACAAATGAGCATCAATAAAATCCACAGTTTTGAATATTTTCTATTTTCACAAGCAATATTATCAAATAAAATGTATAGTAGAATATAGTAGAAAATACAGATCTGAACGTTTAAATAATTTTTCATAAATAATATAAAGCGTTATGTTTTGGTAACAGGTTTGAACATGGCAGAACATTGTGACTTACAGCGATGTGCTCTCAGTTAAGTAATCCAGAACCTCCTGTAGTTTAGCAGAAGGTGAAAACTGCAGGTCCTGTGGCACCTGACTGCAGGCTAAACAATTCTCCTACACATGCAACATGTGGAAACATTTAAAACAAATGGAATATTCAGAAATCAAAAAAGATAATTAAATGACTAGCTAATTCTCTTGCCATTTTAGCTATTTGCCTTCAACAGAACACAAACACAGATATTGTTTTGTCCATTTGAGTCAATAACCCACTGTTGTTTGGAACCCCTTTACCTTTCATTGTATTTTATGGTACCCAGAGACTGGCGTACAGCTTTCAAAACTACATGAAGATCACTAAATAATGCTAAAATGCATATTTTAGAGTATCTAGCTAAACCCCACTATAACAGATGGGTTCAAAATCACTGACCTTTCTCTCAGCCTCAAAGGTGTACGTGTACAGCCCATCAACATCATTGAACACCAGGTAGTTGTTCAAGGGAACGTAGGCACTTTCCAGCAGCAATAGACAGTATATAAATTACAGGAATTATGGACAATAAGTTATATGTTCTTTCCTGTGAAACATGTAATTTAGACTTACCTTGTGGCAATTTTGAAAACTTCTGTGGAGCAAGCAGCTGTATTGTGCAAGAAATTTCCAGTTATATCTCAAATGTCAAAATGTGAAAAAAGGCTTGTTACAATCAGTGAGCATTTGGCTTGGCAGCTTACCAGCAATAACAGCATTTGTAGAAGCCACAGCAGGAATTATTCTCTTTACAACCCCTAAAATACAGATATAGTAATCATGAAACACATTTCTGAAAATAACAAGCCAAACTATTAACTGTAAAGTGCTCTAGTATAAGCAACAGTAAGTTAGGCTTGTACCAAAGGCCATTTAATAAACCTACGTTTTGTTTATTGTTCATATACCTACAAACTTTCTGTTTTAATGCTTTGTCACTTCTACACAACTTGGATCAAAACTGTTTGAGACATGTAGTGTCATGTAATAAGACATGTAATGTAACAACCAATGTCCAGGCCCTCTCTCACTTACCCTGGGTGAGTCTGTAAGTCACCCCCGTGATGTTGAACTCTGCCGCTCTCTCCAGAGATTTCTGGTACACCCACTGGATGTGCTGCGGATCGTCACCATCAAGGGCAACACCATCTTGAAGATAGCATTTTAAAATGTTAAATACAGCCCATCACATCTGCTTTCGATAAATGTTGTAGATTCAGTGCGATGCAGGTACTGTGCGGTCACATTGTACCTCCAAAAGGCTTGTCTTTGGGCCATAGCAGCATGCGGACGTACTCCACACAATGTTCAGGTAACCGTGGCATCGATGCTATAGTGCACATTGGAAAGTTTATCTAAACAGGAAACAAAAATAACTAAGTTTAACATATAGATATGAATGCAAATTTAAAATAAAACCGCTTTAAATTGTATATTTTAAACATAAAGCCCAGTATGTTCTTCAGACCTGCGGGGGGTACAGCTCCAGGGTGCAGTCTATACAAGCCGTCATTCCTGGAAGAATGACTCGTGCATTGCCCTTAAAACCTTCTGTACCGCCATCTATTAGAGGAATGATGGAGCTGGGGTCCAGAACACCATCCTCATAGACCAGCAGAGATAGCTGACAAACAAAAGAACAACATGCTTAAACTATAGAAACCCTTATATGCAGAACTCCAATATTGTTGATATTCAAGCCCCAAAACGCATACCAGCATGCCATTCATCCATCTTCTGGCAACAACAGAATCCAGACCACAGACTATTATGTGAAATTCTAAGCAGCAATAAGAAACAATCTGTTACATGTTATACGAGGTGTTAGACAAGCTATTTACATATGTGTCCATATTTTAGAAGAAAGTAAGGTTGTAGGTTGTAATTACGCTTATAAAATCTCTCATCCAAGTCTTGAATTTTCTTAAAATGTCTGTTATGCTAATTAAGGAAACATTATTTTGGCATGAATAGAACAAAATACTCAAATATTTTAAATTATACATACTATCAAAATATAGTTACATTTCATCAAGGAATTTCATCCTTAAAATTTAAAGTGCCCTGGCAAAGCCGTTACAGTGTTAATTACGGAGTTAAGACTAGAAGATCAGCACAAGTTTAGGCTAAGTTTAGGCTAAGTTTAGCAGAAGTTGTATGGTGGGATACGGGACAACATTGCATCCTGTAATTCTGCTGTTTATGAAGTCTGCTGCCACCTCTGCCTTTGGTCGACCCACATCTTTAGGTCTGCAGAAACAACAGGGAGCAGATTACACAAGTAAAACAAAAACAATGGAAGTCAACCAGCTTCTCCCGTCATCCAATTTAGATTAATGACTAACTAACCTAAAGAGAAACTGTCTGTTGAGGTTGGAAACATCGATGGTGTCCATGTCCACAACATGAATGTGTCGAAAACCTGACAAGGCCTATAAAATTGGACCATACATGAGCTTGACAGTAAAATGAATGTTGGGATTAGATGTGAAAGTCCACGCAAAGGCCCATCTATTAGACAATAGCCTCTTTTACACTACAGAGGCGTACGATGATTAGAAATGGAAGTTACAGAGCAACAAGGACCGTACCAGATCTTTAAGCAGCTCACATCCAAGTCCACCAGCTCCAATAACCAGAATTTTGCATGTGTCCAATAAAAACTGAAGTGACTGAAAGGGATGAGAACAGTTTATGAAGACAACAACAGGTAAAAAAACAACTGAAGAGTTCACACGTTTTAACAGTGTTTTTCATACCTCTGTGCTGGGTTCAAAATCAGGATGAGTAAATGGTCCAGTCCTCTCTAAAAACTTTTTGACGTGGTCCCATCTTCCCTGCCATTCTCCTTGATCCACACTTCCTCCATCCACAACCATACTGTGTATAAACAAATAAAAATAGATATTTATTACACAATTACGACTTACGTATCGGTTCCATATACATGTATATGTATACAATATATATATAAAACATACAAACATGTACATATACAATTCACCATGCACAATATAATACAAAAAACCCTAATGTGCTTTGAATGAGTGTGGTAAAATCAGTACTTAAACTTGACCGATTTTATTTAGGCTTCATAATGTCAAAACAAATTACAAATTTGTATCTTACATTGCTATGAAAGAACATAGTTCTGGCAGTGTTTGGAGGTTTCGCAAGCGTTCACCTTCTAGCTTTTAGCTCCTGGTTTATTTTGTATGTGTGAGGTGAGCTGTTTATAATCAATATCTGAAGAGTATTTGCATTTATAATCAAGCGGATTCTAACACCTCCCAAACCCGCTGGCTGTATTTAAATTATCATCTTTCATTTCACTAACTTCTCATTCAGCTCCTCTATTCGCCTTCTTTTCTTCTCCCTAAAAAAGAGAGAATAAAAGAAGGTTCATTCATACTCGTCTATCCGCAAGTTAAAGTCCTTGCGTCCTGTTGATTGAACTACAAGCACTGTTACGAGGGATTTTTGATTCAGTTTGTATAAAATATCACTTACGGCTCCTCTGTTTCCGCCATATTGTCATAAATATGCAGCGTGAAATGCGCAACCTTATGAGAGAAAAACTGCAGTCCACCTTACGCACGATTGCATTTTCAAAATAAAAGTCGGAGTACGGAACCTAGTTGAGGGAGAATTCAACAATTTGTCTTGGGAGCTAACAGCAAGCAGAAAGGAACAGAATGTGAATTGTTGTATTGGTTGTGCTCTTGGTTATAAGCTAAGGAATAAGTTAGCTGTACTATATACAAATTTAATTTGAAGTACATCTTGTATTAAAATAACTAAAATGCCCCAAATACTGAAATGCTAGATCAATATGAATCACTTCATCATTGTTTGTTAAGATAGGAGACTTGGTGAGAGAGTTATTTAGAGTAATTTAATATAGTTGTTGATATTTAATAATAATCTTTATAAAATCACCTGTTGTTGTTTGTTGGTGAAAAACATTTAAATAGATTCAGAACAACATGACAGTGAACTAGCATTCAATTGTTAAATAAATGAGCAAAACTATACACTTGTAACTTGTAATATGCACACTTGTAATATATTATGCACCAACAAATAAGTTTTATTATTTATCGAAATGTGGTGCAGTGTGTCACATACAAAGGGATTGTTTATTTATAGATGAACTGATCAGTATGGATTTTTGTAAAAACAAATGTCTAAATGCAAATTAATAACTTTCATTTTTGGTCTATTAAAAGCTCAAATGCTTTATAGCCCACAAACTTTTATTGTTTTGGTGTATTAAAAAAACAACCCCATTAAAGTTTCCTGGAATGATTTTGGTGTGAACTGTTATGTACACCACTTAGACCTCTATAAAGCAAGATATCTTAGAGACAAAATGTTTCGACTGTGCCAAGCCCTGATATGCCATTACTGATAACATATCAAGATCTTTCTTGTTCTTTTTCTCTCTTTTTGAGTCTTGGCTGTTAATAGTGATCATGTCATAAAATATTGACTTCATACATACTGTATAGAAAGTGGATACAATTATTTTCTTTTCCGAAGAAGCTATGTTTAATCTGACTTGTACTGGTAAACCCGAAAAGGCCTAATTTAGTTTTATTAAGACATTTGATCTATTTTTAAGTCGACTAAAGGTATGTGTTGAATCGAGTTTTACTGTAAGTGAATATTGTCTAATACCCAATAAAGACCCGCCATGCTTAGTAAATGAAACTAAACAAAAGATTTAGAAATGTACAGGACTTTAGGAACAACATATGTAGATTTTGCTAAAGGTAAGAGAAGATTTTTGTACAGTTATGTTTTTATAATAATTGAAAAATAAAAATTTTGTTTTTTATAACATTTGCATTTCTATTTGACATCTATATTTTATTTAAAAGCAGCATTGTAAGACAGCGTGTAAATTATAAAGGCAAACGGATAATAATAGAATATGAAAGATTACAGCGCCCATAGAAATAAGTTCTAAAAAATACTTCTATCTTGTATCTATAATACTTAAATCTTGATGGCAATGTGCAAAATTTAAGGAAAATACTCCACTATTAAACCTTTTAAAAGTAAAGTTCCAGCATAATTCTGTTGACTATTTATTTTATTTTATTATACGTGTAATTTTCTTTGTGTTGTGCATTAGTCATCGTCACAACAAAAGTTTGTCTGGTGTGTATGAATGTCTGTCAATGTATAATTAGTGAAATTAAAGCCCATATTTTCTTGCTCAATGCTAGCGCTTCTCTGTAGCATTTCTCACATATGGCAAACAGGTATCATAAATTGACTTTTCACTCTAGAGTCTATAGATGATAAAGTTTTACTACGAAAAAAAAAAATCAGACAGCTTTGAAGCACTGTAAATGGTTAAACTAAATTTTTGAAGTCAGTTTTATAGCTATAATTTATATGTAATCCAATTTGGGGTGAAATATTTTGATGATTTTACACAACTGAGTGTAAAGTGTGTTGTCAGAATACTTTTCTGGAATACTTCACTTGAGAATACTTTGTGTTGTTAAAAAAAATTACATGTTTTGTTGATCTATTCATGCAAAGTGGGAGGTCCATAAATACTAGGAAACACAAAAACATATAGAAACATTTCGGTTTACTCAAAAGAGACATATTTAAAAAGAATTAAAAACAAAATGTACAAAAAGCAATCCTGTATTTCGAATTGTCATTGATTCATTGGAAATGTTTTTATCTGGAATGCAGATTTTCATCTGACAATTATAACATGACCTACAATTCTGAGGGGCAAGCAACATTTGCATTATTCCAAAATGGACAAATCATTCAACATTTTGCAAAGAATTACCCCATTTAATGGCACAATGTCCTCCTCAAGTGTCTTCAGACCTGAAAGGAATACTCTTGCAAATAAAGCAACAGTGGACGGGGCAATGGCAGCTGTGTGTGGCAATGAGTGTGTCTGTTTATTGTAAGACGTGTGAGGTGCTGTAACGTTGGGAAGGCCTGAGGCCTGTGGAGAGGTCTTCTCAGTTTAAGCAGAACTGCATTGTCCTTTGACACCACGTGATGTTCTTCTGCTTTCCTCTCCCCCTTTTCCCCTTGACTGGTGCACACATAATGCTGCAGAAGACTAGGAATAGAAGGAAAGGACAGTAGGCAAGGTCGAGCTGTGAAGTTGGAATCAAGGCGAAAACGACCACTGTCATATTCTATCCGGACGTTGGTCGGGCCTCTTAAAGTCTTTACTGAGAGGGTGAAGAGGAAGAGTGGATGGCTACTGTCACGCACAAGAAAAGTCCCTTCTGACGCACGGCTGAGGGCATCTCTCGCCTCACTGGCTGTAATGCCACCCCAGTACCATCCTACAAAAAAAAGATATAGTTATTATAATGACTGGTACATAATCAAATAAAAACCCTCCCAGTTTAGCATGGCATTGCATGTATAGTACCAATGAAAGCTACACAAGCGACATTTATTTTTTATAGGTGAGTTTATGTTAAACAATATAAATTATGCAAATGTTTGTTTTTTATTTGCTGAAAATGAAAACTGTACACATTGGTTAAAATAAAAAAAAATATGCTATGTTTTCAGAGCTTGAATACAAACTGCAAATGTTTTAACTACATTAAAAGAACTACATCATAGCTTTCATGTGTGCTCTGTTTTTTATGGAGTTTATGCCACTCCTAAGGTGTGCTTTTGTTGGAATTCAGCAGACACTGGAATGGCTGCCATAAATGTAGAGATCATAAGTAAAGGCAAAAGTTGGTCGCTTCATTTTTCCCAGAGCTGTATATGTAAGCAATAAACCTACAGTGTAAAAAAATTACTAGCACATATCTTGGACATTTCTATAACCCAGAATATGACTTCATGTTGTCACAAACAAAAAAAACTGAGAAATGATGCCCTGAGACTATGAATATGATTTGTTCATACATCTCAAAAGCTTTTAACATTGTTCAAATGAAAAGGGAGTTGTTGATGACAATTACCTCAGCATAATTATCCATCCTGAAGTGACACCATTGTGTGTAACAGACTAAATAGACTGTTCTTTGACATGTCATTGTCTGTCTACACACCTGAGTAAAAGCTGAACTGTGCCAGCTCAAAGATTCTGTGTAATGCTGCATGGACTCCTTTATTATCTGCTCTGATCCACATATAGTCTCAAAAGCATTTCTGACACAGTTTTAGCTTTGTGTAAATGAAATGCAACATCAAAGCAGCCGTAATCTGTATCTCGTCATGAAAGAGCTTACATTTTCCAGTTCAGGTTCAGGTATACTTGCACGTGCTTATTCATTTCATATTATAACATGTTTTATAATATATTTTATAAATTAGATTTAAAACATTATTTATAAAATATTAATTGGTGTGTAAATTTGGTCTTAAATATTAGTTGTGCATAAATTGTAGCTAAATCTAGCAGAGCACAAACAAAATCTGTTTTTTTAAAAGCACATTTTGAAATTGATATTTGTAAATGCAAGATTGCATAACATGGTTCGTGTATGAAAGGTTTTACAAAAATTTTTAGGTTAAAGCTGAATATTAATCTTTCATGTGTTTTCATTATTAACAAAGTAGGCCTTTTTAATGTCTTTCAGTCCACAAGACTATCAAAAGGTATACCTGAGTTGTGTAGGTGCTGAAACGTGGTGGTGATGAAGCATAAATCCTCAGCAGTAGCCCATGGTAGAGACATGTTGGAGGAATGTAGTGCGCGGGTCGTTGCCTTTGATGAACTTCTGATTCCTCCCTCTCATTCTGAGTACTTGTCTTCTTAGCAACTCTTCCTGAAGGTGGCCCTGGCAACAGAGCCGTGCTATAGAAGAAAGAGCTTCTTGAGAATGATTTTTCGCAATTATATGTAATCAAGCAACACTTTCAACATGTTATGCGCTCCCCGAGGTGAGACAGTCCAGCTGAAAGTTCAAAGGTTAACAAAACACTGCTGTGTATTCTATGTCTATCTTCTAGCATTTGTAAATTTAACTAAACTCAAAGAATGGTCAAACCAGATAGTGAAGTGTCTGAACTATAAAGTCTCCTCAATAAAATTTAATTCATACAAAAGGCAAACTTTAGGCAAAACAGCAGGGTAATAAAAAGTAGGCCGCTAATAGAGAACATTATTCTGATTCATTATTATTCTGATTTCTGATCAAATTGACTTTACAAGCGACTTGAATTTAAATGAAATTAAAATATGGTTGCATTTTGTAAAACTTAAAATGAAAGTTTTTAATGATTTAAAGTAATGTAAAACATGACTTATTGAGCACATAGTTCTTTACAGTTTTAAAGCAGTTTGCCATGTTTAGAACAAGCATCTAGATTTTAATTGACTAAAAGGAAAAAATCATCTATTTAAATGTATCAGAGAAAAAATCCCCAAAAGGCCTTGTGCTATAAGGCAACATGATTGGTTGAGTGAATTTAGTGTATAAAATGCATTACAATTTTAATATGATGTAAAAAATGTAATATGCAGATAGCCCCCAAACAGAGTTTTGTGCTATGAAGTAGATATTTTGGAGCATTTATAAAAACATGATATCAAATAATGTGAAATATTTATTGAGCTGTTTATTTGTTTTGTTTTTAGCTCAAAACAGTAAATGTCCAAACTATTTAATAGGTTTGAAACCAAATAATGAATTGGAAACGGTAAATATTGGCGCAGTGTAAACAGTTTAACAATACATTTAGGGATAAAATAAACTAAAAGTTGAAATAAAAAAGAAGAAGCTGACTTCTCGGCCTGGACAAAACAGCACGGCTTTTAAAAAGTGTCGTGATTTTAAAACTAAAGCCAATGTATGTTTGGCTGTTGAGCATTTTTTCATAAAGTAAATAAGCACACATGCTTCTTGTTGAACATTGCATCTTTAAAAAACCCACATGATCACACAGAATGTTATTTGGACACATCAGCAGCAAGGATTGAGAGTGGATTATTTTAGTGGATTAAACCAAACTATCATAACAGGGTGTGTTAAACGAGAGCAAATAAGGAAATCAAAATGAATATGTAGCCTAAGATATTCATAATTTTGGGTAAAACTAATCTTATAGCTGAACCCATCAAACGCGTCTGGCGACTTTCACTCTAGATCTACGCAGTTTCAAAGGAATTAAAAAACGTTGATTTAGCCTGAAGAATGATTGGATTTGGCATAGATGTCTTACCTTTCCCGGCATAAAATCGTCACTTCCCTTCACCAACAGATATCTCAGTGTGCACCATTTGAAAATATCGAACAGGTTCTATTCACACGATTGTAAATCCAGTTAAGTGTCAAAGCCTGTTTAAAGTTTAGTGTCAAAGACATTGTTCCAGCAAAATGCGACAAACCGACCGCAAACAGTGAATGTCTCGTCAATACCTAAAGATGTTGAATTTGCAGCCTAATCCCTCAACGCTGAGGGACCCGCACGAACCCTTCTGGTAAATTGACGCGACACAGGATCAGTATAGGCTACATGTAATCTAACAAAGAGTGAGTCGCATATGGTTGTTTGGCTCGCCGGACTATTATTCTCCTGAAACAAGAGCACCGAGAAACGCCTTTGCCGCACGTTGACGAGCATTCTAGGAATCTCATTCTAAGAAGTGCGCTACTTCTCTGCGCTGGCGGCCTCTTTCGCGGAACTGCGCTCTCTGCGCTTCCATTGGCTGTCTGTAGTATCTCGTCCGACAAAGCGCCCCGGCCGGTTTCAGCTGCGGATGACTTTCCGAGTAAGATCTTTCCAGGAATGCTGAAACAGTCGCTGAAATTGACCTCTGTGCCAGCTAAATGCACTCAGAGAGAGAGAGAGAGAGAGAGAGAGAGAGCATTGGGCGGTTGCGTTTGTGAAGGTGTCTTCGAGGTATAATCATGTTGAGGCTAATCCTTGAAAATGTTGAACAGTTAATAACATAACATATAACGTTCTGGTCAAACTCATCGAACTGATCCGTTCTTGCACAAAGTTCGACAAAAAGGACATTTACAGGGTAGATTGATGTATTTTATTTTATTAACTATTGCATAAAAATCATCAACACGTGCAGGTTGGCTTTTGAAAACCATGTTTCTAAGGAATGAAAGAGAAACTAGTTGAAATCAAAAGTAAAAAAATAACAACAAACAGAGAGATCATATATTAAAGAGAGCGTTGAGAGTGAACTGAAACATTATGTATCAGATGTCATTTTGTCTTTCTAGCTGTCTTCGTTGTCTCCTGCTCCTTTGATCAGACGTTTATTCCCTCGTTTCCCTGTAGGGCCCTTTGGCTTGGTGAAGGCTTGTTTGAGAGCATGCTGCTTTGGGTACACCTCTTCATACAGGAAATCATCTGTCAGCCCCTCTCCGCTATCAATCTCCATCTGCACACATATCAACAACAGAAGTGAAATCACACACTCCCCAAATAGAAAACCTGAAACTCTTGAATATTGTTTTCTGCTACACCTCTAACGCATGTTGGCTTGTTTTAGCTCATGGTTGGGTCAAATAAGGACAATGTAAGGTTCATTTATATTTAGAGTTTAGGTTTGTTTATAGTTTCCCAGCCAGGAGTTGAAACAACCAAGCATGTTAGAGTGTAAAAGAAGTCAGATAACTGAGGTGATTGACCTTCAGAGAGGTTTATTCCTTCCTTATCGACTGAATATTATTATTTTCAGTTTATACAGGTAGCTGTAAATTGTAATTTTGGCTTACGGTGTAAACATTAAATAATTGTTATTAAATATTTTTATGAATGAAAAAAAATATATATGCCATGGGTAACAGGGGTTGCAAATGAGCATTATGTCACTGACACTGGTCAATGTCAGTGGGTGCTACCTCACTATGAACAAAACCAAAATTTGAAAAAACATTATTGTAATAACTTGAGTAACATGGTTAAAGGTTGACCTTGACAAATCAACATTTTTTGTCTAAAGAATGTATACATGAATGCACTGTAAGTTGCTTTAGATAAAAGCATCTGCCAAAAACTTTCATATATTTTAGCTTCATTTTATGTTAAAGGGACATTTCATCAAAAAATTAAAATTCTGTCTACATTCCTTCAAACTAGAGTGGTTCCAAATCTGAACACAGAGAAAGATATTTGTGAAAATGTTTGTAACCAAACAGTTCTTGGCCACCGTTGACTACCATAGTAGGAAAAATTAAAATGGTATAGTCAAAAGTGTCCCAGAACTGTTTGGTTACAAGCATTCTTACAAATACCTTTCTCTGTGTTCATCAGAACAAATACATTTGTACAGATTTGGAACAACTAGAGGGTAAATGATGAGAACTGGCCCTTAAAATAGTGTATTTCATTGTTATTACCTTTTTGGCGATCTCAATGTGATAGTCTCTCTCTACCTCATCCAGCAGTCGATTCTTACAGCTCGAGTACAACATCCTTTCTTTGATGCTGCAGCTATACAGGCCAGGCCAGTAGGTGAGTTTTTTTGGCATTATAGAGAAAATATTTCTACAGTGTCATCTGGAGGACTAATACAAAACTGCAATCAGCATCTCCTTTATAGGATCTATACTGACCGATTGCTTCCGTTGCCTGTCCTTGTTGGGCATGTTTGTACACAAAGAAGTGGTATCGTGGGCAATCCGTGGGGATTCTACTTGGCAGCTCTCTTGTTTCTGTTGGAGTAGTGTGGACTAGCTCAATCGTCTCTCTTTCAGTGTCCAGCCTCTGAAGACCACACAGTTAAAAAGAGTCAATGCTTCGTGTGTGGATTAATACAGTCATACTGTTAATAGTATGTGGCAGTCTAAACATTTACCTTACTAACTTTAAAAGAAATAAACTTTGATTAAACCTTTGTGTGCTCATCCATGCATTTTGTGACTTACTAGTTGAAGGTAATTGATCCGTTTATGTTTTAGTTGTTGTAAAGCATGTTTAGCCTCCTCTTGTAATGGAAATGCCAAACCCTGCAAAGTCGGATTTTTACCCTCCACGCTGATCTCTGTCTGTATCAGAAACACATTTAATAGAACCGCAAGGATTTGTTATTATTGTTAGACATAAACACTGAAATCAATAGATAATTAGAAGACAAAGAACATACATCTGTAATAATAATCACAATCACATCAATCTTTGTAGTTTAGAAAATGTAATGTACAATACATTTTTGTACTTTAAATGTTTTACTTTACCTCAATAACTTCATTAACAAAAATATTTATTTGTGATTTTAAAAGTTTACATAAAATATATTTTACTATATTCAAACACCCTTTATTCAGGCCTTTAATTGTTTTTAGGACAGCTTAAATCAGGTTACAAAGTCTACTAAACCACTCTCTATTACTTTACAATGCTGTTTTCAATCAATTAGATTTTTTATGGATTTTTTGTAGACCCATTTGTTGTTCCAAGAAAATTTGCATTAATATTTCTAATTTCATTGTCAGGAGAGTGTTGAAGCTACCTTTACTCGTCCACTTGCGGGGGCAACTCGTCTTCGCTCATCCTAAACAGAAATTTACAAACGTTACAAATGATTTAAAAAAAATCCCCTTACACATTACATATTAAAAATGAAATGCGTCATTAGAAACTCACCCGTGCAACTTTATCCTGTCAGGTGCATCATCAGGAAAAACATTTCAGTTACATTTTACTCTATTACATACGACATTTTTTACTACTGATTGCACATAAAGATCTAATTTTTGATCTTGCTCACCTCCGTTATTTTAATCTGATGGAGCTGTTGCTCTGCAGTAGTGAGAGGGGCGGGGCTGGAGGAGGATTGGTGTTGTAAGTAACCTTGGAAACAGATGTCTTCCTGCAGGACAGAATAGCGAAAAAGTGCATCACACCACTTTAGGCATTTCAATGACTTAAATTTGAGTTTGGTTACTATTAAAATGCATGTAAAACAGGAAAGATTGTGGGGCAAATGTCAGAAAGACATATTATTACATATTAAGTAATCCTGTCAATATGTCTACTACCTTGACGGTTCCAAACAGTTCATCTTTAAGGTGATTTCCACCAAACTCTTTCTTAAGCGTGGCTCGGGTAGCAGCATACACCATCTTTAACCTCACCTGTGTGATGCATAATGTATAGCTATTGTCAGAATATGTTACATTTAGGGAGCTAAAAGGAAACATTTATATTAATATACAAACTATAACCATGTGTAACAGTGAAATTGGGAGGGGGAGAGTTTGTACACATTTGACTTTCACATTTTTACTCACTGGCGACTGGTCTGGTGACCAGGAGATAAAGAGCCACTCATAGCCCTGCTGGTTCTGCGAGTCGAGACGGTAAAGTATATAACAGGGTTCTAGAGTGTCCAGCATGGGCAAGACACATGCGTCATAGTCCTGATCCCAGCTCTGAGACACCTCTCGATATGCCCCCAACACCAACTGCTCTGAAACACACACAGACAGATACACACACACATACACACCTCATAACACACACCCTGATCCCAGATAAATGCTGCGAATATCAGTGTGTGTCCAAAAACAGCACAGAGCTGTGAAGCTGCTATCACACACTGCATGTATAACATTCCATGTCGGGTTTATCTTCACTGTTCACTTGATTTAAAAATGTATGAATTTCATTGTATGAGAGCAAGTGGCAATTAAAGATAGCACAAACACTCTGTCCAAGCAACTTACTGAACCAAAACAACTATGTCGGGTTTTTGGACAATTGGACAAGTATTTTCTGGTTGTCAAAACCACCATGGGTATTGAAATACTGTACGTAAAGTACCTAAATAAACAATACAGTTTACATACAGAACTCACCGCTCTTGATACCTATCTTCATTAGCCTGACAGCTCCATTTCTTGCCTTGACAAGAAAATCCTTCAAACCTGCAGTTGCTGTTTGCAACAGAGAGGTGTACATCAGAAATACAGAATCATCATCATGAAGAAACACAGAATTATAGTGTTAGCCTTTCTTTAGTCATCATGAATAAACAGAGAGACACTTTCATAGTAAACCCTTTTCATTTCTTTCCAACTTTTATTACATCTGTATTTATGACACATGTTTTCTTTACAGCTGCCTTGCAGGAATGCAAACTGTGAAAAGCCCTAGAAATAAAATTGACCTGACAAGGCATATAGATTCTAGAATATTACAGATGATACATATCATATGATAGATTACATTAATTTTTACAAGAGAGCATAAGCACATGAACGAATGAAATAAAGATTATTTCACACAACTTCCATCCTGTGTCCTGTGCTTTAGTCTTGGCCTCGCCATGGTAACCAGGCATCAGGACTCATAAATGATGTAGGTGCAGGTGAGATGGACGAGGAGCGTCGCTTCCGCCCGTAAGCTTAAATTACCTCCCATCATCATTCACATAAAAAAAACATCCTACTATTATCTTTCAATAAGCCTCTTCGATGAACCATAACCAAATTTAGTTCACTCAAAACCACAAAATAAAGCATAGCTAGAATATACCTGCAGAAAAATACAGAAAAAACCATCACAGATATTTTTATGGAATAACGGGTTTTAATGATCTTTACTAGTGTTGGGATCTGATGGAAGGAAACCAAAAGAAAACCATTAAATCCTACTAGAATAAGGCCTAAAACATACTGACATAGGAATGTATTATAATAAAATAAATAGACTGAGAATAAGGCCTAAAACATACTGACATAGGAATGTATTATAATAAAATAAACAGCTGATGGCTCAAAAATGTATTTGCAATGGAAACCATTAGAATTTGTATTGTTTGTTTCAATAGTACTTTCCAATTTTTTTTTGAAAAGATTATTTTTTAATAATTACCGTTTTTTGTCTTTAGATTTAAAAAAATAAATCATATTGTCTAATATAAGTTATATTAGACAATATGATTTATGTAATATTATATCACAGGCTATAAGTCAAGTTATTTCCAAGCCAGATGTGTATTAATATAAAAGTACCAATTAAACATTTTAAAGCTTTCTACTCATACACTAGAATGAGTTCATTGGTGAATTTTGCTTACCATGAATACCCGTCTGATGCGACATCCCAAACAGCTCCAGTAGGGATCCAGTTCAGCCAGAATTCCAAGTTGAAACTCCCCGAGTGTCTCTCTATTGTCTTCAGTAGCGATGGTTACTGGTGTCACCACTGTGCCCAGCCGTGTGCTCCAACTCACTTCCATGCAATGACATCAACGCCACTTAAGCATCTTTACCTAGGGAATCCTATTTGAAACTCGATCTGCGGAACTGAGAAAGATGTGTAGCCTGCTAGTAAACCTGTCAGGAGATAGGTTCCAGTAAATTATCTAGAATTTTCGCCTATCAGTGGGGGCCCTCGAGGAGTAGATAACATGGATGGGAGCACCTGTTATAGTCGTCTCTAGAAAGAAAAAAGGAAATAGCCCAGTTAATCTGAGAGTCTGTGCATTCTGTTTCTCAGTCCTCTTCAAACGGTTGTATAGGGCTCCATTTGTGAAAAGAAATGGCACATTATCACTTACACACATTGCGGACCTGATAGGAGCATATAAACCTGCCTCCGGCCTTTTACAGCTCAAATTCCACCAGCCTGACATAAGATACCTTGCAGGTGACCAACCAGCAGGAGGTTGTTCACTTAGACTAGAAACAGCTTCTGAAAACATGCAAATAGTAAATTCAAACAATCACTCCTAGAGAGTTTGCGTGTGGTTTGTGTCATTTGAATAAAGGAGATGTGCTGTATTAGTTGTAAAAGGTGATCTGCATTGGCCTTTGTTTTTCATGTGCAGTTGTATGAAGAACAGCATGGTTTACATCTGATAATATTTATGGATATATAAAATACAGGGAAAGAGAGAACATACCTGTGGGTTTGTAAGTGATGGGTTCATATTTAATTCATTCAGCAGTGAGCACACAGACCCAGCCATTATTTATTATTTACACACAGCCCTCCCTTCAAAGACACTATGCTTTACACACATAGATTCTCATTCCCCAGCACACATTTTTTATTTCTTTTTTTTCATTCTATTATTAGTCCAATAAACACATTAACATTTACAAACTATACCATATTTGTATAAAAAATGTTTTATTGTGACAATTGATGGTTCCAATGAGCATCCTTCAAAAGAACTTGATTTTGACGGGTTGTTTACACCTCTCCCCAGAAAACCGACAGATAGCCCAGCGCCAAAAAATTCTAAAGCTGACCTCTCATTACATGAGCTTCAAGACAACATAATCTCTGCACTCAACAAGAGAGTTGACTCCCTTTAGGAAATTATTAAAACAAATCTGAGCACAATTGAGGGGCTGGAATCCTCACTCCTTTTTGACAATGGAGAAATTGTGGATTTCCAGAAGTCTAAAGTCGAACTGACCGCCAAAGTAACCCAACAAGCAGCCGTCATATCACAGTTGGAAAACAGAGTCGTTGAAGCAGAGCGCTATAAATGCAGGTGGTGTCTGCAACTATACATTGTTCCAGAAACTGAAAATGTCAAGGTCAAAGTGACAGAGATTTGCAAGGGAGTGGTACCTGAGCTTGCGGCAAAGATGAGTGAGGCAGTATAGATAAGCACTTTTTTGTTTGCAGTGGTGTAGTGGTGCCTGGAGAAGTGGGTATACTGTTAATTTATGCCCCCATTTTTAAAGCGGCCCAGCAAAGGATGAACGTCTCTGTGTTATAATGTAGCCAGGTTTCCAACCTGGGTTTATTAACATTTAGAAATTTTGTATCATAAATGAGAAATAGCCACAGAAGAGGTGCAGATTCTGCAAATCAATCCTGGCCTACAGGCTATATGAAGAGACAAATTAGATAATGCAAATTAGATAACAATAGCTAACATACAGCCATGTCTGTCTTTTCATGATTATCAGCATCAGTGAAAAAGTAAAATCATGGTCAATATTTGTATACAAATATTATACAATCTATGTTTCATGAAAGAGCATTTGGGTTTGAAACGACATAAAGGTAAACGAGTGATTACAGAATGTCCAGTTTTAAGTAATCTCTTTAACTTTTTAATTAATAACAAAGACATCAAATTACATAAATTGCAGATACTTTTTTTTTTTTTTTTAAACAGATTTTTTTTTTTTTTTTAATTTTTCAAATTTAAAGCGGAGCTGTCATGCATTCTGACTTCTTTACATTGTCAAACTGTCATGATTCTGCCTCATCATGTCACGTCTTTCTTGATCTTGTGGCAGAATCATGGCAGGGCCTTTTGTTTCATGTGGAGAGAGGCATTTTGGGCCCTTTTGGCGTTCCATATGCCATCTCCAGTCTCGTCTCTGTTCCCGCCCTCGCGTTTCCTCATTAGCAATTGTTTATCAGTTCATGCCCTGCACCTGATCCTCGGTTAAATCTCCCCATATAATGCCCTCGTGTTTTTCTGTCCTGTGCGGATTTGTTTTGGTTTGGTAATGCTTGTGTCTTGCTTCCTGCATGCCATGTATATATCCTGCACTGGAATAATACCTTGCCAAGTGAAAAGTGTGATATGTTGCCTTCTAGACCCAGTCTCGTCTAGTTTGTAAGTTTTGTTTAAGTTTCCTGTTCACCCAGTTTTTGCCCCCACGTGGGAAGTCTTTTGTTTCAAGTTTTGCAATTTAGTTATGTTCCAGTGTTACTCCCCATTGTGGGATTTTTGTTTGTTATTGTAATAAAGTTTTCGTTTTTCGTGCACCGCTGCCCTGCGCTTGGGTTCTTCTCTTACCGTGTTCCTCACATAAACAGGCTTAACATGGTCAACTTGTTAAAAAACGAGTTGGACGTATGACATAGTATTTCTGTACTTGAATTACTCCCCCAGCACTCCAACTTGTTTCGGAAAGATTTTTCTAATTCTGGATCCCTGTGGTATACTTTTATTAGCCAAAAGCATGGCAAGGCGAAAGAGCCCGCCCACGAGCCAACCGACGAGCGAGAGCCACTTAGGCCTACCATCAAGGTTATCTGCACTGCGTCAAGATTGACTGTGTCTGTTTGTTCACAGCATTTCAGTCATGGGTTTTATAGAAACGGATGACATAACGCTGAATTTGGAGATCGTTTGAAACTGATAGATGGCACCGCCTTCACGCAATGACGCTGTATCGGTGAGGGGGCGTGGCCAGCTCGAAATGCATTTTCAAGTCCACATTGAATTTTGCAACACTATACGCTGTGTGTAAATGAAAATGCAATCCCAAATGTTCAACCTGTAATTGTTAATGCATTAAGGGAAAATAATATTTGAATTTTCATTTTGCTAGAGTTTTGCTTGACTATCTTAAACACATATAATCAATCCGGGGAATGCATTTTCATTTTGCAACTTAAAGAGCGTTAAAGATATCCATTTAAATAACATATTAAAACTAGTGTATGAACTGACAAATGTAATTGATATAATTGAATTTTTATTTTGCACTTAATGTTGCACAAATGTTATTTAAAATGTATATTTAAATACACAATTGCAGTGTCATTGTACATACAGCATTGCCATTTTGCGTATTGCATTTCAAATTGAAAATTGCAACTAATATGCTTCCATAATTAAAAGCACTCGGAAAATTGACCATCATTTACCCGGGAAGTAGGGGGCTGTAGTCCTATTCCAGCCGTTCTTTGTAGTCTATGAAAATCAAATTCTGTTAAAAGCAATCTCTCGCTTGGCACTGAACTTTGAGCTTTATCATTTTGCAGGTATTGTTTATTCTCTAACAGCAACATTACACACTAACTACATGTTGATCGCGGGGAATCTGGCCCTTTAAGATTCTAAAGACTTTTATTTTGAAGTATTTTTGTATCGTGCGTTCAGTTTCGTTCTTCAAATTTTGGTGCTAAGGCTTTTGGAAGGGGAACGACGGTGGCAGTTTTTGGTAAAAATGCGACACCTATGCGAGATGTCTTTCATGATGTTCAGGAGAGCGTATGTCACCGCGAAAACTGCAAAGACAGCGAGTTCTGACCAAAACGTAGGATTGAAAGCAGCAGACATCGCGAGAAAACTTCGGAGTGAGAACCAGAAACCGACCGTTATCATAAAAGAGGACCGAGTATGTTTTTCAATCATTTGCCTGTTTTAACTGAAATTACTTTATGTGCTACACGTTCAATGTCCCGTCTGTCTGGTTTCCATTTCAAAGGTTCCGGCGTCCCCTTTACAGACCAGAGTAAAAGAACTCAAACAGTTCACTCAACAGCTACAGTCTGTGCACCCTAGTGTGTTTGCTAAGGCACTTTACAGGAGCATACTTTATCAAGACAAAAACATCCTCGTCATAAATAAACCATATGGCGTGCCTGTTCATAGTAGGTTTGACAGCTGATAGTTATATATCTAATAATATGAATCTTAAATACATACAACATTAACTCTGCATTCATTCTCAGGTGTAGATGGTATCAGGAACAGCATTGCGGAGTGTCTGCCTTTGCTTGCTAAAATAACAGATGACATGCAAGCAGGGTCACATTTTCACATCTGTCACAATCTGGAGAAAGATAGTACCGGAGTTTTGATTTTGGCGAAAACAAAGGAAGCTGCTGAACATGTACACACACTCATCGGATCACATCAAATACAAAGAAAATACTTGTAAGTTAATCCTCAATGACTGGATTGCTTGTATGGGTTATTGAATTTCTATTTTGTAAACCGATCTGGGAGAATGTAGTGGGTCACAGTACAATAACATACAATTTAACTTATTTGTCTCTCTCAGAGTGATTACTGTGGGTGTGCCTGTCCCATCCGAGGGTGTGATTGATATTCCCATAATAGAGAAGGAAGTTATGGGACCTCAGCCGCACTTTAAGGTACCTGAACATTTTATATACAGTGATGAAGGTCACCTATGGAGGACCAAACCTGCTAAAATGTAAGATAAAAAAATATAGGGAAAAAATAAAGGAATAAATTATATATCTAATTAAACAAATAAAAAATGTTTATTTTAAATTTAGCTCTTAATTTATTATTTATTTTTCTCTTAATTTCTTACCCTTATATATTTTTGTCTACATTAAGAAGGCAGTGGGGAAAACAAGTTTTTTTATTGAAATATTCTCAAATTGAATGGTTATTTTTCATAGATGGGTCTAAGCCCATTGTTCAAAGTTTCTGAAGACGGAGATGGAGTGACCAGGGTAAGAGCTCATCGGCAAGCAGAGAGTGCAGTCACACAGTATCGAGTTTTAGATAGCACCAACGGCTGCAGCTTGGTGGAACTGCAGCCTGTCACAGGTACTGAATAATATGAAAACCATACCAGAGTTGAATCCAAGAATATTGTTATTCACAACTCTGACCTGATCCTTTACCAAATGTGTTTCAGGAGTAAAACACCAACTTCGAGTGCACATGGCTCTTGCTTTGGCCTGTCCCATTCTGGGAGATCATAAATATGCTAACTGGAATAAACTAGCACCACAGGTATGATAAATATGACACAACTTCATACCAAGTTTTACTTAAATATATTTTACAGGTTACACATACTACCCTAGGTTCATAATTCAAGATCTCCTGATTTTTACAAAAAAACATTTGTTTAGTCTTAAACAAAATAGCATGCTTCGTAGTGTAGTGTTTTCCTGAGACATGACTCATAGTAACGTTTGAAGACTGAGCACACACGTCTCACATTTCTGATTACAGAAGCTGCCAGAGAGTGTGCTGCGACGGCTGGATCTGGTACAGAGTAAAACCCGATACCTCCCACTTCACCTCCACTCCCGAAGGATTGTCTTGCCAGGGGTCAAAGGTCATCATGAAATCACAGTGTCCTGTCCTTTTCCCAAATTTTTCACCAATGCTTTGAAGAAACTACAGATCCCACTACCAGGAAAGGAATGTGACTGATCGCTCAGCCAAAGAAACTTTTTAAATGTTCAAGATCAGTTGCATTGAGGTTAAGAGGAACTGCTTTAATGTTGCAGATAAATGATATTTATAGAGATTTTTTATGGCATTGTGTAAAGTGTTTCAACTTTAAAATAAAAAAACTGGAAATGTTTTATAGCGGACAATGGTTTGGTTTTGCACATCGTTCATAAAACCACTCTTGAATTGAATGCAACATTTACAATTTACAAAATGGTTTCATAAACGATTAACCTAGAAATGTATTTATACTCAACTTTAACAAACAAGGCTCAGTGTGTGTTTGAATGCTTTAAGATCTGTGTAATGGAGCCGTCCTGAAGGAGTAAAGGAAAACACAAATGCCAGTGCAGAAATTTCACTGTACAAAAAAGGCATGTTTGAAAACACAGGCTTCAATTCTCCAGCACAACTATAATATCAATACATATCAGATTACCATAGATGCATGTATGGTTTTATATAGAAAAATAAAAACAGAACCAAAACGTCCTCATGTATAATACACTCAGGTATGTGGGCTACCGCAAGCTCCTCCTAGGGGTGAGCTAGGGTTGTGTTACATGTTTGTTGAAGTGTGTACAAGTGACCATCACGTGGTTTTCAAGCCCAATGCCAATAAATGAGCTTGAGATCTTAAACCATCAGATCCTTTCAGTTCATGTCTTATTCCCAAAAAAAAAAGAGTGCGAATAAGTGAGGCCACATCAGTATGTGGGATGGAGCGTAACATGGCAAGGAGAGAAAATGCACACAACAGGAGATCTGGGTCAATATGATTCAATGGACAGTAGGTGTACATAGAAATAGGCTTCTGTATCTAAAAAAAGGCTTGAGTGTCCAGTTCATTGAAAACCTCTTTGTTCCCTCGGTAATAATCATAAGGAGACACTGCAGAGGCAACTTGATTTAGTCTCTCTGAGAAGAGAAATGATAAGGGAAAAGGTGCCTTCTCTCATTTTATCTTGTTTTGTTTTTCCCATCTTCTCTCAGTGTCCGCTTGCCTGCGCAATGGAGATTATCTCCTGGATTTCCCGTACCACCATGATACGCGTGAGCATGTGCTCCAGTTGCTCGCTGGTGATCGGCTGAGTGGAGTACCAAATAGGGCTGTTAGGTGCCACGACAGGCTCTGGTGTTAGGTAATACGTGTCATTACGACCCTTGGCAGTCTGGGGGCTAAAAAGCAAAATCAGAAAGAGGCTAAACAAATGCGCATATATATATATATATATATATATATATAGCCTGTCACCAGAGCTAGTACATTACATGTAATGTACTAGCATGTGATAAAAGTAGTGGCTTACCATTTAAAGAGGTAAAAGTCATAGAGTTTAATTGGGCATCGCAGTGGGTTCTCTGGGTCTTCAGCTTGCTCTGCATACATGTCATCTGTGACTATAAAACAAAAATCAAGTGTTTTTAATGTTTATATCTAACTAGTTTAATTGTGATCAGCAAACAGTGTCAAGTACATTTTGACACCATTCCTTAATGTTGCCTCCTTACCTTTCTGCCCAACATGGTGGGGCCCAACTCCTTTCAGGTATCGGATACTGGTGCTCTTGTCTTTTGGGTTGGTGGGGTTCTTCTTGGTGTGTCTGAGCACTTTGGAGAAGGCCACTTTCATATGCTGCTCTACTGTTGTCAGGTGGAAATACCTGTATAGAGAAAACATTTAATCACTCCGCAATCACTGCCTTATATATGTGCAACAGGTAATAAGAACAAGACACACGGAGACTCACTTGGTGTTGAAGTACATGAGTGTAGTAAGTAGAGTGGATGGAGAATGAGCTCCAAGCTGCTTACACTCCCACAGCATCTCTTCAGTCACATGACTTGGAATAATGTAGCCTGCAGGACATTTAAAAAACAATAACCCAACAATTCTAAGATTTCAATGTATATCATATTCAAAACACAAATGTTCCTTACCGAGAGGATGAACACTGGGTCTCCACTCCTCCAGGATTTTGTGTAAACACTGACAAAACCGGCCGTAGTACTGATCTGAGAAGATGTCGTCTACCCTGTTGTTCTCAAACAAGTACTAACCAAAACAGGAAAAATAAAATAAGCAATTTCAATCTATAAATGCTGAATTGTCGTTTATCATCACTAATTCTGTAAAATAATCAGTGTGCATCAGACGCAGGACATACTTTCTGTATACATAAAAAAACGTAGTAGAGCGAGTCAGGTTCAAATGGCTCCCCCTCCAGGCCCCGAGACTCTTGGGTCATCAGGGACAGAGCCAAGTTGAGCTCGCCCACTGAACTTGACACCAAATCGTCCTGAAACCGCAGCGGCTGCCGACCTGCAAAAACAGATTAAATTTCGCTAGACCCCTTTTACTCGAAAATCTGCTTTTCCATAGTATAAATTTCAAGTTTTAACAATTTACTTTTTTTATCAGTGTAATCATTTACATTGATAAGGGCTGCAAAAATGGATCTATATGTAACGCACTTTAACCGGTCCGAAAACAAACTTGTGCCATATTTTCACACAGAAATCTATGTCCATGCACGTCTGTGTGTTTCCCTTCACCGACTGAAGCACGCAGGCGTGCAAGGATGACGACACGCGACTGATGTAGCCTATAAAAACATGACGAAACTAAAGTAAGTTTATAAATAATATCGATCATCTTATTTTGACTAGATCATTAATGGCCCCTGTAGACAGACATTAGAATTTGTTTGTGCAAAGCAGGGAAATGGAAGCAGTACTGAGATGATGAGTTTGACGGAGGTAAGACTTGATAAACAAACTACTGTACATCCCCAATCAGGCAGGTCTACGACATTAGAGAAAAAAATGGCAGGTTTTTAAGAAAAAAAGTGATAGAAAAAGTAATGGGGGCCTGTGCCCCAGTAGAGCTTTAGGTCTAGCAACGTCCCAGCTGGAAACTTGAAGACTCTCAAGAATTATTAGAAAAGTATTAGTACAAATAAAGAGATAAATCATTGTAAACAGAGCATTTATAGACCACAAACTCACGTCCAATAGGTGCCAGCTTATTTTGTTCATTTTTATCCAGCTCGTCATTTTTGCGCTGAACCCAAAGCCTCCAGACCTCCAGCCCCTCCTCGGGCTTCAGTGTGTTGGGCAGAACCAGCTCAGGGGGAGGTTCCACCTGTGGCTCTGCCTCTGTCTGAGCAACACAACAAAACATCATTTGCGACATAAATTACACAAAGAATAATGTACTTAACAACCTTAAAATACACCTGTTCACCTGAATCACCTGTTGAGAAAAAAAGTTAAAATTACTTCACTTGCGACAGTCGAAAAACAAAACCTCTTATTATTTACGTCATTTTCTTCAAAACCCATATGACGACTTCTGTGCAACACAAATCTTAGAATAAATAGCAAACGTCAATAAAAACTAGTGCCATCAAGCCAAAAAATAATAGAAATGTGTGATTTATATATTTATAAAGCTGAGTTTAAAACAAAATGATGGTAAATAAATGCTGACATAACTTCATATGTATAATCTTCCTTCCAAGCATCTTCCTTTCCCAGTACATGTTCATGCTTACCTGCAGGTGGAGCTGTTGTTCCTGAGCCTCTCCATCCTGTATGTGCTGCTGCGGATCCCATATGTGCAGGGCCTGCGTAGTCCCCGAGTAAGCACCCCCCACAGTCTGCACTGCTACAGGGATGTGAATATTTCCATTCATAAACTGTGCAGGGAACAGCGAATGTACAACCTCCTCCTGCGTGGTCACTCCTGAGCCAGACATCGCCCCGGCCTGAGATATACCTGCTAACATCTTATCTTTGTCTTTATCCAGTGCGGTATGTGAGGCCTGCACTTGCACGGTGCTATAGGCCTCCTGAGGGATGGCGATGTGGGCCACGCCTTGCTGCTGTGGAGCCGAGTACACAGGGATGGTCCATGTCTCACCTGCTGGCCCTGTGATGGTACCGGTGGTGCTGTACAGGTGAGTGCTATCAACGGTTAGCAGGTCTGGTCGAAGTGACAGGTAGCCTTGCTGTTGGCCCTGTGGGATGGCTAGTACAGTAGCGAGCTGTTGCCCTTGAGGCAGAGAGTAGGAGACAACAGTAGGTACATCCACCTTGCGTTTCTTAGCAGGCTGAAGGACAGCAGGTGACAACCCAGATCTTCTGTCCACCTCTCTCGGAGAGCCCTGCTGCTGAGGAGGGGACAGGGCCTCGACAGTCTGGATCTGAATCTGCTGAACAAGCTGGGTCTGGATCTGCGAAAACAAAAAAAATCCTTTTGTAGATTTCTCTTAGCGGATCTAGAACTCATCAACTGTAGAAGATGATTTGTTTTGCATTCACTGCTGCATGAGCATTACCTGCTGCTGCTGTTCTTCTGTAAGATCTGCGTGCTGTACCAGCTGTGTTGCGGCAACCCCTTGTAGGAGCTGTTGGGTAGGTGAGGCTACCTGAAGTACCTGGCCAACTGTTTGACCCTGTTCCCCCTGAATCTGAACCTGCCGGTAGGAGATAGAAAGTAATTTAAAGCATCTTTGCATGAGTAATTTTTCTTTATAAAGAAACATTTACAAATTTCACATGGTCAAACACAGTTCCTCTGTGGGACAAGGGTATTACAGTTTACACAAATGTTTTACTACAAAAACATATCTGTTAATTTAAATAAAAAATATATATCACCCTAAATAAATAAAAATGACTAAATGAAAATTACAAATGTCGCCTCAGCATTAACCAGAAATAAGTTAAGGCACTAAAGTTGCAAAAAGTCGATCCACTAAATTATTAACTGCAAATAAATCAAAACTAAATCTAAAAGTAAAATTCTATTTATATAGCAATATACAAATACACAAATAATAATTTCTGTTCAATTTGTAACAATTTTTTCATGAACATGAAAACTAAAAATTTAAAACCTAATTAATAGCAAATTCAAACTATTCATAAAATAAAATAAAACTATAATTCTGCTGTGGGAAGTCGTTGTATTTTAAACGGGTCCAAATAAATTGCAACCAAAATTATAATTTAAAAAATATAATTTAACTAACTTTGTTCTGTGGAAAAAAGATACTAAATAAACATAAAAAAACCGTACAAAAGACAAAAGCAGTCAGTCTAATAACTGCAATGGCTGGAAGATCATCACGAGAGACAACACCAGACATCATGCCTGAAACCATGATCTACTTTCTAAATTAAATGAGAGGTTTTCATTCCATTCAGAAAAAAATGTCAGCCCTTGGCTTTTAGCATCAATTTGTTTTGTTTTCTTCATTATTCCCAAATAAAAGTATTTTTGAGGACAGAGATGGGAAACATGACTGCTACAAAAAGCCTGTCTTGATTTAACTACCAAAGCAGCTGATCTATTGTAAATGCCAATGGCACAGACCATCTCACATAACATACATTTAAAAAAATCAGATTTTCTTTCATTAAATAGCTCAAACATACATCCCCTTAAATAGGTTTCATCTGTAATAAAGGTGGTCTGGAAGTGCTGTTAAATGTTATAAAACAGTTCGGTCCATCAGAGAAGCGTAAAAAGAATGGCAAGAGTCAGACCTGTACTTGGATCTGCTGTTCAGATGCTTGGTGTACAGCTGCAGCCAGCTGGGGCGAAATCTGTGTAGATGTCACCTGCACCTGCTCAAAGATCAAACAGAAGATACTGTTAGTTGCTTCCAACTAATAAAAGGAAAAAGAAACTAGAAAGTGACTCTCTGCCCTACCGGGCATGCCAACTCCAGCAATGACCCTGCCACCTCAGTGCTGTCTGTATAGATACAGTTGGCACCCTGCTGGTAAACCATAGTTGTTGTGGTGCCACTGGTCTGCTGACTAAACTCCTGCAGAACCTCAGGGCCTTTGGTAGCCAGCGACTCCAGAAACTCTTTCATGCGGTGCTGAGGTACAGTGCGTGCTTTTTGCCGCACATACTCGTCGAACGAGATCGCACCGCCTTCAATGGGCTCATTCATGACAGGTCAGTCCACCCTGTACTGGAGCCTGGAACACATGGATATAACACTATTAACATATACCACAAATCACACTACTGGGACACACAATGATCTGATGTTTCACATGATCATAAAGATGTTCTGTTTTAATGGCTTATGCTAAAATTTGTTTTGCAGATTAATATATATTTTGCCTACATATAAATCCAAGTACAGATTGTCCAAATTTTGGACCGCCATTGTATATAGCGTATCAACTAAGTTGCAGACTCAAACAGCTAGACTAACAAATCAGACTAGTATCTACATGTGTAATTGTAACATTTAACATTACAGAAACGCACCACAAGTCCTGCATAGGCTTACAGTCATAATAAAAGCCATTTAATGCATCTCTGCATAATGCAGAAGATCTGATTTCACATCAGATAGAGCACCAGTAGACCATACAAGATAACTATAAAACCTGTATACACCCTTTGCAGCACGTAAAGTATGGTATAAACTGGGCTTTGCACGTGGTTTGTTTTTTTCGAGTGATTTAGTACACACGAATCGAAATGTGTGTATGTGCAAAGAGGATTCACTGAGATACAGCCTCTAACCCTTCTGGACTTTGGACCCTTAAAGCAAAGCTAACGTTACTTAAATGCACAATAGCAAACCGCACAATGAGTTATCAAACAGTACACAGATAAACTATACTGACTAACACACGTGTAAACAAGATCTGAACTAGTCTTGCGCATAGTGAATTACACATTCAATGCTTTGCCACGAAAAAATGTTAGCATCAAAGCTAACGCGCTAACCATTATTAGCAAACCCCATTTCATAAGATGCAGACTATCAATTGCATTGAGCCCTAAACTGTACTTATATTCTACTACTGAACTGAATTAATCATTGTTCAAGGAGTGAACGTGTATCCGTGCTAGCAGTTTTGTAGCTAATATGAGCTCGAATGCTAACATAGCCGCGCATCTTTCCATGCTACCTTAAATAAAAGCCGAACCAATTTCCGCCAAAACACGCCGTTCAAAAACAAAAACCCCACTAAATTTCGCCGTGCACGCGTAAACCATGTTTGCCCGTCGATACGTCGTTATTTTTGCGCTCAAACGCCTGTTACACATTTAAGTATGATTTATGCCGTGACGTGTGCTTATTCTACCACACACATAAATCAAACCGATAAAGCGCAGCCGCGATCTCGCAGTCGCGTGCAAACATATCCTACCGTATTGGGAAAAACACGAACACGATGATTGAACGGTTCGGATGGCTGTATAATATTGTTTTTAATAACTGTGTTTTCGGTAGAGCTGACGGAAGTAGGCCTTCTCTGACAGTGCTAGACCCCGGGCTGTCCTGTAGCGTGAGCGCCGTGTCGGGTGAAGGCGGGGACGGAATCGCAGCTCCCCCTTCCGGCTCAACTATTGCCGCGAGCACATTCACAATGCCATGAACGCGGAGCCTGTCTGCAGATGGCTCGGGTACGCGCACCCACCGAATGTGCATGCACTAGTAGACGACTATACCGTTGCAAAAATGATGACTCTCAATAGGCGTCCCAATAATATTTAAGGGGTGTTTGTCATTTTTACATTTATTTATGTATAAGTAATTTATTTAGATGCCTTTTTTCCATACTGTTTGTGAATCAATTTGTTGTAGATCATATAGTTTTGGACTATTAATATACGTAGATTTAACATTTTATTTCATAAATACGACAGACTAGTTAGTTAGATAACGAAAGTATTTAATACTTCCGCAGTGATTCACGTATAACAGTTCACGTTACTGAATAAGGTAACGTTAAAGCTGTCATTCAGCTTGGTCATTTCAGCGTGCTTGTGCCTTTAAGCAGAGCTTCATTCACCCCAGTCCGCCTTAAAGCGCCAAGCATGTGTCTGTGAGGGCCTCCCCCTGATCGCTCTGCAAAAGACTGACTGACTGAGCTCTTAAGGTGGACCGGGCGAGATATGCTGTACATCTATTAACTGTGCAACTGTTATGAGATCATAAAGAGTTAATTCCCACGGTCTGTCTCTTAACCCCAAAATGACCCGGTCTTTTAATTTGGATGAATGTAATATTATTTACGAGCTATTTATTATTTTACATAAGATGACAAATTGCAGTAACATTTGGCAATACATATTTAAAATAGCATATTTTTCATCTTAAAACTTAACACTATCAACAGTTTTAACAATTGAACATGCTTGCTGTAGGCCTATATAAAAAACAGATACTTTTTTTTAAACAAAACTATGTACAACAAAATTAAATGCCTTTTTACTGGCATCAACTTGACAAACCTTAGAATTATGGGCTTTTAAATGCATTTCTTTTTTACATCAACACACTTTGTCTTGTGAACAAAACAGATCGGTATGCCACATTTCTAATACTTACTTAAATCACTTATATTAAAGGGATTACCTTTAACATCCGTGATACCAGAAAACAACAGAAATTTGCCTAGACCTGTTGAAAACTAAAAATGTATGTTTTTTCATTTTTTATATGAGATATGTAATTTTATACATTTTATGAATTGTCATTTTACATATTTTTCACAGCTCTTGGGTCTTTGTAACCTTTATTGTTTGGACCGAGGTTCAGGGCTTCACAAGAGGGCATTTAAATAATGACATCATTTTAATTTTGAAGGTGAACTATATCCCTTTGAACACTTCACTCAAAGTCAAACCTTTCAAATTATTATTTCACCTATTAGCATTTTTTTATCAGTTTAGATGCTGTTTAAGAAATACAATACATTATAATAGGGGTAAGTTAAGTTAAACCAGTTGTTTACATATATCTTATTAGATATTTACATTTAGTCATTTAGCAGACGCTTTTATCCAAAGCGACATACAGATGAGGGAAACAATGGAAGCAATTGGAACAACATAAGGACAACAAAAAGC
This sequence comes from Triplophysa siluroides, assembly GCA_006030095.1. Lineage (NCBI taxonomy): Eukaryota > Metazoa > Chordata > Actinopteri > Cypriniformes > Nemacheilidae > Triplophysa > Triplophysa siluroides. The sequence continues at coordinate 7,246,899 of VCII01000314.1, read as the reverse complement.
ATAAGTGCAATAAAAAACTGGTCTACCACAGTATACAGAGATATTTCTTTTTTTTGAAAGAGTAGAAAAGAGATATAGAAGTCATGTGTTGAGGCAAGCAAATAGTTTTCAGACGATTCTTAAAGATGGCTACAGAATATTCTGATCTTGTAGCAGCGGGCAGATCATTCCATAAATGTGGAACAGATCCAGACAAGGTACGTGAGTGAGATTTTTTACCTTTTTGGGATAGCACCACAAGACGTTGTTCGTTTGCATAGGGATCTGGCAGGTACATAAGATGATAGAAAATAGCTATAAATATGATAGTTCTTATAGTAGACTCATGATATACCAACTTCATAAAATCTTCACTGCTTCTTCAGTAATGATATAATTACAGTTTTTCAGGTTAGCCTTACTTTCCGCTACCTACATACTGCATATCGTGCATGTTTCTTCTGATTTTAACTGGGTTAACAATTTCACTTCGAAAAACATGTTTTCTATAGTAGTTTTAATAATCTACATATATTCTGTTTTGTCACGGGGCAGGTCCTGGCACCCTTTCACAGCCTGTGGAATTAAGAATGATGGCTTGGGCTACCCCCCACACAATCTCAACACAATCCTTGACCTAAACTCCCATTGTCATCAAACTCATTTATCCCATCTGGATTGACGAAAGGGTTGACAATAGGTCATACAGAGACTTGCTTTTGCCCTTTTGGCCCAACTTTGCCATTAATGAGGGATCAGGGGAAGGTAGTGGACTTCAGTGGAGCATTGAGGTTATGATGCCCTCTAGTGGACTGTTAGAGATAGACACGTTAATTTCAGACAGAGCAGAGAAACTAGACTTTGATGACATTGAGGGTTCCACCCCTCCCGTTCCACAAAGGCTAACACAACATATTGTTAGTGATAACGAGGATTGAGATGTCATTTTAGCAAAGACAAACACTGACCCTTATCATGCCACTTCCACAATGCCTGTTCAGTTGACTACATGCACCCACACAACATTTGCAAATAACAATGAGAGAATGAACAAAGACCAGCTCTTGTTGACAACCAGCAAACCAATCACACAGAACAACACTACCGTAGACTCTTCTCCGGTCAATATGCATGTACATAGTTTTATAACTAATCACAAACTCGATCTCAGTACATCACTGAATGAGTTACAGAAGAAGAAAAATGAAGATGTTAAGGCTTTTCAAGAAACAAGGTTTACTTCATCCACACAGCGTTTAGGCTCCATCACAAAGCCTGAAATGTTGGGAAACAAAGACAGCCTTATGATGCAATCCGAGTCCTTTGATAATCTCACAGTGAGAGAGGAACGGTATGTTACAAACCACGCTTCTATATCAACACCATCATTAGGGATTGGTTGGTATAAACAATTGGTGATTTTTGCATAACTATTACAATTAGTGGTGGAAACGAGGGGACTCTAGTTGGGGGAAAAAATCCCACTATACTTATGTATGGAATATGCATAAGGTTTGGAGGCTATTAAATGGATTAAAGATGTAAATCATCTATGATTTGAAGTAGAACTTGAAATGTATTGCTTGGACTCCTTCCGAGTCCCTTCTATTTCCAGCCCTGATTATAATACATACAAATTTAAAACTAAAGAGCAAGGTAATCATATACTGTGAGTTTTATTATTATTAGAGCTAGCTATAGTCTTTATATCTTCATCTGAGTGTACACATTATGATGTTGTCTCCATTTTTCATAACAGATGAAAAACTAAAATGGTTTGGAGGTTTGTTCGGACCATTTACAGACTTGTCTGGTACAATAGCCTCATGTATGCTAGGTCCATGTGTGGTTTCCACCAACAGCAACATCACTCGCCTACAGTGGGAGGATCTGAAATGGACACTAACCGTTGCATGGGATGTCATGTCTATAGAACAGCTATACCCTTCTCAATGGTTGTAATTGTTGCTACTCTTGGCGTCATTGGTAGAACTCATATGCACCATCCTTGGGCTTTCATTCTTGTGAATATCCTGCAGGTTTGCTTCGATTAGTACCGTTCATTATAGACCCGTACGGTAGAAGAAAAATAATGCCTTACCCTACCCTCACTGCATTCTATAGCTTACCCATTACCTTACTGTTCTGGGCCCAAGCCACCCTGGCACTGTTTTCTCTAAGGGTGTATTCACACCAGGAAGTCCGCTAGTTCACTTGCTTTGGTACGGACAAAAGTTTATTTGCTCACATGTCTAAAGAAATGCCGGAAAATGTTCAACTGCAGCCTCATGAATCTGGACCGATGTTGACAGAATTTCCCATGCATCAGTATGTTCAATACAAGATGTATAAGCACAAAGACACAATAGTATCAAACTCCAGTGGTGCCAATTGTTATGAACTTGAAAGAAGAGTTGTGATTGTGCGGAACATTTTGCATTCCACTGGAGGAACACATGTGGTGTATGAACTTTTTGAGAAAGGGACATGTTTTTTCAACTTCTGCCCTATCGATTCAACAGCTCTGGGAATACGTTTGCTATCAAAACTTTCGGGCCAGCTTTCCAGTGCTCCTAAAACTGACATCACTAAACCACTGCTTTTGTTGACTAAATCTCAGCTACACAGCAAATAATGTATTAAACTTTGCAGGGCTTCATCGTTCAGTGTTGTGGATGAAGTTGACCCTGATGGCTGCAAGAAAATGGACATCATTCCTATAGAGGGGTTCAAGCACACAGACAGAAAATGATGCTGGTGGCCACTAAACTTGCTGGTCAATGTAACCAAGGCAGTGAAAGAGGGTACACCACCAGCCAGCAACTGGATGCTGTGAAGTGTCTGTGTGATGGTAAATGCAGGTAACTTTTGATTTTCTTCCTTTAATTAAAATAGTCCAATAAATACTGCTATCTTTGATAGTTCACCCAAAAATGAAAATTGTGTCATCATTTTCTCACCCTCTTGTAATTTCAAACCTGTATGACTTTCTTCCGCAGAAAACAAAAGAAGATATTTTGAAGAAGGTTGGGAACTGGGACCCATTCAATAGTATTGGTTTTGTGTCCATACAAGAGAAGTGAATGGGTGCCGATGCTGTTCCAGCTTTCTTCAAAATATCCTCTTTTGTGTTTTGCAGATGAAAGAAAGTCTAAACAGGTTTGAAATGACAAGAGGGTAAGAAAATTATGACACAATTTAAATTATTTTTTGACCCTCCATATTTTTTATTTACTTACACTTTGTTTTCTTTCTAACTATAGGGTTTTCACTCCTACCAAGCAGGATCACACCAGGCATTACTCAGTTTATTATTTAAATCTGGTGTGCTCTCGCTAGATAGAAAAGAAAATCACAACAGACATTTGTATATAAGATCTGAGATCTTAGTTATGGGAATGCACATGCAACATTTTTTTCCCTCAGCCCAACAAGTTACCAGTTTTACTCCATAACGTGTGGCAAGTCATGCATCCCAACAGGGTACCAGCTCCTCAACCCAACTAGTTACCAGTTTTACTCCCCAACGTGTGGCAAGTCATGCATCCCGAAAGGGCACCAGTCCCTCAGCCCAACAAGTTGGCAGTTTTACTTCCCAACGTGTTGCATGTCATGCATTCCTACAAGGCACCATCTCTTTAGCCCAATGTATTGCCAGCCCCACTGCCCAAAGTGCCAGCCTCACTTGTGAAGCCATGTTCACTAAACTTCTAACAATTTTAGAAGAAGTGAAGGAGACCAAACATGTTCATGGCAAGATGTTGAATGTCCTGCTAAAACAGCAAGAAGTGGTAGAAGTGGTAGAAGTTCCTGAAGGAGTAGTCTTACCTCTGAAAACCCAGGCTGACCTTGAGGCCCTCGATCAGAAGTTGGGGGATCATAGTGTCATGTCTGCTGTTGTAAGCTCACATTTAAGCCTTATTCTTCTCCTGATCTTTATCTAAAGTAAAAAAAAATGGATACCCTACAACTTCTTTTTTTATAATGGGTTTTTGTGGTTTCATCTTATTTAGCTATTTTTGTATTTTGCATTTCTATGGACCCTTTTGTTAGTCTACCATTTTGAAAACTGATAAATGTTTGTAGACAGACTACAAAATACTATTTGATAATATGTGTATTGCAAGGTATCAACCTACAGCTTTAAGGAATTGATCTGTGTAATGTTAGCTTATTGAAAACGACCAGTAACTAATTGTCTTTAAATGAATGTAAAAAAAATCTACTTTTGGCTCTCATCTTTAGGTTGCCATGGTGGCAGATGTAGGCGGCACAAGCATAAATGATGCAATAAGAAGAATGAGTACATCTTTTCAAATGAACTGGCACTGAAGTACAATTTGTTTGGCCGACATGGGAAGAAAAAGTTTAAAGACTTCTGTCTTTTCAACGTTGTGTATGGCAAGTAAATTATCTTATTATATATTAAGATATTATTACTTACTGTGATCTTAAAGTAAAGGTAACTCTTCACAATAACGTTCAATTACTCAAAATGAGTTAATGTGTTAACTGCCATGAGCGAACAATGAACAATACTTTTGTTAAATACTTTAAAGTTGTTAAAGAAAATAGCTTTTTAGTACATAATTCAAAACAATCCAGGTGCATTAAATAAGTGTTTTGTCACACTATGAAGCATTTTAATGTGTATTGAAAGAGTTCCTAATATATTCCGATTTTTTCCCTTATTATTTGGTCATCCACTTAAAAAAAAAAAATATAGGCCAATTTTAAATAAAATATTTATTTTCTAATGAATTAAATAAATATGTTAGCACAACTATATTTTTATTTCAGTCATTTAAATGGATTGTTCATCCAAAAATCAAAATTACCCTGTTTTATTCACCCTCAAGGATTCCTATGGGCGTATATGACAGTATTATTATTAGAGCTAGCTATATTTCTTTCAGAAGACTACACTTATAATCACGTTATAATACCATTTATCCTGGCTTTTCCAAGATAAATAATGTGACTGACTAGTTCACTCAAATGGGAAAGTCTTACGTCATTTACTTATCCTACAATTGTTTTGAACCACTGTTAATTTCTCTCTTGTACTGAACACAAAAAAAGCTATTTTGGGAAGAAAGTGTGAAACCAAACCGTTTCTGGTCCCCATTGACTTCTATAGTAATTTCAAATTCAAACAGCTGGGCCGTTGCTCTTTTCTGTATATATGACATCCCTCGGCTCTGTCATTCGGAAACATGGCTTTTCCTATCACTGCTATGCGGATGAAACACAACTCCACCTGTCATTTCAGCCTGACGATCCAACTGTTTCTGCACGCATTTCAGCATGCCTGAGCAACATTTTGCTCTGGATGAAGGACCATCACCTGCAGCTGAACCTTGCAAAAACAGAACTGCTTGTAATCCTGTCCGACCCTAAGATCCATCACAACTTCTCCATTCAACTGGGCTCATCAACCCTCACATCTTCCAGAACGGCCAGAAACCTGGGAGTGGTGATCGATGATCAGCTAAACTTCACAGATCAGGTTGCCAGCACCACTCGGTCCTGTAGATTCATCCTCTACAATTTAGGAAAATTAGACCTTTCTTATCCGAGCATGCTATTCAGGTCCTTGTCCAGGCTCTTGTTCTGTCCAGACTGGACTATTGCAATGCGCTACTAGCTGGACCTGCTTGCACAACAAAACCTCTACAGATGATCCAGAATGCAGCGGCAAGAGTGGTCTTCAATGAACCAAAGAGAGCGCACGTCACTCCTTTCTTCATTAAGTTACATTAGCTCCCTATAGTAGCTTGCATTCAATTCAAGACTCTGCTCCTGACCTACAAGACCACCACTGGTTTGGCACCCCCTTATCTTCATTCACTAATGCAGACTTATGTACCCGCCAGATCCTTAAGCTCTGCAAACGAACGACGTCTTGTGGTGCCATCCCAGAAAGGTAAAAGAATCGCTCTTACGAACCTTCTCAGTATCGGTTCCACATTTGTGGACTGATCTGCCTGCTGCTACAAGATCAGCAGATTCTGTGGCCATTTTAAAGAATCAGCTGAAAACAAATCTCTTCCGTCAGCACCCCTTACCGATCATTTCTGATTTCTATATCTTTTCTACTCTATCTATAAAAAAAACGTAGCTCTGTACACTGTAGTAGGCTTTGTGAGACATGTTTTATTGCACTTTTTGTTGTCCTAATGTTGACCCAATTGCTTCCATTGTTTACCCAACTTTTAAGTCGCTTTGGATAAAAGCATCTGCTAAATGACTAAATGTAAATGTAAGATGTAAATAAGAGATTTATTGTAGAGTTTAGTTCAAAATGTACATGTGAGCTCAGTCTTTCTATAAAGGTGTACACTTCTGTCTTTTTGCTGAATACCGTATAATCCATTTACATTTTGAATAAGTTTTGCTTGTCATGCATAGAACTGATGTCCATGTACATAGTTTAAGAGACAAATGTATTTAATTACAGGAGTGAATCCACAGTCTTTCTGAAAGTGCTATGATTAGGAGTGAACATATTTGACAAGTCTGTGGTATACAAAAAGTTGTTAATACTTATCAATTAATCACCCACAGAGGGTCATACAGGCTTGTTGTTCAAAAAATATTTAATACAATATATTGTATTAAAATAGGCTACTAAATATAATTTTATTGCCATATGCCATCTATGCATTAATAGAGACTAAAAAAATGTGAATGCATGCGTTTTTAGTGCAGTAATGACATAATACATGAAGTAATGTAATATGTTTTATTTACAGAAAACTGTAGAATAAACATGAATAAAAAATACGTAAATTTGATTTGATGAATTTAATAATTATTAATACATATACAAGTAAACATCACACAAATCAAAGCTTTATTTCAATTTATTGTTGTAACAAATTATCCTGTATCTACAGGCGTCGAACCCCACACCCTACTGCCATCTCGCAGCTGACCACCGTCGACACCTTCGTGATTTTAACGTGTGTGCTCATCTGTCCCTTTAACAGTCAAACAAGATTCAAGTGACATCTGTGATTTGTGCTCAAGACTGCATTTAAATGTGGAGGGAGTTGCCCATGTGTTAACTCGCTGTTTATTCAACTCACATTTTCTGAATTCATCAACAGTACTAATGGACAAATAAAATATATACATTTTGTTTTATGAAGACAGAGGTTTCGGACAAACTATTCGTTCGCCTACTGCTTTTCGCCTACTATTTAGATTGGCAGTATGCGGTTTCGGACTCAGCCTTTGAGTCCCCCCTCGAATTCGGTCCCCCTTAGGACCCCGAGTGATTCTATTGGCAGAAAGAACGTCTATTTGGGTACTCTTTTAGCGCCTGATTGCCATTCTTACAAAATTACATTACGATACATGTCACTAGAACTTTGCTAAAATTACCATTAAAGAGGCCCTAACACACAGGGCTTCTGCCAATCTCATATTAATCTTGAGTATCTAGAGAGTAGTATTGCATACTTCGTATCTTCGAAGAGTATTTAGTTTGATCATATTGATAAAAGACAGACACAGCTTTACGATTGTTTCCGAAAACATACGGCGCGTGCGGGGGGAGGGGTAGGCTTAACCAAAGCACCCATTGTCAACAAAACACAGACATCAGTTTCACTCACCGCATGCGGTTCATGTCCAGCGTTTTTTAGCGCTGGGACCACTCCATATATCAGTTTAAAACTATCTCCAAATCCAATGGTATATCCACAGTTTATATAACATTCATCACCCAAATGTAATGAACAAACAAACACCTGAACTTCGCGAACGAATGCTTTCAAGTGAAAGTGACGTCTGCGCATGCTCCTTCTCCTGCTCTCCTTGCGGCCGCGTGCTTTTCCGGGAGAATTGTCCAATACCTTTCCGAAACCTGTACGATCGCTGGGGGAGTGTATCGAGCACAGAAATACTACGTAATACGCCAAACTCGTTTTTGACAAGTTGACCATGTTAAGCATGAGAAGACATCACGTTTAACATTGTGAAGAAGTCAGAATGCATGAAACGCCGTTGCAGTGCCGCTTTAACGTATTTTACATTACGTGCTTATGCTAGTATGTATATGAGGCTATAGGTAGTGAAATCAAACAAATCCCGTTCTTACTGTTTTAGTTAGCTTACGTATCAACTATATAGCATAGAACTACGTGGTTAGCTAGCGCTTGCGAAAAAAAGCTAGCCCTAGCACTTACCGAACTGTTGTATGTTAAAGGTAGTGTGAAGTTTGTCCAATAGGGGGAGGTGATGCATTGTGTGGTGGGTTGTAAGCACTGTTAAAAGCAGAGAAGAGCTCGTAGTGGGGGCGCTTATATGTGTATTGTTTGCTGCCAAGATGGATCCTAAATAAAGAGAGACCATCAAGAAGTTCCGTTCTCATGGAGTTTATTCAATTGTATTTGAGATACAACAGAACATTCACAAAAATGTGAATTGTTGTACCAACCGTGGTCCTAAGGGGACCGAATTCCAGGGAGGCCTCGATATCTCATGACACCAAAGTTACAAGTGCAATTTCAGCCGATAGGAGGCTGTTTAGGCAGTCAAATTCGTCCAGTTAAAAGTTGTCCTACCACTAAAATAATAACTGATAATAAACTAAATAATTTTAGAGACATTAATTAAAGGTCAAAAAGTCGCTCGTAATCGCTTTAAAGGTTGCAGCCACCGTCTCCGCCATTTCGTGCCACGCGCAGTATGACCGAGGCGTCGTGCGCGCGCCGCTGACGTCACCGTGGGCGTTCCATCTTGAGAAATTAACGGACATCAGCACAATTCTCTCTCAGCGCTCAGTAAGTTGTAATCTTTAAACGCCTGTACTTTCCGACACGATATGTTGGCGTTAGGCCCGCAGGTTCGATCGTTGTTTTTCGCCGTATTTGTTAGCTAGCCGGTTTTAGCTTGTTGTTGATCCAGTCGGTGTGACGTTAGCAGAATGTTCGCCTAGAGCGAGCACGCCGCGAGATCAGGATGAGCAGGTCAGACAGCATAAAAAATGACGTGTGTGATCGATTGTATCCGTTGTATCGCCTGAATCCTTCTGATACAAGGTCCACTCGCACTGCGCGGTGCCACCCAAACAAGCTGCTTCGCTCGACCAGATGCTGAGGATGTCTATTTGTATCTATTTGACGGACATTAACATACAGTCTGTATTGTAACTCACAACCAGTGTTAAATAGCTGACCGATCTCAAGCCTGGGTGTTGAGTGTCGTGTTTACGATGTTTTTATTAGCCTCGGTTGATTGTATGCAGCGGTGCGTGTATCGACCATTTAATAGTATTAGCCTGGGTTGGGCGTAAACTGTCCGTTCACCAGCTGACGTTAGCCGGGCAGCTAACTCGGCTAGCGACTACATTAACAGGCATAAATTATCTGGAAGACGATCGTATTAATTCTTCAGTCACACCCGTTAGTCTCAAATAGACACATGGGTTTGTATTAATGTTTTAACCCTCTGTGTAGCATGTCATCCTGTCAGTGACAGCTCGACGTGGCGAGAGATGGCAGCGTCAGTTAGCAACGTACGCTTACCCTGTCGTGTTTATCAGGTTTTTTACAATGTCTGAAATTTTGATAATTCATTGATTTCAGTTTTAGAAACGCGGGCACATGTGTCCCGCATAACTGTTACCCGCCAACCCATTAAAGTTTCAATGAAATACTGGTCAATAGTGGTTTAATGTCTTGCTTAAATCACTTCATATGCATTTTCTTCATTTTACAGCATGTGATACACATACATTTATGAGGGGCAAGCTGCCTGAAGTGTCCAGAGGACAGTATCCAGTAGTGATTCATTGTCTATGTGCAGAAGACCGTTTTGGATTACAAAAATTTGTCTACAGTATCAGTTTTCTATGTTAGGAAGATAGATCTGGCCTGCTGATGACTGAAACTGAAGGTATGGTGCTGTATTTATCACCTATTTTTTTTATTAAGTCACAGGAAGAACGATTTGTAGCTTGTTTCACAGTAAAATATATTGTCAATTAAGCTCGAGTATGCAGACAGAACCATGCATAAGGATTTATAATGTGTTACTTTTGTTGAATGTGGTGACTGAGTGTTCTGAACACAACACACACACACATATACATGCATACATACATACATACATACATACAGACACAGAGGGATGTGACCTTGGGAAGCTATGTAAATGGGACTGGGGGAGAGAGAGATGGTGAGAATAAGCTGACACATTTCAGCAACACAAATCTAGTTGTTTTGAAGTGTTTTTGTGTAGGTAGCCAAATAAGGGAGTAACATTTTCTGATGCCTTCCTATCACAATTTGTTTAATCCCTGTATTAATCTTGAAATATGAGTTTTAAATTGTAAATTGTGTGTCAATAATCACTTGAATTTTTTTTTTGAATTAATAGTCATTTAAAGGAGTTCACCTGCCTTTCCAGTCGTAGTACAAATGATTGTAAACAGGTTTGGTTTGTTATCCCAAGCAGAAGCTTGATCCTGAGCCTCGGCTTTAAACTCTAATCTACAAAAATGTATCAAATGTAGATGAATTAAAATAAAATAGAGTTGAGGTGAAGGGAGACATGCTGAAAGAATTGTCTCTAGCAGTAGGTAGGCAGCCACTTGTATTAAATTGTATGAAGGACTGAATGATCAGGCAACTTGGGGTTTTTAGTTAATTTATTTGTTTTTGAATCAAATTGATTAATTCACAAAAACTATTTTTAAAAACAAATGTATTAACTGTAAACCCAAACAAGTACACACCTAATGCCAGGTTGAGATTTTAAGTTTAAGGTTTCACATGTCACAAGTTCACAACTCAAATATTTCATAGCCAAATATCCATAGTTATGCCTGTGTTGGTACATTATGACTTGGACTAGCATTACATGATGGAAGAGAGTTAAATATCAACTTCAACACTCCAAATATGTTGGTTAGATGTATGTTGCTCAGCTTTTCTGTTAAGTATACATTTATTTTTGTTCTGTAAATACATCTAGATGTAACTGGTGTGACCGCTCCCCAGGGTGTTCTTGGGTGTGCTCTATGCTTGTTAAACTGCTGTTGTGTTGAATATAATTGTTTAAGAATAGCTGTGCTGAGCGTATGCGTCACTCGTCCATTTAATTATGCATGTAGGACACAGACACATCAACACTTCTTTCCGGCTATAGCTTCACGGACACGGCAGTTCGTTCACAGCGTCGTGTGTCACCTTGCTTTGTGCCACTCCCACATCTGAAGGATACTATGTTTCTTCTAAACAAATTAAGGTCAGGGTTATTTACTCCACTCAGATGTAGGCCACGGGTTTAGTTTAACATGGTTCACAATGATGGCTGTTACTTTAGCACGCTGGAAAAGTCATTCTTACAATTTAGACACATGTTTGACCATGGATCCAGGTGTGGTTGAGGTTTACATTCATGAGATGGTTTTGGCAATGCTGTCTGTTAGCAAAGGGTAGAAGAAACATTTGCATGTTTCCCAGTAGACTCAATAAGGTGACACAAGGTTAACATTCATGATATTAAGAGTTGAAATGATTATAGAGCGGCATGGTATTGCAGTAAGAGGGTTCATGTGTGTTGAAATAAGACGAATAAAGAGGATTAGGGCAGACTGTTATTCTCTCCATCGGAGACCCATTTTTACCCTGAGCTCACAAGCCAGACTCGACTCAATACATCTGAAACTTTATGTCTGTTTTATTTATTTGACTTTTCCTAATGGTTCTGTGCCATGGTTGTTTGCCTACATTTCTGTTTGGAAGTTAATGTAGTTGTATATATATTTATAAATAAAACAGGAAGTAATTTACACGATGAGGTAATGTAATGATGACTTAATGATGTAATCATATGTCCCCCGGAAATTGCTCAACCGTGGCTGTTCGAAAAGAACACATGCCATAATCATTTATCACAATCTAAATATGAATACACCCTCTTTTCATTGTTTCAAGTCTGGATCATTACACTGACGGTGTAGAATTGGCTTTGTGAAAGCGTGTTATCCCTGTATGTCATATTGGTTTAGTGGAGTACAGTGCGATAGTGACAACCATTTTCTTCTACAGCCAACCCTGAACTGTGAGCCAGTCGAGGCCAGGCTGGACTAATGGTAGGAGGCACTGTTTATCTTTCTTGAAACGTCCAATTATTGCTATTGTATCAGTGTTTGTATGTAAATATAGAATGTGATATTGATTTGTAGAATGCTGTGTTTATATATTCTGATTAAATCATTTTCAAAACAAATAAACTGGATTGAGTTTTGGATGTATTGCGCTTGGATAAATAATTGGTTGAGAAACCTTCTGGGGCACTAGTATGCCTTCAGCTTCAATGGGTGATTACAAGGAGCGTTTTTCACCTCGCCCAAAGCTCACATATGTGTTTAACAATGCCAAACCCTTCACTCACCATAGCTTTGTGTTATGCTTCGAAGTTCAAACGTCATCCTCAAGTGTTTTGATAATGATTTATTAAGAAATTTCTGCAATATTTTACACTAAAATGGTCAAATTTAGTGGGTCTGAGTAAACTTTGAGTCACTAAATAGTTGACCCACAGACCCTTGGAGCATTTCTGAAATTAGCACGTTTATGTTTTCTTTGTAGTTCTGTCATGCCTCATTCGCTTCGCAAAACCCATGGCTGTAGACTGCTAGAAGCTTGTCAATAGTGATTTAGTGTTATTATGTTTTATTATGCTAATGTAGTTTTGTTCGGTTGGCTCAGAACAATTGACCTCTGCCGTCACTGTCAGTAATTTGTCATTCTCTTAACATCATCATAAATGTAATCTATATGCATCAGGTTACAGTAAAAAATATCAGCCACATCTTTTTGTTTTAAGCCAACCGACGCGCAATCATTGTGATTGAAAATTAACTTGGGTTGTTGCTTGTGTTCCATCGCTCACGGCTGCATGACATAATCCCTTTTATTTTCCTTCTGTGGTAGACGAGCATGACTTTACGCCAAACCACAGATGCATGTACGCTCTCAGAGTCCACCTGACCGCTGCTACCCTTTGCTACCTGGCTTTTGAATCAGCCTATCAGAGGGCTGGTGGGGGCTGGGCTTAGCTTGACCCCACCCTTGTGCTGACCCTCTGAGTGAGACTGGCGCCTCCTGATGGATCAGGGTGGTAGCGAGCAGCCTGGGGTGGAGGAGCCAGATTCTGGGGGTCGTGCAGAGCGAGAGGTGAGCAGAAGGGCGTCTGAGCCTGATCATGGCCTGTCCAAAATTACCCACAATGCCTTGGAGAACATGGGTGCACTGGGCCACGGCCTGAAGCAGCTCTTTCAACCTCAGCGCAGACGCTCGTCCGTTTTGCCGTACGACTCTTCCTCCACAGGCCTTATCCCTGAGCCCCTCGACTCGGGGGTAGAGCTGGGGGAAGCGCCTGCCATTACGGTCGCCGCCCCTAACTCTGACCCCCACGCTTCCACCCCCCCTGCAGCTCTGAGCCGTGTGCTGCAGCAGATTCGAGGCCCCCCCATAATGAAGAGAGGGACCAGCCTGCAAAGCCGGCGCAGCAAGGCAGGGGGGGTGGGGGAGCCCCCCCAGAAAGGCAGCCCCCAGATCCACAGGCGCAGCACCCAGGAAACCTTGCTGCAGGCAGGACGGCCTCGCTCCTCTTCCACCACGGATACACCCAGCAGCCCAGCTTTGGTAGACATGTTGTTGACCTCGGGGTATCTCTCCACCGAGGAGTCTGAGCGGGTGAGTGCTCCATCCCAAGTGGGGACTTTTTTTTGTCACATTTCTGTCAAAGGGAATATTCTATGATCACGCTGTTGTCGTCAGCGATGTTCACGATCTCTGATAGTTTAATTGTTGAAATTGAATACATACTGGATTAGTGTGTTAGACTATTGGCAGTGAAATTGGAACTCGTACTGGACAATACAAACTGTAATGATCACGGCTGTTTATTTTTGCTTTGTGCTTCTGTATAAAATGCAAACATCTATTGGAACCAGAAAATGGTCAGTCCAGTTTGAGTCCTCAATATGGTTGTTCACACACAATTTATTTACGTACAGAAGTGACAACCACATTTGCAAACTGAACTTGCACGTCAACATAGACTCTTTTTGCAAAATGTAAACGACACTGGTTCAGAAGCACATAATTAAGTCGTATTACTTGCGTAGTGTTAAAATGAAACACTATGTGATTCTTGACCAGTGTTTAAGTTGCAAAATTATCTATAGTATACTGCACATATCTGAGTGTGGCCTACTGTTGTTATACATTGCGTAATTAATACCATTGTGTTAATGGCGTAATCTTTTATATTTATGTCCGTCACTGTTATAGTGCTGTCACATGTGAATAGAATACAGGCTTGATTTTAGTTGCTCGTTCATACAGTCAGTGTGGCATCTGTAACTGTAAGCTGTTGTGTGTGTAAACAGGACATTTCCAGACTCAAATCTGTAAGTAAATCCTAAACATTGACAGTGTAAACATAGGCTTAGTGACACAACTTGTGAGACTTCAAAGGACAGTGTCTCTGCTTTATTAACAAATTTAACATATTAACTATTTACACCGTGTCTAAACCAGATGCAATGCAACATCGAAAATGTTATTTTGAGGTTTTGTCCACACCAACCATGACAAGATGCATTGTATTCTATATTCGAAACGTTTATTTTTATATTAGAAATGTTGCAAGTCGCGTCACATCTGATGCAGACACGGTTGTAAGACAGAGGTTTAAAAGCTTGCTTTTGCATTTCACACTTATCGCCACTTTTGAAGGATCCCAGCTTGCCTTGCACATACCCGTTAATCATTTTATCAATGTAAATGCTAACCAGGGCTTTATACTGCGACCAAAATGCTTGCAAATGCGATGGTTTTTTATAACGTGTGAGGTAAAATTTAACAGGGTCGCATTGCTGCGAGTGTGTAAAACGAATTTTTGACCCGCCAAAGATTTATTTGAACATTTAATGTGATTTATGAGCAGTGAATGACACGCTCCTGATTAGTGCAGGAAAGAGCGATCAGAGAGCTCATGCACTCCCTCTGTCTCCAAACTAAAGTGTGTGTTTGACTTAATTCGGTGTTGCTCAGACTGAATGGCATAAAAGCATTTGAGGACAGAGTGCTCCATATGCTTTTAAAACGCTCTCACGGACATCTAAAAACAAACGATAATATTAGTTTTAGCTGTTTCATATGACCCCTTTAAAAGATAGTGACAAATTAACAGAACGATTCATCAACTGAGGTCATTATGTAAGGTCTTTATGATTACTATAAAAAAGGGTGCGACCAAATTGTAAGTTGGTGCGACCAACTGAGAAACTAGGTCGCACCATTGCGACCAGTGGGGAAAAATGAATCTAGAGCTCTGTTATAAAATGTTTAATTGAAGGCAACAGCAGAATGTTTAAATGTACCAGAGGGACACATTTAAATCGATATTTGACTGCAATCTGTTGCATGTCTTGAAGAAATCTTCAGGATGGATGAGTTGACAGTGTGCAGAGGTCAGGAAGCTTGTGTGGCAGATCACTATGTTCTTTGAGCCTTGCTATATTTAGCCAAGTCTTTGGGTGCACTTCAGTGCATGGCACTTCTGTAGGCAGCACTGAGTATAATGTACAAAACAGTGACTTTGTCCCCTTTTCACAAGCCAGGCTGTAAGATCAGTGTAGTTGTTTGCTTTCTAGTGTCCTCAAGGATACATTCAAGGTTAGATTTGCTCTTGCATGGCAGGTGCAGCGACTTTATTTAGAACCGCAGTTCAGAGAGTTGCAAAACCAGTTACTCTTCTACATTGCTTTTTTTCTATTACTGGCTGGATTTTTCCAGCTTCTCAAAACAGCCATCAGTAAGTTTTTACAATGACAAATGTTGACTAAAGCTGCGTCCCAAATGACATACTATGCACTATGCACGTGATTTCAGTGGGCAGGGTCATGTGATGGGACTGATTATTCTCCTTAACCAATCACATAAAAATTTAACGTATAAAGTAGCGAAGACAATGTGAGGAAAAATAGCGCAGTAAAAGTACCGATACAGCACTTATAATGTACCAAAGTAAAAGTACACTGTTTTTATTCTACTTAAAAAAAGTACAATTCCTGAAAAAAACTACTCGCAGTAATTTGAGTTGTAATTCGTTGCTTTCGACCACCGCACTCAACCATCTAGTATATGAATTTCAGAAGAGTAGTGTCTTCCCAAATGTTTTACAAAATGGTTTTATTCTAACCGGAAGTATATCTGTTTCCCAGACGAGCGCCAATGACGTCTATCGCACGCCACAATGCGTGTTAATAAAAATATACTTGTTCATTGTTCATTTAATGTAGTTTTCATTCGTTTTGCCCAGAATTACTTTAGTCATCATCAGATTGAAGCGTTATCACTCTGCAGGAGAGTTGTGCTTGAGCAGCATCTTCCGCTACCTAAGCGAAACTGCGACCATTGAGTGCGTGAAGTGTCCACAGTTCCACACTTCATATTTTCGGTCGAAAAAGTGCATCATCTGGGTACATACAGTGCACTTCGTTTTTGAGGATTTTCAATGTCAACGCACGACTCGCACTATTTATACTAGAAAATGGCGTAGAATATTGCATAAGTGCGCAATTTAGGACGCAGCTTAAGACTAATGCAACTCTGCAGAAAAATTATGCCTACGGTTCATAGTACTACCCTTTTAGGCATGCCTTTTTTGACAGCTAAGCATTTCCACCAGACACACTAAAGGATCTGGGTGTCTGCCAAACCGATTCAACTAGCTCGTTGTTGGAGAGCTTAGTGGGACCATCCAGAATGTTCCTCTCTCAAAGGGGTGTCCAAACATAAACACTGTCATTCATTTTAGGCCACTGTTTGAGTCTGGCTATCCTAGTAAAGGGGTGCTTATGTGGATTCACAGGGGGTTGTGTGCTGCTTCCTAGTTTTGAAGTAGATGCATAATGCTACGGAGATTTACAGCTGAGTTTTCTGGATTTAGTCATTATGAGCCTACTGTGTCATGATGTGGTTTTAGTGAAACTGAAAGCTAACATATTTTGTCATGGAGTTAGCTTAGCTGCTTAGTAGCTCTACGTAAATACTTTGTTAATCAAACAGCTGTGGGTTTCAAGATAAGCTGACCTAGGTTAAGAGAAAAGTCTACTGTAATGGCAGTGGTGCGGTTTCTATAGGTATTGACTGGATCTTATCAATATGCTGTTTACCTCGTGAACAGTTCACCTAGATTTCCCCTCTGTGTGCTATGGCCACATAGTTAAGAAATCAACGTTTTGTCCTACATCAAGTTAGAATTGGGAGCAATTGTCTGCAGCAGACATTTGACAGTATTAACAATAATTAGATTTAATAGAGTAGTAGAACATAGCAGAGCCTACATAGTCATTTTTAATCCCGTTTTATAGGATGTTTAGATCATTCTTAGATGTCGTATCTATGATCGGGCCATATTACTGATATAAAGGTTTCGACTTAACAGCATTCCATGGGTAAAAGGACAGAGTTAATTTTAGTGTGAGGTCACACTTAAGATTTAAGTGATTTAAAATTTAAGTTTGCCTTAATTATTAACAAAAAGTAAAACAATCAAAAAATACTACCTAGTTGTTTTTTTGGGTTTGTGGTTCTTTTTTATTTTTGCCAATTGAAATGCAATGCAATGTAATATTCTTTATCAGTTATTTACAATGCCCTGCATTACCTTAGCCGGTTGTCAGGTAATGGTACAGAGGTCAAAATGTTTAGTGGCACTTGAAGCTTGTGTAGTCACAGACAGTTCAAATCGGCACACCTGAGAAGATGAACAGCACGGAAAGTGAATTGCCAATAATTGTGGTGTCAATGGTGGTAATGTATTTCGATTTTAGTTTTGAGTATATAAAAGAGAGAACTGTAATATTGCCTGTTTTTTTTTAAGACAACTATTTAAAGCGAAAGCAAAGTGGGTTTTATGTGGGATTGTAAGTGCTAAACATGTGAGCTGTCGTACTGTAAACTGCTTGTTTTGGGATTTTGAAAGTTGAATGTTTTTCTGTTTCTATTGAGGGGCAACCTTCTGGTCTGTCTCTTGAAGCCAACACAGAAGTGACTTTAATTGCAATTTATCGACTTGCCGCTAGAGGCTGGCTCCAAAAGAGAGCAGAATCTCATTGGGCTCCATGTTAAAACGGGCAACTTTACAGCAGAAAAAAACACGTTTACAGCCTGCTACAAAAAATATTTTGGTCTAGATATCTAATTTTTACCCTTCATGACAACTGTGAGAAGGGTGAACTCACCCGTTTGACTTCTATTAAACCTTAAAATTCAGCAAATTAGGTGTGTGGCCACAAGAGTGACAAGTGGTTTCAGCAAACCATGCGCCTGAGCTCTAACCACGTCCTGCCTTTTTTCCCATTTTCGATTATTCGATTATCCGATGCCAAGATGGCGACGAGCACCTCCGCCTACTTTAGTCTTCTTTTTCACTCATCACAAACCTACGGGTGTTGTCACGGACGCTACGTCCATATTTTATAGTCTATGTTTTCTAATCTCTCTGTTGTTAAGATATGTTAAAATATATATCTCATGACTAGTTACATTATGATGCAGTAGAAGATCTTTTCACTTTCATCTAGTCTTGTGTCTCAGACACTGAAAAAGGCTTGAATTTTTATTATTTGTTTATTTAGATGATGGTTCTTCATTTACTGAAACATGGGAAATATAAATGCACACAAAAGTAAACCAAAACAAGGATATAATGTATAAATGCAACATCAAAAGGAAACACTATGTTTCCACACTCTTAAATCGCACCTCTTTTTTTCAGCAAGATCGTATGGAAGGTTCTGGCCCAGCCGTATCTCCCAACGCTTTGTCAGGCAGTTCAGATGTCGGTCAGTATGGCGTAGATTCAGTGGACGGCACCCCGGACCCTCAGCGCACCAAGCAGGCCATCGCTCAGCTCCAGCAGAAAATCCTCAAACTCACGGAGCAGATCAAAATCGAACAAACGGCAAGAGACGACAATGTAGCAGAGTACCTAAAGCTGGCAAACAACGCAGACAAACAGCAGAGCGCCCGCATCAAGCAGGTGTTCGAGAAGAAAAACCAGAAGTCTGCCCAAACCATCCAGCAACTACAGAGAAAGCTGGAACACTACCACCGCAAGCTCAGAGAGGTGGAGCACAATGGAATACCACGGCAGCCTAAAGATGTCCTGCGAGACATGCATCAGGGTCTGAAGGATGTGGGGGCAAAGGTAACACCTGACACTTTTGTGCATAGTTGGGTGTATTGGAGGTTATGTTTTTAAAATGGTTGCTTGCTTTTGTTGTTGGTTTGAGTTTATATGACAAGTACAAAGTAACTCAGCCACACAAAACGATCCTGGTTTCTCTCAGGTGACTGGTGGCCTCTCCAGTATCTCCCAGGCCACTCACTCCGCCGCAGGAGCAGTTGTGTCCTCTCTTATCCGCAACAAGTTTGGAAGTGCAGACAACATCTCTTCCTCTCTAGATGAACAACAAGGGGACGAGCCTTTGCCAAGTGCAGGGACGGCTGTCACCAGGACTCCAGGACCCGGGCAGCTTCAATCCAGCCCGAAATTCGGCAGCGAGGACGACTGCTCCAGTGCAACGTCAGGGTCGGCAGGGGCCAACAGCACCACCGGAGCTCCCGGGGGGCCTCCGAGTTCAAAGGGTAATACACTGGAACACGGTCAGAGCTCTGGCTTTGATACACTGCTGCACGAGATTCAGGAATTGAAGGACAACCAGAATCGACTAGAAGAATCTTTTGAAAACCTTAAGACTCACTATCAGAGGGACTACACAGAAATCATGCAGGCTCTGCAGGAGGAGAGATTCAGGTATGTGGTACTGTAACAGCTGATTTGTAATGGCACTGGTAGCGTGGTATGCGGTGCAATATATTGCGTTCATATTTGAAACAAGAAAGCATTGGAAAGGATGATGTTGTGCTATTTGTCATTGTAGGCTCTTCTCTCACTTTTTTTCATGTGTATGCTTTAGGTGTGAGCGCCTAGAGGAGCAGTTAAATGATCTTACAGAGCTGCATCAAAATGAGATTCTCAACCTAAAGCAGGAGCTGGCCAGCATGGAGGAGAAAATCGCGTACCAGTCTTATGAACGAGCCAGAGACATACAAGTAATTTATATTCTGTTCTTAAGTATATGATTTGCACTTTTATTGAAAGCAATTATTATTTCCAGAATATTTACATTAAACATATGGTGTAAGGTGATGCCAACTGGTAAATTGCTAAATTGCCAACAAAATGGTAAATTGCTAAATTGCAGTTTTATATATGAATGTTTAAGTGGAACATTACGGCACTAATGCAAAGGTTATTGATTTGGCAAGAGCATCTGCTCTAGTCCTTAAACTATTTTGTATCAATATGATGGCCAACATTCATTCTCGTAATTTAATTTTTATAATGAAATCCATACGTTACTCGCTTACAGGCTTCCTTGAGGCCCTAATATGAAGCAACTAAAACGCTCCATTAGGTTTGTTTAGCTGCTCTTGTCTTACATAGAAGGGAAATTAGGTTTTTTATTAACCGCATTTAGCATCCTACTATTTCTATTAGCCATAACACCTCTCTCGTTCCATTTCTGTAGGAGGCATTGGAGGCTTGTCAAACTCGCATCTCTAAGATGGAGCTTCAACAGCAGCAGCAACAGGTGGTTCAGTTAGAGGGTTTGGAAAACGCCACGGCACGCACTTTACTAGGCAAACTCATAAATGTGCTGCTGGCCGTCATGGCTGTTCTTCTAGTGTTTGTCTCGACGGTTGCAAACTGTGTAGTTCCCCTGATGAAAACACGTAGCCGTACGCTTTCTACGTTGCTCCTTGTTATAATCTTGGCTTTCCTGTGGAGGAATTGGGAAGCCATGTCCCAGTACCTGGACAGATTCCTGCAGCACCCCAGATGACCTGCAGGGGAGCTGTTGTTGATTAATGAAGGGACTACAGGGCAAGAGCCTTTTTTTTGGAGAATGGAGACTAACACTGCCTCAGTTGCACTTAGTACAGAGGGACCTGGCACAAGAGTGGCGGACATGGATGTATCTTACGACCTCTTTTCTCTTTTCTTTCACCGAAGGAGTGAATTTGTTTACATTTTAAAGATATTTTTCCGTCAACATAAATTTGATTGCCGAGTTTCCTTTTATTTGTTGTTGGAAATGATGCAAGCCGTGTTGTTTATCGTTATTTTAATTATTGTTAGGATATACATTTATGCAATTTAGCGAGTTTTGCATTGCATTGACTTGAGGTTTTAACATGCACTGGATGGAGTTTCTTCTCCTCGTTTTTTACTAACACAACTACTCTTACTCTTACTCTTTACAATCTTTTTACTTTTCTCACCCTCTTCTACTGTCTTCTGCTTTCATGCATCTTTAACTCTGTTCCATTTCCTGTATTCATAACGTCACTTTTCTCACAACCGTTTTGCTGCTGTTTGGACTTGACTTCAGAATGAATTGGTGAATGAAGGAAAAGATGGATTTTTTTTTGAAGAGGAGGCACATGGAGTTTGATTTGAATGGGCTTTAGTAGACTGGGCCGAGGAATCGGAACACTCTTAACCCGAGCAGGCCCAAACTGCCCCATGCCCCTACTGGCCTGCCCTCTTAGAGGCACAGTCCCCTGATATATGAACTGAATGAACATACTTGAAGAGCTAGAAATGCTCAAAGACTCTCAGTGCTTCCGTACTGTTTCTTATAGCGACAATGAAATAGTCCTTTTTAGTTTTATTTTTTATTTTTAAAATGAAAAGAATAAATATGCCGTTTTAAAAATGCAATGCTTGGTCATATGATTGAATATTTGCTTTATACATTTATACGCACACATAATTGATAAATGCTGAATGTTACAGGTTTTACTGGGTTACCGTTGTCCTGACCCAGATCCATTTCAATTTTAACTGTTCAGGCTTTGTTTAGCTTTAGATTTAGCTTATTGGTCTCAAATGCTTCTTGTAATGAAAGATTCTCCACTTGTTAAAGGGTGTTAAAATAATACAGCTATTGAACATCAACAAATCACCTTCATTTTCAATGCAATTTAAAATGATGCAAAGTGGAAGGGAAACGGTCTTCCTATAGAAACGTTCACATTTATGTTTCTATACACTTCATATGAACTGCACATCCAGAACTGATTTACATCTGAACTGTGTACATGATAATCATGTGTACATAATAATCCTTCGCTCCATTGCCATTGAAAGCAGCCTGGGGTATTGTGTGTATAAATCCTTCCTTCCCCATTTTAAACATAATCAATTAAATGTGTTTTAGCTGTTTATAAATGTTTTGTTAGCTGTATCGAATATTGATTTATAAATGATACCCTCCCCACACAGTGGACATTATCCTCATTGTTCATTGGTGCAGGCAGCATCAGCTGGGCAGGCTGTATCATCACTGTATTAACATGAGGCGCCACCTGTTGGAACAGAAGGTTTGTATGTAGAATTATTATAAAACCCTACAAAACAGCTTTTACAGGTGTTTTATGCATGTTCACCTTAAACATGGACTCAAAGACAGATGTTTTCAAGTTTGGACAGTATAAACAATTGAGCTGTTGTTTTGTTTTTAATTTGAAAGTATATCACCTTTAATAAATAATCATTTAAAATGTGAAAGAGATGTCAGGCACAATGTTGGTGACCATTGTGCTGACAAAACATATCCCTTTCTACGTTTCAGTAGAGGTGTGCAAATGATGAGGGTGCTATGACAGAGAAATGTATCGCTGTTTAAGCATCCATTTTCCATTTGTACTCCACCTTTCCAAATTTGTATTTTATTAAATTGCCATTGTGTGATGTAATGTTTGCCCTCTTGATTTAGAATCACATAAAAATGTTTACACAGCTTGACAGAGAAATCATTTGTGGTGACTCGGTGATAATTTAAGCAAATGTTTAATAAATCGAACAGGACACAGACAACTGGCACAAAGGGGTTCTGAAGGGGTTTGAAGTATGTTACATATGTAGCAACAGTAAGCAGTATAAAAATACAAATATCCAATTTCACAAATGTATCCACGTTATAAGCATCATACACAATCATTTAAGTTGTGAAGGCTAAAAACTTCCTCTATGCTATTACAGACATATATTTAAAACAGCAAGAAGAATTTGTGCTTTCCGCATTTTCTCATTTGCCAAACACACTTCCTGAGGTAGGTTTGGGCTTTTCAAGTGCCGTCTCACCTCCGGACCGTACGCCACTGAATACAGACGGAGCAACCTTACCCATGCGCTCTACACAAGAAAACAAGAGATTTGTTATTTTACTGGTACAACATGAGTTTTATGAATACATTTACAATATAATTTGCAATACAATTAAATGCTATCTGATAAAAAAAATTGAATGTTGCTTTTATATTCTATATAATTATATATTTATAAATGTATAATAAAATAATATTAGGCCTCTATGAACAATATTGGACCAATAACTACAACTGTCTACATGACTTAATGACTAGTTTTCAAAAATGATCAATGTAGGATGATGAAAACTCACCGCACTCAATCATGACCTCATATGTTTTGCTCTTGACATCTCCTTTCAGTCCCAGTTTACTGCGTGCTCCTTTCAGGTCCTCCTCTTTAACAACTGGCCGCTTCTTCTTCTTAACCTCTGGCTGTTGGACAGAGAAAATGTGAATATAAAAAAAAATTACTTTTCATCCGTTGTTCAGCAACACCGAGTAAAATATGTGCATACCTGAGACATAATGTGAGGTTGTGGTCTTGTCTCTACACGGTGGCGTGTCGATTTATTGACTACTCTTTCCTCTTTGTGCCCTGTCTCTTTTATACCAGCTTAAACTTCTCTCCCCCACCCCTGATTTATCATGATATAATATTAGCCCTCCAGTAAGTGTCAGAAAGCCTGAAGTGGGTGCTCCCTCTTTCAGAGCGTGACTACTATGAACAGCTGAACACATTATAAAACAAAACATCCTCCTATTCCTGTTTCAGCCCTCATCTCAAAGGCATCATATCAATGATGTGTAGTTTATTTTTGTATTTGACATCACTGATATGGTGTTGTTTTTTGGTTTGGTGTGACACAAAGATATGACAATGTGTGACAATAAACAAAAATTGAGAAGGACAGGAATAATAATAATAATAAATATATATATATATATAAATACATACAAACATTCTTACTGACAATGCCGTTGGCTACATTACATGAAATATTGTCATGTTGCTTCTAAAAAGGCAGTGTTGTTGGAAATAGTACAACATATTCATATAACCACATAACAGAATGTAAAATATAAATATGACAACTCTACTCTCCACTGCTATTCATCATTTACACATTAAAACTGACAGCCTTCCAGGAAATGGGAAAAAAATTCTGATGACTCATCCTGCACTACGTATACCGTTGTCCAATCAAATGCTCTTTTGAGAACGTCTCTTCCCCAAAACGATAGCCCCTTCACTTTCGCGAAACAACAGCTCTCAGCTATGGGACGTCGATGTGTATTTGGCTGCTCTAATGCACGCACTTTATTCTGTTTCCCAACTGTGAACTGGCTGCGAAGGAAGTGGCTGGAGTTCGTTCATTTCGAAGAGACGGGTGTCCATGTCAACATGCGCCTCTGTGACAGGCATTTTCCTGAAGACTGCTTCACTAATTTAGGGATGTTCGGCGCAGGGATTGTGAAATACCTCACATTGTCAGAAACAGCTATTCCTACTGTGTATACTGTGGGGACGACCCCTCCAGCACGCGTGAGTATTCACGTTTTCGGAGCATTAACCTAAGCACCCTGTTCGCTTCCTCAATAAACGCCATTGCTTTTGCTGTGCACGATTTTAACAGTGCATGTTATTCTAGAGGGTAAAATGTGTTTGTTTTAATGAGTGAATAAAACCTTTATTCAAAATATAAAGTTCTCCACCTCTGAAACGCCCTTTCTTGTCTGTTTTGACGTAAATGCGTGGTGACGCAATGAATCACTGAATCGACTCTGAACCGGTTCTTTAGAACAAACAGTTGTTGTTCACTGACAAGAGTCGGGCTTCCAACACTACTGGAGCATTGACAGTGCACCTGCACTAACAAACGAAAAAAATGGTGAAGAGGTGCGTTTTAGGCTGTTATACGCACAAAACCTTGTTCCCTTTCCCGAAAACACCTTGGCTGCGGGCCCGCTGGCTTGAGTTTTTGCATTTTGAGGAAGGAGGAACATCGGAGAGCTCGCGCTTGTGTGCTAGACATTTTGCACCTGAATGCTTCACAAATTTGAAGCAGTACGAAATGGGATTTTCAGACTTTCTGTACCTGATAGATATGGCTATCCCGACAATATACACCGTTGGTCCCTCACCAAGTGTAAAGGTAAGCAGTTATGCATCGGCAAACCTCGACTGAATCCTTATCCTGCACAACATCGTTTATCTTTCTCGCGAAGAACCGCCTCCTTGGACAGGATGTGACCGTGTCATTGACATATAAAGCGACCAATCACAGCTCGTTTTATAATCCGTCAAAATAACAACTCTGTTGTTTCGTGACTACCTATTTTAAGAGAGTTTTTGCAGAAACATCAATTTGTAATATATATTTTTAAATATTAATGATTTATTGAATGATATTCTTCCATAAAGGAAAATAGTAATATCGATCTAATAATGCTTTTAAGAATAAGGTCGTCCTCTCACCTAAACTAACCAATTTATACCAAATAACACAAGCAAACAAAATATTATGGGATGGGATTTACAATAAAAGTGCTGTAGAATAAACATTTCCAATGTAATTATATTGTGTCTGCCCATCAGCCATTGACACGAGAGGTGGGCTGCCAATGTAATGTACCACTTATGAAGAATGTTTCGGTCCAAGCAGTAGTCACCCAAAAGAAGCCAAAAATACGAAGTAAAGGTAACAATTTATGAAAGTTTAGCTTAAAGTTCCTTTTGATACAGTCAACTATTTTCGTGTGTTAAGCTTATTGGCTTAATTTTTCTTTTGATTGTGTGTGATGATCAGCGATTCAAGTGAGACCTCTCCTGAGACACTGCGCGAGCGTCTCCTGCTATGAAGAGGATTTCAACGCCAGCCCTGAAGCTCCATCCACAGTGATGCCAGTAAAAAGACCACGAATGCAAGAGAGCACTGTTGAGTCCCCTGAAGGGCCATCACAGTGCAAAGAGGAAACAATACATCCTACCGACGTGCCTGACATCATTAAAGAGGATGACATAAAGTAAGTGGACTTGAGTGTTTTAAATGGAAATAAGAGTTAGGGTTAAAATGCATGATCAGATCTTTTCATGTTCTTAAAGGAATAGTTCACCCAAAAGTTGTTTCAAATCGGTGTAAATTTCTTTGTTCTGATGAACACAGACAAAAGATGTTTGGAAGCCAAACAGTTCTTGGCCAACATTTGACTACCACAGTAAGACAAATTGCTTTAATTTCTTTTTTCTGTTGAACACAAAAGAAGACATTTTGAAGAATGTAGGAAAGCAAACAGTTCTGGGGCACTATTGACTACCATTGTAATTTTTCCTACTATGGCAGTCAATGGTTCCCAAGAACTGTTTGGTTATGGACATTCTTCCAAATATCCTTTTTCTGTGTTCAATAGAAAAACAAAGACATTTACACAGATTTGGAACAACTAGAGGGTAAGTAAATGACAGTTTTCTATTTTTGGGTGAACTGTCCCTTTAAGAGGTAATTGATTGTTACAGAACTCCACATACAGTTGATGGGTGTGGAACTTTCATCATTGGGTTGGGTTTGATTCCATGTCTGGCATGATAACAAAAAAGGTGTCACGCATAGCTATTTTACATAGTTTATTGAAAAAGCATACATACAAGTTCATAATTAATCAGTTATTCATAATTGTCTAATACAGTTTTTTAAAACCCCTCTCCATTTTAGATTTGATTTTTTCCATATCACCAAAACTGACAAAAATGCTCAGTAATAAGAGTCAACCCAGAGAGGGAAAGGCATACATTTCAAATCCTTATCAGTAACCATGAGCAGGCCTGACAAGAAAGCCTGCTTTCGAATTCACATTTCCTGTAAAACAAAAACATACTGTACACAAAGAATACGATCACTCATACAGAATTAGTATGTAGAATCAATCAATGCCGGAGCTATCAACTTCCTTGCTACTGAAAGCCAAACATGTACAGTTATGTGTAAAACCTATCCCGAATGTCTAAAACAACCTACAAGCATTTTTCCTTTGCTTATCTCATTCGCTAAAATAATAACAAAAATAATCGGAGACACATCCTCGATTTTCTAAGATCTGCAGCAAAGGCAAAATGCAAAGGCGTAACCCTGTAAGTATCTGTGCTTTAGAGTAGGAATTAAACCAAATGCTTAAAACAGCAGAAGTGTGTGTCGGGAGTAGGGAAAACATGAAATTGGAATATAGGCCCTCCAGTTTAGTGTTTGATAGTGTTTATGTGATATATTGTTATATAGAGGCATTAAAAGGAAAAGAAAAACGTAAAAACAACATACCAAATGACTAAAGCACAGAACGGCCACAATGCATCATCAAACTGCAATAGACCACAAAAGTGTCCTACACCAAAACCTCTACCCTGAAATGACAAGGGCGAGTGGAGACCAATAAAAACTAGAGGTCACAAACACGACAAATAAATACACAAGGAGACAAAAGTGGCAGCAATACACAGACACTCAGATACACATTCAAATGCCGAACAATAAGACATGCATACTATCACAGATTAAGGACACAGTGCTGTTCAGGGAGCTGAAAAAGCCTTTCCCTGTATTTATGTACCTTGTCATTAAATCCTCTCGGTCTACTAGTGCCTAATGCTAAAAAAGGCATAGCGAGCGGACCCTACCCAGCTGTATGATATCATCAGGGGCTTATAACACTGCTGATTAATCTGTTACTGCCAAATATTATCAGCATAATTCCCTCAAAACTCCACCACAGCATATACTCTCAAATACGTAGTCTGGAGTAACCCCGAGCGGTTTCGCCTATTTAGCGTCATCACAATCACATGCATATGGTTAAAGGTACTTATCTTGGAAGAAGAAGAATGGCAATGTGTTATTTGTAAAGGTAGATAAACGTATGGAATACAACACTTATTGAAAGGAATTATTGAAGTTTTTTTATCAGTTCAAAGGCTGGACAGAGGCATAATGCGGATGATCTTGTAGCCACTGTTCAATATCCAATGGCGAACCACTTGATGTGGAAGCAGCACAGTGCAGAATTGTGCATTGCAAAACCCTGACAGGTTGAAATATTGTGTTTCAATCGTTCTTCAACACCCATCATTTGTGACACACATTAAGGGTAGCAAAAATTGTTCTGTTACAGATAGACGTCTCTGAATAGCTGCAGGCACCTCTTGGGTATATTCAGGGATAAAATTCCAGAAAGATTGTGCATTGCTACTTTAGCCCTGTCCTTCTCCCACAATTCATAGTAAAACTTCTCACAATGTCTTTCTAACTGGTTTAGATTTAGTCATTATTCCTCCCACTTGCCAATCCATGTACAGGCCTGTAGTAAATGAGCAAAATCCAAACGGCAACCAGAATGATTTTTAATCACACCGGAATACCAAGACGGTGCTTCTTTTTCTTTACAGACTTGAGCCCTGGGATTCTTCGTACATCGTCATCACCATCTGAATCCTCCATCTCGTCATCTGCAGAGAACAGGATCTGAGCAACAAAGGAGAAAAAGAGAAAATGAGAGCTCAACTAAGCCCATTTTTCCAAAGTGCCGGTGATGTTGATTACATTTCTTACAACAATTCTCACCGAAAGTGAAATACTCCCTTCTTTGTTATTTTACCAGTACTATTGCCATGTAAAATGGATAACATTCTCGATCAAACCTGACTGAGATCTGACCCTTGGGAAAAGATGCAGATGTGTCAGTGTGTTTCTAGTCGACACTTAAAAGTGACATGTGGATGGAAATACTAAACGTGCGATGATTGAGGAGTATTTGTTGTTGTAAACATCCATTTAGTCATTTAGCAGACGTTTTCTTCCATTTTTCAAAGCTTGTCCTTCCTCTCCAAACCGAGGCCCTGACTCTCTGAGGTCATAAAAAAATCCCAGGATGTCCTTTGAATAAGAGTAGGGATGTAACCCCGGCATCCTGGCCAAATTCGCCCATTCGCCTCCGTACATCATGGCCTCCTAATCATCCCCATAAGTGCTAAAGTCTCCTCTCCACCAATAAGCTGGTGTGTGGTGGGCGTTCTGGCGCAATATGACTAACGTCGCATCATCCAGGTGGATGCTGCACATTGGTGGTGGTTGAGGAGATTCCCCCCTTCTATGTAAAGAGTGTCCAGAAAAGCGCTATATAAATGTAACAAATTATTATTAATTATTGTCAATCTCGTCTTCCACAAAGGTTGAAAATATTTGTCAGATCGCGTCACTTACGAAAATAATGAAGTTTTCCCACGAGTAATAAAGAGCATGGAACGCGATTGTTCGCGTTTGGTGTGAACCCAGCATAAAGGGTATGCATTTATTAACCAGCCTTTATTGGTCAAACAAAAGTCAGTCAATTATTGAGAGCACCCAAGCACAAACCCTCTATTTGTTTAAGTGATCTGTCTTGTATTGAAAATCCTGTGTACCCAGAGGTAATAACCGGATGTGCTAATGTTTTGTGTGCCGGAACGTACAGTATAGAACACTGTAAACGGCACACCCATTCATTCAATTATGAACTCACAGGCTTGCCGTATTTACAGAGACCTCAAATCTAAAGTGTTGGGAAGGTTTATAAAAGCAGTGAGGAAACCCCAACGTTAATCGAGAAAGAGTTTCAACTGAGAGGGAAAAAGTGTGTTTACAAAAAGACGTCCAAGTCTGAATTCAAATCAAAAGACTGTGTGGTATTATAATAGTTTCATACATTCCAAATTTCATAATTTGTGTTACTTTGATTTATTAAATGTATGAGTTTTATTCAACTTCCAATAAAAACTATTTTCTTGGCAGCTGCAATGTGTCAATCAGAAATATGATTTAGACTTGAGGTGATACAGATTAAAAATCATCTAATGGCTGTCACATGAAATCAAATCAAGCATAACTTACTTCTGATTCAGAATCATCGTGTGACAGAGCACGTCTGTAGCGCACTTTACTGTTGCCACGAGGATCATCTTCTGCCTCCCTCTCCTCCAGTTTGGCTTTTGTTCTGCCCTTCTTCATTAGGAAGTTATCTACTACCCAGAACATCAGAGCCTGGATATAGCCCAACACACACAGCGATTAATCTTTAGTATGTAACTAGAAATTGTACAGTTTACCTGTAATGTAGACTGAAACAAGCATCAGGTCATTTATCTGCATAATAGAATAAATACAGAATATTTAAAAACTACATTTAAAGTTGCAATTCATAACTTGTCTCTTTTTCGCCATCCCTGTTAGAAATTTAAAATTGCACATCAAATGGACATTTCCCACAACATTTTTCTTAATTTATAAATCATTATTATAAGGTAAGGCAAGTAGACTGATGTTTTTATTAACGGATTGCAACTTTAAAATTGACTCTTTGTAAATGAATCATGTACTTCCTTATTAATCAATGCAAGGAGTAATTATATACAGATTTCGTAACCAATACATGAGTATGTGTTTAATAAGATGGTCACTTACGTTCACAAAAAACGGGACAATTAGCATGACAATGGCTAGTTCCAGATGAGGGTTTGTTATAGGGTTGAGCGTAGCCAGCTGTTAAACACACAGAGCAATCACATACATCTAAAAGACTGACATTCATCATACAGTATATTTTACATTAAAAAGACCAATGTAAAACATATCAATGCTTGTACCCCATTAAAGGGATAGTTCACCCAAAAATGAAAATTCTGTCATCATTTACTCACCCTCTTGTCATTTCAAACATGTATGACTTTTTTCTTCCGCGGAACACAAATGAAGATATTTTGAAGAATGTTATTAACCGGCACCCATTGGCTTGCATTGGTTTTGTGTCCATATAAAAAATTTGAATGGGTGCCAGCCCTATTCGGTTACCAACTTTCTTCAAAATATTTTATTTGTGTTCTGCGGAAGAATGTCATACCGGTTTGAAATGACAAGAGGGTGAGTAAATGATTACAGAACTTTCAATTAGAAAAATGATCTACTGTAAACAAACACTTTCTTCCAAACATGTTACGTTTATAGCGTGAATGAGAAACAACATCTGACTAACCTTCTTCCACTGTGGGATGAGGAGGACAAGCATGATCATGACCTTCTCAAACATCATGATGAGGATATAGAGCGCACACTGACCAGCCCATGCACTGCACTGTACTGGCTCACCTGCACATTACACAGAATACATACATACATCAAACATTCAGTGAATTTTAACATTCATTCTATAATAATCGACTTGGGTTTAATGAAAAAGCAGAAATGGTAAACTAAGAGAGAGCTCATGAAGCTGGTATATTTGATAGCTGTATACTTCAATGCTTATATCTTCACACAATCGTGTTTGCAAACCAGCTGGTGAATTAAAGAATAAAAATAGCTTCCGATTTGTTTCTTCAATCCAAATGATTCAAAATAATGTACAAATGTCAGGTTTTTTTTATCCCTGTACCATATTCTCCAAAACGCAGAGAGTCCCACTGCCTCCACTCGACCACAGCACTAACAGCCTTCACGCCACCATAGATGACCAACATGCCCAGTGTTGCATCCAACAGGAAGTTGATAAGGTATCTATGGGAACAGCATGAGGAAATGTGTTACTGGGCACAGCCTATCACAGGTATGTAAATCGAACACGTAACACAATGGGGAAGTACAACAATGTGCGGGGGTGACACTGACAAAGACGCACACACACTCACAGTGAACATGGGTCCTCCTCTGTGAGGTCAGACAGGTAGACATTGGCAAAGTGAATGAACAGCATCCCTATGGCCTGTTTGGAGGTGTCCAAAAACCTGAGAGAGGGGGGGGGGTCGTGAGAGGGAGGGAGACCTGGTTAGAACTCACCTTCAGTGAGTTTTCCCCTTAAATGGGCTTTAGAGGGCTGCTGAGGTCCGTGAGGTGCAGCGTTGACCGTGCATGTGTTCCAATGAGTTTGTATAGAAGTATACAATGCTTACTAAGGAAACAAAATGGCGCTTTACCAGATTCTCCAGGGTCTCCGTTCGTGCTTGGGCTCCCTGAAGCGTTTCACTGAGAAGAAACAGAAGCTTTCAGATGGTTGCAGTAGAACAGAAGTAATCAATAACTTCTAACACATGGTTACAATGCTGATGCTCAAAAAATGCCCTATGGCCATTAAAAAGGGTTGACAAATGAAAGAAAACATGAACATTTTAAAGGGGAAGAGGTAAGAGGAACTGCGTAATTATGAGTTTTAAAAACTTCCTGCACTCGCACAAAACAAAACCTCATGTAACGCAATACAGATGTGAACTGGTCAGCAATCATTGATGTGTTTATCAGCAGTGCTTTAAAACCGCACTATACTGTATGGCATAAAGACATTAATAAAAAGCTAGTCATTGCAAACCACTTCTACTTTTCTATGAAAACTTGGATAAATATTGTCCACAACTGTGTATGATAAATCAAATAATATATAAAATTCTGTCATGTGGCTCTATACAAAGACATTTTATTTAAAGCAGGGTGCAAAATGCACAGCAGAGTAAACATAATACACTGCTAGCAGTGTTGTTTTTGAGGAGGAGGTGAGAACTGCTGCTTTCTGAGCTGTCGAATCCGCTGGTGCGGCCACCCTGGTTGCCAAACGTACGTGACCCAATGGCTCACACAAATAAAGGACAGCCTGTCTGTCACAATGACTGTTTGTTTGTACAGCTATTAACTATGTGCCTCTGAACACCATCTCCTACAATTACAGCTTACATAACCAGTGAGGGAAGAGGTGAAATAGATTTTTGAACATCTCACAACACATAACATAAATCATATTTACGCATTTGGCAGACGCTTTTATCCAAAGCGACTTACATTGCATTGTATTATACATTTGTTTCTGACTATGTGCAATCCCCTGGGATCAAAACCATGATCAACTTATATTCAACCTGGAAAACACCGTTAAAATGAATGCCCAGCATTTTCTTTTGGATATTTTTATCCACTCCATTGAGTTGGTCTATCCACTGAGACATGCAAAAAAAATGTAAGCAAACATGGATGCAACAAGGATACAACAAGGATGCAAAATACCACAGAACCTCTAATATATTATAACAAATGCTGAAAGAAGTGAAGCTTTTCAGTCAGCTGTAATATAAATCAGAGTAAACCGTATGATAGATGCTTTATAATGTAGTAAAGTTACACTCTGATCAAGTGCAGATACTTCAAAATGTTCTTGAGAGTAAAAATACTTCATTACTGTCCACCTATGGGTTTAAACACTAGTAAGAATGCACACAACGATATGCCTTGACCGGTCTCATCCAAGAACCAATATAGTGTTTTAGTGAAGCTACCAAAGCCGATGAAATATCATCGCACAAATCATCCCGTCACATCATTACTTGACAACCATCTGTTTCCTGAAATGCAGATGTCCCAGGAGGTAATGTACTTCTTTTAAAGAACATGCCAAGCATGCGCCAACATTGTTGTAAATAAGGTTCACTCAGACTGTCAAACCTAGTGAGCAGCTACCTAGACACAAATATCTGCATGTGCATGAGATACCATAAAGTACAGCTTTACTTTTGGGCACTATTCTTTAATTACTTTGAAAAAAATCTTTTTTTTTTTAAAAACACATCCATGATTAAATTTAGTGAGTTAACAAATTATGTTTGTGAGAGAAAAATGATCAATTGCGTGGACTTATTTAGCAATCGATATTGTGTATCATTGGTAACAGATCAGCAAAGTTAAGTGATGGTTAATCCGAAAATGAAAATTCTGTCATCATTTACTCTCCCTCAGATTGTTCCAAACCTTTATTTCTTTCTTTGTTCTGCTAAACACAAAGGAAGATACTTGCTAGAATGTCAGTTATCCAAGCAGATCTCGTCCCCCATTTACTGCCATATAGGGAAAATAAAAGCTTTGGGAGTCAATGGGGGACGAAATCTGCTCGGTTACTGACATTCTACCAAATATATTCCATTGTGTTTAGCAAAACAAAGAAATGTATACAGGCTTGGAACAATCTGAGGGTGAGTAAATGATGACAGGTGAACTAAACCTTTAAATTCAAATTTGGCAGCACGTCAATAATGTTGAACCTCATTGGCCTCAAACTACATGAACCTTAAAAATAAACATCATTTACTTTCAAAAACATACAGTTCCGCTTTAGAAGACAATGATGGATTTATGTCTCTGTTGTATGCTTGGCATGGTGGCATTTTAATATAAAGTTATACACATCTGGGATGGCATGACGATGAGTAAAATTGCAAGATCAATTTCTTATTCCTTTAACCCTGGATTAATCAAACTCCAAACCGGGGTCTGCTTTTACCCAGGGCTAAGCAATACGCACAGAAGTATGACATATTCATTTTTATCCAGACGTTCTTCTTCCATGTTTCACAATGTTCATAACTCATCTTTGGTTATTAATTAACACTGCATACCTTTGCTGCAGTAATCCATTGCTTAATCCAGGGTTAAAATTGGCTCCGGGTTAAAAAATATAATTTAACCATGGGTTAAAAAACAGGATTAACCTAAATTGTAGTGTGAGTGTAGTGTGATATCTAAACCAGGGTAAAGTATAACAGTAATTCAGGATAACCCAGGGTTAAAATAAAAGGGAGCTAACACTGCTTTTAAACATTAAAGATGGTTTCCAGAACAGGGTTAAAACTAAACTGTTGAACCAATATAGTGAAAATAACTAAACCAGGGCAAAGTACAAACAACAAAACACATGCAGGATATCCCAGGGCTAAAAGATATCCCAGGGCTAAAAAATATCCCAGGTTAGCGACTTTTAAATGTGATAGGCCCATTGGTTTTATGAAAACCAATCACACAGTGAAGGTTTGAATCCTTATACTTACACATAAGAGTACTGAAGGCCACAACTCCCAGCAGGCCCTGCAAGAAGATGCCAAATGAGTCCATGAAATCCCCGTTGGAGCAGCCCCGGGTATCAGCATCAGTGGGGGAGGAGTTGGAGGTTGGAGGCAACTGACCCCGGGATAACACACTGACCCCGACCGCCGCCATTGCGCAGCAGTTAACGTTACCGGATCCGAACTCGAACCCACAGTATTTTCAGCAGCTTTCACAGACGTGACGATACGCAGACGATGAAACAGCTATCGGATGATCATAGCTAAAGAGTCTGCCGCCGAGCCTACAGTTAGATTACGAGTCACAGTCAATGTAGCGCAGATACGTCGCATTTCATAATGAAACCCGATGGAAAATCTTGCCATCCAGTTGTTAGCTACCTAATATCGGTCAGCAGGTTGTGCAACACAGACATCATCTTTAGCATCGAGCAGACATGCTACAGACCGAGGCGCTAAACGCGAGCTTACTATTGATGCGCTGAATACTACAACACGCACGTTGTCATGGTAACATTAATCGGTAAGATCAAATGTAGACCGCTGCGTTTGATTAGCCAGTGGGATAAAAAACTAAAGATCTATGGGAAAGTTATAGCCGATAGACAGTCCACAGTACTGCACCCAAAGTCAATAACGTCACATAAAGCGTTTAAAACCCTAACGACCCGTTTTAACTGGTTAAGAAATGCACACAGATAAGATAGTGGGTTCAGATAACGTTAGATGGAATGGTTGTTTCTTTTTTATAGCGGGAGTCTGAACAGACGCTTTTGCTAGCAAACCAACTGGTGAACGTCGTCCCGCCGACGCCGGTCTCTCAAGAGCAAAGTTTCATCAGAAACAAAACAGATGTGATGTTTGGGTTCTTGTCTCGGCTCACGCGCAGCTGACAAAGGAAATATTATCCGTAAAGGAAGGACTCTTCCGTGCTCACTTCATTCAGGTGCCGCTTACGCTCATTTACGCGACAGTGTACAGCGTCATCGCTGTGTCGAGGATTACAAGTGCATGATGGGATATGCAGTTTTGCGCTCGTACACATTTGTACTAGCAGGTGGAATTCTCATACTGAATGTTTCATATACAGACATTTTTTTATTTACAGTAACCCTGCTGAAAAAAAACAATAGAAGTGATGGGTTCTATTGAAGGGATGTTGAAATGATGCCCAGAACACAATGCAAAAGGTTGTTTAATGATTTCAATGGAAAACGCTCATGGTTCTTAGTATTTTAATTGTTGTTTTTATTCAGCAGGGAAGTGTATACTTTATACTGTATTGTGTACATTGTATAATATTAAACAATATTGTATAAATCCTGTACTGTGTAAATTATGTATTATGCATTATGCACATTATGTGTGTATATATATATATATATATATATATATATATATATATATATATATATATATATACAAAAAATTCACCCACTAACCACTGTTTCTCTTTTGGTTGTTTGAGATTTAAGGTGATTTTATTTAGTATGATTTGGTAACAATATCAGGCCGTGTGACCACAATTGGCCTGATAACCATTGTCTTGCTTTATTTTAAAGCAGGAGATGAAAGCATCATTGACACTCCACTGTGTTTCTTCAAATCTTCTAAAAAAAGCGGTCATACAATCCCTTTCCTTCTTCTACTTTTTACTGGCACAATTTAACTGTGACCTATTCATGACCCCTGTTTAGACATCTTCGTTAGGTCAATCTTTGATGTCACAAATGCAGTAATTGTGGTAAGTACCACACAATTAAGGAGGTTACCATACTTCATATTTAGAAAAACACTAATAATACATTTTCAGAATTATTGTCCTGATGTAAAATAACCACACCTCACCAACTTAAGGAAGATATGACCTGCTGTGGTTGTTATGACATAAACTGAAAACTTTGTGTTTGTTACCCCATAGCATCCTCTAAAATGTTAGAATTTACAGTCATTACAAGATCAAGAATAAAGGCTTTATATAAATAAAACATTTCCAAATACATTTCCAAAGACTCAAACAAAAAGAAGTCCATTCAATTTATTATTTTTTAAATAACACTTTCCACCAACATGTAATTCAAAGTAAACAAATTTTAAATCAACAACTTTTTTTAATGAATGGGGGTGAAAAACAGGAAATGAACAAAACAGAGCCTGGCCTTTTGATAAAACAATTTATCAAAAACATCTTTCATCAGTCGAGCGCAAATTCTTACAGAAGGGGGAGCAAGAGAAATTATTGTTAAATCAAAAAAGGGAGACTGTTGCATATCGTATCAAGTCAAATCGTCTATAAATGACACTTCTTGAGCCATAGCTTTGCAATGCAAGCCAAAACCGGGTGTTATTTTAGGCATCAAAACACAAAGGTTTTATTTAATGCATTTAAACACATGTTGTTATCTATATGATGTTTCAAATATTACAGCAGACATGTTTAAAAGAGTGCCAAGACTCTTCAATTTGGTGTTGATAGACCCTGGATTTGCCACTATATTGTTCATATCAAAGTCAGTGACATAACCTGAAATCGTTGTGTGCTTATATCTTAACCATAGCTCTGCACTTTTTTATTTACTAACAATTTATTAGGATAAGCAAATGTTTATTAGTATTTACATCAATCACAATTGCAGAATCAGGCATACATGCCTTTTCCTAAGTACTATTGTGTTACAGTGTAATTCCCAAGCTTTTATAGAAAACAAAAGCGAAATAGGGAGAATAGCCCCACTAAAATTAACATCTGGTTATTTACACTATTTACATTCACACTCCTGTATGTACACGTTTACATACCGCTTACAGTACATGGGCAATTGTTATTTTGTGCTTAAGGTCATTGCATTGTCATCCGCTCTACAGTTAAGAAACACTTTCAAAAACAAGTAAAGAGCTTTGCTTATTCTTGCAGAGACTGAATGGACTAGTTCTTTGGACTCAGGTTTAACATAACCTGAGCTGAACCAACCTCTTAAAGAAAGATCACACGATTAAACATAGTAGACCAGAACAAGGCTGGCGTTGAGATGGACAGCCCACCTGTAAAAGTACCAGAATCACCCTGTTAAAAATGCCCCTCCAGTAGTTAATCTCAACTGTGCCTGCTGTGTAAACAAACTAATGGTAAAGGAGGCTTCTAAAGCGCTAAGTGAGTTTTTAAAGGTTCTATGGTCCATAGAGGTAAAGGAAGATCACAAACACCAGGAAACTGCCCCAAAATGTCATAGCTCTACCCCTCTCTACCGAATGTCACCCTCAGCTTGCAAACTGTTGATAAAATGCCAGCTTGACCCTCTCAATGTGATGGCACAGCTTAATGGCAGGGCCGAGCTTCAGGTCCATACACTCTTGCACGGTGGGAAGATTTAACAGAAGCAGGGCCTGACCGTCAATCTCCTGTAAAAAAAAGTGTGAGTTTTAACAAATGGATCGATGTGAATGTAATGGGGTTGTGTGTAGGGTGCGTTTAATTACTTGATCCACGAAGATGCGCGCCAGCGGAGCACAATCGGTGGTCCTGATAAAGCGTACGACGTCAGTGACACTCCACTCCAGCGGACTGCTGTCTAAGCAAAGCTTCTGAGGAACTTCAACACGCGGACTCTTTAGAAGAAACGTTGAAAAACAGTAATGCAGACAGGTTAAAAACTTAAAACCACTAAAACAGTAATGGAGTTTCAGTGTCATGTATCTAAACAAAGCTACTAACCCCAAAATTACAATTTTATTATTGATTCACTCTCCAAAAGAAGATATTTTGAAGAATGTTGGTAACCAAACAACACTGGCTCCCATTGACTTACATTGTCAATGAGTAAGATACAGGTTTTGAATAACATAAGGGTCAATAATTGACGATAACTTTAACTTTAAGTATAGGTTTAGAAACACTACCTTGGGTGAAGGAGGCCTGTTTTCATCATCTGAACAGGAAGGCGAGGGAGCCTTGCGACGTCTACGTGAAGGACGAGGGGTTTCGGGAGGAGAGGGTGATGGGGTGGGGGGCTGTGACTTCTTCTCTGAGTATTCAGAATCATCCATCAGCTCGTCCTGCATCTCAGAGCCTGTGTCTTCACTCAGAGAGTCATCGTCATCCAGGTCTTCCTCATCACCACTGCCCTGTAAGACCAAACAACACCCAGTCTTGTCAGTACAATTCACAATACATGAAAACCAGGTTCACTGCTTGCAATATCTGATATTTACACCGGCTCTGACAGGATGTCAAGACCAAATTGTGTACTTTACATTCTAATGACCATTAAAACAGATGGATGAAGCAGTCATGCTCTCAGTCTGAACAGGTTTTGTTGAGTTACCTGAGGGGAGCCTACTGGAGTATTGTCGACTGAGGCAGAAGAACGTCTCTTTTTGTGGACAAAAAGCTGCTTCCTTCTCTTCCTCCTTCTGCCTCGTCTCTTTACACCCCCTTCCAGGTTCGAGTGTCCTCCAGGAGGTCGGCCCACACGCCTGCTCTTCTTCTTCCCATAGTAGTATGCTAGAGAACAGGGTCAGTTAGCTTCACAGAGCAACTTTATCAACAAGTAGAGCCAAACAAGTACACAAAAAGTGAAAATGACTCACTGTACTTAGTTTTGGTGAGCACAGAGCAGTTTTCCGAGCAGCGGTCCAGAACCATACATGGACCAAAAAGGTTGGGACAGCACTCTAGTTTAATGCAGGTCTTCCGACAAAAGTCAGCCACCTGGTCCGCTGTGCGAACTATCGCTACTGTCGCCCTGTAGCTTTTTCCTTTATACCTGTGAAACACACAGACTAGTTATGAAAGCAACAGCCAACTATTTGTAATATAATTATATCATAAATGACATACTGTAAGTAAAAGGAATATACTTACTTGGCTTTAAGTGTCTCTCCGTGACCCTGCCAACGGCCCTCCTGGTCCAGCTGCAGTTCTCTCAACACTCGACTGGGCTTATAGGCAGAATTTATGAGCAGCGTCAGCACCTGTACATGCGACAGGTCACCAGGATAACATGAGATGAGTTAATAAGCCTTTAAATAGCACGCATAACATTTTCCTTATTTATAGAAAGTAAAATGAGTAATGTGTAATGCATAACCTACCTCTTTCAGTACCAGAACACAGTTCCCGGGTCCCACACACTGGGGTAACTCTGCAATACGGCCCTTATTGAGGTAAGGCCCTGAGAAGCAGCGATGGTTAAAATAGATCTTAGGGCAGCAGTATTTGCCATTTGTCTGGCCAGCTGAAACAAGATCAGAATAGTAACAAGTTAGTGTGTCAGGATTTCACATGACCATGTTTTTTATTGACTCCTGTATGTTTCAGAGCTCACCTATCTCGGCCTGACTGTTGTTCAGCTGTTGTTTGGTTGTATCAAGTGAGGAGTCTTTAAACGGGACTCGACTGTAATAAAATAAATTAATGAATATCTGTCTTTAAACAAAATGGTAAACTGAGAACTCTTTGTGTCTAACTGTTACTTACTGCTTCTCTGGCTGTACGACTGCCACCTTTCTCTGTTTCTCCACTGCAGGAAAAGAACAATTACATGTGTTGAGGTGTCTCATGTTTCTGAAGGTCAACAGTCAACTCAAATAGTAACTCAAGTTATTGCACATTTCTGGTCACACATAATACATAAATGGCACTTTTGTACGGCACACACAGCTGTAGGAGTATAACAGACAAGTTCATTGCTTTACTTTTCCTAGTTGCATGATGCTTATTTTCTTAGCTGCATGTTACGCATAAAGTGTAACACCCCGTTCAGACCGCCAGCGACACCCAGCGACAGTTTGACACTTTACTCATTACACAGAGGGAAGGGCAGGAGCACACAAACATGACAAATATAAAAAAAGAAATGTATTACAATGTAAAAGATTATTATTGTGTACATAAAGATAAAGATCCGGCTTGTCCTGTAGATGGTCTGCTCGCGCGCTTTATAGATATATATAAATAGAGATTAGTATTACCTGGGGACCTCTGGTCATTTGCATTAATTGCAGAGGTTGTCTGTGATCTTAAGCCCGTGCGAATCGGGATCTCTGTGATTTGGCGGGCTCATATATGATTTTTCAAGGTTTTATCGACCGTTTGCGAATAATGGGGGCTGCTTTGAAGTGCTTTGGTATTATTTCGGGTGCTGGGTGATACCCTGACCCTGGGTTTGTTCATTTATCATGAAAACTCTCGCAACATTTGAGACCCGCGATTGCGGTGATCCGCTGACAGGTACGGTCATATATCATTAAACGCAATACAAGTATAGGCTATACAAACTATACGCAAAGCCTTGCCATCTCATTCGGGAAATAAGTCAGTCAATTTGAGTAAAATCATCCCGTGCGACCGTGCGAATGCGTCACATGAAATACTGATGTGGGGAGGTCATTTATAAATCACAGGTCTCCAGATAATACTGATGCCGTGTGGAAACTGTGAATTGCGCTAATGTGTAACCTAACGTTACGTCTCGAACTAAATTCACAGAAGGCTTCAACTACTATGCAAAGTGCTATCCAATCAAAGCAGTGGGCGTCTACTTCAAAGTCTTCAATGTGGCACGCCCATTAAAACCGAGCGTTTGGAGCCTCAAAACCAGGGTAAAAAATACCCTATTACTTATTGATTTAGATTTTTTTTAATGTAAAAACCACGCGAACGTATAAAACAACCCCAGTTCATTACACCTTTAAAGGGAATGAGACTCTGATTGGTTTGCTTCACGTTACGCCCAAAAAACACCCACGACTCATTAAGAGAATCGGGACAACACGTTTAGACCATGCGTGCCGACCGTTTTCCTGTCGCTATACTAGCAAAAGTGTATCTGAGTGCACCTGCGCCGTGCGCTTAAGATCATGCGTTTAGATCATTAAAATAGGGCCCTTGGTGGTTTCTGTAAAACCGATGTGGCTTGAAAGTATGATTTGTGTACAATTCAATTCAATTCAATTTATTTATATAGCTCTTTTCACAATGTGCATTGTGAGGTTGACTTTAGCAGGAAAGGGGGGCTTTCTTGACCCTTTAAGGTTTGTGCCACAGCTGTTTTAAATTTAACAGTATGGGTGATTACCAAAATTACGTTGTAGGGCCACAGCCACTCATTTTAAGACTCACAATCCAGCCCACTAGTCACAGGAAGGAAGGGGCGGGCCACGCGTTTTCAGACAAACGCATTAACAGCCTGGCGGAGAGCAGGGTGAGTTCTGTCAAGTTTTTGTTTAATTTGTGAAAAATGTATGTTTTTATATTAAGTTATGTGTTTATGTGCAACTATTATGTGCACGTCTTTCACATGTTATAATTGAAGTTTAAAATCGTTGTAATATTCAATCGTTTTGTGTGTTTTATTTCTGCGGACACTCTGCTTTCTTTTTAGATAGGGTGTTGTAAAGGGGCTTTGCGGTGAACCATCTTTCCATGTCTATCTTTATTATTGGTTATTATTTCTATTTTCATTTATTCAATGCATAGCTCATTTATTTGTTTATTTGAAGGCAGGGGGAGATTTTGTGTATAACACATGATAAAATGGGACACATGAACTCTCAAAACTCTTTTTGAGAGTCTTCATGATTTGTTTATTATTTCTGATGCAATTATACATATACTATATATATATTAAATTGTTAAAAATATGTTCTGTTTAAGTGTGTTTTGTTGAAATTTTTGTTCATATAAGAAATGCAAGACTTCATTTTCTATTTATTTGAATTCTGAAAAATTATGTATATTTGACAGGTAAAAGTCAACACTTTGTCCCTAAGTGTTTGTTACAAACTGAATATATATGAATTATTTAGCTATTAATTATGAACATCAAGTAATAACTACAATTCTGAAAGATAATGTATTATTGACATTGAAAGTCTACACTTCATCCCTAAGTGTTTGTTTCAAAATGAACAGATATTGATTATGTAGATATTATGAACACTAAGTAAATATTATATCTAGTAAAATAGAAAGCACTAAGCTAATAATAACTACAAAAAATGTAGGATCTAGACTTTTCAGATATTGTACATAAGTTACCAAAATCTATGCAAAAATTAGAACATAAGCTAGAAAAACTGTTGGTAGCACAATCTGTGCTAAACCATTTATGGTTCAGGCCTCGGACTGGTTGTCTAGATCGTGTGTCCTGAAACTCGTGCTGCCGGCCCGCCCCTTCCGCCCTGAGACTGGTGGTCTGGATCGTGTTTCTTAAAATTAATGGCTTCGTGCCGGCAGCTGAATACTATTGGAAAATAGTAAAGCACCTTATTATTATGCACAATTATAGTTATTTACTTGCCCTCCTTAATAGAAAAATTTGTTTTAATGGTTGAATGTTACGCTTGATTAATTTCTTAACGTGCCGGCTCAAATTTTGGTATAGACTGTTTCATCGTCTGTGTTTGGTTATAATAAAACTATTTATTTTATATTTCATTTATATTAATATAATTTTTTCAATAACAATTAATTGTTTATTAATTATAATAAATTATATGAATTTTGTTAAATTAAATTAAAACTACTCAACAGTTATTGACTCTTTGTGGAAGTCTACCGGAAGTCAAGTTTGGGCCATATAACGCTTGTTTATGTTGTTGGCGCTGAAACCGTCTAAAAAAATATGAATAAAAACGATTTAGTTCAGTTCAGTTCCAAAATATTTGTGTTTTCTCTTTATTATGAAAGTTGGTCTAAAACAGTTGTTAAGCACTGTATAGAAAATGGAACGAGGTTAAACATTGTTAAGCTATATGAACAAGGTTAAACATAAACACAAAAAAGACTGACCTCTGGGCTTGCTGGGGTACTGAAGAGGGTAGCCATTTGTTTCACACCAGCTCACTGGGAAAACATCCATAGAGTCTGTGTGAACTATGATCTCTGGGATGGGCTGCTTTGAACCTGAGCAAAGACAGAAAAACAGGTTTACGCTCAGTGTAGGTAATAAGTCTATTAGTAGTCTCAGTATTTTTATCAGAGATCTTCCTCTTACAGACATTACATAAATATTTGTGGTCATCTAGAACTGTCATGCTGAAATAAGATAAGAGTGTTGATGTCACACCTTCTAAACGTAGCCACATGTGTTGACCTTTGACCTTGGTTACAGTTGCTACGTGAATGTTTTCAGGGCACATCGGGTTGACGGCCTCCAGCATCATAGACTCTTTAATGCACTGATCAGACGGGTCCTGAAAAGCAATTAAAATGCCAAGACATGTCAAGCTTCAAAACCCATGAATAAGTTAATAAAAAAGATGTTTACATTCTGCAGTATGTAGCCTGTTGTGAGTTAAGAACTGTTCCATGACCAACACCAGGGCTGTAGAAAACCCCATAAACGATTTACTATTTCAGTTCATAACTAATATTAAGGTCATGAGTTTATATACTTATTAGTGATGTAATGATATAGTCAGCTCATGGGTTGACAACACAATAGTGTCACAATATTTTC
Organism: Triplophysa siluroides; assembly: GCA_006030095.1. Taxonomy (NCBI): domain Eukaryota; kingdom Metazoa; phylum Chordata; class Actinopteri; order Cypriniformes; family Nemacheilidae; genus Triplophysa; species Triplophysa siluroides. The sequence goes on along the minus strand of VCII01000314.1, from coordinate 7,202,308 downwards.
AAGAACATTTAAAAAAATGAAACTAATCTAAATGACAGACTTGTTTCCAAAACTATTTTTAATGTGTTTTGTTGTACATCAACTTGTTAAAGACTTAACAACAGAACTGAAGGTTTAATTGATCTTTCTTCTAGGCAATTTCGAAACTTTAACTGCATTAAAACCGAATCGTTCTGTCACTAAAAAAACAATGTCATACATTTAAAATTAAAAAAGGAATTAGACCCAAACACACTCAATGGATTAGAGATATGATGTCCTGTCTCTACCTCGAAAACATTTTATACTCTTTAAGAGGGTTGGAAAAAAAGCTCTTTAAAATGTAGTGCCCTTTACTACATTTATTACAATACAAATATTATTGAATATTTTGACCATCTTAAATAATGGCCTACAATGGTTTGCTTTTGATTAAAATGCTATATGTTTTATAATTATGTATGTGTATGTACTTATGTGTATATGTACATATATGTATATTTAACCTTTGTTCCAACAGTGCATGGTTGGAGAAGTTGTGTATGTAAAGCCCATATATTGTTGTTTGGAGGTGTACAGGTATATGTCCTCATTTACCTATGTATTTTTTTCTCTGAGATCATGAAAGCATGAGCGCTACCTCAGGGGTTGGTAGGTGAGGAATGGGGATTGTTAATTACTACTGTGAAATATATTGTGAAATTCAATAAAAAATATTAAACACAAAAAAAGAATTAGGACAGCTAAACCCTCAGACAGAACTTCTAAAGGAAAATGTTGTATCTTATATATATATATATATATTTTAAATCAGCATAAAATACATTAATTCTTTTGTATCATAATATCGCCTTTGTGTTTTTTTTCTGATCTGTGTTTTTGATTGTATTGTACTGTGATGTATGTAATGTTGCATACGCACCCTCCTGTGAAAATGAATTTCCTCCTTGAGGACAAATAAATGATCTATCCAACTATTTACCAATATCATATCACCACTAATATTCACATATGTAGAACAGAAACTCACAGGTGGGAAACAGTGCTGGGGGGCAGCTTCAGCCTCACACTGCTTAAGATAGTCTGCCCAGTCAAAATCCTGACCTTGGAACCCTATAAACACACAAACGTCCATGAGTGCATTCTTCCTAATATACATACAGATTACAAATTAACTAAAACACCACGCGAAAAAGCTCTAAACTGTGGAGGAAAACCCAATTACATATTCTGCTCTTATTTCATAAACAAGTAATTAAACAGCATGTTGACTGCACACTGACATATAAAAGTGTTATTTATCGCAACTCTTTAAAGCTTTAAAGCAAACAAACAGATCAAACAGAAAAATCTTTCAGCCTGGATTTCTCATGCAGATAAAATTATGACTGTCAAAAATCCAAAAGACATCCAGCTGTTAAACTAGGGAGTGATCAATAATGACATCAAGGTACTCATCATGTCTAATGACAGCTCTGTTGGCCACCATAACACCCAAGTGAGGAGTTTTTATCACATTCTGTAGTGAAAGCAATGTTCCCTAATCTTTTCATAATACTGGGTGATAATGCGCAATGCCAGACTATATCAGAGTGGTTTCATGGTTCCAGTCTGAAGTTCAGTTTATAGTCGTGCGTAGGACCTACGGCGAATCTTACACAGAGCCGCGTACCCTACGCCGTAGCCTGACGGGCACATCTCCAAAAAGGTAACAACACATCAACTCAACGCGGACCCTACGCGGACCGCAAGCGCTGGGGATTGGTCAGTTTGAACCCCTCCCTCAGGTCAAAAAACTCAGCAATAGAGTCATGTTTACTCAAACGCATTTCCGAATGAATTATCTAAGTAAAATATTTGTGCTTCTGTATTAAACATCTCAAGCTGCAACAAAAGTGACCGTTTACTTGCCGCTATCACTGCTCAAAACAGCTTATTCTTCTTCGGCTCTTGTCTTGGTTACACAAGCAACACGCGCGTGGACACTGGCGCCTAGTGGCCTGTCAACGCGGACAACGACGCAGAAGTGTAAATGAAAACCGACACGTAACCGGTAGAGGCTACGCCATAGGTCCTACGCACGACTATAACTTGGCCTTTAAGTGAAATGCTTTTGGTGGTCTATCCAATTCCCAGATCTCAATTAATAAACCACTATAAAAGTTTATAAAATAGATTTCTTTCAAAGGAAAAAGCAGAAGGACTTGCAGAACGTCATTCTGAGACGATGTTTAGAAAAGCAAAAGGTTCTACTTACTAAGATCTTAATACATTGTAAGGCAGTTCAGTTATTTTATTGTCCCGCTGTATATAATGATTGAAAGAGGTCACACACCTGGAGGAGGGCTGAGCTTTACTGCGTTTTTTAAACACCACTGTGTTGGGAAGATTCCAGGACTGTCTCTATGACAGAGAAAAGCATGTCCACCCCCTTCTTTCTGTGCCTCTTCTCTCATGTCATCCATCCGCACCAGAAAGAACTGATCATTAAACACCTGTCACACACACACACACACACACACACACAGGTTAATGAGCACAGGCTGCACAGCTACGAAAACAAAACGACAGGTCTAAAACTGGTTTTCCTGTTCCTGTGTTCAGTTACTAAAAGCATGTTTCTGTACACCCTCCCTTCGAAGTTGAATCACACATGGTCTGTTTTTGTAAACCAACATTACCAAAATGTGATTGACAGAACACAAAGTGGAAAATAAAATAAAGCCTAAGGCTGATCAGCCTCACAGGCTCATAAGGGTAGGGGGCTTGTCCGCCTGTCAGGCAATAAGTAGGGTACCTTCCTCCAATGAGGATAGCTTCTTTTAAAGCAGTAGTTCACTATAACATAAAAAATTCATGATAATTCACTCACCCACATATCAAACAAGCCGTCTGTGTGTTTATTTCTTCTGCTAGAGAGAGAAACGCGAGGCGCCCGGCGTGCTTAAGCAGTGGGCAAAACGCATCCTGCTAACCGAAAACAATTTAAAAGAGGCGCATCTAACAGCAAAAACGCATTCGGTCTGACAGGCCCCTTATTCATCGGCTGGTGTTGTGTGGAGCCTTTTAAACCTGCGATGAAACTGAAATTTGGCCCTTTACCAACAGCCCCCCGTTTAAGTGCATTATATGGATAAGAACCCTGGAATTCTTTCCTCAAAGGCCTCAAGTTGTTTTCGACAGAAGAAATAAACGGACGGCTTGTATGGCATGTGGGTGAGTGAATTATCAAGAAATTATAATTTTATAGTGAACTACTCCTTTATGCTTTCTATAAAATTTAGCAAAGGTTAAAATAGTTTTGGGCCAATGAGAGCATAGAGCAGGTGAGGGAGGTACTTCAGATGACATTAAGGATCAGTTACGGTACCTTTGTCACCGTGGCCGGGCTGATGGTGAAAGGAGCTGCTGGGTCCACAGCTTCTAGCTTCATTGCTTCAATAAAACAGTGTGGAGTGATGGCGGGTCTATCCTGAATATAGAAGCATATAGTATGTCAATAAAACTGAATTATTTACAAAGTTAGTGGTGCTGTATCATTTTTTCAACACAGATTTAGATTTGCTGCAGTAAAATGTTTTTGTATAATGACGCAATAATAGTTTCATGTGTCTTGTATCATTATGCAGTATCCTCTCAGACAATAAATATTTTCAACCCCCCAAAAATCCTATGCATTTATTTATTATTATATGGTATCCCTTACATACATATGAAGAGTTTGATTCCAAAATGAGATAACTCTGTTTAAAAAAAAATGTAATCATGTTTTTTTATATGTTATCATGTTTTTATTGTGTTTTATTGTGTTAGTTAGCTTTATTTTTTTAGTTATTATGGCTTAAATCAAAACAAACCAACAGCGGTTTGATTGATATTAATTGGAATGCACAATAAAAAAACATGAATTTTGAAAAGTTGTCTCATTTTGGAACCAAACTCTTCAAATATACTGTATGTTTAAACACTTCATGAATTTTTTATAATGAACATAATGAATGAAAATCATTCAATTGTCAATTTCTTCAAGAAAATGTATTCGGTTTTCACTGCAATATTACTTTGGCCAAAAGATTTCACAATAACAATATTAGCAAAATATCTATTGTATATGTTACAATAGGAAATAATAATGCTATCAGTCAAATCATCTTTAATTTAGTTCATCTTGAGTCTTCTCCTTTTTTGGAGTTTGTACCCACTGTGGCTCTAGAGCAAACAGGTGCTGAATTATTAACAATATCATCATATGTGTAGCTTAGAATTAACCCAATATCAATAATCAATGATTTTTAATATAACGGTTATTATCAATACCAGTATATTGTGACAACCCTAATAAGCCCTATATGTTGCATAGAGCAAAAACCGAGGCTAGTATGTTGATATGCTCTTTTGGATCATAACCATTGATTGGTTAACTACCACTTAGCAGCTGCCTCTGTAGCGAGTATACTGTCAATCACCTTGAATAAAGACAATATCCCAGGAGCAACCTGCATGTGTTTTATTCAAGCGCATAAAGGCCACAGTGGATCACAATAACTACGTCATACAGTAGTTCACTAGTATTTACTGACCTTGTAAAACTCATCACTGATGCTGGAGTCCTGTTCCTGAGAGGAGATGGTCTTCTTCACCTCCTCCCATTCTGCTTCAGTGCGTAGAGGGAGCAGAGCTGCGACAAACAAACACAACACAAACACACGCTCAGCTCTCTGCTGACCTCATCAACTGTTTATCTTCTGAAAGCTAGTGGACTTTGATCTAAGCCCCTGTAAAACCTCCCCCATGAATCAATCCCTCCTATTGATCTGCCAGGGTACACATGCAAGGATGACCCACTCGCCCAGGGTCCATGTGAACAAGTTTTGTGACAGTTGATGCAAACGTTGCTTCGCTTGCCGTTCACATATTTCAACAATTTGTTAAACCCAAAGTATGGCTATGAGGGAAACTGCGACAAATGCAGATCGTGGGAAACATTCCCGAGTCTTTAATCATGCGTCTTCATGATTTGCAACCTTGAACATTTAGTGTCGTGATCAATATTATTCACCTGACAAAAATTTGCTACTTGAAATTGCTTGTGATATGTTTATACGTTTCTGAAAAAAAAATACAATCATGATTGCTAACAATGACAAAACATCCACACAGCTTCTGTTACAGTGGTTTTAGCAGCACTTACATACTTCAAACATTAGTAGCTGGAATAAGTATGAGCTCAAAAACCAGCCATGTACTGTGTGCATATGACACACTACTAAATATTATTTTTAAAAAGCGCCATGCTCTTACCGCTGAGCTCTATATAGAAACATAGCAGATTATCCACTATTTACATTCTGCAGCATATTATAAGGTAGGTGCACAAACACTCACCTGCTGGAGGTCTAAGAGTACAGTTGTGTTTCTGTGCCCAGCCAGGCAGATGAAGCAGGGGGTCCAGGTAAAAGACCCATGTGATGGAATGGGTGTCAGGAAGCCCCTCTGTGCCGGCATATCGAAGTCGTAAGCGACCCCCTATATTATCCTCAATCACTGCAGACCAGACCACCCCGGCATCCTGACGGTCCACCAGCTCAACACTGAGCCCCGGACTTAAGAGATCTATAGGATTACAGCCACGCTGGGCCTACGTACAGAAAAACAGTCAACATCTTTAGATCTACTTTATAATTTACGATCATCAGTTATAAGGAGAATCCGATATGTTATCTGTGGCACAGTGTGAATGTCAATGTAATCAAATGGCAACAGTTGTCACATGACCAAATGTAATGACATCAAATGATAATTTTGAGGGGTTGGAATTTATATGGCACAAAGCTCACATTTAGCATGAAATTGAGTGAATAAACACCAAAAGGTCCTTTTCAATACAGAATATCTAAGGCACGTCTCTCACCCCTTCCAGTAGATTAGCAGGTACACTGCAGCTTTCGTTCAGAGCTTTCTCCAGCAGAGTTTCCCAGTCCTGATGCTTCTCACGCACACCTAAACACAAATTCAGCAGCGTGTTAGAGACATTAGCAGGAAGAAGCACAGGGGTTCCCAACTTTTCAGCGACCCCCAAAATAACAGAGCCAGAGACTCGAGACCCCCATCCTCGGAGGTGGGTAAAGTATACAAACATTGTGCCCAACTGAGCAACCTCAAATCAAAATCAAATCCCTTTATTGTCACTCAACCATATACACAAGTGCAACAGTGGGTGAAAAACTTGTTGTGTTTAAGTGTTTAACCAAGTATATAATTTATATATAACTACACAGCAGCAAATGTACACAATGTGCGTAGTGTACATTTACATTTAGTCATTTAGCAGACGCTTTTATCCAAAGCGATTTACAGAGAGAGTGTACACATAATTTACATATAACTACACAGCTGCAAAAGTACACACAATGTGCGTAGTGTACAGTGATCTGCGTTGTCTTTGGTCAATATCAACCAACGTTTCATTTTGAGAAATAAAAATATCCTAAACTTAAAGCCTGAAAAATAATCAGCATGCACATAAGAATATTTAACGTGGTGCTGTATGACTTACTGACATACTGACCTAATGCGGTTGCTAATGTGACGTAATCACCTCAGGGGTCACGATCGAGGGGGAGGATATTCCAAAGGCTGATGGCTTTAATTTGCATGGTTTTATTTTTAACTGAATATTTTTATATTTTGTTACACTTACTGATTAAACAGGCTATTCCTAATAATAAAAAAAAGATTTGTGAAAATCATCTTGCTACCCCACCCTCGTGGCCTTGCGACCCCCCGGGGGTCCCGACCCCTACTTTTGGAACCCCTGATCTAACAGACTATACTGTTCAAAGAGTTAAACCATTTAGCACTTAAGTTCGCTTTATAACTGAGATTGTATTTTGTGGTATAAGCCTGACAGAGGACAAATATGCAACCATCTGGACCTCTCCACCCCTGTATCTGTTCCAGGACTTTATCGCTTTAAGTTTAAAAACGGGCCCTTTAATAAAATCATAGAAGAAAAGTCTGTGCCCATCACGGAGTGGTAAGCTATATAAAAGCCCCAACACAGCACCCCTCCCCCATTTCCTGAATATGCCCACAAATCAACTATAAAAAAACACCTACAGGAATTAGCACCACGCTGCAACACAGCAGCTGAAGTACTCAATAAGATAATGCTTCGAATATATCATCCACACAGTGCCAAATTTGCAAATTTACCTACAAGGTTAATGCAATGTGCAGCTCTTGAGAGAATGCCTTAAAAGAAACCGATTATCTGAAATAATAAAATCTCTCTGCTAAGAAAACCCTACAGTGTGTGTGTGCGTGTGTGTATGTGTGTGTGTGTCCGATAGCATGAACTAAGTGGAGCTGCGAATACATTTTCAATTCATTCTCACGAGAGCTTAGTGACAGGCTCACACGTGAGATCGTGGGATTGACAACACATCGGAGCAGGCGGTGAAGTTGAGAAATGCTTAACTTTATGCTAACAAGATGGAAAGCATACTGGACGGCAGCCAATCACTGTGAATCACACGAGAAGGCTGTGACGTCTGTCATAAGCGTTTCAAAACCTGCACACAGTGCTGGAGTTTCCACTAGAATCAATGTATAAAGTATATTTATTTCAGAACTTGTATGCAGTTTGCACACTTTCAATGCATTGTAATAAATTTGTTTGCTTTTGTTTAGGAAACATTTTTTTACAAATGTACATTTTAGTGTGTATTCTGACATTAGAGTAATAAAAATGATCTCATCTTTCTTTTTCCGCAGAACACAAAAAAAACCTTTTTTGTGAACATATTAACTGGCCCCCATTCACTTGCATTGGTTTTTTGTCTATAAACCGTTTCATCGGACGCGTGCACGCCTGACCCCCCCAGTTAACTTCCGTTTTGTGTTTGGCTAGTGTCTAACAATATAACTATTTATGTTTTATTTAATTTATGTTAAAATTCATTTGTATTATTATTTTACGTTATAATAATTGTATCAAATGAACGATTTGTTAGATTTTGTTGTATTTTCATTTGATTAAATAAACAATTTGTTGAATGGGTCCTGTAGTTTTGACGCATTTAAACGAACCGTGTGGTACATTGACATTCTCTGCTCACCCTCAGGAGGTCTCATTGGTCGACTCTGCTGTCTGCTCCATCCAATCGGGTGCAGGTCGGCGGTCATGATGTCACACCAAAAGTCGGCACGCCGGTCATCTTGGTATCCCTCGTATCGCAGCAACAGTAACTGTCCACATGTGGTAATTATTGTGGCCACCCAATAAGTGGCTTCCGATTCAGTACGCACACACACCTCGAGCTTCATACCAGGAGCCAGACCCGTCTGCAGACCCTGGTCCACCTGCAGAAAGGGAAAACACTACTTGAAACAGCTCACATGAGCAAACAAATCTTTGAAAACACACCTCGCTTGTAAACAAGGGTGTAGCAAGTGATATAATAAAATAAATATATATCATATAAATATCTTTAATATCACTGTCTTATTACACAGTGTTCTACATTTTGGAATTGTTGTGTGTTTTAAGAGTTGATTGTAGATTGCATAAAACACTTCCTTAACTACATTCAGTAATACAGCAAACATAATAAATTATTAGGTAAACAATATTTAAGAAATAATATTGGTTTAGCTCTACAAGGAGACAATTCAGAAAGTGTATCATGTGCTGGCCACATTCACTCACGTGTTTAAACGCATGATGAGGAACAGAAAGTGCCCCTGTTTCCTCCAGGTGGTCATCCCAGTTAAACTCCGATGCATCCTGACCAGAGTCTGCATCTATATCAGATCATAGTAAGAATATAAAATAGTTAAAGGAGTAGTTCACCTTCAAAATGAACATTCTGTCATGTCCTCTTGTCATTTCAAACCTGTATCACTTTCTTTCTTCTGCAGAACACAAAAGAAGATATTTTGAAAAATGTTGGTAACAGAACAGCACAGCCCCCATTCACTTCTTTTGTGACCAATGCAAGTGAATGGGGGGCTGTTAACAACATTCTTTAAAATATCTTCTTTTGTGTTCGGAAGAAAGAAAGTCATACAGGTTTGAAATGACAACAGGGTGAGTAAATAATGGCAGAATTTTCATTTTGAAGGTGAACTTCAAGGCCCACTGCAATGCCATGGAACGTGCAGCATTATTTGATATGTCGACGTAATTTCAAGTGAAAAATGCAGTGAGCGCGAGACATATCGAGTGGCCACTCCACCTTTTAAAATACCCAATAGCATTTCGTTTACATAACAGTCAGCCTCAGCCTGGCAAAGCTCCATTTAACAGCATGATAGCCACATTGACAGTGGTGCGAGTCAATTGAAAAGAGTAGTCAGATCAGTATTACCAGTGATGCGCCATTTAAAGCTTGTTATATACGTTGGTGAGTGACACTGGCGTTTGTCTTCTCCTTTACTCAACAAGGCTGTGATGCCTGATCTCTTCTATAGAGCCTTAACATTCAACATAATGAGTAGACTTGAAAGGGGTTAGATACGTTATGTTTTCTCAGCGGATGTGCGCGTATGATCGTGCATTTGATCAGCTCTGAGCTATAGTGTCTCTTAACCGGAGGACACTCACGTGCAACCGCTAGCGTGACACTAACGCGAAATTAAGACTTGAATGTAAATGTTTACACTGTCTGGATCATCCCCTATCTCCCATCTAGTCCATTATGCATCATACACCGTGTAGGACATAATAAATGTGCTGATATGAGGCACCTCTTCCGCAGCTAGTGAAGGGGGCGGGACTCTTCGGAGTCGAAATCGGATTTGATTGGACAAGAACTTTGACGAGAGGCTGTAGTGTAGCGGGGATGTCATGGAATTTCTAGATTTGTTTGAGCTCACGTGCCAGATTGTCAGTTTTGAACGGATATATCTCCTAGATGGGAATTTTGTCAGCGCTTAATGGCATATCAGTTTATTGACGTCCTTAAGGCTCACTCATTTTTAATAAAAGGAACAAAAATTTCAATTTGATTTCACTGGGTCTTTAAGACTTGTTGTGTACTGAACTTTGTTTGCAAAAATGTCTAACATTCTGTGTCAAGGACAAGCGCTCTCCTAATCTATGTATGCTTAATGCAGCAAAAGCTCACAACACTGTGATTTTCAGGGTCAGGGAGCAGACTACGGGATTGTTTTTCAAATTTATTTAGCAACAGAAAACTAAGAAAGAAAACAACTTACCAGACTCCAGCGCCTCAAGGCTCATGTCTAAACCCCCTGGAGCACAATCGAACAGCTTCTACAGGAATAATGAGGGGAATGGGGAGGAAAAACAGAGACAAAGAAATTCTTAGGTTTTAATTATGCAAAAGCCTTTCCGTAAAACTACTTGCCACGTACAAAGTTTGTGTGTGTGTGTCAAGATAGAAACATGAGGAGACTTGTACAAGCCTCCTCAACACTTGTACAAAAATTTCACACAGCCATATTTAAAGGGATACTTCACCCAAAGGTATTCTGTCATTGTTTACTCACCTTGAAGTTGTTTCAAATCTGTATAAATGTATTTGTTCTGATGAACACAGAGAAAGATATTTGGAAGAATGCTTATAACCAAACAGATCTTGCCCCCCATTGACCACCATAGTAGGAAACATTACTTTATAATTGTTTTTGTTCTGTTGAACACAAAAGAAGATATTTTGAAGAATGTGGGACAGCAAACAGTTCTGGAGCACTTTTGACTACCATTGTTTTTTTCCTACTATGGGTGTCAATGGGGGGCAAAATCTGTCTGAAAATAAGCATTCTTCCAAATATCTTTCTGTGTTTATCAGAACAAAGAAATGTATACAGATTTGGAACAACTCGAAGGTGAGTAAATGATGACAGAATTTTTATTTTTGGGTGAAGTATCCCTTTAAGCAAGAATAATCTTTGGTGTGTCTGTACTAGAGCTTCAAAGATAAAAGCCACTTGTTTCGCCTAGTCACCCTATTAAATAAAGACAAATGCAATGTACCTTTGCAACAAAACAAACACACCTAAAAAGCACAGCAAATGCTCTAATAATGAAATATAGGCGACAAATAAAAAGAAAACATATTCTACAAAACTAATATCAAAAGATAAACTACACAATAAATAGAAATCAGAAGGGCAAAACCCCTCCTCGATGTTCTGTTTCCAACTCAACATGCGATTTAAAATATGTCACTCTTAAAAAAGTAGAAAGAAAGAAAAAGGCTAACAAAGTTGCATTAACTCTGTCTATTCATCCAGAGCTGTCAAGCTGTCTTTGTGAAGGCTGACGTCTCTATTAAAGAGAGATGGACATTCTTCCTGACAGCCGTTGGCGGGCCACGACCCTCCTGCTCCGGTGGGATCAACTCTTTCAGTGCACCCCCCTTTGCTTCAACTTCGTCTCAGGGGCCTGGAGCACAGCCCAGGCCACGGACACAATATACTGGGGGTCACAGTGGTCTCCAATAGAGATTGAAAAGAGCAGCCAGGGTTGTTTAGAAAGCCAAGTCTCTTTCCCTTGAAAACTTTTAAAACGTAAATAACTTGCGGCCATATGATAACCACAAATATAATAAGTAAACAGAGTTAACTTAGGATTTCTAAATGTTTTAACCCTGTTTGAAGTACAGTACATATTCATTTAATATATATTTGACAGAAGTAACAAAACATAGGCATGTTGTATGAAACTGTGGTTACCATGGTACTTTTTCTAAGGCTAATAGACTCAGAAGGGAAAGGTACTGATGTATTTTAGGATACAGCAGAAATCTATTTCTGGTGTCTATGAACCCTCAGCACATTCCTGCCAAAGTCTTTTGCTCCATCACAAAGGACAACTTCCCCCAAATGATCAAGGCCCAAAACACACGTGTACACACACGCAAACACACTGTGAATTACTGTATATAACACAAGTGGCTATGAAAACACTGATAACAAGAACATGACAAATGACGCAGTGACTGCTATAACGTGCATCCACCACAGACATCTTACAGTCAAATCGTCATTCTTTAAAAAGTGTTTTACAGACATTTTGGATAACGTTAATCGTTCAGAGATATAATTCACACGTAGATATCACGTTTAACATATTCAAAACTCAAATGAAATGCACATTTTTTTAGAGTGGTTTTTCTTTTTATGTTACATTATAGTGAAATATAAAAAATAAAATGATAAGTGCTCGTTTTTTAGTCATTTTACCAATAGAAAGCTTTAGGCTGCCGCTCACGCTGAACTTGCTGTTCTTCACAATAGTGATGTGACTTACAACACAACTTCTATTATGTAACCAACAGAAAATGAAACTGTCATCATTTTCTGAAAGTGGTAAAAGAAGTTTATAATAAAACTGTATCGTTTAAATATACACGTTACTAACAGTTATATATGTTATAATTTTACGTAAAAAATAATTTAGCAGTATTGTGTTGAACCAAACCCTAAATAACCGCCATTTAGAAATACCGACGGCAGTAATAAATAAACGATAGCGATCATTCTGTATTATTATGTATTATTTAATATGCGTAATTTAGAGAAATCCTCCGGTATAGGATGATAGTTGCCCGGTCGAGTGCGGTGTGTTTGGCTAGCTACATATAACTGGATAATAGCATTAAATACATTCACGCCGATCGGGCAACTTTCATTCCGAAAGACACACAATGCAGTTGACAATTACAAATACCAAACCACGCGTTTTCCTAAAGGCAATGTTTAGCGACGCTTTTTCTTTGATGCGAGTGCCGCTGGTTTCGTGCACATGCTAAAAACGCCTGTAACCAAGTCAAGTTACTGAAACGTCATAGCTTAAGCAATAGAGCCAGGCACTCATACGAGCGAGCACAAGTCACCTTTTTTTTGGAGACGGGAAAAAAGATGAAGGCAACGCAAAATCGCTCGTTGAAGCCAAGGTCGCTTAGTGCAAAGGGTAAAATACATAAATATTTGGGATTGAATTTCGTTTCTTACCAATGAGGAGTTTTTCAAGTCGGTTTTAGATGCCGTGTCTTTTTCCGCCTAGTCGTTCACGACCTCATTCCAATATGGCACAAAGTGTCAATGCGCATGCGCCGCCTCTCGCGCGAGCCTCTCATCCACGAGCCCGGGGATTGATATTTGTTGGCTTTCGATTAAAAAGGCGAACTTGCCGCATAATTCAACACAATAATTACAACGTTCTATCGAGATCATAATAAAATAACGTAAAAACAACACTTTTGCTAATTTTTAGGGGTTATATTTGTTATGTGCCCGTACTGAACAATAAAAACGTTGGGACGCAATATTAAGCGGTTGCTTACAACTGTCATGACCGCGGTTGTTGACGGTTATTCTAGTTTATTTAACTTCTTCGGTTCAGGGAGGAATAAAATAGCATTTTTATCGTGCAATACCAGCTTTGCCACCCTGCCTTACTGTCGTTTGTTCAGTACAGAAAGTGTTTCTCCTATTGGCTAGAATGTACCACTAAAGAGAGCTTGATCTATCGCACAACTGCGCCACGCTGAGCAGCCAAATCCAGTTTAATGAATCTTTCTGGATCCTTCTATGTGGGGACATCATATTTACATTTGAGAAACCAATTTACTGGATATAAGAAAGGTCTGCAATTATCATAAACCGAAATAATGTTTCAAAAAGATACATATATCGAGAGAGTGCTCTGACATATGTATATGACGTGCCCATTGATCCAGATGACAAAATATTCTTATTGGAAGATGTCTAGCGTCATATATCAAATTTAAGGATATTGCATTTAAAAATGTTAAGAATCGAAAAGCTATATTATGCCATAAAGCGTTTTCTTTTTTTGCTTATCAGCCCACCTGTCAAGGTAATGCTACACATAAAGCAAAATAAGCAATATGGGCAATAATTATGATTTTCCTATAGTTTAATGAATGACATCCAGATCAGGCATGAGTTCTCATTCACTAAAGTCATGGTTCACGGGCCTTCACGTGCAAAATCCTGTAGAAAAGACTCTTTATATTTGTCAGCTTTAGCATTTACCCATTTATATTTATACATTGTGAAATTTAAACTTTATGTTCACAATTCCTTCATGAAGCACACAACTGTTTAGAAACCATCTCTATTTTATAGCCTCACACTTATTAGCAAATCTGTTTTAGTCGATTTGTCATATTTGCTATATATTTTCTGCACTCTTTCCTATTGACTATCTCTAATTCTAGATTAGTCACAGGCTCTTTAGGTCACATAAGGCTTAACATGCAGTTGGAAACAATACCCACAAGATGGCAGTAGTTTCAATCTTTTTGAATTAGTTTAAGACGCTGTGATGGGTGACGATGGGTCAGCATAAAACACTTAAAGCTATTCGGTTTCTTTAAAACGTTTATTACGGCAACTATAATATCCCAAATATCATAGTTACACGTGTTATGTTTAATAGGCCTACTGCAGAACATGTTCAGTTCTACAGTATTTATTTTTAGGCACGTGAAGGGACAGTTCACCCAAAAAGGAAAATTCTGTCTTCATTTACTCTCTTCAGTTGTTACAAATCTGTATACATTTCTTTGTTCGGACACAGAGAAAGGTATTTGGAAGAATTCTTGTAACCAAACAGTTCTTGGTCACCATGGACTACTATCGTATAGGAAAATGTGCTTTATACATTTCTTTGCTCTGTTGAACACAAAAGAAGATATTTTGAATATTAACATTTACTATGGTCGTCAATGGTGGCCAATAACTGTTTGGTTACAAGAATTCTTCCAAATATCTTTCTCATGTGTTCAACAGATTTGGAACAACTCGAGGGTGAGTAGAGGAAGAAATATGTTTTATTTTTTTAAACTGTCCCTTTAAGAAGCTTTCAAAATTGTCGGCTCCCCTAAGGAGCAACTGCAATTATTCTCCAGGTCAGGATGAATTGTCTAAAATCATTAGATCCTCCATATCAACAACATGCATGCTAGATCCTATACCTACAAGTTTATTGCAAGAGATGCTCTCTGAAATTATAGATCCTCTGCTTAGTATTATTAACTCATCTCTGTCATTAGGACATGTCCCTAAAGCATATAAGGTGGCTGTTATTAGGCCCCTTGTCAAAAAACTCAAATTGACCCTAGGGACTAACTATAGACCTATATCGAATCTACCCTTAATTTCTAACGTACTTGAAACGGTAGTTTCATTACAGCTATGTTCCTTCCTCCAAAGGAATGACATCTGTGAAGAATTCCTTTCAGGATGTAGAGCACATCACAGTTCAGAGAATGCTCTGATCAGAGTAACAAATTATTTGCTTTTGGCATCTGATCGTGGCTGCATCTCGTTACTTGTGCTATTAGATCTTAGTGCCGCTTTTGACACCATTGACCACAGCATACTTTTATAGACTTGAAAATGATGTTGGCGTTAGTGGAATAGCATTGAAATGGTTTCGTTCATACCTATCTAACTGTATTCAGTTTGTAGCAATAAACCAATGAGGTGTCACGCAAATCACTTGTCCAGTACGGCATGCCACAGGGCTCAGTCTTAGGGCCTCTGCTCTTCGCACAGTACATGTTACCTCTAGGAGGTCTAATTAAGAGAAACGGAGTAAGTTTTCACTGCTATGTTGATGATACTCAACTCTACATTTCCTTGAGGCCTCACGAAACACAGCAGTTCACCAGAATAATGGAATGCATAGTTGATATAAAAAAACTGGATTAGTAGCAAACTTTTTATTGTTGAATTCGGACAAAACAGAAGTGTTACTTATTGGACCAAAAACCGCCATATGTAACCACCAAGAATACTGATTATTGACGGATGCTCAATAAAACCCTCGTTGTCAGCTAGGAATCTGGGCTTTTTTTATAGTAGCCTGTCATTTAAAAACCATGTTGCCAACACCTGCAAACCATTTTTTTTCAATTTAAGAATATATCTACATCACCATCAAACACAGAAAAGTTAATTCATGACATCAAGACTATATTATTGTAATGCACTGTAAGGCGGTTGCCCTTTTTTGTGTTTTAGCCTAGTTGTGCAAGCACTGTCGAGCTTGTAGAGATGCAGCAGTAGTGCAAGAGGAGAACTTATTCCTCTGGTTGGGCCCGAGTTCTCCAGAGGGTTTTTTTCTCCACTGGAGTTTTGGGTTCCACGCCACTGTTTGCAAACTGGTTGCATTCGTTTTGCTTGCTGGGGGCTGCTGACATCCGCTTTAGAATTTTGTACTTGTTAATATTATTTTAAATGTAACATTTTGCGTGAATTATTACTACCGTATATAGGAATTTATAGTCTTATAGCAAAATATATTACCTGTTTCTCTTCTTTTATCTTCCGTCTCTGTGTGTGTTTTGATGTGAGTTAGTGTGTGTTTCCGTGCGTGTATGTTATGTTCGGTGTGTGCGGGCAAGCATATGGGTTGTGTGTCTGTGCATGTGTGTCTGAACTTTTGTGCGCAACTTTTTGTGTGTATATGCGATTTGTGTGTGTGTACGTGTGTCCTTCTGCCTCATGTGAGTGTGTGTGCAATGTATATTTTGTGTGTCTTGTGTGAATGAGAGTGTATCTATTCACTTTGCTCTTGATACCTTTTCTATTTTATAGATGTAATTTTTGGTTATAGTTAACATGTTTACATGTTCAGCTGCTTTGTAAAAATGAAAATTGTAAAAAGCGTTATATAAATAAAAGTTGTTGATTTTATTTGATTTCATTTTTGGACAATGGTGATTTATTCTAGATTACACCGTTTTGTGGTAACAAATGTTGACTACGTTTTCTCAGCAGAGATTATTGTGATTACCGTGTTGTTTTTGGAAGACATAAGTCAAAAGACAGACAAAAGTCAAGAGTAAAGATGAAAACTCTATAATGGTGCTGAATTCTGAGGAGTAAATTCAGTAAACAAAAGAGCATATTTCGAACATAATTACCTCCAATAATAAAAACCGTTTAGAACAATATACATATATTGTTATATACAATTTTATACTTCTTTAAAATACCAACATTAAATAACAGTATATATTTATACTTATTTGTGTTGGTGATGTATAACCTCCACCCACCAATATACTGTACCAATAAACTACCTACTACAGTACCATAAAATAAACCCTATTTATGAACATGTCTATAAGACTATTTTTTCATATTGTAGGGGTTTAAGGTTCACCTATATAAATCTACATTGTCCTCAACGTCCATTATTTATAGACCCATACTGGAAAAACACTATTTTGTGCACGCTCAGCACAGCCTGCTGCATGCTTAACTCCAACTGGCAAAATCAGCATCTTTAAAATAAAACTTACACTGTAAAAGATGTACATCAGCAAGAAAAGACACACAAAATAGATGCAAGATCATCCCCCAGACATGGTACGGATTATATTTTTAACATGATTCAATCATGAAGTATGGGGATGATCGAAAAATAATTCTAAGATTCCTTAGCAGGGCATTATTTCACAACGACTTAACACCTAAAAATGCTACAATATACTTTCCCTTACTCTTAAATCAGGTTAATTTGGTCTGCCTGTTCATTTGTGTGTTTTGTCATTTAGTAAGGGACATCTTATTCACCAAAACTGAGCTATGTGTTCATATATACATGTTAGGGATATTACAACAACAATACAGTACATCATCAAAGTTGTTTCGATTTAAAAACTTATTCTTTTAAATAAAACATAAATACACCATTATGTATTTGTACAGTCCAGAAAGTGTATGCAGGTGTAACACTGGTTGAACTCCTGGCTCTTGTATGCTGCTGTTGTTTTGAGTGGGTAGATCTGAATGGCCTAAACCTTTCCTTTATCTAGCATGGTGTCCATTTTGGGGTTAATGAAAGAGAAGCCAGCAAAGGCTGCCTGGTCCATGGAGTCTATCAGGGTCTTATCACCTTGCGAGAGTCTGGGCTTCTCACTGAGGAACTCTCTGTCAAAGTTGCTACAGTCGTTGGGTGATTTCTGCAATAAGAGAAACAATTAGCCGATCAGAATGTGTCTTTGGCTCATGTTATACATTTTAATGAGTTTTTTACACTTGGTTCAGATCATAATGCATTGTTTGTTTATGTTTTTCACAAAAATCTTTTTTTTCTATTTTTGTTAGCTGACATTCTTTGTTCTGTTGAACACAAAATGAGCTATTTTGAAGAATGTAGGAAAGCAAAGAGTTCTGGGGCACTATTGACTACCATTGTCATTTTTTCTGCTATGGTAGTCAATGGTGGCCAAGAACTGTTTGGTTACGAGCATTCTTCCAAATATCCTTTTGTGTTGATCAGAACAATGAAATGTATACAAATAGAGTAAATGAAGACTTTGGGATTATGTTTGGGACAGTTGTTGTTGTTCACCACCAAGTTTTGTTTTTTGTAATAAGATTCTTACCACTTTTGGCTTGAACGGGGGATTCACTTCTCGCCTCTCCAGTGCAGGCCAGTTGATTGTCTTGAAGAAGGAATGTTCACGGATATTTCCAACAACACCAAGCCTTCGTGTTGGGTCCCGCTCAAATAACTGGAAATGTAAACAGCACACATTTTTATTTAGAAGTAAAACACAAGCAAGAGAGGCTAACAACTATAAGCCATTCAGACTCACCTTATCCAACAGGTCCTTGGACTCCTTCGTAATCCAGCGCGGGAAGTGAGGTGCGTCCGTGCGTATGGACTCGAACAGCTGGTCCTCATCGTCTCCCTGGAATGGCGACTGACCGATCAGCATCTCATAGAGCAGCACGCCAAACGACCACCAGTCCACAGAGAAAGTGTACTTATGTCCTAGCAAGATCTCAGGAGCGATGTAGTCCGGTGTGCCACAAAACGTGGTTGCTCTGTTTTCTCCAACCATGTTTTCTTTGCACATTCCAAAGTCTGCAATCTTAATATGTCCATTCTTTTCCAGCATCACATTGTCTAACTTCAGATCTCTGATTAGGAGACAGACAACATTAAGAAAATACTTGAGTGTTTTTTTTAACTAGACCAAATCCCGGTCATCTGCAGAATCTTACCTGTATATAATGCCTTGAGAGTGGAGAGAAACTGAAGTCCACAGATGATTTCAGCAGCGTAGAATCTGGGACAGAAAATATCCGATATAACAGCAGGACACAGCATCATTGCATTCAGTAATCTTTTTAATAAATGCAAATACCAACATCCTGTCTAAAAATAGTATAGACATATAATAGACTGCTAATAGAAATATATTTTTTTGCTTGTTTTGTCAAAATTATTGTCTGGGGTTATTTTACAGATGCTGCTTAAAGAAATAATTCACCCAAAATTCGATCATCATTTACTCACCCTCTTGTCATTTCAAACCTGTATGACATTTTCTTTCTTCTGCAGAACAGAAAATAAGATATTTTGAAGAATGTTTGTATGGACACAAAGTCAATGCAGGTCAATGGGGACCAAGGGTTTTTCTGTTACCAACATTCTTCAAAATATCTTCTTTTGTGTTCTGCAGAAGAAAGAAAGTCGTAGAGGTTTGAAATGAAAAGAGGGTCAGTAAATAATGACATAATTTTCATTTTACATTTACATTACATTTACATTTACGCATTTGGCAGACGCTTTTATCCAAAGCGACTTACATTGCATTATCCTATACATTTATACATAGGTATATGCAATCCCCTTGCGTTTTTAACGCAATGCTCTTACCACTGAGCTACAGGAAAGCTGTAGAGTAAACGACTTAAAATAATGCTTTAATGGACGTTAAAGCAGATTAATGTTGGATCTTTCTTGAGTATTGTAGCAGTTATTCTAAAAGCTGTGTAACTCTTTGGAGAAAAAGTATTTTAGAGTGCATGTCACTCACGTGGCTCTGAATAAATCAAATCGTCCCTTATCCTGAATGTGAAACATCAGATCTCCTCCATTCAGATACTCCATCACAAAAAACAAGTGTTCCTGTTGATAAACACATATGAACATCATTAATAAGTTCTGGTTTACTGGTAACAACATCTACACATATTAATAAATCAAATCATTTCAAATCTGAGATAACAAAGCTGACAAACATGTTTTATATGACTAAGCATTTCATGTAGCTATCCCTTCTGAATAGTTTGAGATCTCTGTACATTCCCCGACAGAATGTTATGCATTACTTCACACGTAGTGTAAGTTGTAATGTTATGACCTCAGAACCGGAATTTTTTTTGGGGGGGTGGAATTCCATTATGTCATCATTATGTCACAGTGTTTCACGTCAAACCCATGTCAGTCAAACATGCTGTCATGCATCACAGTAATGATAACAAAGCTCTGTGCTTCAAATTGCTTTGCAACGTATTTGCTGATTTTATTCATTTTACAGGATGTTAACATGTAAACAACACGTTTCAACATAGTTAATGAGAGGCTGTGCGACACAGTTACACTCCACATTGTGTGTAATATACAAAAAATATCAATAACACAATTTTTTTAAATGTTATTTAAAAACTAAACGCATAAAGGCCAACTTTCACCTGCATGATATAGCAGTATCAAAATTTGTCTTATTTAACCAATTATTGTTCACTGTATAGCCTCATTGTACTGAATGCATAAAGACTGACCTTTGACTGGAAAGTGCAGTACAGGTGTGTGAGGAAAGGGTTTTCCCAGGCTAACGCTAACACTCGTTTCTCCACCATAGTGCATTCCACATCATCATCCATCATCACCACATCCTTCTTCAGGGCTTTTATTGCAAAATATTCCCCCTTTCCTTTCAGCTCTGCAAGCATCACCTACAATAATACAAAAGCTGCTTAGGGACAAGAAGTCAAAATACATATATAAATATAAATGTGTGATATGTACACATACCTTTCCAAAGCTGCCTTTGCCCAGTACCTTGTGGAATACAAAGTCTTTTATGGTGACCCGAGTTTGGTGTGTAATGTTGGTTGGGGCAGGGGTCTTGTCTTCCCATAGTTGCCCATACTGGGAGCCCTCCGCTAATACAAACAGATATATTTTTTCATACATTAAATTATATGCGTTTTATTTTAATTTTGTGTTTTCAAAATCAAGCCAAGGGTCGGAATAATCTAACAGGGAAGGTGCAGTAATGGAAACTCACCACTAGGGTCAACTGGCATGTTTTTGTCTATGGCTTGATAAATTCCGAACTCTGACAAAGAGGGATCTGGACGCTTTGTGGAAGATTTCTGTTTAGAACAAACAAACAAACAAGGACAGATTGTGTCTAGTTACATTTTGGAGAGGAACATAATGCAGAATGTCAAACATAACCAAATGCCAAAATGTAAATAACCATATAACAATACTTGCTTGTGTTCTTATGGATGTCTTAAAGTGATAGCTCACACAAAAAAAAAATCCGGCATCATTTACTCACTCTTTTCTCATTTCAACCTGTATGACTTTCTTTCTTTTGCAGAACACCAAAGAAGATATTTTGAAGATTATTGTTGACCAGCCCCATTCACTTGCATTGGTTTTGTGTCCATACAATAGAAGTGAATGGGTGGCGGCGCTGGTCGGTTACCAACTTTCTTCAAAATATCTTCTTTAGTGTTCTGTGAAAGTAAGAAAGTCATGCAGGTTTAAATTGACAAGAGGGTGAGTAAATGATGACACAATTTTCATTTTTGGATGAACTATACTAGGGCAACCGGTCAAATCACTTACTATGCTGACTTGATTCAAAGCCTCCGCCAGGAGTTTCTGGTTGATTCCACAGAGGTTGGCTATCTTGGTCTGGCATTTATGATGGACGTTCATACTACATTCTGAACAGAGATAGTCAGTTGTATTACATACACAAAACAAATATAAAAAGCAACCATTTCCACTTTCACAAAATGCATTGGATCATAATAACCTTCACACTTGAGGCCTTGTTTGACCATTCCCCACAGCAGACTCCCACAGTGATCGCAGAAGGTTGGGCTCATGTAGTTATGTGTCTTCAAGCGATGTGGCATGTCAATCTTAAAACGCTCCTTCTGAAACTATGGATGCACAAAATAACCATCTCTGCTTTCATGTGTTGGGGATTTTAATGATCACCGTCAGATTGCATCTGTTTACTTTTAGTATTGAAAGCAGATTGACTAGCTCTTCCAAACTGCAAGTAAAATATTCCTTCTCTAAATGACCAATCCAGCCGTCTCAAAAGTGTAAAGGCTCACACAAGGATCCACATTTGGGGTTGTGGTGCAGAGACATCTATAGACAATGATGCTTACCATTGTCTCTCGGCTGTTTGCCGCTGTTCCAGTGCACCTCCCAATGATCACATCACTGCACTTCTTGTGAATAGCCGCATTGCATTCTGGGAAAAAGGAAAGAAATGATATCAAAGTATTTTTTTTCAATAGGAAAATACAAAAATAAATCTCTGAAAATGCTTTTGGTGTCAAAAAAATATATTTAATTTCCTTAATTTATTTATTTTTAAATCTTCTGAAGGACATTAGTAAATGAAACAATAACAATTTACACCAGTTAATTTTCAGAAGTTTACACCCACCTGTCTTTAAATGAATTGTGTTGACTTTGTGGGCAGCACTGAATGTTTATATCTATTGTAATAGTTGTGTATGAGTCTCTTGATTGTCCTCAATGTAAAAAGAGGAATCTCAACATCATACAGTTACTGCTGGACATGAGTAAAATATCCAGAAATGCTGAAAAAGCAAAGATTGTGGAGGACCTGTGTGATTGCTTTGAAGATCAGTGGACAGTCTAATGACTTTTGACAAACAAGAAACCCTTAAACAACTATGACTAAACATAAAAACTCTCATTGATTGTTTAGGTTACATCATAAAGTATTAAGAATCAGGGGCGTCTAAACTTTTGCCCTGGGCTATTTTTAGAAATTCTGTTATTATTCTTTAGTGTGAATTTTATGCTAACATTTCTTTAGTGAAATTGCTTGCTCAGGGCAGGACTAATAAAAAAAAACGTAATTTTCATAAATCCTCTTATTTTTCCAAAAGTTTCGGCTTTTTCCAGATTCTGCAAGGGGTGTGTAAACTTTTGAGCACAACTGCATACAATATATATATATATTTATACATATAACTGTTCAAAAGTTTAGAATCACTTGACTGCAATGTATTTTGTGACAGTAAAAATCATTTGATAAGGCATATGCTTAGATCTTTGACATTTTGTTTTTTTGACAAAATATAATTGTGAAAACAAGGACTTCTTTCATTAGAAAACTAAAATTGTATTTAATTAAAATTTTTGAAATGGATGATTTGGTTCAAATAATGAGGAAATGCCAATTAAAGCCCGGCATAGATGGGAGCAACTTCAAACCTGTTTAAAAAGCATCTTAGGGAAAAGCATCGTAAAAGCTAGAAAAAAAATATTAATAAGGAACGAATAAGCAGTGCTTGGGAGTAATGAAATACATGTAACTTAGTTAAGTTTTTAAAATACAACATTTGAGTCACTGTATTTCATTACATTTACTTTTAAATGGGTGGTAATCAAATTACAGTTACATCTGAAAAGTTTTTTAGATTACCAAAGTGATTACTTGGAATATTAATGTCATTTATTTCTTTAAACATTAAAATAAACTGTAAAAGGCAATTCATGTAAACAGCAATTGGTGATTCTCTAACTCTGACAATCTATAAAAGCATTATAAAAGCAGTTATGCTCATAACATTTTTACACCAGAAACGACTAGCGCGACATAACAACATGCTTGTTCTAAATGGGTTTGTCGCATTGCACCGCGCCGCATACAGTGTGGACAAAAATTACAATGGGTTCTAATGCATTTCTTATGTCTTTTGTCGTTTCACGCGGGTCACGTGTAAGTTTCATACCCTTTGCAGAATATGCAAAATTTCTATAATTTTAACAAAATAAGAGGGATCTGGTTTTAGAGAAATTGCAATCTAATATAATTTGGCACTGTCCTGAGTAAATGCTAAATGACTAAATTAGTAATTGTTTGTGAGCTTGTTGTTTAGGTATTTTTTAGGTAATTGTGACTTTTTGTCTCACAGTTGACTTTTTCTCACAATTGTGAGTTTATAACTCATAATTCTGACTTCTATTCTTAGAACTGTTGTCTATAATGTCTAATGAGGGAAAACTTGTATTATGTATTTTATTAGTAATCCAAAATATTCTAAAGTATTGAGATTAAATTACAAAATTTGTGTAATCTAACGAAATACGTTACAGATTACTTCTTAAAGCATGTATTTTGTAATCTGAAGTGAAAACCATTTTGAAAATTACCTTCTCAGCCCTGCGAAATAAGTGATCCTAAACGTTTGAACGGTAGTGTTTACATATATAATCTTCAATTTCTATTCTTGAAAATGTACTATACATGTAAATTGTGTGTTCTTACTGATAGACACAAAGGAACGTCTACAACAAACTAAAGAAGCTGTAAAGACACTTACGCCTACACTTGTAGCCCTGCTTGTTGAGACCCCTGGAAGGGAAAAAAAATGTGTGTTGGAGTATTGACATTTCTATACAGCAGGTAATACACAAGTGTTAGTACACAAATGGAAAACTCTTATCAGGGAGACTTTGAAAAACACAGACTCTCTCTAACTCTCTATCTGTTTCCCTCTTTCTCACACACAGTGTGAACAATACGCTGTGCTATAGCATGCCGTACTCTCTCACTCTGTACAGGAAGGAGACAGCCCAAGGGACTTTGCTGAGACGACTGAAATATCAGAGGAAAAGTCGAGTGCGCTTGCGCTTGTGCACACAAACACAGATGCTATCTAATACTATGATTTACAAACACACACACCAAAATTATATTCAGACCCCTATAAAGATGGTTCTTTACTGATGTCTAGTGGATTTATTTTTGACGAATCATTATTTTAAGTTGTATCTCATGTTAATGGGTACTTTCTATTTAAAATACACTTTTCTTGAAAGGTTTCATGATCTCGCTGGACCTTGTCTTCCTGGTCTAACCTGTTATAGTATGTCAATTAAAAGACTGTGAGTCATTCTGAATTGCTTAAGGGCACAACAGAGCTGTATTGTAATCTCAGTAAATCTTCAATTTCTGGGTCATTTCAAACCAGCTTTCCTGTAGCTGAGTGGTAAGAGCATTGCGTTAACAACGCAAATACCCATGTATAAATGTATAGGATAATGCAATGTAAGTCGTCTTTCAAATGTGTAAATGTAAACCAATGCACTGTCTTACATTTACTGAAGCATACTTATTTTATTTCAAAAAAAGTATTAAACTTTGGAATGTAACGTGTCCCATATGTTTTAGACATAAGACTTAAAATTGTGTAGCTTGGTGTATTGCTACCCATAAACATACATTGATGGATCAAAGCTGGGATAATTCAAGGGCGTTAAAAGTTCTGTATTTTATTTGTTTTTCTTTACTTCATTTGTTTATTTACTTACCACACAAAGTCCCGACACACCGAGCAGAAGGTGGGCTGTTTGAAGAAGGTGGCTGTGAACTCGTGATTCTTTATAAAATGAACCTTGGCTTGTTTCATGGCTCCTCTCCTTCTGTTCAGAGTAAGAAGACCATCTTGCTCTTTCCCTGTCACTGAAGCCTTGTCTGTGAAGTTAAGAATAGAAAATAGAGTTAGATGATAATTATTTTAACAAATTTAATAAAGCTGTGTAATTTAAATAAACACTCAATCAAATAAAACATACTGAAGTGAGTTATAATGGGATTTAGTTGCACAATGATGACAGTAAAATGGAAGGATAATTGACTCATTCTACAGCTGGCGCTCTAGAAATCTCTGTCCAATTGTTAAGAGTACAGCAATAAAGTAAAATTAATAGTGTGTTGTGAAATTCAATAGGGCAAATATGCCATTGAAATAAGAAACAATGGGTCCTGAAAGAGAAAGACAAAGAGAAAAGTGAAAGAGAGAGAGAGCGAGAACAGATACAGTACGATGGCATGAGTAAGCAAAGACAGCACAGATACCAGCTGACAGGACTGATCTGGTCTCTGAAGGTTGTGAGATAATGTCCAGAAAATAGGAATCAGAGACATTAAATAACAGGGGAAATCAGAATTGAAGAAACAGGGAAAACCTCCACGGTCTTACATTGTGAAGCAAAAGGCACAAACTGAGCAATTCTGACATTCATATCTGCCAAATATGTCAATGTGTATAATCTATATTGAAATCTACACATAACCATTAATAGAAATAAGATACTTTTAAAGATATTTAAGGCGAGACATTAAAAGAGACCTTAATAAACCAAAGCAAGTCATGCTGTTGCACTGCTATACACACAGTATCACATAAACAAAATAAAGTGAATTATTAAATGAGAACTAGAAATGTCATTAGATTTTTTTATAACTTTATTGTACTATGAATAGTGAAAGTCCCAGTTCTAAACAAAATAAATAAATGTATACCCTGCCTATGAAGTTCCCGTGATATGTTTATGAAATTGTAACCAGTGTTTATCTGATAGACAGTGTTCATTGTGTGTTCACTGCATACCCACCTTGCTCATTATCCTCGAAAAAGAACTGCACAGACAACATCACCTTCCCGGAGGGCTGCAGGTCCACCCAGAAATCGGCACGGCCGTTATCTTTTTTGCAGCGCTCAGCGATGACGGAGACCCCGACCGTGGCCTCTGACAGAATCTCTTCTGACGATTTCATCAGCAACACCTGCAATACACGCCCCTCCAGGATGTGTGCGTCAAATGAGGATTTCCACCCAGGGTACATGGTGGGTTTCCTCTGGATCAGCGTCTTCCCTCGTTCTGTGTGGAGGAGGAGTGAAAACATAAGTGTCTGTTAGCTTCCCACGTAGGCAGCTTTTTAAGGAACCGTGCAAGTTAAGTCTATTTATGTTTTGCACGGAACTGCTCCCTATGTAAAGCATTACAAATCAGCTACGGACAACTTTCCATGAGAGTAAGGATGATGCCTTAGAAGGCAGCTGCTTGGGTAGGCAGTAGGGGGCTCACTAGGCTATATAAGAGAGCTTTGGTGTTGATGTATAGGTTTACATTGATGCTCAGAAGTGTATTTTAGCGTGCATTGTTTCTTATTCTGTTTTCAAAAACCCCAATTGACCTGTGCTCATTGATTCCTTCATCTTGATAGCACAGAACGGCTCATCCGTCATGTGGGGAAGACCTCCCAGGTTAAATTCGTTGATGACGATCCGCAGGAACGGAGCCATGGTGAGAAATCGCCTGCTTACACACACTTACCTACAAACAGGAGGAGAAATTTATCAGGTAGGGGTACAACATCTAGGGTTAAATACAATTTAAAACAAACATTTACATCATCAATAAGAAACTCTCCAAAAAGCCCTCAAGATTGGTTTTAAGAAGTTGTAGCATGATTGCTTTCATTTCCTATTGTGAAAAGCACAATCTTGCATAACAGTGGCTGCTTTTGGACCAGATAGTTTTGAGCTGAATGGAAAATAGTCAACTCAATTACAACCCATATATTCCATACGCAGAAAATAAAGTCATTTTCCAAGCGGAGCCCTTCACGCAGGACCAGATTCCAGGCGGTATTAACGCACACACAATGGCTCAGCTTTGAACGGGTTCTGGGGCATTTATTTGGTTTCAAAATGTAATCACACGGATTAAGAATTCAGACACACGCCGTACACGCACAAACACGGCGGAAAAAATGAAGGAAAACATACAAACTGTAAATCTTGTGACGGGAATTTATGTGACCACAGCATGCGACAAGCAGTGAACAGCAGTAAATGTGCTGTCCATAAAGGGAAAAACAGCGAAGAAGCTGCATATAGACATGCCATTTTCCATTAAAGGAAAGCCAATGCAGAGACGGACTTCTTGGTATTTATTTAATAAAATGCCATTGTTTACACTCAAAGCCCTTAAAGCTCAAGAGCGGAGGCTTAAACCCAGCCCCTCTGTCAGCTGGCAATGAAACTCACCATCCCACCCAACCAAGATCAGTTTCACACCAGCACTGCTGAACAAAACTACATCAGAATATATCAAATAAAAGAATAAGAGTAAATGTAAACTGAGATGTTATTAGGCCCTGAATAGAAAGTGTACAGTCAAAATATATATTTTTACCATCCAAGATATAAAGCATGGTGCTATCCTCATGGACCACAAGCTCAATGATGTCTAGTCACACTATAAAACACAGTTTTTTACAAGTTTTTTGTTGTTGTTTGTACAGACACTAGAGAAAGAAATCACACCCATTCAATTTAGCACTTAAAATTGTATTTTTATTCATGATTATTGATGCTTTATGTCTGGTTGGCCTCGTGTGACTGATCACAGAGAGCTGAAATGTAGAGCAGGTGAAGTGGGACCGTCAGAGACTAATCGAGATACAGTATCTGATGCCGATCAGAAGCCACTGAAACCAAAGAATAGTTATCTATGAATCTGTATATGACATCAATACAATTGTAATTCAAAGTGATTAACTCTAGTGAAGCTTCTACTAATAAGTCAATACACAAATAGTTATGCAGGTTATATGCAGGGTTATAAACTGGAAGAAAAAATAAGAAAGACCAGGCAGGTACAGACCCCCTACCACCAAGCGAACCCAAAATCACAACAAAAATGCATTAATATCAGCTAATGAAACACTTACTTAGTCAAACATAAACCTCTTACAGTCAAAGGCATATGACTACAAAAAAATGTCCCTGGAGAGAGTGGAAAAAATGAGCCCATGCAATAAGGGAGGGGAAGGAGCGAAAAAGAGGAAAAAGTAAAAAGGGAGGGATGGGGGAGGGAGGGAAAAAAGAAAGCATCGAGCAGAAACATCTACAAAATACTGGAAGCTGACACTGCTTGCTAAAAAAGCAAACTCATACACTGACACTGTGTCTACACCGGACACGACGCGCTGCATCCAGTGTGGACAAAATTTAAAACGATAATGGGTTCTAATGCGTTTCTAATGTCTTTTGTCGTGTTGTGTCGCGTCCGGTGTAGACACGGTGTGAGATCCATTCATATTCTTACTTGACAGTCATACTAATGCACACCTCTCCATCTCATTTACAACTCTTACGTCTGCGGAAAACACAGCATTGCCACAATGGCAACAGTTTGCCAAAAATATCACTATCGAATGAATGTTCAACAGTTGTGTGCGTTTCAGTAGCTCGGTTTCTCTCAAAGCTCCATTAATCGGCCAAGAGAGGTCACCTCCCTCACAGCAGGACGGTTGCTGCTTAATTAACACATATCCCTTTGGAATGTGTGTGTGGGTTCGCGTACATGTGTGAAAATGTTTTCATGCTACTTTCTTAAGCTGTTTAGATGCAAAACGTGAAATAATGTATTATTAGCAGCTCCAGTGAATTCTAGTCTAAGGATGGTCGAGCTTTTCGATAGCGACAGTTTTACATTGATGCATTTGCTAGATGCTTTTATCCAAAGGGACTTGCACAGCATTCAGTCTATATGTTACATTGATGTGTTCCCAGGGGTCGAACAAACCGATCACATCGGTTCATTTACAATTACACATTCTTTTAGCTTTTGATAACGTTTGCTTTTTTGTTTCTCACGCACATCACAGACTCAGAATGCACCCGGGACAACATGATTGAATAAGATGAAGCAAATAAATGGAAAAAGGGTGCAGCTGGGGTGGTGGTGGTTTACTAGAACTGGAACAGGAGGGAGGTGAGCTGTTGTTTATGTTCCCCCATGATTGACGGGAATATATGTTCCTCCCTTTTACTTTCGATCATATATCATTTATAAACTTCTTATGTATGTGGTTGGATGGTATGGGTTCATCTTTAACCTGCACTGAACACCTGCTCTGCTAGCTTTCTTTCTGATCTTTTTAAGCTGCTAAATCCACATGTATACTTCTAACACCAGGCTTGAGCTAGAGCTTTCTGGCTTTTTCCAGAATGAAAAATGGCAAAATCAAATAAAGTCACTTAACTCAGATTTCTGAATGAAAGATGCCTGTGACTCTTGTGAAACTTGACTCTTCTGTACTTATATCGTGTACTAAGACAGGAGGGAAAAGCTGAGATTTTCTAGGCCGATTTGATGAGTATTGACTATACTCCCAATCCGGCGTAATAATCAAGGAAGTTTGCTGCCGTAACGTGGCCGCAGCAGAAGAGTCTTTAAATAGGAAAAATATTGAAACTCTTTGGTCATTTTTGAACGCGATGCTACTGGTCTTATTGGATTCAATGATCTATGCTAAGCTATGCTAAAAGTGCTATTGCCAGACCCGGATATCGGCAGAATACATTCCAAAATGGTAAAACTCGACTGCCCGCTGCCTGATCATATCACACGTCATGTTCTGTAAAATGTATTGTGCCATTTCACTTATTCGGCCGAACATGCTTTTTTTGCCATTTTCGGCCGAATATTTGAGGGCCGAAATTCGATGCATTACCAGGTAGCATATATTATATTAAACATATTCACGGTCATAGTTTTAATTTACTCCTGCATTCGGCCACTATAAAGCTATTTATTTAGAAACTATTAGAACAGTGAATGTGAATGTTAAAATGACAAATATCAGATAGTAAACCACAACATGCAAAACAAATACAAAATGAACATAAATTCTCATCAGGGACCATTATTAATGCCACTATTATGAAGGAGAATTTCTAAAGTCTAATGGCTTTCAAACACATTTCCCACAATCCACAAGTACAAATAACAAAAAAACTATAGCCCAGATTTTTCATTTGGCTAAATTATAATTGACTGCATTTGATTTCTAAATAAAGCGAAGGTGAGACTTTATTGTGGTGCTTAAATGTATTCGTGTAAGCTTTACCTTAGACTTAAAATTTGACAACCACAGACACTTAAAGACATACAATATTGTGGTTTCAATTGGATGTTTTTTCATATTGCGGGTAAAAACTCCAGCAAAGCTACAGTACTTCCTGTTGTGACTAACAGTGGGTAGAAAACATCTATATTTTAGTCCCTGAGAACAGTGTGTGTAGTTAAAACAGATATCACATCAGATTTAGTCTTTAAAAAGCACACTGTATTAGCACCAGACCGATATTGAATGTGCTTTCCACTGTTCAAACCTTTTTCCACAATCAGTCTCTGTTTTCATTGTATCACGCATGTTTGTTTGTCTTGGGAATTGACATAATAGCCCTAATGAAAATATGTAGACTATCACATTAAGACAGAACAAAAGGAATGAACAGGTTATGTCAGACAAAAATATAAATCTGCTGATGTGCTAGAGAATGAATGTTGCAGACTGAACTATGAGAGCATGTTCAAGTCTGGAAAAGAAAGCCATGTTTCAAAAAACACCAGAAAACCTGTAAGTCTGGTTAAACCAGATGGTGCAGAGTGTATTTACGGTAATATAGTTGTCCTTTAATGTATAGGTATTAGGGCTGTGCAAAAATATAGATACTTGTCTAACAACCAGAATTTTTTTTTCTAAAGAGTATCGATAGTAGAGGTATCACTAAACCAGGGGTTTCACACTGCCTAGTGCCTATGTTAATTGTTTTTACTGTAATGCACCACAACAGCCTGCCATGTGTGACATGCATGCCCACCTTATTCCCCTGTGCTACCCACTTTTTGGGACCCTCTGTTCTAAAGGTCCATGCATCGCACATCATGGCCACTCTGCAGAGGTAAGAGATGTTTTTACTCTTATCCTTACTGAAAACCACAGGTGGTGCACAGCATGTTGTATTTCTAGCTCTACTTTTTACATGTTTTATTTCAAGTATTGCAATATATCGCAAATGTGTATCGTATCAAGATATATAGCAACATATTGTACCGTGACCCATCTATCGTGATATGCATCGTATCGTGAGACAGTTACCAAAACACAGCCCTAGGTATACTGTTGCACACACACAGAAGAGAAGAAGAAAACCATTTGCACAATCAAACAATCTCCAAACCTTCCAAAAATGCTGTTTAGCAGTCCTAATGAAACAATTTCGTTTCCTTCTGTAATCTGATATTTTTCAGAGTGAAACACGATATTCCTAAAGTAAGGTGGGATTTTTTGGTGGTCTCTGTATGACAGGTGTTCAAAGAGGTTGGAAAAAAGTCTAGAATAATGCACCAATACGTTTGTTACAACAAAGACATAAAATACGTGTTAAAGTAGATAAATTGTTGATTTCACCCAAAAATGAAAACTCGGTCATCATCTACTCATCCTCTTGTCATTTCAAACCTGTATAACTTACTTGCTTTCGTAGAACACAAGAAAAATGGTGCTACCCATTGACTTCTATTGTATGGACACACAACCAATGCAAGTGAATGGGCACTGCCATTGCTCAGTCACCAACATTCTTCAAAATACCTTCTTTTGTGTTCTGCAGAAGAAAGCCATACAGCATTGAAAGGACAAGAGGGTGAGTAAATGATGACAGAATTTTCATTTTAGGATAAAATGTTTCATGACAGACCAGCAGCACTGGTTTCCTTCACAAATACAGACAAATGTTTGCATTTCTCAAGGTATTCTCAAAGTTAATGCTACGTCTGCAGGTAAAGGTTAGGCAACACAACGGGCAAAACCATCATTTGTAATCACGAATGTCACCGAGTTATTGGGTTAAAACAACATGCATTAACAAAGTGATTGTGTGGACGTGCGTGAAAGAATGAGGAAGAGAAGATGGAGGGCCTTCAAGGTCATCGGAGTGCTGAACGCCATGTGACATTTGTTTTAGTGTAGCATTGATTTCTCACCCCTCTCCTCCCTCAGGCTAAGAAACAAGAGACCCCATGCATCTCTCTCTCTCTTCTCTCTCTCCTCTCTCTCTCTCTCTAGCCTATAGCACACAGACACAAAATACACAATGGTCAGTCTAGTTTATTGCGGAAAAGCCAATTCCTCTTTGAAACATTGCTCCACACAACATGGTCCCTGTGACTGCCCGTTTCTAGTCAAATGTGTGTTTATTCAATATCAGGACTCAAATCCACTCACTAAAGTTAAAGTATTTAGAACAAGAATAGTAGACACTCATGTGTGTGTGTGAGTTGCCGTGTCTATCTAAAGGTGAAGCTGAGCTTGCCTCTGTAGCTCTGTACAATGAGAGTGGTGTCCAATTCTGCCTTGCGCACACTTCACAAAAGCTTCATTAATCCAAGACAAACAGAGAGCGCCCTGTGTGCTCACTACCATATAAGTGCGCGACCGACCTTTTGTGATGTGTGTTTAAAAGCAATGCAAAAGTAAGTAAAGACATGCAAAACAATACAGTGGAGAGAATGAACGATTTACTGTATTTGTGTTTTCCAGAAGCACTTCAGCTGGGTGAAAGGTCTGAACGCTCCTAATAGTGTTCACTTGTAAGACTGGTGTCTGTTACATAGAAAACACAGATGTTGACAGAAGGGGTGAAGATGCACCATCATCGCTGCCTTCTTGTCCCCTGCAGTTCGGCAAGTAAATAATTCAGAGGAGGAACACGTTGTGGATTAACACACTCAGACGACACACAAAAAAATAATTAACGCAAGAGACAAAAAGAAATAACTACGTGAAAGGGCAACAATGAAAATGTTGTTATATGACACCAGACGGAGTTAAATTTGTGGGTGGAAAAAACTGTCCAACGCAGTTTCGGTCATTCATGGCACAATGCATCGACCACGTCAGCCAATATTAACCATTTTAAATGTATCTTGACAATAATGGAATAAGATTTTTTCCAGTTTAATGCCAAGGCCACACTAACTTTCAGAATGTGAAATATCTACGCAGAGCCCTGCATTTATGGGTAGCACCCCGAATAAAACACTGACAAAGCATTGTTTTTCACACATAACGCATTTTGACGTATTTACTCGCTGTTATTGTTTTAGTTATTTTAAAGCTGTTTTGTACAAATATGGATTGCGTAATACTTTTATTGTTAGCATTTCCTCCAACTGAAATGTCTGGATAAAAAGTATGGTACTGTCACACAGGTTTCACAATAGTCTATGAAAAAGCTCATCTGTTTAAACAGATCGTTTTATGGTCCCAGACAATGGAAAACTGCTTTATGTCTTAAGAAGGGAAAGAGAAACGTAGTAAGAAAGTGTTGCCATCGGCCGCCTTGACAAACTCTCATGCGATAGTCGGTAACTATGGAAACCACGATTATCACAAATATGCTTTATATCGCGCATAGTTTAATTCCTTAACTCATTTCACATGTCATCCTAATCATTCAAACCATGACGAGTTACTAGCTATCTTCATCTCAACTAACTCGAAAAACAAGACTTAACAGCAACCCTCCATTAACTATGCGTTACCAAATGTAAACATATTAGATAAAAGAAAAATGCAGAAGAACTGCTTTTGACAAAAGCAGGAGCACATTCGGTCTGAACGAACTTTTCTAATGACTTACTGTATGTGCTTACATAACTTCATGGCAACACACACGAAACACTGTCGAAAAGTGCAGACTGCTGCTGCTTCCGAGTAACCAAGTCCAATAATGACAATTTGTCGCGTTTCTTTACCTCCCGAACTTTCACATTCGGACAAACTTGTAGTACTTCATGTCTCATAAAGCGTCGAAAATCCCTAATAATTTTACGTCTGCGTTTGTTTTGCACGAAACAAAAAAATGGAGCGCCTGGAAATGTTGTCTCATTGGATGCTCTTGGCGACAATTCGCCGTAAATGCAGTGAAATCTATTGGTCGCTGGCGGACAACGTGCATAACGTTGTACATGTCTGTCGTCTCCCGGATTGACGTACACAAACGAGCTGAAAGTCAAAAGTTGTGAGCAATGAACTTACCAACTTCAAAGACACGAGTTGTTTCAATAAAGAATCTGTGTTCTTGCGCTGCTTTGTATGTTGAGAGTAAACTGACGAGCGCGGCGTGTTTGAGGAAGTATTTACCCGCTCACTGTGCGTGCGTGCGTGCGTGCGCGCGCGTCTGTATGTCTGTCTGTCCTTGTGTGACACAATACTGGAGGAGTGACGTCGCGCAGGTAGAGAGAGAGAGAGACTTTTATCTATCTACTGTATCTATCTTCTGTCTGTCATGAATACGATGTAGAACTCAATCTGTTTGATGAATCTGCACAATCTATTGTGTTATGTTGTATAATGGAAAAGTGTTTTATTTAGTCTGAGTTTCCATTGCTGGTAGTTGAGCGTGTTTTCTCATTTCCTTAAGGTAGGAGATTCCTCATGGAAATCTTTGGGAACTCCAGTCAGACCCACCCCACACCTTTACAAGCAGTGGGCATGACGAAAAACATTTATTAAGCACACACACAGAGACACACACACACACACACACTGTACACAAGAAGCAGAAGTCACATGATGCTGACTCACAGACTGCCCCACCCCTTCAATCTAGGTCTCAGTCAGTGGTGTATAAAGCTCAGGGTTTCAGTGTTTCTATATTTAGTATCATTCCAAAGGAATGTAGGATTACCACCAATCAAATATTGTTTGTGTATCAAACCGTTTATCAACTTTAGTGCAACTGTAGTGGTAACAGAAAGCATTATCGTATGGGTGAATAACTATTGCGTGGGTTTGCGATCCATGGTTTCACTTCTCCTGTGCTTCTTGTCAGTTATACACGTTTCTTCTCCTTTACTGTTTCATTTTCGTCCTTTTTTTTGTTGCTCTTCTTCATTTCTGGTGCCTTATCGCACATCTATTATAACTTAGGTCTTGTCTCATTTCTTATTGGCTATTACTTCCCTTTGTATGGCCTAGATTCATTATAATATGTGTACTGGGTTTTATACAGTATATACTGTATGTGTTTGTTCTGTTTACAGTATGTAATGTTAACGTGACGTATATTTACATGTCGTGATCTGTTTAAAATCCCTAGGGTTGAGCATGGTGTTGTTTCTTCCTCACTGAAAACGTTTCCTCTTCATCATCGCATCATCTAACATCATGTTTAACAGCTCAACCTCAGAAGTATATACTGTGTTAACACGTAATGGAGGGTTTTAATGGCTAAAACCTCTCTTACGCCTGTTTAAACTAACAAGCTAAAATCAATCTCCACTGTCGTTGGCCAAACAACTGACCGTGGGTGGGGTCTGTGCCATTTTCCCTGCAATGTCCCCGCTGTGCCAGGGCAAACAGCCGTCTGTGAGTAATGACAGGAACTCAGTAGGGAGGAAAAAGGAAACCCCCTTACCCAAAAAAAACATTCATCTGGTTATCGACTGTTGCCTGTCTATTCCTCAATCCGTTTCTCAGTTTCTACTCCGGCTGAGACAGTAGACAGACACTGAAGGAAATTGCCAGTGGGCAACTTTGGTTATGTCATGCAGACACGTTACATAAAACTGAGTGCTATATCTACGGATTTCTATGCATGTGCCATGAACACATTTCTCTTTATGCAGTCACCACTTCATTTAAATAACTGGTACATAGTGTAATAAACTGGTCTGTAGATTTTGTACAATGTTCGATATTCTTGTTTTTAAAGAGAAGTGGAGAATGTTCATGTCACAACAGTGCTCTCCAAAAGAATGATTATGGCTTGATAAATCTTGATAATGACCTCATGGATACAGCAATAGCGCCCTGGAACTCTGCCCTTTAACCGGAGATATCGTAAATAGCACATATTCAATAACCAAGGGTGAGGATGACGGAAAACCGTGAGCAACTGTGATCATTTCCAGGAATACATTAACCTGGTTTGAAGGAGTAAGGCCGACACAGGTGCACCTCTAAATGTTTGCGAACACGTTCATTTACTATTCAAATTTGCAAGCAGGCAAATGGACAAAGGAGCACACGACAGAAAACTTGGAAATGATAACACTTGTATTTTGTTAGATATAGGAAGTAAAGCTCATTCATGAAACTAATAAAGCCAGGGACTCTTTTTTTTCATTGTGCATCATGTCTTGAGGAAACAGACCAACAAAGGAGCACCTGTGTGGTTACTCTTTGTTACAGTTTGAGGTTCACCAGTGGTTTAGATTGTTATATCATCTTTGAATTGGCACTATGGCAATACAAATATGACTGTTTTTATAAGGTTTGAATAAAACTATATACAGCACCAAACAACTTGATAGAAATGGCATTCAGATTCGTAACACACGTCTGTAGTGTTCACCTGAACAAACCTACTCTTCATCCACTTGCACACCTGCTTTGCCTGATATGCTTACAGAAGTATAGTCCAGCCCCTTCTGAAATAAACGTTCAAGCTATTAAATGCTTAGAATGTATCTATAACTCTTTCATTATTGGGTCAGGGTTACTCAAGGGAGTGTGGCAACTAGAACAGTCCCACTTCTCTCTTACCTTCCTTCTTTAACATCCTTTTCCTCAATTCTTGCAATATTGCCACACTATTGTCACTGTATCAGTCTTACAGCCGTATTCTTTGTGGCCTGACATGAAAGACCTACACTGTAAAACGTTGCTGTAGTTTTGCAGCAGGTTTGCCACTAACTTATAGATTTAATTGACAATTTTGTTTTCAACATAAACTTACCTAGTTCTTATATTTTCTTTCATAAAATAAGACTAAATATCTTAGGTCACTTTTCTTGTGATGTAAATGTATCGTAATTTAAGACATTTGTTATATTTTAAAACAAAAATGCTTAGGAAGAATGTCTTTTTTTTGCAGTGTTGCTAATGCCAGTAATGAGACCAGTCTCTTCATGCTTATTTTGAATCTCAAAAGTCAGTGTTTTAATTTAGATTAAAGTAAGGTATAACTCGGATTAAAAACAGTACTAAGAGGAAAATATTAAGTATTCATCAAAAAAACTACAGCAAAGTATTTTCAGTGTAGTAAAGCCCAATCTAATGAGGCGTTCTTACTGTAGAGAGTATTTGGACTGAAGCCGATCTAATATTAGTGTTGTTGCTTTTTCATGTAGTGAATAGGGTTTACATTGAAGTATGAAAATCTGTTCCCAGATCAGCGTTCTCTATCAGGGGCTTACAATAGGACAGTGGACCTTGCATCATTAATATTTCAAAGAAAGAAAAGAAATAGGATGAAATGTTTTGTGCCGTTTCTTTTTTCTGTCATATCAATTATTTAGGCATTCTCCTGCTTAATCAACCTCTCTGTTGGCTGAAGTGCCACAGACCACTTTTGATGAAGCTAATTATCTTAACCTAGTTATATCGCATTACTAGGCTGCAGTTTGATAACAGAGCTCACACAAAGAATATAATACTGAGATAATGGCACTCTACTATCGGGGATCAACATTTAACATCACGTCCTGAATAAGCACCATATGTTTGATATCCTGAATTTGTTGTTGTTTCTTGGAAGTTCATTATTTATAATAAAGAAAAAGGTATTATAAAAATAGTAAAGTAAGGTAAGTGAATGAGTTATGAATCAAAGATGTATATATATATATATATATATATATATATACTGTATATACTGTATGTATGTGTGTATATATATATACTCTGTGTGTACTTGTACATCTATCTTTATGAGGACCAGTTTGAGTTTTAGACCAGCAGAGTGAGGACTAAGAGAGTAAAGTGAGGACATTTTGGCCGGTCCTCACTTTCTGAGACCCCTTTAAAGGGCTGTTTGAGGGTCAAGACCTGGTTTTAGGGTTTAGGTTATAATTAGGTTTAGGATAGGTTTAGGGTGAGGGCTAGGGTCAGGTACTCAGTTCTGATGGTTAGGGTTAGGGTAAGGGGCTAGAGATTGCATTGCGTCAATGTATGTCCTCATAAAGATAGCTGTACAAACATATGTGTGTGTGTGTGTGTATATAAACACATATATACAGCTGAACTATATATAGGCCTAACTGTATATATTAGTGCTGTCAGATCGATTAATCGTGATTAGGTCTACATGTTAATATTTAAGAAATATGTGTAACGTATAGGCTATTTAAATTCATCCATAAAACTTTATTTAAACTAGATGAATCGATTTAGCGACACTAATATATATAATTATATATTGTTCAGCTGTATGTATATATACATCTTTAAAAAAGACAAAGAAAATGCACAGTTGTATTTTGATTAAGTGTGTACTGCCCCTCTACAGGCTGTATCTTACCAGTAGGAAAAATACTTTCAAGTGTAAAATAAGAATATACATTTACTAACATTTTTCTCAAACAGAGACATTCTGTCAAGCCCCTTATATCTGCTTAGCATAGGCCTAATTAAAAAAATGTTGAACATGAGGTCAAACGATGTTAATATCGATCTTTACTAGTATGAAACAGCTTTTCACATTTCTTAAAAGAAAGAAACATGTACATGAGTGATTCTGTCAGAAAGGGATGAAGCACAGGGATGAAATGCATTCTAACCCAAGCACCACCCCCAACCCCCCCACCCCCCGAATTATGTACATTTACATTATTTTTCTTCATTGATATGCAGGGCCTTCATATTAATTCATTATGGATTCAGGAAAAAATATTTAACCCCACAGAATTTTTTTACAGTGCTAGAGAACAAATGACTGAAAATGAGTACTGGCACTTTTTCGGTTTTACAGAAAACTATTTTTAAAAGTTAACATTCAAAGACAAATGAAAGATACAACTTGATGTAAAGGATGTATGGTGATAGCCATTTTAAGAGCACCAACCTACTGTATGTAAAAATAAAGTGAAAAGGCTCAGTTGAACGTGTGTCATATAAAGTAGGCTATAGTCCTTTTCAATG
Source organism: Triplophysa siluroides (assembly GCA_006030095.1). Classification (NCBI taxonomy): domain Eukaryota; kingdom Metazoa; phylum Chordata; class Actinopteri; order Cypriniformes; family Nemacheilidae; genus Triplophysa; species Triplophysa siluroides. The sequence continues at coordinate 7,162,649 of VCII01000314.1, read as the reverse complement.
TGATGGAAATATACAACACAATTCACCCCAACACAATGCATGCAGTTATAATTACGTTAAGGATCTCTCCAGCTAACAAAATGCAATACAACACTAGTACATCACTCTGTTTTACAGGCCTTTACTTACAGAAGAGATATCGACGATTCAATGCCAGCTTATGATAAATTACACACCATATCTGCATTAAAAAGTCACATTTGTATTATTGGGCAAAATTATAAACGAGTGTCTGGTCGTTCGACAATTAATGAAGAATTAAGTGAGAGTGTTGTACAGCTTAAGACAAATAGATGGAAACGGAGGGCTTATAACATCCTACACTGCAGGGCTAAATAAAGCATGTGGTAATTTTTAATGTAAGGTTAATGCGACACCGATGTTCACAACATTTGCATACTGATTTGCATCGAGGTTTCACCCAACTTGTCCTTCGAAAGCACACGCCTCCATGCTAGTACATCTGAAGGCACGGATTACCATGGTAACCATAAAACTGCAGCTATTGTTACTACTGTAAACAAAGCATTTAGGATTTCTTTAAATCCGAGTAAGAAATTTGTGAAATCTGTTTTATTACATTTTCGTCGAAAGTGGTGGCTAATACCACAGCATCATTGCTTAATGCTTATTGTAGAGAACAATAACTGTAGTTTTTTTCTTTTAGTCTTTTTACATTTTTATCGCTGTAAAATAACTACAAAATCTCACAGCAGAGGACAGAAATATCTTATTCTAGCAGCAAATTATATACATTACACTGTGAATTGGTACAGTATTTCGAGTAAAATGTACAGCTCGTCTCAGTTAGCCTGCAGTTCTGATAATCCAAATGTAAATATACGTCACATGGTGTTATTTTCTATAAAACATGACTCTTAATATCTGACGTTGTAGAATATGTCATGCTAAATAGTTATAAATTAAAAGAAATTAGTATATTTTTGTAATAAGCCTTGTCTTGATTCAATCTGTTTACATGCCTTGCACTTTGTGTTCATTTATATTCTACATTAATTCACTGCTTAGTGTATAAATGACTGCACTGAATTACATCTGCATAGAAACGTAGTTACAGTTTAAAAAAACAACATTCCCCTTTATTTGTCCACACAAATAATAAAAAGTATTTATAACAGTCATTCACAACACCTGAGCAAACTGATGCTTTACTGAACAGCACGGAATACATTTGGCACTTTTTTAATTAGTCTGTGAAGTCAAGAAGATGAGGCAATGAACAGTATGCAAGAGGAAAACGGCAAGCATAACAAGCCTTGTGTGACTCTACACAAGCTTCAAGAACTCTGTCCAAAAATTCAGTAGCCAAAGAGAAGATAAAGATAAAAAAGGTATCCATTGTGTGAATGCGCTGGTTTCTCAGGCACAGGCAACTCTGATTTAATTGAAGTGTTTAAGACCATAATGGGTTTAGCTGTCTGGAATTATGCTGGAGAGTTGAGAACTTTGCCCAGTGTCTTGTTGCCAACTGAGCAAAGATGTAGATACTATAACACTGTGGCTTCCTCCATTGCATTTTACCCACCTGCGAAATAAATGTCATTTCGTTTTTATTGACATTTGGATAAACAGTGTATTGTCACAAAATAATAACTAATCTACAAAAACCCAAAGCTGATACAGAAATATTTATAAGTGTTCTACCTGCGTGCCGTGTGTTGGTCATCTGCTCTGAAAGTGTAATAGAGTGTTTTTTTATGATAAAGCTGGAAAACACCGTCTGTGTCTTCTCCCTCTGATCGGTCAGACAGCTTTACAGTAAAACCCTGCAGAGGAAGACTTTCAGACGCCACTTTATCCTGTAAGCCAAGAAAAGAGAGAGACAGGGAGATTTCAATGTGCACTAGAGGGCAAGCAAAAATAAATAAATAAATAGTCTGCAAATGCTTAAGAAAAATATTAATTTTGTTATGGTCAGAGTGGCCACAACTTTCATCAATTTTCTTTAAAACCCTTATATTGTCAGGTGGTTCATGGCCATTGGAATCCTGTATGGTGCTAATAAGTAAAGCAATGTAATCTACATATGTGTACACTTACATATGTACATGTATACATGTATAATTGTTTGTTATGTAGTGTTTGTGCTGGTGTGGGAGACTCTTAGCCCCCTCACCTCTCGTGCTTTAAAGGTGTAGAGCACCTTGTCTTTGAGCAGAAACCACAGCCTCTTCCACTTCCTTTTGCTCTTTTTGCGCCTCTGCAGACTGCCGCTCATCGTGGACCCTTCTGCACCCACAGACACCTACACAAACAGAGATACACGTTGTGTCCATATTTCGTTTAAAGTAATTCATAGAGGTCAATGGTGGATACGGTGAGCAAAATAGGTTAGGTTCAACAGAGAGAGAGGTCATAGGGAAGTGTGTATGTGTACCTGTGTGAGAGGTGAGGTGCTCTTTCTGTTCCTCCACAGACTCGGGGGCTGGAGGCTCTGGAATACAGCAGACAGAGGTCTGCTGGCCCTGTGTGCGCGGGGACTTGCGCTCCCACATGTTTCAGGAATATTACCACCTACATGCCCACACAAACATAACCTTTTCTGTTCTGTACTGTCTCTAACCAGGAAAGTATAAAATCCGTACATTTTGGTTATTCCACATACCTCTCTTTCTGAGCTCGGCATAGCAGTGGTCACACACTTTAGCCATCCTGTCTTTCAGGTACTTAAGGGGATATCTGTTTCGCGAACAGGAACGACACACCACCTAAAAATAAAAACCATAGTCAGGTGATAAAGGTTTCTATTTGGAGATGCTGCTATGACAACATAGCAATAAAATATATATAAAGTATTTTTTTGCAACATATAATCCCAAAATTCATTCAAAAACACTATAGCTCAGCAATTGGGCCATAGTTAGAATGAAATAATCCCTTTCCTAACACAAGGGGGGCGCTGACACCTTTATAAATCGCCAATCAGGGACTCTTTTCAGCTGGCTGATACACTAGTTGACTTCTAAAACAGTCCTGGCTATTTATAATTAAGTACATATGAATTGATATTGTAGTGCATATTATATTACAAAATATATGAAATTCTGAAAAATGTACTGAACACTAAAATTGATAGAATATATAATAGAATATTACTCCACAAGCATTAATCTTTTACCTTTCCACAAGCATTGCAGTGATGTCGTCGCAGTGTTAGACTGAAGTCAGACGTGCAGTTCATGCACATCATCACATGGGACACAGGAACTAGAACAGGTGCGGCCTCTCCGAGAGACATCCACAATTTCTCTCTCGCCTGTGAATGGACATTACATGAGTCAAAATTACATTTAACTTTCTTAAATCAAATAATTCTACACAAAAACTTAGTTTTAAACTATGTTGAACAGTATGGATTCAGTATAAGACAATATTCTCACACCTCACTAGAACAGCTGAAGGTGTTGAGACCAGCAGCGTGATCCGCTATAGCCCGACTCAGCGTGTGGAACCAGTCTTCTCTCTCCCCTAAAGAACTATCAGAGACAGATTGAGAGCGTTAGAAAGAGATGAAGTGCTTAAAGTAAATGTAGTATAGAAGTGTGACTACCTCGCTGAGAGTGTGATGGTAACATCACTGACTTCTATCCTCAGTGTATTGAGCACATTGTCTATAACAGGTTTACTCACCTGTGAAAATATATAATGTACATGCAGTCCAATTAATTGTCAAATAACAATGAATCTATTAACAACGCACAAGCATTTATAGATATAACGTTTAGCAGTTTGTTAAGTTAGTCTTACCTTCATCCCACTTAAAGTGAGTGTGTTCTTTAGTCTGTATTTACCATCCTGCTGAGGATAGGTGTACAGCATTACATCATTCATCTGCAACACAAACAAACACACTATGATAAGCTTTATATACAATATGCTTTTATATGCTGTTTATAAGCAACATTCATGCAATTTGTAATCACTCTTGATAATAATTAATAACGAATTAATGAATTGATCATTTAGCTGAACTCAGATTGACTTTTACAAACACAAAAGGGATTTTCATATAATGTCCACCATAAGAGGGCAGTAAACGCTTCAATAAGCTTTTACGCCAATCTGTTCTATTTCTGCCTTTTCCTCCATAAACATTTCTCCACAAATGTATCACGTACACTTCAGCACTCAACAAACCAATTCACACGTTCACAACAATAGGTTGTGCCCGATAAAAAAACATCTAGTTATTTTCTCATATCATTGCCAGTCCCTATAAACACCATTGTGTTTGCTCGACACGTATAGCTCCAAACAAAAGTGGCGACATCATCAGACATGAAATGTTCGTGCCCCAAACATCCGCAGTTCAGAGGCAGGGTCCAGGAATTCAGTCCGGACGCTCACGAGAAAGGCTTTTGGGTGGAGGCCGTAGGACAGGGACAACAAAAACATCAACACTAACAGTCACAACAACCCAGAAACAGCTCAGAATGTAATGAAAATAACAATACTGCCATAAACTAAATCGCTATCAGTTCTGCTTTATCCAGTGTGTTAACGCCCTGAGAGACCTCTTCGAAGAAACACTGGAGAGAAATCAAACAAGTCTCAACTATGACTTCCACGGTGCTCGGACACGTTGCTACAGAACACAACCCAGAACTTAAAACTGCACTACAAATGTGCAGCTCTGTACCTACTATGCAATTTATTTCTAAGCTATTACTTTTTTTCAGATTGATCAAGATTGTTGGCCACACTTCTATGTTAGACACCAGAGATAAAGCAATTAACATTAATGAAACCAAAACGCTTAACTGCATTACCAAAACCATACCATGATTTAGAAATAAACAATAATACTTCTAAACATATTACTCCAATGAAGAAAATAAGTTGAACATGTATGTGCCAAAAAAATGATATTCACCAAACACATTCATACACATCCAGGTCCGCAAATCACATTTAAAAAATAGCCTTCTATGGTTTCCATGACAGTGGCAACCATGTCCCCGGTGTTTCTAACATGTATTTTTGATCTAGAAGCTGTCCTTCAAGGATATTACACTTTTTGTAGGGCAGTATCCATGGTGATGGGTGGTTTTGATGGGAGGAAAATACCCTTGAGCATTTGCGTGTGACTGATGGTTGGTCGGCTGTATTTTTTTGAGCCGACTCACTTATTACTTCATAAATAACATTGGGATCTGTGAAAGTCATCGTTATCAGGAGACCCTCTGACATCATCACATCACGCCCAGTCAGCACTGGACTCTATGACATAAGTCACAAGCTCTCATAAAACAGCATCAGTCAAAGTTTGATCAATTCAGGGAGGGTTTGAGAGTAAAGGACATGACAGCGGTAGAGATGAAAAATCTCAACGGTGCCTAGAATCTGGACAATCAAATGATCTATAGGTGTGTGTGAAGGACATGTTTGTTAGAGAAAACAATCACATGTCAGGATAGCATAGTCCTGACCTTTATTAAAAACTACCAGTAATGCCTTATTATAACACAGTCTCATATTAATAATAATCTTAATAATTATAATAATACTTTTCAGCAATACAACTGTGACCTTTAAAGCATAAAACTGTGCTTTATTTAACACAGAACCAGCTGATCATATGTGTGCTCATATGTGTTATTTTTCAGTTGTAGCATATCAGTATTGATCTGTTGTTCTCTGGGTCTTGTTCTGTCAGTAGTGTGCTGTCAGTACACTACAGACAGGAAGCTAGCTTCCAATAACCTACAGCAGACATCCTGAGGGGAAAACAGGACCCTCGAAAACAAGAGAGGAGAGGGGTGGAGGGAGCCTTGTGCCACAGCTGGAACATTCAGTGTCTAAAACAATGTGCATGTACAGTATGTAATAACATACTCTCTAGGAATTTAAACCTTGAACATACTGTGATGCGTATGAAACTGCGTTTGTCAAAATGTCAAAAGAATTTCTGAGGTCCAGATGTCAGCCAACCCATTCATTAGATCAATAAGCCTAAATAAAACTTGCAAATAAAGTAGAAAAGTGTGAAAATATACCAGGAAGAGGTGTCTTGGCTGTCGGCATTTACGAGAGACCTTCATCAGAGTGCCCTCCTTGACAAACACCTGAAACACACACAAATGCCAGAGGCCAGATGAGGGTGTTAGCCACTTGACTCTTTCATTTCTAATAACAGTTTCTGAACTCTTAGGTTTCACAGGCAGTAAAAGCAGTAAACTATAAATTTGAACTGGATGGACTGCAAATCCAATGAGCTGTGTGTATTTTAACAGCATTTTACAGCACAACCTTGCAGACAAAATACAAGTGAAAAAGTGAACTATACATCAAAGTATACTTAAAAAGTGGGCCAAATAGTATTGAAATTGTACACATATAAGCATACTGTACTGTGTACTGAAATCAGTATACAGAACTTACAACATAAAGTTGACTTAAAATATACTTAAACTTTACTTAAGCATATTCAATTAAATGAAAATGAATTGTGCTTATTTTTTGTACAGTGGTCATGTTGAGAGTTTCACTTTTAGGGATTTGATATTGTGATGTTATAGCTTAGCAACACGTCACTACAAAAAAATCGACTATAAGCTGAATTTACCCTTCCAGGCTGAAGAAGGTCTCTCTTGCCTCTCACGCTGTAGTCAATGTGGACCAAACGAAGCAGGTTCTCCTGTAAACAGAGCGGAGAAAAATGAGAGAGAAAGAGAATGGGAAATTAGGATCTCTCCTTGTTTTTGGACATGAACAGCGGCAGAGATAGAGGGATTCTGTGTCTGTCTGACATTGTATGTGTGTGTGTTTAAGGATGCCTCTCTGTTTCACTGATTCAGACTGGCCTTCTCACACTGCTGTCTTTGTTTCCAGACACCTGGGATACTTTATTTGTTGACATCATTTCCACTCTCCCCTTTTTTATCATTCACTCAACACTCTTCCTCACACAGAGAAAACTCACCCCGTGTTTTAGATTGTCATTAACCTGGTCCGCAACCTCTGATACTATGACCAATGCAGCTGTTGATACAAAAATGCAGTCATAAGCACAGTTACTGGCTTCACACTTTAAAATCAGCAAATGTCCATCATTATGTAGTATGCACTGTATAAGACAGCAATACCTTGCGTGTCTTCATACTCTTTAGAATCCGGCGAGAGGTTGTTTAAGTAATCTGGAAAAAATTTGATAGAAAGGAAAAGCTATTTTATAAAAAAGTCAATTTTATAAAGTGTAAATCGGTACAGCTTCTTAGACACTAGTCTCTCCAACACAGACACACAGTGTTCACCTGTGAGCAGCATGCGGTACTGGAGCACGCGCACAATGACTCGCAGCAGCTGATGTGATAGAGGAACATGAACTCCTTCAGCGTTCTTTGTCTGTAAGATACACACACACAGATTACGAACACTTCATACAAGTAGGTAAAATTGATAAATTACATGAATAGTTCACCCAAAAATTTAAAGTCGGTCATCATTAGGGTTGGGAATCGTTTGACTTTATCGATTCCAATTCCGATACTCCTGATTGATTTGGATTCTTATTGATTCCCAGTTTCGATTACACAGTTGAAGTAAAACATTTAGATAACAACCTGTATGCTCATTTAGCCTGATTATTGACTTGTTCGCAAAAATATATATATATTTATGAGCACCATGTTGTGTATATACATGGAACTATGTTTTTTCTGATTTATTACAATTTGTATTACCATAGCTGAACTACATCATGGTTGAACTGTAGTAACTATGAAACTATGGTTAATTTGTGGTTCCTGTGCTTTTTAATGCAAATACTATAGTTAAACTATGCTTACTATAGTAAAAATATTGGTAACTTTAAAGGGCTTTTATTGATATATCAGCAGATCGCGCAACGCAAGTACTTTTCTGAAAGTATGCACACAGGAATTGATAAGAAGAATTCAAATTTTAATCTCAAGTCTCTGATTCCTTTTCCTATTGTTTCCGATTCCTAACCTTCCGATTCCCATTCCAAATTGGAATTGATTTTTCAATTCCCAACCCTTGTCATCATTCACTCACCCTCAAATTGTTTCAAACCTGTATACATTTCTTTGTTTTGATGAACAAAAAGGAAGATACTTGGAAGAATGTCAGTAAGCTAACAGATCTCATCTCCCATTTACTGCCATAGTAGGGAAAATAAATACAATGGGAGTCAATTGGGGATGAGGTCTGTTTGGTTACGAGCATTCTAAAAAATATCGTCATTTGTGTTTAGCAGAACAAAGAAATTTATACAGGTTTGAAACAAATTGAGGGTGAGTAAATGATGACAGAATTAAAATTTTTGGGTGGACTATACCTTTAAATAAAAATTCAGACCAGTGTATGCATTCGATGCAATGAAAATAAGCTGCCGCAATGAAATCATATTTCAAACTTTAAATGTGTCATATGAAATCATTATTTTTCCCCTGAGGTCCACTCATAATGTTCATACAGTTTTATCGGAATGTAAGGCTTTTTTCACCTTTGACCTGTTCAACAAGGTAAAGTAGCATAGATCACAAAAGCACCACTCAGAAAAGCCTCTTCCAAGGTTATTCATTGACCTTCTTTTTCCCTTACACAAAACCCTGAGCACGCCTCATTCCATCCAATTACATCCCCAATTATATCATTCACCGAGAGAAAAAGTGAACACAAGTGTATCAGTCAAACACAGGGCGAAAAAAATCAATCAAGGCCTAATTGACTTTGACATGTCATTGTTCATGTGAGCTCTGAGGAGCCTGGAGGGGACATGAAAGGTCGGCAGAGGGCAGAACATTGGCGAATAACTCTAGTCTTATAGTATGGGCTCATCCTTTCTCCAGAGACCTCCTGAAAAAAGCTTCTGGAAAAGAGATGCTGTCAATATCCTAATATCCAAAAAAAACACTGTGTTCTTAACAAAAATACATCCACCTGTGTGAGTGAATGGAGGTTTGCACAGAGGGAGTTGTGGCCTCGAGATAAAAGACGGCAAACAATGATTGTCCAGCTCACACACCTGCCACAACATCACTCCCACAGCACACATGCCCTCTGGCTTTCAATATCTCTCACAGAAGCTTGTTCTGTTTGCCTGTATCGTAACCTTATTATTTTTTATCACGTCTCGTTCTATTCATCACCTTACTCATTTCATGTCATTTTAAAGTAGCACAGGAGATGTTTTCAATATGGACATCAATTTCAATATGAGCAACTGTGAGAATAACTCAAAGGTTATTTTTTTGCAATGTAACTTTAGGGTGAACGTGAGGTCACAAATCATTTGTTTAGATTTTAAACATTTTTATACCATATGTTACAGTAGATACAGTGATGCAGATCAGTTTAGTGATGTCGTCTGTTTAGACCACACAAGGTCAGGTGAACAACCTAATAAAAAATAAATAACATTAAAACAGAAAATCAGAGGTGGCCACTTTGTCTCGCAGTGTGAACACAGCCTTTCTCTCATCTGAATATCATGCACCTGTGCTCCATTATCTAATTACTTCCTCTCTGTATCTGTTCCTTCACTGCGATGCACATCGTCCTGAGCAACCATAAAAGCCTGTCTGATTCCCAGTGTCAAAGCACAACGTGGCTCCATTGTTCAAAGTGATGGTATTGATGAACAGCAGAGTTCAGAATGCTAACGCTAAATTAAAATCCAATTGACATTTGTGCTGAAGAAGTGACCAGTCTTTGTGCGTGTCTGAATGTGTATGTGTGAGGGCAGACCGTGTTGGGTTGGGACACAGCCAATGAGCTTGTTGGAAGAGGGCACAGCAGCTCGTGCCAGTAAACAGACAGGCTACACAAATCAGGCACTAGTCCACCTGAAGCAGCGTCTGCACGGACAGCTGATTTAATTCAGGGTTGTTTAAGAAGGCTGCTCGGCTAATTAGCTTTCTTTCGCCTCATTGCCCAGATGCCAGATCAGTGAGTGCATTTGTGTGTGTGTTTTGTCTTTGTCTCGTTCTTTCCATCTGCGCAATTTAAAGGTCCAGTGTATGACATTTAGCGGCATCTAGCGGTAAGGTTGCGAATTGCAACCAACGGCTCACCCATTACTCCCCCCTCCCTTTCAAAGCACTACGGTGGCTGACACAGAACAAAGATCTGGTCACATTTTCGCTTATTTGCCGAAGGAGATAATGAATTTCCGAAACGCGCTCTGTGGAGCAGTTTGTCCGTTTAGGGCTACTGTAGAAACAACATGGAGAACTCCATGCGAGGGGTCCCGCGGTGTAAGTAGACAGAAATAACACATTCAAAGGTTATAAAAACATAACGCTTCATTATGTAAGGTCTTTATAAACCTACGAACACATATTAATGTATATGCAAAAAAATTACACATTGGACCTTTAATAGTAACACTAAGTGTTAATGATACACACACACACATTACTTGCATACAAATGCATGGGCTGGGTAAGATCTTATTTATCTCTCTTTTAGACCACACTGAGATGAAGTGAAGAAAAGGAGTCTCTAGAGTTCCTAAAAAGATCAACAATGTCACAGACTGTGCCCAGATTTATCTGCAAACAAATGGTATCTTATTTGTTTTATATAACATTTCTTCTAATGGAAGTGGATGTTTTAGTGAAAACATACAGTATCTAAATTTTCTATTAGGTGTCCTTAGTTATGACCTCTGAGGAACAGATACAAAAAATACTAAAATTTGACAGAATGTTAAATATAAACAGGAAGCTTGCAAAACAATCTCCTCTCTTAGATCGTCCCAACTCTGGTTTTCTTTTAACATATTCTAGACAAATAAACACGCAAGCGCGCGTTACTGGTAAAAACCCTTATAAACGGACTAGCTACACATGGTTTAATCCAATCAGGTCACAGTGATGATCAGATCAGCTACTGTAGATACTTCATCTCTGTCATCAACTCGGCACGTGCGCACACACACATACTGAAAATAAGATTACACAGGCACTACTCCAGAGAAGAGAATTCCTAATGCATACACCATCAGAGCCAGTGAGGACCATACGGCCAAAATGCTGCTTGTGTATTTTCTAACGCAAAAACCAACAGCAAGGGAACCCCATGGGACAAAAAGACCCAAATCTATTTCATATCTACAAGATAAATATATAGCATATTCTATAAGCAGATGGATACTGCAAGAAAAAATAGAAAGTACGTATTTTAACCCAACCCTTGAAAGCAAAAAAGAATAATATACAGTATATATATATATATAAAATGAAGGTATTATGATTATTGCATTCTGACAATAATGCTGCGACATTTAAGGACATTAACCACACTTTCAAATAGAATAATACTTAACATGTCCAAATGTATATAAATAAAATGACCCAATATTGCATTAAACAGTCTGATATGAACTGATATTCTCAGCTCAACAACACAAATGGCACGGACAGAACGTGGTACGTTACTACAATTGTGATATTGCTGACAATGGTGGAATACTGTATACTGACAAAAAACTGCAGATTTTTCGCCACTTGAGTTGTTCACCTAGAGGCATCGATCAATGAAAACAACTGCAACTCCTCCTGTTTAACAAGCAAGAAGAAGCATCAAAGAACAGATTGGGTAAATAAAAGAAGTCGGCAGTGCTAAGACTAATGGGTGGCAGGTTAAGAGAAATGTGAGGAAGGCTTGCACTTGACTCTTGTGTTGTGTTTGTGAGAGTCAGCGCTATTGGTTTCATCAGTGCGGAGTGACCACAGGCAACCAATGCAGTTCACTACATACATCATCCAGTCAAAGCCTGTGTGTCTTACTACACCTGAGTTTGAGCACGTAGAGGAAGACATTTTATTGTGATTAAATCTTTGTGAAGACAGTATGTGCTGTCATAGGCAGAAATGACATCTTAACCATGAGGTTTGAAGATCTTAAGCATCTCCTATTGTTTGTAAAGCCACGGGAGAAACCTGACGCATGTTATTAAAGATTAAAAAATAAAACATGTTACTAAAGATTAAAAATGGCCTTTCTATCTCAGAAATATGAAATATGTCACCGAGCTATGAACATGAACATGTCACCGAGCTCAGTTCATGTGTATCTAGGCTGGGAAATGCCAGTCAAAGCTGTCTTAAAAAGATATTTGTCTGCAGCCACTAACAAAAATATGAACTATAAAAATACAATGAATAATTGACCATGGTGAGAGTCAAGAACTATACATTTACAATAAATACAACTAAAGAAAATGAGTGACAGATATACCAATAAACAGCGATCAACTTTTTATTCCATCAATTCAATTATGTGGCTAAACAAAACAGTTTTAGGTTGGATGAAGTTAAAATAAAAACATCTGAACTTCTGTCACACTTATAAATATATGTATATGTATAATATAAATGCATGTTAGAAGTGCTGCAAGTGAGAAGTGCGACTCTATAGGCTGATGTGTGTAAAGAAATTTGCATTACGACAAGAGCAGATAATGATTGGAGACAGTTAGCTAATTCAGTCTTTCACACTCTTTCCTCTTCCTGCTATACATTGAGGATCCAATTTAGAGTCTACCACCCACGGAGGCTACTCTGAATGCAGATGCTCATGCATATTAATGAGCGAGGACAGCTGGCTTCTTGTCGTTGGTGATCCCGATCAACACTGAAAAGTGTGGTCAATGACTCCACCAACCATCCTTCGATGAGATGATTCAGTTTCTGTTGTACCAACATTTCTGGTACAGTGCGCTGATTGTGTCTTTAACACGCAACAGGTACTGTCATGATCGCACACAAAACCATTCACAATTATATCTCGGAAGTGTGATGTAAATTTTGGTACCATTCGCCACAATGTTTAAATGATAAAACAACGGATTTGACTGAATTTATGACATTAATTCTTAGAAATTCAGCACGCCTGACATATCCCTCTTTTTCATAAATACAACCAGCCATGAATTCCCAAGACCTCACCTCCAACTGTTTCACCACATCTTCAAAAGCTTTATTCTGTCTGCAGCTCTCCTCCAGCACTGACATGCTGTGGTCATAGTCGGAGATGTAGCTCGCGAAGGCTGAAAACTCTGCCCGGCGTGTTAAAATGACATCAACCACGGTTGGGTTGTCCTCCCTGGATATGAACGAGAGACACAAGATGAGTTTGGCTCCTCAGAGGGCATCCAAGGGCATTCATGCTGGCATTATAACTGATTGTGCAACTGTAGCATCACATGAATTGTTGTGGGAGAGATAGCAGGTCTAATCTGTTGGAGTGTAATGTGTGCGTAAATTGGTGAGAAAATCATCGTTATGTCCATATATGAATATGGTTCAGATGGGGAAATGTATAGATGGTTTGTGCATGCAACATGAATATCGTTGCTGTCCTTCTGAAACCTTCGCAGTTTTTTAATAAATGAATTTTTTTTAAATGATTTAATACTGTGTTGTCAAAGTTGACAAGTACTTTTTTGACACTTTTATTAGTTTATTAGTTATTGGCAAAACCTACTGACAAACATAAAGGGTGACACATATTAATAAAAAATAATAACCATGAGGATACAAGGTTTCAGAAGGACAGCAGCGAAATGTAACCTTCCATAAATGACTTTATAGATTGGCATGCTATATAACATGCAGAATGTGCATTAGTACAGTTTGCTTGTTTTTACACTCACCACTGTTTCATGCGGGTCTCCAGCTCACTGAGGATCTCAGTGTGGAGGTGGTAAACTTGAGGAAGGGTGCTGAGGATCTCCTCCAGTTTAACTTTTTCTAACAGGGGTTCTTCATCCTCCCCAATTGTTGACTCCACTGCTTCTCTAAAGTCCTGAAGAACAAATAGATTGGAGTGAGAAATACTATATGACAAATGAAAATCCACAAATGTCCTTATTTCGTTTTTCCATCTCTCTCTGACCGTCAGATTTAAACAGGCAGCTGTGTCTGTTCGATCATTGGTGTGAGTTCCAGCATTATGTAATTTCCTGTTTCTTTCTTACCGTCTCTTTCTCACATCACATTCTGTTCAGTGCATACGAACACAAAGGACATCAGTAGGGAAATAGAAACTATACCAACTACCTTGGTCTTTCGTGCAATATTCTCTTAATCTGTATTTGTCCCCCTCTTCTCACTATAAACTGAACTCTGACCAAATTCATCCCTCAGGATGAGCTTTCAAAGCTTAAGCCACTGGATTGAGCTGGGAGCAGTCTGTGTACCATCCTACAGCTTCGGCACGATCTTTTCCCACGATTTCACCTGTCGGGGAACATGTTTTTGGTTTCTGCCGAATATATTTGTTTTGAACGTGACTGACGGTTAAATTGAGAGACCATTAGTTGGCCTGTTCAGTGACCACTAAATTCACAGACAGGATTTATTTACTTGACCCACTGTACATGAAATGTTGTGTACCTTATGAATAGCTTAGAGAGACATGTCCTTGAACGCAAAGCTGAAGGAGACCACCAATGACACAGAGCTGTCTGAGTGTCCATCAGTTTTGTTGAAAGTGGTGACACAAAACCAATTCATATACGTACGTACTGTATGTGATCGCGCTGGGAGGTAATACGCTGGAATCCTGTCTAAGCTTCACACATAAATCTATGTATATTGATCTCACACGTGTTGCCATTTGTCAATGCTCTCATAAACAACTCAGTGATACTTTAGTTTTTCTTGGTGCTATGAAGCTTCTATGAAAAACCATCTTAATAACAGAAACTCACTGACTAATCAAAAAAATGTTTTTGCTTTACAGCAACTTAACTTTCTTAAATCTCATTATATTTTTATGGCTTTAGATATTTACTTGCTAAATGTTCAGCTGAGGTAAATAAATAGTGACACTGGAACTGGACTGGATGGTGTTAAGAAACTAATCACTTACATTCCTGCTGAGTGTTTCTTCACTGGCTTTTATAAGACTGGCGCAAAGCAAATAAAAGAAAGCTATGGTTTAGTTCTCACATGTCTAGTCTGTTATTAAAGCACTCCGCGGTACAATTTAAACCATAATTTCCCATAAGGGACAAGTTCTTGAAATTCTTTGTATTTTTGTGTTATTCAATATCAAACAATGAAACGATAGGCCACATGCGCTATCCTGTAGTGTTTCGATGGAGCGCTCTGTCCCTTTTAGAGTACAGAGGAGAGCGAGAGAAAGAGAGAGAGAGAGAGAGAGAGAGAGAAAGATTAAAAAATGGTACTCAAAAAGAGTGATGAGCCATGAAACCAAGTAAAAAAAGAATCAAGAATTCATCCAAAGAGGAAAATCATGTAATCACGTAAAACTTTCATCTTGGGTAAATTATTCCTTGAATGCTTTCATGCAAGTCTCAGTTACAGTATCCATGATGAGTTATTTTTAACCCGGCATTGGGTCAGTAATTGACAATCTCAACTATTTATATTTGTGTATATTGTGTATATTTGTCTCAACAATAGGTAAAACAACCCAGCATTTTGGGTTACAACAATCCAGCATATGTAAAATTACAACCCAACAGGATTGGGTGTGTCCCTTTATGACCCAATTCTGGGTAGAAAACAGCCCAGCATTTTTTTTAGAGTGGAGGTACAAAGTTTGTCTCACATGTTACTTCTAAAATGTATTTAGACAAAACTGCTGACATGCAGTTTAAGTATAAGCAATTGCATTCATTTAGCCTTTAGAATTTAGTCTTGAAAAAAATGCGATGAGAAATGTCCAGTCATCACAAGGCACTTCCATTGCCAAACTAAAGCTAACCAGACAGAAAAGGTACACACGCATTTTTATGAAATCTAATTAACAACAAAGATAAGCAATCAATTTGAACACGTGAGGCTACCAGGCTACAGTACTGCCCCGTACCTTTAAGTGATGTGTATGATGTACTGAATATGCTGAACCTAAACTGTCGAAATCCCTAAGCATCAGTGGGGAAAGAAACACCCTCAAAGTCACCGTCGACAGCAGCCAAACACTGATTTAATGATGTCATAGTGGACAGAAAATCAAGGTGACTCAGATCCTACTGCTCATTATTATTCAACTCAACACAGACAGAGTGATTAATGATATCTTTATTTTCTCCATGTACCCACTAATTGTTCAATGCAGTATCAAATATTTATAGCACATAAATATCATCCAACTGAACATTCTTGCAAAGAAAAGCTACACGGAAAATACCGCAGTGCTTCGGATATTACTTCAGTATTCATTGAGTTCTATTCATGATCCATCCAGGTTATGCTGCTCTGTTAAAATCTGCTACATCTGATACATATAAAGGAACCTGTAATTATAGTTCTTCTGCGATACAATACAGCATGTGCATATAAGACACATAGGCATGTATATCATTAGCATTCTTTAGTGGTTAATAGGACAGCGTTTCTATTGACTATGCCTTATTCTATTCAAATGAGGCAATTAAATTGGTGAATATGAAGTACAGTAATTTACATCAAGGTGTACCGCACGAAGAACTTTAGTTCCCGCTGGATTATGTTAAACTGCTCAGTGAGTCCCGCCCCAATTTAATAATTGGGATAGATATTCCATTAATCATGAAAACAAAAGCGATAAATATGGTCCTAAGGTCACAGTCTGGAGGACAATGTTTCACACAATAGGTTTTTCTAAGCTAATCTCATCACTCTCACAGACCCTGCATCCCATGCACATACACACACGCGCACAGCCCTAGGGAACTGGGTAGAAGGCCGCTTTGGCTGTCAGAATGGGAGAGCTAATGAAAACAAATGATAACATGGATTGGATATAGTACATCTTAGTGCAGTATTAAGTACAGTCTAAAAAAGAAATCTATTCAGAGACGCTATGACACTCTTATACATACTTTGTCTTTTTAAGCTTAATGTAGAGATGTAAGAAGCACAGCTCATCTCACATCATTGATCTAGCAACAATGTTAACAAATCACAATATGAGTAAATTTAGGTATATATGATGAAAAATCCATTTAAAACCATGTAGTAATAGCATTTATTTGAATATGAATAAAATACTTACGAATTAACAAGTATTTAATCTTATTTCATTATTTTCTCTTTAGTGTGTGTTTCATGTAGCCAAGACTCTATGTGATATGTTTAAGTATTTGTCTATGTAGAAACTGATTTTTAACAATAAATCCACTCTGCTCACCCCTACATAGTGTCATTCTGTTAACTCACGTCGGTTGAATTCTATAAAGTTGTGACATTGTTTGTCATCATTAAACAATTCATCTCTGCTCCGTGTTTGACTATCAAAACCCTTAATAACAGCTTTCTCCTAGCAAACATGTCCAACTTTGTATTTTCAATTGATGAGTGATTTAGGGCATAACACTTTATTTTTATCCTTAATATTATTAAACCATGCCGGCTCCAAACATAACGCTGTTATAGAGCGTGTGTGGTAGCCTATGTTTATGGGCAATGAAGCTCATGTGAAGATACCCAAAACAAAGAGCTGGTGCGTAGGCACTGCGTCACTCACAGGCTGACTTTTTCAAGGCAAGGTTCTCAAGGCCAGGAAGTCTCAGTTACTGAAACAACACTGATAAAGCTGTGCTACCCCCCCACCACACCCAATCCCAGACCAAGTGTATCTCTCCATGTATGTGTATGTATGTATATGTGATTTGTATACATGTGTTTGAAAGGAAGGAAATAAAGTCTGACGCAATTGGCTGCCAAGATGCAGACAATGACATCATTAGTACTCTGTCACCAATCTTTAATTTAGGAGTATTGTTCAACACATAAGACCTTTGCATTACCAGGGAAACACAGTCCACATAATAAAGACCACTACGAAAGATGTAAACACTGGTCCAGCAGCACTTCTTATTTTTAAATCTTAAATATATTATACATTTCTCAAAGATCTCCTGTTCAAACATTTCTGCTGTGTTAAAAAAAACTGAAACAGGAATTTCTTCTCGACCAGCAATGGACCAGCACTGTTTACGCCCTCCAAAGTGCTCTATACATAAAATAAGCGTGCATGCGCAAAATGTCATTATACCGGTAAAAACACAAGTAAATGTCATTCTAAGCAAACAGACAGGATTGCTAAAATATGGCTGATGCTACAAAAAGTAACAAAATAGATTTTCATACCTCCTGGAGAATCTTCAGAGCCTTCACGTGACTGAGGATTATTGAAACGAGAATGACAAAGTTACTGCCAGTAGAGTTGATGCAAAACTATCCATCCAATATTGTTAAATACAGTATTTCCTTCCAAGTAATACCAAAATTTGTGACGTTATGAAGTCATATATGAAACAAAAAAAAATTTGACAGGCTTGGGTGTATAACAGTCTTGCTTTGACATACTACAGTAAATCACTTTGTAATAATTCCACATGCTTAATGACTCATTGATGCGCTTCTGAAATGCAATATCTTAGGGCAGACAGTCCAGTAATAAGCTGTCAGTTTGTGTATTAGGAAAGCTGTTGAGCGAATAGTAACAGACAGAGATAAAGATGTGGTCAGGGCCTGGATAAAGAGGATCCATAAACAAATGACATCGAAATGCTCTCATTAGATGATAAACAATTGCCCTGCATCAGGATGTACAGTTTGAAAAACACATATTGGGAAAACAAACACATGTAAGCACGCAGGCACAAAGACTTACTCTCTCTCTGAGTCCACAAGGTCTTTCGCAACATAGTAAGCTCTGGATCGCCCATCAATCTGAGAGTGAAAAAAATAAAGGGTTCAAAAACACATTGTACAGTTTGCAATCATTTACTTGGTACAGAGAAATAGTTAGAGAGATGCGGAGACAGGCAGCTGGAGAGAGAACGAGAGAGCAATTGACATTCTGATCAAATTTCTCATCCAATCCTGTCAAAAGAAGACTGATTATTTCATTAAAGCACAACATAAAT
Source organism: Triplophysa siluroides (assembly GCA_006030095.1). Taxonomy (NCBI): domain Eukaryota; kingdom Metazoa; phylum Chordata; class Actinopteri; order Cypriniformes; family Nemacheilidae; genus Triplophysa; species Triplophysa siluroides. Next base: position 7,143,772 of record VCII01000314.1, on the reverse strand, counting down.
GAGATGGCTTTCCTGAACTTGCAGCTTTAAGCACAGATGCATTATGGATGAGAGTCTGTGCTCATGGTGAGCACAAATCCACCATTGATATGCAAGCTAATCACGGCGGTCCGATCAAGACTGTTGCTATTGAATAGACATATTTAGGAACAACTGCATGCTTTAAAGACTGGGACATCACTGCTACCATTGTGTAACTGAATCAGGGTTCCCACGCGTTTGAAAAAATGCGTTTTCGTATTTGTAGCATGCAAGTTTTAAAAATAACCTTTGTAAATATGGATTTGCTTATCATGAGATTTTATTATGAAATTAATTTGTAAACCATATCAATGAGAATTGAAGAGTTATACATTCTCTATGGCTTTCAAGCAAGTTTTACCCAACAAAAGCACAAGCACAATATCCAACTGATGAAATATTTCAGAACAACAGAAATTTTACAGGGCTGAAAAGCTGTTTTCCACATTTAGATTTAGACGCAGTGTTTCGCCAAATAATGAAATATAACCATTCTATACCCTTGAATACAAATCTGAATCCTACTCTATAGAAGCATAACAAAAGAAATAAACAAACACAAGCTGGCTTTTCTCCAGCTTGCTGTTGTCCAAAAATGTGCTTGTGATAGGTTACTCCCAGTCTTAGATATTCTTTTCTTTTAAAAGATGAAGAAAACAAGGAAGCAGGCGTCACAAGGCCGGGGCCCCGGCTGATATTAAGTGGCAGAGGGAAAAGGTGGGGTCCAGCCTTCACTGCAGCATTAAAATAACTGCCAGGAGACTCATGAACCTGAATCTCACAGAAAAATTGCACACACAGGGAATTCCATTTCATCAGGGAGGGTCCTTGTTTTTTTTAACATGCGACTCTGTGATTACTTGTGCAAGGTTATAAGAGGCAGTACCTTACATAAACAATATAAAGTCAGAGTGCCGTTGTTAGATGCTTTTGGAATCATACCACCATAATGTATCAAGTCATAGCAAGGACTGAATTGAAGATATTTGTAAAACATATTGTACAGTATACAGTTATCTCACCTGTCGGTCATAAAAATGGTCTGCACAACCATCCTCTTCCTCAGAGGTGCGCCCATGGTCTTCCTCGTTGGACACAGTGGCAGGTGCATGACAAACAGGGAATGGCTCAGTGTAGGCACTGGGAATGAATTACAACAAGAGATATTCAGCTGGATGTGTTTAGTTGTGTTTACTTCTGAACATCTGGTAAACGCATTAACTGGGCTGATGGACATCTCCACAATTGGACAAACAAGTTGAATTGTGCACCTGTGTGCATATACTGTATGCGAATAAGAACCATAAGGTTTACAAATGTACAATGCATGTCAGAGGTGTGGTGCAGTATAGGCAAAAACCTCCCTCTACATGTATAGTTTATAGAACACTGGCTGGTTTTCTTCTCTCTGTATATTTTAAATAAAAAGGTTAGAAAATGGAGAACAAAGGGAACAAAATAACACAGATTTAAAAATGATCCTGGGTTAAAAAACAATAGGTGGAAAATAGTCTTCATTAGGATCTCTGAAGAATTCATCTCATTGAAACAAAAATTAACACATATCCCTTGTATTCCTTATTTAGCCTTATAGACCAGCGTTTTTAATTTGAGGGACTTTTGTCAGGGACCCCTTCCATAAAAACATATGTATATTTTTTTGCATAAAATCTAATTTAAATAAGGTTAAAAAGTATTGTAATATTATAAAGAAAACATGAAGGGAATGAAACACAAATAATGTTCAGTTGACTTTGACCATTTTTGTCGTTTTAATTTTCTTTTTTATATTCTGGGGAGCTTCTAAAGCTTCTGGAGCCCCCTAGACTTTCAATTCTGTGTAAATTAATGATGCATCCCAAACTCTAATGATACGAAGTTCACTAACATCATCTGTGACCATCAGCATTTATGAAGTCCCAGAATCAAACTAAACTGTGATGGTATTGGTCACATGAGTCCACAAGCTGTGAACACAATGTGGTGCCAATCTCTACCTATCAAACACAAAGAAACAAACTGTCTCTTAAAAATTAAGCATTTTGTATTAGAGGGCACTTTGGTGTCCAGCAGAGCAGAAATTAACCTTTGCCAAGAAGAAACAAATTCCACCTCTTCATTTAAACAAATTGTGTTTTTTTTTCCTCCCCAGCTCTGTTTGCATTAGTAACACGGGTGGCTGAGGCCAGATTGTGTGGACAGTTACTGTTGGGCACAGAGTACAGGCTTTGTGATCCTGTGGTGAGCACTTAAAGTGAAAAAAGATATATCCCTGAGGATATGCAAATATGCACAATGAAGCTGCTTGTCTACTATGGAGCTACATAAGCAGACTCACACACACCTGAGGTTCTGTACGGCAAAGCAAAGTGCATTTGATTGCACATTCATATGAGGCGTTAGAAACCACTTTTGGATTCTACATGTGAACATGGTCTTCTGAGGTATGCTGTCTTTTGTGTTTGTGTTAGAAGACATACAGTATATGAAGATCTATATGTCTACAAGGTTTGAAAGTGTGTATGTCCAGTGTTGGCTATGCAAGAATTGAAAAGAGATAAATATTTTGAAATGTCCTTACTAATACATTAAAACAATTTAAAACAAACAACATTTGGGACGTATCAACTTATAAATCATCAAAATCGAGTAATGTAATTACATCTGTGCAAAGGTTAAGTTGAGGGGCAGGGAAAAGAAAATGAATAAAAAACAATGGCAGTCTATAAGATGAATTCACTAATACATATACGCACTGAAAGAAATCAGTGCGTATAGTGTTAGTGTACAAAAGGTCTTAGAGGTGCCCAGCTGTGTGTCATACTACACAAGGACACTTTATTTTCGCAAAAAGCACACATACACACACAATGTCTGGAGGAAGTGGAAATTGCTCATTGCTCATAGCCAGCCGAACTGGTGGAGCTAAGGTGACAGTTCATTTAGAGGCCCCAGATGAAACACATAGGAGCCTTCTGGCAGGACATCACTACAATCTTCGGTGATCTCGACAGCTGAGGACTCCATTTTCAATGAAAGTGGCTTGAGAGTTAGCATAAGATAAAATAAGCCATTACTTTTAACTTGAAAGACCTGAGACTGAGACTGCACATATGTAGCTTTCCTGAACAAAATAAAACGAAGATATTGTTCTTACCATCACCTCTGAATTTCAGATATTATACTGTGGTGATTTCCACAATATGCCTACATATATATATATATAGTGTATATATACTGTATATTTTATCATATATAAATATATCATATAAAATGCAATTTTTCAATTCCTGCTATGCGTAAAACAAGCCATTTATATGCATTAACCCTCCCCGTCATACCCCCTCTATAGGCCGAAAGTGACGATTTACACAACGCCCTTGTCTCTTCAACATTACCATTTATGAGAAGCAATTACGGAGCACAGCACTTAGGTTGCGAGCTGTTTTCTTTAAGGTACCCATGAGCTAAATTTACTGCTGAAAATTACAGAGAAAGTGCAAAGATTTCCTATAACAGACCTATATATCCTACTGCCTGCTGCTTTCCTGAGGCTTGTTGAGCGTAATTCAATTGATTTAAACTCTTGATAATAAAATATACATTAGAAAGTCCCCATGTTGCACTGTCTGAATCAGTGTAATAGTGCTATTACGGAAGATAAGCGTCGCTGAGATGACTTCATTATCCGACTTCATTTTTAACAAAACGTAGGAAATTTGAATGCAGATGAGAGTGATGGGCGGGATGTGCATTGGTTAAACTGGGAGATGTACGTTCTAGCTTGCTTCTTGGTAGCTTTAACATACACAGAATAAAACGTCTCGTTTTTCTTCTATGGATATGTTCCATTTGTTTAATTTTTGTGAATAACATCCTTATTATTATCCTTGTCTCTCTCATATCATTACTGTTTTTTACAATTGTCACATTCAGCTCACATGACACACTGCTTAAGGGTGGATATCTATTACATTTTTACATAAAAGACAAAATGTTCCTGTGACTTTCCTGCAATATTAGAAATACATGGAGAAAGCTGGGAACGATGACAACAACAACATCTTTGTGGGAGCCTTGCTTTCCTGACTGTGCCACACCTCACCTTGTTGTTTGGGTCGCAGGGGAGTCTGAGAGATCGGTATTGCCTGTCTCCACCCCATCCTACTGACCCTGTCCCCTCGCCCTTGTCCTGCATTTCCTGTAAACAGTGGCGTGGAGGCTCATTGGCTGGGTGCCTCATCCCTTGGGATAACCTGGCAATGTCCTGGTAACCCCAGGCACTAGGCCCAACTTGGACTGGATCAAACCAGGCCCAAACCCAATTTTATAAGCATTTAAGTGCAGATGGCACTCAAAATACACATCAAAATAAAAAATAATGTGCTGATACGAAGCAAAAGCACTAACTAAAGATGTTCTGGGAAAAGCTAAAGGCCATTTTAAACCATTCACAGATACATAATGCAAAATATTTATTTCAAAGCCAATGATTGATAAAATTGAAATGTTTATGATTCATAACAATGCTAAAATAAGCTGTTTTAACTATAAACAGGCACCTGTTTGCTTGTTTAATTTTGGTTTTTAATCACTCTCTCACTTACCAACAATGACTAAAAAGAAATGGTCCTCAAGAAAAATATTCTTTATTTATGCATCTGCAATCAATCACTGTCATGTCATTGAGTCTCCGTTCACCAAAGTGTCGATTTTTCTCTACAAGCATTCAAAACGCGACAAACAAAAACAGAACAGCAGCAGAGGTTGAGGTTCTCTTGGGACACACAGCAGCTAATGGTGCAGATACACAGGCCCATTTGCAAACATGCAATGCTGTTAGATTGCACAGCAACACAATGAGTCAATAATGTCACCAGAAGAAAAGATCGTTGACTCCCAAATCATCTCCTGAATAATGGAGGATGCTTAAAAGTGTGGCCATACACACTCTGGCCAGAGACAATGTCTTAATATAGTGAGTATTCACACTGTCCTCAGCACTTAAAAATAAGTCAATAACCGTTTACTGAGTGCTGAAGGGAAGACGTTCTCTTTTTAATTTCTTACCATTGCTTTTATTTTCTGCTAATGCATGAGACTCTGTATTGTATGGGTTGTACCTTGCAATAATGCAGGTGAATAACTGATTTAAATTTGTACATGTGTACCAGCTTTTCACAAAGCTGATTTTCTAAATAACTTTGGGTTTAAATTTATTGCTGGTTTGCTTTGAAATTGAATCGCCACTCTTTTGGCTTTTAATTGGGGAATTTTATTGTAGTGGGATGGTTGCGACCAAAACAGCAAAGCATGACAAAAATGTTCTTTAAAAAACTACTGTACATAATCAGTGATAAACAATAGACCTACTACCACAATAAAAGCTATTCTGTAAATTTCCCAGGTGTTTCTCTGAAAATCTGATTATAAAGCTACCCAAAGGGCTACTTGAAACAGTGTGTGGCTTTGACTACATTGGGGATCGACCAGAGATTTCTAATGATGACTCCAGGGTGGGTAAATTGAGGGTAGAGAGGTTCATATGGTCAAAAGAAGGTCAAAGAATCATCTCTCTTTACACCTTTGTAAATCTATTATATCCCAAAAGCCTAATACAAAACACACTTGAAACTTGGTTTAATAACACAACATGCTACCAAAATGCTCACCCAGGGGACAGAAAAAATTTCCACTGTTTTGTCATCTATTCCCCTCCACTCAGCTGCATCAGGCTGTGAGAGCATTGCAATAAAAGTGAAAAATAGCCTTAATATTTAATCCACTTTCTCTCCAAACTGAACTATTTGTATCATTGAACCATTGCATTGTTTCCTGCCTCACACAGAGAGGATGTTCCAACAAATGTACCATCAAATCCCGCAAATGAGAAAATCAGATAAGCTCTTCTGTAAGCACAGTCCATCTTTTCAAAGACTGCTTTTCTAACATATACACAACAAATCACTCGTGAAGTATATGGCAGGTCAGGTTATAGTATTATTTTTGTATTACAAGAACATTTGCTATTTTGTGTACTATAGGTAAAACCTACATTTGCTTCATTTTTTTGTATTGTCTAAGACACATGTATATGGGCTATTCTCCAGAATTTGTGCAAACTGCTCTCCCACATCAAAAACACATTTAAAAAGCATTCAAGTTTTCAAATCTTAGTTGTTTACTAAGATCCTTCTATCATCTTTTGAAACGCACAATAATATTTTTAATATAAGGAAGCTTAATATATATAAAATCCTTATTTATTGGGTCCTTTTCACACGGCCTATACCTGCCCCTCCACCTGTTCATTTCCCACCTCCTGCAGGCTATATCTCCGTCTCTACTGCCTCAACTGGCACACATTATTAACACCTCTATCACAACTGGTACTGTCCCGAGCTCATTTAAACACTCCCTGGTAACACCTTTACTCAAGAAACAAACACTCGACCCCTCAGTGGTCAGCAACTGCAGACCAATCTCACTCCCGCCTTTCCTTTCCAAGGCCATCGAAAGGGTAGTTTTTAACCAAATCTATGGTTCTAAGCCTATCTCTCACAGCACGACCTTCTGGACAGTCAACAATCCGGCTTCAAGAAAGGACATTCTACAGAGACCGCTTTCCTGTCTGTCAACGAAAACCTACGGCAGAGGCAAGGGCTAAATCCTTGTCATCTGTCCTTATTCAGGCCGTTCCTGTCAGAGCATGCCTCTCAGCTGCTAGTCCAAGCTCTGGTAATATCAAGACTGGACTACTGCAATTCTCTACTGGCCGGCCTTTTCCATTGTTGTTTTAAAAAAACATTTTTTTTTAAATAAAATTAAAAAATCACAAATCTCCATGTCACTACCAAACTGTATGTTTTAGTCCATTAGCTGAGACTGATTTTAGTCAAACCCCTACATTTTTTATCAAGAATCATTACTGTGTCCCTCTCTCTAATAGCTACATTGTGAGTAGATCGGTCTTATCATTTTGAAGTAAATGTGTTCAAAAGTCTGAAAATCGGTGTGTAACTTCAAGGAAGGTCACTATCAAACTTCTTTTTTCTGCAATTAAGCAAACTTGGGATGTTTTGTCAAAAATAAAGTATATTCAATTATCAAAGATGTTATGATAGTGTTTGGTTGAATGTATAAACTAATGAATCCTTAACTTTGAAATTGGTATGGTACATTTTAAAAAGAAATATTAGATTCAAAATAAAACAAATCTCATAAATTACACTTGAAATATTGCCAAAATTGTAAATGTTATTAAAAATAGCAAGAAATACATTAAAAAAGTATATTTAAACGAAAGCTTAATAGGTCAATATAATAATTCTTGTTGAGGAAGAATTTTCCAAAACTTTGTGAAATTATGAAATTTAACTGCACAATTACTGGAAATGTGTACCTACATTATACAATTTGCGTACATTAAACATTTCTGGGAAATAAACACAACTCTGATTTGCCCAAATTCTGTAGAGTGTTCATCTCGGTCTTCAGCAATATTTCATATGCAGTATAGAATACGGTGATACTTGTAAACGCAAAATGAATACCACAACTTGTTTATTTAGCCAGAGAGATTACATAAAGACTAAGAGAGGTGCAATCTGAGCTATCAGAGTGACCAAATACTTGTCCAATTTCCTGTTAACATTGTTTTGGCCAGAACTTCCTTCAGACTTGTGTGATGGTATTGCTATTGTGTTCAGATGAAGGGATTTCAACATTTGAAATATAACTAGACAAACGTATGCCAATTATTTAAATAGTTTTACCTGAAGATATCTAAGCAAACTGTTTTCAAATAATTGAATTTAACTTTTTAAAACCGTGCAGTTTAAAAAACTCACTATACCTTTCGTTGTCTTGCTCTTGGGTAGTGGGCTTGTTTTCTATCCCCATAAAGCTGTTCATGTCCACATAACCGTCGTTCTCATTTGCAGGTGCTGTTGTCCGATGCTGGTCATCGAAGAACCCTGATATAGTGACTGAACGAATGGGTCTCCCATGTGGAATCTGAATATTCTCATAGTCTGAGCTCATTGCAGGAATGTTTTCATAGTCAGATGTGTCTGCACTTGGAAAGGAGATGGAGCGAGGCTTAGTAAGCGGCAAAGGCATGAAGGGAGGCCGAGAGCGGTCCTCAAAGGACTCCACTCTGCCGATACCCCTGTTGGCATAACTCTTGGGAACACCTTGCCTCCTTTGCCTCTCTTTGTAAAGCATAAAGGTGGTGGGTAAATCATTACGTTGCGACTTTGCCAAACGGGACTGAAGCTGAGGGGAGCTACTTGTACTCTTGTGATCAAGCTCAAGCACCCGAACGGGGCCATGGTGGCTAGACTCAGATGATGACCTGGAGGAACGGACTCCATCTCCATGGACTTTGCTATCTGTTTTTTTCCTAAACTTCAAAGCCAAGAAACGTTTAAATGAAGTCTTTTTCTTTTTGGCATTGTCAGGAGACTCGTGTTGGATTAGAAGGGATGGAGAGCTTTTGGTGACAGGCCTTTTAGTTATGTAAGCTAACTCGAAAGGTGGCGGGATGTCTACTAGAGACGTATGTGTCAAAACACCGCTGGACGACTGGTGGCTTCTTTGAGAAAAGCTTCCAGAAGAAGTAATGACACAAGGCAAAGAAAGTGTGTCATCTTTTCTGTGCAATCTACTTTCCTCCTTTGGAGATTTCTCACCATCAAAGTGCCCCGACAACGTCAAATCTCTGCCTTCTACAGAGAGTGAACGAGGAGACAAAAGAAAACGCCTCGGCTTTAGAGAAGGAATAATTCGACTGGCCTCTGTTTCATCTGATGGTTTGGGATGTGCATCTCCATTCTGGTCTAATGTCACAGTGTAGTAGTCGTGAGTCTGGTACTCTGTGCCCGTCTCTTCAGGCACAGTCTCAGGAACATATCCAGGTACTTTACCAGAGAGCGAACGAGATCTTGTCACAATACTCTTCCTGTCCAGAGTGATAAAGTTCTCGCCCTCCGAGTCAAAGCCAGCCTCTTCATAAATATGTTCTTCACTGTCTGTGTCCGAATCCTCAAAAAAAGGCACAATATGGCAATCCAGCTCTTCTATGTCTTCTTCAAACGCTTCCGTGGTGTGGGCAAAAACCACACGGTTAGTAAGTTCTGGAGTCCTCCCTACATCCAGATCTGCTGGAACAGTGATGTTGCAAAGTCTGAGACGTGGCTGGCAGCTGTTTCTCTGACTCAAGATGGCATGTCTAGCTGACCGTTCTTTCACACTTTTACCTTTTGTTTTCCTTTCCATGTTTACTGGCTCTTCTTCATCTCCTATTTCAACATAATCTTCTGAAGAAACACACTCCAAATGCAGGCTATCACTACCCTGGTCTTCAATATCAGCATAGTCATCAAATCCTTCATTTTTAGGCATCTCTTTACCCTCACAAGGCATTGTAGTGTGAGAGACACCATTTTCTGATTTTGCCTGTTCCTCTTCTAATTCCGCCACATCGGCCGATGAAACGTAGTAAGGATCTTGGTTTGAAGTTTCTTCTGATGTGTTCTCCGAGACCACTGGTTTCTCATTGCTGGACTCCTCTTCGTAGCATCTTACTTCTGGATCAGAGGTGCATGTCAAATCGCTTGTCACGACCTCTATGACAGAGTAAGGCTCAAATGCATCTCCTGTCTCCGCAAACCTGAAACGACCAGATGTGTCTTTGGTAGCTCGTTCGGCCTGCCAAGTATTGTTGTCGTCAAGTGAGCCAATGACATCATAGGGGTATTCCTCACATAGTGAGGGCTGACTGCAGTTTATAGCATTTGACGAAAGCCCAGTCTCATCCTCTTCTGCATCATCATGGAGATCATTGTCACATTCAACAGAGTGAGCAAAGAGAACAGAATTCCTCTCACTATAATTAGACTGTTTTATGTCATTAGTTAGGCCTGCATCTGGCTCCTCACAACTGTCTGATAATGATTCCTCAATCTCTGCATACAGGCTTTGATGATCTTTAAATTCTGCCAAACCACCTGCAGGCTGGTCATCAGAATGTGTCTCATTCTCAGGACATTCGTGGGTGTTTTCATTTGCAACTCCATTCTCATGAGGGCTGATATCATCAGTGTTTTTGCTCTGGTCCTCATCAACAACCTCAACTAAATTTACAGAGGCTGTATTAGGGGCATCATCCTTGTGTTCCTCCTTTCCCATTGTTTCATCCACAACAAAGTTTTCCTTAATTTCATGATAAGTGGTTTCATGGTTTGTGTCATAATTCACAATGAACCTTTTTACTGTGTCTGATAAGTCCTTGTCCATGCAGTCACCTGTAGAGTTTTCTCCTGACACATCGGCCTCATCCTGAGAGACATCAGATTCATTGTCCAGCTTCAGTTCAAGTCTGTCTGAGGATGTTATGTCCCCATTATCCACACTGCATTGGCTGACCTCTGAGGCTGGCCTTGGTTTGGGTGCCACAGGAGGTTTTGGACCTCGGGTAGAGTGACAAGGCTTTGACATCAGGGTTGAGCTCACAGTTATAATCAAATGTCTTTGCTTGAGAAGTCTGGAGATCCTTCTAAAAATCTGCAAACAGAAGAAGAAACAGGTTAGAGTCAAAATCTACAAACTGACTGTCAACATTATGACCTCAGCTGCTCCTTTACAGCAGCATATTGATTGATCTACATTGGCTGTTTGATTGATGAACTGCAACCTTTGACCTAAAACGTAATGAAGTGATTATACGCTAACATTGAAAATCATTTAAACAACCTTAATATAAAATTTAAAAAGATTAAGTTTAACAAATAAACTTATCATAGAAATAAATTTAAAAGACCATCTTAAAAAGGCCACTGGAGGCCTAAAAGGCAATTTTTTTGTGAAACGCCTTTTCTCTTAAAACTCATATACCCCTGTCTCTTCCTGTTATTTGGTACCTGCCTTGACGCAAGTCCTATTAAACTCACCGTGCACTTGGTGCTCACCCTGCTAAGATGTTGTTTCCTGACCCTGCTAATTAACTATTCCAGCAGACTCTCCTGGAAGGACTGCGGACAGGAAGTGCAAAGGGGAAGGACATTAACAGTGCACCCTGTCTCCTCCATGAACCCCCTCTGCCAGTTTTTTTCTACAAGAGGGCAGTTTTGCACAACACAAATACACTTCCTTCTCGTCAGTCTTCCCATGATTCACACTGATAAATCCACACAGCCCCCTCAGACAATTTTTTTCTGAAAAGGTCATTTCAGTGCGTTAAAGAACAATAAAAAGAGAAACATCAACATCCCTACTACGGTCTCTTTGGCAAAATAACAGGATATGAATTATGCAACAAGAATTCACAAAAACAAATGGTTAAACACAATGGGAGGCATGCAGGCGAAAAGAAAACTCTTCTCTGTGTAAAGCTATCGGTTCATGGTCTATCTATCTGTCTGTGTGTGTGTGCGCGCGCGTGCGTGCGTGTATACATTTAATATAGTGTGTGTACTGTATAGTGCGTTAATGTTCACTTTTTCACTCTTTTAATGCGGCACTTTTTCAGTAAAAGTCAGTAAAATAATAGAGAAGGCATTGCTTAAATTGCACAATTGCACCAGCAAGGTATTATTCAACATATATGATATTCGTATGAACTTTTTCTCCATGATATTCACATTTAAATCTCTGCAGTAAATCTGTTATTGAATGTGCACAATGTAACAGTAAATTAACAGCATTAGAAAGTTAATTCAGGAGAAAAGTTCCGTTTCTTACCTGAGCTCATTTTCGGATGTCATCCACCACGGCATCTGAAATACTTCCACATTATCCCTTGATATTCCGAAGCAAAAGTATACATCCAGAGGCGTCGTGAATTCACTCCGATGACATTTGTCATAAAACCTGATAAATAAACAGCAGAGACTTCATCTCTTTTTCGACGGCGTGGCTGCCAAGAAATCAGTTTAATATCGACTGTTGCAGCAGGTCCCGTCGGGTCCGCGCGCTTCCCGCTGAAGGAATGAGAGGGATGCGCGAGCGCTCTGATCTGCGCGTGGAGACTGTGGTGTTTTCTACGCGCTTCCTGAGGAGGTACAGCGAGTCCCTCTCCCGGGAAAACACAAATCGATGAGCGAAACCACAGAGAAAAAACATCTAAAAACCAATAATCATCACTTTCACGAGCAACAACTCCACTTGTCAGTAGATTATAAACATTTAAATGTCCATTTTAATTCCCCATTGGATTTCCTGCTCTCACAGAAAGTCGAAAATTCTTGTTAAAATGCATTTGTATTTATTCTTAACAGCCGTGTAGCCTTGGAAAAGGTGAATTAAAACATTTAGTTACTTACATCATAAAACTATTCAACATAAAGGTTAATTGCACTGCTTCATTAGGTAGCCTATAAACTGGCTGTTGAGTTTTCAACGCAGTTTTGTTGGTAGCATTTAGGTTAGGCCTAAATCAATTTGACTAAACGCAGAATCTAAAAACAGTTTCTCCAAGACACAAAATGTCTTGTTTTCGCCAGGCTTCCTTTCTACTCATCTGTTGGCTGATTGGAGGAGAGCAGCTCGTTAAAAAAATCTCTCTTCATAACAGGAAACTGTTAGGCCTGTGCCTCTTTCCTACACAACAGGCAACGCTTCCTTAGCAACAAATGAACAAAGGTGCTGGGGTATCACTGCCTTCGTGATTTAGACTGTATTTTTAGATGGAAACATTTATTTTTAAAACACTCCACATGTAGATGGAAACAGTTACAACAAATCTGTCAAATTGCTTTAGCACATTGGATACTCAAACCACGTTGTCCAATATTTAAAACATAATATAATCTAATATAATTAAAAGTTAATTCATCTATTATGCACATTAGGGCATTCAGACAAATTCTTACCCTATATGCTATCCAGCAAATCAAATGTTCCTAGACAGAGTCTTTGTTGAATGGTAAGATAAGATAACCCCCAGCTGAGCCACTGCAGCTATGTTCAAGGGCAGACAACAGCTCTGAAACTCAGGAGAGGAAACCGTCAGCCACCTGGGGCTCTGTTTTGACAGTTTATATTACAAATGAAATCCTCAAACATTAGGTGGCAAATTCCATAGGACGTCTCTAACGCAGAGGGGAATATGCCATATGTTTAATATTTCCACACCAACAAATCGTATTATCAAACATAATTGCATGCAATGACTATTAATGAATAACTATGTATTTTTGTTGTTCTCAAGATCAGCAACATCTATAAAACTGCTAACAAGTGTAAATAAATTAATACGTTTTCGTGGCCTTGACCCCTTGCAAGATGAATATTTACAACAGCTACAACATCACGTGAACTCTAACAGGAATCTTTGTTATTGCTGTAAACTGTTTGACAGCCTGCTGACAACATTTAACAGAAATCTCCTTTCTGAAAAACAGCATTCTAAAAACGCTGTTTTTCATAAATCTGCAGCCAGACTGGCATTTTCTGTGTGTGAATTCCTGTGTCTCCTTTACTGGAAAATGTACTATGGCACTAAATTTGACCTTCTTCGCATTTCATCAAACAAACGTGTTTTCATCTGGGGACAGGCGAAAAGCAGACCATGTTTGTTGGCATTGTAATTTAAAGGATATAGCTGGTGACTCAAAGAATAGCTCTGAGATAAATAGCCCTGCAGATGTGGTTTACACTGTATGCACAGGATGAAAACATGTTTTCAGATTTCTATGAACAACAATTTCTGACCAAGCAGATCCGTGGAGTTCTGTGCCCCTCCTTCTGGACTGCCATTATACAGCACATGTGAGAGATTAGAGGAAAAATATGTCAGACACCAACATTTTACTCATAAACACACATATGTATTCACAGAACTGACCCAAACAGGAAACTTATTGGGAAAGATGACTTTTTCCCAGACCTCAGATCAGGCTCTCACCACCTATCACAAAACACCTTTAAAAGAACACACTGAATGTTTCTAAATTCCCAAACACTGAAAAAATCTGATTATTATTGTACTTGAAAGGCACATTCGGACAGACGTCTCAAAAACATTTAGCAAAAAATGTAATTGACAAATTTACACAGATAAATGAGTAGGTTATTTTTAAAAGACAATCAAAGAGACTTTATTAATGATGGATTATTTATTTATTTTGTTATATTTTATTTAGCTTGTTGATAATATATCTGAAAGTATCTCTAATAATAATAATAATAATATTGTTATTATTTTGTAAGACTTGCAATACTATAATACTATTTTTTGTACTCTATAATATAATGTAATACTGTATATATGCGTGTACATATGTACATATTAATGTGGATGTATAGTTTGATTTTCTTTACTTTCTCTAATTCATATCATGTAATGTTTTACATGTGTTTTTCTTTTTTCTTTTAACATTTTAATGTGGTTTTTTTGTGTTTTTACTTGTAAAGGTACTTTGATCAAATTGAAATGGTAAAAAGCGCTATAAAAATAAAGATGACATGACTTGAATTTGTTTATTTATGTATCATTGCCCATTATCAATTTCTTGTTTTGTCTAAAACAACAACAATTAGTCGTGTTTAAAGTAATCCCAACATTCATTACAAAATCCATTAGAAACCGTTTAAGCACTAATTACTTATACATTTTTAAGGAACTATTTTAATAACATAACTATCCTCTTAATTACCCCATTAAACTACAGAAAACATATTTTTCTCCTCTTTCTGGTAACTCCAGGTGTCAGACATCCCTCATATTTCCCCAATGAAGAGAACATGAAAGAAATATGGCATCAGCACTCTTAGGCGACTCAAAAGCACAGATACACAAACAACATTTCAACCTTCCCCCAGTCCCTAAACCACTACCACGCTGCTGCGAAAGACAGGTGAAACCAGGAGTCAGCACTTCATCAAAAATAGCAAAGAAAGACCTCACTCCCCGTGGAGTCCAAGACCTCTTCAGCCAAATCAATACAAGACCACTGGGAGACTGTATATGTAAAAATGGTAAAGCTACTGTAAAAGTCTGTTATGATGAAGTTTGAACCATATTTTCACAACCTAATATTGTCAAATATTGCTGCTCTTCTTCTGAAACCTTGTATTTCCATATTTCGTGATTTAGATGTTTTGTCATAAAAAATGGGTTGTGCAAATATCTATCCAAAAACAAGTATAAAAAAGTTATTTTTAACTTTGACAAAGTATTAATTTATCATTTAAAAAGTCGTTTTTTCCATTTCCTGAAAAACAGCGAATTTGGACATCGGTGGTTTCAGAAGGACAGCAACGATATTCTACTTGCAAACCTACACCAACGATAATAATAGTAACAAGATGCGCAAAATGGCCGCCCTAGCGAAGCTTTGTGCATGCATAGTATCTAAAGCCAAATGAAAAATGTTTTTAAGCGCAATTTACAAACGTTATGGGACAGTTTACGTCATTTTATATGTTGTTAGAAATCAGTCATGTCTTGTTTG
The DNA here is from genome assembly GCA_006030095.1 of Triplophysa siluroides. NCBI lineage: Eukaryota > Metazoa > Chordata > Actinopteri > Cypriniformes > Nemacheilidae > Triplophysa > Triplophysa siluroides. Next base: position 7,128,296 of record VCII01000314.1, on the reverse strand, counting down.
AATTAAAAAACTGCCCCGAGGCGCGCTGCAAACATGGCCGCCGAGTGGCACGACTTCCCTAAATGGACTTTGCCCACACTCACAATATGTTGCAATCTGTAAACATTACATAATATAAATAGATTTTTATTAAGGACGATTCATGCTATTTTTAACAAAGTGAGTTCAGATATGACATGGTAAGCAGGGGTACATACCTTGATAACAAATCACTTGCACACAGTCCACTCAAAATTACACAATCCTCCCCACTGCACTGTAATAACATCGATTTACTGGTAATGAATAAAAGTCTCAAGAAGCCCCATAAAAAGACTGGAGGCTTGGCCTTTAAAAGCACAACACAATGGGCCAGTCAAGCACTAGCCTATAGCCTTTAGGACAATAGATTTATGGGGCCTGGAGAGCTTGATTTCTTTTGAAAAATTGTGCATGGTGCCTGGCTGCCCTTTCTGTCACGATTCATTCTTGCATACAGTTTTGCCTAGTATTCTAATGCAAACACGCGCGCCCTACGGCTCTGCACCAAAACAACACGACAGAGACCCTCATTAGGCCAAGATAATATTTCAACAGTTTTTTTTAGAGCAACCCATGGACTTGCTTAAGCAAAAACAAGTCTGATCTCAGGTCAGTGTAAAAGACTAATAACTCTCTCGATAAACAAGACTAAGCAGCTGATACTTCTTTCTGCAAGGAACAATAGAACCGTGAAAGTCCCCTAGTCCGAATGTACTTTTTCCTGTTACTGTTTTCACATCTTTCAGCCAAATGAGACTGAACGGATGCAGATACTACTGTTAAAAATATCTGTGTTTTCTAACCTCCACTTCCCTGTAGTTCTAAACACCTTAAAGGAGTAGTTCACTTTCAAAATGAAAGTTCTGTCATCATTTACTCACCCTTTTGTCTTTTGAAACCTGTATTTTCTTTCTTCTGCAGAACAAAAAGAAGATATTTTGAAAAATGTTGGTAACAGAACAGCACAGCCCACCATTCACTTCTGTTGCAACTAATGCAAGTGAATGGGGGGCTGTTAACAACATTCTTCCAAAAAATCTTCTTTTGTGTTCTGCAGAAGAAAGTAATACAGGTTTGAAATGATGACAGCATTTTCATTTTGAAGGTGAACTACTCTTTTAAGCAAGAGAGGTGATAAATAAGGGAGGTACATCTTTTTAATGATCCCTTTAATAAGTATAATGAAAATATAAATTTCACGATTATCTAACTAAAGTAATATAAAAAACACTGCATCAGGCATATTGGTTTTAAAAATATTTGGATAAAGTGGGACATAACAAATAGATGCTGCATTGGATTGTTAAATAAGAGCCTTTGATCTTTACGCAATGATTATATTGTAGATCTATTTGTTTTTGACCTCATGAAAAATGTGGTTTTCTGTAAGGATGGTTTTGGTTGTGTTAAAGGGGTCATATGGCGCGAACACGTGTTTTCTGTGTCTTTGGTGTGTTGTAAAGTTTCCCATGCACGTATTAGACACGTAAAATTGCAAAAATTGCAATGTCGGAAAAAAATATGCATTCTATCTAAAAGCGAAAATGCTCACTAGACATGCCTGAAACGCCTCATGTAACCACACCCCCTCAAATCTACGTCAGTTTATGGCAAGTTGACTTAGACCGCCCAGATGTATACGCAAGTAAGATAGGTCAGTACAATTGCTTTGGAACCTGACGTTCCAAATATGGTAAGAGGCAGTACATTTGCGTCACACGCTTGCAGTATTCAACCAATCACTACACACAGGTTAACTGGCCAATCATAGCACACCTCGCTTTTTAGAGTGTTGAGCTTTGTAAAAAGTCTGCACGTTTCAGAGAGGCGGGGCAGAGAGCATTTTTGAACCTTAAATCGTGTATACACATTGCATTACATCTAAAACAAACAATAATATTCGTTTTAGCCGGGTCATATGACCCCTTTAAAGGGCTATTTCACCCAAAAATAAACATTCTGTCATCATTTACTCAACCTCATGTAATTTCATACCTGTATAAATAACTTTATTCTGATTACAACGGGGAAAGATATTTGGAAGAATGTTCCGTTCTGGAACATCATTGACATGGTAGTCAAAGGTGCCCCAAAAGTGTTTGTTTTCCTAAATTCTTCAAAATCTGAATATCTCATTTTGTGTTTAACAGAACAAAAAATATACAATATTTGTTTTCTACTATGGTAGTGGATGATGTCACAGAACTGAAAATTGCTAACATTCTTCCAAATATCGTTCTTTGTGTTCAACAGAACAAAGACATTTATACAGATTTGAAACAACCTGAGGGTCAGTAAATGAGGACAGAATTTTCTTTTTTAGGTGAACTATCCCTTTAAGTATCACTTGATGGGTGAATGTTAGGCTTGACCTCTATACCCAAGACAGGTTCAAGATGAATAAATCCTCAGTAATCAAAATGATTTCAGGGCGAGATAAGAGCATCCAAAGTTGACAAGTACAGGATATGCTTTATCATCAATTCTGAGAAGCAACACATTGACTCAAGTCATTATCAACCCACTTTTTAAGAGACTTGAGATATGAGTATTTCACACAAAACAGATAAGTCCACAATCGATAATTCCAATCACAACCGCCTGCCATTAGTGTCAGAATCCCACTATTTTTACACCTGCTTTTTATGTGCCTTAGCTGAATCAATGCAAATGTGTCCAGTCTCAAAAACAAAATACAACTAATATTTATGGTGTTCTTTTAGGAGAACCAAATCTCAAGGTAAAATGAGGTCATAGTAGAGACCAGTCAAAGAGACATCCACGCACACATCCAGACATAGATTATACTCCTACCTGAAGAAACAGTCAAGGATGAACAGGCAATGACAGATCATCCTTTACTGTATGCACACACTTTAACCACCTCAGCAAAACAATTTTGCTGAATTTCTTTTCATGTCTGTGATTTTATATAGAACCAATAATATTATATAGAGGCGGTACTGGAAAAGACGATTTCAGGTCTGCATTACTCCTGCTGTAATATATTCACAATATTTGAGTATTAAAAATATTTTATTATGGGAGAAAATAGTATCACTTATTATGTCTAAAATATAGAGCTACACTTGTGCACTATATTAATATTATCATTTCTGTATCTGCTGTGTTTTGAATTTTGCTCTGTATTGTGTTGTAGGTAAAAACATGGAAGAACATTTCTGTTTGTTTTCTCTCATTTTTATTTTACAGCATGCAATCTTATCAACAGCAACACAGACTTGCCATTTAAAATGGTAAAGAGATTATTCTGTGGTCTATTCTGTACCATGACCGACTACACCTACATCTCAATATCAGCAACATTCAGTCACTTATGATAAATATATTACGATGTGATGTTGCCATGACAACACAGGTTAAAAGTCACACTTCTGTCATACCCTACATTGTATTCAGCCTCTGTTTTACTCACCTCTTGTGTTTTCCTGTTTTCTGTACAAACCAGACTTTCATGAAATAGGAGAAAATTGATCAGCTGCACCAAACACAAACCGACATATGAAACATAATGTATCATGTTGTTCATCTGATCCTATTGTATGTACACCCAAGACCCCATAATAAAGGTAAGAATAAAACCAGGCCATCATGTGGCCATTCTCTGTGCTTGAGCTTTTGATAATAATCACTTGTGGGGGTTTACATGCATCCATTTTAATTTTGTATGTTTGTGTTAATGTTTGAGCAAGTGCCAAGTCACCTCAAGTGTAAGAACATTTGCCTTTGACTTTATTTCTCCCTCTCTCTATTATTTCAAAATTATTTCATTAAGTTTATAATCCCCTCCACAGCTAAATCATTTAAACCCATGGTGGTCCGATGAATACATCTAACATTATCAAAAGGTGTGGGTAACTCCGCAAGAGACCGTCTCTTAAATTTGATAATGCTTTGATGATTAGATGAAGACGGTCTAAACAAATGGCACATGGGTCCATGAAGTGCTTGTATAAAATGTAATTGTGACCATGACTGTCTCTTTGACAGATTGCCACAGTTGCCGTGAACTTTTCTGTACCTGCACTTGCGCAGTAAGCATTTGGCTTACTTTCAGTGTTATTGTGTTGCGTATGTAAATACAGTATAGACTAATTTTTTTTGCCTCATTTAGCCACATATGCTTAAATTCAATTAATAAATCTTTTTCAAGATTTAAATCTATTACCAGGCAAACATCGAAAAGAAAATTATGTTTACAAGTTATTGATCTCACTTGACTCCAATGCAGGCTTGTCAACATTTATTAGGATGCTCATCAATGATAGGTGAATATAAAAAGCTTTCCTCTGAAAAAGTTAAAAATTAATGATGCATTCACTCCACTATTGCCTACTGGTTGCATCATGAATCAAATTTTTAGGTTCCATGCCCCTTTTTTTTATTTTACGCTATTTTTCATATTTTAATGCTCTTCAACTGAAATTAGAATTGAACCTATCAATATTATGCCATAACCATCACTACTAAACCGTACACTAAATAGCTAAAGGGTATTAATAGCTTTTTTGTTCATTTAATTAGTCAAACGTAAAGTAAATGCTCATAGTGGCACTTACATGTTATAGATATTCATAATTAGCATCGCACTTCCACTGTAAAGTCTCTCAGAGCTGAAATCACCCCCACATGTGAGCTGAAACAAATGAAAGCTATTATTTACCTGCTGCTTATTGCACAATGCACAATGCACAAGGGAAATGCTGAGCCAGCACCAGGGGCTCATTTCTAGGATATACATTATTAATCTATTTAAAATTTAATTTAAATGTTTTCCATGCTAAAATGCATTTCTTCCTCTATAATCCTTCTTTATTTTTATCTCCATTTTTTACTTTTATTTAATTAGAATTTTTTATTTTTCATATTTAATGCTTCAACCCACACCCAACTAACTAGCTACTACCTATTTAAATAGCCAATGCCCCCACAAATAAAACGTGCTACCAGTTATGTTTTATCCCATCGCACTTCCCACAAAGTCTCCAGCTGAAATTACCACTAGCTTTTAAACAGCTTTATTTACCTGTTGCTTTTGCACAATGCACAATTGCTGCGCACCATGTCATTTCACACATATGCGCTCTCTTATGTTATCAACATTTGTGTAGCTTTAAGTGTTGTTTATATGACATATTAACGCAATTACCCATATGGATTTGATCTTCAGGCGTTACTTGACAAACTCACAACAGGCTTGAAATCTTTCGAATAGCCTGCTGTGAAGCTGTTCATGCTACTTAAATCACAGATTCGCTGTAGGGGTTTGAACAATATATAACAACAGCATGATTTTATGAGTCTCATAATGTTTTCCTTCAAATGCAGAAGAGGAGAACAACTCATAATAGCACACAACCCATCCTCAGGGCACACTGGCCATTGAGCTGTTATTGAACCTCTATTTTCCCCATTCTCAGCCTATGTTTTTCTGCCACATAAACCATTGCATTTCAATCTGTTTTCCATCTCTTCATCTCCCGTTCTGGCAGGTGGGATGACCATGCCAGTGCATTAGCAACCAAATACATCTCTTTCATTGTGCTTTATGATCTTGGGTTAGGCTTGAGGTCAAAACTAGGGGAAATGGAGATAGCTCTTCATATCATGTATAGACTATGAGTACACATTGAAGAAGGATTTTTCTCTTTAATGTATTAACAAAGACTTTTCATAATATTGTGAATTGCACAGAGGGGAAATGAATGGCTCTCTAGCTTTGTCGCAATACATGAAGATGTCTCGGATAGATATGGTGCTTTTTAATTACTTGATGAATGGGGTGAGCGTAGTGAGATGCGATCCAGAATGTCTTCACTGTGAGATGATAGTGTGTACCACAGCTTCCCTCTCTGCTCCTAAGGATGCTGAATGCTGTAAGGTATAAGAGAATAGTAGAGAAGAGTAGAGTAGAGTAGAGTAGAATAGAATAGAATAGAATAGAATAGAATAGAATAGAATAGAATAGAATAGAATAGAATAGAATAGAATAGAATAGAATAAAGTAGAGTAGAGTAGAGTAGAGTAGAGTAGAGTAGAATAGAATAGATAATAATGTTATTTAAATGTAAGTAGTAGATAAATGTCAATTTGTTTCCAAAAATCTATGTGTCCTCATGCAAGCTACAAGGAAAACAAGCATGCGACCAGACTTACAGATGATGGGTGGAACTAATATACAGCTTCTACAGATCGATCCGTTGTAAACTAGGTTCATCATGATTCTAAGCACACTGTGAACCTTTAAGCACTAAATTCCTTTACAACCCCAAGAGCTGTCTGACCTGAAAACATGAGAAGACCTTGTCAATAAGGTTGATGTGTTCAAAAACAACTCAAACATGTGGCTTTGATTTAAGATCAGCATAACTGCTATGGGGGCACATGGACGAAAACTGCTTTTAAGGTGCTGTGTGCAAATTTTTTGGAGGATCAATTAACAGAAATGCAATATAATACACAAACTACGTCTTCAGAGGTGTATAAAGACCGTATATTATGAATCGTTATTTTTTTATTACCTTAGAATGAACTATTTCTATCTACAAACACCAGGGGTCCCCTTGCATGGAATTCGCCATGTTGTTTCTAAAGTATCTCTAAACGGACAAACTGCTCTACAGAGCGCGTTTCATAAATATGTTATTTCCTCGGGAAAAGAAGTGAAAACATGACATCTTAGTTCTGTGTCAGCCACCGTAGTGCTTCGAAAGAGAGGGGGGAAGAGTTGAGTGAGCCGTTGGTTGCAATTCACAACCTCACCGCTAGATGCCGCTAAATTTCATACTGAACCTTTAAAACCATTTATGCACTAAATATGATACTGTAATGTGCATGAAAGAGAAAACGTGCTACAACTACACAAATGTATCTCCGGAACCTTTAAATTGTATGTATAGTCAATGTCTGCATGTTGCTTGTATACAGTATTATTAATGCAGCATTTACTATAGAATAAGAGAATATTATAGGATTACGGTTGCTGGAATACCATTTAGCTATTCCGCAGAGCGACACACATTCTGATTTAAAGACAACTAAAATATTTGGTTATTTCACAGTAAAGATTAGACTAAATTGGGATTTGCACAGCAGGATTTAATCTGATTTAAACACTGAACGGTGTTTCATCTCAGGATGCGGAAAAAAACAAAACGTGATTAAAATGTCATGCCGGTGTTTTAAGCCACATCACACGAAAGCTTAAATGTAACATTTTCATGTCCGTGCTGTGGTTGATCATGGCATAAGTGATAAACGTCATTTCTGGCCAATCAGATCAACTACTGCTGAGCAGCATCTCCAAGATGTTTTAACTGAATACTGCATTACCCATGTAGCCAATGGATACCTCAAGAGCCATATTGTATGCATTTCTGAGTAGTTCTCCCATAAATGCTGCATTTTCAATGGTGCAATGTGTGGCTTTTAATAATTTGATGGGGAATTTCCTTCTGTTGCACAAAAGAAATGTAATGTGATTCAGTTCCCATTATTTATTCATTTTAAGTAGCAATCCACTGTGACACCAGCAGTTTAATGAAGAGTAAATACGCCTGACATTTAGTATTACATTGAGACCCAGAACATTAATTTTGTTTTTGTCTAAACTGCTTAAATGTCACAGCAAATAAGGCCACGGCAGGAAAAGCATTGAACAAAGTTTCCATATCATAAACCATAACGTTCAACCTTGCTAATGGAAATGATGCAGAAATACAGAATGAGATCTAACAATACGCAAACACACCAGCCGAACAAGATCTTTTGGCCAGTCATCAGAATGTTTATCCCTTAAGAGAAACATTTTCAATTTATAAATTTGCTAGTTTGGTTAGACAACTTTTAGGCCTGCCATCCCTCCTAAAAAACAAAACAATAGAACCCATGAGAGAACTTCTAATGGTATCCATTTAAATACTATTATGAACCATTAGCTTTTCCATTACAACCATTACAAAATTCCTTTTTGCATTGTGTTTTTGGCCATTGTTCTTAATAGGATTTATTGGTGTTCTATTGGTTCCCATCTGCCAGATTACATCCCACCAATAGAATCCATCACATACCAGTAGACACCGTCATAGTTTCCATTAACCAACACAATTCCCATTATAACCTTTTACAACTTTTTATTGAGTTTTGAGCAGGATTCTATTGTTTATCTTCTGCAGGAATATTGATGACCCCAAAGCCAGACACAAACTAAAAGCAAGAAAACTGCTTTCTGTTTCCCTTAATCCTCTGACATCTGTTTTATTAGAAGGTAACAACAAGATTTTGAAACTTTACAACTTTACTATCCGTTCACTATCCAAAAGGGACCCAGCAGACAGTTATGGATTTACAGTTATCGTCAAATCTGACAGTGATCTACGATTACAACCCAATCTGTAATATTTCGAAATATTGCAGAGATTAGCCCTGCTTCGCAGCATCCTTTTACAATAGCTACTAAATCTGACCATCGGCGATGTTATTGTGTTTTTATATCATCATACAGCCATCGTAAAAATTGAGAGCAGCCGCTGTGACATCAGCACTCAACAGCACACATATGATCATCTACTGCTGTCATGATTTAGTGTCTTGTGGTGTCCAGAGGACCTCTTGTTTCCGTCTGTGTGGAATTCCATCAGTCATGACATCGAACTGGTACAGAAATATAGAAGACAACTGTGGCGTGTCGTGATGATGCCTGCAAATGGAGTGTGAAGCTCCTTTTTGAAGCACCATTTCATGACAGAAAGCTGTAGTGCGATAAAACACTTGATGCTCTCCAAACCATTTCTGCCTGCATTCAACAGGCATGAAAACTTGGGTAACATTAGTCATGATGAGCTCTGCCTGACCTGTGTGCTTTAAACATGATAAAAGACATTACAATGAAATGTCCGTTACAGGTAGATTTACTAATAATTCATGCTAGGCAGTATGAAAGAGAATATGAAAAAATATATTCTGTGTATACCACAGTATTTAAATAAGTGGGCATGCTAAACACATAGATCAAGTAGACACACAGTCAAATTCAGAGCACTGGACTTGAAGTGGGTTTCTATACTGTATATAATATAACAATTGTACAGCCGGGGAACAAATAAAGAGACCATTACAAATGTTCATTTAGTCAGAATTGCTAGAAGTATTGTGACCATTTTAGTCCAGTGTCTGTTGAATTTCAACAAAATCAAACCTCAGGAGTGACATAAAGTCATCCGACAGCAATGTGAAAGACTGACAGCATTAAGAAGACTCAAGGTTATAAAATAATTTTAAATGTATTAAAATATACTTTTCCTAAATACATGTACAAATATGACAGTTGCATTGCTTCAAAGTGAATATGAGCTTGATTTCTTTGAAGTATTTGAGGTCTGAAAAATAATTTAAGAATCTTTTCTGTTATTTTGACCTGTTTTCTTTTGTTTTTGTCACGTTTGTTTTATGTTCACGTGAGTTTTGTTCTTGAATGATTAAAGTAGCCTTTGTTTTGTACTCCCGTGGCCGTGAGTTTATTTGGGATCCGTAACACGTGACAGAATACTAGACCTAACAAAAGGCATGGATTACATGGGGCTCAACGTCTCTCCAGTCTCAGTCAGGATGGTCGTCCTCTGGAGAGATACGTGGAGGACTTCCTGGAGCTCAGCCAGCAGGTGAGTTGGGACGATTGCTCACTGAACGCGTGCTTTGTGATGGGTTGGATGATGACTCCCATCGGTGTCTTGCTTCCGAATTTAGGGATAGACCCGTTTGGGAGTTTATCAGCCTCATCCAGTGGATGATGGAATCTCGTCCCAGTGTGGGCGGGACCATCCTGGATTAGGTTGAACATCCAAGCCCATCCAAGCACGCGTTGAGCAGCCCAACTCACCTCACTCCGGAGTCCTCCACCGGAGACAGAGCCTCAGGTAATCCTGCCCCTCTCCAGCCGGTCCCGTCCGGTTTCCCGTGCTTCTCCATTCTCCAGCCGGTCCCGTCCGGCCTTCCCGTGCCTCTCCAGCCGGTCCCGTCCGGCCTTCCCGTGCCTCTCCAGCCGTTCCCGTACGGCCTTCCAGAACCCCTTTCAGAGCCAGTCCCGTCTGGCCTTCCCGAGCCTCTCCAGCCGTTCCCGTACGGCCTTCCCGAGCCTCTCCAGCCGTTCCCGTCCGGCCTTCCCGAGCCGTTCCCGTCCGGCCTTCCCGAGCCTCTCCAGCCGTTCCCGTACGGCCTTCCCGAGGTTCCCGTACGGCCTTCCCGTACGGCCTTCCAGAGCCCGCTGCCCAGCCGCCAGAGTGCCCAGCGGTCCAGGCCAACCCCCATATGAGCTCCCGGACTAAGCCCAAATATTTTTTGGGGGGAGCCATATGGGAGGGATAGCCTCCCAGGCTAGACCGGTCGTCTGCCTCCCAGAACGGCCGGCGCCCTCCAGGCCTCCCGAGCGGCCGGCGCCCTCCAGGCCTCCCGAGCGGTCGGCGCTCTCCAGCCCTCCAGAGTCCCAGACTGCTGGACGTATCGTCCTGGAGGTCTCCCATCCCACCATGTCCGGTATTCCCAGCACCGGCCTCCAGGACGCCCACCCCCCCTTCCCCCCTTGGTACTGTTTTGCCGCGAGGACGCGCCTTGTGGAGGGGGGGGTAATGTCACGTTTGTTTTATGTTCACGTGCGTTTTGTTCTTGAATGATTAAAGTAGCCTTTGTTTTGTACTCCCGTGGCCGTGAGTTTATTTGGGATCCATAACACGTGACAGTTTTCTGAAGATAACTGCAAATAGAAACAATATTTGTATTCGAAATTTGGGAGAAACATTGTCAGTAGTTCACAGAATCAAACAAAAATTATAATTTTACCTAAACACATACCTATAAATTGTAAATTGAGGAATACGGAAAATAATTTTGAAATGGTCTCTTATTTTCCGCGGCTGTATTTATTTCCTTGTCATAAAATTACTCATACTATGAAATAGGCTTTTGGTCATACTACCCAGCCTAGCAAATAATCAATACTTGATTTTGCTCGCGGTCCCCAAACAAAAAATGACTTGTGCTCTAAAAAAAAAAACTTTTGTTATGGATGATGTCTAATTACTAAACTGCAAGAGAGACCCTGAACAAAGATTTCCATGTGACAGACTAAAATAACATGAAATCATAATTAACTCTAAAGGCATGATATGTAACTTTCACATCTAGAAGTACCAACAACAACAGCAAAGACATAGCTTGATGATGCTGTTTTGTGGAATTATGGGAGATGTAGCTTTCCTGTAGCTCAGTGGTTAGAGCATGGCACTAGCAATGCCAAGGGCGTGGGTTAGATCCCAGGGATTGCACATACTCAGAAACAAAAAAATTGTGTAGTATAATGCAATGTAAGTCGCTTTGGATAAAATCGTCTGCCAAATGCATAAATATATAAATATTTACCACCACTGATGGAAATAAATCTGACGAGTTTAAAAAAAGCTTGTTAAAGGATAATATAGACATAACGGTATTAACAGGCTAGGTTAATGTAATTTGTTAACAAAATATCGGTGCTAGTAGTTTTTTGATATTTTAATGCAAATATTTTACATATTGTGCCTTTAATTCGTGAAAAATGCCAACAGTCAAGTGTAAAAAACATCTACTGCAAAGACAACCACATTATCCATCACAGTACATCACAGCGTGTTGAATAATGCACGACATAACACACGCCTGTATAAGCACTTTCTCTTTTACCTGTGGTTATATGAAATATAATTTTCCACACACCCACGAGCGATGAGCCCCTGGATTTACTCTCCTTATTACCTCTGTGTAGCATTTAATTTCCTGGGTATTTAGGGCTGTTATTGCTACAAGCAGTCGCACGTCAAGATGGGCAATCACTCTGGGCAATGCAGCATGACAGTGACGCATCGTGCATTAACCCAGCTGTTTATTTTCTCTAAGTACAGCTTCAATCCATCATGCCATTGATTGTTGAGAAACACCTATGCTTGGGGAAAAAATGGCCTAAATGAAGTGTGTGCTATGGAAGGGATTGATTTTCATTTAAAGGTCCTCACAACTGTGCTGTAATGAATATGTTTCGAGTCCTCCGCGATGGCAGTGGATTCGCTCACAGTTCTCTAGGGGGCCAAGCTGGTAAGATCTCTTTTTACTGGGCTAATCGTGGGTATAATAGACTTCCACGTATATAAATGTATGTCACTGTATGTGTACTAGTTCACTGTAGAATCCTTTCATTTTTTTTTATCTGTTGAGGATTGATAAAGGCATTCTTGCTTTTGATAAGCACGTTTATCAATCAAAGAGACATTCGAACCGCAACATAGTTGAGACTAAAATAAAACTAATTTTATTTTCTTTGAGTATCGTCGCTGTCCTTCCAAATTCACAGTTTTTCAGGAAATGCGAAACACTACTTTTTAAGCGAATAAATACTGTGTTGTCAAAGTTGACAAGCACTTTTTAATACGTTTTATTGGTTAGATGTTTGCAAAACCCAGTGACAAACATAAATCACATAATATGGAGATACAAGGTTTCAGAAGGACAGCAGCGATATGTGACTACGTATTACGCCAATTTGTGCTTTGTGTTGCCTTTGTACACAGCCAGATTTTATTAGACATAGTAAATACTTTCAGTGTTTAATATAACACATTTATTCTTACGGCATTTACTACCATGACAAATGCTTGCGACCCACTAGAACATATTTTTTACTCCATTACCTCTCTATTAATGTTAGGTGAGGAAACATCAAATGTTTAATGGCCTCATTGTTACTGACAGACATAATAGTGGGAAACCATTAATCTTGCCGGTTAAAATTTTAATTAAACAAAAGACATTAAAACAATGAAATGTACTCAAGTAACAACAAAGCAATGAACCACATATGCATCATTAAGCCTCATAAACGCAGTTTTATGAGATTTTATTTACATAAGCTGTAATTTACGTTAGTAAATATTTTACTGCATTATATTTGCACTGACAAACTACTAAGGTATGATAAACCCTGCCAGATGAATAAATATGATGCAATGCTGCTTGTGCATAAAATATCCCTGTATCTATCAGCAGTTTACAACCCAAAACTACCCCTCCCCTCTTCAACATGTCCTCAGCTGAGAGGAAGGATATACCCTACTTCCCTGAGCTCCACACCCTGTGTATAGCACACAGACAAGAGAGGCTTTAAGACTCCCATTGGAATTAACCTGTGGGTGGGATCTCGCAAAACAGGCAGCGCGGAGGATCATTGGAACTATCCCGCATTCCTTTCTCATCTATATGTGATGACATCTGTGCTGTTTTTGTCATGTAACATGAGGGGATGTATCCATTCATGTATGTGGTTTACATTTTAAGGAGTGCAGTAAACATTGAGATAATGAATCCCATTTATTAGTTCACCTTAATGGTGCTTAAAAGACGTCACTGCAGTTCCTTTCTTCGTTCTAATTCCTTGGCGGTTCATCCCAAATCTCGAGGTATGCATAGCTGAGGCAGGAGAGGAAGTGGACTGAGGGAGACAGGAAACAGGAAGTAGAGGCAGAAATAAATGAGAGCTGAAATAGCGAAAGGGGTCAATTCCCTCCTTTACTAGTGCAAGAGCTTACCGGAGAATGACAACAACTCTATCCCTGAAATATTCTTTCTTTTGGAATCCTAGAGAGCATATACTGTGTATTTCACGTAACATTATAACCATGATATTGGTGATACATATGTAATTTTCCACCATAAAACATGTTTACCAAACTTCTACTATAACAAACCCCCCCAAAAAAAAAAATCTTCCCAAGGGTTGCAAATCAAACTAATTGTGGTAATAAATAACAGATTCTCTGCATAGTATTTACCAAACTTCTTCAGTTGGGTCTTTTTCACTCATAGTATTGATTATTTCCACTTAAAAATGGTAATTATTATGATTAGGCTAATTGGGATGCACAATATAAATACAAAGAAACTCATTTCTGGTTTGGTGTTTTAGGGGGTACTGTAACCTGACTGAGTTACGTCAAAAAGCTTTGGTATACACAACAGACATGCATTTTACATTTATTGTGGCCATATTCAATTCATTTAAACATTTTTTTATATTGGTTAAGCAAGTGTTTAGGTTGAAATATTTAGCCTATCTGTGTGTTTGTTGATCACTGTGTGGTCTCACCTGATCTCCTCTGTGTTGGTCAGTTATGCATTTTTGTCCCCATCTTAGAATGGGACAACCCAGCGTGAAAAACATATGAGGCAAGGTCACAGTACGCCCTCCACCCCTCCAAGCAGGAAGCGTCGACGGGCCTGGCCCATCAGAGACAGGAAGCCCAAAGTGCAAACCAGCATCCACAACCCAACCCTCCAACCAGGAAGTGCACAGAAAGCTCCACCTCACTTGCATGCCAGCAACCGAACTCAAGCATACACCTTAACACAGTAAAGATATCACACGTGGGTTACTAGTACTCGAGTCTCTGTTAATGTGTTACTTCACTGAATGTGTGACTGTCTCTTATCAAATTTAAAAGACAAGAGGGTGAGTAAATGATGACAGAATTTTCATTCTTGAAAATACTGTACTGTAACATTAAGAAATTAAACGACACGTGCTTAACCGCTGGTCCTAAGGAGAATATAGTCACTTACCATAAATCTGCCTTTTCAGTCATGACACAATGTAACGAACGAAAGCATGTGGACCAGACACTCCATGTGTGAAATATCTGTGCTGAATGAACACTCTATAGGCAACATCTGCCTAAAGTAAACACATCCATCATGCATTAAATAACCTAATATGTGCAATATGCACAACAGGGGATAACTCCAGTTTTAATACGGGGTGTCAGTATACAGAATATTTATCGCGAGGACAGACATTTATGAAAACATCCTTGGCAGGCCATTGTTTGCAATATTTTTAGCCTCAGAGAAATGCACAAGATGCAATATACCTGGAGATTACGCACACACGGATACTGTGCAAAGTGTAATGATGTTGTGAGTGGTGCGAATAAATCATAAACGCTTTAATCAAACCACAAAGGTATAACAGAATAATCAATCATTCAGTGTTCTGTCTCTCGCTCTATTTCTCTCTGTCCTGTGAAGCATCCCTGCAATGTCCATAATAATGATGTCAGGTCATTTCAGACATTATATTATTATTATTACATGTATTTCAGAAACTTCAAAGTAAATATCCTTAGTGGCCCTGAAAAAGAACACCACAACATGTAACACAATAACATAAACAGCAATAAATCACTTCTATTAAAAAACTTTCAAGATAAATGAATCTAGATTGGGTTTGCTGGTCCACAGTCTGTTACATGTGAGAATGAATGTTTGCCATCAACACCTGTCCCAAATAGCACCCTTGATGTAAACTAGGGGTCTGTCATCATCTTCTTGCATGTGTTGTAGGATTCTATTTTGCAAAGCCTTCGTTTGTGATATATATTTTAGGTCACTTAAGGGGACCTAATACATTTTTTTATTTTTTTCCAACACTGAAGGTAGAATCATAATTTATTATCAATGTGTCTTTTCTCAAAACAATGAAAGCAAATAGGGGCTGGGGCTGTCAGTATATAAAATTCGGCCATATATCATGTTTTGTGTTCTATGGATTAAAGTCATACGGGTTCAGCTCAACATGAGAGTTATTGATCAGAAGGTCAATTTTTCGATTTTAGGTGAATTGTTGCTTTAATCGTAGACTGAGAGGACTGCAAGGATTGAGGGGGTTATTTAGGACAGGTCATCCAACACTAGTTTCTCCAAGTAGGTCTACATTTTCAGTTTGTTATTTTCTCTCTGACAGTGATTCTTATACATCCTGATGGACAGTTCCCAGGTGGTAAAGGTGGGCAGTCAGGAGAATCAGGATTAAGGTCAGACACATCATTAAGGGTCCAGGAACACCAACAAGACCAACAAGATCCCTAACGAAGGGCCTAAATACTGACTACAATTGAAACAAAAATCTTCATAAATGTACACAGAAATGCACATTTTTAGATTTGCAAAATTATAGTCTTAAAAAGAATTATCTATGCCTTTTTAGATTTGCAAAATTATAGTCTTAAAAAGAATTATCTATGCCTTTTTAGATTTGCAAAATTATAGTCTTAAAAATACTTTTCTATGCGTGTATTTATTGTTATCTTTTATTTAAATTGTTGTTTTAATTTTCTAATGTGCATAGAGGCTTTCATAAATGATGTTTGTTTTGGGTAAATAATGAACAAATAAAATGCTATGAAAAATACAAACAATTAAAAACACTAGTTATAAACAAATGTGAGTCATATTCGTGCTAAATTATTACAAAATTACACAATAGATTGTAACATTAGAATGGACTTCCAAATTTGACTAACGTGCCTCCCCTGGTGGTACACTGGGGGAATTTAAATGCAGACTTTTCTCTTAGTACTGCTGTGCATAACTCTTGAATGGTTATTTGAAAATACATAATATACATTCAAACATTCAACAAACTAATGCATGACACTATTCCGGGGCATTATAGTTCAACACATCAAAATTCACATCACAGTCACACAGATAAAGGTCATGCGCTGAATGTGAGACAAACCACAAAGGCATATATCTCAACAGAATGATAGATCGGTTCAGTAAGAAACATTTTATTCTGGATACTGTGGGTCATTTTGTGCTCTTTACACACTCCAGCTGTGATGAATGATAAGACACCTGCCCATTACAGATATGACATTGAGCGTATCATTCCAAATGACCTTAGAAAGGCCACGATTGATGGGTATCACAACCCACATACTGTCAACAAGAAAAAAGCCCTTCTCGAAAGGTACCAAGCTACTTAACAGAATACAAAAAAAGATACCAAAGTCATGCATTACTACTAGATACTGAGTAAGTTAGGCTAAAACAAAAGATTTTTGAATTCCTGACAAGTATTGTTAGTTACAATTTTCAGAACGTGTTGATATATGTCACATTTCGGAATAAAAAGAGTGAGTCAAAGGCACCAGCAGACACGATCAGTGTTGGGTAAGTTACTCTGAAAAAGTAATTAGTTACTAGTTACTAATTACATATTCAATAGTGTAATTAGATTACTTTACAAATTACTCTGTCCAAAAAGTATTTAGTTACTTATTACTAATTACTTTCTATATCCTACATCAACGTTGATTAGTTAAGTGATTCAAGGATAGACATGAAACAACTTATTTAATTCATTCAAATAAATAATATTAAACTACTTAAAGTACTCTATTAACTGACCAACGTATGACAGATGTGAGAATTATACATTTTACAAGTTACAAGTTAGTCTTTGAATTTTGATGTCAATTCCACTATTGCACACATATATATTACACAAAGTATTTAGTTTAATTGCATCAAAAGTAACTGTAATTAAATTACAGAAAACATAAGAGTAATCCCTTACTTTACTTTTTCAAGGGGAAAGTAATTAAATTACAGTAACTAATTACTTAGTAACTAGTTACACCCAACACTGGACACGATACACCTTATCTGTACTATAGTTTGGTAAAATGTTTAGTTTGATTCGAAGGGTTTTCTTTTCTTTTTTATTTTCTCTCTGATGGTTTACCGCCACCTACTGACGAGAGGCTACTATGACATCAGAATCAGTGAAGGCTATTATGTAACATTAGAATATGGGCCGCAGAAGCAAGATAATGCAATTGATCTGATCAAATTTAGGCTAAAAAAATATAATATATATTAGATAGGACCGGAAGGTAAGCTTTTGGCAGTTCACTTGAAAAGATGTGTAGAGACTACAACAAGAATAACACACGTCAACGTTTACTTAAATGAGCTGACATTGAATATGAAAAACCTAAAACACACAAAATGAAACATTTGGCTATCGAGTAAAATATAAATTGACTATTTTTTTTATTGTTTAAGAGGTTGAAGCGACGTTTGGTGATTCGATTATTTATCGGAAATATTGTCCCAAGAGAATGCCGAACGTAATGTAAATTTTTTACCTTTAAGTCTAGCCCCATATAGTTATTTCCTTGTGGCTCGTTTATTGATAATATGAATACGATTGATAACGTCGATCAATCCAATGTATGGTGACGCTTTTTTATTTCGCGTGGCGTTTCATATTTTAAATGCATGAGCCCTTACAAATTCGATAAGATTTATAATTATATACTTATAAACACACTTTTGGTATGACAAAATACTGTAGGGTTTTAAGTGACACTACTGTCCCTGAAATGTTTTACTTCCCTGGATTTTTTGACTGGTCCAGGCAGTGATTCAAATTTTTACTTGCTCTGCCACAAAAACAAAAAAAATTGTTGTTGTTATCCTTGTTTTTGACCCATCTTATCTTGTATTCTGATTAGCAAACTTATATGACACCAAACTTCAGAGGCGTAACTTTCTTTTGAAAAGTGGTGGGGACAGAGATGACAAAAACAATACTTTAATAAATTGTTTCTGTAATAACTCGTTGTAAAGCGTTTTTTTTACACTGGCTTTCGGGCACTCGCGCGAGCTTTCTAATGTTAGACAAAGAGAAGTGAAGTGACAGCAACCATCCTAAACATAAGCACTATTAAGCAGCTGTATGCAGAAATTGTTAGATCTAATGGACGAAATAAGCGCATGCAGTTTACATATGAACCGACCGGAGATGGACATACTGAAAAAACTATACTCGCATACTCGAATGCGTTTTCGACTTCTTCTGTAAGTGGATGAAAGTCGACAAGCTCAAAAGTTTCACACCCCGTTTACACCTGTTTAACGTTGTCCACTTGATCCGATTGACCAAAACGCATATCAGGTTTAGGCTACAGAGGCCCTAACAGGACAGGGGCACTTCAGGGGCCAAAAAGATTTCAACTGGGGCCAGTGCCCCTCTGGCCCCACCCCTAGATCCGCCAGTGAGTGAAACCATTACATTTCAACAGCAAACTATTGTAATCCATCATTTATTCACACGACTAAAGAGTAGGGCTATACTACACTGTTGATTCTTAGATATAGTGTATTTAAACATACTACAGTAAAACCGTATTTACTACAGTTTGTTTGTTTGCTCTAATTTTGGTAGGCCGGCCACTCCTGTGACAGTTTACCACTGTTCCACTCTTTCTCCATTTGTGGATAATGGCTCTCACTGTGGTTCGCTGGAGTCCCAAAGCCTTAGAAATGGCTTTGAAACCCTTTCTAGACTGATTCATTTCAATTACTTTGTTTTCATCTGTTCTTGAATTTCTTTAGATCGCGGCATGATGTGTTGCTATTTGAGATCTTACTTCAGTTTGTCAGACAGGTTCTAGATATCTTGATTCAACAGGTCCGGCAGAATTTAGGCTTGAGTGTGGCTAGTGAAATTTAACTCAGTTATTCAATTCATCACAGTTAATTCATGGTTTACCAAGGGGGGCAATTACTTTTACACATAGGGTCAGAAATGTTTGGATTGTTTTTTCCCTTAATAAATAAAACCATCATTTAAAAACTGCATTTTGTATGTACTCTGGTTTAATTTGTGTAATATAAAACATTGTTTGATGATCTGAATCATTTAAGCATGACAAATATGCAAAAAAACAAAAAATCCGGAAGGGGGCAAATACTTTTTCACACCACTGTATATTACAGTTTACTGTACAAATTATTATGTAGGAACACCTACGTTAAGCATGAAATGTTTCAAACTATATCAATCACCTCTATGAAAATATTTTGAGGAGAATGTCTAAAACAGCAGAGAGACAAGAGCACAAAGATTACTTGTAATCATAAAGAGGTTTTATTAGAACAATGTGATGCGCATCAGGAGTGGCTTTAGGACAACCGTTAATAGCCTATAGACACATTCATTAAATGCTGGTTAAGCTTTTACAATACAAAGACTTTCTACCGAGAACAACTCTTGCTTTTCCTTTACACATCATTTTAAAGCTATATGGCTTGCTTTTTCTATTTAGAAAAAAGTTGATAAAATCGTACCTGTATATACACACATACATACATATTTACATGTCTTGCTGTATTGTTCTAAACGTTTTTCCGTTTTTAAAACAGCAGTACAGGGAGAAGGTTGTGCTGACAAAATTATCATCAGGTAAGTAGTACACCCAAAGATGTCATGAACATCAATGACTTTACATGTAAAAAGCATAAAAATGTCAAGCAAGACAAAGTACAAAAAAAGACTTTGAAGGATAACTTTTAAATCCATGCAACTT
Organism: Triplophysa siluroides; assembly: GCA_006030095.1. Classification (NCBI taxonomy): domain Eukaryota; kingdom Metazoa; phylum Chordata; class Actinopteri; order Cypriniformes; family Nemacheilidae; genus Triplophysa; species Triplophysa siluroides. Next base: position 7,108,017 of record VCII01000314.1, on the reverse strand, counting down.
TAGAAAAAAAAAAAACATTCAGAAAATGTTCTTTCAGTTTTTCATCATGTCTGATGAATGACTTATGAGTGGGATTCAGATTCTGTAGACTTTGCCCTAGAGGTGTCAGACTTTTCCCTTCTGTCGTCTTTCCTGTCTTTGCTCCTGCTTCGGTCCCGTCTGTCTCTGTCTTTCTCCCTCCCTCTGTCTTTCTCCCTGTCCCGGTCCCTATCCCTCCTATCACGATCTTTCCCACGATCTCGTTCTCGGCTCTTTGAGCGTTCCCGCCTCCTGTCCCTGCTATCCCGATCTCTTTCCCGATCTCTTTCCCGGTCTCTTTCTCTGTCTCTGTCTCTTTCTCTGTCTCTGTCTCTTTCTCTTTCTCTGTTCTTCGCTCGCTCTCTGTCATAATCTTTTCTGTCTTGTTCTCTCTCCCTTACTCGTTCTTTGTCTCTATTTTGGTCACGGTCTCTCCTCTTGTCCCCATCTCCATCTCTGTGTCGATCAGACTCTCTGCCTCTACTGCGATCCCTCTCTTTGCTGTGTTCCCTATCCCTTTCTCTGCTGCGACCATGCTCCTTTTCTCGTTCCCTGCACTGGTCTTTTTCACGTTCCCTTTCTCTGCCTCTCTCGTACTCGTGTTCTCTGCTCCAGCCCCATGATCGTCCGCCATGAGGAGCTTCACGGTCTCTTTCTCTCCTCCTATCCTCGGACAAATCACGTTGCCTCTCTCTTTCCTCAGACAATGCTGAGGGGGCTTCTCTGTCGCTGCGTGAGCTACTGTCAAATCTGCTTGGACGGTTGTGAGGCTCTGAACCATCTCTGGAGGAGCAGCTTCGTCGCCTCATTTCAGGTGAGTGTCGTCTCCAGTGGTCATCACGGTGGGTGTCGGGACTGTGTCCACCGCCTACACGGACTTGCACTGGGATGGGACCATCGGGAGGTGTTGGAAGCAAAGGTCCACGAACTGGTCGAACATCACTTAGGCTGTCTTCATTATAGCTGTATCGTGGTGGCGGACCAGCTTCCTTATCGTAATGACCCAGTGGTGGACCTCTTGGCCCACCAAACTGCTGTACCGATGGTCCTCGGTGCCTTTCAAAGTCTTGAGATGAACCTCCCCGTGGTTCGTCAAATGAGCCCCTGTGTTGAGGTGACCCACGAAACTGGTTTGGGGGTGGAAATCGCTGTCCTGACAATTCCCCTGTAGGACCAGAGGGAGGTCCCCTCCGTCCATCAAAGGGGTTTGGTGGCGGACCCCTAAAAGGTGGCCCTTGTGAGGGTTTCTCTATTCCCTGATAGGAGTTTCCATCATCAACAGGGCCTCTTGACATATTAGAAGGAGGTCCATGAACCTCAATGTTATGAGAGGGAGGTGGTCCTCGTGGTCCGGGGAAATGGGATTGTGGTGGCGCTCTATTATCAAAGTGACTTGGAGGGGGGCCTGGGAATGGTGGAGGTAGTCCTCTAGGTGCAGAGAAGTTAAAAGGGGGTGGAGGACCATTAAATCGTTGCCCGTCAAAGTTTGGAGGAGGTGGTAGAGGCCCTGGAGGTGGGCCTCTTGGTCCAATATGCTGAGGGGGTATTGCGTTCATAGAATTATCAAACATCTGAGGAGGAGGACCTCTCTGGCCTATTGGTTGGAATGGAGGCGGTCCTCTTGGCGTGAAATTAGAAGGCGGTGGACCTCTTGGAGCATCAAACTGAGAATTACCACCCCACTGATTCTGATAAGGAGGATATGATCCAGGTAGTGAATTTTCTCCAAGGGGAGGGGGTGGACCTTGCATTGGGGGAATTTGCATTGGTGGTCCTGACATTGGATGAGGGAGATGCATGGGTGGTGGAACATTCATTGGTGGAGGGCCTTGCATGGGAGGTGGACCAAGAATGGGAGGAAGCCCGATAGGGGGAGGAAACGATATTGGAGGTGGAATGTTTGTGGGATTTGTTGTTGGTATATGTTGTATATGGGAACTGTGAGAATCCATATAGGATGAGTTGTCCTGGAAGATATCGTCTGGCATTCCTGAGTGGACAGACGTGGATGACGAACTGATCGTTGAAATGCTGTAATATGTGGTTGTAGTGGTCTCAATAGGCTGTCCACTGGACGCAACTTCAGCTTTTAGTATGCTGGCAGAATTAGGCCACACCTCCTCAAAGCTTTTACTCTCAGATTCAATAGGCTCATCCTTAATTTGTTCCTCCTCAGGTTCTTTATCCACATAGCTTTCAACTAACTCCGGGTCGATGTTCTCCCCTAGTAACGGAATAGAAACTTCGGTGCTCTCTGTACCAAGGAAAGGTACCGCTTCACTTTCAGCTGCCTCCTCAGGCTTGGGTGCTTCTGTTTGCAGGATCTCATGCTGGACTTCTTGGGAATCCAAGGTGGTAGTAACTTGTGATTGAAGTGTGTCAATTGTTGTAGAAGTTTCCTCCACTGGTGTATCCACAGTAGAGTCCGGCTGTGTTGTTTGTGTTTCTGTGGCTATACTCGCTTGTGATGGTGATGGCTCTATGACTGCAGATGGCTGTGGAGATGGTTTTTCTGTAGTTACATGAGACTGTTCATCTTTCTCTATGGAATCAGACGCATTTCTTCTGTTTGCTGCTGCTGCTGCTCGAGGGTCCCTACTTTGCCTTGGGTCTCTTCTCTGGTTAATAACTGGAGCTGCTGAGCTCTTCGCCACTAGGTCTTCAACTTTTTTACCAAGTTGCAACAATTGGCTATTAGCCAGTAGAGATGTGACAGGCTGTGAAATCAAAGTCTCTGGTATTTGTTGAACTGGATCCTCTAACAGCTTCTGTTCATCTACCTGTTTCTCCTGAAGCCCTTTTTGATGTTCTGTAAATTTCTTACCACTTGGATTAACCCCAACAACATCAAAAATGGAGTCGTCCTCAGGGTCATAAGCAATATCATCCACCACACAGGGGGTGCCCTCAGATAGCTTAATAGCTGCTGATAGTTTTGTTTTTTGGGCTTTTTCTGCAGCATAGCCAACAGCTGGATCATATTCTTCCTCTGGATCATACGGCCTATCATCCTGTACTTCCACCTCTTTACCCTTGGTTATTGCAAACTGCTGTATAATCGGGTCTAGCCGCGACACAGAAGGCATGGACACCTCTCCAGCACTTTGGTCTGAAGGTGATGAGACATCAGTATCTTGCTGCTTCTTACCAAAAAGTGTTTTAAGGATGGTCTGCAGCGGTGTGGAAGCGACTGCTGGTGCTGCTGTGACATTATTGCTTATGTTAGAGGTGATACCAGTTGCTTTCACAGAGGAAAGAATGGAAAGAACGGAAGTTGAGATGGAACTTGAAGATTCCGAGGCAGTGAGGTGAGGTGGTGTGCCTGGGGAAGTTGTGCTGATGGCATCCAGACTAGATCGAAGAGCCTTGTCCTGTTTGATTTCAGGTTTTGCAACAATGGATGGTTTGGGGAGGCCTGTCTCATCATCTCGTAAGGTTTTTGAACGTTTTTCCTCATTTTCAAGAGGGGCTCCGGGACGCTTCTTGTCTTTCTGGCAAATCAACAACCCCAGGAGGAGATTGGGACGAGCTGGCTCTAGCCCTGCAAAGAAAAATATAAATCTTGTAATCACTATCGCAGAGGTACAGTATATTCTTTTCGTATACAGTCGCATTGCTTTCAGAGAGCTTGTCCCACAAAATACAATATTAACACTTTTACAGTACACTGTTTAGTAATACAGTTCGGCGTTATTTGTATATTTAAAGAAAACCGTTTTCCCTTTAAAAACAAAATGTAGCAATTTACATATACTTTAAATTAGCCTCAAGGTGAATTTAATAATGGTTGGAATAACACAAAATCTTATTAATTTAGATCAAATATACCCTTAATAAAACAATAACAACTCTGAATTATGTTTGAAAATGGTAAGAGTACTAATCATGATTTTCCTCTGGAACACTTATCATACCAATAATGACTATTTTAATTGTGTGCAACAACTGGTCTTGAAGTAAAGATGTTGTTAGCACCCACATCACTCACTTGGCTTGAGCAGGTCAGATGACTTTGTTATTTTAATTTTGCGGCATGGGTGTATAATTTGTGTTGTACTTTACAAGGTTAATACTAAATGTATGTATGTTACATAGTTGTGACATACATTCAAACTTTGAACAACTCCTATTTTTTTATTGTAAGAAAAACAATTCTCTTTTAGACTAAGACACAAATCTAAGACCAAACTTGGATTCAGAACATATTTTATTAGCAAGTCTAAAAATACATGACAACTAGACAGATAACAAGTAAAAATAAGTGTACAGACAAGCAGCTAGGAAGAAACGCAATTTAAAGCATGCTTGACGTTGGTTTTCTTTTTTTGTAAATTATGAAACAAGCTCTCAATTGACAAAATAACCAGCAAAAATACACACAAATACATTATAACCATGCTTATCTGTTGTTAACATTAAAACAGATCAGCATTGTTAGATAACCTGTTCTTGCTTTCTATGAGCAATCTGCGCAATCAGATTTAATAATATCCTTGTAGATGCTTACCTGGTCCATCAAATGGTAGAAGCTTGGCAGGCAGTGGGTCTTTTGAGCTCAGCGGGATGAGGTAAAGGTCTTTGATGCGCTTGTTGCTGTTAGCCACCACCCCAAACCGCTTACGGCTACTGAAATAGGAAAACAAAGACACGTATGCTACCTCTTCCTCTTCAGTTGCTGGATGGAAACGAATGAGACAGAGTTCCTGAAAAACAAAACATTGAGGAAAGCGACAAGCATTGTAAACTGTTAGCAAGTTAAGTAACGTTTTAACAGGGTTGACTTAGTAACTTATGAATTCTCTTTGTTTTATATATTTTCATTTCATACTTTTGACAGTGAAGTCTTCAGCTTTCCCACATAATCCCACACTGTGTGTGGTGATATTCTACCGCCGATATGAATGGTGTCAGGCAAGTCCTGCAAATAAACAAAGGGTTTATTGACTATCGAAAATTTCTTTGTGATATTCTAACATCAAAACTTCAAAAAACAAACCTCCTTAATGTGTTCGAATGATCCAGAAACTAAGTAGGCTTTTGTGACAAACTTGGCGACTGTGTGCATGTTTATGAATCCTTTCCACAACATCTCCTGACTGGACAGGAACAAAGCTGTTTCTCCCTCAGGAGGGGCATCTGTCACACTGCTGAAAACACACAAAATATATAATTAAATCCAAAACTGTAGAGATTGTCCATTATAACACATCACAGTTCTTTTAGACGAATTGGATATGCTTTGAATACAGCTGTACCTAGTAACACTGGATCCGTAATGCCGTGCATCTTGTGAAGAGGCTGGTTTTTGGACCACAGGTTTGGGTAGAGATGCTGGGGCAAGAGGGGGCATAGGCAAAGGACCCTTTGCTTCTACGACCAGAGGCTCAACAGGCATAGGAATACTGGCTGGTAAAGCAGCAACACCAACATCAGGAAGAGATAAAGGTACGGATGACCGGTGACCTGCTGTACGAGGATCCCTTCGTGTTATTGTAACGGACGAGACGGCAGCAGGAACTGGGGCCTGTACCAATGGCAATTTACTTTTTGGATCCTCCATCACAGATGAAGAATCGTGCATGGATGTCTCTACACCACTGTAATAGGAAACTTGAGGGTGGTCAGGAGGGGCTTTGGACAGTCGCGGCTCAGGTTTGGACTTAAAGGTTGGCTCTGGCTTTTTAGGCACAGACGTTTTGCTTTTTTTGGAAGGAGGTTCATCATCTGCGGACTTCTGACCTGAAAAATTACCATTAAGCAATTGAATGCACTCTATAAGTAAAACAATTGTAGTTATACACAAATCTAGTTATACCAATATGTTTCAAGAGCTATTAAATAATTGTATTTTATTTTGACAATATTTTCTCACCTGTACAAATTTTGCAGTTTAGGTCAAACAGATGAGCCCTATGCTCTGCTGTAGTGTCTTTCAGCATAGTACTGAAGATATCAGGCATAGCGCTGGCTTTTCCAGTAGAGACTGAAGCCTGTGATGTAGAGGTATGCGTGTCTTCCTGCGAGTCCTGCAAAAAAAAAAAGAAACGAAAGCAGAAAAGGAAAGGATTAAAGAACAATATTACAGGTATTCCAAATGTTATTATAATCCATTCATATGTACCGTCATGTACACCTATAACAACAATGAACAGAACCGCACTAAGGTGATTAAGTTGTTGAAGATTTGAGTTTAAAAAAAAGCAAAGCAAAGCAAATCATGCATCCAGCAAGCAAAAGAAAAATGATTTTTTTAGAGCTTCGGGAGACTGAAATGAAAGAACAGATAGATCAGGAAAGCCAGAGATCCAGCACTTACAGCAGCAGAAGCCAAGCGGGGAGATTGGGAAGTGGCAGGCATACATACATCTCCATCAGACATTGGAGGAGCTTCCTCCATGTCTACATCGGGGGGGACACCTTCTTGTCGGGATCCGGTTTTGTAATGTCCTGACTGGGATTTTACATCCTTGTTGGAAGAAGTACACAACTTTAGCAAAGCATACCAAGACTTCCCACTGATAGATTTTTATGTAGTTAACGCAGACGATTTAAAATGATTTTCTTGTTTCTTTGTTTTACCTCCATGTTCTCTGTTTTTCTCCAATCTGACATCTCCTTAGAAAGAAGTTCTTCAGGACTCAATCTCACCAGCCTGAAAGGACTGATCTCACCACCAATAACTCGATAAAACAAGCCCTGACAAACAGAAGAAACAAAGAATACGAAAGCCATTTATATAAAAATCCACATTTACGGTCTCTGATGCATAGACTCACAAAAAACTTGTACATTAAAGGACCAACCTTGTTTTTAGGGTCCTTTAGATTGAACATAAGGGATCTGTACTTGTTCTTGTACTTGTTGTCAGTGTTCATACAAAGGTTAAACATCTCTTTCTCAATGCTGACCGCCAACTTCCCAACTTCACTCTCGGACATGGAGAGATCGTCGCTGTCGCTCACCCTGTGACATTTAATCAATTTGAACTATAATGAGATTCCATAAAAAACAAATGCCATTCAGTCCATTTCTTACCCAGTGCATAATTCATAAAAAAATAAGCTAATTCTTTATCAATAAGACAAATTAAAAAAGGTAAAACAACAAATAAAAACAACAGTGTTTGTGAATCATCCCTCACCTCTTATAGAGAATATCAGTGAGTGATCGTCTGATGTTGGATCTCATCTGGTTATTGGGTGGAGGTTGCGGAAGTGCAGCAGGTGCGGGGGTTTGGGTTGGTTTAGGGGTCGGGTGTTGGATGGAAGGTGCGGCTGACACAGGTGAGGGTGGGGTTTTAGAGGAGGTAGAGGGACCACCCTCAATAGACTCCTTCTGCCCCGCCTGTGGCTGTTTTTTGGGGATGGTGAAGGTGCTCTTGGTTACGCGGAGAGCTCCAGAGACATGATGGCGAGATCCAGGAGGACCTAGTGGAGATAAAACTGGAATGGGAGGCGGGGGAGGCCCTGGCTTTTTGGGTTTGTTCAATTTTCCTTGTGGTTGGGGCTGTTTCCTTAAGTCTCTGGTACTGCTCACAGGTGTCGCACTGGGTTTCACTTTGGTAGGAGAAGCATCAGCAGGCTTTTTTATCCCCTTTGAACCAGGTGACTTCTTCCCACCTTTGAGAACATCTGAAGCAGGAGCTTTCTTATCTGCAGGTGCTGGCTCCTTTTCTGGCTTCACTTCTTCATTGTCCTCCTTTTCTTTGTCTTTATTGGCAGCTGCTGGAAAACACAAGAAATAAATGGAACCATCAACACAAGAGCAAAATTAATAAAATCAACTGTGAATTATAAAAAATACAATGCTTTCAAAGTACTTCAGTGCTGTTTATATGGTGTCTAAGGATGACTCGTATATTAAAAGAGCAAAATGTAGTTTGTTTGATTCACATATTTAAGTGCCTTGCCATGATATAGTAAAAACTCATTTCATGTTAATGGACATAAAGACCAAGCTCAGGAAAACAAGTTGTTGATCACTCCAGATTTATTTTAGAAAATGTACTTTCATAATCTATGCGTAAGATACACCTTACAAGGAATAAAATATATCTTTATAAATTATATTAATTTACATATATTCCTTTCTATAAAATAACTGCAACCCATGTTAAATAGTACTTTAAAAAAACAGTGGCTTTATATTAAAACAACAAAAACAAGCCAATGTGAATCAAAACGATTAAGGGTAGACCAACAAAATGATTAACATTTTATGTTGGAGACAAATGTAGATCACTTGAGCATCAAATGCAATATCTTAGTGCAATGTCATCAAGAGACACTTCTAAAACAGAAATGCTCTGTATATATTGTGATGAATACAGTGAGCAAAATGACATCTGTAAGTGTTAAAAAGGAAAATCCTATTGTAATATTACAATGGAAAATGACAAAGACTTCCCAAAGAATACAGATACACAAGAAAGGAATGCCAATGTATCACATTGAAATGCAAGGATATACATTTGTGCTGTAAATACTACAGCTCAGAAGTGTACTTTAAGTACCCTCTGTCAAAATAATCCATATTCATGTGTTATCCAAAGCAGACGATTTCTCCTTCATAGAAATGTCAACATTGACAGCACAGATGACACACAGCTGAAACCAACCTTTTGTACACAAATAACACTAAACATTAGACTCAAAACCACATGGCCTGATTAGACAAAGGCAACAAAATGATTAACCGTAATATTCATATTTTGATATCAAACAAAGGCAGCATTTTTCTTTGTGTATTCTTCTATATTGACAACTCAACTTTCTTCCTTTTAAGTCAACCATTCCCACTGGAGAAGCAAACTCAACTTTCAATCTCAGCATCAATATCAGCTGCACTTAAACCTGCACACTAACCTTTCTCCATATGTAATCATTTCTTAAATTATTTTGAACAGAGAAATGCACATTTGCATAAGTCTACAATCTATGTTCGTGTATAAACGTAGCTCAACATTTCCTTGTGTGCTGCAGTTATAAGTGTAAGTTCTGTCGACAGTTGCTGTGGGGTGAAATGGTGTCCTCAGCAGTTCTTGAGCGTTCCTCATTATTTCGGGGTCTTGGACTTCTCTGAACTCCACGGTTCTTCTCTCAGGCCGGCTCCAACGACTGTAGGCGTCTTATTGCAAACCACGCTGTGACATTTAGCTTATGGCTGACAAAGGCCAAAAAGAGGCAAAGCCATGCCATCCAGTGTTGTAATCCAATAAACAGACTTCTTTCACAATTGAAGCACAAGGCCATCAAGAGTGTTATCCGTAAATTCACTTTATTTTGAATGCCACTTTTCTCAATTGGGGTTTATAAATGCAGTGCATGCAAGTCAAAGGAATATCAAATGAAAAGCTGTTAGTTTAAAAAGTTACACTTTCACTGATATGATAGCATTGTGGTCAAGTCCAAGTAAGAGATAAGAAATGTTCTATACTTAGTGATGAGGAGGACAGGATAAAAAGACACCAAAACCTACCTGTTCAGTAGTACCTGTCTTGTGAGGTCAGAACATCTTTTTGCATCTAGTGCCTCCCATGTCGGCAGAGATTGGAGATAAATTGGTAGATAAACGCTAACACACACACACACTTTACAGACCTTGTCCAGAAGGTATTGCGAATGTATATCATGGCAAGGCACTACAGTTTGGAGTCAAAATTCTATTAAATTTAACTTCATATTTGTTTCTTATTTAAAAATATTTTTTCTTAAATAGATTAAATACTATTTACTATAGACTAAAATACAAATGCTTTAAATGCATCTTTATTATCTATACTTACTATTCTCATATTTTATAAACTTACCTGTTCTGGAGCGTGAATGACCTGATACAGGCACTTTCACAAAGCATTTTACAACAAAACATGTAGTGTAAGATGTCCAACTTGAAAACTTTCAGAATTATAACTGTGCTAATACTTCTCAGCACAAATTTCCCTTCACAGGCAAATACCGTGGATTTCAGTCCAATTTAGACAACAAAGAAAGTTTTTTAGATCTCGGAACTCAAGTCAACTATGCTGCAACCACATCACTCCCGACAGTTCAACGGCCCTATTATTGGCAGAGACAAGACAATAAAAATGTGGAAAACCCTCAGAGAGATACATACACGCTTTGTTTAACACAGATGCTGTTATGGGAGCAGTCTTTTCTGGCGTTACTGCCATGTAATTATGATCACTGGACCAGGATGACATGGCTGCTGGAGGTGGATGCTCCTCTGCATGCTTGTCTTCATCCTCATCTTCCTCAGTCCCAGAATCTGAGTCCTCCTCTTCCTCCTGGTTAGAGGACCTCCTTTCAGAGCCACTCTTCTATGAACAAAAACAAAAAACAGAAACATTAAACACAAATGTGACCCTGTCTTCTAAATCCATCTCAAGTTTCTAATTATAACAGTATCGTTTTATTTTAATTATTACTTTCACTATGATTTCAATCTTTGGCATGGCATTACTCAGGCAATATTAAAGATATCAGTTATATTTTCACAGAATTTTCTTAACATTATCTAGGAAGACTTTATGTAGGAAACCGTAAATCACAAAACATGACTTTTCACAAGCATCTCTCTATATACATTTCTATTTAGGCACTCATTTTAGATTAATTACTATTTAAACATTGTCTAAGCAACACAAATCTTAGCAACTTCTTAACACTGCTTCAATTTTAAATCAGCAACAAAGTGAGTGTAGAAAGCAATCAAATCCAAACATTTCAGACAGAAACAGTCAGGTCTAAATGACCTTGAAAGAAAAAAAAGACAGTACCGTTCTCCCTGACTTATCTTGCACCTAAATTTGCAACCATTTGGTTAAACTTAACACCAATAGAGCGTTTTTTCTAAACAGAACAGTCATAAACTCAATGGATGTAAATTCATATTCCATCCCTAAATCACTACTAAAATGAATGCTGACCATTCTCGGGTGCTTTAGAATACCTTTTGCAGCGATTTATTAGTCGTTTTTTTCTGTTGTTTGGGCTTGCTCTTCTCCTTCTGTTTGGAGTCTTTTCCATCTGTGGTGATAATCTTCATGGCAGCTGCGGCATGTCGAAGGATGCAGTCATTCCCACAGTAGACGGAGTCAGGAAGAGCGTCTCTCTCACAGCCGGGCCCAATGCACTTCGGAAGGGAAGACTCCTTGGTAGCCGTCACCTGCTGAAGACTCAGGGATGTCACATTTCTGCAGCCACTTGATGTGGCAGAAATGTTTGAAATATCTCACTTTTTTTATTAGTTTAATTACAGTAGATTGTCCTGATATGCATGAGTGAATATGAATGGTTCTATAATCAGCATTTTTTATATTTTCATATTTCTTTTATTTTATAAATAGACTTTTCTTTTTTCAAAACTTTAACTTTCATAAGAAGGGGCAGCAATTTAATAAAACGACACCAAACAATCATTAAAAATACAACATTATCTATTGCTTTATCCATTTCAAACTAGATTTTATGTTTTCCCAATATATTTTAAAGAGGATCAATTACAACCTCCTTTTGGGTTTATTATTAAGAACGCAATCTGCATTTTACTACTTTTATGCATATTTTAATCCATGATAAAACTTAGAGATGATTAATTCGATAGTGATGGTTACAAAACCTTCTCATCTTACCTACATCTTTGAGAGTAAAACAACGAACAACAAATATGTCTTTACATAAACCTATGATACATGTTTATAATAAAGAAAGAATAATTTTGTTATTCTAGCACCATAGTCAAAAGTCTAGTAGATGGAACGCTTGTAATCATACACCTACTATACACTTTAACAACCAGATATGAAGCTATATTAGATACCAAACAATTACTTACATTTAAGAATCTCATACTGAAAATATTAAAAATTACACTACCAATAATTTACAATTTGTCAGGCATAAAATCCTAATACATGCATCACACACACGTGGATCGAAAACAGCATTGCGAACCCATGTCAAGTTGGTCAAAATGATGAAACAACAAACATAAAAGCAGCAGTGTTTAGACTCGCGATTCATATTGCAACATACCGGCTGGAAAATCTTTATTTTCTTTTTGCCACTAGGATTGGCAGCCTTCTCGATCCTGCCTTTGATTCCCAGGTCATCGGTGGCTTTCTCCTCTGGTGTCACTGCAGCAGTGCTTGATGTAGCTGGACAGGGCTCTGCTTTACGCTGGCCGGACGCTGGCCGTTTGCCATTCTCTGCAGCTGCCGCGGAGGGCCCGGCCTTGCTGATCTGTCCTTTGTGCGTGCTGCAGTTAGGACAGACGTAGTCTTCTCCATTTCTCTCCATCAGCCGGCCTCGTGCCTCGGAGATGCCCACGCAGTCGCCATGAAACCACTCCTCGCAGCGATCGCAGCAGATCATGAACCTGAGAACATGGGTTTAAAGAACCAAACACCCTCAAATACATATATCTGAATATTTACTCGGACCAGAAGCAACAACCTCCATAGAGAATAATAAGCACTGATATTTATATTCTGTGCTGATATACACTGTTAAACAGTCTAATGTGTCTAATATCAATCATTTCAGGCTTTTTAATTGAAGATAAACATTACAATGCAGTCTTTCAATATGTGTAGTGTCCATAACATTTAATTTTCATTAAAGGTGCTGTGCGTAATTTTTTGGAGGATCTATTGACAGAAATGCAATATAATATACATAACTTTGTCTTCAGAGGTGTATAAAGACCTTACATAATTAATTTGTATTACCTTAGAATGAACTGTTTCTATCTACATACACCACGGGTCCCCTTACATGGAATTCACCATGTTGTTTCTACAGGAGCCTTAAATGGACAAACTGCTCTAAGGTGCACGTTTTGTAAATACTAGGGCTGGGCAAGTTAATGCGTTATTATTGCATTAATTAATTAGCGTCGACAAATATTTTATCATGCATTAACGCAAGTAATTAAGTATTTTATGTTGAAAGTCCGTTGCTCACTGGCTCCGAAACGTACAGACAGACAAACCATGGGTCACCGAAGGGGTGGGATGTTGATTGGTACTGGCTTGAGATGGGAGTCACCACGCATCTCAACCAATGAGAGCATTTGGGGTTGGCCCAAGACTGCTGAAGCACGCACATGATCTAGGACCGCCAGAACTGAATGGAGAAAGGTACCAAACTCTTACATGGACATTTCGTTTTAAATCTCTTCCAGACGGAGGAGTTGATAGAACAAACCACTTTATTTCGTCTCCCCTCCTTCAGCCATGCGCTTATCTATCAATGCACTAGCCCCACAAAGACGTAATATGCGCAGGTGTAAAAGGTGCTATTGATGCTAAAGCGGAAGGAAATCAATTGCCTGCAGAATACAAACATTTCCCCAGCTAAGGTACAAAACTGCATTGATGATGATTGTGTTGCATGCAATGTGAGTCTAAGGCAGAAAACATGTTTAAACATGCGCCCCTAGAGTGTCAGAGTACAAACTACTACACAGAGTTCTCTTTAACATCTTACTCTGAAATGGACAAAATTAGGCAGCAACATAATTAAGATCTCAGTTTATAATGTTCATCAGACAACAAAGGACGGGCCCAAAACACTCACTCATATTAAAGGAATAGTTTTCTACAAAATAATTTTAAGTAAAGTTGACAAAACTGAGTAAATTCAAACCATTCAGATTGTACAAGTAATTTTAAGTTAATTAAATTTAATATTTATCCTTCTCAATGGTACTTTTTGCTGTCATACATAAATTATATACAGACTTGCTGCATGTTAGTCAAAACACAATGAGAAAATCAGATGAGAGGCATCTCAGTACTGGCACTAGCACAGTTAATGCTCATTGAATGATGTAATAGACACCATGGGTGCGAATGAACCTCTCACAGTCTAAGCACATGCACCACTCTTCTAAACAATGGTTACCCTAAAACTCAAAAATGCAACAAACTCTTAAACCTCAAAGATAAATGAACATTAAGCACAAACAAGTCTTGATTTTACTGAAAAACACTTAAAATAACACTAAACTTTGAACTTTACTGCCTAAATGCAGTCTTAAGCAAAGCATGCCGGGAACAGAAAATCCCCCTCAACCAGTCATGTTGATCTAACTTGTTTATATAAAGTAACTCACCAATAAGTCCAATATTATAGGGTTTGCGTTTTACTCAATGTTAAGTTGACCAGTCAAACACTTGTTAAGTAAAGCCGACAGTACAACATTTTACTATAAATAACAGTTAACTTGCGTTAATGTAGTTACTTGCATTCTTTATGTACTGTGAACAAGGATGGGTTTAGTAAAACTAACAAAAGCGACAGTTCATTTATTTGAGTGAAGTGAAAACGTGATGACATCTTAGCCCTGTGTCCACCGTAGTGCTTCGAAAGGGAGGGGTGGAGTGAGCCGTTGGTTCCAATTTGCAATCTCACCGCTAGATGCCGCTAAATTTCATACACTGGACCTTTAAAATCGTATTCAAATTTGTGTATTCTATTTAAGATAACTTGAGTACAGTTAGCTTTATGTCTTGTGTTGTCTAATATATTAACTATATATCATAAAGGAACATAGTTTTATTTAATTGTGTACAAGCTGTATATGGTTAAAATTACCATGAAGTGACTGTGACTATCTTTTGCATCTGCTGACAACTTGGTACCAAAAATCACAATATCATCATTCTGATGAGCAAAATTATACAGATCAAACAGTCATGTTACTAAAAACTCTTAACCATACATAATATTAAACTTATCTATTCCCCACGTAGCCTGAAATCTTGAGTATTTGTAGAGCCCTGTCAATTAAATACCATTTAACATGTACTATATTACTATTCATTTTAAGTGAGTCATGATTTATGAGAGACTTAAAACCAACAACTATGAAAAGTGGCCTAATGTTCATTTTCAACAGCTGATCCAAATGAGATTAAACAACATCTCAAGATAAATAAATACATCTGTCTGCACTGGTAATGATTCAGACACATTTACTATTATTATTTTTAAATGTAATATTTTACATATGTATTATATATATAGAAATATTATAGATATTTTCCAAAGACACATACCTTTTATTGTGTTTCTGCCTGCAGATGCAGTATAGTGCATTGGGGTCATAACCGTCATTGTCAGACTCACTTGAAGACGACTCGTCATCATCATCATCTTCTTCTTCCTCCTCCTCCTCATCTGTGTCTTTGTGGAGCTTTGCTCCTGCTTTGGGTTTAGTGTCATTTTTGGATTCTTTACTGAGTGACCTGGTAGGAGGACGTCTATTTATGGACTCATCTGAGGACTTCTCTTTATTCTCCACTTTATTCTCCTCATCTTCCTCTTCCTCCTCCTCCTCCTCTTCTTCCTCCTCCTCCTCTTTTTCATCCTCTTTCTTCACATCCATCGCTTGTTCTTCTTCTTTTGACTCCACATCCTTTCCTTCTTCAGCACTGGCTGCGGTCTCGACATGTTCCTCTTTCGTCATCTCACCTTCAGCCTCCTCTTCGTTCTCAGAGCTGCAGTCGTCACTGACCGAGCCACCGCTTGCTTTAGGCTTGGCGGTTTTTCTCGCCCGCCCTCGTCCTCGTTTTCTTTTCACTGGTGAGGCAACCTTACGTTCCTCAGTTTTGGCCTCTGTGTTTCCATCAAAGCTGTTCTCGGAGGCTGTTTCAGCATCAGTTGGGGTCTGGGACGGTGGATCTCCACCTTCGAGCCGTGATGGACAACTCCTCCTTCCAGTTCCTCTTCCTCTTTTGACAGTAACCAGAAACTCTTCCAGTTTGTCGGTGCGCTTGGCCTGCCTGCCGCTGCGGCGCACAGGGGCGCCCATTCCATCTGGAGTCTCTCCTGCCATATCACCAGGGATTTCTCTCTTGGCGATGGTGGTTCGACGAAAGCCCCAGGTCTTCTTTAACTCACGAGAGGGCTTGGTGGATTTTTCAGCGTCCTCCACTCTATCTTCACTAACATCACTTATGCCTTTTTGATCTGTGATTTCTTCGGAGACTGATGTTGGTTCTGTGTTCAAAATGTGCGAAAAAATCCACAATTATCAAATACTGCAATAGATTTCAGCTTTAAATTAACAGCATGCAGGAGATCCTGATCGCAATTAAAACTGTGAGAAGTGCATATGACAATGAAAGAGCAAGTGAAATTGCAGCCCAAAAGAATCATATGCAATTTTAAACTGGCAGTGGAACATCATTGTAAAAAGATAATTGAAATGTTCCAGTGTAATTGAGATTCAGTGATTTCTTGATATTTCAGAAAATTCCCCATTGGAATTTTGATTCCTGACAATCTGACTCCTTCCCACAGCTCTCATGAAGAAGTGCATGTGGTGGACCGAGCTATGGGTACCTTGTGAGCTGGTATCCACTGGATCCTGGCTAGACTCAGGCTCAGCGGCTTGAGCCAGCTCAGGGCTCACACTCTCCTCCATAACAGAGAGACACTACTTTTCAAACAGAATATCTATAATTAAGAAAGAAAAAAGATTTAAGGAACAGCACAGCTCCTTTATGTTTCCAAAAGTCTTTCAACCAGGGATGTGTGGGCTTCTAACATAAATAGATGCATGCGTGTCTAAATGGAGCTTGATTTGCTTAAGATGTTGCTAGTATTTGATCAATAGCTTTTTGATTACTTACATACTCAAAATCATCTTAAGATCTCAGATCTTTTGAGTTTAGCATGATCTGTCAAACCAACAGACAATTAAAGAAGGAGGTAAAGATGCTCAAAACACTTTGAAGTAGAGATGGTTGAAAACCCTTTTGCTATTCATCTATCAATATCAAGCTTGACTTTAAAGTCCCAGTGAAATTAAAAATGACAATTCCTAATTTTTCATGATATATTGCAGTGTTTACAGTAAATAGCTTATCAATGAGGGTCATTTTCTTTTTTAAATTCATGTACCCTCATAATCTTCAGATGAAATCTGAAAATGCACTTCCTCCCTAAAATGACTATCCATCTGAAATGAAGTAAATTACATGCTTTTCCGGAGCATCTGTTAACTCCTCCCCTTCATCTGTGAGTCTGCTGCCAGTTTAATTTCAAAAAGTTTTACCACATCCAATCAATTTGCAGAAAAAAATGAAAGCCACGCCCACTAATTTTCTTTTTTGAAATTCCTTTTCACTCAGAAATGTGTCAGAATACGCAAGTAAAAACGATCGCAACTTCTGATTCACAGGGACTTTAAGTTGTCTGCATACTGTGTTCTGTGCTTGAAACAATCATTTTAATATTTTTGTATTGGGTACTTCATGTAGCTATTTCAAAGGAGTTTGCCATGGTATTTCAAGAAAACATTTGAACACAAGACTCAAATATAAACATGGTTTTGCACAAACCAAGTAATAAAAATAAAATACAAAAATAAATAATGATGGGGTGGGGTGTTGAACTTCATAAGTGATATAAGTTTAGTATAAATAACAAGGATGTTTGGATGAATCATCACTTTAATTTCTTGATAAGGTCTTATAATACCCAACAGCATCCAATTATAGACGCATTACCGAATCCTTGAAATTCTAATAATTAACCGTCCACCCTAATAATGCAACTATGTCAAGTTTGTCTGGTGTGAAGCAAAATGACAGCATAAAGCTTTTAATGGAAAAGACTGCATTTTTAAGCAGTATGTGTATCTTGAACAAATGCAAGCCAAGATGGTGACTCTGTCTGTAATGTATACCGTAATGCAAGACGGGATTTTTTTTACAGATGTTTTAATGTGATTTAGATTGAGCTCTCACCAGGAAAAAAATATCACAGTTGTAAAAATATTAGTCCCATATCACATGAATGGAGTAATGAAATGCTGCACCTGTTCGTATCAGCTTCTCTGGCTCAGCTGAAATGAAGACCAAGACAGGAACTCTATCACAGACAACGATCTAAAAAAATAAAAATAAAAACAAATGAGTAAAAATAGCAAGAAATAGTTTGAACACTGCGAAAGTGTGAACTTCACAGTAAGAGGCCAATGTAACATCATAATCAGCAAAGCCCTTTCAGTGTAAAACCAGTTGTCTGGAGACGACCAAAAACTGTCTCAACCCTTATAGACATAAAATATATATATATATCCGTGTGCCAAAACACGTAAAGCAAGATCAAAAGTTTGCGTATTTTTTTCTGGTTAAAAATCTGTAAAACACGGCTAATATACAGCTTATCAATGACTAACGTTAGCTTGTTTACCACTATTTAAACACTATTCAGTTATTACATCATTCCATTTATTAATAGTTTATGCTTTGCATAATCAAATTGCTGTTATTTTCTCGATTATTCTCTTTCGGTCCAGTAAAATGTAACCATGTGAGGCTTTTACTAAAATGATCCTAAAAGTTAGCACACTTTATAACACGGATTCAGCGCAAGCATGACAGCCTGTGATGCGATACGGTGATCGCTAAAATCTCCCAACATATTTATTCAAAAGTCATGCAAAATATCTTCCCTCAGATATTCTCTTTATTCTTGTTGACAAATATGATCACATAAACATGTAAAATAGCACCCAAAGGCAGATGTGGACATTTTAACAGTAAAATAAGGCCCATTCACTGAACTCCTAGATTAACGTTAGATTTAGAAAGCTCGTGTCTGGTGCGATAAATGAATCCCACCCTTCGCTTCTGTATTTTTTGTTTTAACAACGTAAACCGTTAACAAAATAAAACATTCATAACGTTAACTTACATGTTGTTGGAGAGCTCTGGTATGGCCGCCCACAGTATTATATGTCATAGTAACCCGCTCGTACTTGACAACAAAAATGACGCAAGAACAGATAACCTAATAAACTCCCACAAGTATTTAGAAATAAAGCGTGTAATTAATACAAAATGCCATATTACAGAGATAAAACAGATTTTAGCGGTAAATATGGAGTTCGGTTGCTAGTCTGTTAGCTTTAGCTAATCGTTAGCGCGCGACGTCCATTTCACACCGTCCCGCTCGTGCTCCGTCTCTCTTACATAAGAAAGCCTCGTTACAGTTGTTTTAATACTTAAACATTGCCCAAAATATATATAAAGAGGTGTACACGAGCCGGATATACAATATACGAGCTTTATTTACAAAATGCACCAAGAGTATTAACGTTACATTTTAAACGGGTGGGTTTCGGTCACGAAGGTCTGCCACGTGACGAGTGGCTAATAACGTTACACACCTGAACATGCTAACGCTTAATATTATACTCATTTGAATGGGATCATATAGTAATGAAAAGCGTTCAAACCTAAAACCATTTTTTACATATAAACATCACATGTGTGGTTGTCTACACACACTAACGTGCATCACGCCTTCTTCCATCAGTGCCGAAATATCACAAACTAGAATCACAGAAGTACTTCAGATACAAGTCGTTTTAATACAATAAGTAATGGCTTGAAGAAAGACTTTAAATAAATGCTCCCAAAGGAATGCACCTCATTTATTGTTAAACCAGAGGACCTCACACACCCACTTTAACACCATTAACTTACAAATTAAAAATGCATAGCATTAAATATGTAATTAGAGTCACACTCAAAGAGAATCATCACATATTCATTAAAATAGTACAAAGAAGATTTACAGTCACAGAGTTGTACAAAACAAAGTGCATACCTTAACATTCAACACTGTAGCACATCACAGCAACACACATAACGTTACACCCTTTAAATGTGTAATTACACTGTATACAACAGCTTTCAGTTGCACACGTCACCAAAACATAGATTAAGCACATTTCATCATAAGGCAAAATGTGGGCTTTTACTCATCTGACCAGGGGTGTCGGACAAATCATTCTTAAATCACATAAATATGGAGGCTCGAGGCGCCATTACTGGAGCGCGAGATCGCTGCTGTAAAACTGCCATACCGCATGTGCATTAGCATCCATCTATACATCTGTTCAGCTCAGACGAACTGTGAAACGACATGCATCACTGTTAACTGCGACAAAAACGGAATACTCACTTGTTAACATTAATAATGTTCGGCCTGCAGTCAGCGCAACAGTCTGACCTCCATTTTCTTTCCTGTTGATGATGGTGGCGATTGCAGCATTAGCTTTTGCTTCAGATAGCATGAGGCAGAACACATTCTTTCCTTTCAAAAGTCAAGCGCCACGCTGGCGTGGAGGAGTAAATGCACCAAACATTTAGGGTGTGAAAGTGCGCCCTCTAGTGTGCAATTCGTGGCTTACTTCTAACAGTTGAAATTAACTTCAAAAACGAATAAATCACGTGCAATCTGTATCATTGTTCCCGCCACACGTTATTGGTTTCCTGGGACGAGGTGCAATAATATTTTAAAACATGATTACAAACTGATTACAAAAATGGTGTCATCAGCTTGTCAGTGATGGTACACCAACGGATGGGAGAAGGTCTCTGGTTCCAGAGTCTTAATCGTCTGTCCTGATGGTAGACTCATCCTAGTCCGCTAGGTCTCAAATATTTTGGTTATTTGTCTGTGATGTTTCTGTCTTGTCAGGCAAGCATTTTTACAAATGTGGATACATGCAATTGTCATGTAAATCATGTATTCCAACTATATGACTTGTAATGTATGTAGCGTACGACATGAATTTTCCACATCTAGATTTATTAGGAAGATTAATCTTTGTGATATCCAGGCCTGAAAAGGTTATAAAACATAATTTAAGTCATCTAAAATTTCTATAGACAATTTCTATAGTAAATGCTCAGCTCTAGACTAGAAATTGTTTAAATCTCAATTAAATGTTTACTAAAATACTTCTTAGTTTTATAAAATCTATATGTTTAAGAGAATAGATAAACAACTAGGTGATCTAAGTCATACTGTATGTATTGCTCAAAGTAAGACTCGAATGTGAAACTGTTTCAGGTGTTCTTTAATACAGTTGCACCATACAAAAACTATTAAATTACAATTAAGAGCACCAGATCTTTATTAATATACAGTATGCAAATGTCTATTTGTTCTTTGTTTGAAATCGCTCTCTTTTACTGTATATGGTTTGGAATAACATATTTATGCACTATTAACATAAAATGAAGGAATGTTTCGGTTCAAAGTACAGCAGTTTGTTCTTCACACACAGAAAATAATGCATGATGATGAATAAACGTTGTAAGAAATTGTAGGTTACAACTAGCAAAGACCTTTGGTGTAATACAGTATATTAAAAACGAAAATGTTTGATAAATAAAAACAATACCCCCCACAAAAAAGACCGAAAACAGGAACAATGTTTAAACAAAACATAAACAGGTCTTTCTGAAAGAACAAAAAAGAAACAGATTATTTGGTAGAAACCAAATCATTTTGAAATGAGTAAGACAAACATGACAGTGTATTCTGTCACTTATCATATGTCTAATGCTACA
Organism: Triplophysa siluroides; assembly: GCA_006030095.1. Lineage (NCBI taxonomy): Eukaryota > Metazoa > Chordata > Actinopteri > Cypriniformes > Nemacheilidae > Triplophysa > Triplophysa siluroides. The sequence goes on along the minus strand of VCII01000314.1, from coordinate 7,086,611 downwards.
TTTCATTTAAAAAGTGATTATTAATAAATAAAAGTGAACCCATGAGATCAGACTGATGTCACAAACATAACTGAAACATTACAAGGACCAATGAGGTGAACTGTAGATATCAAAAGGCAGCAAAAAATACTCTTAGGCATTTAAGATATATTACAGTAACGCAGGTAAACACATCATGCTGACTGTATTATTGATAATACATAGTTTTACAACAAACCACAATCTGTGTCCACAGACACAATTCTACCAAACTGTGATGAAGTAGTCATATTTTTCGAAACAGTGTTTAAACTTGTCTTAGCAATGTAATGACATAATAAAATGTAGTCATCAACGTTTTATATGACCAAATATTCTTTTCGATAAACAGGCATGAATAAGATATTCCAAGAAATTCAGAACATTACTATTTCCATCAAAAATAAAAATAATAAAAGATTTAAACAGATCAGAAATTCTGAATTTCTAATCGTCATCTTACAAACAAGGTGTGACCCCTCTGAATAAGGCGGTATATAAATATGGCAACATTAAAAAAAGTTTTCAAGAATTTTCAAGAAACATAAATTAACAGGTCTTTCTAAGCCCTCTAACTTCTTTTAAAATTAGGTCAGGAAAATGTTTGGGTGGTCTATGTGTCTTTGTCAGGAAACATCAGACATGAAGTCAAAACGGTAAAGTATATCACAAGAGCACAATCAGGCAAGGCAAACATTTGTTAAATAAAACTTTTTTTGTAGTGAATAATCATCTATGTACACCTGTACAAAAGTAAGTGCTGTTTAGTGTATGTACACGTAAGCTAGGACATAGTGACAATGTCCTTGGATTTATCTCCTTCGCAGTTATTATCAGCAGGTGAAGTGGTTACAGTCTCTCTCGGTGAGTTGGGTCCATTGTTGGGTTGCACGGGGGCTTTGGGAGTAACATCTGCGCCCCCTTCTGTTTCTTGTTCTTGCTGTGATGATGTTGCTGGAATGCACAAAGTCAAATTATTCTTTGAGACAGATAAACATACATGAGCACGGGTAATGATGGCAGAATTTTTACTTCTAGGTTTCTAGGTAAACTATTCCTGTAATAAAAAAGGGTAATTTTATTGTGGATTTAGTTATAGTTTGGTTATAGTTCTGTAGGTGTCTGATCTCCACACTATATCTTACCAGACTGTGTACATGACTTCATGTGTTCAGGCCAGTGTGCTTGTTGGCAGGGGTAGTCACAGTAACTGGTGTTCCAGCAGCAGTAGAAAATGGCTTCCTTTCTGCAGTTTGCACACCATTGCTTCTTTTTCGTTTCATCCACGGCCTGCTGTTTCTCGACCTCCATCTGCTTCTTGACCTCCGTCACGATTCGCTCTCGCTCCTGCTCAAGACTCTGTCTCATCTCGGCCATGGTCAGTTCTTAAGATCACACACAGATGTTTGTTTCGTTTGTTGTTTATACATGTTGTTTTGTTTGTTTCTAAAGCCGACATAATGATTTTTATAAATCTAACAACAAATTTACATCAATAAAAAAGTACCTAAATTGTGCTTCATCTCTGATAACTCTTGTTGATGTAGCCACTGCAATTTTTCAATTTCGATTCGCAACCGTTTGATCTGTAAGAGAGAAGTAAACCATTTGGTTCAAGTGACCAGGTTGCTACATTATAATGATACTGTAACTATAAAAAGCAAAGTTTAAAAAAATCGTTCTTCATTTAGGAGAATAGGGTTTCACATCACAACTATAACGATAAATACAGAGAACGATATCGTTTAGGTTTTTTTTTTCCAGCTAGTGAACGAAAAAGTCTTTGGCGGATCTCTAATGTTTGGCTATTGATGATCGCGACGCAGGCTTCATGTCAGAATTAAAGGGATACTTTACCCAAAAATAAAAATTCTGTCAAATTTACTCATCCTTAAGTTGGTCCAAATCTGTATACATTTCTTTGTTCTGATGAACACAGAAAAGATATTTGGAAGAATGACAGATTTTGCCCGCCATTGACTACCACAGTGGTAGTCAAAAGTGCTCCATAACGGTCTGCTGTCCTACATTCTTCAAAATATCTTCTTTTGTGTTCAACAGAATAAAAAAAATTATAAAGTAATTTGTCCTACTATAGGAGTCAATGGGGGGGCAAGATCTGTTTGGTTATAAGCATTCTTTCAAATATCTTTCTCTGTGTTCATTAGACGAAAGAAAGGTATACGGAACAACTCGAAGGTGAGTAAATGATGACAGAATTTTCGTTTTTTTGGGTGAAGTATCCCTTTACAGACTGTAGCGGTCGAAAAGCGATGCGTTTACGGTGGGATATTCTATATGTAACGCTTACATAAAGTATATCTGAGCAAGCTGGCAAAAAACATGCTTACATCCCGGACACGATAGCATCTTCACCCTTCAGAGAGAGCATCCAGCCTTTGCTGTGCTTTGTTGTCATATTTTGGAGAAAAGACGTTCAGGAATGAAAACGAAAGCATCAGCAACAAGTCATGTACTTTCACTGCAGCGCGCGCGCAAGCTTAAAATGAACATAACATAAATAACGATAAGCGCTATCGTCCGCTGGTGTGGATGCAAATATACTGTAGTTATAGTTGTCGTTATAATGTGAACGGCCCTTTATACTCTTGGAAGATATGAGTACCAACCTCAGCTATTGTGTTTCCTGATGTGCTCTTGGAAAGATCATTATATATCTCAGTCATCGTCCCTTTAATTGCATCCATGATCTGTTCAGAGTTTCAAAACACTCAGTCAAGCATATCAACATTTATGAACCAAATTAAACCTCTTTTCAAGATTTTCTTTCTGTCAGGAATGTCTCACCTTGTTAGTGTACTTGGCGATGTCAGCTGCTACATCTGCAGATGTGGTGGGGATCTGGAAGTCTCCGGGTGTGGAGGTCGATGATGAAGAGCTAACAGTGGCTCCTGCCATCACGGCGCCAGAAGCCGGCACACTGGTGACAAGAGTGACCGCAGATGAAGACGTGCTGTGTGCTGAGTCTTTCTGCTGCACAGCTGGATATACAAACACATCAAAGTTAACATGAGAAACATTGACATTTGTATTCTTTTCTTTAATAATAAAGACTTTCTTTAAATCTTTACCCATCATACCTTTAACAGCCTGTCTTGTTTGATATCTGGTGCTAGAAGAAGGCTGCTGTCCTGATGAGGACGAGGAGACCTGCGCTTGCTGCTGCGGTTGTTGGTTGTGCTGCACCTGCGTTAACACCTGCGCCTGGGTGGCCGGCTGCGCTTGGCCCTGCTGCTGCCTCTGAACCTTCTGCATGTGCCACTTTTGTGAGGACGTCTGAAACTTGGTGGTGGGGTTCCACACCACGGCCTGCTGAACCACAGGCACGGTCTCTCTGGGCAGTAATGGACGTTGTTTCTTTATGGTACTGGTGGGGGTAGGTGAGGAACTGTGGGTGCTGGAGGTGGCATTGGAGAGGGTGGAGGTGGTCAGAGTGGTGCTGGCTGGAGCTGTTGTGAGGGGTAATATGTTCTGCGGGATCGGCACTGGGGACTGAGATGGGTCCTTGATGCTTGGGGGGGAGCACAGAACAGCCGGGTTCTGAGGCTGGGTAACAGCACTGGAAATAGGAGTGGATTTACCTGAAACCAAAGAAAAATTATTGATATTTACTCAACATAGTGGACCATGTGATCTAATGCTATGACTGAAGTCTTTTATGTGAGTGAACAGGATTTTAAACATGTTTCAATGGAACTGTTCTACAGAGCACAAAACGTGACATGCAAAATAAACAGTTATATTGTGGCCTTAAATAAGAATTAATTCACACGATTTATTAATACACGAGCAGGTTTTGCTAACTTGTTCCCTCGTTTTATTAATTTGTCGCCTTGTTTTAGATAAATCAGTTTTATTAATCTTATTGATTTTTTTAAATCGTACTTCCTTTTTCTGAGCAGGTCCTCATCACAGTCCTCAACTGTTTTATGCTCATACGGCGCTCTTGAATACTTAATTCTGATTGGCCCGTCGCAACAATCCAAGGTCAGTTATGACCGCTCAAAATGCATGGTCAGAGATGCAGTTTAATATTACGCATAAATGAAGTATAAATATGACTATATACATGAGATTATATTTACAAATTATTAAACCAAGATGCGTGTTCTTTTGTGTGATTTTGTGTTTTTATTTTGTGTTTTGAGTCACGCATTTCAAATGAAAACAAAGTAAACAGGTTTCGCGTGGAAGCTCTCCATTCATTACAAATGTGGTAATAAAATATTGCAAATTAATGTTTCATATTCAGTAACTTACTTTTTAGCCGTGCAATAGGCCTTATTTATCCCCATGAAATCAAACAGGAAAATTCTAAGTGTTTTACACAGTGTTGCAGTGATTATTATGAATGATTTATCCTTTATTAAAAAAATTTTTATTCATTGGCACTTGTGATGATCTTTATTCAAAACAATTAAGCTCCCTTCCCCGCTTAACAACAACTCATCACCACATGACGTAAGCAACAAAAAAGAGGTAGGACTATACTCACGGTCCAATGGCCAGGCATTTTTGGAGGCCAACTTACACTCCATGCCCAACTTACAACAAACCAATCATTTTTTTTAATTTCAGAAGCCGTGTCACTCGGAAATATGTCACGATACGGAAAAAAAGTAAATCGCAACTTCCGTTTCATAGGGAACGTTTTTTTTTCTTTTATTAAATGAATTAAACGTGAGCATGATCTACCTAAAACGAGAGAATGAATTAGCAAAGCTTTTTCACATATGAATAAATCATGGAAATATTTTTTTCGCATGTCCTGGGGGCTTCGTACTATTAATTTATTTAGCGGTAGATCTTTTGTAAGATAAAGGCAGAGTGCGCACCAAAGCATATTTAATATGTCTGAAAACGGCAGCTGTGGACACTTGGCAGTGTTTTTCTCAGCTGAGGTGCTGTGGTTGCTATGATACGGCACATCGTATGTGTTATTTATCTGATTTCTCTAGGGCTTTGTTTATTCAACAAAATTAATATTGTGACAGTCCGAAGATATTATCTGGTACAGAAATGATACTCAGTGACAGAAATATTATTTGTTTTCAGTGGTGTGTACACAAACATATGTTTGGAAAAGTAGGATGTGCTGGTTGGTTGGTGTGGCAGTTGTCCCGGCCCTCGTGCACTGTGATTGGATGGCTGCGCTAAAAGTGACAATGTGGAGGGTAGCGCCATAGTGAACATTTTTCAACTTTCGACCAAGTCACCAAACTTAGAATGGGAAAAGCTCTATTTTTAATAAATTCCTGTTTGTTATGTTATCTAACTTTTATATTTTTGCAGGTGAAGAAACTGTTGTAACCATATCAATTCAATACCAATATCGATTTGCTTTCATGTTTTCACATAATGTGAAAAAAAGCCTTCATTAGTTAAAAATACTCATGAAAATCTATTTAATAAGGCAAAGTTCTTTAATGCCCCTGATAACTAAAGGCAGTCTCACCATCAGCTTTTGAGCCTGCAGGCTCTTTGAGCGCGGTGACAGCGGCTGAATCTCTCCTGGTCCTCTTCCTCTCTTTCCCTGCCTGCTCTTCCCCCAGATCAATGACCAGCTCTCTCTCTGAATCTGAATCCATGTCCACATCCACAGGTGCCGGCGGCCCATCCTCCTCCAACGTCTTGGGCTTCTCTCTAGGATCAGGCGATGCAGCAGCCACTTTTATCTTCTCCGAAGGTTCTTTCTCTGATTCCTCTTTAGCTATAGGATTGACAGGGTTTGTCGTCTGGGTGGGTTCTCCTTTGGTTGCCGTGTTGGTTGTTGTGGTGGACTCTGTGCTGTTATCTTTGTCCTCAACGGCCGCTGCTGAGGGTTTCGTCTTTTTTTTAAGGGACTCTTTTGCGTTTTTCCCATCAGCTGCGGTTTTATTTTCTTGGTGGGTCTTGGATTTCTGTTCATCGTCGCTGGCGCATTCGCTGTCGCTGGAGTCAGACTTGTCAGATTCCTCAGAGTCGCTGTGCTCTGCACCTTTATAAACATCCTCTGATATTTCATCTATACCTGTGAGACAAAAGAAAATAAAAATGTAATTCAGAATCGATCAATAAGTATTTGTTTGTAAATTAAGAGGCTTGTAAATAATGTAAAAGTATCTGTTTAAAACCTGCATTAAAAGTGTTCAAGCATAACTGTCTCATTGGTAAGACAAAACAGGAAATCCAATAGACATAAGGCACTTTAAACAAACATCTTTTGCCATAAAAATGCCGTAAAACAGCGTTTTATGTTTAGAGGTCAAATCACTCCGGTAGTTTACCAGCGTAAAGAGTTTTAACAATGCCGTAAAAGTTTTGTACTGATGTCATGTGTGAACAAAGCCATAACAATGCTCGGAGCACATCTGCAGTTACGATGCTCTCTCATGTCAAAGTTTCAGTGATGCAGTGTGAATACACAGTAATTTAACAGTAAATTAAAAACAGTAAATTGTAATTGTTGCATTATACTTTGATCAATATAGTGGATTAAAAGACATTTAGAAAGTGTATTCAATGACAATGTGATGACCTCAAGTCTTTCAGGTGGCTCCGGTTCCCAATAACCCTGTCATATTTGCATCTGAACTCACCCAGCTGTGCTTTGCAGCTCTCTATGGTCTTGTCCAGGTTGAGCTGAAAGCGACTTTTGATCTGTCTCTTAGGGGAGGTGAGAGAGGCCTGCTGCTGGTTCTGCTGCTGAACGCTTTCACTCAGCTCCTTCAGGTCCATCTCTGCTTTACTCCGATCTAACAAAGAACACAGGCATCTCAGTCAAGAGTATACACGTATACAGCCTCATAACTGACAGTGGAGTTCACCATCAGCAGTAGATCAGTTGTTAAGTGTATCCAAGTTTTATATTATAAAATGTGTCATTAAGTGCCACTAGCGTCACATCGTTGTTTCTCAGATTTGAAAGAGAGCACCGCAAACCTATGCCACTGGTTGAGCTAATGTTGCTACGAGAGGTTGCTTAAACAAATACATAAATGTTTAAATGGTGCTGCAAAGCTATAGACAGTCAGTATACTCCCACCCCCAGGCCGAGACAAACGTCACACAGAACTATGAAGGGGCAGTTAATATTTTTGATGAAAGATTATGAGGGTACATGAATAAAAAAAATTATGACCTGCACGGATAAACATGGCAATATTCCATAAAATTAGAATTGAGTTGGGATTGCGTGGTTACTTTTAAGATCAAGCTTGAGTGAAAAAATGGAGAGGTGATGAATATCTACCAAGGTTGAGGTTCAGGATGCTGCCGGTGGTGGGGGTCTTCTCCTGTTTAACGGGGGTGCTGGGAGCTGGAGAGTGGAATGGTTTAGGGCTTTCTAAGCTGCTGCCAGTAAGACCTGCTTTAGGAGGAGCGGGTGATGCTGTTAGAGAAAAAATAGCGTATAAACTACACATTCACATTTTGGCAGATTAGTTCAAATGAAAATTCTGTCATCATTTACTCACCCTCTAGTCATTTCAACCTGTATTCTTTCTTCCGCAGAACATAAAGTAAATATTTTGAAGAAAGTTGGTAACCGAACAGCACTGGCCCCCATTCACTTCGATTGTGCAAGTCAATGGGGGCCAGTTAACAACATTCTTCAAAATATATTTTAGTTGTGTTCTGCGGAAGAAAGAACGTCATAGAGGTTTGAAATGACAAGAGGGTGAGTAAATGATGACAGATTTTTTTTGTTTTTGGGTTAACTATCACTTTAAGTTTTAAACTGTATCATCAAAGCTAGCGTGTGTATTTTCAGTGTTTTATATACCAGTACAATCCATTGACTCCTCCCCTGTGCTGTAATGGGGCAAAGCAGCTTTAGCATGGCTTTTTTCTGCAGTCTCTTGCTCTCCATCAGATCCCGTATGAGCAGAGGAGTTAGTGCTCATTGGTGAACGAGGCATGTCCGTTAATGAGATTCGCCTTCCAGTCCTGCCCCCTACAGTCCCACTGGACACCATGCTCTTGCCCACGAGCAATTTAGGAGATGCTGTTAAATCAAAGCTAAACTTGATCTTTTCATGTTTCTCGGGTTTGACGTAGCCCGCGCCGGGGTTTGCTGGGTCCAAAAGCATCTGGAACTGGTTGTCCGGTGTGTATGGCGTGCGGAACGGAGCGTAATTAAAGACTCCAAACTTTTTGCGGATGTTTTCGACATACACTTCCATCTCCTGCATGGCACTGTTGAAGATGCTCTTGGTCTTTTTGACAGAGAACGGGATTTCTTTAGACATGAGGTAGCAGTTGTTAATAGGAACCCAGGCCCTGAGAAAACAAACAAACAAACAAGTAAAAATAAATACAGAATAGAACCGATGATTCATGATTCTGTATTTCTTAAAACTTACTGTGAAAAAAAAGAAAATATATAATAATATTAAATATAAAAGAAATAATATAATCTATAATAAATATATGTGTTTTAAATATAAATGCAATTATATATTTATATTAAATATATTAATATAATATGGATATATGAAAATATAATCTACAATAAAATTCATATTTTAAAATATTAAATAATATAAATATTAAAATATCAACTATTTCAATGTGTTCCCAACATAAAGCCGTATAATGGAATAAAACATATACATGACGGTATTACTATATAATAGTGTTTTTAATGTTAATAATGTCTTTTTTTGCATAATATTTGCATTATCCAACACCATTCTCATTCACTTCATGTATAAGCAGTAAGTTCTAACAATATGTGCTCTACAAATAATGGAAAGTTATATAAGAGAAAGTCAATGAACATCAAAGTTCATACATGTAGTCACTTAGCTTTTTCTCACCTGTCGTGCTGCCCAAAGAATCGAGCATCCACTTGTCCATCTTTGTCCCGAAGGGCTTTAGCAGGCCAAAATGGAAACCCCTTCAGCTTGGCCCATACCAGAGGGTGGGGGTTGCTCTGATGCACACAAATATTTCATGAACAGATGGTTAACTCACACTTGTTACTATGCGAAGAAGGAATGTATAAATGCCCCATCGTTTTTGTGAAGACACTCACACATGGTTCACAAAACCAGTTGTCTCTTTTCTGGCACGCGGAGAGATAGCACTCCGGACAGACTTCGATCTCATTCATCTGTAAGAAAACTGGTGTTAAACCAATTGGCACTAAATTTAGTGTCACTTTATTTTCACTTTGTGATTTAATATTCTACCGTACAGTACGTACTTCGTGTTCACAGATTTTTACAATAACTTTTGCTGTTGCTGTAAGTTTATGGTTGCCTAAGAGAACAAAAACAGCACAGATTTAACAAAAACTCAGGAAAACAAATCTAATAAAAGGGGAACAATTTATTGTACAACCAACCTCCGTTATAAATAATGCAGTTGTGCAAAATCCACTTCACATCAGCCAGGAACGCCTCGGTGGAGCCATACATTTTCTTTTTAATGTTCTGAATAATAACAGAACAAACACACTTATGAAATGCTTTATAAAATGCCAGACACTTTACTTTTCTATAATCTAAAAATTATCATTTTTAGGCATCAAATGCTTCGCTCACCTTTTCTAAAGTGCAGAGATCCATAGGATTAAATATATACTCTGCATAATCTGGATGCTGTTCCAGTGCCACTGGCTTCTGAAAGGGCTCCGTCTAAACAGAACATAAACAAAGAGAGAAAAGATCCTTTAGCATTAACAAATCTCTAAAGGTGTCTTTGCATGACTGTTTATACCTCACTTTCCACACTCGCTACAAAGTTTGTTATTTTGTGTCCAGTAATGCACTAAGAAGAGAGGGATGGGCACAATAGCACCATTGAAAAGTTATGGAAGCGTTTCATGTTTGCAGAATATGTCCATGTTTGCCCTATGAGGGAAAGTACTTAAAATCACTCCAAATATTTAATTTCAGCTGGATGTCTACAACGATTATAAAGCAGAAAAAAGAAATTTTCACGATTCCTTGGGTGTGTTTTAAATATAATCTCATTAGAATTACATCGCCACAAAGTGGAGATGACAAGTCTCTATACCGTGTGTTTCCTGAAGGAGAGACATGACACTTACACCTGGCTGTTTCATCTTCTGCAGAGCAAACTTCAGCAGGAAGGACAGCTGCTCCAATGTGAGCATGGTCATCGCTTTACTCTGAGTCTCTATGCATTCCGCAACTGTTATTTTCTGAAAGAATAGAGAGAATCATAAAGATGTATACGAATGCAAATGTTAAAGCAGCAACATAAATACAAATAGACTTTTTCATTTTGTTTTGAAATAAGAGTTGCTGAAAAACATCACATTTACATTTATTCATTTAGCGACTTACAAATAAGATATTTTTTGTCGACCTGTGTTATATATCAATATTTGTTCAGTTATTATTTGTTTTGTTAATGTTTGTAGTTTCACGTACGCAATCAAAACAGGTTTTTAACATACGTTCTAGCCTAAAATGGCTGTTAAGCTGGTTTACTTAGTCTCAACACGTGTATGAGACAAAATGATTCCTATTTTGAGTTTATTTAGCAAACCAAACGTCGCTTATCTATGAAAACAGATAGATCGATGCAGTAGATAAAAATGTGTCAGCATATTGATAATGTTGAATCTCACTGGTTCTTACATATGTTGTGTTCATTTGCGTTTTGTCACAATTTTGTGATGTTTCCGTATTTGTAACATAGTTACATAAAAATAAATGAATATAGTTTTGACAAAACAGTGAATTTTCCTGACAGAAAAGCATTTAATTTTCGCATCTTTTCAATATAGACAACAAACAAAAGTACTGAAGTAAACTTTATGGGTAAGAAGTGAATATAAATGAGTGAGTGATTTCGGGCACTGACATATATCTGACAGTACTGTCGCAGACGTTCGTCATAAACATAACCATTAGCTTATATTACACCTGTGTGGCTTTGTGGGTTGTTTTATACAATACTCAAATTCGTTTTTACTTTATTTGTTACGTTTATTGTATTAGTTTAAAATAAAGAGAACAAAACAAGCATCACATTTATTCGCAGGCATGCTTATTTATCACGTTTAATAAAATTATTTAATATATTTAAAATAAAACACCACTGTTTATCTCATTCATTTAATCTGCATATTATTTAAAAGTATAAAATAACTGTCAACAAGAACATTATGTGTGTATAATCATACATTTGTGGCATTAACGGTCAGCGTCCTCCAGCTGATTCTAATCAAGCGGTCGTCTTATGTTGTATCATGGGAAATAGTGAATGTGTGCACAAAATCTGAGTGCATTGTGGGTAAAAAAGAAAAAATGAAGTAGTTCACTCTGGTTTCGGACACCAATACAAAATGGAGGACACCCGATATGGTGCACTATATAGGAGATAGAGAGCGGTTTCAGACACAGCTTTAGTAAAAGTGAGTAAATTTATTTAAATACTCTCTTCCCATAAAGCTTGCGTCTGAAGAGGATACTCCTACAAATGCATATGCAAAAAGGTCAGTCGCAAAAACACCCGTGTCCACTCCTTTTCACCGCTAATTTTCACGTGTCTTGAGTAAAAAGTTTAAAACAGACATTAGTTTTTTACGCCAAAAAAGGTGTTTCCGCTGCCGCAAGCTGTTAGTAAATCTGGTTCTAAAAAACAAAGATGATTTATTTATTTATTTGAGCTCTCATGTCATAAGTACCTCACATTCAGGACAGAACCAGTCTCCTTCGGGCTCTGCGGCCAGTTTGAGGCACTTAGCATGGTAGACACGTGGGCAGAGCTCACAGCAGAGCACCTGGCCCTCGCGGTGGCACACCCAGCAGTAGAAGTCATTCCGCCCGTCCTGCGGTACAACATCAACAGGGTCTGTGGTGAGTGCGGGCTGCTTCACATAGTAAAAGGGACCATGTCTTAGTTCTGACTGGAATGCGGGCGAGAGAAACAGAGGGTCGGGTTTTCAAAACACTGGTATTAAAGTTAACAGGACAAAACAAGCTGGCACAAAGGTTATCAAACAGGAAGTGGCATGGAAAGACAGAGAATGGAAAATGCAGACAGGTGAACGTTGAATTAGTGACACTAGTTCCGTCTGAGACTGCCTTGATAGAGGTGAAAACAGGATGCAGAGAGGTTTAATAAATCATCTCCTCTTCATTAACATGAATCATTGTCTGTTTGTCTGGCATTCGTTTGGCTGTTACGATTCTCCACGATTCTTATGAACTCCAATAAACAAGTTTTTCATATTGACCATGTTGAAATATGTCCTTTGAAAAAATAATCTTAAAATAATAAAGACACTAAGCAACATCAATCGTCTGATTTTGACAATAAAAACTAATGGCCAAAAAACGGCCTTAGTGGATCTATATTGGTTGATGAAGGTAATGAAAAATACCATTAAATCTTGCAGTGTATCACCATGTAGAAGCCACCCAAAAGACAAGAACAGACACACACCGTTAGTGAATGACTCACAATGACACACGTGTGTAAGTCAGGCTTGCAGGACAGGGACATGGCTGTGCATAGGGAGAGAAAGTTGCACCTGATCTTTGCTGTTATTGATGGCTCCAGGTTTCTTCTTCTTTTTGACAGGACAGGAGGAAGATTCGGATGGGGAGTGTCCATTAGAGGAGTGAGGAGGGCTGGAAACCTTGCGCTTCGAGGCAATCCGTTCTGCTGACCCTTGATCAGAGACTGCGAAATAATACCACAAATAACACACATAAACACATTGCAAAGACATTATAAATCGTATTTAAACATATATACAGTATATATGTATGGCAACTCTAACATAAATACAAACTTAAATCTTTTCAATTTAAAACAATCAAAATTCAATTAGTGAGCAAGTAGATAAGTGTTCAAAACAAATTCAAGACTGTAAACTGTAAATCATAATCAGTTTGTACCTGTAAAGTAACCTACAATTGTTTGCTTCAAACAGAGATGGCGATAGAGAGGCAAAAGATGCGGATTGCAGCTTTAAAGATAAAGTGTTCAATACACAGGGCTGAGAAGGTTACTTTAAAAATGTATTTCACTGCAGATTGCAAAATACATGCTTTAAAAGGTCATCTGTAACGTATTTCATTAGATTACACAAGTTTTGTGACTTAATCTAAATAATTTAGAATTTAGAACTTATAAATACTAATAAGGTACGTAACACAAAGGGATCACCAAACAGAGGACTTGGCTTTGCTCTGCATATTATTTTAAACAACGTCCGTTTAACCAAGTTCAGTTTCCCTCATTGGACATTATGATCCACAATTGTGAGTGTTTGTCTCACAATTCTAAGAAGTCAGCAATACATGAAAAAAGCAGTCGATCATTCAGGTAACGATAGACAGACAATAAAGATTCAAGGGTATATATGTAAAAAATGTATGTGGCAATTTTTATAAATTCAGTCAGTTTGTCTTGTGGAGTATATGTAAACTTCTATTATGTGAAATAGTTTATTCAGGACAGTACTAAATAAAATAAACATGAGATTTCTATGAAACCAGATACCTCTTATTTTGTTAATATTATTCAAATTTTTTCCTGGAGGGCCACTGTCCTGCAGTGTTTATCTCCAACCTAATCAAACACACCGGAACCAGCTCATTATAGTCTTCAGGATTACTAGAAACTTCACGACAGGTGTGTGTTTGAGCTGGTCGGAGCTAAACTCTGCAGGACAGTGGCCCTCCAGGACAGTGGCCCTCCAGGATCAGGGTGCTCACCCCTGCTTTAAATGAACAAACAAGGAAAAATCCTAACACAACCAAATGTAACAATCAAAGGCAGACAATGAACTAATGAACAGACAGGGCTTAAATACTGAGAGGAACATAATTAGGCTGAACAGAAACAGGTGTGGGACTAATTAACTAATTATGAACACAGGCAAGAACACAGAAGGCAAAACCACAACGGACTGGAACTGTGACAATACGCCCCCCTCTGGAACGGACGCACCCACAAGGTCCAACAGAGAAGGGAGGGCAGGGGCTCAGGAGGTGGATAAGGCGCAGACAAGCGGCAGGTAATAGGGACAGGTAGCAGTCCGTGGGGCCAGGGTGGTCAGGATTGTGGGAGGAGCCAGGGGAGGGCCCGGAGCAGTAGGAGCCTGATGGAGGTCCAGAGGCCAGCCAAGATGACAGTCCATAAGGGAGTCGCCGGAGGGAGGCGCCATGGTGGAGATGGGTTCGGTGGGCGACACCAGGGGGCAGAGTAATGGAGATGACGCTGATTCACGAAGAGACTAGGGTGGAGCCGCTTAGACGGAGAACCAGGGTGATCCGGAATATCGCGGCGGAGCCAGAACAACAGAGGATGGAGGTGGAGCCAGAGGGAAGGAGGAGCCTGACAGAGCCATAGGGACAGAGTGATGAGGCATAGCCGGAGGATTGGAGTCCCAAGGCTGCGAATGGTCGACGATTGACCAGGCGGAGCCGGAGGAACGAGGGAGCCTGGTGGAGCTGGTGGGATGATGGGCCACGGTGAAGATGAGGGAGGCATTAGCCAAGGTGTCGCCGCTGGGTAGGAGGGCCGAGGTGGAATCAGGGTCTTGAAGGCGGAGATATGGGATACTCAACCCCCGAGGTAGCTGGTGGCTGGATATGCTGAAGATAATCTGACCCAACGGTGCTGGCGTGCAGAGGGTGAGGTGAGAGGTCACCGAATGCCAGCAGACCCACGGCAGACAAACTGGAGAGGAGGCGGGAGAGGGAGGCTGGGTGGGACCTTCTTGGAGGCTGAAGAGGAGGTGATGCGAGGACCAGCGGGGACTTTGAAGAGCTGGACGGGACCAGCGGGGGCTTCCCTCAAAGCCCTCGATCTCCACCAAGACTCCTATGGTAATGCACAGAGTTGCTGGCTGACACACCTGGTCAGACGCGTCTTGCACCAGATCTAAAAGTCCCTGGTGTGGTCCTCCAGCGAAAATTACAAAAATGGGAAAAATAATTAGGAAAACACTGCTTTACACTTACTTTAAGGTCTGCCTTTCTGTTACGGGATTTGGCTGAAATGAACGACGAAAAAATAGAATCCAAAATACTTTTAATGAACAAACAGAGAGAATTCTGAACACAACCAAACGTAACACAATCAAAGGCATATAAGTGCGTTTACATGCACAAAATAAACGGATATCTATTAAATATCAGCTTTTAAAGAAAGCTGTTTTCACGTGTTTACATGTATAGGAATAAACCGGCTACGCAGAAAAACGCATTTACATGGGAGTTTGAGACTTGACGGGTTTCTCGCGTGCAGTGATGTCATTGTCGATAGTCTTCTTAGCAATTAAAAATGCAGCGGGAAAACGCTCAAAAGCTGTATTTGTATATCTCTTCTCATGTCCGCAGTACCTGCATATGCAACAATAGTTCTTCATTTTGACGTTTCTAAATCGACTTCATGATTTGAGAGCGGACTTTTATGCGTTATTTTACTATCACCTCTGTTTGGGACTTTTACTATTGCACCGTCAGACATGCGCACATAAACAATACTAAGAGAAAAACGGTAAAGGCGTTTACATGCAGCGTGAAATCGTAGTAATGGGCAAAAAACTACCTCTGCTGAGCGGGTTTTGCTTAAGCCCTTTATGAGCTTTCCCCGATAAAAGAAAAGCGTGTTACGCATTTACATGACCTACACGTTATCAGCTTATTAAGCATAATCAGAGTAAAACTGTGCATGTAAACGCAAGGAACAGACAGGGCTTAAATACAGAGGGGAACATTATTAGGCTGAACAGAAACAGGTGTGGGACTAATTATCTATTGATAAAAACAGGCAAACACATAAAACCAAAACGGACTGAAACTGTGAAAATGTTTCAATAAAATAAATGACATTAAAATTCAGATGTAACTGTTATTTGATCACCACCTACTTAAAAGTAACTGTAATGAAATACAGTTATTCAAATTTTGTATTTTAAATACGTAACTAAGTTACATGTATTTTGTTACTCCCCAGCCCTGGCAATACATCAATCCAATTTACCAATGTCACAGAATTTAGGAATCTCACCCTTGGATCGTGTTGCGATTTCCATCCCTTCAATTGCATCTGACTCCGCCTTCACTTCTCCTTCAGCCAAACTGCAATCAAGAAATCAATGATGCATGTATTTAAATGGTTTCAATGGTGTGATAGGGTCACCTGTATTTCTGATATAATTCTTTCCAGTGAAAACAATATTTTTTAAGGGTTTTTTGAGGGTTGAAGCCAGAAATAGTAAATGAATGTTAAACTCAACAAATGAATAAATGAAAACTCTATGTTCTGCTAACCTACTGTATGCAAAGGCCAACGAATGCACTTATTTACTATTTAAAAAAATAGATGGACATTTCACACACTGAAAGAGCCCTTTGACGTCATAACTGCGGCAGGCCTTCCTCAAGTCAACATAATATGCTTATTCTGTACTCTGAAGAACTGCCATTCCATAATGCTTACTAACAGGTACACTTGATGCTGAAGAAACTGAACATTAGGAACAATAGATCAGACATGGTTAGGTGAAGCTCTGAATGCAAAATTAACATTTGATACTGGTGAAAAACAATGAACACTACAAATCTGCTTATATCCTCATGGCCTATTTTGATGATGACCAAAACACATCACGCTTTGCAAAAGATCCAGTTGTGGAGGATTTATTGACAGAAATGCAATATAATATGACATATAACTATGTCTTCAGATGTGTATAAAGACCGTACATAATGAAGCGTTTTTTTTACCTTAGAATGACCTAATTCTATTTACATACACCGCGGATCCCCTTACATGGAAATCATCATGTTGTTTCTACAGTAGCCCTAAACGGACAGACTGCTCTACAGAGCGTGTTTCGTAAATATGTTACCTCCTTCAGCAAAGAAGGAAAAATGTGACAAGTTCTTAGTCCCTTTTCAGCCACCGCAGTGTTTTGAATGGGAGGGGTTGAGTGAGGCATTTGTTGCAATTCCCAACCTCACCACTAGATGCCGCTAAATTTCATACACTGGACCTTTAATAGTTATTCTAAAGATACAACAGTTATTCCAAACATCCAAATTTCAGATTACTCAAAATTATAATTCTAAACCTACATTAAATGAAAAGGCAATTTTCTATTTTTTCCCCTCTTGAAATAATCTGTACAATGTGCCTTCCTTCCCTAAAATGAAAAACAAACCAGGCAACACAGCTTAGTGAAAACACTAACTCAAATCCTTCAGCTTAGACTGATGACCCAGAACTGTTCAGATTTTGTTAGCCTGCCACTGTCAGTTCACGCTGAAAAGCAGTTATAAACCTCCCCAAAAATGTATATTTCTTGTGCGGCATACAGGCTTGGGACCTGCTATGCCTTTTAACAATTTCGTATCGCAGTCATTTTGCAGGAATCGTTTTTGTAAATGTTTCTAAAATACCATCCAATGGTAAACGGAGAGAAGCAGCATCTCTCCTTCCTGATGCCCGGGCCATTACCACGCACACATGCCCACCATTCCACAGCTCACCAAAGTACAGAGCTTATCGTCCATGAGCCAACCTGACCACAGTCAGGATAAACAAAGAGAAAATCACAACATTACTGACATTATTCTTGTGAATTTTCTTCGTTTCCTCATGAAGCCTGAAAATGAAATCCCTCCCTGATCAACCAGCAATCTCTTTGCCTTTCCCATCAGGTTTATCTCTGTCCTGCACCCCCAACCTTCAAAGATGGGTGGGGGGGGATGTGTGACAGCATGCACAAGGCAAACATCTGTACAGACTGAGCATTTGCCGTGTTGGCCTCCTCGCGTCCAACCTACATGCACCATCCACTCCCCACACAGCAGCATCCAGCTCCACTGACATAATCAATAACCCAAAAGCATCTGTCAAAAACAGCAAAATACAACCATACATAACACACAAAACCTCAATATATAATCTTCAGCACAATCACGTCAACACTGAATGATTCTCCACATAAAAACTGACACAGCATAATAACAGCATACCTTCTTCTTTACAGGCACAGTACAGATTCTTCTTTTAAATCTTTTTTTTCAGATATAAAGGCAGTGAGGGATGAGACAAAGATGGGTGCAGAATTTTCCAGAAGGGCCTTGCTCTCCCTGCTGCTCTCAGAGCGATTGTCAATCTTTAACCTCGGCTGTGTGCTGCCGATTGGTTTGAGAGCCACACGGAGGCGCGTGATTGGGCAGCTGGCGCTGTGTGGCTCTCTCCGCTTCCCTCTCTCTGCTGCAATGCAGGGAGGGCTGCTCTGCCATGCACCGGGAAAACGCTCGGAAAACCTTCATATACATCCCTTCTCCCGGAAAACGACCGGCTCCTGTGTGTGAATAAACACAGGATTTCGGACAAACATGTCAGGTGGCTTTTTTCTTTTTCCTCCCCCTCAGGCACTGGTGGCTAGGAGCGACCATTTTGATCGTGTTCCCTCCCTGTCGTGTTAAGTAAGAGTCTAAGAGAGCTTTGACAAATGAGTGACTCGCAGGAATGCAGTAAAGGTCTTATAAGCACCAGGAGACAAAGAAAAGGCTGGAAAATGTAATTGGAGTCGGAGTAAATTGCTGGTGTTGGGAATACTCCGTATGCGATCCCATTTAACCGTCAGCTGCCTGCCAAAAGGGACCTTGTGCATCCACAAATGTTTTTTTTCAATTTACACAGACATGCTGTAGTAATAACACCAGGTCATTTTCTGCTACTGTAACTAAAAGTATTATGGGTGACGCTGATGAATGTACAATGTTTTCCTGTTCTTTATCTCTCTTCATAAGATAAGACTCTTCAAGCTTGGCTAGACCACGAATAAAGGGACAGTTAAATATTAATTCAGTCATGATTTGAACCTGTATAATTTCCTTCTGCAGAACACAAAAGAAGATATTTGGAAGAATGATATTTTGTTCAATTTTTATGCTCAGTTTAAACGCCGCCACATCCGAAAGCCAGAGGGCGCTCTCGAGTAGGCGTATTCTGACGCAACATTAGTATAGGCACGTCTGAATCTCACGAAAAATTGACCACCACCCGGATATTTCTCGCCTACTGTTTCATGAATACTAACGAATCGGACATACTATTCATTCGCCTACAGCTTTTGGCATACTATATAGCAAGGAAATATGCCATTTTGAACGCAGCCGTAGTGATTTTAGATCGAGCAGTACTTCCTACTGATCAAAGAGACGTAGTTCACAGAAGAGCTGTCGCCGAAAAACAGAATCGAAACCTTTGCCATTTCAGAATCGACCTAGACAGGTATAAGTAGTGTGAATCGCGATATATATCGTTACAGGCCTATTGGTAAACTAACAACATTGGCCCCCATTGACTTCAGCTGTGTGGACACATAACCACTGAGACATTAATAACTTCTTCTGTGCTCCACAGGAGAAAGAGTTGTATGCATCGACATGAGGGTCGACAGAATTTTTATTTTTGGGTGAACTGTCCCTTTAAATGTCAGTAAATCCCAAGTAAAAACACACTGTTAAGCAGCCATGTGAAGACAAACAATGAGCCTTTAAAATAGTTTAGTCAAGATAACCGAGCAACTGTCAAACACAACTAAAGAAATACTGGAAGCTAATGTAAAAAACACAAATGAACACCTTAGTTTAACATTTTGGTTTTGCCAGAAACACTAGTCTACAGTCCTGAGGTCTGACCTCGGCCTTCTACTTTATTAATTCAAGTACCGCCCAAAATAATATAGGCTATGCTTGCTAAAAATATACATTAAACATGCAAACATTTTTGACAAACCGCCTTTGTGGTTCCACAGCTGAAACCGGAAATGGCCAACTCAAACCAAAACTGAGTTTTGATAAAATGACATTCCTGTCTTTGCAACCTATGTAAACAAACAGTAGCCTATATTTACTATGAAAGACAAACCTAATTTACAATATCTGTTTAATGTCGGGAATTTCTTTCTGCACCTCCAAGAAATCTGCACACAAACGTTGCTGTGTGCTGTTGTGAATCAGGCCTAAATCCTGAGCAAACTGGACATTCAGTATGTCGGCCATTGATAAGTATTCTTTAAACATGAAACTTAAGCTGCATCTCGAACTTTCTGTCAATCTGCACGTCAGCTTCCTCTTACAAACTGTCTGCTCCTTGGGGCCTTCCATTTTGACAGCCCCGGCCTGTGACACAACCTGACACAACTGTGCTCTTCTCTACCTCTAACAAGAGAGACACAGAGAGGCCATTTCGGACATTGTGTAAGCACAGGTCAGCCATGTGATCCTGAAAGACAAACTGAACAAGAGTAAGTGTGATCTCCCAGCTCTGTGCCTGTCAGGATCCAGATCTACAGTGTGGGGACAGGTCTTTTCCACCTTCTCTAATCCAATACATTTCTGCATGACATAATACAAATGTTCAGCATTAACAGGAAGTGCAAAAAGCAAAGAGGCAAAGAAAAAAGCAGGCTTACCTCTGTGGATGCATGGCTTTAAACACAGTGTCAATGCTTATTAAAACATGGAGGACTGCCCTCAGCCCTCCCTCTCTATACAGACAGAGAACTCTCAGCTCTCCAAGCCAGCCAAGCCAACATTCTGATAAAAGCTATAAAAGCAGTGCAATGATTGGCCGGGGCTCAGAAGCAGAATGGAAGGCAGCTTCTGATTGGCTGAAACGTTTCCTGAGTAAACGTCTTTTGTTTCAGCTCAGGCAGGCTGTGGCTGGATTGTGGACTAAAATGGAGCTAGGCCTCGATCGCAAAGACTAACGCATACTAGAAATAACCTAAACTCTACCAGCCGACCTCTTGCTTTGCATTTTATACATTATACAAAAAAAAATGAATTATTTAAAAGGTAAAGGATGACGTGTGTCACTATACATGCATGAGGCCCAGAGTCCCTCCCTGAAATGAATCACTTGACCGAGAAGGAAATCAAACAGAGGCGAAGAACGCCAAGAACACGTCTTTCAGCTTTATAGCATATTTT
This sequence comes from Triplophysa siluroides, assembly GCA_006030095.1. Taxonomy (NCBI): domain Eukaryota; kingdom Metazoa; phylum Chordata; class Actinopteri; order Cypriniformes; family Nemacheilidae; genus Triplophysa; species Triplophysa siluroides. The sequence goes on along the minus strand of VCII01000314.1, from coordinate 7,065,636 downwards.
AGGAAACACATCATCTGCAGTCTAATCTCAGGGAATTCGTGAATCATTCACTAGCTTGAATCATTCACTACTTACTACTTACTAGTTTACTCAAGTTCACCTCATTTTTTACATCTATATATCCAGACAAAATCATTTCCCTTTCTATAATATTCCAAGAACAAAAAAGGTATCGAGATATTTAACCAGAAAACAGTGAAAAAGACACTCACTAAGCTCACTGTTGCAAACAAGTAAAACTACTCAAGATGTTACAAACTGTATGTTTTTTCAGAGACAGAGGGGGTGGGGTTTATATTAAACCATTGTAGTTAGACAGGCTCTGAAGGTGTAATTCAACTGGCAAAACACACCATTCTTTTAACCGATGTTGCCTTAATATAGTTAAAGACACTATCTTAAGAGGACCTAACCCATACTTACTAAAGCACAAAGGCTACACATAACTTGACACTACATAGTAGAATATAGGAAGTATGATACACTGAAACAACGAATAAGTATCATTTAATAATCTGTCATTTGAATAAAGATATAGTACTTTGATACCTCATAACCGTTGGTTATATATTAAATATTGTTCGCTAAGGAAAGTAGAAGCACACACTGTGCCTATTTAACAAATAAAGGTTGGATATGTTGAAGAATAACAGTGCTTGCTTTAGCAACAGCAAAAATATGACGTCATGACGTACAGATCTATGAGTTATTCGTCATAAAAATAGCTAACTAGTGATCATAAATGAAACCTGTCTGGTGGAAATATGTTCACAGGTATATGGCAGACAGAATGCATCATTTTGGTTTCGAAACCTTATGACGTCGTCCTTGATATTCAGACAACACGGTCATTATTTAAGTATGCTTGCACTCGGCTAATCCAGGACGCACAGCAATGTGAGCAACCAAAACACGCCTAATGTAATAGTATCAACTGAGACTGTCAAACTGTATCATACCCGACACGCTTTGTCTATGTAGCCCGCTTAGTAACCATTCTGGGATGGTCATTTAAGATGGTTTGACAGGTTTTGTTACCACCACATGTCTGCGTTTCCTCGCGCGTCGTTTTTCAGTGTCAGACGGCCTCGTGTCAAGTCAAAACTGGACATTGTTATCTACACATAGCCACATATGGTTTCTTTGTACATCGTGGAAACAATCTGATACGACAATATTTTCAGATTATGTAATGTGTTTTCATGCATACCCAAAATCCATAAAAAAAATTAGATGAGACAATTATTTTTAAACGATTAAAGATGATTCATGTCTTCATTGTTGCCAGTTGTCCACTAGAGGGCGCTGTTTGGCTTTCTAGCCTCCCATGTAGTTATCCTTGCCGAGGACAGCTGTCTACGACTCCCTGCTGCATTAATAAATCAAAACACATACTGACACCGACACACACTCACACAGCATGCAAGAGCTCAAGCCAAAGAAATATTGATATAGAGAATTTTTTCCATTGCTGCACTGCTTCTTTTTCAGCTCCATATCTCAAGTTTGTTTGTCTGTCTGTATTTAAATCTTTTTCCAAATAATTGATATATCTCATATATTAGCAACATGGAGCGTCTCAGCAGTCAAGGGTTTTGACTGAGATGACTTGATTTATATTTGGTCAAGTGCTTCAGGAATTCAATTAATCTAGTCAATCTTAAGGAGCCCTAAGTTCAAAACTATAATTTTCTCACTTAACCTTGAATGAAGGGATTTGATTGTTGCACATTTATACTTGATGCTCACTATTACATTTCTAAAGAGGTGATTTAACCTTGTAAAGGTTTAAATCGCATCATGTAGGGAGGGGGTGGGTGAAAGAGGGGCTCATGGCTGGATGTTTGCAGGTAGAGAATCTATAGATGCAGACGATTGGGGGCTATCTCCTGTCCTTTTAAACCGCTATCTCCTGCCTTTTCAAAGGGGACAGACGGAATGAGGGGGTTGGGGTTTGACTGTCTCACACTCCTAGAAGGGGGAAGCCAGTTTATGCCGTGAATTGGGGGAGGGAACAACAACAGGTCTATAGGCCTCTGGTTTTTGGAAGAATGTTATCGGGACACTCTTATTGGGTTATTGGGTTTTTTCACACAAGTGTGCGGTCAAATACACTGATATCTGAAATGTATTCTTCGATTGGAGAATGGTATCATTCTTTAGGCTCAAATACTCATTTGCATTGCTATCAATTAGAATTAAATCTAGACTATTTTATTAATGTAAGCGTGCAAATAAGGTTTATCAGATCATATTTTTTATGCGAGTTTGCCCTCAGTGATTCTGATGGCTAGATAATTGCTTGACTCCATGCTTCACTTTTACATCTACATTCTTGGCCAGATGAGACCAGAGGTTGTATAGCAGGGAACTGTCATGACAGGAAACAGCAAGCAATGAGCTAATTACTACTCTCTCTCTCTTCAGTCTGTCTCTCTCGCTCGCTCTCTATTCTCCCTTCCCCCTCCCTCCCCTCTCTTTTTCCTTCCCTCCCTCCCTCTTTAGCACTGGCTCCTCCAACAGTTGAAATTCTACACTGGTATGCCTCAGAGATCACCATGGAGACGAGTTCATTGCTATCTTCCTTGTCTGGTCTTCAGAGGGCAGCCTCAGCAGACCACAAGAAGAGCGTGTCCTAAAAGGCCCTTACGACCATTCAAGTATATTTGCATAAGGATCTAAAATATATAAACGTACAGTACACAGTGCATAGTGTATGCTGGACCAACACGCCTCCGATTATTTACTCTCAAGCTATCAAGTTTGCTATGTCAATATGAAGTCATTTATATTGTACACTCGAGTCCTTTTCTATGTAGCATTTCCTCCTGAACATGCAAACGCATGCAAAACCAAACACAAGCTGCCATTGTCGCACGACCACAACAGTGTCAGTTAATTAACAAACAGAATCTAACTACGTGAAGTTACGCAATTAAAACGCGAAGAGAGCGAGATCACGATACTTATCTATGCACATAAAGGCGTACGTCAGCAGCCTACTCATTGGACATAAGTGACTGTTATCTCTATGTAGTCCTTGGTTGGGCTAAAAATAAAGGCACTGTGTTTTTTCTACGGTATTGCTACTACTGCCCATCTCCTACTGGATGTCTATTTTCGATCTGCAGGGGTTCATGTATTTGTAGTTTGTTTTTTCGCGAGCGCCGCGTGGAATGCGCAGATCGGTTCGGTGAAAGAACTATACTACCCACAACGCCCCGCGCGCACGGTTCAAGGCAGGCTTCTTTAGGCTTTGGGAGTGTTTCCCATTTAAACAAACATAGCTAATGCTGAAGATGGCGGATGCGTAGAAGTGGCTTAAAGAAACTGGAGTGTTTCACTGGATATATTTACACCGGTAAGTGAGCGGAATCTCTTCGAACGGAATTGCGGTCGCTAACGGAAACATTTGAGTAATTCTTGTGTTCGTGAAACAATGTTACGAGATGCCGGTGATTCAGAAGTACATTCTCCACGGTGGGGATCTTGCCACCTAGTTATTCTGCCTATGAGACAATAATCGTAGTAACACAGTGTTGCCAGATGCAATATCCTCCTGCTTGTTGGTTTACTTTGACGGCTTGGACGTTTTCATAACAATAATTGTTTCTTGACATTTTCTCTGTTATATTTATAAGAACATTTTGCTATTAAGTTGATAGTACTTGACTGTTTCCCTACAAAGTTAATAAACATTCGTGGAGGTTTTTGCGTTAACGTACCTGCCGATCTGACATATTTTAATTAAATTACGCTTTTGATATTTTTTCAAGCAACGTTAATGGCTTTTATGTTGCTCGTGTATTTATTGTATTAATACAAACATCGAGGAAGGGTTTCGCAGTTTTCAGTCTTTGATCAGCAGCAACTTTGTTTACCAGTTTGTGGTACTAGATCGAGTCACGTAATCGTTGTTAAGCATTGTTCGGGGCTGAAGTTAGTTTTGCTTAAATGTAACATATATTTGTAATATGGTTGAATCATCGTTGATCATTCAATCCACCAGAAGTCAGCTGCCAAACAGGATAGCTTGTGTCTCTTATCTTTCCCCTCATTCGATTGGACGTTTGCTCAACCGCTTAGTTATCATGTTAAAAACTGTTACAGATCCAGTTTCTTTAGATATATGATGTATAGGATGCTTTTATAATGTCTGTGTCTTTAACCCTAGAGATCTGCCTTTATAGACTATAGACAGCGGCATTGTACAAGCGCCGTGTGAACGAGTAGATACTCAAGAGCGTCAGAGTTCTTATCAGAAACATCAGACGCTATTTTTAAACACTCATTCTTTCTGTTGCAATGTTAATGGAAATGACTGAGCACGAGCACGAGCACAGTGCACTGCATTGCAACTCGAAAGTTGAGGAAGTTTCTTATAATATCCTGTGATGAACATTCGTACAGTCTCTTTAAACGCAGTTGGAGAGCCAGAAGAGCGTTGCCTCGTGTCTTCTGACCACATCCCACCATTTCTAAAACATTCACTGTCCATTTATAGAAACTTTACAGAGCCATGTATGAAGAACCAACGTTTTCCCCAAATTCACTTGCAAGCATAGCTTTAAAAAGTATTTCTTTAAGTTACCCATTATTGCTTTGACACTCAGGTGCAGGTAGGTAAATAACCTGATCAAAATGATGGAAGTCTTGTTTGTAAACACGCTGGCGGTTTAATAACACCGTTGAAAGAAATCCTGACTTATTTCCTCATATTGCTTTTACAATGCAATAAGAAACATGCTGATAACTGTGATATTACTTTTCCAATCTGGTTCCTTATCCTCGCCGAGCTATGAGTGTTTCATGTTGCAAGAACACTGACGTTTCGATACGCCTATAAGATATGCACCAGTTTACTACAGAATGTATTTTTACCAGCACCTTTGTTAGCAGCATGTGTTGACAGACAATTGAATGCATTACAGCAGAAAATGCGTTATGCACCCTTTCCGTCTCGACGTTATATCTCTGCGCTCTCACGCAACGGGACCCACGTATGGCCTGACTGCGTGTGGGAAAAGACCCTCTGAACTCTTCCTCACACTGGTCGCAGGCTGAGGCCCCCCTTCCCCCTTTATCTCTTCCTTTCTCCCCAGATCCCCCTCTCTCACACGCCGAGCGTCAGGCTGAATTAACTATGAATCAATCTTGTGTTGAACGCTTTGACTGCAGATGGGGGTTAAGAATTAAAGGATGCATAGATTCTCTGTCCTCGTCCATTTGTTAGCTTGGGCTCTATAACTCATTAACTTGGCCGCTCTCAGGGGAAGGCACAAGATGAAACGCTTGTACAATAGATCACATTATTTTGGTTTTAAGGATTGCATGGGTTATGATTAAAATAACAAGCGTTTTCTCTATATCAGTGTCTATTGTTGCGATTAACATCTTAAAGAAGATATTTTAGTGTCTGTGTCGTCTGGATTGCTGGAGGTTGTGACTAGTGCCAGAAATGACTAATGTGTTTCTCGTCACCTTTTTGACACTTATCTGATGATTGTCTCGGCTCATTTTACATTTGTCAGGCCGTGTTTTTCTGCTGATCATTTTAAAGAAGTTGAATCGATGCCATCCTGTAAGAGAAGGAAAACTGTGTGGTTGTTGTGGGTGACAGTTATTTTCAGAGAAGGGAAAGTAGTCCACTTCTATCAAGTATCTGTGTGTTTCAATGTAGGATTAATGGGGGGTTCGGGTCGGGGGTGTATAGTGTTGCGTTGACGGCCGCGGCTTGAAACAAAAGCTTGATTGTTGCACTAATTGAAATGTGATACCTTTTTGCTCGGGGTAGTTAAGGTGTCCGTGCAGGCATTTTTTTTTGTCCTGTAAACTTTTAATACGTGCGGTGTGCTTGACTCACATCTAAGTGACTCATGTGTGCAAAATGAGTCGAAAAATTTAAAAACCTGGAACTTACATGATGTTATGATTTATGGCACTCATAACTAAATCTTTTGGATTAGGATTTCTCCGAGGAGTTTGCACTGTAATTTACTGCGCAAATTTGTTGCCCTAAAAGCCTGCTGTAACTTTCCCTTGCGTTAACCAAAGAGACAGACAGAAAAGTAATGTCTGCTTCCCGATGAAGTCCACGGCGAGTAATACATTTAATCATTTACTATTCCATTCCTGTACACCTTTAGGCACCATGAATGGGTGCCAGATGAACTGCATTGCTTTGTTTATAAACCCTCGCAGACAACATTTCCAGTTTTCATTTCTCTCAGTTTGTTTAGTCGGTTTGTAAACAACACGTCTGTTGAACTTTCTCCCTTCAGATTTGCACGTCACATGTCCCCGTCAAGTGCTTTACTTGTTCAGGTCCGTCGACTTAAATAATTCTAAGCAAATCATTTGGAAACTTGTGAGTCATAATTGAGAGCGTGAGCCTCTGCGTGGCATCCGTGTGCGAGTGCCGAGTATGTTCGCTGGCTATGTTTTACAGCTCCCTTTAGTGTCCTATAGCACAAGTCAAATTTAAGAGGAATGTGTAAGTTGCATCCAGCTGTGGCTGCTTGTGTAAAGCTGTGTTGCCATGACGACACTCCTGCACGACTGGCTCAAGGTCGTTCGGGCGGTGACGACGAGCTGGATGTGGTGATGGCGTGCACACGATATGCACACATACGCGGAAGGAAGCTGTCTGCAGTACTGTGGGTTTGAAAGTGAAACTTGAAAATTCATGCGTTTTGGAGTCATTTTTTTATCTTTTGTTGCATGGAAAGATTGAGATGGTGAAAGGGTTTGAGGAGAAACAATGCGTTTTATTTTATTTACTCACAGCTGTTGTGCTTTTTTTGTTGTGCATTTTCCGTTCCAGTTAGCAGTGGTTAAGGTCTCGCCATGATCTGATGATGTTTTCCAAAACGCAGGCTGAAAGGTTACTGTTATTGCTGTGAAAAGAGAAGAGGAAAAAAATGTTTTTTTCCTCTCTAGTTTTTTGGCTTTCTCACCCTCCGCTGAAGAATGCTAGTAAAACGGGTTCACCTGAATAAGCCCACGGGAGGGTAAGGCCCTGGTCTGGTCTTGTTACCATTGTAAAAAGTTAGCAAGACTTGGTGTGTTTGTGTTGTGCTTAGGACCCTGTTGTATAATAGTAGAGAAAAGTTTTAAGTCATGCTGTAAACGTTACCAGATGCGTTCTCCGGCAGTTAGACCTAGAGGAGAGAGAGAGTAGATGGAAAGAGAGAAAGTCAACTTTGGATGAACTTCTCAACTGCTTAGCGGCCACCTTGTTTTCATTTTGCCAGTATCCCCACCCCCCCAATTTGACGAAAGGTTTGTGGAGAGTTACTCAGAAATCCACGCTTACAAAACCCCACTGTGGTGCTGGAATTCTACTGCTGCAACTACTGTAGAATTAACTCTACAATGAACTCTGTGTTAAATCTTAAGTGACTAAATGACTGATACATTTTATATGTCCAGGTGCGAGTTGTTTGTGCGGCCAAGGTTTAGGTTCTGTTTGAGTCATGTGTTTCCATGGCTCAATTTGTAAAACATCGCATTGGCAATGGAAAGGTTTGCCCCCCAATTTTTTTTTAGTAGAATAGTTTTCGGTTTAAAAAAAACAGGTATTTGTTTATGTCAAGTTGTAATTCAATTAAAATATTCCTCTATGCTACTGCTTTCAAATGTCGAACATGTTTCTGTTTATTCAAATATTTCCCGTCACGACACGCCGTGGCAAGTTTGATGTCAGTGCTTCAGAAGACTAGAAATATAGCTTACATCTGGTGTAGACTAGTTTTTTTGTGTCTTCTTTGGCAGATAGTTGTTCTTTGCTTTTATTGTTTCATAAATTCCTGTTATTTGTGTTCCATAGAAGTAAATCGGACCAGAAAAACATGTGTTTAATTGATAACAGAATTTTCATTTTTGGGTTCCTTAAAAGGGAAAAAGTGAACATTTTGTGATTTACGCACACTCTTGTCATTTCAAACCTGTACGACTTTCTTTCTTCAGCAGAACACAAAAGAAGGTATTTTGAGGAACGTTGGTAACCCAACAATGGCGGTACACATTCACTTCTATTGCATGGACACAAAACCAATGCAAGCCAATGGGTAACGCCGTTGTTCGGTTACCGACAATCTTCAAAATATCTTTTTTGTGTTTTTCAGTAAAAGAAAGTCAGACAGGATTGAAATAAGAACAAGGTGAGTAAATTATGACAGCATTTTCTATTTAGGGTAAACTGTGTGCTGCAATTGGTTTTTATAATGTTTCCCACTCTGCAACTGTATGTGTGTGTACAATAACCCCACTTCACCCCCTGACCTCTCCTCTCAGATCACATCCAAGTTTAAAAGTCTGTCTTCGCTCGCAGTTTGTCCATAGACTTCAGCTTTCTTTGTTCCCGAGGAGAGTCTATAATCTCTCTTGTATCCGCCTGAAAATCTGATGTTGTTGAAGAGACAGAGCGCAATAGGATTTTAGCATCGCAACCAAGGTAGGATGCGGGATAATGGGGTTGTCGCATTTTTGCATTGAACAGATGCACCCTATGCATTGGCCTTGAAAAATGATTGCACCAGGTGCGTGAAGGAACGGTTTGTCCTTTTAATCACCTCACTTAGGTTTTAATTAACCACTGTCGTTTACTAATGCAGGCGTTGAGTGCCGTTGGACCGGTCACACACCTGAGACGCATGTGACGCTTGTCAAAGTGCATAACCGTCCGACCGGACACCAGCATCATCAATTTGTTCGGGCGGTGCTTACGGTTGACCGTTACAGCTGAAATACCTATTTGCATTTTATGTTTCTGTCAAACAAGATGCAAGATGCTAGCGTTATGTGTTAAATTAAAATAAAAAATGTGGAAATGTGATGTTTACGCTCCAACAGGACGTGGGGAGGGTCTATTGGCTTCTGTTTTGAAATGCATGTTATTCTGCTGGGCAGATTCCAAGACCTTGTGGTAAAACAGATTATATCCTGCCCTTCACGCTGTCTGTCTGCCTGTCACCATGGCTTCACTCAAGTTTGTGGCCTGTTGTCAAGGTGACGGGGCCGGTCGTGGGCGGGGACAGCTCTCCTCACTGTGGAAAAGATGATGGGCATCCTCTTGCCTGTAGGAGGTCCATCTATCCAGGGCACTATTAATAGAGCTTATGATTACATGGCCCTTTTGTTATTACTACATTTTAATTAAACTCTCGCTGTGTACACAGAGAACCAAGGTTATGCCACTAGGTATACATCATAATGGCATGTGAGCTACTTAACGTTACCTTGCAGTGTTTTTTTTTTTTATCATCAAATAATGTTCCTCAATCAAACAAATTGATATTATTGCATATTATACATTTTTTTGGAAGTGATGAAAAAATCTGAAGGCCATTTGTCATTTTGACAGATTACGCTAAGGGTGATTTATTGTAACTTGTAACTGTATTTCTCATCTCTATCCATTCTTTGCAAGTGGCATAATAATAAGCCATTATCTAGTATTGTATCATCTTTGATCCATCAAACACAAACAAAATAAAATTAAAAACTGGCAATAGGAATTAATTAAATTAAATCTGCCAGAAGTTGTCAGTTCGAGTCAAAGACACACAATGTGATGACAATTCCTCACTTTATGCAAGCACCCCTTTTAAGTACACGTGGATCAGGATTAATTGTATGTATTTTGTAGTGTTGTGTTTTTCATATTTGCATGTTTAGACACAAATGTTGCGTTTCAGTGGCATCTGCACAAAAAAAACATCCATTCATCTGCTTTGTATGGAGTTTAGCAACATGCTCACAGTGTCTTTTCATCTGTTCTCTTCATAAATAAATAAATGCATAATTTAGCCCAGGGGTTACCAAACTTTGTCTTTCCAGGACCCACCTAGACAGCTGTAATGTCTAAAGACCCACCAAAATATTTTAAATGGAAATGTAGGGACAAAATACACATTTGTTTTCTTTACACTAGTATTTCTGAATAGTTTTAGTGAATTTTTGTAGTTTATGTGAATGAAATACAAGTTTAGTTGCAAAATAAACAATCAGAGATGGTCATTAACGGGACAGTAGCTTTTACGGGAAGTTAACGGGACAGTAGCTTTTCTACGGGAAGTTATTTTATGCGACCCACTTTATCCCGCAGTTCGGGTTCGATTTGCAAGAAACTTTACACACAGTTTATAGATTGAACATTGTTACAACTGACAAAGAGATATTGTAATGCCACTTCTGTTGTTATGTTTTTATATATTCAGTGTCCAACATGTGTTGTTGTCTTTTTTGGTCTGATTAAATGTTAAAGCTTGAGCATGTGCTTCGGTCTAGCTACATTAAGCTGTGATATATTAGATGTGCAATAGACAATGTTCAAATATATTCAAAGTTATTTTTGATGATGACAAATGACTGCAGAATCGCTTGAGACCATTGGAAGACTGATTCACTTGTCTTTTGCTCTTTTTAATTATTAAAAGACCTTAAAGTTATGCGGACACACCATATAGCAAATTGCTCAGCAACTTCAGGTTGTAAGTCTGGTTGGTACCATTGCTCATGTTAGATCTGTCTTGTAAGGTTTACGTTATTGCTTAAAGGGACAGCTCACCCAAAAATAAAAACTCTGTCATCATTTAGTCAATCTGTATAAAGTCTTTGTTCTGATGAACACAGAGAACGACATTTGGAAGAATGCTTGCAACCAAACAGTTCCTCGCCATCGTTGACTACAATAGTAGGAAAAACATTTTTATGTTAGTCAAAAGTGCCCCAGAACTGTTTTCTTTCCTAAATACTCCATAATATCTGCTTTTGTGTAAAAGACATTTATAAAGCAATTTTCCTACTATCGTTGTCAATGGTGGTCATGATCTGTTTGGTTTTAAGCATTCTTCCAAATATCTTTCTCTGTGTTCATCCGGACAAATACATTTATACAGATTTGGAACAACTTGAGGGTGAGTAAATGAAGACGGTATTTTCTTTTTTCTATCATATTGTTCTATAGAAATGAGAGAGGATGTAGAACTGTAATAAGCTTCAAAGTGTGATCCGTTGACAAAGTTTTTATTGACGTTTATGCCTTTGCTTAAAATAAACTTCACAAGAACACAGCACCTCTAGCTATCCACGCTTTGTTTCACTGCCGAAGGGCTATTTTTGCAAACCCTTGCATTTTTTTCTTTGTCTTTGCAGCACACCAGGTAAACCCTATCAGCGTTTGATGCAGAATCACGCATTGATTTAAATGTAATATTAGCTTTTTTAAACCTCATTATGGATTTGCAAAGATTTACTCATTCAGTTGGACAGTTCAGAACACATCATTTTTATACTCAAAGAAAGTGTCAGTTCACAATGGAGCCTGACAGTTTGACTCATCACCTGAGCTTGTCTCCAGTCACCATCTGACCAAATAGTGTTCAGGATCAGTGCGTAGTGACCGTTTTCTCACTCGGCACCCAGTCAAACACCATCGGCAGTGGCAACATAGCCGCAGTGGCTGACCTCACAGCGGGTCAGAGGTTATCTGAAAGAAAAGAACAGACAACAAAAGCAACTAGCCTTTAACCCTGCTCATTCTCCTCTTTAGAGATTGTTGAGAGTTAGCTGCCACTTTGCAGATCTACAGCCCTCTAGAATACACAGGTACAGGAAGTTTTCAGGTTTATTTATAGTTTACGTTTTTGTTTTGGTGTAAATCAGGTGAGGAAGGTCACAGCGGAGCGGTTGTCTGGCACTGACATGACATGGTTATTCTAAACACAAAAGAACACCATTCATTTTGCATTTTGAGGTAATACATTTCCCATGGTGCACCTATCTTTATAAGAAATTACACGTTAACTCCCCGAATGACTTTTCGCTCGGCATTGTAAGTGATAGAAAAAAATGTCAACGATCAAAATTGAAACGTTTTGTGCTGCCATTTGACGGGTTTCAAACCCTCCATTGTTTGAAGTTCAGTTCATTTCCATGAAATAACTGGTACTTGCCAGTCAGCCTGCGTTTTTCTTCCAAAGTGACTAAGAGCGTAACCTTGAAATATTCACAAAGGCCTTTTGAACCCATCCAGGCTTGATCGAACGTATTGGCAGTTCTAACTCGATTAGTTGATTTTTATCCGCAATATTGGAGCCACTTTGGAACGATCTCCTGCCTCCAGCCTTTCTCACGTGCTCCCCGGGTGCTCGGCCCAGTCGACCTCTCTGTTGTCTCGGAGCTCATAAGTCATTTAAACATGCTTTTAATAGTGTTAGCCCTGCGTCGAGTTGGCGTTTAGCCTGCGCTGGGGCAGCATGTGGTGAGGGAGAGCGAAGGAGAACCTTGACAACAGAAGGGGTCATAGACTGAGGTCAGCATGGGGCATTTAGCTCCCTTTGCAATGTATAATTTGATTTGTGAATGAGCATGATGAAGGGAAAAAAAGTAGTTTGTTTGACCCACTAGATAACCAGCTGTTTAAGGGAAAGAAAGAGACACTGGCGGCGGCGGTTTAACTCGTAGTCCTGAACAGTTATACTTAAACGGTTTAGCCCAGAATTCAGACCAAAACTGTTCTTACCAGTTACCACAAATAGCCTAATCTTGAGTCGGAAAGTATATGTTATTAACATATGGGTGAATAGGAAATTGACACTTTAATAAATAAATGACAGAGTAATACCATATTAAAAGTCCTATAACATTTGTATGGATGTAATGTTTTATGTTTTTAACGATTGCTTTTTCCTTCTTTACCTTACCTCATTAAAACAGAGCCACTAGTTGAAAACAAAATCTTAAATATGCGTAAATTACTATTTTGTTCTGGGCAATTTCAGCCTGGATGTGACTTTTCAGGCAAAACTTGAAATTTCAATGATCAGAGTATGTATTTATTGCCGATATACTGAACCATCTGTTTATATTTGACTAAACACCTGATGATAGAGTCCAGACATCAGAAAAACTATCAGTCTATGCACAAGTTTTCTATTTTAAAAGAAGGAAACATGAATCCTTTATGAACTCACCTGACTATGGGAAACTATGCTTTAAAAACACAAAAAAAGATTTAAGAGATACTTCACATGGGTATTTAAATAGTTTTTATATCTTAGCATTAGCTCGACCGAGTCGCTCTACCTACAACATTGATTATATTCTCCCGTTCAAGTGCTATCAAAACAACTCCAAGTAGCGAGAAAAGAATCCGAATAATAAAAGAATCGAGGGGGGAGACCGAAGCGAAAACGAGCAGCGATCCTCCTGCCAGTAGAATCCTTTCGTAGGGGTCAGAGTTCAGCTGCTGCGCTGCTATTGGCTGAGGAAAGGTGAAATTAAAACCACTGTAAACTTTTGACCCTGCCGGAGCTGTGCAAGAACGCCCAGAACCAGTTTGGAATGGAGCCTACGCTCTTCCTCTGTTTACTTGGAGAGAGAGAGGGAGGGAGGGAAGTGGGACGAGCCAGCGCCAGAGAGAGCGAAGGCTAGAAAAAGAAATTTACACAGTCTGGAATGAATACGTTTTTTAACAGCGCAGAGCAGTCAACATGAGTTCAAGAAAAAATAAAGAATGATGGAAAAAAGAGAGCATGGGTTCCTCTCTCTCTTTTCTCCTCCCCTTCTTCTGAGTTCAAAAATCCATAGATGTTTTTCAGAGCGGAGCTGTGCTCTTTAAATGGGCTTTTTTTACGAGGAAAATGAGGCCCACCCTCTGCTTTTTCCATCTCCCCTCCGAGCGCTGTGTTTTTATGTGTGTAAAAAAGTCAATGCTACATTAGCTCACTGACTAAATCTCAAGCTAGACGACCGAGCATGTTACCCCAACACCCCTGTTCTTCTTTCTTGGCCGTTTCTTTCCATGGCTTGCAGTCCTTTTCTTTCTCGCTGTGCTTTTTTCCCCGTCAGGCTTCTGAATGCCCTCTCTGTCATAGATTAATGAATGAATTTGCATAGTATGGACTCTTGTGTTCAAATAAATTTTTACCCCCATGCTTTCTCTCTTGCTGTGTACTGCTATGCAAAAGTGATTGTGCCAGCCATGGTTGAGTTTCCTCTCAACTCTGCAGTTTTTGCCGAGTGGTTGTTGGTAAGAGAGGAGGTGCGTGTACCAATTTTCTAAAGGGGATGTTTTCAAAAATGAAAATTCTGTCCTCATTTACTCACCCTCAGAATGTTCCAAAGCTGTATAAATGTCTTTGTTCTGCTTAGCAAACATGAAGATATTTCTAGGAATGTCAGTAACCAAACCGCTCTCATCCCCCATTGACTCCCATAGTATTTATTTTCCGTAATACGGCATACTATATGAGATCTGTTTGGCTACTGACATTCTTACAAATATCTTCATTTGTATCCATCAGAACAAACTAAGACATTTATACAGATTTGGAACAACCTGAGGGTCAGTAAATGATGACGGAATTTTCATTTTTGGGTGAACTGTCCCTTTAAGAATGCATGTAAGTGTTACAGACAATGACAAGAGGGTGAGTAAATGATGACAGAAATTGTATTTTTGGGTATCCCTTTATTATTAGCACTATATTATTTCACTATGCATTCAATTAACAAAAACCTAGTACGTGTGTTCGAAAAAATATTGCTTGATCACGCAGGATATCTGGCTTCATAACCTCGCCAGTTTTTAAGATCTAAGATGTCCGATATTTTTTCAGGTCTTCACCAAGAGTGTACAGAGTAAGCAAAGAGCTTTACTGAGAAAAGCTTAAGGATGTCTGCACATGTACACACATGCTTGCCACATGTCTGCGTGTCTGGGCTGTTCTCTATTGTTCTCTCTCGCTTTTCGCTGGCACTCCTCCTCCAATCACAGCCACTCTCTGTCTCTTGTTCTTTAACTGTGCTCTGTTTTCTTTCTCCCCATCTCTCTTTTTGTTCTACCTGAGCTCATCTCATTCACTTGCTGACTTTCTCCTCTGCAATAGTGGCTGCACGGACACACCTGGACTGTTGTGTTCTGCAGCACAGGACCGGTGACTTGTGGAGGATGAGGTGGCACTCACATCTGACTAGATTTTGTGCCTCATGCGTGGTGAAGCCACAGCGTGCATGTCATTGTCTGTTGCATGTGTGTGTTTATTTAGTGTTTCACTGAGATCAGATTTCATGCCTTATTTCAGACTCTGCCATAATATGGCAGCTATTCTGGGTGTGAATGGCTCCTGCATTCTGTCTGTTTCTCTCGGCTATATTCTACCCTTAAGACTTGTCTTCCCATTCACTTTTCTAAAGATAAGAATAATACACGGCATTCGTATGCATGATTTACACACACGTTGGATTTATGTTACCATTTTGATTACATGTATTCACTTTAAGTCTCTCAACTAAAACAAGACTGAGCAGATATATTTGCGTAAACCTATGAAATTCTGGTTGGCGGTAGTAGGTAGTTGATTTTCTTCGAAATCAGGAGTAGTTCCGGCAAAAATAAAATTTGTCATCTGTTATTCACCCTCATTTCATTCAAAACATGACTCTTTTTTTTCTGTGAAACACAAAAGAAGATATTTTGAGAAATGTCTCAGTGGTTGTGTTTCCATACAATTGAAGTCAAAAGGGACCCAGTGTTGTTGGGTTACCACTGTTTTTCTAAATATCTTTTTGTGTTCTGCAGAAGAAAGTAAGTCAAACGAGTTTAAAAGGACATAAGTGTGAGTAACTAATGACTATGAAATAAACTCTACCTTTAAAAGCTTAAGGATTTACCACTTAATAAAAGTAGTAGGCTAGCCGTAATAATAATATTAAGAAATATTTTACTACAAAGACCTAATTCTGCTTCCCACTCAAATGCAAATGAATGTGAACTGGCTTAATTTAATTCACTTTAGAAATGAACAAAAGCAGTGTGAGCTTGGTTCTCACACTGAAAGGTCATTGGGAAATTGTATAAGAATGAAAGGTCATTAGCAAATTCATTTTACTTATGCAATATTGTCTTAATAAAATTACACAAGAATTTTGTAATATTCTGTCTGTGACTTATTTTGCAGTGAAACTTTAAGCAATAATGTGTTAACAGCAGTCATGTAATTTGCTGGCTGATGTCCTATGCGTTGCGTTCTTTCTGTAACTGGCAGGTTTTATGCTTCAGGTTTGTAAAAGGTGCCATTACGGTTTTATGAGGTATTAAAAATACTATAATAACATTCCACATTAATGCATGATTTTTTAAATAACTTAATAGTCCTTTATTGCAAACAGTGTACAGTAAAAATGCAGGTGTTTCTTTCTAATAATGATTTTCACCCTTTAACTCAGTGTGATAGTTTTGTATGGCCCATTGAATTTCAATGCTGCTATGTATGGTGAAGGGGCTCTGAGATGCTTAAGTAGACCGTGTGTTGTGTGTGCATGTGGTGACAGGAGGCAGCCCCATCAATAATGCAGGTACTCTCTGTGTGGGGTCAAGGCATGATGGGATATTAAGACGTTACCCTACTGGTCGTCAGGGAAACAGGCTGTGGAGACTGGTTCAGCGATTGGATAGAATGGTTGTGGTTTTGTCAGCTTTATCCGTAGAATTTGTTGATGGTAAACTACTTTATATTTGACTATATTTAATTAATAAATTATTTTTTGCCCTCCAGCTAATGTATTAGTGTCCATAAAATGTGGTGCATACATTTTTGAAGATGTCGAATTTTATAACAGGGATCCATGGAAAGCATTTCAAAACCATTTTCTTATTTGAATATTAAGTGTTTTAAGGGAATGTTTTATTTCCGTAAATCAGAACTGCCTGTCATACATGTAGAAATATTAATTATAAAATTAATTATTATGGAATTATGAAACAGAATTCCCAGTTTTTCGTTATTTAAATTAAAATGTATAATGTATATTACTCAAAATAATTAAGGGAACACTTAAATCATATAATAGTTCTCTATAAACAACATATTCATATATATATATGATATATATTATTATTAGCCGCAGAAAAAATGTATAAGAGTCCATTCCAAATATTCATTTAATCAGCATTTCTAGATGTATTGTGGTCATTCCAGTGCTGTTTCTGTTGAATTTTAACAAAATAAAACCTCAGGAGTGACAAATTCATCCAACAACAATTTGAACGATTGTGAAGACACATGAAAACTGGTATAAATCAAGAATATCGCAGTAAAAAATTACGTTTGAACATTGCCTAATGCCTAAATACATGTACAAGTATGACTGCTATATTGTTTAAAAGTGAATATGAACCAGAACGAAACAAAAATGTGCATTTTATCTAAACACATACCTATAAATAGTACATTCAGAAAAACTGAAAATAATTTTGAAATGGTCTCAAAAAATTTTTCGCAGCTGTATATATTCAAATATAATAATTTGTTAAAACTTGTCACATGCAAGGTTAGTATGTCATTTTATCACACTAGCCATATGCAATTTGTTGGTCCACCCTGATTAATGACGGCATAATCTAGGGCATTGAGTTTAGCCAATCATATCAGAGGTAAAAAAAAGTCTACAGGATCAAAAACAGCCTTCTAAGGGTCAGAGAGAGAGGGGGGGAGTTGTCATAATTAAATTATGAATACTGGTGCAGGGAGCCTTGACTTGGGTAAACTACACAATCGTAGACTATAAATGTTTAATTTTCCTAAATGGTGCTTTGACAAGTTAAAGTTTTACTGCTCTTCGTAAGAGAGCAACTGAGTGGATGTGCGATATTTCAAAAGATGAAACGATAAAGAGTATACACTCGGAAAGAGACAGACAGACTGATTAGCTTCTGAGAGAAGACAGACCAGTTCAACCCATGAGGTTGAATATGTAAATACAGTTTGCACAGGGCCAGCAGGCTTTTTCCAGGCAGAGGAAGTGGTGACGCAGAACACTGCGTGTGTGGGAAAGCGCAAACAGGATGCCTACTTTTGCCGCTTCCTGATTCTGATATTCTCGATAGCTTTTCCATTAAAATAACCATTATTCTCAGAAGGACTGGAAATGCATCTTCACGTAATGATGCTGCTCAAGTGAGTTCTGGGAGAGGTTAATGCAAAAGCTCTGTTGTAATGAGCAGCAATCTTCTTCTTTGTTTTTATCAGGTACTCTGCATCTTTTACGGGTCCAAAAGGTGAACGGAGTGAGTTGCATCACTGTAGATTTAAACCTTAACATGCTTAGAGGAACAGTTTTCCTCCAAACCAAAGTTCTGTCATTATTCACTTCCACTTATATTGTTTTGAAAAGAATTTGTTGAATTTCGAAAAACGAAAATTCTGTCTTCATTACTCACCCTCAAGTTGTTCCAAATGTGTATAAATTACTTTGTTCTGATGAACACAGATAAAGATATTTAGAAGAATGCTTGTAACCAAACCGGTCTTGGCCACCATTGGAAAAATGCTTCAAAAATGTATTTGTTCTGTTGAACACAAAGGAAGATATTTTGATTTGATTCATTAGATTTTTTTTTAAGTGTTGCCATTGGTCACTTGGTAGAGCATTGCGATAACAGCACAAATGTTGTGGTTTCCATTCCTGTGGAACTGTATGCATCTACTGTAAGTTTCGTCTAAAAAATGCATAAATGTAAATACATAAAACACAAAATATTCCAAAATATCCAGAGACCTCCTGTCCTTTTTATGTTGATAAATTAGGTATCCGCTGTATCTCCATTATAGCGTGAATGGCGACTGCAAAGTCAGATTCTTCTGTGCGTGTTGTAGATTTGCGACAGGCTGCTGTACTAGTCGGCACAGGCAGCGTGCTGTGGCATGGGCAGAGTTGTGTAATGTCTCACAGTTGAGTTTAGGAATGATGAGCTCATACCAAGTGTTTTAAGGTGACAGAGGGCAAACTGCGTCCATCTGCGTGTGTTCTCAAGCGAAGGGAAGAGGCTTGTACGCATGTGTGTGTTCGGTAAGGGAAGGGAGAAAGACTGTGAACCGATGGCCGGTGCTCTGAGATTTCCGCTGAACTCTGGGAAGGGTCAGGCACGGGGCAAGGTCAGGCCTCTAAAACAAACACACTCACACACGTACAGCAGAGGCTCTGTGGCTACTGATAAAGACTGATAACAGTAGAGGGAATGAATGGAATGGAGAAGGAATGATTGACAGTATGTACAGTGGCACCCTCAAAAATATTTGGACACTTGAGTCACACTTATGACTGTGAGTGTTATGCGCTATTATTATTATTATTATTGCATTATTATTATTATTATTACATGAAATTGAGTGGCATCTGCTGGCAAATGAAGGTCGATATATGCGTTTCTTAGAACTAACCTTGCTTTTGCTATTGCTATTGCTGTTAACCAGCTGGTCCCAAGGTCATTTTTAGTGTATGCATGAAGTAAGTTCATTTCAAGTTCACACAAGTCTCCTGGCAGTGTCTCACAGGTGTATTTCATTAACTCAATATGTTCTAGTAACGTTCAACATTTGTCTTCATTTTCAACAGTTTATGTATTGTGTCATTAAAGACGGCAAGAAAAGGTTTTAAAGACATTTTAAATGTTAAATGCTTTCTCTTGTACTAGCTTACTTTGCTTTGTTGTGTATCACAACATTGCTTTGTTTATTTTAGACTCCCGACTTTGTAGCATTGACTCGGACAGTCATTGTTTTTGCGATTCCATTTGTTGGCACTACTGATATTGAAATTACATTTCACTTTAAAAAGAGATGCCAATGATATTTGGTATCTAATGCAGCAGTGATATTCTAAGGTTTTTAAAGGAACAGTTCACCCAAAAAAGAAAATTCTGTCATCATTTGCTCACCCTCAAGTTGTTCTAAATGTGTATACATTTAGGGGGCAGTCATGGCCTAATGGTTAGAGAGTCGGACTCGTGATTCTCCGGGCCGGCGGGTAACGTCTTGAGCAAGGCACCTTACCCCTACTTGCTCCCCGGGCGCTGCAGTGATGGCTACCCACTGCTCCGGGTGTACGTGTGTTCACGACTTGCACTCTGGATGGTTTAACGCAGAGGTCACATTTCGGGTATGGGTCACCATACATGACAAATAGGTCACGTCGCTTCACTTTTCACTACATTTCTTTGTTCTGTTGAAAACAAAATATATTTTGAAGACTGTAGGAAAGCAAACAGTTCTGGGGCACTTTTGACTACCACTATAATTTTTCCTAGTACGGTCGTCAAGAACTGTTTGGTTACAAGCATCCGTCCAAATATCTTTCTATGTGATTAGCAGAGCAACGAAATGTATACAGATTTGAGAGTGTAAATTATGACAGAATTGTAATTTTTTCTTTTATGTGGTTTTCATGTTATGCTCATGCACAAACTCTGACGGTGTTGTCATTTCCTAAAGTAAAGGAAAACATTGTAAATTACAGTAATAGTAATCTGACAAGGGTGAACGCACAGACAGACGGAGAAGTGAGAACTGTCACTTAAGAAGAGGAAGCGTTGTGGTTGGTGAAGAGGGCGGAGCAATGACGGTAAAAGTAGGAAGAAATGGTGTGATGGTGTGTAATAATGAGACGTGTAGGAGAGACGTTATGTCATGTTTTTTCATCCGATTCCTTATGTTTTGTGTCTGTTAGATTCTCTGTGTGATTTTTATTTAACTTTAAGTAACGCTGATACATCAGCGTCACATTTTTAATGAAATCGTTTCTGCATTTCAAGTATATTCTGCAGTGTACGACTTCATGGATTGAGATAATTGACCCAGTCCCTGCATCAGAAATACACACACACATGGGGTTGATCCATTTCCCCGGAGGCCTCGCTTCACTCCATCATAATCAGTGTCTCTTCTCAGACACACACACACATGCATACAGCACCACTGCTGTGGCCTGGAACATTCCGCGCATTCAGCTGTATGTGGAAAACACTTAAAAATAAGCTTTAGACACGCACGCGTGCAGTTTTGCACTAGGACGCCTTCAAGTGCATTGTGTTGAAATTGCAGTGATCCGTTCACTAGTTGTTACTTTGCACTTGTGGTGCATACAAATGCATTTGTTTCATTTTAAGATAGTATGCTCTGTAACTTTTCAAGTTTGTAAAGTTTGTTTGTTTTATGTGTTTGCTAGGTGCTGATATGTTTTAAACATGAGTAGAGTGGGTGAGAACTCACTTGAGCCCCTGTGCTCGGACCGGAAACGCAAGCTCTCCACATGTGACACGCCAGGGCAAGGGTAAGAAAACAAATATGCGAAATATGCAGCGCACGTCTGGGGTATTCCACGTTTGCAGGCTTGTGCTCACTGCATGTTTGTGTTCTACAGGTGTGATAAACGTAGGAGGGAACAGGAGAGCAAGTACATCGAGGAACTCGCCGAACTGATTTCGGCCAACCTTGGCGACATCGACAGCTTCAATGTCAAACCAGACAAATGTGCCATCCTTAAAGAGACAGTACGCCAGATACGACAGATCAAAGAGCAAGGTGCGCGAGTGCTCAAACTGCTCTTTTACATATCGGTCTGTGAAAATATTTACTGAACCCACAGCGTGCTTAAACAAATACATATCATTGGTTTAGAAAACGCTGCCACCTGGTGGCAGGTGTATTGTTTTTGTGCTGCAGTGTGGTGGCCCAGTTAAATCCTTATTTATATAGAGCTTTTCAGAGATCTGCATTGTTGCAAAGCACCTTTACATACATTTAGGCAGTAGTCAGGTAGTAAAGCGATACATTTTTGGCCATACATTTCTATTGATAGTACTAGTAAGCACTATATTATTTGTTTGTGATTTTCTGTAATTGTTACATCTTTGCCCTTTAGTAGCTGATAGAAACCTTTTTAAATACTACTCAAACATGACTTTCTGTGTATGAAAACATGAGGGATGTTTCATCAATCAGGCGTTCACAACAGGACGATCAACACAAGACAGTCTGTGTAACAAAGGTTGCTTTTATTTTGCGAAGATCACCATGGCAACAGGCGTGACACTCCTGTAACCAACACTTTGAGAACTCGAATGTGCCAACTAAATCTTCAATAAATCTTCAATACATCTTTATCGATGAACTGTGCCTAGTTTAAATAATGGTGGTAATTATTGTTAAAGATTTGGAATGTTTTCTACAATGTGCTTTTCTTGTTTGTTTGTTTTCTTTTTCAAGTATAATTATATATCCCGTTCATGAATGTAGTCTGGGAAATGAAATGGGTAGCGTCTGCTGCAGCGTTTGCTGTGAACGACAAGTTGACACTTGCCTTTTTTCATTTGAACTTTCTAATTTGACATTCCATTAGATAAAAGTGTATTATAATATTGGAATACCACAAATCCTTACAACCATATACCAAATGAAATAGACTCAAGTTGTAAGATGTGATGAAGTAATCAGTTTGTCTACCTTTTTATATTATCTACATAGTATTTATAAAAAAATTCAATTGATTGATATTTGTAATAATACAAATGTGATATTCTTTAGTCTAATCTGATTATAAAGGTTTCCAAATGTTATTGCTAAACACAATTTGTGTGCACACATCATCCAGGTAAAAGCTCATGTGGCGATGACGACGTCCAAAAAGCGGATGTGTCGTCTACAGGTCAGGGGGTCATCGACAAGGACCATCTGGGCCCTCTGCTGCTTCAGGTTAGATTTGAGACCAGAACATACACTGTCCTTCATTCTCCCTCATCTTTATTACGATTTGTGAAAACGCAATTCGTTTGTTTATAATGCATTGATAACTTTTCATTTCTCTCTGTCAGGCCCTTGATGGATTTTTGTTTGTGGTGAGTCGCGAGGGCAGCATTGTGTTTGTGTCAGATAACGTGACTCAGTATCTGCAGTATAAACAGGAGGAGCTGATCAACACCAGCATCTATAACATACTGCATGAAGAAGACAGAGAAGAGCTACATAAAAACCTCCCCAAAAGCAACGGTAAGAGCACTTGTGTGTAGTTATAAGCACACGGTGTGTGAATGTTGCTCTGTTATTGACCAGCAAAGCATAAACGCGAGCAAGCACATGACCGCTTTTGTTAACTGAATTGACAATCCTTAACCAACATACGACCATCATCCCACATAACAGGCCGTTATATTTAACATGATTCATCCTTTCAAACATCATGCATACTGTTTGATATGCCTCAAACCCTCATGTGTAATAGGTGTCATGTATTTTTAGGTCCCAACAGTGTGTCCTGGGGTGGTGATGCCTCCCGTCAGAAGAGTCATACGTTTAACTGTCGTATGCTGGTGAAGTTCGGTCATGGAGGTCCAGGAGGAGAAGAGGGGGGCGGTGGGCCGCGCTACGAGACCATGCAATGTTTCGCTCTCACGCAACCTAAAGCTATGATGGAGGAAGGGGAAGGTAATGCATCTGTTCTCAGAATGTCCCCATGAAATGTAGATTTGTGTATTTTTTCTCAGTGCTGACTTCAGTGTAATATGTGTCCTTTAAGAGTTGTTTTAATTTTGTCTTCTAGACCTGCAGTCATGTATGATTTGTGTAGCACGAAGAGTGACGGCTGTGGAGAGGACAGAGCGTTTCAGCACTAGACACGAGCTATCAGGTAAATTCACTTCAGTTGATGGGCAAGAGAGCAAATCCCTTGCAGAGCAAATTCTGCTTTGGAAGGTAACACAAGTGTCTCCGAGGCTTAAGGTTAATTGTAAATATTCGACCTCAATGCATCATTTGTGTTGTGAACATCAATGTGGTTAGTTCAGAACAGGTGTGCTCGAACTAGTTTGAGGCTAGTGTTTTCATGCAGGGATTTGTCGACACCTGGGGGTGTGTGGAGGTACTGCAAATGTATAATACGGAAAACCTCATAACATTAAAGCTATTTCAGTAAACATAATGATCTGACATTATATATGAATTAAATAATAGTTAACAGTGAATCATTTTATAATTAGCTAATTTATAACAAAATCTAGATTTTTTTATTTTGGGTCATGTCTGTTGCAGATAAAAACACCTTTTCTTAAGAAAATGGATTTGTAATTTTACCTGATGAATTATAAAAAATATTCAAATCAATCCTATAGACCAAAATTAAAGAAGATATATCATATTAGTACACCATAGAGACTCTGTCCCCTCCCTAGCAACAACCCAGAACACTCTGGCAGCTGCATAGCAACACCACAGCGATGAGTTTTGCATAAGCAAAAATGTATTCACATTCACTACAGCAGAGTTATTTTATTTATTAGTTTTATGGTATTTTAAAGCATTTAAATTGGCTTAAAAAAAATTCATTTCATGACAATTTGAGGTATATTTTTCTCATTTAATTTAATTCATCCTATGCCATTTTTCATTCAGTTCTACTTTAGTCTTTTATTATTTATTTTAAGTTTAGTGCCTCAACTTAATCTTTTTACTTTATGCTAAGGCAACATGTTCTGTTTAGTTTTTTTTAAATCATATTTAAGCCTATATTTTTTATTTCACTTCACAAAAATGTTCTAACAATTATTTAGTATACTATAATAACCCTTCTCCACATAAAATGTAGAAATCAATTTTGTTTTAAAATAACATGCATCTGGATGTGTGTTTGACCGCAGGTAAACTGATAGAGATTGAGCAGCAGAGTCTGTTGCACACCACCATGCGTCCTGGCTGGGAGGATTTGGTGCGCAGGTGTATGCAGATGTTCTTGCATCGCAGCGAGGGTCATCCCTGGTCTTACAAGAGACACTACCAGGAAGGTATGTGATTTTATTCTTGCATGGGTTTGCTACACAGAAAGACTTTCCAGAACTAAATGGAAAGTATAGATTGTATTGATATGATATGTATTTGTTGTCTATTCTATCATGTCTTGTCTCTTTACAGCATATGTTCATGGTCGAGCAGAGACTCCGCTCTATAGGTTTTCTCTGTCAGATGGCACTCCTGTAACGGCACAAACACGCAGCGAGCTCTGCCGAAACCCTGTTACCAATGAGCCGCTGACCTTCCTCTCTACTCACCTTCTGCAGAGGTCGGTAGCGCTCTGTTCAAACTCCAACATCACACAGGGTTCTCCCATTTTAAAAAGAAATTTTGTCAATATCAATATTCACTTGGTGTTGTTCAGTTTTTTTCCATCCATTTGTTCACTTTAAATTAACCTCTGTAGCTCCTGTAATGTTCATTATCCGTTTCTTTTATCTCCCACTTCCACACAGGGAGCAAAATGGATACAGACCGAACCAGGGTGGTGTAATGCGATCAGTTATGGGCAATGCCAATCCTAATCCTCAGATGAACATGCCTCCTGGTGGGGGTATGGGAATGGGTAACCCAAGGGGCTACGCCATGAACGAGCAAGCTCACATGGGACCCCGAGGCGGCCCTATGTACGGCCCAGGCAACCGCATGAATCAAATTAACCCAATGCATCAGATGAACATGAATCAGATGAACAATATGAATCAAATGGGCTCTATGAATCAGATGAACTCCATGGGTCAGATGAATCACATGGGACATCCTGGCATGAATCAGCATCAGCAAGGTCAGTTCCATGGTGGCGGTTATGGCATGGGCATGACAAGTCCTTCCCAAGGGAGCCCTGGTTTGAATCCTCCTCAGCAGAATCTCATGGGGTCTCCACGGATACGAGGGAGTCCCAAAATGGGTGCGAGCCCCTTCTCACCTGGAGGTATGTGTCCCTGTGATACAGTTCTTCAACTCCCCCCTTGCATATGTGGCTATTTTTTACAATTATTTTTATACAATAAATTTCCGGCATGATTTGGTGCACCTACAATATTGCCAAAGGATTTACATGAAACAAGGGTGGAGTGAAAATAAAGTGATATGATCAAATTAAATGTGTAAATATAACAAATAACTTAAAGTATAAACTACTAAAATATATAAAAATCACTATATTTTATTGTATATAGAATATTTATTATAGTTTTATCATTAATTAGGTTAATTGATGTTTTATTAGTATTTAGAATCAGAAATTGTATTTTTAGTCTTTATGTTCCTAGTTTATTTAGCTATGTTGTTATGTGATTTTTTTATTGTTTTATTGTTTTACTATTATATAAATAATTATTATACACATTAATATATATATATTATTAACATACATAATATAATATAATAGCTAAATAAAAATTATATTATATAATTATATAAAATATATATAAATTATATAAAATAAAAAACTATTATACCTGTGTTATTTTAATATTCAGTTAATACTTTTAGTGCCTTTACTCAAACTTATTTTAGTTTCTTGTTGAGGCAAAATTTTCAATCTCTTTTTCTTTATTTTTAAATAATATTTAGGTTGATATTTATATGATTTTAATTCACAGAAATGTTTTAGTAGTTTAGTTAAGTATAATAACCCTTATGCAGGTTTCATATTAGTCTAAATGATTATATTATCTCAAAAAAAATAGTTTGTCATATATTATCAATATATATTTTTTTCAGTAAATTATTCCTTCACCCTTATGTCATAGGTATGCATTCTCCAATGGGCCCTGTCAGTATGGGAGGCACTGGTGGATCTTCTGCTCCCACAGTTGGCAACACTTTCTCGAGCAGCTCACTGAACGCCCTTCAGGCCATTAGTGAAGGTGTTGGTTCATCTCTGCCATCAGCTCTCAACTCACCTGCCCACAAATCCGACAGCTCTCCCAGCATCAACTCAACCCAGTCCAGTCAGCAAGGCCAGACTGGCAACAACAAACCCGGCAACGTTGACTCCAAGAGCCCATCGAGTTCTCACAGCAGTGGTGTAGATCAACAGCAGGCCTCTTCATCTGAGACCACCATGGAAAAGCCAGACAGTCAGTCTAGTAAGGACGTTTCTGCTGGACCTGAAGTCAACAGAAGACTCCCTGATGGAAAAGGCCACAAGAAGTTACTTCAGTTACTCACGTCCCCAACTGAAGATATTGGGCATGCGACTGGTGGACCCGTTCCAGGTCGCGCCTCTACGCCAATGAGTCTCGAGTCCAAGGAAACAGGAGGTGGCATGATGAGTCCTTCGTCAACAGGCGTGTCCTCCTCATCCGGTTCATCATCGGGAAATAATGCAAATCAGCAAGGCTCAGGAGGTGTTTCATCGACAGCTTGTCCCAGCGGCTCTCACACCGTACAGGAGAAACACAAAATACTCCACAAGCTTCTTAAAAATGGAAACACGCCAGATGAGGTGGCTCGCATCACAGCCGAGGCCACGGGTAAGGCCTCTCTTGGTGCAGAACACCCGGGTGCCGAGGCCAGGAGTTTGGAACTCAAACAGGAGCAGCTCAGTCCGAAAGAAGGCAAAAAGCCACAGGCTCTTCTCCACTACCTCCTCAATAAGGACGACTCCAAAGACCCCAATCCCACAGAGGCCAAGCCAAAGCTGGAGGAGCTGGAGGGGAGAGGGGCCATGGGAGGGCAAGGGTCAGGGGTCACAACCTCGAACTCGAACAACCAGGAGGGCAAAGTCAAGCTCGAGCCACCTGATGAGGTAATTGAGTTGCTTGTTGAGCTGAGATTCACTTACAATACATTCGATATTGTAAATCCAGTACTGTTGTATCACAAAATTTTGAACAAAACATTTGTTAAAACATCAATTTCGCAGGGCATTGATTTGGTTAGAATTCCATTTTAATTGAACCTTTATGTATATTTATGTAAATAAATCAACATTGAATATATCCGTCATTGACATAAAATTACATTTTTTCAAAGGGATTTAGAAAAGTTAAACCTTGAAGCAGTAAAAGCGTAAATTAAACATAAACAAAACATACATGTTGACGCAAGTCACATATTGGCCATAAAGATTAAACGGATGTCATATTGTGAAAAATTTAAACTTACAATGCCTGTTTTTTCTTGAAATATTGCAGCGTTTATTGTAAATTGTTTATCAATGTGGGTCATTCTCTTTTTTAAATTCTTGTGCCCTCGTAATCTTCAGTTAAAATATGAAAATGCACTTCATGTCCTGTAATCACTATCCATCTTAAATGATGTATGTTAGACGGCTTGGGCGGAGCATCAGATAACTCCTCCTCTTCAACTGTCAGTCTGCTGCCAGTTAATTTCAATATGCAATTCTTTGAGTTATTGTTTACATTAACATTTATGCATTTGGCTGACGCTTTTATCCAAAGCGACTTACATTGCATTATACTATAATTTGTTTCTAAGTATGTGCAATCCCTGGGTTCAGACCCATGACTTTGGCGTTGTTAGCGCCATGCTTTAACAACTTAGCCACAGGAAAGCCTGTATTTTTAAACATTTACTTTTCAAGATCATATTAGTTGTGTATTTTGGGATTTAATTTTTGGGCAGTATAAAAACTAAAAGGTCATTGCTTTGGCTTATTGTACAAAAATTTGACATGATTTAATAGCATTCAAAGTACTAAGCTAATCACAATTTCTGTATTGTTTTGTTGATGCGCTGCCAAAAATATCTGCCTTGTTTAGAAAGAACAATCTGATGTAAATCTGAGTTTTAACATCAGCCCTTTGTTTTTCCAGCTGGACAGCTTGGAGAGTATTCTTGGAGGCCTGAGGAATTCTGCTTCTGGAATGTTTGCTGATTCTAGAACTGGAGGGTCGGTGGGGGGAAATAAGCAGGGCAATGGACCCAACAGCACTGCACATGGTGAGTCACAACAGCTCAAGGGCAAGTCAGGCTGGAGCCTGTGAAAATGTAATGTGAATAGGTGAAAGCATGTCAAGTTCAACCTAAAATGTGTTGAGAAAACATTTGAAGGCCGTGTGAATGTTGAAGGTTTAGATCTTTGTCTGTACCCACATTTGTATTAATTAGTGTTTTCGCAAACTACTGTGTGTTTCAGACCGGGAGGGTGTTGGTATGGCGTCAAGTCAACGTGTGCCCTTCCAGAGGGCAGTGTCTGTCGATGGTAAACCCTTGAGTGGTCCAGGCATGTCGGGTAGAAGGAGCGCCCCCTCATCTCTGGTCAAACAGGAGCACACTGATAACCAGATGGCCATGGGTAAGTTTCTTTCGCTTTGTGTTTGCGCTGTTGAACAGAATTTGAATTAGCCATTTTAGTTCGACGTGTTTATTTGAGAACATTACTCTTTTCGGTACATACTTTTGGTAGATTTTAACATCCCCAACATGTTGTTCCCAGGAGGTCCAAACAGGCCGATGGGAATGAATCGACCCCCTATGGCAGGTGCAGGCGACTGGGGAATGTCGGGGTCCAGCCCTGTTGGGCATCCTGGTATGGGTCGCCCCGGAATGGATCATAATCCTAAGGGCATGATGGGGGGACCCATGGTTAACAGATCTAATAGCGTTCCAGCAAACAGATCTATACTGCAACAGCAGTTAATGGAGATGGGTAGGTGTTTGTTTAGGATAACACCGTGTCTATACTGGACGCCACCGGCTTGTTCTAATGGGATTTAGAAAATGTTGAATTATAATGGGTTCTTATGTGTTTTATTGTCTTTTGACACGTCGCACCGCGTCCAGTGTAGAAACGGTGTAAGATTTTTTTGAAAAACAAATAATTTAAAAATAACTTCAACTCAGCAGGATGAGCAACAGATGTCTAAATGTCAGATTGTGTGTGATGTTATTTTTGTAGGGCCTTATGAGGTTGGAATGGGTATGACTGCATTCAGGGGACAAGGACCTCCACCACGGTCACCTTCATGGCCGGACAATGGGATGGGAATGGAAGGAGCACAAAACACAAACAGGTGCGTTAATGGAGCTTGTAATGGCCAGGTTACATCGGATCTGTTTCTTTAGTTAACTTGCCTAATGGCAGGAAATGTTAAAGTTGCTAAAAGATATATTTATTAATGACATTTTCTTAAAGGAGCAGTTCGCCCAAAAATGAATATTCTGTCATTTAGCCACCCTAAAGTTGTTCCAAATCTGTATTCATTTCTTTGAACATAGAGAAAGATATTTGGAAGAATGCTTGTAACCCACCATTGACTACCATAGTGGGACAACATTGTTTTGTAAATTCCTTTGTTCTGTTGAACACAAAAGAAGATATTTTGAAGAATATAGGAAAGCAAATAGGTCTGGGGCACTTTTGACCACCACTGTAATTTTTCCTACTCTGGTGGTCAATTTTGAGGTTTTTCTTTTTGTACCCCATTGTACCAGATGTAACTTATT
Organism: Triplophysa siluroides; assembly: GCA_006030095.1. Taxonomy (NCBI): domain Eukaryota; kingdom Metazoa; phylum Chordata; class Actinopteri; order Cypriniformes; family Nemacheilidae; genus Triplophysa; species Triplophysa siluroides. The sequence goes on along the minus strand of VCII01000314.1, from coordinate 7,035,595 downwards.
TATGTTTAACCCTCCGTTCTACAAAAAAAAAATCCAGTTGATAGTAATTCTTCTCCGATATATAAATGATTTGTTAAAAACAAGATTTGTGCCAACTCATGTTTTTTTTTCTTTAATGTCTACTACAATGGACACCATGACTGAAGAGTATTCACAATACATGTGAGCAGGCTTTGCGCAGGCTTTGCATTTAAAACACTTAGAGCAGCTATAAAGACTAGGAAATAAATGAAAAGTCACTCTTTTTACAAAATTCAATTCAGTCTTTATTTTTTATAAACCTTTACACAGTTGTGCATTGTTTCAAAGCAGCTTTACCTACATTTAGGTAACAGTTACTGTAGTAAAGAGATAATGTGAAAATAACGAAGACACAGTATATATGGTATTACAATACATGGTATTGTTTTACAAAAGCGTGTAACGTTTTCTGTTTGTTTATCAGGTTACCCTTTAATAACTCTTTGGATGATCTTCTGGTTCCTCCATCCACCACCGAGGGTCAGAGTGATGAGCGAGCTCTGTTAGACCAGCTGGACTCTCTACTCAACAACACTGATGTCATGGCTCTGGAGGAGATCGATCGCGCCCTTGGCATACCAGATCTCGTCAGCCAGGTAAACAGTCAGTTCAGTTCACAGAGTTCAGTACGCCTTCTGTTCTTGAGAGAGGACACACAGCCCGCATGCGCTTAAAACTTGAATGTGTAGACTTCTTTTACTGATGCAAGAATCCTGTCGTCCCAATACTCCATTGAAACTAAAGAATGATTTTTTTTGTTCACTTTAGGGTCATAGTACAGAACAAGCCCCTCCAACAGACCCCTTCTCTGGTCCCTGTCCCGACTCCACTTTGGGAATGGACCCCAAGGGCATGTACGGCCAGGGCTACCCGGGTCCCCCTTCCATGGGGATGCAGGGCGGATATGGTCCTGGTCCCAACTCTGGACCCGGTCCCATGCAGGGGCAATCCGGGCCAGGCTATAACCCCATGATGAATCCGATGAACCAGCAGGGTGCTTTTCCTGGAATGGGCGGGATGGGTGGTATGCATCCCCGTGCTAACATGATGAGACCACGGATGATGAATCCAACCAAACCGCTCCGATTACAGCTTCAACAAAGACTACAAGGACAGCAGGTGAATAGCTTTGCTCTGTTAACACACAATCGACAATATTTGCTAATCAACCTGAGAAAACGGTAAACATGCGCAAATTTGTTTCCTTTACTGCAGTTTTTGAACCAGAATAGGCAAGGCATGGGCATGGGCATGAGGCCAGATAACAGCCCTGTAGGAAACCCTAGCATGAGACCTAACATGCAGCCAGGCATGGCTGGTCAGGTATTTTTAGCTCATTTTAATGCACCACGGTGTATTTTTCCCTATATATAAAGCCTTATGTTCATTGCACCTCTCTCATGTCGACCTTTCTCTATGCTTCAGCCCGGGTTCCTGAATGCTCAGATGATTGCGCAGCGGAACAGAGAAATGCATAATCTATCAGAGGTGCGAAGACATGATTTATGTTGATGTGTCAAATGTAAAACGTGTTCTGGTATAATCAGTTCACCTATTATACTATTTGTGAAAGAAGAGATGGCTGGTACATAAAAGCAATTGATAAATCTATAAAAATACAAATGTAATACAAGATGAGCAATCGTATTTAGCGTTTCAATTGTTGGTGGTTCCTCTCCTGCAGATGAGAAGACAAAGGCTGATGATGGTGATGCAGCAACAGCAACAGCAACAACAGCAGCAGGTAGCACCCGGAGGGTTCAGTCCTCCTCCTAATGTTACCGCACCCGCAGTAATGGAAAACCCAATGGGAGGACCCCCAATGAACCAGTCCAGCCAACAGGCTTTTAACTATGGAGGCAACTATGGTAGGCTGAACTTATACCCTTTCATTTGTTGAGGTTAATGGTGACACTAAACCAGACTGAATTGTGAAAGTCCCGAACTAAACTCATGCAGTTGTTTAAGATCAACAGTAGCAGTTTGATATTCCCACAGAGCCACAATGGTAACACTTTTTAGGAGTAACTAGCTAGTGAATGGCTGATATTTGTTTATGGATATAGTATTTAACAATAAACTTATCTGATTCACCTTTAAGAAATACAGAATCTTGATTAAGAATATTGATTAACCCACTATTATAGTAAATTATACATTTGAATCTATTTGCGTAATTTGCAGTCTTGTGATTATTTGTGTTTTGATTGCAGCTATGGGCCAGCAGGGGGACCCTTCATTTGTGGGAACAGGTAGCAGCCCCCCTAACAACATGATGTGTGGTCGTATGGGTGGCCCTCAGAATCCCATGATGCAACAGCACCCTCAGAGCAATCCCATGTACCAATCTGCAGAGATGAAAGGATGGGGACAGGGGCCTATGCCCATGAATAGGTATGCCATGTATGTATGTTTTGACTGGTTGCAGGCAAAATAGTTAAAAAAGACGACAGATACAGGAGTTTTCACTCATCATCTTCGCAATGCTCGCATCTATATAACATCAGCTTGAAATTGGCAGAAAACTACTTGATATTGCATGAAAATTTGTTGGTCAACAGAATTCATTAGACAAGTCCATTAAAGTAACAAAACGTTGTCTTAAGTTATTATTCTTTACAAGATTTAAATTAACTCTGCTATTTGTTTCCAGTTCATACTCACAGCAACAACAATATCCCCAGCAGGGGGCGCAAGGACAGTACGGGGGCATGATGATGAACGGATCCATGCAAGGGGGTGTGAATGGCAACGGCGCAGGACAGATGCCCCCAATGCAGGGCCAGATGGGCATGAACGGCATGGGCATGGGACGCATGCCAATGGGACCCGACCAGGTAAAGAATGTGATCTGAATTAAACGTCACATACTTCATTGCAATATCTAAAATATTTGTATTTTAAGACATTAGATCAACTTCAAAATTGTCTCAGTGGTATATTGGAATGAAGAAAGTGCAGTATTTTTATAACTTAATTTTTCCAAATTAAACATCACACCCATTTGTTTGTATTGGTGTTGCATACTTTAAAAATGACTTATCTGTGTATTGTACTGTGTATGTACTTATCTACACAACGTGTGTGTTCACAGAAGTACTGCTGAGGCAACGAGCCGTCGCTGTGAAACGGACAAGTTGGAGTCTAACTCGGACTCGGAAATTTTAAGCAACAATACAATGAGGAAACATCAACATGAACATATAAAATCTGCCTCATAGAGGTAAAAGCACTGGAAGGATCCAGTGCAACTCGACTAGGAGAGAAAAACAATGAAAGGGAAAGAGAGACTCGCGCCTTTATGCCCAGTAGCACGTGCAGCAGGCTCTCTCATGTCTCTGGCTGTACTGCAATACACAACATAACCACCAGGGGGCACCGAGTAAGATTGGTTATGGTACATCTTAACTGTGGGGGAGCACTTTATTTTAAGGCTAGTTTGGAAAAGGATGGTTGCAATATATTTCTTGCTTTTTCTAGCCTTATAGAACGATTATGTGCATATTGTCTATTTTGAATTAGTCTCGGACAAGTCACGTTTCTAAGAAAACCATGGGAATTGTAAGCAACATCATTTCACATATCAAAGCAATAATCCTCCTAAATGCCACGGCTCAAAGTGGTGTGTCAACAAAAAGCAAATGGTACTGCAGTGTTAGACAGATGTTTTTGTGTGTGTGTGTGAATAGGATCGAAATTGTAAATACTGTATGCTACAAATGTATCATACATGCTTTTACTACATACTTTTTTTGCACAGAGTTTGGACCTCTGTTAGGTCCATCTTATCTATATTTTAGGTCAACTGCTCTAGGTTTTACATCTATTTTAACTTGTCAAAGGGAGAAAATATTTTATTTTTATCTTATCCAGCTTCGCCTTTTCTTTTTTTTTAACGATGGCCATTATGTTTGGATGGCACTTTTTCTAAATTACGTATGCAGTGACGCTTTCATGGGTTTCATCTCCACTGGTTCTGTCCCAACAGGAAAAATCAAGTTTTCAGATGATACGCAAGATGATCTTGATGTTGCCCTTTAAGCTAGCTCTTACTAGGGAAAATAACTTGCATACTCACTGTATCGTAACGGTTGGTTCTTCAGAAATCTACCTTTAAGAAACATGCACAATCCAAAGATCTCTTTTTAGTTTCTCAAGTTTGATGACAGAATAGTATCATTTATATATGTTTTTGCGCAAAAGCGCAGAGTAAAAGGTACATATCACATGAACATATTACTACATATTATGATTTTGTACTATATTCTGTATACATACTAAACCAAGTATACCTGTTTATTTTTGAGGCCAGTTAATATTTTAGCAGCATTGTCAGTGCTTATGGGGGTTCTCTCAATCATGCGGTTTATTCCTTCTTCAAGTTTTGATGGTTATGAATTATCTACAGAACTGCCAAGAACTGCTCTTTAAAGAGATTTGTAACTTTTGAAGAGTTTTTAAACCACTTTTAAGAGTGTCTTGGATGTACTTTTAAAAGTAAGTTCTGTAAAGACACAGGTGCAAAGGCAGTAACCAAACCTTACTGGTTACTGTGATCATTTCGGCACACAGAAATCAATCCTGAAACAAAAGGCTCATCTGTGCATCTATATATTGCAGTAATTTTTGCTCTTTTCATTAGTCTAGTCTTTACCATCAGTGACTTATATACATTGATTCCCAATGAAGGGAAAGACATTGGAATGATATACAATGGTAAGCTAATAAGTCTAAGTCTTTCTATTTCAGGAAAGAAACACTATCATTTGTGTTCATTTCGCTAGATTACTGTAGATTGTGACAAAGTATATTTTGAAATTGTAATTCTGGAGCTTTGTGGTTATTCTGGGCTGTTCTCTGAACTGGTTGACTGAGGGATTGTAAACATGGAAGATTTTACAGGATGTAAATTACAATACACTTAATTATTTTGCTTGATGTTGATATTGTTGTAAATAAAAGTTCTATTTAAACGTGACATGCGTGTGTGTTTGTGTGTGTGTGTGTGGGTTCCCACAAGAGAAATTGATTATTAAGATGGTAGATCAATAGATTTGTTATTAATCCCATATGGGGGAATCATTTTTGCATGAGCAGCCAGACATATCACTGCAATACCACACAAAAACACAAACATGTAGAATAATTAAAGATTGTTCACCCAAATATGAAAATTCTACCATAATTTGCCGAACAAAAAAAAAAGTCATTTAGAAGAAGGTTGTGAAACCGAACAGCGACAGTATACACCTGCATTGGTTTTGTGATTGTACAATAGCAGTGAATAAGTACCTCTGTTCGGTTTCACAACATTCTTCAAAATATCTTGTTTTGTGTTCAGCAGAAGAAAGATGTGAGTAGCTGTTTTCAGAGTTTTCTTTTTAGGGTAAACTATCCCTTTACTAAATTTACACAAAATACCCAGAAAATAATTCCACAAAAGTATACAAAAATGCACAGGATATACACATTATAGAGTTAAACATGCTTAATGATGCAAAAACGTGTGTGGTAAGGAGTAGGGAGTATAACAGATCTGTAGAAAAACAATAGGAGTCAACGGCAAGTCCCAATGAAGATATTAAAACAAACTTATAAAGTTCATTGTGTTTGTGTTGCCACAGTGTGGCGCTACAAGATAAAATGTGTCATTTCAGAAGAACCGTCTTTCTCGTCATCAAATGTAAATGTTTAATAGCAGCATCACATCACACATGAAACAATATATCGTTTTTAATACATTAAAATGTTACAAAAATGTTTATTAAAAATCTATGGAATAAAATCTAAATAGTCTAATATGGTCTTTTAAAATATTTAATAATCAATAATATTATTAAATAATAAAGTATGCTACAGTAACCTATGCTTTATGTGGGATTTTTAAAATGACAGGACGATTTACTAAAAGTGGAGTTTAATTTTTGTTTTTTAGTACACATCTCTCACGTACCTAACATGATTTTTAACTAGGCCTACGTTAACTACAAAAACAAAGTGAAGTGGACTGTTTTGTATTCTATTATTAAATAATAATAATCTACAGCATTTCCAATTGACATATAAAACCGCGCGTTTCTTTTTCCTCTCGTTACCGAAACGATGTTGAGCTTTTGTGACGTTCTAGTGGAAAACTCTGCTTGTAAAAGTTGGCCGGAGTATACGCCGCTATGTTTAAATGCGCAAAGTTCTTATTAAAAGAAGGTCTCGTTGTAGTATGTGGGAAACTATACAGAGGGAGTGAGAGTTCCTTGGCCGTGTTCCCGGCCCATCTGCAGCCCGGGCTTGCGGATTACTGTTTGTTAATGTTTCAATCAGCTGTGTGCCGAGGAATGTGGAGCGATTTAACCTGAACTTCCCCAGGTGTGCGGCGGCGCCGCTCAGTCTGCGCCCTCCCCTGCCCTTGGCACAAAGCGATCACACAAACACAATCACACACACTGGCCGTGCCTCACAACGCGAGGCCTGCAGCTGCGCGCATCGCACCGCAGGGAAATGAGAAAAACATTGCACCAGGGAGACGGAATAAATCTTATAACGAACTGCCTTCTTCTCGGAAAAGACTTAACCCTTCCTCTGCTCGCTATTTTAAAACTGAGATGCATTAAATAAGTGAAATCATAGACTTTAAAAAGATCTGAAAAATATCTATAGCTAAAAATAACTTACACAATGAGTTGATGAAGTAATTATTAACCAATTAAATCTGATTTGACTAGTTAATTGTTTAAATTGATTGTTGTTGCCAGTCTTCCATCCTTCAGTAATTGAAATCGACACCGCACACTCCCCAGCCATTTATTTTCCCAGATTTATATTGCTTGGTAACGTTATTTTTCCATTATTTTGATGCATCTTAATGTGAACTGTATCGAGACAAAGCCGAAGAGGTTTATTTTTAGCCATTTGAGGAGATGACTCAAACCTCCAACTGACAAAGTTTTTTCAAACATTTAACAACTTCTTGATAGTTAAGAATGACCTCTAACCTTTGGACACACAACTTTAAAAAGTGTCTAACTATACTTTGATGTACAAACTAAACTTTCTCGCAAATTCAACTGTCACACCCCCATGAACATTGACGAGCAAGTCGCAAATAGTCTCATTTTCTGGTTTTATTAAAAACACAGATACATTGTAAAAAACACAATAAAGCGTTCACATCATGTGTCATTGTAATATACAATACATTCTTCGCTCAGTAATCTGAGAAAACGACCTTTACAACAAAATATAACATTTCTCTAAAGTTTATGAAAATATTGACAAAATGAAACAAGGAAATGCATGAACTATAGGTGAATTATCGCCATGGATTCCACAGCTAACACACAACAGTCTATGTATGGGAATATTTCAGAGAGCAGGTCAAAGTTCAGTCTGCATGTCCACGTATTTTGTGACTCTCTACTGAAAGCGTTTTTCCTCTACAACAGAAGAATGGGATTCTCCCAACACATCAAGGCGCCACGGCGTTGCTGGTCCATCACGTCAGCACACCTCGTTCGTTCTCCGGGATGCTTTCTGTCAGTTGATATGAAACCTGGAGCATCAACTTAACGGCACATGATTCGGTCATCCGAGCATCCGTTCTGCAAGGAAAGAAAGAAACACCATGAGTCATTTGAACTCTTTAAACGCTCAACGCTTTATCTAAATAGTCATGTTAGTTCAAGACATGTGTCGTATTCGATATTTACCTCAACTGCGATGCTGGCAAGCTCGGCGTTCAGAGTCGTTAGAGGAGTGCGGGAAGCGGAGTTCTGGTGTTTCTTGCCAGGCTCGTCCAACTCCACCTGCAAGTCCCAGATGTAGTCGATAACGTGCTGTAGGATCTCCACCTTGCTTGCCTTTTTGTTGGTCGGTAGCGTGGGCACCAGCTCTTTCAACTTGCTGTAGCAGCTGTTCATGTCCTGAAGAAACATGGTCATCTGCTCATCCAGGAGCGGGATCTTGCATTTGGAGATGGTCAGGCTCTGGTCGGAGAGACAACGCACGACATCGTCCCCGCCAACGTTGCTCTTCAGCGCGCAGGTAGGTCCCACAACTTTCATTTTGGCTGTGTTTGTCGTAAAAGTGACGACTGAGTCAAAGAATATACGCGGAGTTGAAATGATTTGCTCGTACTCCTTTTTTGGTATCGCCTCGTCGAGTGTGCGATGACAGTTCACCACATGCTCAGGCGCGGAGTTGTTCCGTATTTATGGCATATCAGGGCTTGTGGGCGTGCACCAAACGCTCGTGTTTGCAAGCTCGGACCAATAGGATAGGATTTCACCACAGTCGTTGCCCGGACCAATAGCAGGAGAGCTCCGGTTATCGCAGTTACAATATGCTTGGGGGATGGTGTTACAAATGGAAACAAATGTGTGTCTTCTGTGGATGATCTGTGGATATCCAGCTGTCCGTGGCCTCAAGACTCCACAGGTGAAGAAGCAGACAAGAGGGGTGGGGGTGGGGGTGGTCGAAGATTAACAGGCAACAGTTATTACTTAAATATGAAACAAGCTTTCATCGTATGTGGGCTGTTTCGAAACAAGACAATTTTGGGGCAAAAAGTGATATAGTAATAAATTGCTTAGTATTTAATATTTGTAAAATATGATGAAATCGTGGTGCAACAGGGCATGGAATGAGATTAAATATGTTGTAATTCAAGAGAATGTACTTATCATTCAACTCTGTTCATTTGATACTATTATTATTAGTAGGCTGTCGTTACATTTCCGTCTGTTGTACTATTTTCTGTACGCGCATAAAAGAACAAACGATCTCTTACAATGAACACCGGCTATATTATTTGCGTTATGCTGAGTTATCCTATTGTACAACCAGCCTCGAGAATGACTGGCATTGTGGTTATCGCTCAATTTTGTCTTTTATTTGTTTATTTTCGAACAATGATTGGCTCATTGTTGACCTCCAAATGCGTTTCCTCGCACAAACTCCCAAATTCCTTCACATGAGCGCGCACTCGCAGAACTTTGCATTGCTCTGCTCTGATTCTTCCCCCAGATTGTCCAAACAAACCGAAGCAGACTGCCGGGCGCCAGCGCCGTGACGTCACCCATTCATTCGAGCCTTGACGCCTGTCAGCCTGGCGCCGAGCGGGCGGTCTCCATAGCAACAACAAACAACAGGCTCGCATCCCTCCACTCTCCCCCATTCACCTGCGCGCCGCGGAATCCTGAGAACAAACTGGTCAGCGCTCATTTATCACTTAAAACCTCTGATGCGATTACCGCTCCGCGCACCTGCAAACGGCCATTGTGGACTCTAAAGACGCTTGTAAAGACACAGAAAGCGAAAGACAAAGTGAAAAATAGGCTATTGAGCCGCGGGGTTTTTTCTAGTAGGGGTCGCTTTATTTTATTAACATTTCTTCTTTGGAAAAAGTTGGCGTTTAATCGCACTTTTGTTTCCACATAAAACTTTTTATATATATATATATATATATATATTAATCAAACCAGTGTTATGTTTAATTTAGCATCCTAATAACACGCAACGTTTGCAATACACAACGCAATATGCTTAAATAGGCCTACTTTGAAAACTTTAACGCGCACCATGTCACATGCGTACATGTTTTGTAGCCTACTTACGGCTTTTACGCATATCTATACATCCAGCAGGGGTTAGAGGGACTGGAGCGTTTCTGGCTCGGTCACAGCTGAGCGGGGTTGAGGGGAGGTGGAGGAGGAGCTGAACAATGGGAGTGCAGTATCGGGACTGTGAGAGAGAATCTCGGCTGGAGCCGACCAGTCTGGTGCGCCCCTCCGCTCGCTCATCTCGCTTTTGTTCAGCTGCGCAAGCTATCAGCACTTCCTACCGACTCCAACAATAAGCCCTCACAGCTGGGCTCTCCAAAGCCTGTTTACTGCACATCAAGGCAAAAAGTTTAACATCCCCATTGCACATACTACCCACACACCCTTAAGAACTTTTGGTAAAAACTAAAACATATCCCTAGTATTTAGAAGAGAGAAAACGTTAGGAACCCTTGGCTGAACTGTGATTTATTAATGCTTTATTGTTTGTTGACCTGGACAGCAACCATTGCTTTAATGTTTAACAGAATCATTCAATAAAACGTGTGCAATTTACATCAAATCCGACTACATTGTTACTATGTAATTCAGAAATCATTTCTATTGACAATATATTCTATACTTTAATATAAAGACCGTTTCGAATGCAAGCGATGTCTTGCAAATTAAGCGATGATGCTATCCGTTATTCTTTTTAAACATGATGTTTTTAATGGTTTTGGATGTGACGCTCGTCTTCATCTTGTGCATCTGCATGTATCGTTGGCTTTCCCTTCTCATGGGAAAAGTGGCCTCTGATAATTGTCCTCAAGGGAATCACATCCTGTCTGAAGTCATGTGACGGTTGTCTAAAGGCTGCAGTGTTCTGTGCTGTGTCATCCACTTGCTATGAAGTCTTTAATTCAACATCACAGTGATACGAAGCAGTAGACACGGAAAGGAAATGTTTAATGCAATGTGGAATGTAAGCAATACTTGGGCTTGATACTATTATTTGTGGTCGGGGCCTCTTCTGATTTATGCTTTTTACTCACTACCTGGTTAAAACATGTAGCAGTGAATAATAATAATCATATCGATGCATTTATGATGTATTAGGATTAGGATTTATACTATTATATTATTTTGGCCTGACATATGTCACTCCTGTTTAAAACCCAGTGGTCCTCTGGTAGCAGCTTGTGAAGGCTGGTCTCCCCACACACTTTCACGCTACACACTCTCCGCCTGGCTCCCACACACACTATCAAAGTGCCTTAATGGCTCCTAATTAGCTCCCCATCTGCTGGTGACAGAGCACCGGTGGCATGCTGAAGCCCCATTCAGAGAGTGGGCATTGTGCACGGGGATCATTTCCACTCCATTGGAGATTGCCTGGAGAGGACTCGGACCTTTGGGAAAGGATGGGACAGGAGAACCAGGGTTATGGAGAGGGAGGAGACATGCTCTGGATTCTGGGAGAAGCCAAGGGTGGGACAGGGGTGGGGGACTTAAAGGAGGCCGATACACAATGGGCAACAGTGTTGTGGCTTGTTGCAAATCTAATAACGTCCGAGTTCTTTCTGTCCTCTGGATGCCCCCCGTCACCCCCCGCGCACACAAACACATTTTGTTTTCCACCTCCCTTTTTCTCATGCTCGCTGGCAACAGCTCTCCTTCTTCAAGTTAATCTTCCACCGTGTCATCTTCTGGGAACAGACGTTTTTTTTGTGCTGTTACTGGGGTAATAAATGAAAGCAGACAGCACCATATTAACGTCCTCAAAAAGCGACAGAAGGCAGAGTTACTGAGTGGTATTAAAAAGGACAGAGTAGTAAAGTCTGGTCTGTGTGTCCGTGAATAAAGCGTTTACAAAGTGGATACTTAGAACCCATGTACGCCGGGTATTAAGATCCAGCTTGAGAAATCCGCCCACAAGTGGACTAAACAACTTTCAAAACACTTTGTGATTACATTTGGAGTTAGCCAAAAATGCAAAAAATTTAAATCCTGGACAAGATTAAACGCTAAAATAAGTGTGTTAATCTTTGCCAGTTGTAGCATTTAAATAAGTTAACCGTCTGATCTAAAAGTGAGATTTTACAGGACAACTTCTGCATGCAGTGACATAGATCATGTGACACATCCACTTCTGAAGTTGTCACTAAAATAACTAAGGATTCTTTTTGAGACATCACATCTGTTCATTCACTATTAGTTCAATATCTTTTTTTTAGCTTTTTTTGGACGTTCCTTTGCTGTACTGATATAGTGACATAGTCAAATATTTGGTTTGACGCTTCCTAAAAGCACTTTGACTCAATTATACCATAAAATTAAGGGTAGAAATAAAAAAGAAGCAATTTAATACAATTAACAAAATTAGGAGAATAATATGATCTGGAAAATGTACGATACAAACACAAAAGTATAATCAATAGTGCTACACAACGGATATAGAGCATCAATATTTGCTGTCCTGCTCTAAGCACCAGGTGTATACAAAGCCTTGTTTTTCAAGACTTCTTTACTCCATGTTATTATATTCACTGCTTAATGATTTAATGTGCACAAGAGAGTCTAAATTGCTCCAGGTGGGCAGTAGTCTATTGTTAAAGTTTGTAGACTCTTGCCCCACCTTGACAAAAGAAGAAAAGTTGAATGATGTTCTCTCTCTCTGGCCTAATTTACATCACACTGCCTTTGAGAGAACAGTGATCCAGAGGATGTGTGATGTGTGTGTGTGTTTACGGGAGACCAGCTGCTCACAGCTGGGGTATAATGGCCAAGTTTTGGAGGGAAGACCCTGACTACCGGGCAGCTGTCACCAGCAGCAGGGGAGAGGGACAGAGGCCATTTAGCCTGAGACCCTCTGGAGTGTTTCTGCTTGCTCTGTTTTAAACTAAAGACTACTTTATAGTCATTTGAAAAGCAGTTCAGGGTGAAAACTAATTGTGAATGCTGTTTACAACTGGACGTGACGTCACTCTTAAAGGGATAGTTCACCCAAAAATATAATTTACTCTCATGACATTCCAAACCTGTATGACTTTCTTCTGCAGAACACAATGGAGGATATTTTGAAGAATGTTTGTTACCAAACAACACTGAACCCAATTGACTTAAATTGCATGGACATAAAACCACCGAGACACTTCCCAAACTAATTTCTTTTGCGTTGCACAGAAGTTAGAGTCACAAACAGATTTGGAACAAGAGTGTGAATAAATGACAAAACGTTTATTTCTGGGTGAACTTTCCCCTTAACTGAGGCCATACGTTATATAAACGCAGGCTTTGTGTGGTTAGGTTCATCCACCAGAAGTATGTTCAGCTTCTTCCATTGTATAAATAAGGCTTAAGAGTTGTGTGTGTCAGGTGCGATGCTATTTCCGACATTGTTTAGCGCTGTCAAAAGAGTTGCCCTCAGCAACTATTTCTAGGTCGGACAGCTTGTTGCAACTTGTTGCTTATGGTATGGTACGGTTGCGTCTCAAAGATTGTTGTGTACTCAATGAACAGCGTCACCTGACTTCCTCTTCATACCTACATGTGCTAAAATAACACCAAACCGATCTGTGCTTGATAAAAGTACGGCCTAAACATGGGTGTGATGGTGGCAGCTGTGGTTCCATCACAAAGCCCTATTCAGAAAAAAGGGACAATACCAAACCGTGGTCACTCTCTCCTCTTCAGTTCCGTGCTAAGATTAATTCCTCAAATCCGTTTTCCCAGTGGCAGTCTTAAAGAATGGGAAGCCCTCCTGTTTGTCAAAGCGTATTGTGCCGATCGCCTGAGAATGAAACCCGGTGATGGTTCTGATAAATAGCCGTCAACGTTGACACTGAACAGACCTTTCCAACTCTTTTGTGTTCAGTATTGCATGTATGTAATCTGGATTATTTTGGATTTCAAGATTGTCCCTCTCTGGGTGGTACGGCACTCTCGAGATACTTTGGTTTGACATGTATGGTCATTAAGACGTGAATTGTTTTCGAACAGCCTGCACGAAAAACATGAACGTCTTTCTTTTGGTAAATGTTTTGTTATCGCGTATAAAAGCTCACTCGCTCGACAGTGTTAACTACGTCATGCTTTCAGAAATGCTTGTGACCGCCTAACAAGCCTCAGGATCAACAGGTGCGAGAAATGGCAGGAGGCAATGAGGCAATCGAGTCCGCCGGCAAAAATTGTTTGGTTTTGAGTCATTGGTTTCATTCCTTTATTAACGTGTAAATAGGTTTGAAATCACCCCAGAAAGAGGTAACCAGAAACTCAGATGTATCAGGTGCTGCTGGGAAGCTGTTTGTCCACAGAGCCGAGGCAGTTAGCCACACCCTAAAATACACACACACACACACACACACTCTCACCCAATGTTTCTCACACACACACCCCGCACAGGTGTTTAGCCTGCAGCTGTAGTCAAGCAACAAGTGAAGCTCAACAGACATTTTGCCTATGTGTAAAAAAGAGTGTGAACTCACTGCCTAAAGCCGCGTCGATCAGTTCAGCTGACCATCTGCCAAATGGCAGGGTTGGGCTGGTAAATATAATGGCGGTAAATTTCAACCACTCACCTGTTTTATGTAGGTACTATTTGTAAATTTCGTCAACTCCCACAGGAATGGAATGATCTATCAATTCCTGTGGGAAGATTATTGCAGTTTACAAAAACTAAAAGTATCAAAACATTTCTGTTAATTGAAATTGTATAAAGTATGAATATTTAAAATCAAGTATTAATTGAACACTGTAAACTAAATAAAAATTTGAAATGATGTTTCAGGATAAAACTGAAATAAGTGTAAGTTGAGAAACTAAAATTATTAACTGAAAAAAACACACCAAAAAGTGAAATAAAAATAATTGACCAATATAGCAATGTAATAAATAAACAAATATATAAAAAAACTACAAAAGCACATAAAAACAGCAATAAATGAAAGTAAAATTAACATGAAAGCCAAAAATAACCAAAGTAAAGCTTTTAAATGTAACACAAACTAATACTACAATAAAACCATAAATAATCTTTCATCACTATTGAAATTGTACTTCATATTTATATACTATTCTTACAATATATTTTATTCTTAATATTTTCATACTAAGCATATTTTTTCACCTATAGGCTACCACTTGTTGAATGCAATGAAATTCATTCATTTTAGGTAAGGCTCAAGTGTCCAAGTGCTTTATGTTGCAACTTTATTTGTCTTTTAAGAAAGTGAAGCGTGACTCCGTTAAGTGTGAGAGTGCATAGGAATGATCGCGGGAATAAATTAGGCTACAATCTGGATGCAAAGGATGCATCCCATGTCCCCTGGGCATTCTCACGGTTAAAGAATGCGTCCCCTTCGTAAACACACACACACACACGCACACACATACATACAGTGACGCTATCTCTTTCCCACAGCCAACACCATACACTTGAACACACACACATGTAGCTGCTGGGCCGGACACGCAGGAATCCAATTGTGTGGAAAAGGGAGCAGAAGGTGCCCTAATTCTTTAACATTTATCTTTTTTTTGGTTGTTTAGTTTCAGGGGGGTTACAGTAACAAAGGGAGTGTGAGTGAACATTGTGTGTGTGTGGTATGTTCACACTATCTCGCTTTAGTGTCTGTACATGTCTGTGTGTATTCATCTGTGAGCATAGACTCTAAATCACTGTGTGTGTGCGTGTTGGTGGTTCTTGGGGGGCTATACCGAGAAAGTTGAATGAACATAAGTAGACACTCAGAAACCGAATTAACAGAGCACATTCCTCAGCTCTCTCCCTCTTTATTCTTTATTTCCGTGCCCCCCCCACCCCTCCATGAGAAAATCAAACAGGTGGTTTTGGCCTGTTGGAGGGGCCGTGTCTTGTAGAGGTGGGCTGTCCCGCAGCCTGTTGGAGACACTGAAAAGCAGCGTCTCCTCTCAGCTCCAGCTTGAGCCCAGCGTCCAGTTAAAGAGAGTCACTCTCATTACCATGTCAATTCTGGGAACGGCCCAGAGACCTCAGCTGCACCCTTACAGGCAGCCCATATGGTGCTCACTTGGCAACCAAGCCATACCCCCCCAAAACACATTCTCTCACACACATATAGTCACATAAAAAGACGTGTGAAAACCTAAATTTGTTGTATTGAACCTCCTTCCAAGCACACAATCGACCTCACAAAGACATCAATGTGCAGAGACGGGGTATAAAATACATGGGTTTGAGCGCACACTAACATGAATATATAGACCACCCGTCGCACCACCTTTTAGATTGGGTATCAAAGCAGAACAGACAGTTAAAGAAGGCCTGGGACTCCTGTGCACATCTCCTGGGAGAGCTGGACCACACAGCGGCTGTATGGAGCGATGCATGGCTTTATACATCATTTTATTATGTTTTGGAGGTGATCTCATCATAAATGACCTTATGGTGGCCATGGACTCCACAAGACAAAATGTTATACTTAGAGAAAACTAACCTAAACATCTTTAACAAAAGCTGTTGATACAAAAAGTAAACTCAATTATTATTAATAATTTGTCAATTCAAATGTTTACGCACATATATATAAATATTGCAGGGTTGGGTTTATTTTGTAGCTTAGTTTAAGCGTTTTTCACACCCAGAAATGAAATAAATGCTTGTATAGAGGTCTGTCAAAAACATATGAAACAGCAATATTGTTATCTTGCTTAACGGCTTCATGTGTTGATTGATTTAAACTAATATTGAACTTATTATTTGTAAAAACGGATAGCTGAACACGCCACCTGCACAGCCATTAATAAATATGTCATGAAGAACAAAAGAAGTCCATGTGCAGGGTGTTTCTCTGTATTGAGGCATCAGAGAGACCGAAGCTGTGAGGTATTTCCTTCCCTAACAGTGGAATGTGCTGGATCAGAGCCTAATAGTTACAGGAAACTAAAGGTGCATGTGCTTATGTGTGCATTTGTTACATTGTGTGTGTGTGTGTGTGTGTGTGTGTGTGTGTGCGCGCGTGCGTGTGCATCCTCTTTCATTGCCAGCGTGCAACGTAAATAATGATTCTTAGAGCAAGTAAACAATGCTGGGGAAATAATAAAGGACTTACATCATAATTGTAGTTTTCCCTGTTTTGTGATGTCAGAATGGGGTTGTTGTTATTTAAAATGACCATACAGGTAGGTGTTTGAAAACAGAGGCCAATGAGAAATCATGTGAGGAGTGTTCATGTGATGTTGTCTGTAGTTTTACAATAAGCCCATTGCTCTTCTTCATATGCAAATTTCTCATAGAGCACAAGTGATAAAACATTATTGATATGAGAAGCCTTTAGCTGTTTAATTCTACAGTGTATACAGTAGGTGACCTTATATAAAAATCACATGACCAGTCGAATACTTCTTTTTATCTAAGTTCCTAATTTACTCAAAGAACAAACCAATAATTGCTAACTTCTAACAGAATATTTATATAATGCCATCAGTAACAAAAAAGCTTTAGTTGTTAAGTAATTCATCTTTTACACTTATATTGAACATTCAATAAGTGTCAATATAAAGTCAATATAGATGGTTTTATCAGAAACACACCTGGCCTGAAGTTAACTTCCGTCTATAAACAAAGTCCAAGACAGCTGCCATATACACAGTTTCAGCAACAACAACATGCAGTAAACAAACGTTATGTGGCCCAAACTTAACTTCTGATAGACCTCAGCAAAGAATCAGTAACTGTTAAGTAGTTTTAATGTAACTTAATAAATTGATATACAAAATAATCACAAGACATATTTATATAATGTTAATATTTAATATTAACAAAATTAAATATAAAAGAAATAGTTATCACCCTTAATATTATCACCACACAGAGACTAGAATGGGCCAGGCACATGCGTCCGATAAAACCAGAAATAACAATACTACGCTACACTAGGTTTGCTTTACGATGCCATAAAAGAACCTTTTCGTCTAAATGCTTCCATAAAGAACCTTTAACATCAGTTTCACGAAAGGTTCTTTGTGGGAAAGAAGGGTTCTTCACATCACAAAAAGGTAAGAAAGAGATGTTTTGACTGAATTGTTCTTTGTAGAACCAAAAATGGTTCTTCTATGGCATTGCTGTGAAGAACCTTTTAAGCACCTTTGCTTTTAAGAGTGTTTACTATACTATGCTAAGTGCACCTTCAAGTTTCTTATTGTTACAATAATTTAAGTCGATGAAATGCATTAAACTAAGCTGTTGCCTTCTCAACATGAGCTGTTGTCACTTTTCTACACCGCTCCGACACTTTTATTTTAGAAACAGGTCTAATCGTGTTCACATTATCAGTCTCTGATCCGTGATAACATCCCCAATCAAAGTGTCGACATGAGCAATACATATTTTTCTCTTTGTGTTTGCACATGCTCAGTACACCGGGTTCCACAAAGCTGCAGCTGTGCAGTCACATACGCAACAAGATTTCACAACATCCTTCTCCCTTCACTGGAAATATCCTACTTTCCTCCTCCCCTCCCTTCCTCCCTCGTTCTCTTTCTCTCTGTGTATAAGTGTCTTCAGTGAAATGCCCTGACAGCCCAGCAGGTGCGCGACTTAGTCATCCACTCTGGCCTACCCATATTTTATCGTCTCTGTGTGTGGGTGACTTAACACTACTCCTTAAGTATGCAATGTTAGATTTCACCATAGTGCTAGTCACAGGTACATGTTGTAATCAACAGATGAGTTGCTCGCCATCAGCCCAGCTGCCTTAGTTTTTACCAAAAGCGTCACCCACACGGGCGCCAAACATCATGACTCTGGACTTTCCAGGCTTTCTTATGTGTGTGCGTTCTGGCACAGATGTGCAGTGGTTCTGACTCTTTGTACAGCTGGCAGTAGTTTCTGTTTCTAGAGATGAGAGCAGGCTGTGTGTCACATAACTCCCAGTGTTCGCTCTCTACTGTTTATCAGACACTCAAAGTTATAATCAGACGGCTTATTGACACCCTCACACTCTCACGTTTATCCAGCCATTGAAATCCAGATGTATGAGGGCCCACAAGGCCAAGAGTGCTTATATTCATGGCATGATTGTAAACATTATATTGTTTACATAACATCATTTACACATATTTGGCAGACACAAAAGAAGATATTTAGAAGAATGTTCAACGGCGGTACCCATTGACCTGCATTGGTTTTGTGTCAAAACAATATAAGTGAATCGGTACCACCGTTGTTCGGTTACCAGCGTTCTTCAAAATATCGTCTTTTGTGTTCTGAAGAAGAAAGAAAGTCATAAAGGTTTGAAATGACAAGAGGGTCAGTAAATGATGACCGAATTTTCATTTTGGGGTGAACTTTCTACCAAATCCATTGCATACACACATGCAAAACCCCTACACATAACACACACCCTGGTAGATAATCCTTTAAACAGCACATTATGTCACAATGAAGTATGTGTTTCACGTTTCTTATTATGGTCTGACGAGTTGACTTTTCTCCAAAAGAACCATATGTCTGTAATCCAAATATAGCATCTAAACATATATATTTACTCTGGCTGGGTTCTTTAAGATGGATGGAGTTTTACCATGAGACAGACATCAGTGCAGTCATACTTATCGTGATTTACACACACGCGGCCGGCCCATGTTAAAGATCTTCACATCTGTCACCAGTTAAGGCCCACACTGTTGCCATCTACATGATGAATTCATCCCGAGTCTGAAGGATACGTTAAAAGCCGCTCGAACAGCGAGTGTCACGGTAAAAATAATTGCCCTTGAGATTAAAAATAAATATTGTTTAACATCAGAGCACTATACTTAAAGACGTTTCTCGAAGAGAAATTACATGCAGCATCTCGTTGTAAGAGAGAAACAGATGGGGAATCTTTGGAAACACACAACAATGAAGATGGAGAAAAGAAAGTGAAGGATCAGAGCTGAATGAGAAGAAATGGATGAATAAGTGAAAGAGAGTGAGAGAGAGAGAGGAATGAGAGATTGTCTTTCTGGAAGGTCTCTTCTCAGATGTGGGCTCTTCTTCTCATGCTAATGAGATGTTTCTTTAGCTCTGGCTCTGTTTGCATAACAATGCTGAGAAAGTGAAGGAGCTAAACTTCAGCTTTCTTTGGGAACCAAACCCTGGCCTTTCTTCTGGAGAAAAACACTCTTCTTCTTTTGTCAGAGCAATGAAAGTAGTTCTGGGCAGCTGTGTGAGGTGATCAAAGCCTCTGCTCGAAATGAGTTTGAAATGACCGAAGTTGGAGATGTAAAATCAATGACATTCCAGAAATTCTGGAGAAGAACATAACAGAATGAGGAGCAGAAGGAATCGCTATTTCTACCATCGCTGTGTGAAAAAAGTGTTTGTGTATCTGCGTGTGAGTGTGCTTACTGGGTTCAGTGTGGGGACCAAATAATCCTCAACATTTTTGGGGTTTGAGATATGAGAAGACCTTCAATTGGAAAAATTATAAAATAATTTCTTACTTAATAAAATATTGTTATATATATATATATATATATATATATATATATATAGATATAAAAAGTATGTTATTTAGCTTATAAGAAACAATAGATGTCTATGTAGAAAACCAAGTAAATGTATGTGTGTGTGCGTATCTCTTTATGCGTACACTAATGCAACACAATGTGATATATTATCAGCACAAGGTTATAAAAGCGAGCTGAATTATGTCTGTGTTGTTACTGTGGGTCATGTGTTATGGCTGTCCAGATGTGGAGGTAACGCCAGTCAGTCTCACGCAGTAATCTGAAAGACACCCTGGAGCGTCTGTGTTTCTTGAGCGTGTCCTTGTGACATTGTTTTGTTTCTTATTCTCTATCAAACATGAGCTCACTATCTTAATGATATGAAAAGGTCATTTGAAATGCCTTTGATCTAAAAATACGACTTTTTGAGACACTACGACACTTGTCACTTATTTGCTCGACCCTTCTGTTTTCATGCTGGTCTGGGCTGGTTTAGGCTGGTTTGGGGCTGATCTAGTTGGTGGGCGTAATGATCTTTTATGGTAAAACTGGTTAACCAAAGAAATGTGATGGTTAATTCGGTTGGGGACACCAATCCCGTGCTGGCAGACCAGATTCCACAACACAACCGCCCTGCTGGAATTGTCGACCAGAACCCTATTGTTGTTTCTATATGTGTTACATTAACACACACTTCTCTGACTGTTATAATGCATCTTACATTAAGCTGTGAGTATTTGCACTGGACCCGCATTTGCACATCCTGCACTATTTGCACTTTCTTTTTTCTATATTGTTTACATTTAATGCATGACATTTTAATGCCTATAGTCGTAGCTTTAAGCACATATTTTTGTTTCTATATGGTATTTCTCTGTCGCCTGCACCTAAGCAAATTTCTTGTACATGTCAAGTACTTAGCAATAAAATTCGTTCTGAACCAACATTTTGACCAAAATATTTTAAAAACATTAGTTTAGGCTATTTCACAAATGTTGCAGAAATGCAGAAGTCTGCAAGCTACTATGCTAATGTTAAAATGCTTTGTCCAAATTTTCCTAATTGGATATGATAACGTCTGTTCAAATTTCTCATTCGCAGCATACACCTCATGAAATAAAAATATATGGGAACACTGGAAAATATTACATTTTAAGATTAAATATTATTCCCATACAAAGCTGAAGTTTTTTCCATTTCCTAAAAAACAGCGAATATGGACATCCGAGGTTTCAGAAGGACGATTTTATTGTTTATTCAATGTATCTTTAATGGTGAGCATCACATGACAAATGTTGCTCATTTCTCTAACATTTAAACTTCTCAAAGTCCAGGTGTTCAAGTGCCACTGCAATGGCTACTAATGAGTCATTAGCATCCTTAAAGAAAGGACGCAATGCCTCACAAAGACTTTTACAGTAGTTGAAATGTTGTAGTGGTTAACTTCGTGTGGTGGTGCTCAGAAAGTGTGATGATTCTAATGAGCTATTGTCTCCAGAGCCATCACCTGTTTCCTCAGTAAGGGTCGCGAGCCCTTAGCAATGAGCTTTACACTTAGCACCTCTGATGCTCCTCACGGTCTGAATGAGGAAGTTTATACCCAAATGAGCACGAGTATAAGCAAGCTTTGCGGTAGTCACAACCTCTAACGCTCAATGGCGCTGCCTGCTACTGTATTCATGCAATCTGCCGCTATACAAATTAGCACCTACTTATCTGAGGTGATACGTTTTATTTAGATGCAAAGCAGCTATTTCCTTATTCTCTGTATGCTAAGTGTTCAGATAAGACACGGACGGAATGCTTTAAACATATGCTGTGAACGCTGCTACGGTCTGTGACATAAACTTTAAAGACTTTTTTATGAACCTGAGGGGAGTGTAAAGAGTCATTCACTAGCATGTGTTTTAAGGCATTGTAAATATGTCCCAGGTTGAGTCTTTGCCTTAATTACTTCACAAATGTATATCTTTTTATCACCTTTGTTTTCTTACTCGCTCATGGTGATTAAATAAATACTTGCTCCCTGAAAGAATCATTAAATTGAACACAATATGTGAATGATTGTGGTTTGTGTCGATTGAAAACATACTTTTTTTTGAAGAGAATGAAAGATGATGTTGATTGTTGACGTGCTGTCACACATCTGTTCTTCGCTAGTACTTTACTAGGACCACGGTGACAGGAGGAACCATGGCGACAGGAGGCTGCCCGTCTGGTGCCAGTGTATTTTTACTGGGCGGCAAATAATAACTCACAGCTGGCAGTGTGGGAACAGCTGCTGCTAACATCACTACGCCCAGCATCTTTCTCCTGCTCACTTTTCCTCCCTCGCTTTAGGGCCCAGACTCGCTGGAGCCGAAGCTCCACAGCCCACTTCCTCTCTCCAGAATTCACTTCCTGTCATTTGATGGGGCTTCCTGTCACGCCTCTATGATCAGGCCTTGAGAAACCTCTTCTCAGAGAGTAGCTTCCTGTTTCAAAGACAGCTGTAGAGATAGTTCCTGCTTTTTGCCTCACTCAGGGAATTCTCTCTCGCACACAAACACGCACAAACGTACAAAAGGCTTGTTCTCTTATCTCATTTGGACTGCTGATTTTTCCATTTCCTTTAGCTAAGCAGGTGACTGCTGTTTGCTGATGTGGCCAGTGGTTTCGTGTCATCAGATTGTCAGCCAGCTATTAGTTCATCCAAAAATGTTCTCACACTTACTCGTGTTGTTGTTAACCATAACATTTCTTTTGGAACATTAAAGGGAAAGTTCTGTCATCAGGTACTTAGCAATCGAACAACGGCGGCACCCGTTGACTTGCATTGGTTTTGTGTCCATACAATAGAAGTGAATGGGTACCACTTACAAACATTCTTTAAAATACATTTTGAGTTCTGAGGAAGAAAGAAAGTCATACAGGTTTGAAATGACAAGAGAGTGAGTAAATGATGACAGAATTTTCATTTTTGGGTGAACTGTCCCTTTAACATCTGTGGTTACTATAAACTGTTGTGGTATGGACCTTAATTTATGCATTTGGCAGGCATTTGATTTCAGAGTTAGCGTGGTTGTAAGGTAGGCTACACATTTACCAGACTCAAAGATCCACGGAGGAAAGTCATTCGGTTTTGGAACGACATGAGGTTGACATGACACATAATGACAAAACGAGAGGAATAATGAGAGCTTTTTTTTCTTTTAAGGGCGATCTGTTCCCTATAGGCAAATGAACAAACGTATCTTGAAATTAGCTGTCTCAAGTCTGCTGTTCTGTTCTTCTGACGTCGATTCCTGGCATTCCAGTATTTTGGATTCCCAAGTAAAGCACCATGATTCACACAAGTGGAAAAACATTTGCAAAGTGGAACGACACCTAATGTCTCACTCCGTTTGCTTATTTTTGTCACTTTGTTGTGTTGGCATATCTTTGAGACTTCCACGGCAGTCTACGAAACTATCCAAGCGTCAGACACAAGCCAACCGTCTTGGCAGATAAAGCAGACGGAGAAGTGGTGGAGTGCCTGGAATGCAGTAGGTGGAGAGGCTGTAGGTTTCTCTGGAGATATGCGCAGATTGGTACGTGACGTAAATGGTATAAACCGTGTGTCTTCAGATCTACCTTCAGACCTGATCCTAACATTAGATATACAGTATGTTAAAGTGGATGATAGAATTACAGTTTAAGAGCATTTTCACCTGAACGCTTCCTTATTATCAAACTTCCTGTAAGGGCACATGTGTTGCCCTTCTGTCCATCTACTGTGCCCATCTGGTGTGTGTGTTTGCATGTGTGTGCATGTGTGAGACGGAAGCAGTGGGGTGCTTGGGTTTGTACTGGGACAGATCAGGTTGGAGACGCAGCATGATGAATTCAGAGAGGCTGGTTTTAACCCAGCAGGCCCATCATAAGGGTCAGGAAGAAGAACCTTTTGCCAGTAGAGCTACAACACATCACATACACCACATTATGTGCAAACTGGCCTGGGCAAATAGATCAACGCCCCCAATCAACATTAGGATTTAACTGTGGTGAATCGTTTATTAAATTAAAGCTGTGAATATAGCCACATGCGAGGTGCTCCGTAAATATACGGTCTATGGGCGGATGTCCAAATTCGCTGTTTTTCAGGAAAAGGAAGAAACACTGTAATTGAATAAACTTGACAAACACTTTTTTATTGTTTAGATATTTGCAAAACCCAGTGAAAAACATAAAGGGTGACTAATAATAATGATTTGTGGCAACAAAAAAAATCACTAAATATAGAGATACAAGGACAGCTGTGATATGTAAATAATATCTGCAAGAATTTGCAAAAACTAGTGCAGGGATGGACCAAAATAAAAGCGTCTGCTAAATGACTAAATGTAAATGTAATGATAGACTATAATTCTGGTCAAAAGTTGTACATGCTATAGAAACCCGGGGTAATAAGAAAAGGCAAATTCACTGGAAATTCAAAAATATGACTATAAAATATTTAAATGATTGCACCTGAATCTAATAAAAAATCAAGACGTGTGTTTTATGATAAGATTTTTGCAATAAAAACCCAAAGGGCTTGTTTTAATTTACAGAATGTGTTTTCCAGCTGGTATGGATGACACAGTTTATTCATCGTAATGTGTATCATGACAAGTGATATCAAATGTGTCATGGTTCTGTTAAAGAGAAGAAAAAATTCTTCATCAGTTATTTACCATCATGTCATTTCAAACCTGTATGACTTTCGTTCTTCAGCAGAACACAAAAGAAGATGTTTTGAAGAATTTTGGTAACCAAACAACACTGGACCTCGTTGACTTCCATTGTATTGACACTAATCCACTGACACGTTTCTCAAAATATCTTCTTTTGTGTTCCGTGGGGGAAAGAGTCATATTAAGGAGAATAAATAATTACATAATTTTTGACAATTTTATGGGGGGTTAAATATCTCTTTAACTTTCATATAATCTACAATGTGAAAGAAAAACCGTTCAAGACTTTATGAGGTACAGTTTATGAGAGAACAGTAACAAAGTATATGAATACTTCATCACCATTTGTTTCTATAAAACAACACTGTCTGTATAGAATCATAACATTGTACTTAAATCCATATATATAGTGTTGTTGCTTTCCTCATTCCTAAACTTTCTTTTTGTCTTTCCTCTGTCTCCCTCCCTTTTCTTCTCTCTCTCTTTCCTCTCTATCTGTTGCTCTCTCTGTCTTTGGGAAGCATGCCTTCCCCAGCTGTGTGTTCAGCCCCCACAGTGAGGGCTCAGGGCAGGCCAGGCTCACAGCTGGCCAGACATTGTGGAGCCAGTCGACAGGCGCATGGAGGGCCGCCCGCCCCGGCCTCTTCCTTTGCAAACATGCCCAGGTGTGGGGCCTGATGGCTGGGCCTCTGATGTGTGTGTGTTGGAGAGGGGGGTCAGAGCGAGAGGAGGTATAAAGGGTGGGTATTCCCACTGAAGCTGTGTCAACACTGAATGCAGGGGAGTGTTTGTGGCATGGGGGTGGGTAGGGGGCAGTTTGCAACGATTACTGGCTCATTGTAACCACATTGTAGGGAAATTGCTCATATTTGCCAAGCAGCCAGGCGGGCGCATGGGCAGATGCTCGAATAGGAAAAAACGCTCTGAAGGAGTATTGTCAGGCTTTAATTTAAGATGCATGCAGGCGCGGCGGTTGTTTTAAAAAGGCGACGGTGCACTGTCAATGCATGCAAACATGCGCACGCATACATCACGAAAAATGTTTTTTAGACCACATATGGGAATTGTGTACTTCACATGTCTGGTAAATTACAGCAGATGTATGGTGTTTTGCACTCGTAGATGGATGGTTGAATCTGTTAATCTATGATCTCATCCTAAGGCACGGCCTGTTAGACAAAGGGTCCAAGGGCTGGACAAAAACGACTGAAAGAGATAACAGCCAAAATCCCAATAAACCTTTGAACCTCTTTATCTGTGGCCCAGACGCACACACATAAACACAAATACACGCGCACACACACACACTAATGAGGTACCTGAGTGATGTCTGTCTGGCTGTGTTTGGTGTTGGATTTTCTCACCAGTTTTGCTTCATCTGAGTCATAGTGTTTCAGTCCCCCTGGTGGTGAAGATTGAAACTACATCTTATGAACCCTCAACATCTGGACACAGCAGGCCCTGTATCAAAGTATCAGCACAGTTATGAAAATGTAATATGTTTTAAAGTGAAGATTTCCTCAAGATGTCAAAGGGCAGTCCAAGCAAATTTCAAACTTAAAATGAAAAAAAAAGTTTATTACCAAAGGTTTTAACCATACCGATATGTTAGATGTCAATATTTGTTGGTTTAAATGTAAAGTCCCTCTAGTTTTTAAAGCATTATTTTGTTTATAAAGCATTGTTTCCAAAGTCAGGTAAGTGAATTGTCACATCCAAAACTGTCCCTATTCCTCATAAATGGACACATGAAAATGTAAATATTGTATCTATTTTACTTTGTATAAAGAGGCATCCCTTCTCCATTTGTTGGCTATTATTGCTTCTGGTTTGTACATTTTAACTCACAAAAATCCTACGAAGTATGTTGTCTTTCCATAACGCATGCTTAAAATAGAAAACTTGTGCATAGACTGTTATTTTTCTGACTCAATCTTCAGGGTTTAGTCAAATATAAACAGATGGTTGAATATATTGGTATTAAATACATTTTCTGAGAATTTTTATTTCAAGTTTTGACTGAAAATATTTCAGGAATTGCTACATTTTTTTGCATTCATACCAACATTGAATCACCAACAGAGATCTTTTTTGGCCTTCATTTGTTGTTTTGCACTCAAATATTTTGTTGTTGCATTATTCATACTCATCATCATTTTCATCTTACAAACTTCTTCCAGGGCCAAGATTTGTAGGGGATTGTCAATCGGAATGATAGATGATTACAACAAGAAGTTTATTTTATCTCGGGGAATGAATTGCTGCTCACCTGTTCACACACGCTGACAAAAGCCAAGCAGCGGAAGCAGCTGTCACACAACTGTATTGGTACAATACTTTGGTCGCATGTTTGCTCAGTACATATTCTCACTTTGGTCAGCTCAAACATCCCTTACAAACAGCACACAGATCACAGTACTCTTCAAAAATAGCCCACGTCTTTGAGAACAGTATTTAAACAGCTGAATATCTCTTCTGGCCATGTTTACCCAACGCACGTTGGATGCTGTCCATGTGCTTCAGGTGTATGTACTGAGTTGTGCTTCAAGATCCATCCTGAAAGTCTAAGACAGTGAAGATTAAGTTTAGCAAGAATAGAAGAATAGAATGTTAACTTAGTTTATACTTCAATAGTATAATGGTGGAGAGATATTAGACATAAAAATGATAAATACTTAGGATAAGGACCTGACCCGTGATCTTATGAAATGTTTTGCCTATTGTTCATTGGTAGAGCTGTAACTGTGTTGACATGTGCTGCTGATATTTACTGAAGACCTTGGGGGCCACTCCACACATCTGGAGTCTAGACTCAGCGGCTCTACAGGCCCGAGACTCCCTCTCTCCTTTCCTCTTTCTCTCCTCCGTACACTGTTTGCGTAGCTGCTTGTGTTTAATTTCAATTAAAATTTGCCCCCCCCTTCAAGTGCTTAATCGATTGTGGCGATGAGGGACAAAGTAACTGGAGCCGGGTGTCCTCAAAACACGCGGAGAGAAATATTATTGCAAAGACTTACGTAAACCGGGCAAGCATCTGTGTTTGTGTGAGAGAAACAATGTGATTATCACTTGAATTTTTGGGCCGAGAGGAGCCGTTTGTTTTAGCTGACGCATCCTTGTAGGCACACAGGAGAGAGAAAACGACAACACACATATCAATTGTTTCTAATAGAGGTCAATGAGAATAAATGGAGATTACCACATGACAACCTATCTAGAGGTGAATATTTGTTTGTGGTAGTGAAATGTTCATTAGGTGTCACCCTAATTTACCTTACTGTACACACACACACACACACATACGAGCGCACAAACACACAAAGGAAAGATTCTTGTTAACTGTAGCGGAATGACAAATGCTCGTGTGCGGCTGTAGAGATCTGCTTTACCTGTTAATCTTTTCTCCTCCTCCCACCCGCTCGAGTTCATACACAAAGAGCAGTAAAACTTGACAGTAGTTTATTTTACAGACACTCTCTGGCCTCTTCTGGCGTCTCTTTAAATTTGTGTGTGGAACTGCTCAAGTCATTATGCACACAAAAGCTCCAGCAAAGCATGTGACAGTGAAACATTGTATCACAGTGCAAACATTATTTTTCGTAATCAGTATTTATCTAAACTTCCTTAAAACACAAACTTTTACTTGAGAAGCGGAAGACCGCAAGAAACAAAACAATCCGTTTCAGAAAGAGTTGCAGTGTGAAATGCAGGAAAAAAGCAGGCAAATGTTGAACGAGTATGATGAGATATCAGAAATATTTGGGCTACTGATATTTATTCATATTCCACCATATCGGTAAGGTAATATTTTAAGCCTATAACTGATACGAGTGTTAAACTGACTGATAAAGCTGATCAGGGGTTCTCAGGGATTAGTGCGGGGTTTGCATTTTGAGGTTAGAAAAACTTCGTAAAAATATTTTTGATGACCTTTTTATTGTGCTTTAGAATTAATATAAATCAAAATGAAGTTTGTTGTTGTTTTGATTAAGTAAAAATAACTTAAAGAAATAAAGCTAACTAACAGAATTATACAGAAAAAAATCACACAATAAAAGTCTAATTTAAAAAATAAAGCATAATAACTCTGCATATATCATTTATAATTATATCTACATTTATTATTATTACTATAATTTGTAGAAAGACTAATGTGTACTTTTAATAAATTTCCCCTCGGCTTATTTTTCCAAATGACCTTAAACAGAGAGGTGATTCTGCACCCTCAGAACGGTGGAAAATCTTGTTGAAATGATCTTTGTGTGTTTGTGAGAGAGCGAGAGAGAAGGTATATAAATGAACCTCTGATTTACAGCCCGTCCTTATGTAGGACCCCTCCCTTTTCCATGTTCACCCCTTCTCTCCTTTCTGTGCCCATAATAATGGACACGGTGTTTTTACGAGAGTACCAGACCTAACCCCATTCACACTGCACCACTGAGTCGGCACTAAATGGCCCCGTTCAGCTCACCGCTATTAAACAGCTCATAAAAACTGGCCACACAACCGCCCGAGCCACACAGATGCAACTTCACGGCTCCTGATCCCAGCGTGATGTGGACTGAGACAGCTGCCTGTTCAGAATCGAACACATGATGCTTAATCTTCTACAATGAGCTGAATTATTCGGCTTAAGGAGGGGTATTAGAATCAGAAATGGTTATAAAATGACACCGAGCAGAGTGATTTAAGTGGTTTGGAGAGATTTAAGTGGTTTTACCACAGGACTCCAACATCAAAAGCTAATAATAATTACTGACTTCTCCAAGGGCCGCACGATTCAGGTTCTTTCCCACCACGACTGCTTTGTCCCTTTGTTGTTTTCTGTCTTACGAGAGTAAAGGATATCATATTCCTCTGAGAGCTCTCGGACAGGTGAGCGGTGCTTTGGGTGACCTCGATCTCTCACATTACGGTGTTAAACTGTGACTCTCTGCTGTTCTCGATTACACACACACGCATGCACACACACACAGGTGCGATCCTTACACATCATTCTGTTTCAGTTGTCAGTGAGTATCATACATCACCAGGGTCCACGGTATTATATTACAATGCATTATATCTCTCGGACATGATCATACAAGGGGCTGTTTGGGGCGAAAACATGACATAACTTCTGGGATTCATTGAACAAACTTTGCAACTACGTGACGTTATTCAACTATAAAACTTCATGTTGCAAATATTTTGATGAATAATATTTAATATTTTCACTGACAATAGCTTTATCCCATTGATGCCGTAGTAAGAATTTCATATTTGAGCCAAGGTAAACTGAGGTATTGAAATAATATTTTTGCTAATATCACATTATCTAAAGTACACAGTAAACGAAACCCATCCTGCTGGGATCTCAGTGGGTAGCTGGGACAATAAAAGATGTGCAATAGCCCTAAAAAATATTGAACACATAGGCCTTATAAGCACTATCCTTTTATTTGCATTATGTAACAAAAATCTGTATGTGGACCGTAAAAGTAAAATATTTTACAAAAGTAAGTTCCACATGATGAAAAAATAGCCACATCGTTCCAGTTTGCACATAATTCTGGTAGTCAATCGTAAATATGATAAACTGTACCTGTGGTTATTCGACAAGAGCACCTGTGCAAACCTGATGGAAACTTCAGACATCCACTTCACATCACAAATAGGGACCAGCTGGTTAAAAGTAGTTGGAAGAAAAGTAAACAAAAGTAGTTATTTCTGATAAAAGGTCTCGCATTATTTGTTTGCAGATGTCTCTTGTTTTGTTATATAATGCAATAAAATGTAGACATTTTGGGCTGTGATAAAATCCACACATGTCTTCAAACTAGTTTTAATAATGTGCTTGTAAAGAAGCCAGAATATATTTACCTGCCTGTACCGACCGCAAATGTGTTACATGTAGTTTATTATATATTAACGGATAAAAAAAGAGGAGAAAAAAGAGAGAATGATAAAAACTGTTGTCTCATGTCATTTTTCAATACGGCTGGAAGATTTAGGGTGTGAAACATCTCTACAGCTCTGTATCTGTTTTCCTGACAGGGCACCTGCGCTTTTCAACCCTCATTGATGCATGTGTGTCTAATATTGACAAAATCCTTTTTGAAGACTGGGATGAAATTATTTGTTGTTCATCATTGAAAACACAGAACCAGACAATACGGTGAGCATCAAAGCACACATAAACAAACAGAGGAAGGGCCTGATGAGGTCCAACCGGCACGAATGTGATGCTGGTATGCAAAACCATCTGGGTTGGTATTGTGAACAGGGCAGTTTGAGATGTCTCTTCCTCCACCTGCAGTGACTCATACGTTAATACTTCTGCCGTGCTTGTCATCTCTTTGCATCAGGGTTATATAACACAGAGAGGGCAGTGTGGGTGTTTGTGTGTGATCCAGGTGCAGCGATTCACTTCTGTCAAGCACACTATTATGATACAGATGAAGAGGAAGTGCACTGGCCAGCTGGATTCCACTGGCAAGTGTCATACAGGACCATAGTATGGCTTTTAGCTTTAGAACCGGATGATATAATAAAGTCAAGTTTCTATAAAATATGATATTTTAAGGGATAAGAATCTTGTTTGTGTTTGAAACGATGTGATAAATAATATTACAACGTGACGAGCGTGACAAAACTGTCTATTGGTGCTGAATGCATGAGACGTCTAAGGGCCAAAAAAGGTAATCTTTGCCATCTAGTGGCCATAACTCGCCATTACAATAACAAAGCATGAAAATAAATATGATCGTTGCAAAATAAGAATGACAAGAAATGTCTGATATTATATAATATATTTTTATTATTGTATGTACTCAGAGCAACCACCATCGTAAAAATATTACAGGCAACTTTCCTAAATTATTTCCTAACTTACATTCTGTGGCATCACTGTAAAATAATTTGTCACATAAGTGCAATACATGCTTAGATATCTGAATAAATGCACATTGATTTCCGTTAGTTTGAGTCATCTATCAAACACTTTGAAGTGAAATCTGGATTATGTTGAATTGACATGAAAATCTTTTTAGGAAAGTTGAGATGTTTTGTATGTGACATGCCTACTCCATCTAAACCTTACATTCCTTTAACAAGTGTGCTTGCAAATTTGACCTCATATTAATTGTGAGAAAACATGGAGTTGTACTTGCATTTGTCACATTGCAGGACCATTTAAAAGGAACAAGAGGCAAAGAGTTGATTAAACATAGATTGTAATAAAAATTGTGTGAACAGTTATTTGACCAAGAACAATTTAACCTCAAACGAATCAGAAAGTTAATAGACATGTTATGCATCAAATACCTTCATGCAAAATGATATGCTGTTGATTATTATAAATCTCTATTCAATGGCGTTTGTCCAGGAAACCCCTCCCACATGTGCGTCTGAATTATGGCTACATAATGTGTAATACATGAACAGTAACAGTAATTTCTTTTTAAGTTTGAACAAACTCATAACCAGGGATAACCAGTTTGAATTCTCCAGCCGAAAAGTGCACTTTCATAAAGGATTACATGGTAAACAAAAACCTCAATATATAAAAATACATTGGCCAGCATCACTGAACTTAACTGTAAAATGTACTAATTTAAACGTTTGCAGCTTTGTCATTATAATGCACATTTCTACAAAACTTTATCCTAGCTAGCATTTTGAACTTTGCACAATATCCCATAAATATCATTCATATTATTAAAATCTTGCACAAGACAAATAATCTTCCGTTTTTGTTCTATCGTTACGTACAAATATACTCCTTTCACACTAGGCACAATTCATTTAATATTCATTTGGTTTAATATTAAAAACCAATGAATTATTACAAACTGGTTTCTCTGATGAATCTGTGCTAAATCTGTTTTATCAATCTCTTTTCATCTTTCAAATAAAACAATATTTAGTCAGCCACAGATGTATTTGCACAACTAATGTTGTGTCCAAATGCTCATTCACATTCGGTTTATGGGGAGAATCTCTTTGTTCTTTCTTCAATAAGGCATATCAGAACAGAGGATTAAAGAGTGTTTCGAGTGATATTGATATATTAAATCATAGGAGGTCATGCAGAGAGTTGATGGGAAATATGGTCCAGTCATCGATAAAAGTAAGCTGGGTGTGGAGTGGGAAAATGAGAAAGCATGTGACATGCAGGATTTTGAAACTTCTCTCACTCAGAAGCGGAAACAGTCATTAAATTCATCTGCGCTGTCAAAGCCGTTTCCTTCACACAAGGAGCCCTTTAAAAACCAAACAAAAAAAGTGGCGTAAACATTTGAACAGTTTTAGTATGTCACATAAACAATTATTATGTATTATTTAAATTGCAGAAGAAAATATCCCATAATAACAGACGACACAAAACTTTTTCTAAGGTTTAGCTTCAATTACTCATCACCATTAAGACACAACCGACACAATGAAGAACATGTGATGAGTTTGATTGAATCTTCCAGAATGAAGAAAAGATCATAACTACAGCAGAAAAAGGGAAGCTCTAAAGGAAACAGTTCAAAGAATCTTAAACCAACACAAGACATACACAGTTAGCTATAACACCACACATACACAAAAAGGCTTCAATGTGACTATATAAGTACAGAAAGACTGTATGTTCCTTCATGACGGTGTATATGAGATGTCAAACAGCATAATGAGATCTGAGGTGTAGGAGCTTTTCATACACCGTGACATTAAACATACTCACAGATGACTGGCTGCCGCATGATAACACTGTGAGGACAGAGAGAGTGAAAGAGAAATAGATGATAAGGAGAAAGAGAGGAGGAGAAGACAAATGAAGCACAAGGACCACGTTCTGCCATGTGTACACAAATCATTCAAGTACTCAAAAACAAGACGAACATGATCGACTGCAGTGCAGAGTAATAAATGAATAAAGAACAACTGACAACAACACTGAACCACAACATCACTGTAAATAAAATGCCAACTTTGATTTAGAAGGGAGAAAAATGTATATACCGTGTTAAAGATCAAATATTTTTGTCCTGTTTTCCAATCAGAAAATGAACCAGAATATGAGAATATGAAGAATTACAAACATTTACTTAGAAGCAGAAGATAAAAATGAGGTAAATTAAGCTTAGTATTCATTTAATGTTTGCAATGGGTTTTTTTGTAAACATGTGTATTGCAAAATTTTGTAAGATTTACAATGAAACCAATCATTTTGCAATGCTGTAAGAAAAATAAACTTAATTCGAAATGTATTCTCTGGGCACAATACACATTAATGAACAAAATATTGTCTACAACAACAATAATTCTCTAAACGAACCTTTATGCAACCTTTATGATTTTATTTTGAGGATTTTAAGAGGTGGTTACTGAAGAACAGGACAAAAACACTCTGAAAACCGTTTGATCTGTGATGTGGATAGGTGTGATCGACAGAGCCAAAGACAGCACAACCAAAGGTTAAAGTGAAACAAACACTCTGCAAAATAACATGCATGTATGAGGAACAGTCTGAAGGACACTGCCATATAAACCCAACAGAATCATTTCACGCAGTTTGCTTACTGCAGTCAGCAGCACTGAGTGGCACATTCAGAACATCAGGGTGAGGTGGGTTAGTGTCAGGAAATCACTGGTCCATTTTAGTTAGTTTCTTTTAGTCTTCAAACACAGTGCTTTACATTCTGACACTAACTTGGTTTTGCTGAAGCAGCAGTGCCCCCTTCTGGCATGTCGGGGAAGTGCAGCGTGGTAGGGGAGGGAGTGAGGGGCAGCCAGGGCCGGTGGCCGGCACTGTAGAGACGAGGCCTTTTAACCTGGTCATGTGTGGAGAGGGGCGTGTAACTATTCCGCCTCTGAACCAGAGGGGTGGAGTCTCGCCTGACTTTGGCCTGGTTTGTATATGGGAGAAACTGGGAGGGTTAAAAAGAGAAAAGCGAACCAACTACACACATACCTCATCTTTAAAAACCTTAAGCACATATTTTAACAGCAAAAAAACACCAACTATGTATCAACAGACAAAAATAATCATATTAATTGCTACTGTATAACATCTCAAAATGTTTACATCACAAAATAACATGAGGACCGCTTTGAGGAAATAGAAACGTTTACTCAACACCACATCATTACAACACAATGTAGCCAAATCAGATGGAGCGCTGAAAACGGGATAAACAAAACTCACAACACAAACCCACATTGTTACAGCACAACCACAGCAACCGCACATTAACACATAACTGTAGAATTGTGCGTAACATTATTGTAACCCAAAAGATGTTTTGTGTGAAACCTCGCTCTGATGAGGAGAATCAGACCACAAAAAGAAAAATATGTGTTTAATCAAACTTTATAACTGACAGTTTGATTAAAATACAGACATATAGCTTAACTTAAGAAAGATTTCTGGGAAAGATGCAGCAGACAGCACAGACGCCAAACAACATGCAGTGATGCTGTGATGAGATGCAAGTTAAATTAAAACCAAAAGGATGCTTGTGTTAAACACATGAAAAAGTGATCCAATTCTGAGAGAAAAATGTGACCACCGATTACGTTGCATGAATATTTAATATCATCCATTAAAAATTCTTTCTGTTATAAAGAATAGCACAGAGACAGATGTGGACTCACAAGTGGTCGATCTCGATGTGTGTTCACGGCCTCCACATTCAGGTAAAACATCTCTACTTTGCAACCTGAAGTGGAAAACCAAAATGATCTGAGAGCATTTTCAGTACATGTGTATGTGTGGGGTTCGAAGTTAAGAGTCATGCATAATCAAAATGTATTAATAATAATATTTATAACTATTTATAATACTATTAATAACAATTATAGGAAATACAAAAAAGAGAAATACAAAATTTTGTCCAAGTTTTTCAGAATTTTCTTAAACAAATACTTCCAAATATATTCCTACAATTTCTACTGTAGGCCACCATTTAAACAACCACATTTTTGACATGAAGTTTCTGATAACAGGAAAAAAGTTCTGATAAAAGGAAAAATAAAGGCAATCTTTTGAACCCCATCTTAGTGTTTATATGTCTGCCACGAACCTAGACAGTAGAATCAACTGTAAAACATACCGTAGGCAACAGGAGTGAGCTTCATGACAGAATGAAGGGGACATTTTATATAGGGAAGGCCATCTATGCGACAGAAAGATTACAAAACCTTAGATACAGTTACAGCACAAATGTGTTTCTGCATTTCAGTGTGTGAAAGTGCATCTTGCCTGCGCTCTTGTCCAAGAAATATGCCAGCAGACAGCGCATAACCGCCTGATGACAGATGACCAGAACGTTGCCCTGTCTCTCAAGCTCCATAATGACAGGCTCCAGTCTCTGAACCAGATCCTGATACGACTGCAGGGAGGGAGATAACATAACACCACAGACTGTATAAAACATGGATGTAGTGTACGCGATGTCACCCGTAGGTTTGTGAAGAGCAATTTTGAAGCATAAAGTGGGCGGAGCCGGTCGTCGCCATCTTGGGCAGCACGCCAACCCGGATCATCATTAGCTATAGAGAGCAACATCATTTTTTGTACCAGGCTGTAAACATGTTTTTTTCTGCTACAAAGTTGGACATTTTAGCGTGGGCGATTCTGCTCTGTTTCGGAGCCGGTCTCTAGCGGCCAGTCAATGAATTGCAGTTTAAGTCACCTCCGTGTTGGTTTCACGAGAGAGACCGGAAGGTAGCCGCTTGCATAACACCCAGTGAAGTGGCCTAATACAAACCTAGATAAGAAATGAGAAGCAGGAACTACAGCAGTTGTACATTCAGATGTATTGTACATGTACCTCTCCTCCTGGATATCTGTAGTGGTACTTGTCCTGATCCCGGAGCAAACTCTTCTGGGAATGTGTTCTGGATCATATCATAGGTCATCTCCTCACACACACCCTAAGATTTAGAGCAGTCAATGTCTCAGTATGTAATACAAACAACATGTAAGTGTATCATTAAAGGTGCCGTGTGTACTTTTTTGGAGGATCTATTGACAGAAATGCAGTATAATATACCCAACTATGTCTTCAGAGGTGTATAAGGACCTTACATGATGAAGCGTTATGATTTTATTACCTTAGAATGAGCTATTTATATCTACATACACCGCTGGGTCCCCTTACATGGAATTCACCATGTTGTTTCTACAGGAGCCCTAAACGGACAAACTGCTCTACAGAGCGCGTTTCGTAAACAGATTATCAACGTCGGCAAAGAAGAGAAAAAGTGACGACATCTTAGTTCTGTAGTGCTTCGAAAGGGAAAGGTTGAGTGAGCCGTTGGTTCGCCACATCATCGCTGCTAAATCATACATTTCATACACTGGACCTTTAAAAACACAACAAATGGCCATCATACTAACCGCATCTATCTCATTGAGGATCTTCCACTGCTCGTAGGGAACTCCCAGCTCTTCGGCTGTCAGGACGGTTCTCCTCAACTGGCTGGTCCAAACCTTCAAGTCAGACAGCTTGTGCTCTTCAATGAAATCACGCAGGGCACTCGCAAACTACAACACGGACAGAAAGAGGAAGTCAAACTCTTAAGGAAATAAAATATAATAAATATGCTATGAAGGTAGGATTGAATGAATCCATACCTGTCTTCCTCTGGGGGAGAGTTCAGAATCCCCCCCGATACGGCCCTGGACATTGTGCTCACTCTCTCCGTGCCTGCACAGGTAGATGGAGTGCGAGTGTACATGGATGTTCATGAGGTAGTAGACAATCTTACTCTGAATGTAGTCCTGAACGCGGTTTACCAGGAACCGCCGACCCACATTCATCACTTTAATAAAGGAAAGAGCTCTGGAAAATAAATGTGGATGATTAGACATAAATATACTGGACAAATACAATGCTAAGATCTATGTTTTCATGCCTCTATTTTTATGTGGAGAAGCTTCTTACTTGTCATAAGCATCAGGGTCTAAAGGTTGGTAAGTGACCTTATAACATTCAATACGTTTCAGAAAATCATCCATCACTCTCTCTCGGTGTGTCTCTGGGTAATCTGGACTTGACACCTTGACTTCCTGTGGGTTTATAAAATTCATGTTATACAGTAATATACAACAAAAGGGTTTTGTGCATTATCTGAAAAGAATTTATCATACCACTTACAGTATTTAACAGAATGCTAACCAAACAACATACCAGAATATTAGCAGCAATAACCTCTGGATCATCACAAACGGACTCCACAAAAAACACCTGAAAACGTAAACGAACAGATATATGTAAATAATTATGAATATGCATACATTCCAGTTAACATAAAAGAGATTTAAGGGTGGACATGTTGCTAGCATACCTTGTATGCATTCTCCTTCACAAAGTCTATTATGAGATCTCGTCTTTCTCGAGTTGTGTTTGTGGCATCAAAAACCTCAAAAGAATAAAAACAGATGATCATTTATTTATCAAAAGGAAAAATGACTCTCTTTAACACCACTTTACTACAAAAGTACTGAGATGAACAGAGAGAAAAGTAATCTTACAGCTATTTGTCCGCCTTCCTCATTCAGGTAGATCTTCACATCTTCCAGGGCCACTAAGGCACAATGTCTATTGAATATAGACATTGTATGATATGAATTTGAATAAAAAAATATATGAATTGAATATATGAAAAATATGATTTTTTTATTATTTCAATATTATCATTTGTAAGAAATGAAAACAAGCAATTAGACAGGTTCTATTGTCAGGTATGTTGTACAGACAGGACGTATGTAATGTGTTCTAATGTAACCTTAGGAAATGGGTTGAAATGTTGTTTAGCCTCTCTGATGTCACATTACTCAAGGCAAACTGGTTCCTTGGTTTATGGACATTTTTCTCCTAGTGTAAAACAACTTAAGTGGTCATTTGCACCTTTTTGCAGACATTACATCTACCCTTGTAAAATGTGTTTGGTATGGACATTGCAGGGGTTGTTAAAAACAAACAAGGGTAAACACAGCTTCACCCAAAAAAGAAATTTCTGTCCTTATTTACTTACTTTAACTCTCTACCATAGTAGAAAAAAATGCTTTATAAATTTCTTTGCTCTGTTTAACACAAACGAAGACAGTTCTGGCGCCCTTTTGACTACCTTTATCATTTTTCCTACTATGGTAGTTGGTGACCGCCCAGGAAAACAAAAAAAGGTATTTTTTAGACTTAAATTATTTATTATTCTCTACACAAAAGCAATCATATGGCTATAAGAGCTTGGCAGCCTTTGGCGTGTGTCCACAAAAAAGTGGTGCTCTTTTGGAAAAAAGTTAAAGGTACAACATGGAACAATAGATAAATAAATGAAAACAGATCTTTCATTTTTGAGCGCACTGTAACTTTAAATCACACTACTGAATCCAACTTGATCACAAAACAGGTATGTTCTTCTCACTTCCGTATCATCATGGCTTCCTCATTGTCATGCCTGAAAAAGTCATAAGACTTGTAAGCTTTAACCGCCTCCCTCCGGTACACGCCCAGGTTAAACACTGCACAATAAAAATAAAAACAAGAAATTGTGATGAATCACCTTATAACATACAACAATTCTTCAACTGTGCAACAGTTTGATCCCAAGTGCTGCTTTAGCAACTTCGGACTTCTATTACGGTGATCGATTACTTGTTTTATGGGTTATGGTGAACACAAGTATTGCCTGCTTACACGTTCAAATTATCCAAGCTCAGATTCATTCTCTTTACGGAGTGTGATGTCACACTGATCAGCTGACAGCTACAGAAAGAGTTTCAAATTGGACACAGTGACAGCTGTCTGAATCCTATCCACTCACCCTTGGTGGGAACTCCTATCCAGTTGAGGTAGCGTGTGAGTTTTTTCGACATGTATGTCTTGCCTCTCGCAGGCAGACCGATCATGACAATCACGGTGGGGGAGTTGGTCATATAGGATGCCCATGCTGTTGTCGCACAGACACAAACACACAGATGTGCCAACAGAACAACAAAAGCAAGAGATACCATGAGCTGAAGGAAGTTAATACTGATCCTTTATTTGTGGACATGTTTATATTAAGAGGGAACCCCTAACTCTAAATAAATGCACCTTTACCAATAAACATCTAAATAAAGAACAGGGGAGCTGGTTCATTTCTTATGTATAGTAGTCTATGACAATACACTTCTGTTTAATATCCTCAGTGACTCCTGAAACTGTGGTAACTCTAAGGATTGATTACACACACACACACACACACACACACACAACTCCACACAATACTGAAATCAACATCATAACGCCTTATGATGAGTCATTCCTTCTAGTTTCCTCAGTTCTTTGTCATCTATCTTGCTACGTCTTGCTATTCTTCACGTGTTCAACAGAATTAGGGATGTGAAAAGGGTGTACTTACAGCATTTTTTCTCTTGTCCTCTGGGCTCTGATTTCCGGAATTCAGCAGAACTTGCTGGACCAGTGTCTTGCTGCATCCATGCAGACATACTGCCTATGACAAGCTGTACTACTCCCTTATTCTTCCAACTTTAAAAACATGAGAAATAAAGCCAACTCAATCTATGTTAGTGGAGGCGAGGATTGCTTTATTGCAAGACAGATCCATATACACACTCTGCTACTCATTGACATGTGAGCTTAATACTGCTGATGCATGGCCAGTTTGGCCACATCATCAATTTCACCCCCAGCCGCAGCACCGCTGCAAATATAATGCTACGTCATCGGAAAGAAGACGACCCTCACAATATTATGTACGTCACTTTGTGTGGGATTCTCAGAGTTTCACACGACGTCATACTAGAAATGACCCTTATGATATCATTAACGTAATTATAAAGAACAGGAATAGTACTCGAGTACGTCATAATAAAAATGATATTAAAAGACTCTGAACACAACGGTGCGTCGTGATCTTCAGAATTGCGTCATTATAGAATACACTGATTATGGCCCTCGAATATCACGTCATAATTCTGATGACGTTCATAATATTCTGCATGTCATACGGATCTCCCGAATATCATGCATGTCACAGAGGTTTGCTCAATTCCACACGTTCATTACATTTCACCCAGAATGACGGACAATGATTTTAAACGACACGACTATTAACTAAGATACATGTAAAGAAGCGTTAACGTAATGACGTCTTACAGTGTTTTGACCGTTTGCTTCAGAGATCCGTCAGCTTCGGTTAGACCGGCAGATTCATTACTTTGGAGCAGTGCTGTTGCGCGAGCCGGTGGTGCACTTGACCTTCTAAGCAACCTATGGCAACCAGCAACGGACGCGCGACGGAAGGTGTGTCCCACGTCACTGTTTACGTACCGTAATACCCGCGATACAACGACATCCCCAAACCTCACTGTTGTGCACGAGACTGCAATCTACACTAAGTAAGCTCATATAATTATGGCAGTACAAAACCAACAGTAAAATGTACACAAGCAACACTTTTCCATGTGAGAAATGTACTTGGCAGAAAACGAATCGAGGTCAAATTTTTTTAATTTTATTTTCAAACCTGAAAATAAAAAGTAAAAAACAGTCAAAAATCATTTACAAAATGATTAAAGAATTTTTAGTCACTATTTACCCATAACATTACAGATTTACACATCTACATTGAGTGAAAATTGAAGGATGTAAATACATAATCTTAAGAATGATTTTGAGTTAGAAAAAGTGTATATTTATTTTAATTCAATGCCCTTGATCATAATGCATCCCCAGAAGCTTCAGTGTGCAAGGTTTTCAGTACCCTTAAAAAACTCAAACTTGAATTCAATTGCCCATTCCGTCAACAAATCTGTTTTGTAAATATCTCATGTAATTACATGCAATTATTCACAAGGCACATAGTGGTTCTGTTTTAAATCTGTGCTTCTAAACAAGACAAATAATACATGTTGGGGAAGCAAAAAAGTAATTGAAAAATACATCAAGCTTTTAAATAGTTACAAAAATTACAGAAAGTGCATCAAAAAAGTTATTGCATCCAGAATAGTGGATTCAAGTCTGGCTGTGCTTTACACTTTGAAAAATCAAATGTAAGGGAATATCTCAAAAGCCCAGTTGAGTTAAACACAGGTTTTTGGTCTGGCCATTGACACAGGACATGGAGCCATGCAAAGGTTTGGTCAGTAGATTTGCACAGTTTTTAAAGAGGCATAACTTGCTCGTCTCAGGTTGTGCAAAAGCCCGCTTAGAAGTTTCTCTGGTACCAGTGTTAAGACTCTCGCAGTGTAGTGGCATCACATTAGGTTTTGATCTTCCAGAGCTGTTAAAAACAGATAGACTTTGTTAATGCTCTTTGAGTCAACTGGTGAGTTGTACAAACTACTGATAACTAAGAGCAATGATATTCGACGTTCCCATTTTAGTGGAACAGTAAAAGATCAACAGGAAACAGATGTAAATAACCACTGTATTCTGGTCATTGTGCCTCACCCGGATGTTGAAGCCCAGTAAATCGCTGACCGCAGCTGAAACTGCAGAGAGAATGACCACTCTTGTGATATTGTAGATGAGCGGGTTCACAGTTAGACCAAGCAGACGAAATGGAGCGTCCAATTCCTACAAGCACCAAATTAGCATATTAAAGCATCTTTGAGTAACTTTTACAAAAAAACATTTGTGTATTATTAGTACTATTTATATATTCAATTCAAATTTCTTACTTTCAATAACTTCGTGGCCAATCTCAGAACATTGTTCACTATGTTCAGCTGATCCTTTTTGTTGGGTTTCTTCTCCATCTTTAAATACAAGTTTATCTGGAAAAATAAGCAACACAAAAACATCAGAAACAGAACAAACAATACAGACATTTATTGCCATCTGTGTGTGTAAATGGATCACGTTTCTAACAATACAGCCTCTTTGTTCCCCGCGGGAGAGATGCTCTCTCACCTGTTCAGTCAGGAGCACCGAAGCGTTACTGTACTTTCGGTTGGTCTCTGCCCCGAGAGTAGCCAGTCGGAGCAGGAAAACCATGAGAGCAGCACACCAGACCATCAGCTCCCAGTTGGTTTCGGAGTCCAGGAATGTGTGGTGACAGTGTAAAAGCTGCAACACAACATCTCTTAGCCTCACTGAATTTTCATTTTCGGGTAAACTATCACTTTAAATCAAACTACTACAATGAACTACTAAGCTTTAAACAAATCCGCTAACAAAAAGAAAAGAGTACACAAGTCAAACATTGTGACGACTGACCTGGGCACAGATGATGAAGGCAATGGACAAAGCCAGAAGAAAAACTGATGATACAATAACATCAACCGATCGCTGAGGTCCTCGCCTCTATTACAGAGAACAAAGAAATGATTTAACTGGTATCAATACTACAAAATGTGCAGTAGATTTCTTTAAAAAGCACCACACAATCCTGGAGAGCAAAAATAAAAAACAACCAGGGACAGTTAAAGCGGCTATTCCCCGTGATGCCAATTTTCAACCTTTAGTTAGTGTGTAATGTTGCTGTTAGAGCATAAACAATACCTGCAAAATTATAAAGTTCAAAGTTCAATGCCAAGCGAGATATTGTCTTTAACAGAATTCGCTTTTTAAGTACTACAGCCCTTTACTTGTCGGGTACATGATGTTACTATTCTTTTAATAACCTCCGCCCATAGGAATACGCCAAAAAAGGGGCGAGGCCTTCCTTAGAGAAGAGGAAGAGCCGCTGGAGTAGTGTTTGGTTATCAGGGATTGTAAACATTTCACTGAGCTGCGCGCTAAACTACTTCCACTTTCATCACAGTCTTACAGCTGGTAATAAGAATTCAGCGACACACATTCTAAGATAACCAACGGTCAAATAACAGCTTTCATGACTTTAACATCAGCTGTGAAAGCTGATCTGTGCATTACACTGATATTGTGTGTGTGTGCATATGCCCAATCGTTCCTGTGTTATTTCCCTCGCCATAGTAGGAAAGAAATTGCGATCTCTAACAAAAATTTACTTTTGCACATGCACTAGGACACCTCTGTTACACTTTGATAGATCCGCTTGTTTTTAACTGATAAAGTGAAGTTGAAGCAATTGTTACTGTTTATTGCTAAAAGCCAAAGCTTATGAATACACATGCACTGAGAGGGGGGCCGACCAATCACAACAGCCTGAGAAGCGGAAGCTCGCTGATATGGTATGGGCGGGACATCTTCAGACACACACTCCAAGCGGGGAACCAATCACGACAGACCTGGTCAGCTTTACCAATCAGAGCGTTTCCGAAGTAGGGATTTTATATAGACCGGAAGAAATCCAGTCGTCTTGTTGGAAAGGGACAGTGGTAAACAATAGACTTGAAATATGTGAAATATAAAGCATTTTTTTAAACTTGAAACATGAACATCCATTGGTAAACACCCAAAAACATAATCAAAGCCTTAAAAACAGCAAAAAAATGGCTCCTTTAAGCAAACTGGTTAGACAAGTACGATTTTTGCTAAAGACAAGACGTTTTTGTTTTCACCACACTGTAAAAACACACATTCACTGTTGTACGCGAGACACATGACAGTGCTCTGGAAGATGCAACCATACCTTCAGGAACGACCGTAGTGAAAGCCACATCTTGATATTTTGTACTTTCTTCAGTCGAAAGTGAGGAATCTCAGATTTTTTTGCTTTACGTGCTGATGTGAGATGGCTGAAGAGCTTGGCAAAGAGAAGCCGCTGTGGAAGACATCACACTTTTTAAGGGAAAAAGGCTATGTCTGGAGCTGTCTTCATATAGATGTTACTGCACTGAGCTCTCAACGTGAAAAAAGTATAGTATAGGTAAAAATATGTTGCATAGTCAAATACAAACTTTAAAAAATTAGAGTTGGGAAATAAACCGAAGTTTTAGAATTTTGAAAGTAACATTATGACATAATATGACTCAAACTTCCACTCCATTTGCTATTCTGCATATCAAAATAAAATTAAAAAAAATTAACT
The DNA here is from genome assembly GCA_006030095.1 of Triplophysa siluroides. Taxonomy (NCBI): domain Eukaryota; kingdom Metazoa; phylum Chordata; class Actinopteri; order Cypriniformes; family Nemacheilidae; genus Triplophysa; species Triplophysa siluroides. Next base: position 6,990,939 of record VCII01000314.1, on the reverse strand, counting down.
AATAAGAAAAAAGCTTTTTAACTAGGTGTCTAAGGCCCGATTCAGATTTTGCGTCTTTTCCGCGCGCATATTTGTTATTTTAAATGCCGCACGGAAATAGTAGGTTTTTTTTTCAGGCGCGTCGGATCCACATCGAGATGAAAAAATCTCTACTTTTTAGAAAGCCACAAGTGCCCCGCAGGTCATATGACAAGAACCAACCAGCCAATATAGACAAGCTCAATGAAAATGGAGACAGATGATTACAGCATAAGAGTTATTGCTAGGTATTTTCAGCACATATAATCCATATATCCTTTGTTTATACATCCTCGTCTCAACGGCTATCGGGGCCCATGGTTGCTAAGCGACGACAGGAGAGTGCAAAGTCCAGGCGCTTTGGAAAAAAAGGAGAACGCAGTGCAGCTTGCTTTTTCCGAGCGGTTTTAGACGCGACATGTGAATCGGGCCTAAGACTTTTGGACAAACGTTCATAGCCACTAAAATTCCCTATGAAATCGAAGCCAGAATAATTGTCATGACAACTAATCTCACCTGTTTATATGTCCTTTCTGCCACACACATCATAAAGAAGAAGATTCCAGAAAGGACAGCTCTCTCCACTGTGGTGATGATGAAGAATGCATATGATAAGGCACTACAGGGCCCGACGGCTACTGCTGGAAGATTCTCAAGAGAAACTGCACTGAAATTGCCAACATTCAGTTTCTGTGCCAGTCTGAAGCAGTAAGGCAGTAGAGCCAGACAAGCAGTGACCACGCTGCCTAAAATCAGATATCCCATTCCTTGTTCCACCACCTTCACCTGGAAACGCAAACCAAACTCATTTGGAAATTTCTAACAGGCAAATACCAATGCAAAAGCCAAATTTCAAACAATGTTTTACATTGAGGATAACAAGTTTACATTTGAATACAATTTGCATTTAGAGAGGTTACTAACAGTTCTTTTCTCTTTCAAAGGCATTAAGCCACTAAGAGGCAGAGGGGTAAAGAAGGACTTTACTCTGGCGAGAATGAAACCACTGATGTCCAGCACAGACATGTCTGCTTTCTTGCATTCTCCCTGCTCCCAGAAAATAGCACTGACGCGGTCTTTAGAGGGATGACACGCCTGCAGCCACGAGAACTGGTGTTGGAAGGAAAAAAATATGATTTGTTTTATTCAAACTGTGTCAGTTTTTATTATACATAATGGCTCAATATGTTTGTATATCCCTATGACCACAATTCACAGCTCTAGTCTAGAGTTTACAAAGACAGCAACCTGCAGTGTGAAAAGCCTTCTATCGTTTTCTGTTTGGCAATGGCAGCAGGTATGTGTTAAAATATCTAATTGGAGACTGTATTCTTTCGATGATGGGACTTAACAACACAACAAGATGATATTTTATTTTTAACTCCTTATGTAGCCGAATCTGTGCTGGTTTTATTAGCCGCCTCCAGTTTTCCCTTTGTTTTGTCTCCAGCTTATGGCGCGACGTAAGCTTGACGTCGGCACAAAAGGGGTCCACACATATACAACCAACCTGCGGTAAGGCCTCCTCTTCCTCATCACTACTGAGAGTTATGTTGGGCAGAGGAAGGGAGTGGCTAGGACTGTGAGGCTCCTCCTCCTCACTGTTGCTGCTTCCCGTGGAGGCGGAGTCAGGATCCTGTAGAAGCTCCTCCCATAACATGTCATCAGTATCAGAGGCTGGGCGTGAGCCCTCCGATGGCCGTAGATGCTCGACTTCACGTGGCAGTGCTGGGTTGTCTTTTGTCATGTCATTTTCCTGATAACACGATGGCCATGTTATTGTATATCTGTATATCATATCTTAATGTTCACCTAGACTTTTACACACCTGAGGCTGGGCTTGGGGTGTTTGGTGGTTCTTGGGGACACTATGAAGTCTATTTCTCAGTGCTGGGGCGTATTTGGGAGGTGCTGATGAGAAAAGCCTGTCTCTGTGCAGATCTACTTCATCTGCATCCTCGTCTTCACTGGAGAGGTCATCAGAAGCCCCATCACGAGGTCTTAAAGAGGTCTGCCGGACCACAGAATCTCAGTCAACACATACATTGAAACCACGGAAACCATTAAGAGACCATTCCAAATTTTAATTTAGCACAAAAAAATATGTGTTGAACTTACCTACAAATATTGTACATGTACAAATATTACCTTTGTATTGTTAAAAAGTGAATTTGAACTTGTTTCCTTTGCAGTGTTTGAGGTCTGAAAAATTACAGAGCATCTTAATGCTCTGTATCCTGTTTATCTAGTTTTCATTTCCTGCAAATAAATGCTAACAGAAACCATATTTTTATTTGAAATTTGCTAGAAAAAATGTTAGTAGTATATACAGAAATAAACAACAATGATCATTTTACCCAAACGCATACCTATAGAACTGAAATAATTTAAAAATGGTCTCTTAACTTTCTCTGTGGCTGTACATTGTATATAAAACACTGTACAAAGTGCTTCAGGTTATGCAGTTTTGAAGTGTTTTACCAGTTTCTTCTCAGATCTGTAGACCCGATGGTTGTCTTCAAGCAGCCAGGGTTTGACTTCTACTAACCCCCCCGCTTTGCTCCCCTCATCCTCTGATCTTTTTGATTTTCTCCCCTTTCTCTGCCTACAAAAACAAAGCCACACAAATAACAAACAACATACCCACTTCAAGGTGTGTAAATATAAAATACAATAAATACAGTGCCTTGCAAAAGTATTCATCCCCGTTCATTTTATTCACATTGTGTTATGCTATTGCCTTAACTTAAACTACTTCAAAACATATGTTTTTACATTAATCTACACTCCATGCACAATAGTAACAGAACAAAAAACTGATTTGTGACAGCTTTGCAAATATATTCAAAATAAAAACCTAAAATAAGTACATTGCAAGTATTCATACCCTTAACTCAGAAAATGGTTAAATCACCTTTAGCGACTCAAATCTTTTTAGGTATGATGTGACAAGCTATTTGGCAATTGTATGCCATTCTTCTCCTCAGATCCTCTCAAACTCTGTCAGTTTGGATGGAGATCATCAGTAGACAGACATTTTCAGGTTTCTCCAGAGATGTTCAGTTGGGTTCAAGCCCAAGCACTAGATGGGCCACTCAAGGATATAGCCGGAGTTTTCCTTAAGCCACGCTTGCATTGTTTTAGCTGTGTGCTTACGATCATTGTCATGTTGGAGAATAAATCTTCTGCCCTGTCCGAGGTTCTGTGCTTGTTTTTCATGATCATTATCTTTGTATTTTGTTCTGTTGAGCTTTTCTTCTACTCTGACAAATGCCCCAGTCCCTATAGCTGAAAAACACCCGGCAATCTGGTGTCATCTCAATATCATGTTACTCTTTCCACCACACTTTACTGCTGAGATGGCATTTTACAGGTGTTGAGCAGTGCCTGGTTTCCTCCAGACATGATGAATGAAACCAAACCAGAAAATCTTGTTTTTGATAGATTTGTTGAAGTATGTTTTTGCATATTTCTAGTTTCCATGTGTCTTCACTGAGCAAAGGCTTGAGTCTGGCCACTCAGCCATAAAGCCCAGATTGCCAGAGTCTTGCAGTGATGTTTGTCCTATTGTAAGTTTCTCCCATCTCCATATAGGATCATGGATCTCAACCAGAGTGATCCTCAGCTTCTTGGTCACCTCTCTAACCAAGACCCTCCTCCATCAATGGCTCAGTTTGGACAGGAGGTCAGCTCAAGTAAGAGGTCCGGTGGTTCGAAACCTCTTTCATTGGGGATAAATGGAGGCTACATGCTTCTGTGAACCTTCAATACAGTTCTTCCCCAGATCTGTGTCTTGATACAATCCTGTCTCAGAGCTCTACTGGCAGTTCTTTTGACCTCATGTCTTGGTTTCTACTTTGATATGCATTTTCAGCTGTTGCACCTTTTATTGAGCGGTATGTGCCGCTCCAAATCATACTTATTCAATTGAATTTGCCACAGGTTAACTACACTCGAAGTGTAAAAACATCAACAAGCAAAACGAATGCTTACCAGCTAAATTTCAAGTATCCCAGAAAAGGGTATGAATACAAATGCAATGTACAGTCGTGGCCAAAAGTTTTGAGAATTACATAAATATTGGAAATTGGAAAAGTTGCTGCTTAAGTTTTTATAATAGCAATTTGCATATACCAGATGAAGAGTGATCAGATGAATTGCATAGTCCTTCTTTGCCATGAAAATTAACTTAATCCCCAAAAAACCTTTCCACTGCATTTCATTGCTGTCATTAAAGGACCTGCTGAGATCATTTCAGTAATCATCTTGTTAACTCAGGTGAGAATGTTGACAAGCACAAGGCTGGAGATCATTATGTCAGGCTGATTGGGTTAGAATGGCAGACTTGACATGTTAAAAGGAGGGTGAAATCATTGTTCTTCCATTGTTAACCATGGTGACCTGCAAAGAAACGCGTGCAGCCATCATTGCGGTGCATAAAAAGGGCTTCACAGGCAAAGATATTGTGGCTACTAAGATTGCACCTAAATCAACAATTTATAGGTTCATCAAGAACTTCAAGGAAAGAGGTTCAATTCTTGTAAAGAGGCTTCAGGGCGTCCAAGAAAGTCCAGCAAGCGCCAGGATCGTCTAAAGAGGATTCAGCTGCGGGATCGGAGTGCCACCAGTGCAGAGCTTGCTCAGGAATGGCAGCAGGCAGGTGTGAGCGCATCTGCACGCACAGTGAGGCGAAGACTTTTGGAAGATGGCCTGGTGGCAAGAAGGGCAGAAGAAGCCACTTCTCTCCAAAAAAAACATCAGGGACAGATTGATCTTCTGCAGAAAGTATAGTGAATGGACTGCTGAGGACTGGGGCAAAGTCATATTCTCCGATGAAGCCCCTTTCCGATTGTTTGGGGCATCTGGAAAAAGGCTTGTCCGGAGAAGAAAAGGTGAGCGCTACCATCAGTCCTGTGTCATGCCAACAGTAAAGCATCCTAACACCATTCATGTGGGGGGTTGCTTCTCATCCAAGGGAGTGGGCTCACTCACAATTCTGCCCAAAAACACAGCCATGAATAAAGAATGGTACCAAAAAACACCCTCCAACAGCAACTTCTTCCAACAATCCAACAACAGTTTGGTGAAGAACAATTTTCCAGCACGATGGAGCACCGTGCCATAAGGCAAAAGTGATAACTAAATGGCTCGGGGACCAGAATGTTGAAATTTTGGGTCCATGGCCTGGAAACTCCCCAGATCTTAATCCCATTGAGAACTTGTGGTCAATCCTCAAGAGGCGGGTGGACAAACAAAAACCCACTAATTCTGACAAACTCCAAGAAGTTATTATGAAAGAATGGGTTGGGTTGCTATCAGTCAGGATTTGGCCCAGAAGTTGATTGAGAGCATGCCCAGTCGAATTGCAGAGGTCCTGAAAAAGAAGGGCCAACACTGCAAAACTGACTCTGCCAAATTGTCGATAAATAAATGAAGTGCTTGTAATTATATTTCAGTACATCACAGAAACAACTGAAACAAAGATCTAAAAGCAGTTTAGCAGCAAACTTTTTGAAAACGAATAGTATGTAATTCTCAAAACTTTTGGCCACGACTGTACTTATTTTAGTTTTTAATAAATTTGCAAAGTTGTCACAAACCAGTTTGTTTTGTCATTATTTTGCAAGGAGTGTAGATTAATGTCAATTATTATAATATTAATTTAAAGTAGTTTAAGATCAGGCAGCAACATAACAAAAGGTGAATAAAATGAAGGGGGATGAATACTTTTGCAAGGCACTGTAAGCAATATGATTTGAGAGGCTCTTCTATACTGTGAATACAGTCAATTCTAAAGGACATTTTAGAGCACAATATAGCCCAACTTCACTATGTGATAAAATTTCAGTACATAATATAATATTCATCAAATTTTCCCACTGAAAGAAGATATAATAACTGACATAACCGAACGATGCTATGGAACAGAAATAAGGAAGTGCTACAGGTTCTGCACACTGATCTGATGCACAGGTGTTTGTGTCATAGCTGTTAGGCTATTGTAGATTCCAGCATCAGGAACCTTTATTAACCAGCATTTTATTAGTCTAGCATGCAGTATATAAACTATTTGTTTTATCATAGGTAATATATAAAGTCATATATTATATTATAGGTAATGTAATATATGCATTTTGGTTGAAGTCTTCAGTACAGTCTGTTGACAGAAGTGTTATCACAAGGCTGATACTAATAAACCTATCAGACCTATCAGAACAAAATATGTATTGGTTATTTAATAAAGGACACTCGGTTCATTATGGTTTTGTGATCAATTTCTACACTTCTACAACCACAGCAAAAGTTTAACCTTTTCCTGCGAACGGGGCTGGCTGCCCGGCTGGAGACAGGACTGTTGTCTGGACTTCTGGAGGATTGTGTGGACACGATTTGGCAATGCACTGTCCCCAACAAAAGCATGAGGCACAATGGACCCACCACTTCACTGGCACTGGCTGCTGGTACCTCAAAATACAACACAGCTCCTGCCACTGGAATAAACACCAGTAAATTACAACTTCACACAGAGAACTTAGTTCACCTCTTACCTCAGCACAAAATAACGATGGATTTCATTTATCTTTCAACACTATCTGAAATATTTAACACTTGAATGTTCTGTTTTTTATGAGACCTGTGTTGCTCAAACGCATGAAGCAGACATACCTTGAAGAAAGTGATTGGAGATACAAGTTAACGTTCCTGGACTAAGAGGACCCTGACCAAGCCTTTACGGGTAATGGAGGTCCAAGGGCTCTCCGGTTTGGCCTTGCTAAACGTGGAACCTGCAAGTGTCACAATAATAAAACTTGGTTGACGATTGTCTAATAAATAATTATGAAATGGCTATTATACTGTATGTTTGCCTGTGGGTTTTGACAATTATTACAATTACATGTAATACAACTTGTCATATTTTGTTGTTTGCTTCAATGATTGACACAAATTGTGATTATTTAATTTATCCTTTGAATATTGCTGCTCGTAGTTTCAACTGTACTCGACCCCTTTAAATATTTTTTCAATGCAAATACACAAAAACTGTGAGAATGGTGTTATCTCTACTGTAAATGCAGAGAAGTTTGGAATTACAAAAATACAAGCTGGAGATACTACAGACCACCCATTTGTGACTACTAAAGACCCTCAATATCCAAACCATTTGCGGTTAGGTCAAATAACTGTGATCTGACAATTATTTAAAAAATGTGGCATTTCAGGAAGTTTTAATGCTACAATAAACACTACATATGCATTGTGCCATTTCTGCTTATCTTGAAAACAAGCTATTACAGTGTTTCTCAACTGCTGGGTTGTGACGCACGGATTAGCCACAAAAAAGACCTTAAATAAATAATATTAACTTTAAATACTAAATATAAATATTATAGTCACACTGAGAAAAATTAATACATTCAATGAAGACACTGCAGATCACCCTTGTGTCTAATAAAGTTGCACAATATCTAAAACATTTGCAGTTAGTTCAAAAACTGTGAACAGGTGATTCATAAAACATGCATTTCATGCAGGGCATTTCAGGAAGTTTCATTTCTACAATCTGCACTATATGCGCATTGTGCAATTTCTGCTCATCTGAAAACAATGTCCAGTATTTCAGTGTTTCTCAACTGGGGGGTTTTGACCCATAGTTAAGCAAAAAAATGTTGACATTTTTTTTTTTATACAAAGTGATAAAAAGTCACATTGAGCAAAAGGAAGCCACAAACAAAACGTTCCTTTTGATTTTTTGAAGTGTCAATCTTCCTATTCAGTCTACGACATTTTAATAACTTTGGATATGGCTAGGGCGTTTTTGATCAACGTTCTATGAAGGGTTTTGTTGGTGTGTTGGGTCATTGCTAGATGTCTATGTAAACAAAACCAGTTGATAAAGCACTGGCTTATAGGATGTGAAAACTCATATTACAGGTTATGTTTCAATGGTAACTCACCTCTTACTAGGTCAACATCAATAAGGTCTGGCTTGATATGGCCAGTCTTTTTGGGCTTGTGACCAATGCCCTGCGCGTAAAGAAGTAAAGATCACAATCTGCAAACATTTTTACAAACAAACAAAAAATCTATGTTAACAATACTTCTTCCGCATTACCTTGAGCTCAGTTTTTTCAAGTGATTTTTCCCAAATCTGCTGATCATAGGCTCCAATCTTTTGACAAAAAAAACAACATAATCCTACAATCCTTTTGATACGATTCTTTAAATAAAACTTTATTGAACAAATGCTCACCTTTTTTTGATACCAAGCTATCCCAGCCATTTTTAGTGCATTAGGTCAAACCATCGCATACAGTAGATTTTCTCAGTCACTGGATACTTTAATCTTCAATAAAGTGAAACATAAAAGTCAACCCACAGTTGAACATTTAACAGAGGAAGCGATTCATCCAGTGAAATTAAATGAGAGAGGCCGTGTTTCAAACCACAGTGAGCTGCCATAACTGCCTAACAAGTCTGATATAGCGTGACACCCAAAACTGCTGACTAGATAGGGGACGAGAGAGGTTTTGAGCCACACCCATCGAGATTCTCATGACATTTCACAACACAGTAGCCCAAGTGCGTAAAGTAATGTCAGTTAACATTTTTATTTGCATGAGAACTAAAGTTTTACGTTCAATTAAAAATGATCCAAACTGAATTGTTGCCCTTAGCAATAAAAATAATCAGTTTTAAACTTACCCCTGGAGAAAAGAAAACTGGCTGCGATTCCTCAGGTCTGCGTGTCGCGTCTTGTCAACATTTGTAGACGTTTAACTTGCTGTATAAAGTAGTCGCAACAAACCACGCCCCCTAACGTAACAACAAAACTATCTGACGCTACATCGTAAACATCTTATCAAAATGCAAAGAACAGTATCTACACATTTGAACTAACTACAATGACTGACAGCAACCCAAACATGAATTCGTTTAAACATGATCGACGACCAAAATGATCCTGCGTAGAGAGAACTGATTGATAAAGTTCACACTCTCATCTGCGCCTGCTGGCAGAAACAACGAATACGTGCAACCAGCGACAATAATCCACACACCAAATGGCGGAAGTACATGCTCAATCTACAAAATAAAATATCTTCAAAAAGAATTAAATTACAATTAAATACAATACAGCAATACAAAGTTCAACAAGACAGTACATTTTTTAAATATTATTTATAAACGTATTTTCATACAAAATAATTCTTTCTTATACAAAATACATTTAAAGAACATAAAAATACATATTTAAAAAATGTATGTAATGTGACATACAATCAACATTTGGTTTAAAGAAATGTACGCAATGAGCCCGGAAGCTTTATAGTTCCCATTGTTGGCATTTTTCCCTGCTGTTTGTGATCCCGGTAAACCCAGTGTGGAAACCAAATGTTCCCACAAAGATGAGGACATTTTGGTTCCATTTTCCATGAAGAAAATAGCTTATAAATCAAACAAAATCATGCTTATTTGAAAATGTAAAAATGCATAAAGGTTTGGCGATAAAATAAACAATTTGTACAGTATAAAAATATTATGTCTATGGAAAGACCACATAAAACATGAACAGTTTGTGTGTGGTTTCTTGACAGGAGCTTAAGCCTTTGATCCTCTGCAGAGTTCCGCACTTGGCCAGGGCCGAGAAAAGCTGAAGGTCTGTTAGATGTCCCTGAAGTAATAATGCTGAATGTGACTAGAGCAAAATAGCCTTTTCTGAGGTGAGAGCTGCATACATGTGTACATACACTAAACATACGTCTAAAAAACAAAAATGACTGTGATGGTCCACCCTGAGAAAAGTAGGAGGTGCAACATGATAGTGACAACACACTAAAAACACAGTCAATAGTGTTCAATTAGAGAAAAATGTGGATTCTGCCGTGGTTAGAAAAATAACTTGTACAGGCAATGTCAGATCTACACCACCAGATGTCAGCATTTTAATAAAGTTACTATTTTTTGCTTTTGTCCAAAGAACATTGAATAGATTATTACAATGGACAAAATAATTCAAACAGGAGAATCCTCCCAAATTATATTGTGTATATTTTAATCCATTTTTTATTTGATCCATTTGTGTATTTATTTCGTACTTTCAATCTCTAATCTCAGATTTCTTTATTTCAGTGCTTCTAAACTACGAAACACTTAGTCTTTATTTGTAAATCTGATGATGAGCGGAAAACAAAGTTATTTAGACTGAGCTTCTGAAACTTTTGTAAATCTGATCATTTTGTTTCCTTTTTTCCATGTAATTGTTAGTACAAGGGAGGAAAATCTCTATATTGAATACGATTCAATTCATGTTTCCCCTTCTCTTACTTGCTGTATTTGCATGTAATTGTTTGACCCTGATGTCATCATCTATTGTTTAGGATTTTATTATGGGATTTTTATATAAATATACATGCAGTTACACACCCACACTCTTTTGGATTTGTTATGGCACCATCTTTGAACAATGCTTTCAACAGTTTTACAGACACATGTAATGAAGGACATGCAGAATAATCACAGCTATCAGCACAATAATTTTTACTTTAACATCATAATGTCACCATATGAAAAAAACGCAAATCAAACTGTGCCAATTTTCAGAAAATGATTATTATCTGGACCACATTTAAAAGATAAGACAACATTTAATGATAAACTAAAATGAAAATATATAAAATAAATAAAGTTGATATAGTAAATACAATAGAATTTGTCATATAATACTGTATATGACCTGATACATAATATTGTTAATATCCACCACTGATGGTTTCTCGCCTTCGATACAGCTATAGATAACCACTTTCCATAAGTAATCATCCAATCCTCTGTGGACACATACATCAGTCTGTGTGGACTAAGGACGTCATTTTATGAGGTTTCTCTCTGATTTCCCTCGACTCAGTAGGAGGTTCCTATTGACTGGGATCTTATGAAATGTCTTGGTCAATTCTTTTGTCCACTAACATTATAGGCCAGAGGAACATCTGTCCTGTCATGCCATACTTAATAAGACTCATGTGCAATGCAGATCTTACCTCTACAGTTGTAACAAACATCTAGTCAGTGCTTTTAGACCCCAACATGAATAGATGTTTTATTATTCATGACACGATGAAGTAAGTGGTGGGAACTTTCAAACTTAAGCTCTCTACATGATTTTTGTACATTAATTAAACATGACTGTTAGTTGTGGGTCGACCACAGGTCTGGTCAACTCATTAGTAGGTTGTAGGCTACATAAACACCTAAACTTTCCCTTTTCTCATTCCAAACCATTCAAAAAGAATAAACTGCAGCCAAATTATATAGTGGCTAGGGCCATAGGGTACAGTTTTAGATGAATGTAAGAGAATTAATGATATTATGTGTATACCAGCTGTGACAAATTTGACAAGGTGACATGCAGTGGGCATTTTTTGGGAGAGAATTTCACCCTCCCAATCTCTGTCAGGGTATTTTCTATCTTCTGCTTGGACACAGGTGATGTGCCTCAGACACGTACACACAACAGTGAGAATATTCACCCACTCTCATTTGCTCTCTCTCTCACACACACACACACACACACATACACAAACACATGATACAGCTCAGAGGAGGAGAGTTTTGTGCTGACACACTCTGAACCTCACGCTTTACTAGCTGCTCACTGACATGGATCATTTTATTTCCAGAGTTATATAAAAGCCTGGAATGTCTGTGCATGTGTATGCACAATTTCTTAAAACACTGCTCCAGATTAAGCAACCCCCTTAACTAGCACCTTAATGGGATAATTTTCCCCCAAAAAACTGTCATTATTTATTCACCCTCATGTCACTCAAAAACTTCATGTGACTCTTTCTTCTGTGGAACACAAAATAAGATATTTTAAAGAAATGTCTCGGTAGTTTTATGTCCATAAAATGGAACTTAATGGGGGTCAATGTTGTTTGATTGCCAGTGTTCCTTAAAATATCTTCTTTTGTGTTTTGCAGACGAAAGAAAGTCATACAGGTCTGGAATGACACGAGGATGAGTAAATGATGACAGAATTGTCATTTTTGGTTGAAAGATCCCTTTAACCCTGGACACAATTATGAGATTAAAGCCAATGTAAAATTCACTCTTATTGTCCTCAACAATATCTCTGAATTAACAGGATATTGATTACTTTGCATATTGTAACACTATATGATATGCGAAAAAGGCCTGAGCTGCAGAGCAAATGTTATTAGAAAGAGAGTTATAAAATGTAATGTTATAAAGCAGAGAGAAAGAAAAAGTGAGAAACTGTACAGCAGCAATAACACTAAAGACAAACTTTCTTATTCTGCATGCTCTTCTAAACCTATATTGAAAACATACTGTTTTGAACGAATGTCTGCCTCTGGCCCAGCTCTCTTCTTTAATGCTGCTTGACTGAAACTTAATACATTTCAAATTGACCCGTAGTAACAATTATACCGCCCCTCTATCTTGGCATATGCCCTGTGCGACAAATCCTCACACTACCATATTTCCAACTGGATTCCAGCCAAGGCTGCACTGAGCACAGCACATATAAACATAAAGACTTTTTGCATGCAATAGACATTAGCATAAATTAGAGAGCTGGCATTAAATAGCTAATCCTTTATTCTGAATTAGCGCTTATAATGGCTCTGTCTCTCTTGTACGGGAAGACCTCAAAAATGTGGGCCAGCAATTAGAAGTTATCTTTAAAAGTTACAGAAAAAAGTTTCAAGTTTATTCTCTTGGTGCAGTCTGGACCTTTAATTGGTTATGAGCAGAGTACCTCTCTTTTTCTGTTCGTTCCCTTTTTGTTGAAGGTTTCTATTTGGTCTCTTTTGTGTTTTTAGCTGAAAACTGTATCTATTGATTTAGGCTACTACTCAAAATAAGAAAATGCTCCAATAGTCACATGACCAGCATCCCCTTATATAATATTTTCTCTTATCTATTGTTTGTTTGGTAAGATTTATTTAAAGTGCTGGAATGCAAAAACCAGTCTAAAGAACCAGTGTAAATATTTTTACTTTCATGTTTTAAGTTTTTTTCACAGCGGCATAGAGTCGATGCAATCCATTTGTTGATGTTTGGTTTCTGCAAATGTCATGAAAAATATCATCATTTCAAACGATACAAACCAGATCAATGTGGGACTCAAAGAACTTCCTGCATGATTTTCCATCCCAGGTTTTTATCCACAAACGTGTTTTGTTAAAGACATTCTTGCATCAGAGTAATCTATATACGTATATACATGCATAGAAGAACCACCTGTAAACTCTCTTCCATACCTTGAAGATGGCATATTGTGTCTAACTTGTAGGCCTGTCAAGGCTGTGTGTTTACTGTGATTCACTCACCTATCCGTATTTTCACCTCAGAAAGGGATGAAAATAACCTAGTGTAACTTGACCATGTTATCATTGAAACTGATCACAGCAGAATAAAGCTCATCCTTCACATCACCTTCAAAGCATTCCGACCATCTCAGGGGAAGCAGACGTCGGAACCACATAAACAAATAGCGTGGTGTGTTTTGGAGCTTTTCCAGGTGCTTTTTGGTCAGCATATATGGACATAAACTCAGACACACACGTGCACACCACATGCGTACACTGTAAAACTTTGCTGTAGTTTTGCCAGTAATTTCCTGTAGATTTACTTACTTTCTTATTAGTACTGTTTTCAATTTGAGTTCAACTTTACTTTAACCAAAATTAAAACACTTTGACCTTTGAGATATAAAATGAGCAAGAAAAGACTCGTTACATTAGAACAGCAACACTGCAAAAAAAATGTTTTCTCTATTTTGTCTCTTCTTAAATTACGAAACACTTACATAACAAGAAAAGTGACCTAAGATATTAAGTCTTGTTTCATGAAAGAAAATATAAGAAATAGGTAAGTTTATGTTTAAAACAAAATTAAATCTACAGTAAGTTTTACAGTGTAAGTGAGCAATGGCGGGCTCTCATTTGAGGCTGTAGTTTTGAATGAGAAGTCCCACAAAATAAGTAGTGAGAAAAACAACATAAAAATGAAATAATGAGTAAATAAATACTTTAATAATACCACATTATCAAAGAAATTGGTCAATAAAGAATGTCACATTTTTTTGTAATCTGTGCATACACACAATCAAGGTCACCAAGTTTACAGCTATGCCCTCAAATGTCCTCTTCAGACAATAGTGTCAAGCACGGAAAAGGACAGAAGCTAATTTAGAAAGGAACAAAAGCTTTTCATTTGTTTTGTTTGCTGGGTGTATCAAGACTTAAATTCCCATTCATGTTAGAGGGATTGCTTGTTTAGAATACCATGCAAATCACTATGAAGTGGGCATATGGATTTAATAGAGAATTTTTTTCATTTCTTTTCATGTAGTTGCCAATGGCTTTTAACAGAGATTTATGCAATAATACATTTCAAAGACGTATTTTAAACAAACCAAAAACTATAACATCAAGCTTCACTTTTTTCAGGCAATTCTAGAGTGTGAATTCAAAATGTGCTTTAAATAAGATCCTATCCTAAACAAAAGATGTTAAACTGGATTGTATTGTTCTTTTCTGCAAATGGATAGCACTCAGAGAGTGCATTCGTGATCTAATATAAACAGTTTAGCTGCTACGAAATAGCATATAGAATCAGTTGGTCAGTAATCTAGTCAGCTGGTTGCATTTAGAAAGTTTACGTTATGCAGCAGAAAGATAGTCTGACGTTTATTTGAAGGCTCTAAAATATTGCAATAATGTGGCCCCCTGTCTTTATGGTCAAAAGCTTTCTTTGTGTGTGGAAAATATAATTATTTTATTCCCTGTTTTAAGTTTCATCACAGATGCGAAATCTATGTTTCCCTTAGTCTTCACATTTTGAGTTCAGGCTCTACAGAGTTATTCGCAATACTTGGGTGGTGTAAAACCACACATAAAATAATATTGTCACTATCATTGTATGTCCAAATTCGCTATTTTTACATTTACATTTATGCATTTGGCAGAAACTTTTATCCAAAGCGACTTACATTGCATTATCCTATACATTTATACATAGGTATGTGCAATCCCCTGGGATCGAACCCACAACCTTGCATTGTTAACGCAATGCACTTACCACTGAGCTACAGGAAAGCATTGCTCAGAAATTGGAAGTTGTCAAAGTTGACAAGGACTTTATTGGTTAGATATTTGCAAACCCCATTGATAAACATCAAGGGTGAATAATAATAATGATTTATGGCAAATATCACTGAATATGGATATACAAGGTTTCAGAAGGACAGCAGCAATACATATTTATTTTGAAATGATTTATTTTCTGAAATTACAATAACTTTCATAAGTACTAACATCTGCTACAGCCAGACATATGTTTCAAAAACTGAAAAAAACTATTAGCATACTTGATTTATTCATAGTGACTGATGAATAACCACAGAAAGTAATGCAAACAATGCAAAAGCGAGTCGTTTAATATATTTTTACACCTTGTTATGATGAGTATGCTGTTAATATTGTATGTCACATCAACTTTGTGACTAAAGTTAATCATGTCTCAAAGCGATTTTCTGTGAATGCTGAATCCTGATTTGACATTTTAGCACTCTATTAAAATGCAATGAGATTGTGTTGTTAACCTAATATTGCATGTCAATCATTTCCACAAGACTTTTCAGAAAGAGAGTTTTGATGACAGAACACACAACATTCCAGTATGTTTATCATGTGTTCTCAGAAGATGAGAGGAAGATGGGGGATGGTTGAGACAAAAAGAGACAGTTTGCCCTCTGCGACAGCGTCTGCTGGAGGGAAGGAATGGAAGGCAGATGGATTCAAATAAAAAAAGAGAAACAGGGGACAGAGTCACTGTGTATCAGTCGCTCGGACAGAAATGACGTGTTCTGACAGGAGGTTGGTGGTGGAAGGGCAGCAGTCAGAAGGCCCCACCCACATCGGTTTGGATTTGACTGGCAAAATCTGAGGGAAGAGAACATGTTTCAAATTATGATCATTCAGCTTAGGACACTTTTAAAATCAATGTTGCCAAGTTGCTTTACACCGCCAAAATAAGGTTTTTTACATTTCTGACTAATGGTCTGTTAACCATGATATAATGTCGTGTTTTAGTTTAAACTGGGGCTTTAAAATATAAAAGCATTGCATTATAAAACTGTCTACCAGGTATGTTGAACAAGTTCACTTCTTGTCATGGTGCCATACCTCACCACCCATCTTACGAAGTGAGACGCCACACACTGCATTTAAAACATTAGTAAACATACTGTTGGCATGCAAGTGATTTGAGGTTTGGGTCTCAGCTGGAACAGCCCAGCAACATCTCCATCAAGAGAGACATCACACTCAGCCAAACAGCATTTAGTAACCACTCCAAATTTGCCCACGAATATTTCACAAATAAAATCGGGTTAGACGTGTTACATCATCATATAAAGATCACAGATGCAGCAGGCCGGCATGGCGTGAACCCAGTGTGCGTCTGATCCCTCAGCTGGTGATTGGAGAAGTTGCACAGTTTAGGCTTAAAAGCCCTCTGTTTCCTGTCCCATCCAGGCCAATGGTTGGCATCTTCAGGGAGAGGGAGTACTTTGAATGTTATTTTTAGGAGCGGAGCGCTCATTTGCTTTTCCCAAGGTGAACAGCGAAGCCCATCTGATCCAAAGACGGCCCTTCACGTGTCAGACTTCAACACTCTGTTAAACACACGAAGAAGCGAGCTGACATATACGTTGCACATGGACATGATGAATGTAATGAGAGTATTTAAAAAGTGACTTTTACTACTGTAGAACAATGTGATGATGACATTATTATACATGATGGTTATGACCCTGGCCACGTCAATGATTTTGATGATCAGTAATAATAATGTAGAATACTGTAGAATACTAAATAGATTTTGCTGAAACTTTGTAAACTGGGTTTTTGCACGAAACTGAGTTATGCCGTGTAAGAGGGAAATCAAACACGGAAAACAAACAGGGCAGGTTAAACCTGATTGACAAGGATACATAAAGGATGAACCCCCACACTACAAATTTAGACTAATCTCAACAGGTAGTGGTTTTGTTGAAACTAGTAACTTTGTATCAACACCCATTGCATTATTGCTCCTGTATGACATATCGCTTATTGCTCCCTGAACTCTTTGTAAGTCGCTTTGGATAAAAGCGGACGTCTGCTAAATGACTAAATGTAAATTTGATAAAAAATCAACGCTCCAGACAAACAGATAAAACTGGAAGTGCAAAAGTGTGACGTGCACATTCTATTGTTTCGTAACAGCAACGTACATACATATTTTCATGATTTACAGCAATGCCCAGGACAGAGAGCCTGGGCATGTCTTCAATGAATCTTACTACAATAAACCAGTATTGTATGCTGATTAAAGCCTCACATAAATGTCCAGGTGTTGCCATTACTTATTTTATTTATTTAAGCGTTTGAAAGATTTACAACGTGAGAAACAATCCAGAGTTTAAAGGGGTTCCAGAAATCCCCTTCCTTTGGAAAGTGTCCTGCCTTTTTCACGAGCGGGCTTTAGGACCTCGTGACAGGCCCGGTAAGGATTTCCCTCCGAGTCCGAAAGGAAGCAGGGCGCATGCGCGTAATTTACAAACGCTCCATCCCCAGTCGCGAGCAGGCAGAACAGGATGAAATGTATCAAAACAGACGTCAACGCTGTACCTGTTTAAAGGAGCCGTGATCCAGGAGGAAACACCCACCATTACAGCCTGCCGAGGGAAATCGGACTTGGAAGTGCTTTATAAAACTATCTAAAACATCTTAAAACTTAAAAGAAGTGTAGTTTAAACATTTATGAAAGGAAGACACGCGCAGATGAAATACACCAACAGGATTAAAGAGCCAAGATGTAAAGAAGATGAGGAAAACAATACAGGCGAACTAGAGAAACAGTCGGAATATGAGTTTCATTTAACAGACAGCCGGACAATGGCTTAATTTCGTTATTTCTTTCGTTTTATTCAACGGAGAAGCCGCATTCATGTTCGAGGGGGCGGAAAAGAAACTTTACCGCGTCTCCGTGGGATATTTTATCTGATGAAACAAATTCATTTCGTCATCTGTCAGCGGAGCGACCTGTTTCTGGACGGATTTTATTGATTCATCATGTCCAAAGTGGTACAAAAGAAAAACCACTGGACCACGAAAGTTAACGATTGCGCGGTATCTAAGGACGCCCGTGGCAAGTTTAACGTGCAGTTGCTCGGCGGAGCTGAGAACGGGGAGTTCGCGTATGTCGGGCGCGTTAACGAGAATGGCGTGGTGCACCGAAACGGGAAACTGTCAGAGGGGGATTTACTGCTGGAAGTGGAGACGCTCTCCGTCTCAGGATTACCTTTGTATGATGTGTTGACCGTGATCAAAAACTGCAAAGGACCCGTGCGATTAAAAGCTGTGAGGCAAGGTAAGAAGAGTTTGGGTTGGGTTTCATTCACAGTATATGTCACATTGAAACATTCTGCTCCAGGTTAAGTGAACTTCAAAAGCACAGACCCTCCGTGGAAAGTTGTAAATACATTTACACCAGCCGGGAATCATAGCAGGTTCTGGCTGTCTTTATCATTTTGCCCACTGGTCATTTATCAGACCTAAATCATTTATGAGAAGTTGATGAGTGAGCCATTATTCTCAGGTAAAGGCACCACAGACAGCCCATTGTGCTAAAGCTCTGCCGACTCTCTAAAGGCTTGTGTCATCACATGGTTTAAGTTATGCACTTCTCTCTCCGCTGTGTACGTTTCTGCCCATTTCACCAAACGACTTCAGACAATATCAGGAAACCAGCCAATCAACTCCGACTGCATTCCCAGAGCTCCACTGGGCCCAGCTCCAACTCTCTCTTATACATTCTGGTGTAGAGTTTCACTTTTATAATCTATCATGCTGCCTGGGTTTCTTTTTCTTTTGTAATCAGCCTTAATTAAGAAAATGTTTTTGGCAACAAATACCATCTGGGTTTCTGTCGGTTCATGAAAGCAAGGCTTCGTTTTTGACTAAATAAGCTGATGAGTTTAAACTCCCTGTGGTTGTTCCAGACTTGCCGAATGAATTATTGATATGAAATGCATTTAGCTGAGCTCGTAGTGCACCGTTTTCTTATGGGACGGCACTCTGTATGTACAGTACAAGCACCTGTAGGTGCAGAAGTGAGAAATTGTCGTATGGCCTCGTTCATTTACACGGGCCGTTATTATATATGGTGTCTAATGATTGCAGAAATGAGCACATGGCCTGTCCGTAACCTTCGGCACGGTTAATGCAGCGCACAACAGATTCACTCATTAATCTTCATTGATTTCTACATTAAGGCTTTCAGTCCTGCTGTGACCTCACTAACAGTATGTGCCCTGGCAGCTCTCTCTGGACGTAATATGAAATAGGAATACCTCTCAACACTGGTGTATTGATTAATGGAATACGTCGGTTATTTGTCAGCCGAGAAAACACTGTTAGCATTGTCATCAGACATGATTGTGCCACTTATAGCGAGAAGTTTGTATGTTGGATGGCAGTTTTGCAAGTCCAAAAATTAGGAAATGTAGCAAGATTAACGCAATATAAATTTTTAATATGAACGTTTTTGTTGGCCTAAGAATCAAAAATGAATTCCATGCAGGCCAAACACAAAAGTGAAAATGCTTTTGTTTGGCATTTCTGCAATCTTTGAGTATTTGGTAAGTCCCCATTTAACTTTAGTCACTGTCATGGGCTCCAATAGTTTGTGCAAATCTGATTTTATCTCACGGGCTGAAAAAAAGAGGAATTTGGGCTTTTGTGAGTTAACATGATCAGTTTCACAAACCTAAATACATTTCTTTGTTTAGTTGAACACAAAGAAAGATATTTTGAAGAATGTTAGCAGCTGAGATTTCTGGGGCCCCATTAACTATCATAGTAGAAACACATATTGTATTTTTTTGTCCTGTTGAACACAAAATTAGATATTTAGAAAATTTTGGGGAATTAAACAGTTCTGGGGCACCTTTGACTACCATTTACATTTTTTCTACTATGGTAGTCAATGGTTTCTCAACAATCTCAATTGCTAACATGTTTCTACATATCTTTCTTTGTGTTTAACAGAAGAAATAAATGAATACAGGTTTGGAACAACTTGTAATTCATGACTGAATTATCCTTTGTTAGGAGGAAAAAATATTCCCACATTTCTGTTAGACCCCACTGTAGTGAATGTGTCCAGACGGCTTGTTATCATGATACATTTCACAGTCGGGAGACTTATCTCATATCGTATTCCCCCTTTCTCTATGCCCATTGTAAACAAAAGCTGATCCTAGATCAGACTCCCACTATGAGCTGCTTTTTGAAGGGTTTTGAGATAAAATGACACACTTCATCCCTCTCTCTGGGAGCTTCTGTGTGGCCGGTCTCTCATCCTCTCTGGGATTTGGCATCAGGGTGGATTAGGCTCCTGTGCCTGAGGAGAAAATACATGCATGCGTTAAGCATGTTCATAGCCTGTTTGCATTGGGATCATGCTAGTCTATCCTAAGCCAAAGCAAAGGGGACTGTGAAATGCCATTAGGAACAAGTGGCCAGGGGTCACTATCAAAGTATTTAGTGTCTGGATCATGTCAGGCTTTAGAGAATGTAATACCCTCAATTTTCGCAGTGATCCTCAGATTCAGTGAATTTACTTTTCACTGTTGTATATATATATATATATACAGTATATACATATGTACATGAATAGGTTTTTATATGTCTGATGGATTTACGGCAGTGTAAATTCGCTGAAGGGAGGAGGCCACAGTTGGTCGATTTATTTTTTTTGTGGAAGTGTTTATTTCCTTTTCCTGAGTTCAGTTTAAACATCTGTGTTCAGGAGAAAGAGAGGAACACACACTGCTTCCTATGAAGGCCTGTGAGCCATGAGCAACTTTAAACAATAAGGAAATACTATCCACTGTTGAATTCTCCAGAATGGCAATAAAGGTAAACCAAATGAATGGTCTCATGTGCCTGTGATTATGTAATGGTAGATTGTGTACTTCCGAGGTATAACCTGTCAAGGTGTTGCGTCTATAAGACTTTGGAAAATATACTTTATAGTGAACACCATGTCTACACCGGATGCGGTGCGGCGCGATGCGACAATAGAACTCATTAGAACCCATTATAGTTTTACATTTTGTCCACACCGGACGTGGCGCGGTGGGGTGCGTCATTCTCAATCGCTGCGTGCTGCGTCTGATGTAGACACGGTGTAAATGAGCAGAATTTTTGATGCTAAGCTTGAAGAAAATGTGACTAGTTTTCCAGCAGAAATAAAACCTGCTTGTTTGGGTGTGTGTTGGATTGGCAGAATATCGGGTTTAAGATGTTGCTTAGTGTGTTGGTAAAGGCATGGATAAGGTGTTGCTCTGTAAAATCTCACGGCACACAGGACAAATATGTCGTTTTCACTTCTTCGATGAAGGAGATAACGTATTTACGAAGCACGCTCCATAGAGCGATTTGTCCATTTAGGGCTACTGTAGAAACAACATGATGAATTCCATGTAGGGGACCGTGGTGTAGAGATAGAAATAGCTCATTCTGGGGTAATAAAAGCATAACGCTTCATTATGTAAGGTCTTTATACACCTCTGTAGACATAGTTATGCATATTTTATTGCATTTCTGTCGAGAGATCCTTCAAAAGATTACACATAGCACCTTTAATATAGAATAATATTATTAACAGATTGTTTTCTACATTCTTGCTGTCACATTTACGGTTTATTTGTCAACCCAAATACTGAGTCAGTCACTAAATTCTAGTTTAATTGTCATATCACTGAGCAAAGGGTAATAGAAGTCTTTATTTAAAGCAGCAGGAGCCTGGTCCTGTACTCAATTAAATACAGACACTTTTATTAAAACAAGAAGCAAATAAAGGGAATTGGTGCTATGGTTCCAGGGAAAACACAGTTTGTTTTTCTCATTTGTGTCCATAGGGAGAGGCCAACTAGACTAATATGGTCTTGTGAGTTACCGCTGCTATTGTGACACTGTTGACCTGAAAAGGGTGTCAAACAGAATCTATACATTCTATTTTCCCAACTAGGTATCACTAGCTTTTTCAAATGGAAACAAGCTTTTGTGATATGGCTGTTGATAAACTTTTGTACCCTCCCCTTCATTCTACACATTCCTTCTAGCCCAGGTTACCAGAGAGCTGAGCAAACATTCATCTGAATGTCAGATACTCTGAGCTGGTGTGTACACAGTCTGTCAACAGTTTACCTGTCTCAGGAAAGGCTTCTCAGTAAGGCTTATGTGGCTCTAAGATAAACTTCTTTTGTCTTAAGATATCCTCTTCACATGTTTAAAGGTACACATGTGAAATCTGATATCTACTTTATCTTAATCTTTTGCACTGTGTGGGGTTTCTAAATGTTTTTGTCACTTGCCGTTCATTGATGCTCTCATAATCCTATAGCTTTGACATTTCTTTTGCAAGAATATCTTTTCATTCATGTTCTTTCATAGCCCTTTGAAAGGACGCGATGGTAGGCTACACGATTGATCTTATTTCAACCTTAATAACGATTAATGCTTCTCACAATTAATTGAACATAATCGTTGTGATATTAATGTTTTAAAAGCAAGCACAAAGCTCCCGTTAAGGTCAGAAAATCATCACTGTCGGACTGAAAGCTTGCATCTCCTAAACTGCCACTTTACAATTAAAACACCACATTTTTACATTGGATTTGTGACATTTTAAGACTTTTTATTTGCAACAGACAAACATGAAGGGTGACCAATAGTAATGATTTATAAAAAATGCACCAAACCAAAAATGGAGTAGTAAGGTTTCATTCCGAAGGGCGCAAAATGTACATTTTTGGGGCGGGGTGTTTAGATGATTGCGTGCTTTGAAATAAAGTGTTGAAGTTAAATGTTAAAGTTGAAAGTTAATGGCAGCAGACTAAACATGCTGAAGTGAAATTAAAAACAAATGTTCTAAACTGACAGAATAATCCTGGTTATTAAACGTGATTATAAATTTGAGCAAAATGAGCGTGATTATCATTTTACCCACAATCTTGCTGCCCTAGGTTATGGTCATGTTTCTATGGAGTTTGTCTTTTGGTCAGCGATGACCAACCTTGTCACACAAAAACTGAAAAAAGTGATAGATTTCTGAATCAGCAGATGCTTTGAAAGCCAAACAAGCCTGTGGTGAGAGATGGCTGTAAGAACATTGCGCTTATCTTGGATACCGGAATAAATCAGCATCTGTCAGATTGTGAATCAGTTTCACAGATGATTCCTTGAGGTTCATGGAATACTGTTCACCAGAAGTTTAGTTGAAATCAGGCATAACCTTCCCTTGTGGTAAAGGTGGCAAAACCCTTTCATTTAAATAGAATTATTTTAAAAGGTGCGGTAGAAAGTAGAAAACCAGACGGTATCAAACCTGCTTGGAACAACATATGAGAAATGAAATCATTTTTGGTTGAACTATCCCTTTAAGTGACATCTACAGAGAGAGAGCACGGCTATAACAGAGAAACAGTTTCTCCTGCAGGGGGTCAATGTTGCAGAAACATACTCGAGCACATCAGATGTTCTGTTCACCCATGCATAGCCTCATTCTTGCTGTTGTTGCCCTCTTTTTTCTGATTTTCACAGTCATCTCACACGAGATATGCACTTAACTTCGGGATAATCCTCGCCTTTGTGCGAATCGTCAATGGTTCCCTATATCCGGGTGAATAACGCTTTATCATCCTAGGGTCTCGGGAGAGGTTGGTGTGTATCTGCAGATTTTCCAGTACTGTTCTGTTCAGCTGAAACCCATGGGTCTGAATACACAGATCGCATTAAGGAAGAGCCTTTATTCCTGCCTGTGTTCGTATGGGCTCATTACTGAAAGGAAAATGGCAAGAAAAGGAGTACGGGGTGTCTCGCAGGGAGTTTGGAGTGGGTCAGAGGAGTTCAAGAGGATTAAGTTGAGTTTTTATCGTCAACAAAAGCAGACACACTACACACTGCCCCCCTGGCGTCCACAGATGTACCCTTTTCTTGTTTTTAGTGTTTGAGCTGGATAAGATTTGGCCTCTTTGAGAATCTTGCATGAGCCAATCACAAAGATTGGTTGAAGTTTATAAATACTTGTTTATCCAAAATGCACTAAAGATTTAGAGTGAATCCATGCAAGCTGTGTGTATTGCGTTTTGTTATCCGATGCAATACAATTATTCAAATATCCCCTCAGGGTTCCTCAAAATGGTCCCTTACGTCTTCATACAAATGAATGCCGTCTGGTTTCCAAAATCTTCCTTCAGCTTTCTAAAGTCGGCACACCATTCCCAAAATTAGGAACTGCTGCGTCTATGTTGTATGTTGGCAGTGGCACCAGGTTGAACCACATAGGAATTTGGACTTGGACTAATCAACACAAGGTTCCTAAATACACGCCCATCCACCCACATGGGGAAGAAGATGAACCCTATACTTCAGGAAGAGAAAACTGATCAAGCAATTCAATTTAATAGCCATGTGTTAGTATTTACCGAAGGAAGTCAGAATCTCAACCACAACAAACTCTCTAGGAACATTTGGCTCAATCTGTCATCATTTTTATTCATATTTCAGTCACTAAATCGTAAAAATCCTGATCTTAGATTAGTTTGTTCACTAATAGCCTATGTTAATTTGTGAAGCGTTCTGTTATTAATATATAAGTCACATGCTGTTTCTGCGTCCCAAACAAATCAATGCTGCTAAAACCTTGATTTGCAAAATAGCCGACATAATTGGAAACACTTGTGGTGCTGAATGAAACGACCCAACCGTGTCGATGTCTGAATGATCCTGATGGCTTTTGTTAGCGTGTTTGTGGTGGGACGGCGTGTGTGTGTGGGGGGGGGGTTCGTTTGACAGTATGCAGCTGTAGAGGTGAAGCTACCATATGTTTACAGTAGGATTTATCTGACAACGCGGGCCACTGTATTCAGCATCTGCTGTCATATTGCCTCTTTGTTCTCAGTTATAGGAGTGGCGTGTATGATCTTGTACTCATTTATTTGGTTGGAGCGTGTGCTGGCTTTATTCTTGTTAATGCCTGTTTTGATGTATATCACAAATGTGAGAGAATTTTACCTCTCAGCAACACCTTTTTAATTGCTTTCTCTCTCTGTTCATCTTTATTAATAGCTTTTATGTACTGTATCGTCCAGTCTCCGGTTGTCTGAATAAATTCATGGCGTTGTGATTTGAGTGCCGTTTATGTGACCGTGCGAGCGCAAATGCAGTTGACAGGGGTCAGAAGAGCGCACACACACACCTACTCACACTGTCTGTTGAGATCTATCATCTTCTGCCTGCAGTCAGATGGGCCGTTTCTCTCTCTTCATTGTCATCTATTCACGCACACACTGGTCTGATCTGTCAAATCTTATCAGTATTACTTTTATTTTAATGCTTTAATGTCTTCTCACTTCGTCATTTTGCAGCATTGCCAGTCTTCTGTGTATGACCCAATAAATTTTTCCCACAAGAGTGAGAAAAACAACGCAGTTAAAAAATGTATTAACTGGACTTGTATTGTCTTACTTTAAGTCAGACATGAATGAAAGTTCTGTATATTAATACCGTATTCAGATGCGAGTCTGACAATTTAAAGGAATAGATCACCCAAAAATAAAACTTGTTATCATTTATTTACCGTCATGTCATTTAAAACCTTTATGTGACTCTTTCTTCTTGTGGAACACAAAATAAAATATTTTGAGAAATGTCTCAGTGGTTTTGTGTCCATACAATGGAAGTCAATGGGGGCCAGTGTTGTTTGGTTACCAACATTCTTCGAAATATCTTCTTTTGTGTTCTGCAGAAGAAAGAAAGTCATCAAGGTTTAGAATGATAAGAGGGTGAGTGAAGAATTTTTAATTTTTGGGTGAACTATCCCTTTAAGTGAAACCAGTTAATTAACAATCATATGTTTTCCGGTCAGACTATGCAGTCTATGATGACACAACAAACAAACATATTTTCTAGTTTTATTTCATTGTACACGCCCCCTTTAAAGCAACATTAAGCCACAAGCTAACAGCTCAGGTAACAATTGATGTTGTTGTACACTTAGCATTAGCACAGCACTGTGCGTGCTTTTAAAGGTTTGATGTTATTCTTTACCATTTAACAGAGTCGCGTCATTTTTAATGTATGTACGGAACTGATTTACTAGCATGACTTGTAATTCCACCAACAGCTTTATAGCAACTCATTCCTGCAGTCTGGTGGCCATGTTTTTCAGTCTGCACCTCTCTCTCTGCAGATGATCAGGTGGGAATAATTTATGCTAGGCTAAAGGGCTAAAGGGCTAAAGTTGCCTGGCGGTGCAGTTGGTGTTTGGTCTGTTTTTCATTTAGAGCGTTTTTTTGCTTTCTTGTGGTGTGCTTTTGACCTCTTCGTCATTACTGAGTAGAGGAGGATAAAAAGACAACGTTTTCTTCAGCACATCTGAGAGGGAAAGAAAGGACGAGGCATGACAAACCAATTCTCCGCATCTGTCACTTTTGGGGGGTGAAAAAATAGTTTCGACTTTGAAGTTCTTTTTTTGGAGACAAATGGTGATTTTTGTGTCAAATACGTAATCCTGGTATTAGGATGGAGAAGTCTGAAGGCCTTTTTGTTTTCTTTCAGATTTGCACATTTCCTTCAGGTTATGATTTTCCTTTTCATTTTTTGAAGGTTTTCCAGTGCTTGCGTTTGAACCGGTATATAAGCACATTTTGTTTAGGAGTTGTTGATCTCACTTGTTTTTGTTTTAAATTAGAACTACTCGTGTTTCCGGCACACCCTACGGTCCAACACGATCTCAACATCCATCTTGGCAATACTACAATCACTCCTTCCAAAACAGCCAGGAACCTCGGAGTCATATTTGATGAACAGCTGTCCTTCAATGATCACATTGCAAAGACAACACGGTCATGCCGATATGCCTTATTCAACATTAGAAAGGTCAGACCCTATCTCACTGAGCATGCGGCACAACTCCTTGTCCAGGCCCTGGTAATCTCAAGGTTGGACTACTGCAAATGCCTCGTCTTCCAACAGCCCAAAAAGGGCTCACGTGACTCCCCTTTTCATCTCTCTTCACTGGCTACCGGTTGCAGCCCGTATCAGATTCAAGTCACTAATGCTTGCCTACAGGACTATCACTGGATCTGCACCGGACTACTTCCACACTCTCCTGCACTCCTACACCCCATCAAGATCCCTGCGTTCAGCAAACCAGCGGCGTCTTGTATTGCCTTCCCACAAGGGCAGTAAATCGCTCTCCCGCTCATTCTCATTCACAACTCCTTCCTGGTGGAACATTCTTCCTAACTCTGTCCGTTCAACCACATCTCTCACAACTTTTAAAAAACTACTTAAAACCCATCTCTTCTGTGAATACTTGACAGACAAATGAAAAAAATAAAAAAAAATAAAAAAAAACACTAACCCTTTCTCTCAACAGGTAGTGGTCTAGCTTTTGTTGAAGCCAGTAACTTTGTATTGGCACTTCATGTATTATGGCTCCTGTATGACATATCGCTTATTGCTCCTACACTCTTTGTAAGTCGCTTTGGATAAAAGCGTCTGCTAAATGTCTAAATGTAAATGTAAATGTAAATGTAAATCTGTCAGACTGATAATAATCCTCTTGTGTCAGTGGGCAGCTTACACTCACAGACTTGCATTACCAACATTACCAAATTGAATAAATGTCGTTGCCAGGTATTACAATTAGATATCTCAGTGGAGTGCATTTATCCAATTTGGAATGTGCAGACTGCAGCTTTTTGCTTTCCAGTGTCTGTAACCAACTTCTTTCCTTCTTTATTCTTCATTCTGTTTGTTTATCTCAGTCCTCCCTTCCCCTCTCATACAGAATGTGGCGTTTAAGAAATCAGAATTTCATCGTTCAGCACATTTAGAAAGTATGTCTTGGAGAAAACAATCAATGCAATAAAAAACGATGTCAAAATCATTGTTTACATGGATTTTTTAATATAGCTTTTTTGTGCACTTAATGATATTGAGTCATTTAGTACTAGGACTTAAAATTAAATACATGTTGGTCTTGTAAGTCCATTTATGTGTGCTTTGCTGAAATTTACTCTTGAGTAAAGTTCAAGTGCTGAGGTGGGAAAAATGTTTGGCATAAGCTGCATTGCATTTAACACTGTTTGCTGACTCAGGTAGTGATACTGCAGTGCTTGTGAAACAAAGATGCTGGGAACGTTGGAAGTCCAGTCAGATACAACATGATGAACCCTTTCTATTGTAAGCCCCGATCAGTGTCATTTCCTGCATGTCATTTCTTGATTCCTTTCCTAAACTTCCTATGTTGTTGTGTTGTGTCTTTTCCTGTTTCCCCACTGTTTGCTGTGTTTTTCATAACCTTTATGACGCCTTGGAATTCTGTGTGAGTTCTGTTCTTAATTATAAGGAGGGTCAGAAAAAGGCTTCCTGAACCACATGTCTGACAAAAATATCCAGCAGAAACGGCATATAACTTCTGTTGGTTTCGTACGCGGTAGGACGTCTGTTGAATGTTCTAGTGGCTTGTTTACACTGCTCCGTGCCCTATGTTTGTACTACGCACTCTGGAACGTCAGGAATCTCGCATGACTGGTTTCTCATGGCATTATCTGTGTTTCTGTCCTTGCTTTGGTCTCCCTTGTGCGTAATAGTCTGCATATCTTATCTCATACTGGAAGCTGCTGTCCTCAAAAGGGCTTTGAAATAGATTCGGCCAAGTGAGACATGGTACTTTACTGTGCTTTCAAACACAACGGCATGTGTCTACACACCGGCATGGGGAGGAGTAGAGGTTCGGGGGGGTTGGTACAGCTGTGACGACAACACATTTTCTTATGAATGACAAAGATTACAACACTGTTTCGCTACCCTACCATGGACTAGATATGTAGCGCACCTGCTCTCTGGGTGGGACCTGTCTGACTGGTTGGGGTGAAACTGACACACATCTCCATTCCACCTGTTACCTGTGTAGAAAGACAGAGCCCTCATTGTGCAATGGCCGTAGTTACGACAATTCCTAAAAGTGAACTAGTTTAGCATCGAGGCCCAGCATCAGCCTGTTATCTATAAATCAGATCAGTTCATTGTATTGTTTTAATTTATACAAGGAGAAATTATAATTTACTGTATAAGTACAAATTTAAGTATATGTATATGTATGTACCATATATATGTGAGAGGTAATTAACTAAATGTTAAAATAAATAAACAACAACCTTAGGTTAATTGTCCAGGTAAATAGAAAGACAGAGCCCTGCCTATTTCTCTTTTCAACAAGATGACCCCACCATCTCTGCCCGTGTCTATGTCTTCTCTTCGTGGATGAAAGAGCATCACCTACAACTCAACCTCTCCAAGATAGAACTCCTGGTTATACCGGCCCACCCATCAATTGAAGACCACCTTACCATTCAGCTCGCATCCTCAACTATAACACCCACCAAGTCTGCGAGGAACCTGGGGGTGATGCTCGACGACCAGCTGAAATTCAAATGCACATCTGACGAATGAAAGGACTGTACCACGTGACAATGTTTTGTAAGTCACGAGGTTGACTCATAATAGGGTCAAGCTTACTTTAAATCACTGAAATATTAATGAAGGCTTTTATTAATCTCCTGAGGGGGAGGCAGGTTCAGGAGATTTGCATGTTAACAATGAAAAATGTTCTTCTTGTAATGATGTTATGTCAGAAAGAGAAAGTAATTTGACCTTCTACTGTACATACAGTATCAGAGAGACATCTCAGTTTCCAGAACGTTCAGGATTGAGCAAAATGACATTGCTATAGCGGCACAATATTTTCCATTTCCACAAACCCACCTCAGTGGAGGCTCATATATTGACTGAGCAGTCATCACTTGAATTGAGGCTTTATGGTCCACCAGAGGGTCTTAATGGACTCATACACTGATGAATGTCTTTCCTTCGGTCGGCCTTGGTCAGAGCTTCTCGACGTTAAAAACGTCTCTCATGCAATAATTCAGAATACAAAGCTTGTTTCACTACATGCGTCAGATAACCTGCTCTGAAAAAGTAACATGTTTTTGTAATGATATGATGGAAAATTTCTTTCCTTTAATTTTAAGAATTTAATATTAAGACAAATCCGTTCTTGACATTATTCCAAAAACAAGAATAATTGTCAATACAACGAAAATAGACTGTTGTTTATGCACCCTTGAGTCCATTAGCTTTATTATTTATTCATTATTTTTTAATCACAATGTTTTGGGAGTTCACCCTTCATGCTGATTTGTGATCACAACGCGGCCAACAGTTGTTTATACTTTCTTGATTGGATTGTATGTCCGGAAAGAGTCTATGATGATGGATGGAACAGTCATAGCTGGATGTGCATTGTAACAGTGCTGAAGGCAATTGACGTTTTGTGAACTGGTGGACTGCTAGACGTCCAAACAGTGATGTCATGCCTTTTAGACACAAACAGCCCTATTGTAAAACAAGGCTGAGGAAAAATGCGTATTATTTTGAACTAACTTTTTTATGTACCCACAACCAGTTTGTGGTGCTTTAATTGTGATTTTCGCTTTTGAAATCGTTTGCTAGAACATTTTTATTAACATTTTAATTTGAGTGAGTTGTTTTTATAGAAGAGCAGGGATATTTGTAGGAGTTATTGGGCTGCAACAAACTAATAAAATTCCTGCAAATATAACACTACGAACATGAGGGTCACTGTCTGCAGTGATGTTTTGGACTTGTTTGTTAAAGGATTAGTTCTAGAAGTGCACCGATCAGAGACAGGAATCGGCCGGTTTTCCGCAGGATTGGTCAGGCTCACGTCTTGCCGATCCCAAGCCGAACTCTGTTACCCACGACGCAGGCAATACCGTCACAGCCGTCAGTGCTCTGTCTACTTTGGGATTGTGTGCTAACAGTGTTGCTACACTTTGACACAGGCTAAACTCCTGTTGAAGTCGGCCTCTCTGTGTAAAACAAATGTAAATCTATTCGACCCGATTTCTTGTCTTACGTTAAAACTATGGTAAATTCACTTAGGTAAAACTACATTCAACATGACTTCTACTTGTTTTTAAAATCCAAAATAAAAAAAATCAACCTAAATACAGTACGTGATTGTCTGATTCAGTTCTTTACAAACAGAAGAAATGTTAATGTTAAATATTCTACATATACATCTTTCAATGTCATCAATTAATTTATAAGATTTATAACTTTTTATTGAAGTTGCAGCTAAAATGAACCCACTTCTTTTAATACTACTGACCCAAAATAAAGATAATTTATTTTACATTTCAGAAAATAAAGCAATGTTAGTTTCATGAACAGGAGCAGACAAGAATAAAGTTAAAGTACTATTTTATTAGGCTTGTAATCTTAGACTTTTGTGAGATGAGTTCAAAAGAGAAAAGGGTCAATTAAGTGACATTTGTTTAGTTATATTTATTATTTCTACTTCGAGTTCTTCAATTTAAAAGTTGTTTAGGTGAGAGAAGATCCTGTAATTTAATGAAGCTTTGAGAACTGCATTTACGGAAATTTGGGGAAATTGTATTGTTTAATATTTTTTCTTATGAAAATACAAAATGTTATTATGAAAAAATGTGCATTGAAGAAAAGTAAATATGGTTTCATATTTACTGTCAATTATAGATTGTGGATAGAAAATCGGAATCGGCGTGGTTTCACTTATGATAAAATCGGAAACGGGAATTGGCCAAGAAAATTGCAACTGGTGCATCTCTAATTACGTCACGCGTTTTCTCCACAAATAAAACATTGTGTAGGTCTGGAAGGTTTAAACAAAGATTTTTTTTGTGTGTCAGATGAGCTTTTGTGTTGTTCTAAAAGCTTAAATATTCTTTGTCCCAATTTCTTTACTTGCATGGAAAGAAGGACCTGTGTGTTCATTCTTTAGTTTTTCTTTTAGTTTTTCACTGAAGTTGTCATACAGGTCAACATGAAAGGGTTTGACAATGACACGCTTGTCATTTTTTGGTGTTATGTTCTTTTAAGATGGAGCTACACCCGTTTGTACAGCAAGAGGTCGGTCGGTCGGCCGCCCGCTGCGTGTTTTCCCCTCTCTAATCCAGCAGGATGTATGCAGCAGGCCTTTCATCCCGACACTAGACGTTCATGTGCCTGCCCTCTGCTCTGTGAAGCATGAAGCATGTATGTGTAGACACAGTATCTGTATTGTGAGCAGCGCAGCCGGGCCATTTTCTCCCAAAAGTTGTTCTCTGCATAGCACGTTTTAGTTCGACGGCTCCTACATTTCCAACTGTGGTTTTCCATTAATAGTCATTGTATTACCTCACTTCAGAGTGTAGAGCTGTTCTCAGCTGTGCTAGATTGACGTTTTTGTAAATCATGACTATGTAACAGGACCACAATCTCTCTCTCTCCTCCTCTATCTCTCTCTCTCTCTCTCTCTCTCTCTATCTCTGTCACATCTCGATAAACTCGCCTGTGTAGTCACGATTGCGAGAGCTGTGAGAGAGAGAGAGAGAGAGCGCGAGAGAGAGAGGAGAGAGAGAGAGCAGAGAGAGAGAGAGAGAGAGAGAGAGAGAGAGAGAGATCTCTATCTCTCTCGGCTATCCTCTCTATCTCTCTCTCTTATCTCTCCTTCTCTCTCTCGCATCTCTCTCTTCTATCTCTCTTCTCTCTCTCTTTCTTCCTTCCTTCCTTCCTTCCTTTCTTTAGGGGAAAGGCTTCACTATTGCTCCTTCAACATCATACAAATTCACATCGTACGAATTAATACAAATAATACAAATATTCTGTGTGTTCAGGCTGGTCTGGTCATCTCGACTGTGGTGTACAGTAACAGTACAGGGACCTCTCCGCTCTTTGTTTGTACAGTTGGCCATGTGTCATAGAGCTTGTTGGAAATGGATACTTTATGAGTGAGGAGGGGATGGCATCAGGATTGCTTTTTGCAGTGTGTAATGTAATTGATGCGTGCGCTGGAAATACAGAGTACGTGTGTGTTTGTGTTGAATGGGATTGGGAGAGTTCATTAAACTGTCAGGCCCCTGAGCAGAATGCTGTAGATATTGCCGCTATAATTCACGGGGGTTGTGGATTGGTCTGCACTGTAGGTTCCCAGCGGGAAGCCCCTTACAGCTACACGAAGCCTCTGGTTTAAGTGTTTTTGTATGGATGTATGTATGTGTGTGTGTGTTGGACTGTGGTGAGGGTAATGGGGTTTCTGCTTTCTCTTTAATGGTATGTACTTCATCGTGTATGTCATCCCATCTGTGTGAATGCCTTATGATGTGTCTGTCATGTTGTATGGGTGTGTACTGGGGCTGTGCAATATATCGGAATTATCGCAATATCGCAATATGCATATCGGAATATTTTGCAATAACTGAATCGTTACATACGTAAAAAGTTACGTATAGAACACATTGGATGACGTAAACATGCTGATCCAACGCTGGTCCAGAAGAACTGACTTTATTAGTTTTTTAACACCACACAATGATTGAACAAAATACAACACATTTTTTTTTAACCAAATCAAAATGTTAAACAAATATCCTGAAGTTTCAATTATATATGTGAGGTTAAAAAAAAACTATAAAACTGAAACCAAGCAGCCCTATTGGTTACATATATATTTTGCAAAATATTTTAAAACAATTTAAATAAATAAATATTGTTTTGCATATCGAATATTGCATTATTTCTCATAACGCATTTTTCTTTAATATCGTGCAGCCCTAGGGTGTACTGTGCATATATGTTGATACATGTTGTATGTGTGTGTGTTTGGATTGTTAGTCATGTGGTGTGTGTGTGCACGTCTACTTATTCTGGTGTGTTTGGGTTATTTATGTGTTCATATGTGTGTTTGGGTGGTTTGTTGTGAGCAACTGCTCACGCTGATAGGTCGTGTGTGCGAGCGTCTGCACGTCTTGTTGTGATTGGGTGGTGTGTATGTGTTTTGGTTGTTTTTCATGTGTGAGCTTCTGCTCGTGCCGTTTGCGTGCTGTGTGATTGATGCACTCCATCCTCTGTGGTGTCTTGTGCAGCTATTCGCCTGGATAATCTCCACCTCCTGCGGTTTGTCTCTCTCACACATAACACTTCACATAAACATACAGCAAGAGTGTGGTCAATCTGGTGTTGCGTGTGTGTTGGTAATTCAAGCCTGTGCTGTTTCTACTGGGTGTATTTTATACGACCATGATCATTGCAAATTTGCCCAGAGTTTGATATGATCTGATAATACTGAGATCTGGTTAATATCTTCAGGAAAGTCCAGAAGTCTGAGCATTAACTTCTAACGTCTGATTTCCGTGCCTTAATTGAATTACATAAGATGCTCTTTGGAACATTCTCAAATCATGCTGGGTTGACATGGATCATCAGGCTTTGCAAATAAACACGTAGAGTTCTTGCCAGCTGGAGTGTATATAATGTCATTAAAGAAAAATACTCAAAATGTGAAAATTAAATTTTTACTTTAATTAATATACTGATACTTTAATATTTGTTGTTGTTAAAAAGAATAATGACCTCCGCCTTTGAAAACTCAAACTTAATATAAATATATATGAAATGTATGATGAGAAAGAAGTTATCACCAAGGTTGAATCAAAGGTCCATGGAGCCCTGGGGTATGATGTCATGCTTCACCTTTTAATATAGACAATTTAAGTATAAAAATAAGTTAGCTATTGTATACATGGGAGTTTTTTGTCTTTTGTACGATAATCACTTTTTTTTTACATTCTGTATTTTTAAATTGTATCTATTTTAACAGACTTTTTTCGGTCCTCTGGTTTCATTATGTTTATGCTTCCTTCGCTGCTTCTCATCTCTGTCTGTTTTTGTTTGTTTGGCCAGTCCAGGAACACATGGGACGTGTGAAACAGGACATTATGAATTTTTGAGGATGCAATTTCAGAATGTGGGCTGTAAACAATTCATTAGTGAGCATCAGACTCTGCCTTTGCCAGATGGGCACATGCACCCCTGCTGCAGTCAGGACAGTGTGCTTGAGCCGGGCACCACCCACTGGGGGATTCCTACTCTCTAACACCTGTGTTTCTGAAAGCAGCATTTTGTTTATACATGAAATCAGATTTTGGGGTTCAAACATAGTTGAATGCTGTGGCCCACTTAGAATCACAAGTAAAAGCAAAACTTCCAGTGTGATGTACATCTAACAACGTTTGTTGTCTGTGTTCCTTCACATTTACACTGATTTATTCATTTTTATCTTATTTTTACAATTAGATATTGTTCATTGCTTTCTTGGTTTTTGAGGATGTAGCTTTAAAAGTGATGCAGGTCTTTTGGTTTTGTCTGTGGCATTGCTGACAAACTTGTGACTGCGTAACTAACACAATCTTAACCGTAACTATTTTACGATGTGGCTAATTTTGGGTAATTCGTATGAATTCGTACGATCACATTCATACACTTTAGTATCATACATGACTTGCTTTCGCGCCAGTGACGTTAGGGTTAGAGACGGGGTTCAGTATTGTTTTTCTATAGTAATCGTACATTTTTGTACCATTCACAACGTACGAAGTCATACGAAAAGCCACCTCGTATAATAATTACGAATTCTTGTGAGATCAGGTTGGTGTAACTGAATTATTTAACACTTGCTAAGTTGCTAGTCAGCGCTAAACTGGTTAATATGCAGGATTTGTGTAAGAACATATATCGAGGTGAAGTTTCTCAATGAGTTACTACTTCTAAAGTCATAAGGCTCGAGAAGTGATTTTTCCTTGGGTTGTAAGAGGTTTGAACCCTGTTGTCTTAAAGATACTGTTGTAAAATGGATGTAATTCTAAACCTAAGCTGTGTTCCCAAAGTTTGATAGTGACTTTCCTATTACTGTAGATTTCAAAATATTGTGAACTTTCCAGCAGCAGTGATGATGGAGCTAATGTAACACTGAAGGAAGATCTTTGTAGTTTTGCTTAACCAGAGCCAGATGCTCTGGATCATACAACCCGCTGAGCCTCCATGCAAATTTACCACCGCAAATGACACAAACTTGTGCACATCCTGCTTGCTGTAGAGTGGAACCAGTCAACTGCAACACCAACAACATTCTTTGGATGTTAATACTGGGTTGAAATAGATTTTCTGCTTTTCGTTGGTCATCTGTGTATTGTTTCATCTGCCTGATGGTGAGCTTGAAAAATTAGACAACGTTCACAAATGTCGTACGGTCAGGTTTTTAAACAAGTTTTAGATCAAACAGTATTCTGGAATACTGCACAGCTGCCAAGATTCATAAAGTTATTAATTTACAACAAAACAGTTGTTGATCATAGCCAAGTGATGAATCATCTGTTTTGTTTACTTGTCAACAAGATGTTTTCTGGTTGCTTGGTTTGTCTTGTTGTAGTCCCACCCAAACTGAAAAATGAGTAGTCCAAAATTGAGCTTCAGGTAATTACTCACTATATGGCCAAAAGTACAGAAACCCTCTTCTATTTAACTGGTTTGGCTGTTTCAGCTACACCGATGTTGACAGGTGCAGTCTCCTCTGACAGAGAAGAGTAGAATAGGGTGAGCCAAAGATCTCAGTGACTTTCAATAACACACTGTCCTGAGTTGGCATCTGTGAAACTGGGAGGGATAACAGCACCGACTGTGAGCCAGGTGTTGTTGCCCAACATCAGTGCCTGACCTCATTGATGCTATTGTGCTTGAAGGTGAGCAAATCCTTGCAGGTCCGACATCCAGTGGAAAGCCTTTGCCAGAACATACTAACAACACATTTTGCTACACAAAGGTGATTTGATTCTTCTCTGTGTTACTTTGATTGGCCTTCCCCAAATTGGAAATACGGTTGTAGTTGAGGTGTCTTATACCTTGGGCCATGTATTGTCTTTTTAAGATCAAATGTAATCAGCCTTCACTCTTCAATTCTCAAATTTTGGAGATTTAGCCCAACATCTCCATGTTAAAGTAAGAAGTATTAACAGTAGAGAATGAATACATGTGAACTGATGGATTCCCTGTGACAGGTGTGTATCGCTCGTCTGCACTCTTTGATTCTCTTCTCACCCTTCTGTTCTGGTGACCAGGCAAAGCAGAAATTTTCCCTTACCATTTGCAAGATATTTTCTTTTTCTCCCTGGAGCGAGATATCCTTGTTATTGAGAGTCTTATGTCTGGCTTTCAGTGGCCTAAAAGCTTTGCCTCTGTCAGGGAATGGCATTGACTTCCATTTATGGGAAGTAACGGCTTTGTTGGTATTTTAGGTCAATGGTAATGTATATTCCTCGTTAATCTAGCTTTCTGTAAGAGTTTAGGGGAAGCCCTTTCAAGCCTAAAGCCACACAAACTAAAAATAGCTTGATACCAGTAACCTTTTAACACAAATCTCAGAATGATTCAGTATTGAGAAATCCGGACTGGATCCAGCATAACTGCAGCCTTTGACAGGTCTCAGACTAGAAAGAAACATTTTAACAATGAAATATACTTCACATTGTTGGGTGGATTATTTTATAACTGCTTCTTTAAAAACATCTAGATTATTTTATCTTTTAACATTTGTATTGTGTTTTTTGAAGGAGGAATGTAGAGATTTTAGCCGCATCTAGCGGTGAGGTTGCGAATTGCAACCAACGGTTCACTCCACCCCTTCCTTTTTGAGGCACTACGGCGGTTCTCACAGGCCAAGATGTTGTCACTATTTCACTTCTTTGTCGAAGGAGATAATGTATTAACAAAAAGTGCTCCGTAGAGCAGATGGTCTGTTTAGTGCTACTGTAGAAACAACATGGCGAATTCTATGTGGGACCCAAGGTGTATGTAGATAGAAATAGCTCATTCTAAGATAATTAAAACATAATGCTTCATAGTGTAAGGTCTTTATACACTTCTGAAGACATAGTTATGTATATTATATTGCATTTCTGTCAATAGAGCCTCCAAAAAATTACACATTGACCTTTAACAGGTTACCAATACCAATACCAATACCTACCTATTGTTTCTGGAATATTTGTAGCAGCGCTTTTCATTTATTTATGCCTAAGGCTTCATTACAGATTCATAATGTTGACTACCATCATAAACAGAAAAGGATGGCAGAAGAGGCGTCATGAAGAATGAGCTGGCAAAAGTGGTTTGGAGAAGAATTCATAAACTATTAAAGTTGGTTGCAGGGTTTGATATCTTGATATGTAAGAATGGAGACAAACTGAATGGAAACATAAAAAGAGCGAGAATGCCACACATGTCGATGAACCTGCTACAGGGAAAATTGTGTGTGTGTGTGGTCTGATGTCATGATTCACAAATTCACTGTGTCAGTTTTTGGCCCGTCTGACTCTACTGTT
Source organism: Triplophysa siluroides (assembly GCA_006030095.1). Classification (NCBI taxonomy): domain Eukaryota; kingdom Metazoa; phylum Chordata; class Actinopteri; order Cypriniformes; family Nemacheilidae; genus Triplophysa; species Triplophysa siluroides. The sequence goes on along the minus strand of VCII01000314.1, from coordinate 6,952,511 downwards.
GGTTTCTGTCTATGCTCAAGTCTCTACAGTTACCATACATGAGCCTTCAATTTCATCTGTCCCTTATCATTACATCAATTCTGTTGTGACCTAATTATAACTCTTTCCTCTTTTATTTTTTGTGTTCTTTGAAATATTCCTGCAAATGCGGTTGAGCAGATTGATTTGATTTGTTTGTTCAGTTTTTTTCTGAGGTTCACGGTCACGCTGAAACCGTGTGTACTAACAACCCTTATGAAATAACTAAAACCACACAGACTGCGGGAGTTTGTAGACATTGTTTTTCTGATATTAACCTTATATTTTAAAGGGGTGATGACATTCCCTGTTTTTCGCCTCTATGGGTGTTACAGAAAGTGTGTTGTGAATTATAGCCTTTTCTTTGGAGGTTTTGTCCATGTTGTTTAATTGGAAGTGTAATAAACAAATGTTTTACAGACACACACTCACAATAGTATATGACAGATGGTTTTATAAATTATGTCAGTGTTATTACAGGTTCATGTTCTAACTGTTTCCAAAAAATAATAGCATAGTGGATGGTTATCATATACATCTTGCAGCAATGTATTAATATTAAAAGGATAATTCACCCAAAAATTTAAATTCTGTCACCATTTAGTCACCTTCAAGTTGTTTCAAACCTGTATAAATGTCTTTGTTCTGCTAAACACAAAGGAAGATATTTGGAAGAATGTTAGCAATTTCCAGTTCTGGGACGTCATTGACTACCGTAGTTGGAAAAATGTAATTACAATGTTCAAAGGTGCACAAGAAGTGTTTGCCCTCCTACATTCTTCAAAATATCTAATTTTGTGTTTAACAGAACAAAAAAGAGAACACTAAGATTTTCTACTGTGGTGAATGAAATCCGGAACTGAAAATTGCTAAAGTTTTTCCAAATATCATTCTTTGTGTTCAGCAAAACAAAGAAATGTATACAGGTTTGGAACAACTTGAAGGTGACAGAATTTTCATTTTTAGGTGAACTGTTCCTTTAAACTTATTACTATTCCCTTATTCCAGCTCCACGAATGTATGCAGTTAATCCAGACAGAACGGTTTGTACAGACAATAGTAATTAACTAGACATTTTCTGTCTGACGTGTCTTGTCTATTTTGGGGTTTCAACCGTTGCTTGTTTCAAAATGTCTATGTGACTTACATTGATAGAATGTTCAGTGTGCAAACGCTTAATATGTCATAATATTTGCATTCCTTACCTAATCTTAGATGGTCTTCTTTATTACATGTATTTGCATATTCAATTCTATATTGTTTTTCTTTCTGCATTCATTAAAACATGTAGCCATCAAATGCTTATCCGTCCAAACAGAAGTCTAAAAGCTTCTCACAATTTGCAAGCTCACATGTTTTCTTTAGGAAATCCAAATCTGCTGTAGATTTTTTTTTAGGTTTTGCCATTTTATTAATAACAGAATAAACTGAAATGGTGTGGGGTAGAATCTGAAAATAACACGGCTTGACCCTGTTTCTCCTGCATGATCACCATTGTCAAATACTCCTTGTGCTAACTGCAAGGCCAACACTTTTAATACCTTTTGGTCCGATCAAATGCTATTTTTACCATCCGCTTGGCCAGTTGTGTGAGCAGATGTAGGTAAATCTTATGCAAAGTAGGATTCGTGGTTTCATAGTTAGCTTGAGGATAGTGGGCCAAGCTGACAAGCTTCATTATTGTGCTGTGCTTCAGCTCTGTGCATGTTTGGGGGTTGAAGTCAAAATTCATAATCCCTGTTGTTGCTCATGGACTGTAGCACGTCTAATGTTTTTGAAGGGTCATCTGAAGGGTATCCTAAAGGCATTTGCATTGCAAATTCCTCTTGGGTCTCTTAGAGTATTACCATTTTGGATGAACCCTACCTGAAACCTTCTATTGATATATTGATTAAATGGGAAATATATAAAGTTGTAATATTGTTGTGTTTATTATATTATATGTAATTTCAGAGCTTTGATATGTCATGGTGTTTGTATCATGGAATTCTTGACTTGTAATCTTATAATATTGACCATTATTGCAATATGTGCTTTGTATCCTTAGTAATTGGTAATATTCTTTGTAATTGTTTAATGATAGATTGATGGCAAATTGATGGTGATAAAAAGTGGTCTGGTCCAGCTGGGCTCGTGAAGAAAGACTAATGAAAGATCTCTCAATGGGCTGTAAGAGTGATGAATGATCACATCCTTTAGTCATATAAATGAGCTTCATAAATAGTAGAGTTCTATTGGGTTCAAGCTGTGCTCTTCTTTGATTGGTTGTTTGTAAGTTTAGAGATGAGTAGGTGGGGCAGTGGGCTCATTTCTCCAAATCCTCGTGAGGGTCTCCATGAATGCAGCGTCCCACCCCACAGGCCTGTCCCCAGGGCTCTGTCATCGTTATGATACACTTCATAGGTCCAGAATTAATGTTAATGATCTTAAAGGTGTCAGCACACTAAATTGATCGCCATAGCAACCCTCGGGTGAATGGCGGTTGGCGTCAGCACACGCAAGGTACAAACAAAAGACATCTATGAATTTTGATGTCACGGGACATCGCGAGCGCAACAAATCAATTTGCTGAGGGACCCTCTCTGTTGTCTCTGATAGACAGACTCTTCATTTGAGGGTTATTTGCATTATAGAATAGCTCAGTAACCCCCCCAAAAAGCAATTAGTTACTAATTTGGTCTGTAAATGTCACGTCAACTGACAAACCAGCTCTAAACAGCATCAGGCATCCTGGATGTTGCGTTGCCAATTAACAAGACACATTTAGGATTGCGTGTGTGTCTTGGGTAGACTGCGGACATCTGTGTTGTAGGAAGTCATTACGGTTGAAATCCAGAATATTAAAAGTTAACGTCTTTTCACTGGATGGTACGAAAATGAGTAATTCATGATTTTCAAATGAGTATCAAAAATCACTTCAATACTCTTTTACTCAGAAACAGCAGTCCTCGCATACTTATTTTGAGTTTTAACTCATCATTTTTAGTCCTGAAAAAAACTCACATTTTTATCTTCAGTCTCATGATCTTCTTTGTCTGTGTCTTATGGTTAGATCTAAATTCTTTATCCAGAAATTTCAGACACTTCCAGGAAATGGCACTGCTGCTGGGGGCTTTTTTACCCGTCCCTTTGTCAAGCTGTTTGTTTAGGAGCTTCACAAAGGTATTTCATGTGCTGTAAATACTGATGCATCATGCCTGCACAAAAACTGCACAAAAATCACCTTCAACCTAAGCTCTTAAGCTTCTGTACTACATTTTCTAGTGATGTTTGTCATTAAGTTTAAAAGTGTCTTCTAGACGGCACCTGACTAGGTTTTATAACACTTCTATAGTGCGAGACACAATAGCTGTCTGTAATGTTGCTCTTCAGGGGTATAAATGTAGTTTGCCAAACTCGGTCTATGTGCAATTATAATTGGCTGAAGCGTCAGCTGGTAATGACAAAGCAATCGATTGAGGAGCAGGCTGAGGAGATCTAGGGAATGGCCATCACGAGGCTTTTTCTCACTCTCTTAAATGCACGAAGACACTCAATCTTTTGTGCCAGTGTTAGGCTTGCAAAGGATAAAGTTCTAGCAAGAGTATGAACAGAGCAGCTGAGATGGAGATTCATGCTTGGCTTCTTTCTGTTTATCCCCTTATTTCATGTCAAGTGACAGGAAAATCTAGAGTCGGACGCATGATGTGTTCACTGGATGAAAAAAAAGTGAATTAATGCAACAAAGTAACAAATCAAATACTCTTTTGTCAGTCAGTAGTTTTGGGATTCGCTCCAGTCCGGCGCTTTCTCTCTCACCCGCAGTGCTCGCGCAGGGATGCAGGTTTCTGCTCGTGCATAATAAAATAGCTAATTCTAACGTATTTCAGAAGTCGGCAACTTGACGTGGCCTGCCACAGACCCCCGTTTTGGGAGACCCTTGTAGAGTCATCATAGACTCGCAGTGCAAAGAGAAGCGCGAGAATAAACAAACCTAAAGACCGAGAGACCGATCTAATAGAGAGTAAAGAGCGAAGATCTACAGCACAGACCCCATGAACACCAGTTTATAACAGCAGTCATATACTGCACTCTCATTGTTTGTGCATATATTCATACTTCATTGTTATACTTGTTGTCTATCTTCCTACTGTATACATATGATATAGCCAGAAGATAAATAAATAATAAATCTCATTATCAGAACTTAATTTGATATCTTTAGTACATTTTCATAACTTGCCTAGATTATAACTATGGTCATCATTCAAATGAACTGTATATAAAAAAATAAATCAAGTAAATCTTAGAAAAATTAGGGATAAGATATAGAATTATAATGGGAGATTGTTACCATGAAATATATCGTTACTGTGAAATAAAATGACTCATTCCGTGAAATAGATTTTTGGTGATTCCACCCATCCCTAGTAGGCCTACTCTTACGTCTTTAAAAAATGGTATCGGTGCATCATTGACAAATATTAGTGTTTGGGCATTTTTGAGTATCCCTTTTCTATATCTGCTCCAAAAATGTTTTTTTTAACGTGAATTAAAATTCTTCTTGGAAAACTTACCGTAAACGATCATTTTCATTTCTTTAACAGGTCTGCTTCGCTGTTCAGCATGTTTTGACTCAGGATGGACTTTGTGCTGTAATGTTGGCAATATCATTCTTAGTTTCAGTTCGGATGCTAAAACATCTTTGATGTGTTCTGAAGGTTCTGATTCTAAAAAGGTGTAAATGTTCGTTTGTAATCAAATTTGCAGATATTTCTCAATGGAAAGCATGTTTAAGAGAAACTGTTGTAATGCGTAATGAACCACCTTTAGGATTATGTGGATTTTAAAGAGTACATAACTAGGGATTTTTAAGGTCCTACTTTGGTTTTGGAGTTTCCAACAACAAGTTTATGTACAAAGAAGATGAAAAACACTATTATTTCGTAATAATAGGTAGTTACTCTTAACCTATTTATTGACTGATTCTGAAATGATTCGTTCCGCGATTCATCTGTCTAATCCCCTCCTTTTCGCTAGGCGAGTCTGATGTGATTGGTTAGATGGTCTAGTCTGCTGTGATTGGTCTACCGCGAATGAGGCTCACAACTACAGTGCATGCTATTTTAGCCGCCATAAAGTAATTTTCATGATCTCATGTTATGTAGTCTTTAACGGTGTGTTAGTTAAATACGACTGTAATTGAATGTTAACAATACATAGACTCATTAGTGCTCATTCATATTTATTCAAATGAACAAAATTACACATTTTTTTGCTTTCCATTGAATTTGAGTGTTATCATAACCATTTAAACCGATATACATGCACTTCAAAAATTGTCCTTTAACCATGTCTTGAGAGAAAAAAAATATGTATAATAATCTGGGTTTCCAGTAAAATCATAAAGCCGGGTGAATCATCTGTTGCCTGGGTTCACGCCTGTGTTTTTGTTGTTGTAGGACACTCTGTTTGTCCACTCCCTATGAGGATATTTCCCCCAACATTGCTAAGGGAGAGAGAGAATAATAAAGAGCAGATGGAGAGCTGCCCAGTCTTATCTGACCAGCATTGTGCTGTTAGGGTTTTGTTGTCGTGATTGTCCGAGGATCATCTCCAGCGACCATTGGGATGTCTCTCCATCCGTCTCTCAGTAATAACCCTGTGCCTTCAGGTCTCAGGAAGCGGTAAAGCTCCACGAGCCTGCTGCGTGACCTCAGGTTGGCCTTCGGTGTCCTGCATGAGCCGCACCAGGCACTAACACTGCCTATGGAATGTTTTATCTACAGCAAACATTCCCTTGGATTAGTCTTCGGTATCAGGGATTGAAACATGATCATTTCAAGCAGACAGCTCAGTATCTGTACTTATACACACAGAATCATCCCTCCTTTATTAGTGTATGACCTCTTGACCACATTACAACTCCAGGATACACATGGAACTCAACCTAATATCTAGTTAACACACAAATGATTCTTAAGTCACTGAATGAACTACAGCTCACATGCCTCCTGACAATTATGGTTTGAAAAGAAGAAATTTCTTTAATATTCTGTATTATGAATGAACTGGATTATGAGTTAGAATAGAGGAATGGAGGCAGATGCTTTTTCAAGCCATTATTATTTGGTTTGAGAGATGGTCAGGCTTTGGGCACCGATGCCAAGGCTGAAAAACTCCCTCAAGATAAACAGCTTATCTCGATTGTACTTCTTCCTGTTGAGTCACGGTTAATGATTTATAAGCAAGGAATACACATAGTTATTGACTGCCAGTAAAATGGCCTTGTTGTATGTGATAGCTTGTAATTATCAACTAGTAAACATTATTAGATTTGGTATTAAAAGGATATAAAGTTTGCTGTATTTTTAAATTCAGCTGGACGATTATCAACTTGTGAGTTACGCAGTATTCTGAGACAAATCCGAGGTGGAGACAAAGAGTTCTGTTTATTTAACTGGAGCTTTGTCGTTCTTCACCTAAGACTGAATGGAAAATTCCAGTTTTACACAAAGGCACAGTCTCTGGGTTCCAGTAATGCTAGTGTTTGACACTTCATCTGTGAGTTTTATTCTCCAGAATATACTGTCAGAATGGTCAACCTTAAATTCGACAGGCACTAGTAATCCACTTTATGTTTCCAACTGGCAGGAACTGAAAATCAACCATTTGTTCCGAAATCAATCAGATGGACATATTTACATTTGGGTTACAGAAATGTCCTGTTGTTTTTCACTTGTGGTGACTCGTGATCGTGGCTTGCAGAGAAAAGAGAGAGAGAGCCTGGCTGTCACTTCATTGCATAAGACATTTTTAGTGCACATTATGGTTAGGTCACAGGTTAGGTTAGGCCGAGGTCGGGCCGCACCTTACGGACTATAGCACCCATCAGAATTTGTGTTTGTTGATGGGCGTATCATACAAATGAAGTGTTTAGTTACAGAAGGTGTTAGATTAAACTCACATGTGACATAGAGAATGTGTAGATAGTAGATAAAGATTTATTTATATACCCAGCCTTCTTACCTCTTGAAATGTCTCAGTGTTAATGAAATGAATCCCTTAATCTCTAAATGAAGCATTGGGTAATTAATTGTGTTGTTTTTTGGCAAGGTTTTTTGTTTACAGTCCAGTGGATTAGTACTTGAGTTTTTCTGATGCTCCCTGCCTGTGTAGTGTTCAGTTCTGTTCTAGCCGTCTCATGCATGCTGTGATAAACAGACATACTGTAGAGGCTTAAAGCTGTTCACACATTAACTCAACCATCACGGCTAGAGCCCCGTCTGCTGTGTAACCTATCTGACTCTCACTTGCCCAATGGTGCTGTATAAAATAGGTATTAAAGGGACAGTTCACCCAAAAATAAAAATTCGGTCATCAATCATTTACTCACCCTCGATTTGTTCTAAATCTATATAAATTACTTCGTTCTGATGAAAACGGGGAAAGATATTTGGAAGAATGCTTGTAACCAAACAGTTCTGGGCCTCCATTGACTAGGAAACATTGCTTAATACAATTCTTTGTTCTGTTGAACACAAAAGAAGGTGGTTATGGGGCTCTTTTGATTACCTTTGTAATTTTTCCTATGGTAGTCAATGGTTAGTGGTAAGAATGGTAAGCATTCTTCCAAATATCTTTCTCTGTGTTCATCAGAACCAAGACATTTATACAGATTTAGAAACAACTCGAGGGTGAGTAAATGATGGCAGAATTTACTTTTGAACTTTTCATTTAAGCACCCCGTTGTTTGTATCATGCATATGCGTGTTTTGATTTACTGTTATGGCCTAACAGATGATAAAAATGTCAAAATTAAAGGATATTAAGTCAATGTATATGAAATTTGCAGGATACAATATCCCGGAGGTTTGAGGGTCGTCTCTTTTGACCTGGGACACTATGGGGCGGTTTCCCGGACAGGGGTTATCTTAAAACAGGACTAGGCCGTGGTTAAATTAGGATATTTAAGTCATTTTTAAAAACATACTTTACAAAAAAACATTACCGATTAAGACACCTCTAACATTTAAGTTTGTCTGGGACTATGTTTAAGCGCTGTCCGGGAAACCCCTCCAATATAGCGTAAGAAACAACCTAGAAATCACGTAGAACACCCTCTTATATACCACTTTTTTAAGAAAGTGTAAAATGTAAAAAAATGAAAACCCACCACTGTTTTCATAATCCGCATTCTTGTTTACCATTTTCAGCGCATCCACGCCAAAACGATTAATAAAGTACTTGGCTCATTATAAGCACATTATAAAATATAACCTCTGTGGCTGAAAATGTTAGCAGTGAATGTGTTTTTAATGATATTAGAAGATTTTATCCAGAATACCATTAATCTGTAAACTGTGGTTGTGGTGCATGGGGAGTCTGGCTCAAAGTATTCTTCATTTCATTTATAAGAATTCCTAAGGTTGATAATGTTGGATGGAAATCTAGCAGCTTATGAGGTGGAAATATTCTCAGGTTTTCCCCTAAAAGCACCTTGAGACACATTTACACACAAAGCGGTGTATAAAAATTCTTGCCTCCGCAGTTTATTTTACCATCCTTCTGAGACCCTGATAGAACAGGCCGGACGGCTGGTTTTGTTTCCATTTACACCTTTGCTGTTATGAGTTCAAACAGACCCAGTGAGACCGTCACGCCCTCACATTCCTCAAGTTGACTGTTTGCAGACGCTACAGTTAGGGACGGCTCATGGAAATGTTTGCTTTTAATGGAAGCAATGGAACTTCTGGCCGTATAATGTTTTATTTAACTGTTCATGCCCTCTCACACTTTTCGTTTTTCTCACTCTTTCATTTTTTCTCTCTAGGGCAAGTATACTCTCGCATGTATGCCTGAAAATAAAAAGTAAACTTATGCCTATCACTATTTTACAATTGCTTAGCAGGGGCTTGTCCAATCAGAAGAGAGATTCAGAACAATCTGAACAAACTGTTTCAAAAGACAAGATTGTTTGGTGTTGGAAGACCATGTCTGTTTTTATGGTGGGGGGAGGTTAAGGAAGTGATGCTGGTGGCGGTGGACATCCTTCGGGCTGTGGCCCACTGCCATGTATTGTGCTAAAAAATCTGTGGTGTCTCTCTACAGGATGAGCTGAAGAGTGTCTCTGTGGTTCAAAACAACATCGGGCCATACTTGTGTTTATTTGCAGATGTTCAGTTGTACACTCTGGACTTCTGGTTTTGTTGTGCACACTGTCTGCTTCCTGATCGCTTGTTTTTGTCCTCCTGCTCTGCTTGTTTATTTGTTCTTCTGTACAGTTTTAGCCGCAGTCTCTCAGGATGTTGATGGACGTATGCTGCCCCTTCCCTACAGCTCTGTTAGTCAGAATCTAATGCTGCCTGCCATAAAAATGTCCTCCTGTTGTGCTTTAAGAGAGCATTCTCTGTCATCTTTCAGCATATGAAAGAAACACTTATTTGATTTATTTATAGAACCACTGGATGATAATTATAAGCTATTTAGAGTCTCTACAATGTTATATTAAACTGGTTAGACTCTGAATTCAGATGGAGTGAGAAATTTATTTTAAGTCATTTTCTGCTTTAGTGTTATTAGCCCTCTTTTGTTTGTACTTCAAATAATATAAAGTTACATTATAATCTAAAAAACAATTCTATACTAATTCTGCATAAGTGGTCATATTTGCCCACAATAACCATCAAAGTGGCATAGAGTCAATTTTACTGCACCAGTAACATTTCCAAGAACTTAGTCAGCACATCTGCTGGCTCTTTAAAAGCATGTTAGGTAGCAGATAGTACACTTCCATTCTTTATCCAGGTTCAATGGGGTACATTCTCTCACACACCTCCAATTCATGTGAATTGTAGATTCATTGAGTAGCATATCATTTTATTTTTGCGTTCTCAGCACTTACCAGAGCCTGCACCTTCATTAGAAAAAATGCCTGGTGACGAATGGCTAATGGGTGTCATAAATGATGATCCAATACTGTATTGACGCTACTTTTATGTGTGATTGGTTTCCAAATAGTACTTTGTTATTTAGAGTCAGTAGTGTTTGGAAATGATCTGTGGATTTTCAACCCGATCTCATGGGAATGCGTACATATTTTACGAGGTGGATAATGCGTATGAATTCGTGCAATATGAATTGTACAAAAACCTCGTAGGATTAGTAGAAAAAAGCATTAGGGAAGCCCCTCCCCTAACCCCACCCCTAAACCAAACGTTGCTGCGGCGAATGCAAAAAAGTACGAAGAAAAAAATATGACTTCATATGAATTAGCCACCTCATAAAAACTACATGAATTCCTGTGAGATTGTGTTGGAATTTCCAGCAGTAGCTTTTTAGTTCAAAAGAAAACTACTTAAAGGGCCAATGTGTCATTTTTTTTGAGGATCTGTTGACAGAAATGCAATATTATATAATAACTGTCTTCAGAGGTGTATATAAAAACCTTACATAATGAAGCGTTATGATTTTTTACTTTAGAATGAGCCATTTCTATCTACATACACCGCGGGTGGCCTACAGAGCACTTTTCCTAAATATGCTATCTCCTTCAGCAAAAAAGCAAAAACATGACGACAATCTTAGCCACCGTAGTGCTTCGAAAGGGAGGGGCTATGAGTGGACTAAGCCGTTGGTTGCAATTCGCAACCTCACCGCTAGATGCTGCTAAATTTCGACCTTTAATTGTTTGTTTATACTCTTACGCTTTCTCTTTGTCTGGTTTTGATCGGATTGGCCTGTTTTTACCCGGACGGTCATTTCTGCCACTGCCAGTCATGACAGCCCTACTGCGTTTCTAATCAGAGAGACGAAAGACACATCTCATCTGATGGAGACATGGACAGCCTTCATAAAGGCCTTACCGTCAAACCAAGTGCTTTTTCTCTCTATTTTCCTGTCCCACAGTATAATTAGAGCTGAAGGTTAAAGACATGCGACAGCACAGATGATCGGCCCGGAGATAACTTTACATTTCCTCTCTTTGCTGGTCTGATAGACGGGGTCAGATCCTGGCATGTGAGGCATGTGTTTTGTGAGAAGGGAGGGTGGTTATGTAAACTAAGGATCTGTGCCCTGGGTCTCAACTGCCCTGTTTGAGCAAATGAGGATGACACTACAACAGCCCCCTTGTCTTTTTTACTTATAATAATTTTTGTGTTGTGTTTGTGTATGCGTGGCCGTACTGTGCCCTCTTGACACACCACAAGCGCAGAAACTGAGCTTGTTGTCTGGTCAATACTTGGATTGCGTCAAAAAGCATCATCTCAATGCTATATGTGGACCAGTCGTGGGAGGTTCAAAGGGCAATATAGTCATTATTATTTGTTCTCATGACTATGACTTCTCACTTTTTTGAACAGTTGATCCTAGATGTTGTCATCTGTGATGGTGACGACTGTAACATGAGGCTTCTCCCGCTTGCATTGAATCTGTAAACCTCGCTTAAACCTTTCGAAGCACTACAGTGGTTGACACTATGATGACGTCACGTTTTCACTTCTTTGCCATTTGTTTGCTAATGGCTGGTTGGTACTAGAGGAGAGGACATTTTATTAGACCAAAATATGTATTTGCGCCTGTGGACAAAGTGATTCATTGATATTTTCTGTGTTCCTGTAGAAAAAAGATAGTTCATTTTGAAAAATGTATACAGTATATTTTTTTAAATACTTAAATATTTTAAAATGTGTAATATTGAAGGTAGATATGCCTGTCCCAAAACAAAGCCACAATGTTTATATTTATTTATGTTTATAGGCCCTTGGATTAAAAAGTTATTTTTGAATTAAAATTAAAAGCACATTTCATTATACATTTCTCATTTTGTGGTTAAAAATGACAAAAAACTCTTTACCTACCCTGATCTACAAAGGTAAACTTTATTGCGTGGTTTCCCGAACAGGGACTATCTTAAACCAGGACTAGGCTTTAGTTAAATTAAAATATTTAAGTTGTTTAAAAAAACACATACCGTACAAAAACTGTACTGGTGTGCATCTGGAGACAAACAATCGCACTTATATATTTTAGGATATTTCAATGTAAGTTGTTTTTGATCAAGACATCTCTTACATTTAAATTACTCTGGGACTAGGCCTAAACCCTGTCTGAGAATCTGCCCCTATAATACTAATTTATAATGCAAGATTTTCAGTTGAATGCTAGCTACCAGGCTGCTGAATGTGACAGTTATTTTTCCCCTCTCACACATGTTGACTATGAGAGACTTTTGTTATTAAAAGACCAACAATCTGTCACATGTCAGTCCAAATGTCTAGCATGTAAAATCCTGTTGTCACATGAAGAGCTTGAGGAGTTTTGCATCCCTTTAGGGCGCTTCTCCAGAGCGGTCGGCACAGTAACGCTGTCAACCACTGAAACTCTTTGCCTGTGTTCATGACAGATTCATTTCCTCGGTCTCCAGTCTGCTGCCCTGTCACCGCTGCGAGCTCTCCACGCTTTTTTCACATCTGGGTGATCAATCACAGTGTTGACATAAAAGCACAGCCTCACGATTTACTAGTTCAATACGCAGCATAAAAACGAAATTAGCAGCTGTTTTAATGAAATGTAAATGTTGTCAGTTCTTTTGTTAATGCTTAACATTGTGCGGTGTGTAGAGGGGCAGATTGATGAAAGGATCACCTGTTATTACACCTCTCATTCAGGATACATGACACGTTGAACTCCGCTTTGTGTTTGGCTGGGTCTGTCTGTCTCTCACTCCTTCAAACAGACGCATATGGTTTCGATTGAAGTTGACGTTTGAGGTTATCATTGAGCAAGAATTGTAAATGGAGTTGATAAGCCATGAAATTATCCTCAGTGGAGACCTCGCTTCCACATGATCAAAGAAAACAAGATGTCAAAACTTCTTTCTTTGGGGTTCGGACACACACACACATCATTCATTCAACTGGTGTAATATATCTTGGGAGCACCTAAAGTTCACAGGTTCTAGTTTTCAAACATCATTTGTCTTCACTTCTTAAGAAAACAGATTTGTTACTGTTTTCAATGATTGCTTGCCCTTATGTGATATATATATATATATATATATATATATACGTGCTGAAATAGTGGGATTATAACAAGTAAGCCTATTAAGCGAATCTGAATATATATATATTTAAAATTGTTCAAAAATCTTGTTTTTTATGATGTCATCACGTTTTTCTAAAAATAAGGATAAAATTTGTGAAAGTGTACATGACATTGCAAGCATAAAATAAATTTGCATATGCAAAAAAGTTTCGTAAAGGTGTAAATTAAGTGGCAAGCGAAAGAAAACAAGTTTTGCATCATTGTAGCGTTTTTCATAAGTGTAATTCATGTGTTGTGAAACTGCAACTTTATATTAATGCCATATAAATATGATCTGTATTCTTCTGACCTCTTTTTTTCAACTTTAAGAATTAAACCTATATTTGTCTGTGTACATGCAGAAAATTACCATTTCTGACATCTACCTGCCTGACGTAATTGGCTCCCCCTTACAGCGTGTGTCTGAAGATGTCCCACCCATACCATATGGGTGAGGGAAATGACACCGGACTGATTGGCGTCAGACCAGTTATATTAATTAACACTAATAACAGAAGCGTTAGTTTTGCCTTTTTATATATTACCTAAATTGGATAATAAAATAAGCAGATTGACTAGTATACATTTGCAGAACTTCAAAGGACACTTCCTAGCAGTGTTTTAGAGGTATGCGCACACACACACACACAATATCAGTGTAATGCACAGAACAGCTTTCACAGCCGATGTTAAAGTCATGAAAGCTGTTATTTGACCGTTGGTTATCTTAGAATGTGTGTCGCTGAATTCTTATTACCGGCTGTAAGACTGTGATGAAAGTGAAAGTAGTTTAGCGTGCAGCTCAGTCAAATGTTTACAATCCCTGATAACCAAACACTACTCCAGCGGCTCTTCCTTTTCTATAAGGAAAGTATCGCCCTTTTTTTGGCGTATTCCTTTGGGCGGAGGTTATTCAAAAACTCGGAATATTGACATCATGTACCCGGGAAGTAGAGGGCTGTAGTCCAATTCCAGCCATTCTCTGTAGTCCTTGAAAAGCGAATTCTGTTAAAGACAATATCTCGCTTGGCATTGGACTTTATCATTTTGCAGATATTATTTATGCTCTAACAGCAACATTACACACTAACTAAATTGTGAAAATTGGAATTACGGGGAACGGCACCTTTAAGGCTTAAAGTGAGTCTCATTGTGAAGTTGTGAGATCTCGAGCCTGCCAGAATGCTGACAGCGTGAAATGATGGAGACCTGGAAAGTCTCTGCCTGTCACTCCCCGGCATCATTCTCTCTAATCTGTATCACAGCTGTGTCAATGTTGTAAAAAAAAAAATCACATTTCTTTCCAATTAAAACTTTGTCTGTTTTACTAACCCATTTCTTCTGAGTTGACCTCAGATGGAATCACAGTTTCTGTGCGCTTGCAACAGAGCTGAGGAGGATTAACTCCATCCCAAACATCAATGCCGATGGAGATGAATTGCTGAAAATGGCCGTTCTGAGAGAAATTATTTAATCTAAATGCAGAATTCAGGTCAAAATAATAGTTGCACCTGCTATTTAAGGGATAGTTTACCTAAAAAAGTGGTACTTACTTGCCGTGTTCCAGAACGCTTTTTTCAGTGGAGCACAAAAGAAGATGTTAGATGTATAAGCACTGACATCCTCAGTCATTTTCATTTTACGGATAAAGAAAGCTGCATCTACATTAAATTCAGATTCACTGAAGAATGTGGGCTTTGAATTGCATTCAAGTAGGTAAATTATAAAAACTTTTAGATTTATTTGAATCCCTATGCAGTTATGTCTGGCTTGTATCTGGAGTTTGCCTTGGCAGCTATGTATAATGCTATTGTGTTTGGCACAGTTTTGGTATCGTACGGTGGTTGTAGGTGGTCCAGGGTGGGAGCTAATGGCAGGACTAGTGCAGGGTGTGTTTTTTTTGTGTGATTTACTGATTCAGCACATTCTACTGTTGGGCACATCTGGAAAAGGAAAGGGGAGGGAATGCAGGGGAAGAGGTGTACCTTCTTGGATTTCCTTTGGGCATCTGGAAAAGTGTGTCACATTGAAAATATTTTAAAATGCACACTCTTCGTTTGAGTCTCGTATCATGTTAACATAACGTGGTCATACATGTCAGTGTGTGGATGTGTTTGTCTTGTTTTAAAGAGATTATAGCTGAGGATCTTGACAATTTCTATTTTTAATTTTTAATGAGCAAGATAGAGATAGAGAGCAGCTGAGGACAACTACGGCTGCTGAGAAGGCCATTCTTTGTGTTCTTTTTGAATAATTTAATCGGTATAAATATGTGTTGAATACTGCAAAATACATGTCTTCAAATATCTGGAAAAAATTAAGAGACCATGCAAAATGTTCATTCCAAACAGCATTTCGTAATGGATTGTGACCATTCCAGTCCAGTGTTTGTTGAATTTCAGCAATATCAAACCCCAGGAGGGTCATCAAGTCGTCCAACAGCAATGTGAAAGGCTGACAACGTGACAAGACACATGTAAACAGTGATAAAATGTAGGCTACTTTTCTGAAATACATGTACAAATATAACTGTTGGCTTGCTTAAAAGGGAAAATTAACTTGTTTTGTTTGCAGTATTTGAGGTCTGAAAAAATACAGAGCATCTTTTTTAGTCATTTTGACCTCATTCTCTAGTTTTAATTTTCTGCAAATAAATGCAAATAGAAACTATATTTTATATTTTTGGGAGGTATATTGTTAGAAGTTCACAGAAGGAAACAAAAGTTATCATTTTACCTAAACACATACCTGTAAATTGTACATTTTAAAATCAGAAAAAACCCTTAGAAATGGTCTCGTCATTTTTTCTGCGGCTGTTTGTCTGTATTGTATATTGTTCATGGTCCATCGGAGTTCATTGTTTTGCAAAATATGCAGTAGAATGTTGTTTATCACTGCAACATATGAGGAAATTAAAGCTATACTGTTTCTGTTTTAAGGTTTTGTAGTGATGCTTAGCTTAACTTGGCATACACAAAAAGTAAAAATTCATCCTAAAATCCACCTTGATCCCATATGGTCCTCATGTGCATATGTATACATTAATACTATTCTGCTTTTTTAACTCTGTGACCATCTTTTTCCAAGAAATCCAAGCTGTGTGGAAATTTTTAGACTTTTTACCATTATTGTGTGCATGGAGCAAGCTCACGCTCGGCACGGGCAGAGTTCATGTTTCTCAGTTAAAGTTTGACAGCTCAAGGACTGTTTTGTAGCCGCAGGACTAAATACTCTGAGGGCACAATGGAGGAGAGCTGGAATATGTTTGTTTAGTATGTGGGAGTGTGATTCTAGCAGGGTGGGGTTAAGTCTAGATGTACTGGAGCACTGCCAGGTGGAGTTGTTGTATAATTGCATCATTATCTCTGTTTCTGTGTCCATGAGCTCCTTCATTTCATTAGCCGGCAATAATGTGGCTATAGAACGGCCTACTATATGCTTTCTGGACAGTGCTGGTGCTTTGTAATACCATAAGTTGCAGTACACGATTAATCAGAGCTTTGTATGTGCTTTCCACAGCAATGTAATATAACTGTAAATCATGTTGCAATTAAAGATGGGGAAACAAGTTTTGTTATATTTTATCCCCCTGATACCATCTCATTATTCTCATTAATGTTTTGCATTTTTTACGGTACCTTTAAAGGGAAATAAAAATGGAGGGCCACCACTATTTAACCGAAGTTCAAGCTCTAGTTATAAAGATAGTTTTGCAATGCAGCAAAGTCCAAGTAAATAGAATCTCGCAACTGATCACAATGTTGATCCTATATACTGTATATATGTTGATTCTATATAACCTATATAGTGATCATATTAAGTCTCTATTGGCTTATGGTCTGTCGAATCGATTAATCAATTCAAAAAAGTTTGTGTTCGATGTCCACGGTGTTCATAGAATTTGTGTGTGTGGCGTGCATATTTATATGTGTATATAAATACATAAACACATGTGTATATATATTAAAGAAATATTTGTAACATATACGTATTTAAATGTATACATAAGATCAATTATACTTACACGCCATTATTAACATAATATAAATGTAGCATCTCCATATTTCGTGATTTTTGAAATCATTTTAGTCACCCTTTTTGTTATTTCACTGGGTTTTGCAAGTATTTAACCATAGAAAGCATTAAAAAGTATTTAATCATTTAAAAAGTGTTTTTTTTCTATTTCCTTATAAACAGTGAATTAGGAAATACAAGGTTCCGTAAGAACAGTGAGGATATGATATATGTTATATTTATGTACATGTACATGTATGCATTTATATATATTATATATACAGGGCACACGCGTTTTTGAATCGATTAATCGCGATTAATCATTTTTGACAGCCCTAGATTCCAACCCTTACTGTGCAAATTAGTATTCTCCAAACACAAGGTCACTAAATAGTTTTGCACGGCAAAACATGGGTGGAAATGGAACACTTCATCCTACTCTGGGCTCTATTTCCTTGACACTTACTTGTCATGTGCATATTGTTTCGGACAGGTACTCTGTTGAAGAATCGGAAATAGTGTTTTCTGAAGACGGAAGGATGGAAATCAGGAATGAGGAGACTATCTTGTAATGAGAGGATATGGGGTTGCAAATGGAGATGGAACCTATTGTTTTAGTTCGTGGTCTCATAAAGAGGCCGATGACATGTAGCATGAAAGCGTTTAGTCACAGCGCAGTCGAATGAATGATGAAGCAGCCTGCATTGCAGAAAGCTGTCACTACCAGCTTCATGCCAGACACCATGATTAATTCCCTTACGCTATAAGAGGAACTGCGTTTACAACAGCATGGAGAGACCTCTGATCCCTGTGTTTTACTGCAACTTGCCTTTTCGGTTTGTATTCATGAACCTCTCCAAAGATGCATAATGTGTTGTAACCGAAACAGAACTAATGCTTAGTGTTACTGTGTTTCACATGTTCATTTAAGAAACGCAGGTGATGGGAAGAGTCATGCATTGAGCTTTGTTTGCATCTGTGCAGGTTGGTCGGCATTGACAGATTGCAAAATCCCTTAGGAGCATTAATGCAGCCTGCACATATGGGTGCTTAATAGTTGACGATTGAACATTTAGGACAAAATAACATTTGGAGGACAATATATTAAAATTGCATGCGTTTTACATTCCCTTGGCTACTTTTGTATTTCTGCCTTTTTTATGACAACCCTGAAACTAATTTCACGCTTTTTTGTAAAAAAAGAACATTACAAGTGCCACCCATTTTCAAACCGCTTACAGATTAATCATTACAGAAGCATGTGCCACAGTTTGAGAGAAGCTTTACGACTGGGAGATTTTCATGCTGATCTAGGATTTGAAGCTTTCTTTTTTAGCTCCTGCGATTTGGGTTGAATTCACTTTTTTGAGCTGTTCTGGGCTCAGCTTTTGCTTCATGAAGTCATGGCGTTCTTGCCAAATTCATTTGGAAGAAAGCAACATCTCGACCCTGCTGTGGTTGGGAAAGAATTATGTAACTTTCCATTCTCTATTATATGTACTGTACATACGTGTGTTCGGGATAGCATGCCGTAGTATGCAGTATGAGTGGCTCTAGAGAGGTGGATCAGAGCTGCATTTGGGACACTGTTAGATTAGTGTGTCAGAGAGGGAAAGACTTGTTTGGGAAGGTGCCTAAGCCCTTGTTTATGATGTATGTGTATGTATGCAATCACAGAGTGTAGTTAAGTGTAGTACACTGAGCAAGTTGAGTGTCTGCGCTGCTGCTAAATTTAGAGCCAAGCAGATGTGAAGCTTTAATGCGGATCACATCACCTTGCCTGTGTCTGATGCGTGTAACGTTCTCATGTCCTGTGACTTTGCATTAGCGCTGGAGAAATTAGGTCAGGGCTGTCTGCTCAAGGGTCAGAGAATAAGAGAAGAAATAAGGGATGTGTGAGTCTGGAGGTGAAAAAGATTGTGGTAATGAAATTTATAGGATTACATGATGGCAATGAGAGGAGTCACAGAAAGTTTTGGTGTGAATTAGCTAGAAGATTTCCAATTGTTTACTTGTATTTTTTGTTTTTAATAGAAGTGAGATTAAAAAACGCATGCATCTAAAGTCATCTTGGTTTATAGACGGTTTCAGCAACAACATAAGCGTTATATGGCACAAACTTAATTTACGGTAGATCTCAGCAAGACTCAATAACTGTTGAGTAGTTTTAATTGAATTTAATACAATTGAATGTACAATAAAATATTAATATTAATAATTCAAAATAAATTGGTATATTATAACCAAACACACACCGGAAATGAACTTTGAGCCAAGTGTGTGGGTCCGATGAAACCATCTTTACTCCGTTTAACAAATTTCTAAAACTTTTCACTTCTTAAAGTCCCCCTGTGGTCAATAATTATCTTAAAACTAATCTTTGACCATAAAAATTACATATTAAAACGTGTTTTCCTTCCTTAAAATTTTTTTCATGTAGCTCTACACCTCAAACTTTATTAAGTATACACAGATACATAAATATGCAAATTAGCCCCGCCTCCACTCAATCGCACTCGCCAGTTTAGGCGCTGCTTAAACTGAAACTAAGAGTGAAACGGAGAGCTGACCCAGCAGTGCAGCGATCGATTCAGCCCGAATCTGTGCGCCATCTTTGCATATTTATGCCTCAAATTGCTGATCCACAGGGGTCAAATGAGTTGATGTGATTGGTTACATATATGGCGTCAGTAACCAGAGCAGTTTCAAACAGAAATTTTAAACTGTCATTGGTAAACTTCAGTTTTATCGAGAAAATACTCAGCAATGGTTTAACATTATAAATGTGCGCATGGTTTGTCTTAAAACACATTAAAAACACCACATAAACATATAAACAACATAAGAAAACATTTCTTTAAATATTTGTGATATACGGCACATGTAAACATTTTTGTCAATAATAGACTTAGTTTGTAATCGAGTTCCTTTTAAAAATGATTTTGTTTACTATAACTGGGAACAAAAATCCATTCTAATCGGTTGCATAATTCATCCATAGGTCTTTCAATAGATACAATAATGAACTAGGATAAAACTAATAATTTTTATTATGCAATGAACAACATAAAGTATGTTTTGCGACTCCTCAGTGAAAGACCATAGACTGTGCTTGCCTTGGTGCCATCAGCCAATCATCTGATATCTGCCAACCTGCCATATTCAGTCATGCCCCCTGGTGGCGCAGTAGGAAAATCTTAGCCGGTATCAGTTGTTTTGGCTCATCTGGCTGCTGCTGTTTGCTTAGTCACAGAGCCTCTCCCCCCGAGGGCTCCGTGCGGACAGCACATGCTTTACTTTAGTTACTGTGTTGCATCAGCAGATTGAAGCTTCATTGTGAGTGAGTGAGAGCAAGGGTTGTAGGGCTTTTGTTAGACTGGCATGCTGACACGCCCCTTAAATGTGAGTGTGTGTGTTGGTTGGGTGGAGGGGTGCCATATCGACTCGTGAGAGCGTCCTGCTGCCATGTACGCTGCGGGGTGCTGTGGTCCCAGTGTGGGGTGAGGGTGGGTTGTATCACAGAGCCTTTAATCAGACCCAGTGGTGGGGCGTCACAGAAACAGCCGCTTGGTGAGAGAGAGAGATACACACAGAGGCAAAAAAACACATGCATTTGATCTTGCATCAGAATGATTTATACAGACATTTTGTATACAATCACCTAGTTATTTATTGCAATATATATAATAATACATTGCATTAAATGCATAGTTACAATGCTATTATTTCTTACCATTGGTTACATAACTGTTTAGCAGACATAAGAATATTGCAAATGTGCCAAATCGCATTGACCTGCATGTGTTTAGAATTGAATTGAATTGTTTCTCAGGAGAAGCTGTCCCCTCTTTGGTGTACAGGGAGCAGGGAACGCTGCGTAGGGATCATGTGAGTTTAAATGGAGCTAGAATCTAGATGAAACTGAAAAGATCGCCTTCAGCAGTACAAACACAACTGGATGTTTTATTCGGAGTTGGGCTTGTGATTCTGCTGGTGGTCTGTCAGAAGTCCAGCAGTGATACTTTTCACTGTTGTTGGTCTGATAAAGCCCCTGGGTAGGGAAGATAATAAGTGTAGTTGCCAGTCAGTCCCCTCAAGGGTCTAAAAGTGCTGTGTAGGTAAATGTGTGTATGAGAGAGAAATGTACTATCTATTCACACTGTGACAGGAACTCATTTAAATGTGAAAATAAACCAGTTTACTTTAGTTTTAAGGGTGTCTGTCATTTCAGTTGGCCTCGACCCGGGTTGTTTCGTCTCCCAAATAAATGTAACTGGTCCAAAATCTCGCTTCATTTAGTTGTTGGCATGATAAACATCAATAGTCTGACTCTGTCATATTTATTGGTTGTTATTTTATCTTTATTTATATGCACGAAACATAAACAAAGTAAACAGTCACATCTGAAATATGTGGAAGCACATTGATACTGTAATTATGAAATCTGTAATGAAACATGATAATAGGAACAACACCATAGTAGGAAAAATTGCATAACTGTTCAACACAAAATAAGATAATTGGAAGAATGTAAAAAAGCAAACAGTGCTGGGCCCCTTTTGACTACCATTGTAATTTTTCCTACTATGGTAGTCGATGGCGACCAAGAAATGTTTGGTTACAAGCATTCTTCCAAATGTCTTTATCTGGGTTCATCAGAACAAAGAAATTTACATAGATTTCGAACAACTTGAGGGTGAGTAAAAGAAAACAGTTATTTTTTGGTGATCCGTCCCTTTAAAGGATATGTAGAGCTTGACATAATGAGCCAATGTTCAAAGGCAAACAATGATGCTAAGCAGCTTTTACAGCCGTATCAAGCTTGGAAATCAAAGGTAGCGGTGCTTATAGGCTGTGTTAATAAATGATGCTGCTCCACACTGACTGTTCAGTGTCTTAAAGTCTCCTGTTAATCCTATCAGAAAGGTCTGAGGCGTGTGGTGGTTTTCTGATGCTTGCCTGGATGATGTGGAGTATAAAAAATGACATCTTTCTGTCAGACTTGTAGAAAAGTTATGATCATGATTCATCATTCTACAGTTCTTTTGACTTGGAAGCGTTCGGCACCTGTTGCCCCAACTCTACTGCCATCACTACCCATGAACCGCATTGCTTTCTGGACAATTAAATGGGCATGTACAAGATGAAGCATTATCCAATGAGCAGTGAGCACTTCAGCCATATCACCCAGATTTACCTGCGCTCACCTCTTGACCGGCTTATACAGGCTACTTTAAGTGTTTTAATATCATGTATGCGTACAGAACTTCTTCCAAAAGACATGTGTTCTCTTTCCTGAAAGTCACACACATTGATATCCAAAACACAGTCAGACACAACCATAAAGACCAGTGAAGCTAATGCGCTGATGCCAGCAGTCAGAAGGGACGAATATAAACGACGGCTCTATCTGATCAACGCTGCATGTCTGAGATGAATCATTGGAGGTGTATTTTTTGCCCTGAGCGCTGGGAATCGATATAAGCAATCTGGAATGTGGTAAACAATTTCAGTTGCGACCGGAGAGAAATGCTGTTGTAAAGCGTCTCTGTCTTTTCAGTCTCATACGGTCATATAAAATCTTTAAACCAAGCAGCGATAGGCCGGGACGGTCATAAATTCAAGGGAAAAGCGATGAGTTCCTCCTCATAAATGAGAGGTTAAGATGTGTGCCTGCACAGTGACACTGCGGTTATATTAAATGAGGGGGTAAGTCGTTTCCACAGAGAGACCAAGTTTGAAAAACACATCTCAGGGTTCGTATGTTAGGTATTCCCATTTAACTAGGGATGATAAAAGTGTTTATAATTATGTCAATAATTATGTGAAAGGACAAAAAATTGATTTATGGTAGGCCTACAATAAGTCACCAAATCTGGGTGCTTGGGCTACATCTGTGTGTATTTTTCGCTGTATGAATCATCAGAGTAATTTTGTTCATAAACTGTGGCGAGTAAAGATGTTGTACCATATTTAGGATTAGGAAAACGCGATCTGTTTATTTGTCCAATCCTCTTGCGTTCGAGCTTGTTACTGTTAAATTCCAGCAGGGGGCAGCACACTTAAGCACCAAGGCTGCATGAGTGCTGCTCTGACCAGCGTTGCTATGGCGACAGGGCCCGGTGTGATGCAGGCCGGGCGTAATGGAGGGAAACACAGAGGGCAGTGTAGAGCTAGGAAAGAAACGAGAGCTGAATACCAATCACACAGGCACTTGTTTACAGACCTCATACCTGCCTTTATTCCTCACATGAATCTACAGTGCAGATACAAGCTTCCCTGCTAATGCTGCCCCACTGTGTTTACAAACACATCATTATCATGGGCTTTTATATTTAACCCTCCAGTGTTAAATATAAACCCTCGAACATGATGGCAGTATTTCTTTTTGATGGGCGTGTCTGGGAGTTGGTGAGCTGAGGGTGATCTCTGTGCTGATCCTATGGGGTTAGTGTCATAAGAAGTGCTCTGATTAGATGACACAGGTAGATGTGGAGGCCTGTCCACGGGGTAGCTGAGAGCTTGCTTGTATATGATGGTTAATACGATCAGTCTTAAAAACTTGATTTGAGCACTCCCCTTTGAGTCACGGTGTTGCAGTCTAAAAAACGCATCTCTGTTTTGAGTCAAGGACAACTCATTTTGTGTTTCTTTCAGCCTTGTGTTCGTCCATTTATTTAACACAGCATCAACATGAAATGACTCCTAATGTGTCGATAAACATGCGTTAAATATACATAAACATCCTTTTTGAGAGTGTAGTGCTGGAGAGATTGTTGCATAAAATAAATTTGGACATAAACACACAATACATCAATTTTTAACCGTGAAATAAGGTTGAACAACTAAGTGACCAGTGTCCAACAGTGAAAACCATTAGATGAAGTTGCAGATGGAGAGAAAAAATTGTTTTGCTTCCTTACGAACTTACATTGTATTTACGTTGATAATTCTTTACGGGCTTGGCTTGCATACTATGATTTTGATGTGAATTGGTTTCTATCAATAGTAAGTAATATAAACATGCCAGCATTTTATAGTATTGGTTGCTTTTTTATTGTGTTGTTCCAATGCTTTTTCGCCCAAAAACAATGTCATTTTCCAAAATCATGTTTCTTATATCATGTTTTTATTGTGTTCGTTAGCTGTATTTTTTTGTTATTATGGCTTAAATCAAAACAAACCAACTGCACTTTGATAGATATTATTGGAATGCACAATAAAAAAACATGATTTTTTAAACACAGATAAATCTCTTTTTGGAAATAAACTCTTCATTTACATTATGCTTTCATTTCATTGTTTGTGTGTGGTGTGTGTTCGTGTCTGATTGGGTGTGTAAGTCTATTCTCACACTCTATTTACTCATCTGTCACTCACTTTTTTTCAAGAGCCTTTTGAACAAAGTTTTATTGCTTACTTTTATGAACATGCGGAGTAAAAAAAATTCCATATTGTAGTTTTGACAGGACTGACAGTTCTTTCATTTTCCAACTCCAAAGTCGAGCGAGTAAAACAAGCCTCTTTTCAGTTCTTGGATTTCATTTTTCCAAGAACGTACGGCGGGCGTCAGCTGGCAGTCATGTGTCTGAGTGGTACCAGGTCTGTGAAACTCAGAATGGTTTGTCTGATCCCGTAATCTCTTTTAAACACCGTGCTTTGGTTTCTCCTGGTGAATATTGAGATCCAGCGGGTAATGGAAAATACACCCTGGCAGTGTGGGTTTCCAGTATTTAGAAACAGTTTTCTTACACACGTGCATTATTGCAGATACTCATAAAGTGTGCCTTGGCTTTCATGTTCATTCTCCATCATCAGTTTATCTGCCAGGTGCAGTTGGGCTGTTGGCAATTTGTTATTTAATTGTCTATTTTAGGAGGGATTTAGGGGCTCAGATGCCAAATGGTGTCCCAACACCCCCATTACACAGACACGCACACATTTATCACTTCTTTTTGCCTGTTTGTGGGGAGTGTGGACATAAAATGCAGAATATGTTTTGATAAACTGCACGGATATGTCCCAAAATCTGCCATGACACAGAGGTATGGCCAAACTGAGCAAAAAATTGCCAGTTTTGTAAAATAAGATTTGAACCACTTGGCTGTTGTAATTTCTGTAAATCTCAATCTGCAGAGAGCAGGCCTAACAACAGTGAAAAATTGTTTCGAATTGTTTCAAAACCCACGTACAAAACATACAAAAATCAACCACGATGCTTCTGTGTTCATCTCTACAATATGGAAAATAAATTTGCTGTGTTGACTACATCTTATTCACATACAAAAAAGAAATACCAGCCTAAAGTATAATAGCTGTTATTAGTTGAAGATGCTTTTCTCCCTCCTTGGAAAGTATTTTGTAATTGCATTTGAAAAACACTTGCTTCCTTGAAAAGGTGCTTTTTAGGCCCATTCTTTGTAGTGCACTAAACCTCCATCTCCATAATGCATATAATAAGATTATATTATGTGTAATCTGTGCGTTGCGTGTATAAAGTGTGTGAGTCTGTGTAAAAAGACACCCGAAACATTCGCTGGCGTTCACTCTGCTCGCTAAAAACATCCCCCTTTGAGCCGCTCTGTATACACCCAACTAAATAATAATACGGGAACTCAAGGATGCGATATTCTAGATTATAGACATGGGGAAGCAAACACATTGGTGGCCCGTGACCAGTCATTTTTTGCATTCCTGCTCAAAGCATGAAGTAGCTTGTTTGTCTTCTCCAGAGATCAAGCACTTTCTGTCTCTTCTCTCGTCCTCCGCTTAAAGGGATAGCTCACCCAAAAATGAAAAATGTGTCATCCTTTACCCACCCTCAAATTGTTTCAAATCTGTGTAACTTTTTTTGTTATGCTGAACACAGAGAAAGATATTTGGAAGAATGTTCTGGGGCCCTATGGACTACCATAGTAAGGAATGGTGCCCCAGAACTGTTTAGTTTCCCACATTGTTCAAAATATCTTCTTTTGTGTTCAACAGAACAAAGAATTTTGCACAGTGTTGGAACAACATGAGGGTGGGTAAATGATGAAAGAATTTTCATTTTTGGGTGAACTATCCCTTTAAGTTACGTGGCGGTAGGCTGTTACAACACCCAATTATTCTATTAAAATGTATATGTTAAGCTCTGTTTTAATTTTAAATGATTAGTAACTGTCCTCTTACACATCTGTGTCTGTTCACTCTCCCGCCAGCATCTCTGCAGGGCAGGAGCTCAGATCTCACCAGGTTCATTGTTGATGTTGAGTCTGACTAGCTCAGCGGCTAATAGGGTATAAAGTGAGTTTGTGATGATTGATGGGGTGGCGATGTAGTCTGAGCTTGATTCTGGATGGTGTAGGTTTAAGTAATGACTCGCAACCTGTTGCGGGGATTAATTCACAGCGGCACTCCATGTTTCGAACACGGACGCCGGGCTGGGGTCACCAGCTCAACAGGACGCTGTTTGCCACTCGCGTGTAACTCCTGTTACAGTTCTGAAAAAGCTGTTTAATGGGGTTTTTCATCGAAAACTATTTTTAGACCTGGATTCGGCTAGATTAAGAAATGGTCCTCCAGAGGTTCAATTAGAAGAGAAAAGCTCTTTTCTGACCTTCCAGCTCAAACATTGCCTGGCACAGTCGGTTTTTACAGCCAATTGTACAACCTGCTTTATAGGTTTACACTTTCACTAGTAGCAACACTGCGTCATGCACCTCAACACTACACAAACAAACAACAACAACAAGAGAAATAGAACCAGCGCTAATGCTAAAGCACTAATTCTTTTCTCTAACGTTAAATGGATAGTTCAGTCTTCATTTACTAAGTCTCAAGTTGTTTCAAACCTGTGTAAACTCTATTATTCCGCTGAACCAAAAAGAAGATATTTGTAAGAATGTTTGTAACCAAATAGTTCTGGGGCACTATTGTCTTCCATAGTAGGAAACTAAACTACTGTGGTAGTCAATGGTGCCCAAGAGCGATTTGGTTTCCTACATTATTCTAAATATCTTCTTTTGTGTTCAATTTACATTTCTACAGATTTGAAACAACATGAGGGTAAATGATGAAATTAAGGAGAATTTTCATTTTTGGGTGAACTATCCCTTTAACCACATAATCAACGTTGCTGCAATCCATGCTTGGAAATTCCCTTGTTTAAGGTGCGATTGTTACTGTAATGTTTGTAATTTGGTAAAACGGTTTGACACACATTAGACAAAAACGTAAGTATGCAACGTTTGAGTTAATCCAGTCAGTAACAGTCATGTCCTGTTTATTAACTGAAGTTGTTTTTAGACAATGTTGAAGACGGGGCGCAACAAAACATTGTATACACAAACTTTGTATGTTTAATGTTTGTGCTACATCACTGCACTCTGTATGGCTAAAGATGCAATACTGCATCTGTAATATATTTAAAGTTGCAATATGCAATATAACATTTTTTTATGATGTGCAAACTATAAAAATAATAATATCCCTTGACCTTGTTTTGTCCGCCCTAAAAGGCTGCTTTCATCCTTTAATGAGTGCTGTCATTTTCAACAGTTTTGATCTCATAAATGCCCCCCTTCGATCGGTTCATTTATACGCAGAATGAATTTTTGTTCCATTTATCTTTTTATATCTTAGCCAGAGTTCAATGCAGAAATGCTGATGTGGTATCAGACTCTGCCAGTCCACACTTACTTTAGTCAGTGTGCTGTGCGAAGGTAATCCCCTAATCCCATAACACCCCACTAGAGGAACCGCATTGGATATCACATTAAGATAACGCTTTCGACTTTGACTTTAGAAATTAGTGTAAAAAGTGTAAACATCTTGTTTAATGCCTATAGTTTTATACTGGCCCTGCCGCAGTGCACCCTCAAAGTACTACGTATGAAGCGTAGCGTCACCAAAGTGTGGAGGACGATTATGAAGGGCGGGGCCTTATTTAGAGCATCAAGAATTGCCTTGGCAACCAAGTGTGCTGATACCTTGTCCTATGTAGGCTGTAACAAAGTCTGTTCAGTGAAGAGAATTCCTCACATTAATCTGATAAAGGGAACTCCCTGGGCGAGTTACTTCTACATTTGAGTAACCGAGGGTTTGTGGCAAGGCCGGTGTCTGCGACTGATCTGGCATTGGCGTGGGCACTCAGCGGAACCACATTAACACATAAACAGCTTTTGGCTATTGGCATCTCTTTGAAATGGTGCTGGGTAAGCGATCTGTGTCTTCTAAGCAGATGGTGGAGCTGAGGGTGGGAAATGTTTCACATGGCCCACTCTATTGCTGCTTACTCCGTGTTGAGGTGGCAGCCAGGTATCCCCGTGAGTGCGAATCGAGGTGTGCTGCTAAAATGTGCTAAAAGCTGGTGCTAATGTGTCATGGATTACCATTTCACGCCCATGCGAATCAATTAATGCGCTTATGATTTTGGTAGTAGTAATTGATTTATTGTTATAGACAGGCCTTTTGTCTGCGTTAATCCTAGATGGTAGCTTTGTTTGGGTGTGGTCTTTTCCTGTCATGTTTCTCTATTACCCATCTTTGTCTCAGAATGGTTAAGACTGCTGTTTAGGTCGAGCTATTTAACAATAGATGCACATGATTCAGCATTATTAAAATGTGTGTGTTTCTTCTTGGTTCCGCAGGAAACAAACTCAATAAAGACCTGAAGCTCTACCTGAGCCAGAGGTTTCAGAAATCCTCCCCGGACCATGAGCTTCAGCAAACCATACGAGACAACCTCTACCGCCATGCTGTGCCTTGTGAGTATCCTCATTATTTCTTATTCAACAAAACTCCAGTCGACAGTCTGTTCTCTATCCGTGAAAAAACTGTACTCTGATGTATTCTTGTCTACTGTACTCTCGGTAATGTTGATATACAGAAGCTGCGTACACGGAAAAGGAGTGGCAGGACTGTTTGTACAGTTCGGATAGCCTCGGAAATCCTTTTTTTTTGAGTAGGTGGCTGCCATGTTCTTGTGAGAGGTGTGATTAAAATATTGTGTTTTTCCATATTTGTATAGAGAACGAGAGCAGTAAACATGAAGCAGAGTGAATGTTACTGCTTTAACTTTGTTTGTGTGTGTCTGACTCTGTAGTTTGAAGTATACAGGATATATTGTTGTTAAAAACTAAAATAATGCTACCTGTTGCATTTGAATGACTAAACATTAAATCTTGAAAAGCATTGAACTCTCCAACATAAAAGCTATTTCAAAAAGCATTCTGCTAAAGTTTGTAGACGATTTTAAATCGGTCGTAACATTGGTAGCAGCAGTCTCAATGCTACCCAGGTGAAAGTCAATCACCTCTCGGCTTCTGTTTGACTTTTGAGTCGTGTGCTTTCCTGCTAATCGAGCTCTCATCTGTAGACCGTCTCAGATTAAACAGACTGATCCATTAGCTGATGTGACAGAAAGTGAGTGGCAGTGTGTGTGTGTTTGTCAGAGAGAGAGTGATTGATAGACGGGAGACAGCTGGATGGGCAGATGGGAAGGCTGGCCTGATTGGAACACTAGAGTCCATCACGGTCTTCAACTCACTCACGTTTTCATAGACAATAGAACACAGCCATGCCCTTTCAGAAACGAAAACCTGTCCAAATATATCTGCAGCCAAATGAAACAAATTACTGTGTTAAATAAACAAAACAAAATTTTGTCGGGTAGAAACATATTGGTTCTAGAGAGCATTTGATTGAACCAAAATCTGTCAGTGCAGGATGAGTCATCAACTTTTTGGTTCATTCTCTCAAACGAATAATTCCGCGGTCAGACTTGAGAAATTTGTTCAGACGGTGGTACGAAAATGAGTGGCAGCGATTCCTCCATTTTTTACATTTCTGTACCGAGAGGTCACGCTGTGACGTTTTGATCTTCTATTGGTCCCATGCACTCACATGACCAAACTTGAACTTTGTAAGTCAATGGAACGAAAAGTCAAGTGTGACCCCGACTTAAGACTGGTCATTTTAAATGCCTAAAATTATTTGTATTACTTTTTTGGAGTACATTAGCCTATCACCGTGTCTACACCGGACACGGCGCGATGCGACATGAGACAATAGAATGCATAAGAACCCATTATAATTTTTAAAATTGCGGCGCATCTGGTGTAGACACGGTGTATAGATGGCTAATGACAGTTTAGACAAGTAAAAGAGGCCATCTATGTAAAACTGGAGCAGCTCTGTGCGGGGGGACGTGTCCAGATGCTCCAGAATCAGTGTCAGGGCTAATCATTAAAAAAAGTTTGCTTATCGGGGGTTAGTTGTTGTCTCTTAAGTAGGGTAAAAGTGCCTTGAGCTGGTTTTGGGTCACAATGCACAATGCGTCAGACCATAGGCCATTTTGGCCAGACATGCTTTTAAATACCAATAAAAGTGTAGTGCATTCAACACATTTTGTGTAAACAATTCTACAGAATTTCCCTCAAAATCAGCAAAGCAAATGCTGGAAAAGTGTTGAAAAGGAAAAGTTTGTCTGGTTCATGAGCCATTTTTGTGCACTTGTGTAAAACATTCAAACAGGCTAATTACATTCCCTGCAGGCACAAAGAAAGATATTTGGTAAAATGTTCGCAACTGACATTTCTCGGACACCATTGACTACCATAGTAGGTGTGGAACAACTTGAGGATGAGTAAATGAACACAGAATTGTCATTTTTGGGATTCTTTACCATATGATATCTTGACCTTTCATGCATAAATTCATGACCTCTTTTCATTTTGATATGTGTGTTTGCTCTAATGTTAGATGTCCTCTTGAGTGGACTATATAGATTTTTTTGTTTTTGTTTAAAGAGATGGAGAAAGAGACTTAGTGACCTCTATTCATGAAAGGGTTAACCAACACTGAGACAGTTCCACTTGGACGGCACCACCAAATTTTCATGAAAGTCTGTGTCGGAAATTGAACATGTGGTTTTATGGAGCGGTTGAAATCTGCTTGTTGATTAGCTATTAATTTTACATGACATGGTGTTGGTGAACATGACAGTGATGAGTCAAGATTGATCAGTGTAAGTGTGAGGGTGGGGTTTTGATGTGTATGAGGGTCAGTATGTGCTTATGCATGAGGAGTGTAGATGGGTGCAGCTGTCTCTTTTGTTCAGTGATGGCCTGACCAGCCAGTTGCCTCTCCAGGTGGCCAGTGGCTGGGAGTGTGTGTATCACTATGTGTGTGTGTGTTGTGTTGGGGGTGTAATGGCCGGCTGGCGAAGAGTGACAATACAGGCATGTGACCCCGAGACAGAACTGCTTGTCACTAATACAATTGTTGACACAGTGGCAGATTTAGGATCTGTCGTTGTGCGTGTTATGCATGTATTGTAAGTCTACGTATCTTAGAATAGTTGTGCTACTGTGAGTTAAAACATTTAAAGCCAAATCTACAGCTTGCGACTTGTATAAGTATCACTGAATCAAGTTAAATTGAGTGTTGGTAACGCTGTTTCTGAGATTGTGGTCTCAGATAGTTTTATGACTACTAAACTTTATCTGACCGTTGTCACACGCAACCAAATTTCAACATAGCTGTGTTTATGTACCTCGTATCACTACACGATCTCTTTCTCCTCGCATAATAAAATCAATATTTTATGTCCATTTATTTGTTAAGTATTTAATAAGCAGGATAATGTACAGCTGGTCAGTATTTATCACTAAATAAAGCCCTTCAGGGAGTTTCATTTTCGCATTTGGGTCCTAATCACCCTTATTAGATAATGATTGACTAGACACTATCTTTTACTTAGTATAGTACAGCTCTCAAAAGAATAATTGTTCAATTTAACAAAGCGATTAAACAAAAATCATTTTCCATTCACACACGTAAAGGCAGTTCATTTGAAGAATGTGTTTTCTTTAAACCAAAAATGTTGAAAGATGCATTTCTACTGACATAGAAAGTCCAAATGTGAACTGTGGAGCCAGATTTTCAAAGCACTTTAGCACCACATCTGTATCTCAGACCATTTGTCATTTGCTGAATGATTTAACGCATCGTCCATGTTTTATCTTTCATTCTCTCTTGAATTTTAGTAAGAGACAGGTGCATCCTTGTGTGTTTGTGGCCCTGTGTGCGTTCTTTATCTAACTGTTATCCTATGATGTAATAATCGAAAACAAAAGACAGTGCCCTTTGTTCCCTCTCGTCTCTTCCTCATTTCGCGCTCGGCTTTTCGCATCGCCGACACGGTCAACACAACAGATGCCATCGGAACGGCGCTCCCACCCTCAATGTTTTCACATTTTCCTCTCGGTCCCTCTGTTCTCGTCCTCATCTATCAGTCTATTTAAGCTTCCCTGTGGTTAGCCAGCCTTTGCTTGCCCTCTCTCGCTTCCCTCCTCTTTCCTGCATCCCCCCACCACCCCCCCTCACACCCCCACTTTGGCTTTCTCGCTCTCTCCATTTGTTTTTCTGCTCGGCAGCAGACAGCAGGGTTGCAGCCGAGGACAGGTTGCTGCTGCGATTTCTCGCCCGAAAGAAAGGATTACAGTTTCGGGAGGCTTCTCTGCAGCAAGGCAAGTCTTGTTTTTCTGCATGCTCTTATGCTGCGTTTTTCCTGCGAGGTTCATGGGGTGATGCTGGGAAGGGATTAGAGATTCAGCGGGTAATGTATGGTTGCTCGGTTGATGTAGCGGATGGCTCATATATAGGCTCAAGGGTTGGATTGGGGGTGGGGTTGTTGTGGGGGTGGGGTCGGGTTGTAGCGGGGTTGAGTCAGGGGAAAGAATATGGGAAAAAAAGCCAAGATCAAACCCTTCAGTCACATCTTGTTCACAGGGACAGATGGCTCCTGGTTGTGGAACTTTCTCATCAATATGATTTATTTTCAAGCTATTGTCTGGAGCCCCTTTGGGGCACAGATCTCCTTTTTCCTTGGAGAGCATGGGTACGCGTGTGTGTGTGTCTGTGTGTAAGAATGCAAGCGTGTGTGTGTGATGGAATGATTATGTGGCAGAGGGTGTACGGTGCACGGAAGGGCCGTCACCTTTGATGTAATTAACAATGATCAATTCGTCACCTGAACAAAAGCGCCCGACGTCAAAGAAAATTTCAATTTGTCGCTGCTGTTTGCACCACTCTCATATGCTGTCTCAGACAGGTTACTGCCCAGTCATATGGTGTCTTATGTTAAGCATCACAAACATTGTTGCTAGGTAGATCTTAAAACCGGAGAGAGTGCATTTATGCTATGTGACCCTGATATCGCAATGAAAATGAGACTTTCTGAGCCATAAAAGTCTAGCAAGCAGCTGGAAATTTATGTCGTGAGTTTTTGCTAATTTTATTTACATGCTCATTCAGAGTCAAAGCATGTAGTCTGTGGGAGCTAGCTAATTAGCATGTGTGCTAGTCTGTCTGCAGATGAGTAACACGGTTCAACCGCGGGCTCGGAGACAGCGTAGATCTGAAGAGCGCCCCGGTCGCTAGTCAGCTGTGATTAGCAGACAGAAGAGAGATAATACCTGCAGGGCGCCGAGGGCTCTCGGCAGGGAGGGCGAACATTCTTATGCGTTTTTTAGCATCACCCACTCTTGTATGGATTTCTACCATCTTGAATCTTGACAGTGTGGTTTTCAAAACACAGTGTGTCTTATTTCTGATTTTTTATTTACATTTAAAATTTTTTGGGGGGGGGCAGCAGATAAAGGATTTTCTTAAAGCGCCTGTTTGGGTTTGGAGTTTCTAGGCTCCATTTTGAAATGTCAGCTCGAGCTGGATATCACCGAGCAAGCATATGTGGGCGGCATACAGAGAAATTAAACTAAATCCAGGCATGTTCTGAATTTCAAACCCGCTCCACGTTTTCTTTGGCTAACACCGCGTTGAGCGTAGACGTTGTCTTGCGAGTTGGCTCCAACACATTTGGCTGTTCCTGGCCTGAAAAACCCATTCACTCAGAGCACTTGACATTCTACATTCGAAAGCGTTTTGTGAATTCATTTGCAAGTCAAAAGCACCCTCGGAAAGAGTTGATCACCGTGAGAGGGGACAAACCAGAGACCAGCATCAGTCCTGTCCAGGGGGCATTATTTTGGATGGGCGGACTTAAAAAAGGTTTGGGGAACAAAAGATAAAGAATGCCTCTTCAAAAACCACTTCATTCATGCCATCCTTTAAAGGAACAAACAGAGATCTGCACAATCTTCGTACTGATCTAAGACCAGTTTTGTCAAATTTTAGGCTCGCTTTCCCTGTTGAAAAAAACACCATATGCTGGTTTGGTATGTTTTGATGCTGGTTTGTGCTGGTTTATGCTTGTCATGTGCTGGTCCTTAGCTGGTCATGTGCTGGTCCATAGCTTGTTTAAGCTGGTCAAACCAGAATCAAAACATACCTAACCCAGCATAGGCTATGCCTGTTTTTTCAACAGGGTTTGGCAAGATGTAACCACATATTCCGGGTTTGGGGAGGGGGAATCGTATGTAACAGTTTATACATTTCTTATTTTGATTGGCCACTTATACCAATATTTGGGACTGTGTAGCCCTTACTGTCTATGGTGGTTAGGGCTCAGACTTTAGGAACCAAAGTGTCCTCTTACTAGTAATTATCCCTCTCAACAAGGAATAGCATCAACCCATTCTTTCCATCCCAAAACATGTTACACGAAATACACAAAACACATTCATTTCCTTATTAGCCCAAGGTTTCTAAGGGAAAAATCTAAATCTCCAATGCTTTCATCCAATTCCAACTTCTAACACAAAGTAGGCTATTTTTCAGCAGTTTGATGTTAAGTAGAAAAACGTCTTCCCCAGGTGAGCTTTAAATCCAAATCACAGCTCCACGGGACTGAGATACTCACGCTGAGCTCCACCCAGAAATAGAAGCTCATGCAACACAGAAACTACGCTCCTGTCTTTATCTCGGGCCTATTTCTTCAGGGTTTCATCTGGAGTGTTTGTCGTTTTGCTGCTGTAATCATTCAACTCTGTGGGTTAAGAAAGCAGGAGAAAGAGTTTGAGAGGGGAGAGATTTGCTTGAGATATATGGGACTTGTTTGATGGATGAGGGAGGTAATTTCGTTGAGTGGCTGTTAGTGGTCAAAAGGCCTTTCAAAGGCAAATTATTTTCATTCAATTTAATTTCACATTCACGTGCATAATTGTAAGCTTAAAGATGAGGACGAGTTTGTGAATATAGGTCTAGAGACGGATAAAACTGATGTGTTAAAATCAGAATTTGCATACATGGTTAAAGAGTATATATAGTAGTTTTTAACTTACTTGTAATGAGACATTTCTGAGTGAAACAGAATGTAGACTGGGAGTGGGAAATAATGAGGTGACCTGATGATATAGTTTGGCATTGTGATGTTTTTGGTTAATATTATGTGTTGCCATCTACATAGTGTTGGGTGTTTCCTTTAAACAAATGTGGCGTGATGAATTGTACACAGAAGTTGTTATTAGGGTTGGGAATCGAAAATCAATTCCAATTCTGGAATTGGAACCGGAGGGTAAGGAATCTGATACTTTTTTCCAAACCAGAAAATAAGCAGGCTACATTACATTTTGGAGTCAATAAGAATCGGAATCAATAAGCAGAATTGGTCAAACGATGCTCAACCCTAGTTGTTATGAAATTTGGGAAGTTTGGTACTATTTGTAGACCCTAGTTAAGGTCTTAAAGGAATACTTAAAATTCTGTCATCATTTACACACCTTCATGTCATTCCAAACCTGTATGACTTTCTGTCTTCTGCAGAACCCAAAGAAGATATTTTAAACCCAATTGGCCACCATTAACCTGAAATTTATGGACACAAACTTTTCTCAAAATTTATTCTTTTGTGTTCCACAGAAGAAAGTGTCATACAGGTTTTGAAAGACATTAGGTTGAATAATTGATGACAGGCTTTTCATTTTTGTTTGTGAACTATCCCTTTAGGAACAGCCATTTGTCGTTGGTTGATGGACCTGTTTCATAAGCCTGTGATAACACGTTCAACGGTCATCGGCATTGTAAATCCTACAAAGTTTTTTTTTTATTTCATTTTTTTAAATGTATTTAAGTGTATAACGGTATACTTTGTATTATTACCTTTGCATCAAAATACAAAAGATATTTAACACAAATGTGAGGGAGTTTCTTATACAATGTCTATAGAAGTCACAGTAATTTCTCTCTTTTGACTGCTGTTATCAGATTATCTCAAATGTTTTCATTTTGTTGAAAGTAGTGGAAACACTATCGTTGGGTTTTTTTTTTGTTGCTATTTGAGCAAATGATAATGCAAAAAATATATTAGTGGTAGTCTCCCATTCACTTCTATAGAAGTTTACCCAACTATGACGACTTACGCTGCTGAGAAACCCGGAAAGGCGAAAAAGGTCCATTCTCTGTTGTCATTGTCTAGTTTTATGTTGTTGGCATAATGGATGGAAATATAGCAGCAAGAGTATGTCCAAATTGTGGAGAAACACACAGACAGAGGCCCTGCTCCCCTACCCCTTTCCCCAATGGCCTGTTTGAATGAACAATAGTATTGTAATGCACATGGGCATGGCTGGCCTGACCTGGCCAATTTTTATCTGCTAAATGTCATTCGGTCTCTAATCCCCATCCAAGACCACCATTTGATTGCCTTAGTCACGTCGTATTTGTGTACGTTCTTGTACGCGCGCGAGAGAGCGTTACATCTTGTTTGCAGGGGGAGCCATGTGTGTAGCTGTCTACTAGTGTGTGTTGTAGAGGGGGCTGGGGGGATGTGGTGGAGAGAGGGAGGGTGTAGTGAGGGAGAGAGAGAGGTGGGCGGGCGGAGGTGGATGAGTGCGAGCCTGAAGACGTGTAGCTCAGATGGTGTTTGGTGTGCGAGCCCCTTACATTGGCTGAGCTTCAATGATGGGCTGAACGGCTGCTTTATAGAGAAAGAGAGATCGAGATTGAGAGTGTGAGGAGGAGAGAGAGAGGGAGGAGAGGTGTTCGACAGACTGGGCAGCGTTTGCTAAGATACAAACGTCTGATGCCCACATGAAACAGAATTTATGTGGATTTCCGCCGTTTGGGTCTTTTTCTGCAAGATCTCGGCTGGATTGCTCACAGAGGAGGTAGCTGCTGGAGGTGCTCGGCTGAGGTAAATCTAATGTTTTTATCGTGATTACACCTGGACTCATCGGCTTCCGGGGTCTGGCGGTGGGGGTGGGGAATGAGGGATGGAAAAAGGAGTGACAGAAAAATGCAAAGACATCGTGGGGGAAAGCAAGCAGCAATGCAGGGAATGCATCAGACTGTGTGACCGATGCAAATTTGCATTGAGAGATGTGATTTGTTGAGGATGGCAAAATGGTGCAGGAGAGAAAGGATGTCACATCGAGTGTGTACGTGCCCGTCTGGTTGATCGAGCGCTGCTCTGTCGTGGACTTTGAATTTAACTGGTCTCTTGACATGTTGAAGGCCATTATATTTGCAGACGAGCAGTGTGGCAGGCGTTCCGGAGGATGTCGGCTGTGTCTGTTTCCCAACCCCCCGACCTCCCCTCCCGATCTGGCTTTCCACGTCTCTCTCCCAGCTGCAACCGCTGCCTATCTACCTCGGTTTCTGAATGGCTACATTTGAATTCGTCTTTCATGGCGCAAGTGGCTGTATTTGGGGGATTAAACAGGATCTCTGTATCCTTAGCAATGCTTTAAGAGGGATGCTGGGTAAATGAGTTTCCAATATATGCCTTGCAGCTGACAGGCCGGTGTTTTGTGACTTTTGAGCTCATATTCAGGATTCAAGAAGTTTTGCCACACCTCCCAATAGTGAGTGAAATGTGAATGTAAACATATCCAAAATATCCATCCATTTTCCAAATCTGCTTGTCCTATGCAGGGTCACAGAAGGGCCTATTCCAGGATCTTGGGACAAAATATTTCACAGCAAATTATACACAAATATATATTATATTATGTAAAGTATATTGTAAGTGTATATTACTATTATGACTGTGAAATTGTCACAAAACTGTCAAAACATTCGACCTGTTCTATTGATAGAACCTGATTTATGTTGCATTTCCTAGAAATATGACCAGTCAGCTGATTTATTCTATTTGCTAGACAATGTCTATTTTTACTTTCATTCGCTGCTTGAGTGTTAATTGTGAACGCTGCTAACATATACCTGTAGATCTTGGAGAACGGTGATCTGAGACGCAGCTGTCTATGATATAGAGGTAAATCTGGATGCAGGGCTGGATTGTGCTGGTGTGCCTGTAAGATTATCCATTTATCAAAGCATTGATCACTGTTTTAAGTTCACTACCCAATACAATAGCCTTTGTATCATGTATGTGTGTATACGTGTGTTTTGAGGTCTGTTTTAAAGGGGATTTTGGACTACGGATCTTTTTTGGGGGACATACTTACAGAAAGCAATTTCATTTTGCTAATGGGTATGTGGGCTGGAAAATGCTAGAATTGGGGATCTGTGTTGTGGATTAACCCTTTGCTGAGACAGATGGTTCTCTCTCCCGCTGAGCTGGAAGGGATGGCTGTCAACATCAACATGGGCGCACATCCCCAGGCTTAGTTTTCCCAATTACAAATCTTTCGTTTTCCAGTATCTAATTCCATTTCCCAGATCTCCAAACAGGGGGAACGGGAAACGCCAAATCCCTCTCGGTCTCAAACCTTCTGCCTTCACTAGTAAATCGTTCTGGCTCAGAAATGACTCTGAAAGCACTGCCATCATTTAAAAATATTGTATTTTTGTAGATGGGCTACACATGTAAAGTTTATGCTATATAATGCATATTGGTCCAAGAAATGTGCCAGCACAAGTTTTACAAAAAGTGACGTACACCATTTATAATGACACAAAGTGTGGCAGTACAAAAAATCTGACAGTACACTACTACCAGTGTTGGGGGTAACGCGTCACATAATCAGCAACGTGCATTACATAATCTGATGACTTTTTAAGTAACTAGTAATATACCGCAGTTACTTTATACATTTACATTTACATATCAATACTCAAGTTACTTTTCAGTCTAATCATTGATTTATATGAACTGCAGAAGTGAAATTCTGAATTAAAAGTAGTGTAGACATGATCGCTCATGCTTGCGAGGAACCGTCGCTAGTCAGACATAGGCAGTGTTGCCATGTCTGCAGTGCTGCAGTGTTCCGGCTTCGTTTTTGTTTCGCAAATCTGGCAACCCTTGACACAGCGATGGGAGGCCAGAGCTCAGATGCGGAGCTATAGTGTGGCCGCACTCGCCACCATGGACAAAAACAACTGTCATCTGTTAGTCTCCTCACCAAATACCAGCATATATACAACATATGTTAAATGTCATTTTCCCCTCAAAATAATATTATATAATATTAGTAATATATTATATATTAGATAATCATAATTTCGTATAACACTATCGAGTTGTTTTGGCTCAACGAAGTGCTCAGCAATGCAAAGAGGATCTGTCATATCGCTTATATATTACTTTTTATAATCTAAAAAAAAAAACATATTTGCCGGCCTAAAACCCTCCTTTTCACACACAGTGTTATACGACCGGAAACTACTACAAAACACAATAAATATGGAGAGTGACACCGAAGTTTGCAGTGTCAACAGTAGGCAGAACTCTGATGAGGTGGATGACTACTGTTCAGAAAATATTTGAAATGTGTTTTTTAAAGAAAGTAAAGGTGTGTTAAAGGCTATTTAGGATTGTTAAATGCAATACAGTGTTAAACACTAAAGAACGGTCGGGAAAAGCATGAGCATCAGTTAGGTGAGAAAAAGTAACGCAAAAATACTTTACTTTCCACAAAAAGTACCCAAGTAACATATTTAGTGACTTTTTTATAGAGTAACTCAATATTGTAACTAGTTACTTTTAAAAGTAACTTTCCCCAACACTGACTACAACTTACATTTATTTACATTTACTTTTATTCATTTGGCAGATGCTTTTATCCAAAGCGATTTATAAGTAGGAGAGCATATAAACATTTTACAAGGCCATGCTACTAGGAGGATCAAAGCTGGAGTAAGCAAGGCAGAGAATGAACAACAAGGTTTTTTATTCTTTTATTTGAAGACACAAGACATAGACAGTTATTGGTAAGTCAAATAAATACGGAACAGGTCTGTTTTGAGCTGTTTTGTTGTGAAGGATGCTGCAGTTTGGGTGGAGGCTGGCAGTTCATTCCACCACAGGGGAACCGAATGAGTAAAGGTTTTTGCCAGTGATTTGGTGCCTCGCTATGATGGAACAACCAGAAGTCGCTCATTTTCAGACCGAAGATGACGGGAGGGGATGTAGACCTGGAGCAGTGAGTTAAGGTAAAGGGGCGAATTTGCCGTTATCGTTATGAAGGCCAGTGTCAGATATTTAAACTTGATGCGTGCGGCAACTGGCAGCCAGTGAAGTGAAGTGAAATCAGGAGGGGTATTACATGGGTTCTTTTAGGATAAGAGAAAACTAGACGACGTGCAGCTGCATTCTGGATCATTTGCAAGGGCTTGACTGCACTGGTTGGAAGGCCGGCCAGTAGAGAATTGCAGTAGTCCAGTCTTGATATGACCAGAGCTTGGACTAGCAGCTGAGAGGCATGCTCCGACAGGAACGGCCTGATTTTCCTGTTGTTGTAGTCTTTGAGAGCACATACCGGCAAGTTCGAGTGGTTGCTGCGATGAGAGAGGTGAGTTTCAGCTGTACAAAATAATCTAAAATAGACATCAAATGAATTTTGGTTTTAACTTTTTGATTATGACTATTTGATTTAACTATATTGATAATAGTCAAAACATATCAAAAGAGACAACAGTCCAAAATACAGTGTAGTGGACACTTTGATTGACCAATCAGAATTAAGTATTAATGTGTATTTGTGTTGTATAGGTGGTTGGTTGAATTAGACAGAATTTTGGTTGTCATTTAATCACATGAATGTGTCCAGAATCTTGACATTATGTTGTTGCTTCTGTTCCTGTTTATAAAATCAACAGGGTTGTTTCACTCATTCATTTTAGGGACACCCATATCTTTGGTAAAAGCACCGCCTCTCATAACTTAGCACTTTCTTTAGTAGACAGTTACCAAATCTTCAGTTATTGCTATTTTGGCAATGCAGAGATGTTAACTAACCACTAGTTACTAGTGCAAACAGTTCCAGTATTCAGCAGGTTTTGATACATCTGTACTAATGTATCAACACAATGTGGGCATCAGTCGAACAGAAGAGAGGGTAGATGTCCTCAAACGCCTCTGCTGTGACAGGTCTGTCAATATCCTCTGTGAACTCTGCTGACGTCGCTTCCAGCTTGGAGTTGCCATTTATTAGTGCTTTGCCTTTTGATTAATCCTCGTGACAAACCATCAGTGTTAAAATGGGTTTTCCCTCAAGAGCTTTCATGTACATCAGTCAGGATAGGCAACGGTTTGGGCACTTCTGTGGACAATTTGAAATGTTGTTAAAGCTTAAAGAGTTATTTGTTTTACTGTTTAGCAGGTCATTTATGAGGTTAAATGCAGCCTTGCTTATGGTTTCAGTACAAGGTTTTTCAAAACTATGGTGTTGAAAATAAATGCATCATGGAAGTCTGAATCGTGTGAATCTGGGATCTATAGTCTTTCAAATATGGGAAAGACAGGTTCAGTAAGTGCTGTTCTTATTTGGTTATGCTGTATATCAGTCATGTTGTGCAAATAATAATTTACACATTACGTACACAACATGTTAAGCATATGTGACCCCTCAGCTAGCACATGTACGTCTGTAAGACGTCTGCTGAAGATCTGGAAAACATCTGCTTTGTAAAAACATCTGCTAAACATCTTAGTAAGAGCTGTTTTACATCCGTTCTAAATCATAAACATCTTATAGACGTCTTATAGATGTCTATATGACAGCAGACATCTCCAAGACGTATTCCAGATGAGCAAACAATGTATTTCAGATGTCTTCCAGATGTAAATGTAGACGTTTGCCAGATGAAGTGTGGTATCAAACCACAAAACCAGTCATTAGTAGCACCGGCATATTTGTAGAAATAGCTTATAATACATTGTACGGGTCAAAATGAGTTATTTTTCTTTTATGGCAGAAATCATTAGGATATAAAGGATTTTGTCAATTTCCTACCGTAAATATATGAAAACTTTATTTTTGTAATTGGATACAGCAAAATCACAAACAAAAAGGGCCAGAAACACGCCTTAGACTTCGCTCGCTGCTCCTCGCTCTTTGGGAATTACCCACTCAAGTTTGGTAATGGTATCTATGTAAAGCTTTATGACCCTATGGTTTTGTGGTCCAGAGTCACATTTGAGGTATAAATGCTAATGGGTTCTGATAATGTACTCACATAACGCATGATTAAAAAAAAGGGTTCCAACTTTACCAGCTCCGTACGGGTTTAAAAGACAACACAAAACTTCATGGTTGGTCAGTGAGGTTCTTCATCTTGGGTTGATCATGCATGTAATTAGAAAATCTAGTGTCTCGTATGGTTCATATCTGTGATGTAAACTAAAGGTTGTGGATGACTCCATCGATCTGCTGTACAACAGAAATTAAAACATAGCAAAGAAAATATGGGTGTTTTAATGATTTCTATAAAAGTTTTTAGTCTTCTGGTTATAAAGATGTAAAGGTGAGTTTTTCAACTCATCTGAGCAGTTTTCTGAGGTCACCTTCTTCATGTCTCACCGCCTATTTTCATTTATAAATTACATAGAGAGTCATTGTCAGGCACGAGAAAAGCGTGTTAAAAAGAAGAAAAAATGATACAGAGAGCGGCCTGTATTACTCACTAGGTCAGGCTCATGAAAAATGTAATCAAGCCGTGAAGATAACTGCTTCAGCTCAGAACAAACACAGCACGGTCTGCGAGAGCATCTTTCAATTAGTTTTGTGTGTATTTAACAGGAAGGGTATCCGAAAACTAATGAAATTACTTCTGGGAAAGAGTACTGAAGATGTAGCATCTCGTGCTAACCTAGTTTTCTTTTTCTCTTTATTTCCAGCCAAAACTCACAAGCCCTTTAATAACTTCAGAAACGCGCAAACATAACGCTGGTATAGTAACAGTCCTGACTATTATTAGAATGATGATAATAATGAGTCGTTTCCAAATGCGTTAACAACGGCCTACACTACACCACTAACTGAATCACGGCGGTGAGACTCGCAGTCACTTAAAGAGTTGCGTCGGATTGATTGCCTCTCCAGTTACTGCAGCATTGCTCTCCAGG
Organism: Triplophysa siluroides; assembly: GCA_006030095.1. Lineage (NCBI taxonomy): Eukaryota > Metazoa > Chordata > Actinopteri > Cypriniformes > Nemacheilidae > Triplophysa > Triplophysa siluroides. The sequence goes on along the minus strand of VCII01000314.1, from coordinate 6,909,223 downwards.
AACACAATACCAGCCCTTAAACCCCTCTATCCTCCCAATAACTGGACAATCGCGTTGCCATGTCTGATTTCACAATACCAGGTAACGCTTGTGTTATTGCGACCGTGAGAAGGTAAACTGACACAAGAACTGAAGAATGTATGGAAGCTTTTTGTTGTGGTGGTTAGGATTGGAAAGGAAACATCAGCACCTGGTCAAACGTGATATTACATTATTAAATAAAGGGATTTAGATGGATTGTGAATTGTTTTTTGGATTAGGATTCGGTCAAGTGTACATGATAATACTCACTTTTTATATGCACAAAGGCTTCTAAAGTAACGTAAGATTTTCTTGTGTGGCAAACATTTGAGTGACCTTTATGGATTTGAATATGCATACATGCTAATTTTAGGACTTAATATCTGTAAGAGCCATCAGGCTGTGCTGAATCATACAGGACAAGCGTACTATTTTTGTCCGCTTTGCAACTGTGATTTTTTTATTCGCCGTTGAGAGATTAGTATGCGCATACACACATATAGAGCATTAAGATGGCTCAGAGGCCAGCGGTCTCAAAGCTTTGCTACACATTCTAAAGCCAACATCCATCTATGTTATTCAAAGCCGCCAACCTTTTGATTTGTTTTCTTTTTGTGTTTTGCTACGGCACGAGATAGATTACCGGCAACTTTGCATTTGTCCTTCTGTAGTTCACCCCTGTTTCTCCTCATCTGTAATGATGATCATACAAAACTTGTTTTATATTTCATTGGTCAATGTGTGTCGTGGCTAATCTGAGTGCTAAAAACTGTTATGGAACTTAGCAGTGAAGCTTGAAGGATATACTCACCCTGTGTGTCCCTGATGGTGAATCTGTATATCGTGTATACGGGTCCGGGTACTGGCAAGGACCCTGGCTCCCTTGTCATGGGGACACCTTTTACTTATTTTCGCGTTTTGATACTTCACAGCTGGTCTAAATCAACAACCGGCAAAACCGACATCTGACTTTATTTTTTTAAATACTGATAGTAGTACATATGAGAAACACCTTCATTATTCTGGTACATATCAGTGCACAAATTTGGTCGATTATTAAATTGAACTGTTAAGTAGATTGTGTTGCCTGCCTGTCTAGCAACGTTTGTTTATACATAACATAAAATAAGCGTTTGTCTTTTCAAAAGTTCTATCGCGTTTCATGAAGTAAATTGAGTTGGCTCCTGTGATTTCGGTTAAATGTCTTTGTGGCGGGTGGAGGAACGACACGTACACCAGATGTCAAAAACACACACCCCGGAGGGGATTTTTATTAAATGAATTAGTGCTCCCGTGGCCGTGGGGTTTGCCCAAGTGTCCGTGACTTCGTGGCTTCGGTCCGGGAGGTGGTGGGGTGTGCTGTGCTCGCAGATGGCGTGACGATCTGGTGTTCCCTCGTGCTGTATCCCGTGTTCCAGTGTGACGTGAACTTGAGTCTTGCTGCCGGTCGTCAGTCGTCAGAGCCTGTTTGAAAGAACGGGAGAGACACGTTAGGTAACTCATGCTATGGAGTCGTAGCTCACCATGCCTTGGGTTGGTCTGGCTTTTATGCGGCCTCTCATCAATCTCTGACGACCGGCAGCTGCGCCTCGTTGCAACCCCTCTGTTTCCATGGCGACGCTGATTGCGCTAAGGGAGACTCGTCACACCCCCCCCCCAAGCGTCGACGTGGATCCGCAGGACGTCCTATGTGTAGAAGTATGTGGTTGACGGGGGGATGGATGTCGCTTACCTGACCGGGACGTCCAACCTGACCACATCCTCGACGGACCGTCCGCATTACCGTGGGAGGCCCCCGGCTCGGTGTATCACGGTAAAGTGGAAGTCCTGGAGCGCCAGGAACCAGCGAGTAACCCGCGCGTTTGTGTCCTTTGCCTTGGACATCCATTGGAGTGGAGCATGGTCCGTCACCAGCGTGAAGCTTCTTCCGAGTAGGTAATACCTGAGCTCCAGGACTGCCCACTTAATCGCCAGGGCCTCCTTCTCGACCGTGGCGTAGTGTGTCTCAGCGGGGGTGAGTTTCTTGCTGATATATACCACCGGATGTTCCTCACCCCCGCACGTTTGGGACAGCACTGCGCCTAGGCCTGTGTCCGAAGCGTCGGTCTGGAGGATAAAGGGGCAGCCGTAGTCAGGGGCGTGGAGTACTGGGGACGAAGATAGAGCCTCTTGTAGGGCCCGGAAGGCTTGGTCCGCTTCCACCGTCCACAGGATCTTCTCTGGCTGCCCCTTTTTTGTCAGGTCGGTCAGGGGGCTGGCTATTGCGGAGAAGTTGGGGATGAAGCATCTATAGTATCCCGCCAGCCCAAGAAAAGCTCGCACCTGGGTCTTGTTCTGGGGTCGGGAGGCTTTCTTGATGGCCTCTATCTTCTTCCTCTGGGGTTGGATTAGACCTCTCCCTACACGAAAACCCAGGTACTGAGCCTCGTCGAGCCCCAGGTGACACTTCCGTGGGTTTGCTACCAGTCCGGCCTTCCTCAGGTCGACCAGCACCCTCCGTACTCTGTCTATGTGGTCCCCCCATGCTTCCGAATGGATGACCAGATCGTCTATGTAGGCCGCGGCATATTCTTGATGAGGCCGTAGGAGAATGTCCATCATCCTCTGGAACGTAGCAGGGGCTCCGTGGAGCCCAAACGGCAGTACCCGGCCCATCCTCTGCCACCACCCGTCGCAAACATCCTCTGCCACCACCCGTCGCAACATCCTCTTCAGGGTTTGGTTGAATCTTTCAACTAGGCCGTCTGTCTGAGGGTGGTAAACTGATGTGCGGAGCTGTTTTACCTTGAGTAGGTGGCAGAGGTCCGCCATCAACCGGGACATGAATGGAGTCCCCTGGTCAGTCAGGATCTCTGAGGGGATACCCACCCGGCTAAAGAGGAGAAACAGCTCCTTCGCGATGGCCTGGGAGGTGGCCTTCCTCAATGGTATGGCTTCCGGGTACCGGGTGGCGTAATCGACAATGACAAGGATATGTTCATGTCCCCGGGCAGACTTAGGCAGCGGCCCTATCAGGTCCATCCCTACGCGTTCGAAGGGCACCTCGATTATGGGTAATGGGATGAGGGGACTGGGGGGAGGTCGGTTGGGGGATGTCTTCTGGCACACTGGGCAGGCCTGGCAGTACCTCTTGACCTCAGCCTCCAGACCGGGCCACTGGAACCGGTCCCGAATGCGTTGGGTTGTGTTGGCGGGTCCCAGATGGCCGGCCATGGGATGGGTGTGTGCCAGTTCGAGGATGGTATCCGTCTTCCCCTTCGGTACCACCAGTAGCTGTTTCTCCTCCCCCCTTCTCTGAGCGACACAGTACAACAGACCGTTCCTGACGATGAAGTACGGGGGGGTGTGGACCCGGTATCCTGACCTCATCGTCCACTCTGCGTACCTGATTCCAGCAGTTCCTCAGACGATCATCTTCCCTCTGTTCCTTACCAAAGGAGCCTCCTCCGGTTATCTGTTGGAAGAGGGCAGAGAAGAGGTTAGGGTCTGAACACTCACCCTCTCGTTCACTTTCCGTTGCCAGGAACGCCTTCGGATGTTCCTTCGGCTTCGGTCGTTGCGACGTTGGCGGCGGCCCACCCCCTTATTGACGGCTTTATAGGACTCCGCCAGCAATTTCTCGAATGCCGGATAGTCCCGGCTGAGTAGTATGGGCACTGGGAGATCTTCCACCATCCCTACGTCCATCTCCCAGGCACCCTGTCGTGTGGACACGGTGATTCGGTAGCCTGGGACTTGACGGGTATCCCCATGAACACACATAACTGGTATTCTGGATGTCTTCTTCGGTTGAGTTGACAGGATTCCTGGCTGGACTAGCGTTACCGAACTCCCCGAGTCTAAAGTGGCGATTACTGCCTGGCCATTGATATAGAGTTCTCTTTGGGGCTCCGGGGAGGGTGGGTCCTTGCTGTCCACATCCGGACAGCCAAGATCGAGCGCTTGGTGGGGTTCGGTCTGTGGGCATGGGTTCGTCCTCGGGGGTGGGAGCCGCCGGTCTGTTGCCTGGTTGAGAGGTGCCCTCCGACGGTCGCCATGGCGGGGTCATCCTCCGGGGTGGTGGTCCTGCTCTCTCTCCTACCTCGCGCGTTGCAGATGCCTCGGCCAGCTCTACGACTCCACCAGTTCCTTCATGGACGTGGGTCCTCGCATGCCGACCGCGTGGCGTAGACGTTTGGGTAGGGCTCTTAGGAGACGATCGACTACCACCCTTTCGCCCACTTGAGAGGCCGAGGGATTGTCCGTTAATAGCCAAAGATGGGCGATTCTTGAAAGTTGAGCTGCCTGGTGTCTTACCGGAAGCTGTTCGTCGTAGGTCCACTGAGCAAATCTCTGGGCCGCGCTGATCGGGGATAGACCCAGGCGAGCCAGGATTTCTGCCTTGAGAGCGTCGTAGTTCTCATTGGCTGGAGCCGGTAGAGCATAGTAGGCTCGTTGGGCCTCTCCCGAGAGGAACGGAGCGAGGATTTTCACCCAGTCTGGCCGGGCCCAGGCCTCCCGAGTCGCGATAACCTCAAACAAATGAAGGTAAGCTTCCACATCGTCTTGGTCGGACATCTTGGTCAGCAGACGGTGTGCATTTGTTCGCTCTTCCGGCACTGGCGTCCGAGCCGTTATGATCTCACTCATTCTTTCTACTGCGCGCTCGGTGTGGTCTTGTCGTTTGGTGAGGGCCTCAGCCAGCTGTTGTTGTCTGATGCTAATTTCCGTGAGGCGGCGGACAAGGTCTTCCATAATCCCGGCGAGGTAAGAAAGAGAGCGGATCTGGAAAAACACAAAAAAAAAAAACAGGTTCCTTTATGAGTTGGTACGTGTCGTTTTCTCAACAAAACGCCTGCATTCTCCACCAGTGTGGCGGGTGGAGGAACGACACGTACACCAGATGTCAAAAACACACACCCCGGAGGGGATTTTTATTAAATTAATTAGTGCTCCCGTGGCCGTGGGGTTTGCCCAAGTGTCCGTGACTTCGTGGCTTCGGTCCGGGAGGTGGTGGGGTGTGCTGTGCTCGCAGATGGCGTGACGATCTGGTGTTCCCTCGTGCTGTATCCCGTGTTCCAGTGTGACGTGAACTTGAGTCTTGCTGCCGGTCGTCAGTCGTCAGAGCCTGTTTGAAAGAACGGGAGAGACACGTTAGGTAACTCATGCTATGGAGTCGTAGCTCACCATGCCTTGGGTTGGTCTGGCTTTTATGCTGCCTCTCATCAATCTCTGACGACCGGCAGCTGCGCCTCGTTGCAACCCTCTGTTTCCATGGCGACGCTGATTGCGCTAAGGGAGACTCGTCACAGTCTTCAAAACTTGTCACGTGATTTTCGGTAAGGGAACATAGGGAGCATCGATGCTCCCTGTTTTGCGGTGCATTGTGGGAATTTATAGGGAACGAACGTTTGAGTGCACAATAAGGATTTTGCAAATGAGACAGCCCTTAAAATGACTGACTCCCTGGTCAGTGCCCTTACTATTGAAGAAGGGAGCTGATTGAGACACATGGTCAGTTTAGGAGGTAAGAAAAGATGTGCTTTTGTCTCATCATATTATTATTATATCACAAAGTACGGTCATTATTGTGCCACAACAAACTTGCTAGCATTTAACAGGGAGTTTCTGTTGTTGTTTTTTGTTTAACCATCAATGTTTCAATTAAATGCTATACGATGTTTACATGTTCAACGACTGTAAATGACTGCTGTGTTTGACGTTCTGTAGCTTTCCTGTGGCTCAGTGGTAAGAGCATGGCACTAGCAATGCCAAGGTCATGGGTTGGATCCCAGGGGATTGGACATAGTCAGAAACAAATTTATAATACAATACAATGTAAGTCACTTTGGATAAAAGCGTCTGCCAAATGCGTAAATGTAGAACAAATGTCTTGATAAGGAAAGCAACTGACCCTTACACATAGAAATTATGTTAGGCTCATGTATTAACGGTCAATATTTTCAATCATTTAAAGGTGCAGTTCACATTCAAAATGAAAATCTGTCATCATTTGCTCACCCTCTTGTCATTTCAAACCTGTATGACTTTCTTTCTTCTTTCGTCATACAGGTTTGAAATGACAAGAGGGTGAACAAATGATCACAGGTTTTTTATTTTGAAGGTGAACTACTCCTTTGATATTTGACAATATATAGATAATAAATATATTACAATATAGCAATTACATTTAAGAATACATAAAGAATTTGCCTTTTCATATATTAAAAATATATGCACTTGTATATGGAAATACAAAAACAATCTACATTTCTAGATGTATTGTTGCCATTCCACTCCAGTGTCTGTTGAATTTCAACAAAATCAAACCTCAGGAGTGAAAATAAGGTCATCCAACAGCAATATGAAAGACTGAAAGAATGACAAGACACATGAAAATATTACTATTGTATTGCTTAAAGTGAATATGATTATATGCGGTCTGAAAAAATCCAGAGCATCTTTTCTGTTATTTTGACCTGTTTCTCCAGTTTTCATTTTCTGCAAATAAATGCAATTCAGAAACAATATTTTACATGAAATTTGGGAGAAATATTGTTAGTTGTACACAAAATCTGATTTTGAAATGTTTTTTTTCTTTTTTTTCGTGGCTGTGTATTCCATTATATTTTAAAGTATATTCACATATATTTTTGTCTTGTAACTGGACTCTAAGGAGACTTTAATTTCTGTACCCTTTTATTTTGCTCATTTATGTTCTTTCATTGCAGAAAAGGGTGTCATGATCGCCTGGTAGAGCGCAGTGACCTACTAGTTCAATTTTAGCATCCAGTAGAAAAATAGAGCCTTTGTCTATGTGGTGAGTGGTGACTCATTCACATTAGGAGTAAATTAAGGTGGTTGACATAATGCTTATTTAAGTACAAAAATACAAATTGGTTGCAACAGCTGTGAGCATTTTGGCTGGATACTGCATAAATATTGACATCCTTAACTCTTTTTCGGTTAGCTATTCATTTAATATTTTCAAGAACACAGAAAAACAAGGTTCAGCGCGTTGTGAATCAGCCCTCTACTTGGTCATCTTTGTTGCCCTTTTCAATGCTTACATGTTGAATAATTCTCAAGAAAGCTCTGGAAAGTCGATCAAGAAGTTGAACTCACCGCTGTCCGTGTGACGAAGTTCGAATGTAGGTCATATTAGAAATCTGAACTTGGGGCGTCAGGAACACAACACTCTCTGAGCTGCGACGCTCCTGGAACTTCAGCCGCAAAGTAAACCGATTTATCACACGCGACTATTTTTAGAGCCTGTTTGTGTGCTGGATGTGCACGTGCCATTGTTTTTTTCTGATGTATTTTGGAATGTCTATCTTTGGTTCTTTTAAGTCTTGGCTGGTCTTGCACTTCACAATGATGCTGTTTTCTTCCGCAAAAGTGTCTTATACACGTGAAGATGTGTAGACTTTCTGTGAAAAATATAGTGTTATATGGCCCCTTTTCATTAATTTACCACATCTTCCAATGAATTATTAAATAAATTGTAACTTTTGGGAGATGAAAACTTCAACTTTAGATTATTTCAGACACTTGAGGAGAAATGGCTAGAAATAGCGACCAATACTTCATTAAGTATAAATGAGATTCTTCTTCTGCCAAATCACTGTGCTCATTTCAATTCAGCTCACTATCTCTTTTAGGCAATTTAGGCAACACATTCCGTGTTATTTATTACACTATACACTTAAACATATGTCATATTACTTCAATTTTGCACTCCAATTTTGCAACACCTGTCTTTTGAAACCCCTAGAGACAGACAGGGTGGAGAAGGAAGACGTGTTTGCCCAGGTTTCTTTCTGTTGAGAGGCCAGACTGACACTATATTACAGCAAGACCAAATGATACCATTCCACATGACGGACAGACTCAGAATCTTCTACATTGAGTCTTAAGGGCATTATTGCTGGGCAGAGCTGCCATGTCACGACTACATCTATGACAAGAAGAGATTGACTTTCACTTCACTGAGAATCAGAGGGAAAGAGCCATAAAGAGATGGATGTAGTTCATTTCATCTTTCAAGGGCCATATTTTGCATTTTTATACTTGATTATGTTTAGTATGACTTCCACTTGTAAATTTAGTTTGATTTACTTTTACATGAAAGTTTTTGCTACTGTATCTTTAAGATTTTTTTTAATTGAGGACCTTACTTAAATCTTTTTTAACTGTATTGGATTATATTGATGCTTTGTGAATACTTATTGTATATTTTTCAAGGTTTTGCAATTTTGGTCAAATACAAATAACTGAGTGTGCGGTTACCTGATATCACGGTATATTTGCCTTCCACAGACCCGATTTGAGTTGTGGAAAATACCCCCCCCAAATACTGTGAAAAATACAACAATGGAAAACTAAAAACATGTACTTTTTTTTCTTTTTTTTAAATGGTCTGGGGGTAGTGTTTTTGTGTCGAGGTTAGATTTTTCATTGAAAATCCATTTTTTGTTTGTTTACTGTGAAATGACATCTATGAAAAGATGTTTTCCCATCATACCATATTGCAAAATATGAGGTAAGAAATGAGCCATTAGTCTCTAAATCTCCTCTTCTCAGAATGAAATGGTTGAAAATACAGCTCACATCACACAAAATATGCCAGCATAGTCACATTTGTTGTGAACAGATTTGAAGTGATGCTTGAAGATTGTGTCTGCACGCGTTTCTTTGTTTCCAGGCCGGGTTGTGGAAGCTCGAGATGTTGATTCATTGTGAAGCACCGCTGTTCTTTTCCAGAGAGACAATGATCTCTAGCCACACATGCAAGAGCGCTTTACTGCTGAGAAATACAGCAGCCAGCCAGTGTGGAAACAAGTACAGCCAGTGTAGCGTGTGTGTGTGTAAGTGAGGAGGTTATCATTTAACAGAGGGTTGTAAACCCCCATTAGATAATTGTTTCTCTTTTGGGGCCTGGATCATGCCATTAGGTCACAGTAACCCCTTCTGTTCAAAGCCGCTGACCCACGACTGATGAGTGTGTGTAGGCCGGGAACAAACAGTTGCAGTTTGTAATATTGTAAAGGTGTTGTCATCGCGACTCACCTTTGCTTCATTTAGCGCTCGGGCACCCGGTGGTCTTTTAGTGGTAGAGCAATAACAGAACAGGTTGACTTTGTTTTAAAATCAAAGTAGAGACTTTAATCTTATATCATGTGCATACCAGAACTCTACATCTGAGCTGAATTTGAACTTAAGGAATAGTTCGCCTTCAAAGTGAAAATTCTGTCATTGTTTACACACCATCAAACCTGTATTATTTCAAACCTGTATGGCTTTCTTTCTTGTGCAGAACACAAAAGACGATGTTTTGAAAAATGTTGCATAACAGAAAACGAGTGGTCCCCTTTGACTTGCATTTGTTTTATGTCTATACAATAGAAGTTAATGGCGACCAGAAGTTTTTGGTTACCAACATTTTTCAAAATATCTTCTTTTGTGTTTTGCCGAAGAAAAAAGATCACAGAAGTTTAAAATGACAACAGGGTGAGTAAACGATGACAGAATTTTCATTTTGAAGGTGAACTATTCCTTTAAGGTGGTGCACCATGGCAATATTAACATCTGTTTTAATTGATATGATCATTGTTTTGGCACTGAAATATGTCTATTCAGTTGAGGAAAATGTGCTATACATATTGGGGAATGAATAAGTAAATAGTCAATCATACGTCACTTTGTCAGTAAAAATCCTGTCATTATTTATTCACCCACATATGGTTCAAAACCTGTATGTGACTCTTTTTTCTCTGTTATACAAAAGAAGATATTCTGAGAAATGTCTCAGTGGTTTTGTGTCCATCCAATGGAAGTCAATGGGGTCCAGTGTTGTTTGGTTACCAGCGTTCTTCAAAATAGCAACTTTATGCCCTGCAGAAGATCAGTCATACAGGAGTGACACGAGGGTGTGTAAACAATGAAAGAATTTTCATTTTTGGGTGAATTGTCTGCTTTATGGCTATAAATAGTGACTGTGGATAGAAAGAATAGAAAGAAAAGCATGAACTATTATTAGGGATGCACCGAATATTCGGCCACCGAAAATTTTCGGCCGAAAATGGCCCAAAAGGGCATTTTCGGTTGGTTTTGGCCCGAAAGACTTTTATCACCGAAACAATACGGCCGAAATGTTGTGATGACGCAAACAGAAACCGCGACCTGCACGTACTTGTCTGAAGCGACAAGTCTACGGTGTGGACGTATTTCAGTAAATTTCGTAAATACTCTTATATAGTGTTCACACCAAACGCTGTAAATCGCGCTATTCGCGTGTAGTTGGACGCTTGAACATTTTGAGTTTACTCGCATCATTCGCGCGTCAAATTCGCTTCATTACAGACGCGAATTTGCGTCATGTGAGGGGCTTCTGCCGCGCGCTTAAGGCCCTACTAGAGCAAGCTCCTGATTGGTTAATGCGGCGCGAATTTTCGCCAAAGTTCAGATTTTTCAATTCGCGCGATTCGCGTCAATCGCATCGCAAGAAGGTCATCGCGATCCGGGCCGCGATGTATGCGGAGAACCCGCGTGCAGACGGAGAAGCGCAAAGCGCAGGTGAAGGAGATCAGAGCGCAGAAAAAAAGACTCGTCTCTCTGCACCAGATGAGGGACATGCACCCTCGTTGTCTGATATGTTCAGTGAAATCCTGCAAGAAAGTGCCTCAAATAATAGGTAGTCTATTCTGTTCTTATGCTTCTATATGACTATAAGATTGTAGCCATATTTCTGCTAGATATTTTTTTATTTGATAAAAATGTTAATTATGCACTGGCCCTATTTAAATACACTAGCTCAAATCTTTCTAAACTGTCAGGCAGATGACAAGCTCAACCGCTCAACAGCTAGAAGTTTATCTGTCTGAAGTCCCCATCCCCAGAAGTGCTGTACATTATTATTTAATGAGTAGGGTCAAGTTAAACATTTAAGTTTGAATTTTATTTTATACTGGGCATTGTAGCAATGTGCTAAATAAATATTTGCATAATTTGTAATTGATTTATTCTTTGAAACTTTGATATTAATTTATGCAATTGCAATGCCTTGATTTTAGTAAAGTTAGTACAAGGTCATAGCCATAAATGCAATGGTTCTAATAATTGGCATAATTTATTTCGGTGTTTCGGTTTTCGGCCTTGATTTCCTCTTTTTCGGTTTTTGGTTTCGGCCAAGAATTTTCATTTCGGTGCATCCCTAACTATTATACATTAAGTGAATGACACATGGAACTTTGCAGGTGCAGCATCCACTTATAAATACAGGCGAATGTGCTGGGCCTGTTTAAATAAACAACCTATTGCTTTTATCCACATGCCGAGGCCACAGATATATATGCGTAGATTTACACGTTGTTGTTGTACACAATGTCAGTGCATTGAGTTGAATTTGAAGGGGAGTACAGGATATGACCTAAAGACTTTATCCTGATGAAAAACCTGAACTGTTTTTATGCGCTCTACCTGATGCCAGAGCGAGGCAGAATTCATCCTGCTGTCATCCCGGCCATGGCCGTCCTGCACTATTTCTACTTTCTAGCTACAGTTGCAAGTGAGACCATGCTGTATGTTTCAGAGTTGAAATAGCTTTGCTTTCATCTAGCACTGGTTTGAATGCCCTCCTCTATAATGAGGGGCTTTGGGTTATGTCATCATCTGATTCTGATTATGAGGTCATGTTGCTCTCATCATTTTTTTGTCACTCAGCCATTCAGTTTGCCTGTCACAGGTATAAAAAAAGTGACAGAAGAACTAGAACACCGTCATTTTACTGTAATACAAATGGGTAAATGACACGTATGTTACAAACAATCTCAGTGTATGTACAGATGGTCTTATTTAAAGCACTAACTGCCATTGGAACAAAGGATGTTTTGTAAGCATTTTTCCCCGGCTTTAGGATTTTTCAGTGCATGGCTAGATAGAAGCCTCTCAAGTAAAAAAATGAAGAGGATTCGTACAGTGACAGTCCTTATATTTCTGAATTGCCTTTTTTCCATAAATTGGAAAAATAAATGCCAGATTGGAAGCCGTCTTTCATGTTGGTATTTTGTGTGTCAATGTGTGAAGTAAAGGTGGTTTGAGCCCCTCACAGTTATGAGGCTCTGGGTAATTTTTTCCTTTAAGGGTTGTCCATAGCAACGGAAGATGTCATCACATACAAATCAATGCTATTTATATATTTGTGGAAAACTGACATTTTTTTCTACCTTGTGTTTGCATGTGACGTAGAGTGAAATACCTATGTAAAATGTATAGGATAAAGCAATGTAAGTCGCTTTGGATAAAAGCGTCTGCCAAATGCCTAAATGTAATGTAATGTAATGTGAATGAATTTGTGTCAGTGCTGTGTTTGCTAAAGTTGACTGTTTATTGAGTAGAACAGCGTGGTCTATTATTGCATCTTCTGACCGGCAGTGTAAAGTATTTCCATACCGGTTTGACTTCTGCAGAACCCAAAAGAAGATATTTTGAAGAATGTTGGTAACCAAACAACATTGGACCCCTTCGACTCCCATTGTATAGACAAAATATCACCTTTTCAGACTTTTCTCAAAATATCTTCTTTTCTGTTCCGCGGAAGAAGGTCCCATAAACATGTTTTAAATCGACATGAGGGAGAATAAATGGCTTAACTTTCATTTTGGGTGAACTATCCCTTTTATAATAATGGCATGTTATCGTCTGATCTAAGGGCAGGTCAACCTGAACAGTGAATGACTTCTGCTTAATTGTTTTTTGGTTCCTGTTTCTCATGGTGAGGGATAGATATTTGGACTATAGAAATTCAATAGAACAGAAGTACTACATCTTTCACAAATGTTTACATAGAAAGGAAGCTGGAAATGACAGCCAAAGAAAAACATTTTTCTATTTAAAGCAACACACGCTATCTTTGCACAGCATCCATTTGAGGGGTTGCAATCTACTCTGCCTTTTATAAACAGGGTCCTGTTGAGTAAAGAGAATATTACATTGCAGGATTATTATAAAGGCTGAGTTTATCGTCGTATCTTTGATTTATCACCAATGTCACTAAGATGGCTGCCAAAGAGCATCTCCCATCGCAGGGTTCTATTTATATCAGCTATTCATCAAGTGATGGGGAGATACAACACGCAGCAGGACGGGTGCGTGAGACACACAAGAACTGCCGGGTCACCGTCTTAACCGTCAGCGGTGCAATTAGCTGGATCAACGTGAAGGCCCAAAGCTCACACTTTAAATAAATAGTGACAATAATCATTTTCCACCTTTCTTTTTTCTTTTTCTGTATATAACATATACTGTATCACTCGTTATCAATTGTTTATATTCTAGTATTTAATTTGTGTAACTTTATTTATGTTCATTTCAGAAATGTCTTCACCTCGTCTTGAATGCAGTTGAGTGTAATTCATGACAGCAGATATTGAATTTCTTGTCAGTTTATGCGTCATGTATGTGACGATATTGGGATCGATTGTGGTATCTTATCCGTATGCTGTTTATGATTGGATTGGAACGAGAACAGGAAAGATGTGATGATAGAGAAGATCTGCGATGTGAAGATCTGAGCTTTTGTGTATTTAGTTAGCAATGCAATGGCGTTTGGGGTGGGTGTGGAAATGGGGGCAGGGGCTTGTTCAATTTCCTCTCATATAACAAATTTTTGTCGAAAAGGTGTTACGACTTGACTTGCGAAGCTTCACATGCAAAGCTCTCTCACGCTGATTTCACACCCAACTCTTGGCTTCCAGGAGCCAGGAGACTGTAGCATGTGCTCGTAATTGGCCCTGATGTGGGCGGCAATCGTAAATGTGGTGTATATCTGGTTTCCAGCATAAATTAGCGGTTTAACATTGCAGATATCTTATGCTTTTTTTCTCTGTTTCTTTTTGTAACAGGTACAACCCGCACCCCTCGTGACGGTGAGGTATCAGGAGTAGATTATAATTTTTTGTCTGTTGAGGAATTTCTGAAGCTTGAACAGAGTGGGACACTGCTGGAGATCGGATCTTACGAAGGTAAACAATGGAGAGTTGTAAACACACATGCTTTTGCTTTTCTTTTATAGAGTGTTATAGAAGAGAGCAGTGAAGTCATGAAAGAGGTTTTGTAATGCATATAAAATGTTATATTTATTCTCGTCTCTAAAATATTTCATCAGCTCGAGGTTGCTCTTCATGAGTGCAATCTCTGAAAAAATGACTCAAGGTCAAAGTGGTCAAAACATGTGTATAGCGAAGTCACTAAGTTTAGCAATGCATTGTGGGATACTTTTTTCTTTTCTTTTATGCAAACAAGCATCAAACTGTTAAGCTTTTCTCACAGAAACACAGTAATATTTAAATTAAATTAATTTAAATGCAGTTGTAGGTCTCCAGATTATTATGTGTGTCTATGAGTTCAGAAGACACTCCCAAAAATAAATTTGTTTATATGCATCGAAACGAAACGAAAATGATTATTATCCATAATAAAAGCAACATTTTGATGTCTCAAAGCTGTAAACATTTAACTGGAGTGTGTATGCGGCCAACAATGTGTTGAATTCTTAGTTAGGCTATACCTAATAATCATGATTGATGTAAAAAACACGCTAATGCATAACAGTTCAAATATTCAATCCATTTTTTCTACTTAGTGCTACCTTTGTGTTTCACCAAAATGAAATTCTTAATTGTTATTAAGGTTGAGCATTGGGCCTGCCACGGCTGAACTCTAACCGTATTGCAGATTTAATGATGTCTAGTGCTTTCCTTTCAGGCAGACAGCTCTCAAATTGAATGCTCACTGCCTCATAACAAATACACTCAGACATGACGATACTATTATCAAACTTTCAGCCGCTTCAGCAGTTACCATCTTAAAATAACACAATATCTACCAAATAAAAATCGCTCACATAAAACTTGACTGTCTTCCTTTAACTCCCCTGTTCTAAATTGTGGTAATATCCTCTTGTTGCCTAGGTAACTATTATGGAACACCCAAGCCGCCCAGCCAGCCCCCTAGTGGGAAAGTGATTACTGGCGATGCTCTGCAAGACAGCCTTCCTGGTTCTCAGCAGTCAACCCCACGCCGCACCAAATCCTACAATGAGATGCAAAATGCTGGAATAGTGCCTACCGAAACTGAGGATGATGATGAGGTTCCTGAAATGAACAATAGCTTCACAGGTCAGTAGGTGGCGGGTGGCTCTTCTGTCATATTTGTTTGTGTTTTGCTTGTCTGGCACATGGGAGAAAATATGAGTGGCACTTCTTTGTTGCTTTCTCTGTCCTTCGCCATTACGAAACGAGAAAGGGGACAATAGCGCCATCTGGCTGTAGCAGAAGGTTTTGTTTGTTGTGTTGTTATGTTGTTAAGATGGACTCTTCCTGTTATATTTACAGATCAGTGAGATTTTCAATCCAGTTGTAATCGGAAAATGGGTTGGATTCCATTTTAGGTTCCTCTAAGACGTTTTTTTCATCTAGTGTAAAGATCAGTTTTGGGTGATCCAGTCATATGAACAGCACATGTATGATTTTGGAGTAGGTTAAAATTGTTCATTTGTATTGTACATGCAATAACAAAAAGCTTTGTCCTTTCGAAACATTGTTTAGTTAAATTATTGGCGAAATTATGCTTGAAACATCTCATTTTATTTATCAATAGAAACAGAAAAATTGATTATAAATGTCTTTGTTCTTTTGAAGACAAAAGAAGATATTTTGAAGAATGTAGGAAAGCAAACTTTGAAAGCACTTTGACTACCATTGTAATTTTACTGTGGTAGTCAATTGGGTCCAAGAACGGTTTGGTTACAATTCTTCCAAATATCTTTCTCTGTGTTCATCAGAACAAAGACATTTATACAGATTTGGAACAACTCGAGGGTGAGTAAATGATGAGAGAATTTTTAGGTCCAATGTTGTTTGGTTACAAACATTCTTCAGAATATCCCCTTTTGTGTTCTGCAGAAGAAAGAAAGTCATACAGGTTTATAATGACAGGGGAGTAGGTAAATGGGTGAACTGTCCCTTTAAATAACATTCCGTAAATGATAATAGGATATCCAAGTTAATTGTATAGCACCTGATGAAAAACAAGCAATAAGCTGTGCTTTTCACACAAGGTTACGCCTTTTCATTTGGCAAAGTGGTTTGATTTGAAGCAACTTATTCAGGCAGTCGGGCCGTGCTATGTAGTTCAGAGTCAATTTGTTTAGATTCCTCGCCCCTCAAAGTAGGTGAAGTGTTCTGTTTACACTTCTATTGATTTCAAATCAATCAAATCAAATCCCTTTATTGTCACTCAACCATATACACAAGTGCAACCGTTGGTGAAAAACTTGGGTGCAGTTCTGACCAACATGGCAGTATGACAGATTACAAGTAACAAAAAATACTTTACAGTAGACATTTCTTGTACACATTTACTCAGAAAACATTTCTGTATAAGTGTTAGACCAGATGTGGGCAAACTACGGTCCGCGGGCCACATCCGGCCCACCAAGCAATTTCTTCCGGCCCGGAAGGCGGTTTTTAAATGTATTCAATAACATTGCGTTTCAGTAAGGATTTTGGTGAAAATTACTAATTTGATGTAATACAAACAAAATCCATTAGGTGGGGTGAGTCTGTGCAATGCAGCATACGTGAGTAAAAATAAAAAAAGAGTGAGACATGCACTATTGTGCTAGCTAGATGGACGGGTTTAAACGCTGCGTTTGCGTCTTGTGTCTTTTGAAGCGCCTCACGCTGAGGCGGGACGAGTGTTGTGAGCTTTGGTTTATAGCATGACATGGCAATTTCTGTTATCAAAAGTGTGTCTCGAGACACAACCCTTGTAACCCTTGTCACTACAATTGGATTATCTGCCTGAAAGATGTCCGAATCGACGAACATCAATGCTATAAATCGGATTATCGTTTCGAGTGTCAGAGTGGATTTTGCCTTCAATGGAGAAGTTAGGCTAATGTCTGTTTAATTTGCTAGCGGCTGGCTAGTTAATGTAACTTTTTTATAAAGCTGTCGTTTGCCTTGCTAGGAGTTGATATTTTGCGATCTTCCTGACACGTCTTTGGATATTTGCGTTTTAACGCGAGTTCAGCCATCATTTGGCCGCGGGATTGTGCCATGATATTAGCTTGGATTTTGTAGTTACTGCAATTTTAACGGGATAATATTGAACCAGGAGACTTTGTCACAAGACAGAGCAGATGTCACAAAGCCCGTTGTAGGCCTTAAAGCGACAACGAGCAACTTTTTGACATTAAAATAATGTCTCTAAAAAATGTTTACTGATAGGACAGCTTTTAACTGGACGAATTTTACTGCCGTTGCTACCTAAGCAGCCTCCTATCGGCTAAAATTGCACTTGTAACTTTGGTGTTCGGGCCGGTACATGCCCCGCCTATCTCCTGCTTTACGGCATACGTCACGCTTTACTCGTAGCCTGGGAGAAGTTAGCCAACAGCTGTGTTAGTAATTTGAGTGTGCTCAGGTTGTTTATTGGCGCACTAACGTTACTGGTTTACAATTTATTACCGTAAGGTAGACTAGAGATAATGTAATGTTGCCGGGTCTCAATAGCTTTTATTTTTACGACACTTATAACAGACAATTGGGCTTATCAACCACATGGGGGAACTTTACACCAAAACGGCTCGTTGTTGGTTTAACTCAATTTTGACCAAATGTGTAGTTACTGCGCTTTGCCTTTGGACAGCAGTATAACCCGTGATATGCACAAAGGGTAGAGGTGCAGAAAAGTATTAGTGGTGGTGGTTTATCTTTTTTAAATATAAAAGCGTTAGATCAGATCAGATATTTACTGCATTTTAAAAGCCATAAATTCAATATTGAGCAGAATTAACAGTCCCATTTCTCCCATGTCCCATGTGGCCCATAGGGATTAATTGCACACCTCTGAATAAGAGGAATATTTGAAAAAATATCAAGAATAAAAATGATGTATACTGTAAATTATTATAATAATGTGTCTAATGACAGTGTGCAAATGTTTTGCCAATTTTTACAATACAAAAGTGTTTATAAAACACAGGGTAGAATTGCATGCACATACACTACAGTAGTTATCCAATTTCAGTTTGGAATAAATAAAAAAAGATTTAATTTAATGTGCGAACAATATGCGGCCCTTAACAAGGATTCCAAAACTTGATGTGGCCCTCGAGGTAGAAAGTTTGCCCACCCCTGTGTTAGACCATAATATAATGAATGACACATACTGTAAATTACATCTAACTACACAGCAGCAAATGTACACAATGTGCGTAGTGTACACATAATAATGACACATCATTTACATATAACTACACAGCAGATTTGAGGGGATGTTGGTGATTTTTATGTTGGGGGTGTGGATAGGAAAGTGTCAGGTGTTGGTATGCGTATTCGTATGTAATAGAGTGTGAATGGAGTCTGATCACTCAAGAGTTTACAGGAAGTACTATCTCCCACCCCCACACACAAACTTCCTACAGTCTCCAGAGGTAAGGTACAGTCGCAAGCCTGGTCCCACGCCACAAACCATTTGTAGCAGCACATACACACGTGTCTGTTCATCTTTTAATGGGATGTTACTGCGTGAGTGCCAGAACACTACCTTAAATCAGAGTTGTCATGTTTGTGTGATCATTTTGCATGTGTTTTCAGGAGACTCGAGTGAACAGGACGATCATCCCTCCGTGCGGCCATACGCCCCCAACCACGTTCAACCCTACGTGCTCAACAGCACCTTGGCGTCAACCACGGAGAGCTCTCAGATCACACACGCACTCCCCAGCCACCCCACGGACGAGGACCCTCTGGGACCCTTGCCCGGTAACTGGGAGATGGCCTACACAGAGAACGGAGAGGTCTACTTTATAGAGTAAGAAACAGCTATTTTATTAGACAGATATGCATCGATATGTTAAGAACAACGTTTAGATTTTGTGCAATAATGATAAACCACATTAATCTGTAAAATACATTTATAATGTACATTTTAAATGAATAACTGTTATGATGCTTAACAATCAGATTTTCCCTTAAAGTCTTTGAATCTTTTATTTAATCATACTACTCTTGTTTTAAAGATTTAATATATGAATGTTGTTCTGTTTTCAAATCCAACCATCTAATTCTTAGAAATGTTAAACTTGCTGGCCAGTAACCTAAAATAATTCTATTTATTGTCAATACCAATTTTTACTTTCATCTGGAGCTTAGCAGGTGACCCTGCATGAAGTAGTATGTGAAACATGAAGCTAGCGCAGTATACTTATAAGATTGGTTGCCATTGGCAACAGTAGACCGTACAGAACACACAGTATGCTGGTCACTTTATAAAAACATTTAACTGTAGAATGCTTCATTTGTAATAAATGTAGATATTTGTATTGACATTGAGTGGACTATTTATACATTTAACTTGAGTTATTTGCAGGTTTATAGATAACAAGACGGGACGTATCAAACGTTGTGATATCTTCAGTATACGTTTTCCTGCCTGCTTGTCTCAAAAAAAGAGAACACAGGATGTTGTTTTGCCGGCATCTTTGTGGAACAATGCTTGACTATTTGTGCTATGGATGTATTCTTAGCCACAACACAAAGACGACATCCTGGTTAGACCCCCGATGCCTGGACAAACCCCAGAAACCCCTGGAGGAGTGTGAAGATGATGGTATGGACATACGGTTGTATTTTTGACGTTTGAATTTTTTTTTATGTTTGAACGTCTGTTTTTGATTATACACATTCATAACTGCATATGCGCTTCTTGTGGCTTTTTGTGTTGTTGTGTTATGTGCATATTTGTCATAAATCCCAAAAATGATGAATCAAGTCTGTGTTGCAAATACATATGAAGCCATTTCTAGAGGCGTACATTGACATTTTTGTGCAAATCAGGCTCATTCACTATGGCAGTACATCCATGATAATCTTAAAGTGGTAGCCTGTAGATGGCGCCCTTGAGCTATCCGAACTATATCAGCCAGTCTCACTTTGTGGCAGAATGATGGAGGCAGCTGCCTTAATACTATAAGAAGGTTCAAGATTATATTGAATCTCCTCTTACAAACAAGTAATTCCCTTGGGCTTCAGCTCTGCTGCCGGTCGCCCTCCGCCCGATGCCGATTCCCTGTGCAAAGAGCGACCTAAAATGATTTTGGAATTGAATATATATTTATAACTATGCTAAATATGATTACAAAATCCAGTTCATTTTGCTCTATAAACCATAAACGTATGGTTTAAATTAAAATTTGTAAATGCCACTGATTTGACAGTTTACAAGATGCTGTTTTATTTGATGTCATAGATTTAAGACTACAGCTTGGTTTGAGCTGTAATTTTGCTTTTTTATCAACTAACCCTCTGCCTCTCTGCCACCCTTCCCTTCTGTCTTCGGCTCACTTTGCGCACACCTGCTCCCCTTTTACTTCCGCCCAAGAAGAAGGGGTACATACAGAAGAACTGGACAATGAGCTAGGTAGGCCACAATTCCACAGGGAAACACGCACAGACACACAACCTGCACGGTTGGAAACGACCCTCCTGTGCTGATTTAAAGCCTGGAACATGAAAACACATCACATCGATTCCAAATCAGTGCAAGAGGGCTCGTCTACCCATAATGCACCTGCCATACTGTCATATTTCAATAAGGCTGTCAGCTGCTTTCAAGAGTTGCTTTAGATTCGTCGTGGAATGACCATGTCACAGATTTCATAAATTTTGTTGTCATTTGCACGGCATGATAATATTAATTTGCACTGATATGAAATATTCATTGTTTCTATTTCTACCACCGAAGCATTCACAGAAGATTACTTCTGGGCTCTCGCAGCTGGGAGTGGTTCCGTTTTCATTACACATGCAAATAGCTTCAGAAATGTAAAACTGTGTTGAGCTAACGGTGACGGACAAATCATGGAATCATTTGTTGCTTTAATCAGTGTTGTCATCATTAAAGCACGTTACATCGGTTTGTTACGGCACTCCGACCTCTCTCGCTGCTGTTCAACGTGCCTTTGTAATTGAGGGGCTGATTCATCATTACTAACGGATAGGGTGATGTAGGAGGTGGCCTTGAGATGCTGTGAATTTGTGATTGGTGGAGCGCGGTCAATAGCTATTGATTTAAGAAATCAGAGCCATTAAACAGATGCTGTGGATGGGGCAGTAGGTAGGAGAGGAGAGACCCGATCCTGTAGAGAGTGAGCAGAGGACGCAAACTGATGAATGGGCAATTTGTCAGTCTCTGTAATGATGTGGGGGCTGGGTGGGTGTCTTTTTTAAAAAAAATCTTGCTTTTCTTACCAGCCAACACTTTTTTATTAGATTCGCACACTTTGAAAAAATGGCACATGCCCTTGCAAAACCTTGTTTGGTGCTATGTGGCATATACACAGCCGCAGAAAAAAATAGGACAGCATTTCAAAATTATTTTACATTTTTCTCAATTTACTATTTATAGGTATGTGTTTAGGTAAAATTATCATTTTTTTAACTAAACGAAAAAATCATAACTGGCAAAACGGGTGACAATAACAGAAAAGATGCTCTGTATTTTTCAGATCTCAAATACTGCAAAGAAAACAAGTTCATATTCACTTTTAAGCAATACAATAGTAATATTTGTACATGTGTTTAGGAAAAGTCATTTTTTTATGTGATAACCTCAATTTTTATCACCGTCTTATGCATCTTGTCATGCTGTCAGTCGTTCACATTGCAGTTGGATGACTTTGTCACTCCTGAGGTTTGATTTTGTTGAAATTCAACAGACACTGGACTGGAATGACCACAATACATCTAAAAATGCTGCTTGAATTTTTTTTTGAAATGGTCTCTTAATTTTTTTCTCTGGCTGCATTTGCTTAAATCAGGTTGCTAGGCTGTTTTAAATGGTTGCGTTGTGAGGGTTTCCAAACCAAGGTCAAAAAGCTGACTGGTCCCTATGGCTTGGGATCTTTCTCTGTGTAAGTCTATGGCTTTGCTTTTGACCATTTTATCACCCGCAAGGTGCAATCATTTGTCCTCTCGCTTAGAAAAGTAATAACACATCTTTTCTCACCGAGGCGCATAACCTGAGGTATTATAATTCATGTCCGCAGCACAAACAGTGGGGGACAAGTTATTCAAAACCAGTTTCAGAACACAGTGCAGTGTGAAGCTTAAGGGACTTTGTATTTTCACATAGCATTACAGAAATGGCTTTTTACACTTTAATCTTAATTGTCATTGCTTCTTTATTACCAAACGCTTTGACAGGATTCATACTTTGCTCAGAGCTTTTACCAACAGTATGAGTTACTCAAGGACGCAAAAAGGTTTCACTAAATTATGCATTTGAAATTTGCTTTAATTATTTTCCTGAAACGTGCCCTTTCACTTCTGATTCGGCTTTATCCGTTTTTAGGATAGTCACATTTGCGTAAATCCTCCAGCTTAAGGTTATCACCCAACAGAAACGCACGTTGATTGACAATGCTAGACCTGAGAAAGATATACGAGACGAAAGAATTTCTTGCCGGTAGATTGTTATTCGTAAGCAATTAGTGTTGTCTGACATTTATAAATCATTAGATTAGTACAGCAGTCAGCCTTATTTGCTATTGCTGCTCGGGAGAGATAATGAGTTCTCGCTTTGCATAAAAAAATGTATAAATGTGCACGGCTTTCATTGGCCAATTAGAAACTGGCACAATATAGAGTGGTGTTCTCTATGGGAGCCGTAATGATGAGTTTCCTGTGTGCTCTAGGCACTATGGTAATATAGACACCCTGTGTCCCAGGTGCTGAGACATTTCTGCACTAAACAGGTGTTTCCATGGCAAAGAAAGCAATATTTTCATATGCATGAAGGCATATTTCAATATTGAATGCAGAGTCGTTCCTTTCATGATTATTCTATTATTCTAAGGAAGATGTTTGGTGTGCGTTTTTCACCTTAACAGTGTTGTGATCCGGTCCATATCTCCGAATCTCTGAATATCTTGTTGTTTTGGAAGAGTTGTCACCTGAAAAACGTTGAATATTTTGGAGCATTTCATATTTTTGTTGTTTGCCGGGTCGAAAAGATATAAAAATGTCAGGTAACAGCACGTTTTCATGAAAACAGCTCCGGAAGATACTAAGAATTGCACTGTCATTGTAATGTGTTTTACTACTTTGGGAAATAGATCATCCAACACATGCAGTTTGCATTATTTTGTTATAATGTTCTCAATACGGTCATTATAGTTCAAAATGTCTGATGTTGTAATTGGTCGAAAAATCTAATCGGCAAATGACAGGATGTGATAAAAGACTTGTTAAATTAGTTGCAACGATGTTTAAACCTCTTGTGTTTTTGCTCCTTTTCCAGAGCTGCCCACAGGCTGGGAGAAGATTGATGATCCAGTCTACGGAGTGTATTATGTTGAGTAAGTGACTCATCATCATTACCCATAATACTCTTTTATTTCCACATCATCTTCAGTCCCTGTCTTCCATATATGACATCATCCAAAAACATCAAACAGGCAGCCTCCATTCTTCTGACTGGGCCTGTTCGATTTCGGCTGTGCGCACCCTTTGTTGTTGTTACCATTTTCTAAAACTTGTTCATCCCCCCCCCCTTTCGAGGGACCCTTGGGTTTGCTGTGCATAAACATGAATGCATTCATATGTTTTGAAGTTGTTTCAAAGCAATACCTCTGAGGCATGAAACATTCCAGTTTCTGTCTTTGGAGATGTTTCTGAATGTTTTGTGCGGTTTTTGGCTCATAAATTGCGCATGCCGGATGATTTTTGGCCTGGATCTCGGCTGGATGATGAACATAATACACTGTATTTTTTGGTAAATGCGGTGATGGTGCTTTTTTCTCGTGTATATGCGTTTATCAACCAAGCCCTGGATAGATTTTGCTTTTAAGCAATGAGATTAGAAGAAATAGCAGGCTTTTGAAATGTTTTACTTGGAATTTTAAGTAAGCGCAGAGGCTCTTGGCCATACAGTTTATAGCTTCTTTTATGGCCTTTTCTGTGAATTAATTTACTTTATTTCTCACCTGCTCAACCTTTTTATTGTTTCTCCCTGTGGTTGTGTTATTGGATGTGTCGTCTGGTCAATGATCATCATTCTCTATCTCTCTTTCTCGCTCTTCCAGCCATATTAACAGAAAGACCCAGTATGAGAACCCAATTCTAGAAGCTAAAAGGAAGAAGCAGCTGGAACAGTCTCAACCCACTGAAGGTGAGCAGTATATCCGAAGTTCGTTTCAGGCCATCCCTTTTTCTTTTGTTACGCGTGTTTGATTATATGGGCCTGTCATTTGCTGTTGTTGTTTTGGAATGAGGAATGTCATCTTACTTTATGATTAATCTTTTCATAGCTTATGATTTTTTTTATTTAGTTCTGCTATCTCATGTCGTTGCAAGAAAACATCTTATAAATATTTTTTTCTAAATCAGCATTTTATAGAAAAAAGTGTGTGTTTTGGGTATTTTGACATTTTATTGGAGGTTTGTCTTTAGGTTATCATCAAATCCTTTTATGTTATATTCAGAGTTTTCTCACACTGGCCCCATTTGAGTCCAAAAGTGACCGATATTTAAGTCAACAAGAACGCATTCACAACCGATTTTTTATTAATTCTGAAACAAGATATTTATTGGAAAAAAATAATTGGTGGGTCCATCAAGAATTGATTAGCTTGCAGTTAATATAGCGGACTACTCATCTTGAAACACTGCAGACAGTATGTTGAAACGTAAGCAAGCTTGATGACATCATTCGAAAGGATGTTTTTACATTCTGAGTTATATTTTCAAGTCCTGAATTCCATTCAATACGAATTCAAGTTGACTTTTAAAACTTATTTCTTTAAACAAACTAAAAAGTTTTCCCACCTTCGGACATGATGTTGTATTTGTTTCCAGCCAGCTCAGCTGAATATCACTTTTTTTGATGACCTAATAACCTCCCCTCCCTCAAGTTTAGTATCTCTGTCTCACTGATTGTGATACAAAATTTGCAATATGCAATCTGAGATCTGTGTTTTACACTCAGAGGTAGTTAAGACACCGCAGGGCGCGCTTATATTTTAATCACTATCGGCCATCTTGGCTTCAAGGCTGCCAGTTGCACTACCTCAGCATTGAATAGGCAGGAAGTGCGAGTGACTTGAGAGACACAAAAAAAGGAAGTGCACCCTTCACTCTTTCAGAATGGATAGAGGAGCATTCATCAGGAGCGCCGCTAGCAAGCTATGCCGCTCACCACCAAGAGACTTACAGAGAGCCTGGCAACGCCCCTCCACACCCAACCCAACTGGGGGCTAAACGTATGTGCTGCCTCGTTTTTTTTTGTTTGTAACACTAACATACACACCCGTGCGTGGCGTGTTTCTCTGTGGACATCACTCTTCACTCAGTCACTTCTTTTATTTATTTTTTATATCTTCCTTTCCTCAGCCCTCTGTGTGTGCTGTTCTTGTATTGTTCGAATGTCCAATGATTAGCTTTTAGCAAACACCGTCTATTAGAGGTAGATAATATAAGGCGTTGTCTCTCACACCATTTGCCATTCCTGTCATGTGGGTGCTGTTTCGAATTCTGTGGTGCTTTTTAAAGTGTCACCACGTTATGTACGAAGTCAAGGACATGTACAATTAATGAAGAGAGATGGTGACGTTTCAAAAGAGTACGTCTGTAATGCACTTGTGGGTAAATGTGTGACGTTCTGGCCAAGGCTTTTGCTCTGTATAGTGTAAATATGTTGAAAGAAACGTCCTTGGATAACAAAAAATTCAGGATTGAAAATCTGTTCTAATAATGAAATGTCTGAAACATAAATTGCCACATGCGTTTTTAATTTCACTCGATTTATTTTTTATATTTAGTATATTTAAAGATTTTATTTCCAAAAGGGATAACTTGGTTTAAAATCAAACCAAATAACTTGTTTTTTATCATGTTTTTATTGTGTTAGTTAGCCGTATTTGTTTGAGTTGTTATGGCTTAAATCAAAACAAACCAACTGCAGTTTTGATAGTCATTGGAATGCGAAAAATAAAACATGATTTTATCTCATTTTGTAAATAAACTCTTCATTTATTGATTATATTTCAAATTAAAATAAACAGAAACCATTACAAGTGGTCTCAGAGTTTTGAACCCCACTGTATAGTGTTTCTGTTTCATGATTTGCTTTTAGATATATTATACATTTACGGACACCATCTCTCTCCCTCTGTTTCTCTCATGTTTTCCCTCTCATGTATATCTATCTTGATCATGATCAGTCATTTACATTAACTATTCAGTATGTCTCTCTCCTCAGGGTGTCTCTGCAGTGTCCTCTGATCCTTCTGTCCTGACATCACGATGAATAGATCATACTACATTTCTGTAGCCATTCACTTCCTTCTTCTTCACCCCCTCTTACATTCTCTCCTCGCATTCGGTCTTCTATCTCAGAATGATGCGTTATAGGTCCTAACTGCACTTTGGCTCTGATCTAGGATTGTTTATCAGCTGATTCATCTGCTAACATTTACTTTGGGAAATGTGATGTACGACATTATATATAACAGTATTACACAAAATGTTCCTACGCGGTCCACAATGTTAAAGGGATAGTTCACCCAAAAATTTAAATTCTGTCATCATTTACTCACCCTCAGGTTGTACCAAATTTTTTATATTATAATACTGACACTGAGAAAGTCTAGAGAACTTCAGTGTTTTGCCATTCAGTAAAGCCATTCGTCTTTATAGCCTTTATAATGAAATTTTGAGGTTATACAAGGCTTCTCTAGTTTCTATCTATATAGCGTTTAGTGTTATAAAGATAAAAGATAACAAGCTAAGTCATAACAGTCTGATGATCTGTGCTTTGTTAAGCATCATTTTGGATAAATCTAGAAGAAAATAAGTTTTTAAACACAAACTCAAGTAATCCCATAATCCACTCAAGATTTGCTTCATTGTACACAAAGATCATCATTACCCATAATGATAATAATAATCTCATTATACAGGGGGTCATTTGATGTATCTTCACATAATCCCTTATCTCTCAAATTCAAAATGCATCTCTTATTGCAGGAGGAAAGCCATTTTTCACGAGGGACCCTGCAGAGAACTGAAGGGGACATTCATTAGCACTAAACTGAAGAAGAGCAGGCGTGGCTTCGGCTTTACAGTAGTAGGCGGAGACGAACCAGATGAGTTCCTGCAGATTAAGAGTCTGGTGCTCGATGGACCAGCTGCCCTGGACGGAAAAATGGAAACAGGTGAAAACAACCACGTGTTTGTGCTGTAGTCTTATTCTTTTTTGCGTTCTTGGGTAGCGTTAACACGTTCATCCTTCTTTTTTTTAAGGTGACGTTATCGTAAGTGTCAACGACACTTGCGTGTTGGGTTACACACACGCCCAGGTTGTCAAAATCTTCCAGTCCATCCCTATCGGCTCAATGGTCGACCTTGAACTCTGCCGTGGCTACCCCTTGCCCTTTGACCCCGATGACCCCAATACCAGCCTGGTGACCTCCGTTGCCATTTTGGACAAGGAACCAATCATCGTCAACGGAAAAGAGAGAGCTACGACTCGCCATCCAGTCACGGTAGCGAATCGGCAGGTGGCGGCGGTAGTTTGAACGGTTCCGGCGATCCGCATCGCCCCCACAGCCCTTCAGCCGAAGTGGCGTCCAACGGCTCTCACGGTTATCCCAGCGATAACGTGACGTTGGCATCTTCGATCGCCACCCAGCCCGAGCTCATTACCGTTCACATGGAGAAGGGTGATAAAGGGTTTGGCTTCACAATAGCGGACAGCCCCTCTGGCGGAGGACAGCGCGTGAAGCAGATAGTGGATTACCCGCGATGCAGAGGTCTTAGGGAAGGGGACATCATCATGGAGGTCAACAAGAGGAACGTGCAGAACCTGACGCACAATCAGGTGGTCGACCTGCTCAGCAAGTGCCCTAAAGGCAGTGAGGTGACCATGCTGGTACAAAGAGGTGAGGTTATGCGGAAGTTTTATTTTTTAATGTGTAAAATGTATATATGCGAGAGAAAATAGAGAGAGAATAGTGAAATTGCAGATAAGACTTATTTGTGGTGCTGAAGTCGCCAGTCGTGATCTGATTTGTCATCTCTGAATGTGATGTAGAATAACAAATTATGATTGGTCAGTCAAATGACCTCTTCTTAACTGGGCGGTTCTTAGCACGAAGAAGATGCGGTGTGTACCGGGTGCCAGTGTTTACAAGTTTTGATACCAGAGAGTGTAAAGTTAAATCCACTTCAAAAGATGGAAACAACGCTGGTCGAAAATAACTTCCTGTTTCAGTTTTTTAACACTACGCAAACATTTGAACAAAAAATCAACCATCAGAACCTTTACAACCAAATCAAAATATTAAACGATTAAACGCATGTATGTTTGCAAGATAAACAAATAACTAAAACCAGACGTGTTTCTTGACCAGTGTTTACATCTTGCAAAGTGGTCTATAGAAGAAAACATAAAAACAAGAAGAGTATGGGAGAGATGCAGATAGTCAGTATGCCGGTTGAGTATTCCTGAATGAGAGAGCTCATGCATCAGAAGTAAAGAGGAAGGGACAGTGCGAGGTGCACACAGACACAGCCTCGGGTGTCAGGTCAGTCCCGTTCATGAATATGGAGTCTGTGACTTCTGGTTTTCCCTCGAGGGCCGTCAATATCAGCTGTCTATAAGCCCCACCTGACATTTCCATACCGCTCACTGGATTGTGAGGAAGTTGAGATGAAAATCTCAAGGTTAGCTGCTGCCTCTTCAGTCAATGCCATGGAGAGAAAAGACAAGCGTGTGGGGAAGAATCACATCAAACGCAAACAACAGCGAAACGGACCTACAGAAAAAAAGCGTGTTTTTGAGTGTCAAAGCAATTCAAATCCCTCCCAATAAAAAGTTTTAGTTTGAGAGGGAAGTATGTTGGGTTTTACTCACACAAATGCAAACGTCTTTCAAAACAAATTCCTGTTTTCACAGAGCATTCAGTTAGCGGCTTGCACTCGGATTATTAATTTGATGAATTGAAAGCGCTCTTATCTGTCTAGTGAAAATGCTTTTAACACGGCCGGGAAATTGCTGCATGCCAATTGCAAGGCCACAGCCCATTGTATTAAAACTTCCCTATTTGTCATCTGCGACAGTTAGCAAAACAAAATACGGCACACTTACATCTTCTTCGGCTCATCAATAGTGACGGCGCCTAGCTTCTTCAGCAACGCTCGCTGTCCTCCAGGGTTTGATGGCTTACTGAACTGACGTCATGTTGCTTTTTAGTGAAGCTGTTTGTACTGTAATTTATGCGTAGACCGCAGGACGCTGGAGAAGAAAGCGTGTGGCCTGTCTACTGTATGCCAGTTCATTTGGTTGTATTTGCTTACCGCCGAGAACCCGATAGGGAACAATTGTGAAGAAATTTGTTGAACAAATTGAACTGACATTTGGAAAGTCAGTGGATACGCTTTAAACACTCTTTTTCCCCCCTGAATTACTAAATCCAAATCTTAAAAGGAGCATATCGAATCCATTTTTCTTGATCTTGTGAAATAGTCTTTGATGTGCCGTGCATGTATGTAGCACCTGTAGACCCGCACATCCTTCTGAAATATCCCTGCGATGCGAAACCGTGGCAGATGTTCTCTCTGACTAGCAGTTTGAGCAGAACAGACTTTTTCGTGGATCT
This sequence comes from Triplophysa siluroides, assembly GCA_006030095.1. Taxonomy (NCBI): domain Eukaryota; kingdom Metazoa; phylum Chordata; class Actinopteri; order Cypriniformes; family Nemacheilidae; genus Triplophysa; species Triplophysa siluroides. The sequence goes on along the minus strand of VCII01000314.1, from coordinate 6,879,498 downwards.
GCCACAACAAACATAGGTTTTGTGAATCTGTCACTTTATAACACAGGCTTTGCAAGTAAGCTGTGAATTGAAGCATTGAAAAAGAGCGCTAACTATACTGTGCCTGACAACAAACCCGTGAGTAAACACTGTTATTTATTTAAGGGCTTCCCAAACTTTTCAAGGCACGACCCCCAAAATGACAGTGCCAGTGACTCGAGACCCCCACCATCCTCGGAGGTGGTTAAAGTATACAAACGTTGCGCGCAACTGTGCACATGCACTTATTAGGTCTACATATCTAACATATATAATATACATATCTACATATATAACACGTGCATAATGACAACACAAAAGAACAAAGTCCAACATAATATTATTTTATAGTAATTTACTCATTACTTGTTGTTATACATAAACTATAACAACAGATGGTCAAATTGCATCAAACTGATTCGAGTGGTGGGCTCCCCTTGTTGTCTTTGGGACATATTAACCAACGTTTCATTTCGACTAATAAAAATATCCTAAACTTAGTCCCTGAAAAATAATCTGCGTTCACATATGGGAATATTTAACGTGGTGCTGTAAATTGACTTTCTGCACCTAACCTAATGTGGTCACTTATGACGTTAATGTAACGTAAAAGTTCATCACCTCAGGGGTCACGATCGAGGGGAAGGAAATTCAAAAGGTCTGGTTTTATTTTTAACTTAATTTATATATTTTTTATTTTGTTACACTTATTGATAAAATGCGCTATATCTAAAAAAAAAAGATTTCTGGAAATCATCTTGCGACCCGTACTTTTGGGATCCCCTAATTTAATTTGTGCCTAAAAGGGGAGTTTACATAGACGTATTAAACGGAGGCAAACAATTAGTTTATTTCTAAGGGTCTGAGAGAAGGTAAAAACTAAAATATGGCAGTTTTGGTGGAAAGAACCTTACGAACGTTGTAAGTGGGCCTCAAGGAAAAAAGAGCCATTTAATTGTCATTCCAGTAGCGTGAGGTCAGTGGTAAGATGATGATACACACCAGAGACATTCCCAAACGGCTGGAAAACATGTCAGGGATGTATTCCCTGTTTTCGCATCCCACCTTTAATTGCCGGCCTTGATGTCAAGTGTCAAATCCCACCACGCCACACTCATACGCTCAACCGTACCCTTTCATTGACACAGCTTCATCACTGGCCAACCAATTAGAGAGGAGCAAGGATGTAATGGTAGCGACATGATTTATGTCTTATCATTCCTTTAAACACACGTTCACACTTTTCATTCCTTTACACATGTAGAGACAAACACAGTACATTTCTGATAGTAGGAAAAACACCGCAGCTAGTTCTCTGGTGTATATAGAACTGTATTATGTAGATATCATACAGGAGCACAAAAATAGAGAATGTTTGTTCATATGTAATGCTTGACACAGATTTAGATGATCAGTTTCATTGGCCCTCCCTTCCCATGAGGGTTTGGCTGCAGTCAATATTTCTGTAAGTGGTTTGCAGGTCTAAATGTCATGCTTGCAAATGCACAGTATAAAGAGGATCTGTTATGCCCGGGGTAATCAGTTCGATACAATGCGTGTGCTCATAAGCCGAATACATGATAACCCAGATTCAACGGCAGCGTGGTCCATTCTGTCTCTCTGAGGTGTGTGTGTTTATGTCTATGTGAGGTAACTAGCACTAAACAGCATATTTCTTTCTACCAAACGTCTTTACGCACATTTTGTGGAATTCTGATTATCTTAGAATCGGACGCTGTGAGTTGGATTTTTAAATGCTCCAACTACGCATTTGATGAAATGAAAAAGTAGAAACTACTATATGATGCTCTCGCTTTATGACTCATCAATCACCAAAGACAGCGCACATGTCCGTCTACCTCAAGCATCCAAATAAGTGTGTTAATGGCTATTCACACCGTGAGGCTAAAAAGGAAAGCAAATTGCAAATTCAATTGCTTTGGCAGCAAGACAATAACAAGAACTCTACAGAACTCCATGTAAGATCACACGTGAGTCTGTTCTGGTGTATTGAGCTGCGAGCATTGAATGCTCCATAACCAACAGGTGATGACATTTGATCGTCTTCTGTGTTTGGGATCTGCTTGTTTCCGTGGTGAAAGAAGATCAGAAGCTTTGTAAACAACATCACCATGCGTCTTATGTTTCATTTATGGCAAGACAAACAGAGATAAGAAGATAATGATTTAAAGGTATATGTTTTGAAAGTATATTTTGCGTAGGGATAGTTCGCCTGATAATACAAATTCTGTCATTTATTCATCTTCTAGTTTTTTGGAAACCTGTACATGACCTTTTGAGGGACATGAGGTTGATTTAATGATGACATTTATCATTTTTAGATGAATTAATCTTGCTTATCCAAAAAAAACGAATTAATGTCTTTACAAGCAAACACTATAAAGAAGACCACAACAAATCATCTTATCGACTGCCCAGCTAAGAACCCACCAATCACATGATCTCACACCTTGTTTCCATGACGATGCTCTGCTGCACTTTGCAGTGGGGTTTCCTGTTAAAATGATAAATCGGAGCGGTCTGTCTCGCACGCAACACGTTCTAGAACAAATGCCAGCAGGCAGGGAGGACAGACAGACAGATGTTTTTATCTCTGCTTCAGTCTGCATCTTAATCTTTCATTATGTACTTCACTGAATGATTTTTGATTGGCATGTTTGTGGAGCTCTACTGAATACACACAAGCGAAAGACAAAAATAGACATCACCGTACTCTCAGTGTGTGTGTGTAACCACAGGGCCGTTTAACATCACCTCATGCCCTGTCACATTCAATAGTGGCCCATGTCAGCTGGTGACGTACATGCAATAATAAACATGCACACATCATTGTATTGAAAGATTGCGGTTTGTCAACAGGTCAACCATGATATTAAAAACATAAATATTGATATTGTGATAGCGTGATTCAAAAATAGAGAAAAAAACTAAATAAACTAAATGTAAATGAATTCAACAAATAATAATATTATTATTCTTTTTTTATTTATTAATTAGATATTGCAATAATATCATTATAGAAAATGTGTTTGATCATGAAAATCATAAAGTGAAAATCTGATACTTTGACATCCCTAATACCAATATCTTGTGATATTGGTGTGCTGCCCCACTAGCCTTAACTTTTGATAAAATAATCAACTTAATTTTATTTTTAATAAATAAAATTTACTAAAATAACTTGCGGTGATTTTTCTCATTTTACTTCATATTGCAATAATTACTGGCTTACATTTCCCCGCTTATTATTGGTACTGCTTATGAAATGAAAAATAAATAAATTAATTCTCATGAAATATTGATTCATAATTTTATATGCTAAAATTACTTTGCGATGTGAGAAGAAAGTGTTTTGCAAAAAACGTGACGCGCAACATAGACATGTAGGAAATCTGCTCTCCACAACATTAAATTATAGAATTGAACCTCAAAAATACAAAGCAGGGCTTCAGAAGTGATGAATTCTACCTCGTAAATGTAAAACATTCCACATCCAGGCACTCACATAGGTTTTTGTATTTGAAAAGCCTTTATTTTTAGGGCTACATTTTAAACCAACATGTATCAACCTTAGCAGGCCTGTATGAATCTTTTATTTTCATTTACTAGGAATAATCCATTATTATTGAATACTTGAAAAATATTTGAAATCCACAACTGACCAATCACAATTAAGTATTACAGAGAGCTGCATATCAATACAAAGTCTTAACAATAAATATTCACATTATGTAAAATCATATTAGCAAAAGTGGGCTGAATAATTTAAAAACATTTTTCAGTGCAAACCTGTAATGTCATTGAAGTCAGTCAGCAGTTGCTTCCTCGCCATTTAGCTCAAGCTTTTAAATAAATAACGAATCTTTGAACCTCAAATGATGTCAGTCCTGCTCAAAGGAAGCAGGGGCGGAGATCGCAGCAATCTCCTTTAGAGTCTTAAAGCAACCTCAAAGAGCACGACTATGAGATTCAAAACAGTTACCAGAATTTAAGCAGCTCGATCGCTTTAAGAGTCATCCACTTTTAATGCATTGGTCACTTTGTTTGCTTTTTATTCAGCTGGCAGTGCTGCTTCATGGGATTCAGATAAAGCCATTATGTGCCCAGTAAAGTAAAATGGATTGATTGATTACAGGGTATTAGGCGGCATCTCTCCTCTGTAAGCAATGACCTCCAGACACTCTCTGGGTTAGAATCAGAGGCGCACAGATCCACTCTTACTATCACCAACAATAAAATAGTCTTGTTGCTGTGCAACTGTGTGCGTGTACAATAGTTTTTTTTTTAGAGCAGGGTAAACATTACGAAAATGACAGATGAGAAATCGTAATTTCATAAAAACGATCAAAACATTTAATTCAGTTGAAAGATTTTTGTGACTTTTAGTGCAAGTCTGCTTTTTTATGTTTTCAGCGTCCTGTGTAAAATCAATATTACTCATATAGAATGTTATATATAACCAGAGTTTCTTGTTTCATATGCCTCTTCTGAGAAGCAGTTTACGTAAGTAATGTAGGCACAAACTGGGAACAGATAAATATAATCTACGGTTACGGGGTGGTCAGTCCTCTTGCCTTTGGTCAGCGGCGTGGGCTGCCCACCTGAGAGGAACACAGCAAATTTACCCTCCTCCTCTGCCAAACAAGCTATTGTGAGCAGGCTTTCAAAGCACATAGTTAAAGAAAGAAAAAATGACCAGAGAGGGTGCGATGTTGCAGAAAGTTTTAACATTTAATAGCCTGAAGTGGAGACGGGAGGAGAGAGGATGGGAAAGATGTCGAGAGGAGGAGGCTGGGGATTGCAGAGGATGACAGCATTTGTTTTGACGATAGGCTTGGAGGCGGGGCTTTGGAATGACGGGCAGGTCAGTTAGGAATAGAAACGGAGGGTGGAAGATTTAATGTCTGGAGAGTTTAGTCAAGTACTGAGTGGATGCGCATTGAAGTGAATTGCATGATAAAATGTAGCACGCCCTGCGCGCATGTGTGTTACCGTGGGCGCGCTCGCACGCAGATGACTTGATCTCAAGGGAACTGCTTCACAATAAACAGCCTATTTTTTCAGGCCAGACCAGAATTGGAATCATTTTCACATTCTCAGATACAGGATCTTAGAATGCCGTGTAATGTATGCTTACACAAACACCTTTTAGAATTGAAATGAGAATGCCTTTTATATTCTAATTTAATTTCTGTGGCTACAGGATGTTGAATCAGAATTTAAGGAATTTTAGATTTTATTTTCAGTATGTTTTAATAAAAAATATGAAAAACTTAATCCTAGAAACATTGGATAACTAATATTTGATGTTTGAAATTCTAAATATAGAATTCATATATCTTATTAGAATTAAGAAATTCATTTTTAGTGTATGGATAATAGTGAAAGAAAATGGCCAAAATTCTCATATTTTCCTTCAGCTCAACTGATGTAAAACACATCTGGTGATAGTCATTATTAATTGATTATTTGGCATATTATATTTTTGGTTTTCCACTTTATTAAATTTCTTTGAACTCAAACGCAGTATTTCGTTCACTTCATGTCATTAAAATTTTTACATCCTACTTGTTCTGGACAATTCCGTTCAAATTCGAATTCATAAGATTAAAATGGAGTCAACGCCTAAATTCTAATCTTTTCCCAGACTTTACACACACCCAGCTGCTAAAAATAGACAGAACCTGCCTTCTGATGTCTAGCCTTAGAAAAAAATTCCATCATCTTTGTTGTTCATCTGTTTCCTTTCTTTTATTTTTCACGTTATACATCAACTCCACAACACGCAACTCTCCATATATATGAATGCATAATTTAAGCGTGAAGCTATTCCGAAACGGACGCTGACGGATCCACGCATGTAGGGGTGGGAGGGAAACTGTGTTTGGAGGAGGAATACGATAGCAAAGAGAGCGCAAGAGCTCTTGTGAAGGTAGAGAAACGGAGAAGACGGGAGAGCGAGGGTGATCGAAGCAAGGAGGGGGAGGGTGAACGAGAAAGCGCGAGAGAGAGAGAGAGAGAGAGAGAGGTGAAAAGAAGCTCAAAAGACAGGAGAATCGAGGACTGGCTCTAGATGCAGGATTCTTCGGCAGCTACGTCGCGAGGGGCAGGGGCGCTGGAAGATGGTTTCAGTAAGAGGGGAACTGACCGTTGCCTATAATTTAATGTTCAGTATCTTGGACTCCTTCTCCATGGGTAATAGCTTTGCACCTGTCTGGGCACAAGCCTCCTCCTGTGTCTCATTTGTTTGTCTGTGTGTCTGTCGCTCTCTCTGTGTCGTCTTGTCTCGTGCACAGCGTCCGGTGCGTTTCAGTCCTTGGGGAGCGCTTAGCTGAGGTTGCGGGGGACGGTCCGCGTATGCGCTTGCCCCACGCTGCCCTCTTTATCATTTATTCGGTGAGGGAGTGAAGGAAAGAGGAAGGGATGGAGAGCGGGGGCTGCCGCTGCACCACGCATCCTGATTGGAGTCATTCAGTTGTCCTGGGATTGCATTTAGATTTGTGCCTGTGGGGAAGGTGAAATCTTTGTGTTCGCACATTTAACGCTTCTCTTTCTTTTTCTCTCTGTAGGGGTGGCACCTGCGAAGAAGAGCCCCAAACTGGTGAGTGCTGATGTTTCTTTTTACGTGCATCTTTGCATCGTTGGACTGGTTTGATTTTAGACGCTGTGACTGAGAATCTGTCACAAATGCTCTTGAGCTGTAATGCCCTGGCGGTGTAGGGTGAAACCATGTGGTTTTGTGTGTGTGGGGGGGGGTATCCCCTGGGAGCAGGGTTGATTTTATTTATTGGTCACGTGGGCATCCTGTAATGGGCCTCTAATGACTTACCAAAACATCGAAGGCAGCAGGTTTCCACTGCTGGAGCTTCAGGGCAAGAATAGCAATCAGGTGTTTTGTCTTTGATCTCGCTTGGCTTTCGGCTTGCACTGGATCGTTGATGATGGATTGAAAGTTCGAGCTCAGCATATCTGTAGACATGGGAAGTATAATCTGTTTTAAGGCTTCTGTTAAAATGGCAGCCTTGGGTTTTTCATTTATGTTGAAATGGAGTCCGTGCTTGTATGATTTTTCAGTGCCAAGCGATTGTCAAAACGCCTTTGTGTTGTTTGGATGGATTTATTAACTTCTTCTTGAGTTGTGGTTCGATTTGTATACTTTTGTATCTGAAAACAGTCAGATTTATAAGTTACTGCAAAGGGATGACGTGTGTGTTGAGGTTAAAAACTATCATGTGATGAACATAGATGAAAGGGCCTTATATTTATTAAAAAAAATCTTTATATATTATAATCAGAATTATAGTTGGATAAGAATAAGTGTTTAAAGGACACTTCACCCAAAAATAAAACTTCTGTCATCATTTACTCACTACTAGATCGTTCCAAACTTGTATGCAATTCTTTATTTTGCTGAACACACAAGAAGAAATTTGGAAGAATGTCTCGACCCCCATTTACTGCCACAGTGCTGCCAAAAAAAATGTGGGGTGAGATTTGACAATCTTCCAGATATCTTACTGTGTGTTCAGCAGAACAAAGAAATTCATACAGGTTTGGAACAATCTGTGTGTGAGTAAATAATGACAGAATTTTCATCTTTAGGTGAAGTATCACTTTAAGTGAAAAGAATGTGCAGGAGTTTCAGAAGGTCTTAGTATATGGTATGGCATTTTTCATGTATTGACTGTACTCTACAAGTAAAAGCCAAACCTGATCGTTCATGTTCTCCCTTCATGATGTTGCATTTAAAGGGCTAGTTTACACAAAAATATACATTCTGTTATCATTTACTCATCCTTATGCTGTTAGAAACCAGTAAGACACCGCAAGGGCATTACAGCTCAAGAGCATTTTCACAAGAGGATACACTGCAAAATGTTGACTTTACTCTTTGTCCGTACAATAGTAACTTTTGGGTAACATCCTAATAGTATTTACTTTTTTAAAAACATGAGGGTGAGTAAATAACGACAACATTTTTAGTTTGGGGTAAACTGTTCCTTTATGTTTTGGGGTATTTGGAAGGGAGTCATTCATTTAAGTGCTTGAACGGTCTTTGAATGTATTGATATGATCCTTGTCTTGGATGAATACATAAATGCTAGCACATGACGTAAATAGACTAATGACGTCATACACTTTCCTGCTCTCTTTCTCCTGCACATTACTTCATACCTCTTTTCTAGGTGCAATCCCAGCAATCCTGTAACACTATGATGTCCACGAGTGAATTCCACTCTTAATATCTTTTTCAATCCTTTCTCCACAGCAGCAGTTGGAACGTAAAGACAGTCAAGGCAGTTCCCACCACAGTGTCTCCAGTCAACGCAGCATCCACGCCGATTCTCCCCTCCACGCCTCTCAGGCCATGCTCAACGAGTCGGCTGCCCCACCTCCCCCGTCCCAGCCCCTGCCGAGCCTGCCCCAGGACCCCCCTGTAGACGGAACCCTCCAGAAGAAACCAGATCCCTTTAAAATCTGGGCTCAGTCTAGGAGCATGTATGAAAGTAGGCGTAAGTAATATGGGATTTTGGTGGAGGGCACTTTGGGAAATGAATCACTGGGGTCTTTGTTCTTCTTTTCTGGTTGGTATTGGAAACTGGTGGATGTAACTGTGGGAACATGCTCTATTCTTCTGTTGATTATATGAGTTTTAGATCAACATTTTAACTAAGTTTCGGATAAACTATGATTTTGCTATGAATTGGTCTGTGTATAATATAGTCATTTAATATCAACATCTTATATCAGTGACTTGTTGATGCAAATTTTGAATACTGAATCTATACATTAAAAAACATATTTAGCTTATAAATCAGACTTCAAGTATTCACAGTTTCTTAGTTCTTTAAGGTCCAGTGTATGAAATTGAGCGGCACCTAGTGGTGGGGTTATAAATTGCAACCAATGGCTCACTCCTTTCCAAGCAGTATGATAGCTGACACAAAACTAAGATGTCGGCACGTTTTCACTTCTTGGTTGAAGGAGCTAACTCATGTACGAAACGCGCTTCGTAGAGCAGTTTGTCCGTTTAGGGCTACTGTAGAAACAACATGGAGAATTCCATGTAAGGGGATCCACGGTGTAGATAGAAATAGCTCATTCAAAGGTAATAAAAGGCTTCATTATGTAAGGTCTTTATATACCTCTGAAGACATATTTACGTATATTATATTGCATTTCTGCCAATAGATAAATTACACATTGGTATTTTTATATATTGAATTAAGTGTATTTCGAGTCAAAGCATGTCTTTTTTTATATTTAAAGAACTGTCCAGAACTAATCTGAAGCGTTATCCGTCAGTTACAATCTGCTGTGGTCTGTTGTGATCAGCGAGCCGTGTTTGGTTGAACACGACATTCCCACTTCCAAAGCTATTCATTAGCCTTTTCCCTCCCTTCTCTGCCTCGCTTTGCTCGGCGTGAGCGAGATGCCGCTGCGAACCGCCAGGCACTTCCGACCAATTACGCTCCACCCTGCCATCAGCCCGTTCACACGCTCCAGCGCGCTCTAAAACACGTCTTTTGACAAATGTGCGTATAATTGGTAGAGGAGCAAGACAGTGGATCCAATACGGCTCTCATGTGTGTCAGAGCAGAGGAGCTAATTAACGGCAATATCTCTCAGCCGTTGTTAAGAGACTGTGAAATGGAGAAAGTTTTACTTGGAGTGTCAGCGCATTTATTAGGGTTCGTTACTAAGTGCCTTAAAAGAGAGAATTGTGGGATTGTCCATAATAGTACATTATGGGCATGCATACAGAATGCAAGGTTTTCATCTGAGATCGGCCAATATTTGTTTTTGCAAGTACAGTGCTTGAGTAAATTGAAAGGTAAACTAATGATGTTTGATCGGTGCAGCTCAAGAACATTCAGTCCAGGAAAAGCTCATCTGAGGTTAAACGAAGCACCGGCCGAATAGCTTTGAGTGGCTTTAATGCAAATGAATAGAAGTTGTAGGATGCTATAGGGCCATCCATGCCATAATGCACAACTTGCAGACTCTGGCCCAATCGTTTTTGCGGCTTAATGGAGATCGAACGATGTGGGAAATTTGCCCGTGCTTGATCTCTCTTCTGAGGAGCCATTTTGAATGGTTCCGGAGCCGTGCGGCTTCCTGTGTCTGTTACAGTAAATTACCGGAGACTTTATCCTTGCCGGTTTGACTGGAGACGGTGATCCTTGCGTCTGCAAGATGTTTCAGCCAGACACTAATTTAATCTGTTTTTAGAGCAATAGTTCACCCCAAAAATGTATTCTGTCATTATTGGATGTCTTTGTGTTTATTAATAATTGAAATAATAAATGATTTTGTGTATTCAAGGCAATAATCTTGAGAAGTGCCAGTAAAACAAAATTAGCCAGTACACTGAGAATTGAAGAAAAGACAGATATTGTCAGGTTTTTTGCGGGTAAGATTTTTTATTTGTAAGATATAAAGGGACAGTTCACCGAAAAATGAAAATTCTATCATGATTTACGCACCCTCGAGTTGTCTGTATACATTTCTTTGTTCTGATGAACACAGAGAAAGATATTTGCAAGAATGCTTGTAACCAGTAACTTATAACAGTTCTTGGCCACCATTGACTGCCATAGTAGGAAAATTACAAGGGTAGTCAGAACTGTTTGCCTTTCTACATTCTTCCAAATATCATCTTTTTGTGTTCATCAGAGCAAAGAAATTCATTCAGATTTGGAACAACTTAAGGGAGAGTAAATCATGACAGAATTTTCATTTTTGTGATGAACTGTTCCTTTAAAGGGATACCTCACCCAAAAATGTCATAATTTATGTAATTGTTCTGATGAACAATGAGAAAGATATTTGGAATAATGGATATAACCAAACAGATCTCAACACCCAATGACTCCCATAGTAGGAAAAAAACAACGGTAGTCAAAAGTGCCCCAGAACTATTTGCTGTCCTACATTCTTCAAAATATCTTCTTTTGTGTTGATCAGAACAAAGAAAATGATAAAGTAATTGTTCCTACTATGGGAGTCAATGGGCGTTGAGATCTATTTGGTTATAAGCATTCTCCCAAACATCTTTGTCTGTGTTCAAAGAAATGTATACACATTTGGAACAACTTTGAAGGTGAGTAAATGATGACAAAATTTTCATTTTTGGTGAAGTGTCACTTTAAGTGCTCTTGGAAGAGGCGACTCCTTTGCTCAACAGGTTTGCGATGACAAAGTCATAAATGATAACTGAATTTTTGGGTGTACTTTTTTCGTAGTCGCCCACAGTAAAACCCTTTAAAAAATAAAAGTTTACATCAAATGACATTACTTAACAGGCATAGACGTGCTTTGACAGTCCATCATGTGTTGCACTGGAGAGCTACCGGGGTCAATAATGTAAAACCTGACAGATTGCTGATGTCTGCAGGGCCTGAAATGTGAAAGCGAGGGGGGGATGCTCCGCTGTTTCTCATCCCGACTGATTTGACATGGAAGCGCTGTGGTGAAGATAGCACTCAAATGGTGGTTGTGGGCTCAAGGGCACAGCTGCTTCAAAGACCTCTAGATTCCATCTTCCACATCGCTTGATCTGTATTTTGGAATTATGCATATGTGTCTGTGCTTTATCGCTTTCCCAGGTGGGATAATTTAATCGAATTGGGCCAAGTTAATTAATTTGACCACGGTGTCATTATAGTACGTTGTCATTATGTTATTTAAAATGGTATAAGTCCTCGAGGTGTGAACCTATTAGAAATAAATCCAGATGTGTGAAAGGTGAGAGCAGGTATTGAAGTGAAATAGTTCTGCCGTCTCTGATCGAGCAGCTATTGTGAGAGTTTCTGTAGAATTCTAAAGCACATGCGTCATTCTGCAGGTGAATTGATCATGGCCTTGGGCTATTTTTCCTTCTTTTCAGTACCTGATTACCAAGAGCAGGATATTTTCCTGTGGAGAAAAGATACCGGCTTTGGATTCAGGATCCTGGGAGGGAATGAACCTGGCGAGCCAGTGAGTACAAAGCAATTCCGATTAGTTCTCAGTTTTGTGTTGCGTCAGTGTTGTACTAGTGTGTGAATTCATTGCTATTTGGATTTGTCGATTTTGTCAGTGCAGTGTGATCTGCTATATTTCATCTCTGCTAATTATTTCAAAGTTTTGATGCATGCAGCTTTTTGAACTCATGGACATCTATGCATTAACTGGGCAATTCCAGTGTTACTTATAAAGCGTTTTTAGGCAAAACTAAATTTGCTAAATATAAATTTGCAGGCAATGTATTTATTACCAAAATATTGAACTATCTGTTTATATTTTACTAAACCCCTGATGAGACCAAACATCAGTAAAATATCAGTCTATGCACAAGTTTTCTATTTTAAAAGAGAGAAAAGTGAATGCATTATGGAAGTGACAAAAAAAGGACGCATGTTTTTGAGAGACAACATACTTTGTAGGATTTCTGTGAATTCAAATGTGCAAACCAGAAGCAATAATACCCAACCAATAGAGAGAGATGGCTCTTTAGAAATCACAAAATAGTTATTTTATTTTGATTTATGAGCAGTATGGACCGTTATGGATGTGACTCACTTACCTGATGAAAACTGTGCTTTAAAAACAATTACTTCACACGGGTATTTAACCAAATATTGACATCTGACCTATCTAGATGGTGAAAAATTTCATCTTAATGTAGAAAGTTTGCTCAACAGTTTTTATAAAAAAATAATTATAATATTAAATGGATATACAGTGACTCCAGACAGATGTCTTCTCTGGCTTCTCAAATACTAAAAGCCCTCTACCAACACACACCAAATATCGAGCATTCAAAGTATTTCCAAATGTAATAGTCTAATTTTGGCAGAGCTTTAGCTTCAGTCTTCACAGCTTGCTCATGATACCCGTTTCTATGTGAAATGTGGCGAGCACATTACAGACGAGATTCTGGCCAGGCCTGTGCCCAGTGAAAGCATCTGCGCTGGGTGTTAGCGTGTGGGTTGACAAAAGCTTTGATCTGTGCTGTACAGCCTCAGTCAGTCAGAAAATATCTCTTCGTCCACCGGTTCATCCTTTTAATGAGGCCAAGTTACATCTTTGAACTGATTTTGAAGCATTAAATACAAAGTTGCCTATTTTTCTGCCCCTTGCTCGGCGTGTGGAGAATATGAACAACGTTCCAATAATTTGACTGGTTTGTGAAAAATCTCACCACCATTAGACTCAAAATGAACAGAGCAATTTAAATGTTTCTGTGAAGCCGGACCACATGCTGACTGCCAAATGTTTGAACCACTGGTGTTTAGTCTAGCCATGCCAAGAAAGTGTTGTTTGCGAGATATTTTAAAAGCTCTACTTTCTTTCTCTATCTCAAATTCTCTTAGATATACATTGGCCACATCGTGAAATACGGAGCTGCCGATGAAGATGGGCGTCTGCGATCGGGAGATGAGCTAATCTGTGTGGATGGGACGGCTGTCGTGGGAAAATCCCATCAGCTGGTCGTTCAACTCATGCAACAAGCCGCTAAACAGGGTCACGTCAACCTGACTGTGAGACGCAAGACTGGATATGGATGTACGTATTTTATGACCAAGACCAACCTTTAGCATAGTTACTTATGAATGACCAACATGACAGTTATGCAGGGTTTAGTGGTCATATTATTCATTCCTATCAGGCAGACTTTATTTAAATGAGAGTTTGTGGCACATCATAATGAGGATACGCCTGCTGACTTAATGCTTTCCTAATTAATCTGTGCACGGTTTGGGTCCCATATGTCACATCCCTGCATATTTTATACCGATCCTACCTTAATGCAAGTCCCAGCATAACCATTGTAAGAGCCAGTTGCTTGATACCCGTTACAGTGGCGTCACACTCCATAGCCCCGCCCACCGTTAAATCCCATTGGTTTAAAACCCCACTCCACATAGCTCTACATGCACCATCATTCTGATAGGTGTTGTTGTGTTCAGTTTGGGCAGTCAATTTTCTCATTCCTCGAAAAATGCGACGTGCCTCGTTCGCACCCCGTGGTTCAAGATGATGAACATCAACCAAGCCGCCCTCATATCAATTTAAAAGCCTGAAATGACCCCCCTTCAGCAATTCAGATGCGTGTCGGTGCATAGGTCATAAACATGATTGCTTTGTCTGTCAGGCTTGTTGACGAGGAGAACCTTAAGTGGTTCCTCCTTGACATTTAGATGGTAAATCTCTCTCCTGACCTTCCCCGACCTTCCTCCTCCTCAGTGGCGAAGGTGGACGGTGAGATGCCCCCCTCCCCAGCCTCATCTCACCACAGCAGCACACAGGCCCCGTCTCTAACCGAGGAGAAACGCACACCGCAGGGCAGCCAGAACTCCCTCAACACGGTCAGCTCCGGATCGGGCTCCACCAGTGGCATAGGCAGTGGAGGCGGAGGGGGCAGCAACAACACGGTGGTTCCTAACGCTATTCAGCCGTATGATGTGGAGATCCAACGCGGGGAGAACGAGGGATTTGGATTCGTCATTGTTTCGTCAGTGTCGAGGCCGGAGGCGGGCACCACTTTCGGTAAGACTGTTTTAAATGTAAACAAAAACGAATCTGCTGAATATAATTTGACTTAATGTATATCCCATTAAAGCTGCAATTCGTAACTTTTGGCTCTCTATCGCCATCTCTGTTTGAAACAAAAAATTGCAGGTTACTTCAAATGTAGGTTGAAATGGCATCAAACTAAAACAAATTATTATTAAAATGATTATTTGAAGCTTTTGGTTGTGAATAGGTGTGAGGTCTGGAGACAGTTTTAGGACTGATCTTTTATATACTTGCTTAAGAAGTGATTTTTGTTTATTTTTAACCACAAAAAAAGTTACAGATTGCAGCTTTAATTAGAAATATATATTCTTTGACAAGACAAAACAAGCTCTTTCAGTTTGCATGTTGTAATTAAGTGACCTTATATACAACTCTCCTATATTATAAAAGGGGAATACTGAGAGATTCAGCTCCTTCTGGGAGCGTTTGGTTTCTGAGAGCTTTGATTGATGTTTTTAATTTTTGGTGGGTGTGGGTTCTTCTGCATATTCTCTTTATGCTTATCCTGCCATTTACATGAAGTGAAGGGCAATTCACAGTGTCTGGCTAAGCAGGGATTGATATTCATACCACTACTGTATATCTTCTCTCTGGGTGGGGCTCTGTTTCTGCTATGCTTCTCAAAGCCAAACAACATCTCTGTTATACAAGATGGCTGTCGAGTTATGGAAACATTATGCGGTCTTTAGTTATGGTTCATCAGAAGAATCCAAATGTAAAATGCTCTTGCCGCGGCTGATATTTTAATCATTATTTTTCTAACAATTGTAATTGATAGAGAAATCAAGTTGGTAAAATGGGAAATAGAAAATGACACGCCGTGTTTGCAGGCTTTGTTCATCAGAACGTTCCTGCTTTTTAAAGTCACAAAAGCGCTGTTGGCAGCCATCACGTAAGCGCGCGGCGGATCCGGCAGACGCAGTGATTACCGCGTGTGGGAGTTTTGTTCCAAGCGTAGTGACTGTAGAGAGAACGACAGATCCATGTTTGGGAGGAATAAAAGCGAGGGAGCTGTGCTTGGCTCTTGTTTACTACGGTGATGAAGGGCTTGAACTACTGTGCCAGTCACAGTGTTAATAGGGAACAAGAACCCCAGAGCATTAAAAGTCAATGTTAGAGTTGCAGTCATCAGAATTCATATTTGTAAACTTCTTAGCAATGTGTTTTGGAGGGGGAAGTGGTCCAGGTTTACAAAATGGTGGATTTTACACTGCAAAAAAGGATTTATTTATGTTATGTTATTTTATTTTTATCTTGTTTTTCAGTACAAATATTAGATATTACGATAAAGACTCTTGTTTTTCTGAATATATAAAGAGTTTGGTTCCAAAATGAGATTTTTCTACAAAAAAAAATACGATTTTTCAAAAAACATGTTTTTTATTGTTATCATGTTTTTATTGTGTTTTATTGTGTTAGTTAGCTGTATTTCTTTAGTTATTATGGCTGCAGTTTGATTGATATTAATTGGAATGCACAGTAAAAAGGTCTTTTTGGAACCAAACACTTCATATATATAAATATATATAGCCACAGAAAAAAATAAGACACCAATGCAAAAGCTTTTTTATCTGATTTTGAAATGTACTTTTTATAGGTATGTGTTTAGGTAAAATGTAAAAACACTTTACAATAAGGTGCAATTTGTTAACAATTAGTTAATGCATTAGCTAACATGAACTAACAATGAACAATAATTCTACAGCATTTATTAATATTAATTCATGTTAATTTCAGCATTTATTAATACATCATTAAAATCAAACATTTTCTCTGTTAACATTAGTTAGTGCGTCATGAACTAACATGAATCATTGTATTGACATGAACTAATATACACAGAGATTAATAAATGCTTAAAATCTCAATTGTTCATTGTTAGCTAAGTAAGGGATAATGTACAGGCAGCCGGTTGTTATCGCAGAAATAAGCCACGACAGTGTGATCAGGACCCGCAGCGAAGCTTTCCTGTAGCTCAGTGGTAAGAGCATTGTGTTAATGGGGTTCGATCCCAGGGGATTGCACATACCTTTGTATAAATGTATAGGATAATGCAATGTAAGTCGCTGCATAAATGTATAAAATGTAAATGTAAATGAAGCGAAGGGGCTTGTATCACACTGAAGGGGCTTATTTCGCGATAACAGCCGGCTGCTTGTACATTATCCCACTTATTACACGGCTTCTTGCCCGAAGAGAAAAAAACTGGACATAAAATGTGAATTTGAAATATTTTATTAGGTCATTTTTTCCGAATGTAGATCTTCCGCGAAGAAATTATGTTTAGTTTCGGTTTTAAAGTAAGAAGCAACGTTCAAACGTCACGAACAGGCAAATTGGTTTAATCATTTGTAAATATAATGTCATATATGTTATTAAAAGACATATTTATAATTCATTTCTGTGTAATATTAAACTGCCCCTCTCAAAATGATTTGCAGCATCCGGTTACAAAGTGTTATTAGTTTTGAGCGGTTGTTATTTGAATGTCGCGACTGGCCAATCAGAATCAAGCATTCAAATGAGCCGTGTAATAATGTAAGATAATGCATTTACTAATGTTAACTAATAGCACCTTATTGTAAAGTGTTACCAATATTTCTTCCTTATCTCAAATAAAAATATTGTTTCTATTTGCATTTATTTGCAGAAATTAAAAATTGGAGAAACAGGTCAAATAACAGAAAAGATGCTCTGTATTATTTCAGATAAAAAATATCAAAATAAAAAATTTGAAGGGTTTTGCCTAAAAGAAAGAATAGGGTTAGAAACTTGATTTAGGAATCTATTGAAACAAGTTGAAACTTAAATTAAGTTTTT
This sequence comes from Triplophysa siluroides, assembly GCA_006030095.1. Lineage (NCBI taxonomy): Eukaryota > Metazoa > Chordata > Actinopteri > Cypriniformes > Nemacheilidae > Triplophysa > Triplophysa siluroides. The sequence goes on along the minus strand of VCII01000314.1, from coordinate 6,862,074 downwards.
TTTTTCTTACCCCATTGGCAGAGACTTTTGCTTATTATAAGCATAAACTTGACTTAATTTTACAATATTAACTAAATATGACTAAACATCTTAAGTCATTTTGGTTCTCAAGTAATTGTACCTTGATTTAAGAATTTTCAGACTTTTGTACTGGAAAACACAAAAACGGCTTGAACAATCGCATGACTACCCCACCATTTTTCATAATTCATCAAACAGGAATAAGTTACAGCACAATGCCATGCAAAGAGGGAATTCCAAGAGTTTTTGGACTTAAAAGAATCATGAATAATTCAAAAGCAGTTGTGATTATTCTCAGGATCCAAAGACTGTTACAGAAATGAGGCTCGGGGGGGATATGCCGATCACCATATTCACAGGATTCCCTGCGTCAGTTCTCGCTGATGCGCTCTACATCCAGTAACATGCTTTTGTCTGTCACAAGTGTTTTTGCAGGGCTCGTCTGTGGTCCTTCTATGAAAATGTTTGCTCTTCGGCTGGGTGGCTTGGTGTATTAACCCCTACAAATTCTCTTCTTCCCTTCTTCCTCTCTCTCTTTTTCCCCTTTCTCTCCATCCCCACCAAAAACCAAACAATCAAAAACAAAATCACCGTCTTAATTACAACTCATACATGCTCAATCAATGTTGGCCAAAAGTTGGAAACGCATGTGTGGCAATGCCTCATAAAATAGGTCGCATCATCGAAGGAAGTCCAGCCGACCGTTGCGGGAAACTGAAAGTTGGAGACCGGATCCTGGCTGTAAACGGATGCTCCATCACCAATAAATCCCACTCGGATATCGTCAACCTGATCAAAGAGGCTGGAAACACGGTGACCCTGCGGATCATTCCGGGAGATGGTGAGTGAGGTTTCTCTCTCTCTTTACCTTCTCTCAACCAGCAGAGCTGTATAATAGGATATGAGATCGTGCTGATGCACGTGGGTGTGGGCAATATGTGTAATGGCACGATTTCTCAGCATACTGCTCTCGCGAGCCTCACAGTAATAATGTAGACTGTGCGTTCAGCATTATTAGCACAAGAATAATAACCAGGAATCTGCAGGGGCTGGAATGCTCCACACGCTCACAGGCGCCTTATCACTTTGTTTATAATCTTTTATTTTATGACCATCGATGACCATCGATGACCTACATACAGAGCATTTATTTTGCGCTGTTGTAGTAATAACGACAGTGTGACAAAAATATATAGTGTGAGAGATGCCACATCTACCAGGTAAAACATGGTAAAAAAAATATTTTTGAATTACCTACCTATCTAACCGTTTAAACAGTACGTTCTATATAGTATCAGTGGAAGTAGTATGAGTACATTTCGGACATACTGTAGCCGCCATGTTTTATTGTCACGTGACCCGTATCCTCTTTGACCTATGACGTATTAACAACAACCTGTATAAAGGAGTTGGTAAAAACATCATTTAGTCACGAGAAGTTCATTTATCAGCACTTACGTTTAAAAACGGACACCTGCCTTAACGTTTTCCGCTATGTTTATTTGATTTACTTTTCAATTTGATCGCTGCTCAGCTCCTGTGGCATCATGGGATAGAGTAGTGTCCAATGCACACTTTAACAAATCTCGGCGGAAGCAGTTGACAGACCATCAGGGTATTTTTCGCCAACTGTTTTTTGCATCTGGTTTCGGACGTACTATTTGTGATTTTCGCCTTTTATATAGTATGGAAGTAGGTCGATTTCAGACGCAGGGACAGACATGGTCAAGTGTTCTCTTTTATATGATATTTTTACTCCCTGGACTTACAAAATTTTACTGTGGTTTAAATATAGCATTTAATATTAGTTTAAATATAGAGTTACGACACTCGATCTTGCCGCCGTGTGGTCACTTGGTTCATTAAGCGCATACTGTCAACCTATTTAAATGGATTTTAGCGTTACAGACAACAGCAACTGTATTTGCGTTACTTTTGCTAAATATAAGTACAGTGTTCAGATCTATCGGGCGCTCCATGACGCGAGTTACTTTGGCATTCCATTCTTCCTGTGGAGGTCTATGCGAGTGTCGTAACTCTCATATTCAACGGCTCTGGTAAAACCGTAGTAAGCGCAGATTTACTATGGTCTTACTATACTAACCAAAATTCACAATGATATTTGTAGTTCAACTGTAGTAATACAAATGGTAAATTCAATTAAGCAAAAACATGGTTAATTCAATGTTGCTACAATAAACCATCCTTAATTTTTGACCACTCAGTTTAGTTTTTTTAAATGTCATAAGAACACATATATGTACTTTTTGGTCTCGCAAACCTTAAACATATGATTTATTCTGGTTTGTGTTACAGCAGTGAGTGCCCAAATATTTGAATAACCTGGAAACTGTATATTTTACAGTTGTTTACGATAACATACAGTAAATGCTACTTTCACGTTTACCACACCAACCATTAATCCCAACCTTTATTACTGGTTGTTTAATCTGAATGTTCCTTTTCATTGCAAAAAAGCAAGGTAGTGTGATTGTGTTGTACCTGGCCGTGCTATCACATTTAATTCAGCAAGCACACGTCTTGCTTCCTGTCACTTCCTATCGTGCTTCTGTAGATTCAACAGCGTCGCAGCGCTGCCAGTGGATAGGAAACACTTGCATGCTATATGCTCGCATGCATCTGTCAGTGTGTCAGTTTTCTGTTTCTCATGGAGAGAAGGCAGCATGCGGTAATGAGAGAGCTGTTTCCTCTAGGAGTGCAGCTCAACTAAAATGCATGATGCCAAATGCACAGAGTCCGTGTGTGAGTTCTGGATGCTGCTAAATCAGAGAGCGCTTTGGCACACTGCAGGAATTTCCTAAATTTGACAGAATGTGGGTTCGTACCTCTGGTTGGGTTTACGAAGTGGGTAGATGTTAAGTTGCGGTTTAACAGCAGCAACTGCTCGTCTTTCTGTGCATTTCTCATGAACGTCTCTGAGAAAAAGACATGAAAACAGAATCACATCAAGTATGAGGAAAGAGAGGGAGAACGCAAGGTTTAATGTCAGAGTGATGGGGAAAAGCTATTTTAGGATGGTGGGATTCATGGCTGTGCACCCATCAAAGTCCCCTCTCTCGCCTCCACAGTGACGGCCCGGTGGGGTGGAGTTAAAGCCGCTTTGAACAAGAAATAGCTGACCCGCATTTTGACTTACAGTACAAGATAGATCAATGTCATCAAAGCAAATGATTCAATATCATTTAACGAAACTGTTCACTTACAAAAAGAAAACACAGTTTGTGTCACACGGTAACACTTAAAATACGGCTGTATTTGATAACATTAGTAAATGTATAACTAACAAGAACTAACTATGGGCAATGTTTTGTTATAATGTCAACACAATTTTTCATATTAGTACATAGTGCATTAACTAACGTTAATAACTTCTCTTGGTGCTCGGCTACGAGACTCTTGAGATCCAGTAGTGGGTTCTTTTTGCCGTTATCTGATGTGATTCTGCTTGGTAGGCTAAGTTTGAGTATGAACTGCACAAATGAGATTTGGGAGCTGAAGTGGATAAAAAGATGTCTTACATAAGCTATCATGTTCTTACATAAGTTATCATGTGGCTTCTAAAGACTGAATATAGATTATGAATATAGTGCAGAGATTTATGATCATTTATGGTACACAAGCTGTTTGTCGCTGTATGCTTTTGTAGTATTGCGTTCTTCTGAACTTCTCATTTTATACATTATGAAAAAATAGTCATAGGTTTAAAGTATTCGATTTTTATTTCTGATTGAAGCATTCTTTAACCCCAAAGGATTAAAGAGGGTAGCTTGTGATTTGTGAGTACAGATACAGTTAGGTGATATTGGATATAAGGTGAGTTTAGGTCACTGGGCTAAATTGTAATATATGAGACAAAAGCTACAGCCACCGTTTCAGACAGCTTGATAAATGTGCAGTTGTTCCTTCTGCCCAGCCGGAGTGTGCCTGCACAGAACGCTAGTGCTAATGTTTTGTTGAATGGAAACCGGCCGTCTGATACTTGGTCCACTGGGCACACTTTACTGTGTTCAACAGAAACGCATTGCTGATGCATCATGGGTAACAGTGCTTCATAAAAAAAGCAATGTGGAGGCTTCTCTCTGTCTTCCTTAACATATCTGTTGTCCCGCACAGAGTCCTCCAACGCATCCTGCTGACCAACGCCGAGAAGATTGCCACCATAACCACCACGCACACACCTCAACAGCAATCTGCACCTGAGCCAAGGTACACACCTCACACCTGAAATTAGGCCTTTGTTTTTCAAAATTTCTGTATTAAATAATATATATGAATCTTTTCCCCAAGAAACAACACCAAACCAAAACAGGAGTCTTTTGAGTTTAAAGCCCACAAGCTCCACCTCCTACAGCCCCATCGCAAACTTCAAATCAGGTACGTCCTTAAAAACAGATGTGTGTCAAATATAAAAGTAGATGGAGCCAGCAAAAACTGAATGTACTCACTACATGTTCCCGCATGCATGTCATGCTCTGACACTGAGGTGGTGTTGTAGGCTTTGAGCCATGCCGGTGCCTTGTAATGGTCCTTCCCCCACCCTTTCCCGCTCGCTTAGAAATACATCCAGAGTCAGATCAATTATTCATGCCGTTCCCCAGATGGTGCCGCTATCGAATACATGTGACTTTCCTACCAGTGGCTTCCTCCTTTGGTTCTTCTTTGGCATCTTTAGATTCATCACTGACCTTGGTGTGTGTTCTGTGTGTGTTTAAGGATGCTGAGTTCTACTCTGTTGATCTGGAGAGGGACAATAAAGGCTTTGGTTTCAGCCTCAGAGGGGGTCGAGAGTACAACATGGACCTGTATGTTCTGAGACTAGCAGAGGACGGAGCAGCTGTGAGAAACGGGAAGATGAGGGTATGTGCATTTGAATGTGAATCAACAGCAATATTGTAAATTAATCCTGATACAGATCGAGTTCATTTTAGTATCTTAATTCTAAGTTCGGATCTGGACCAAAGATATACTTTCCCAAAATATATCACAGAAGCGGAGGTGATTTAGGATTGGCTTTGGAAGGGCCATTTTTACGCTAGAATGTCACAGACAGTATATGTCAAAATATACCAATATTGACAAATAAATGTGATTATCATATGTGTAGTATTAACACAACAATAATGACGTATAGTGTTGCCAGAATGAGAAACCACAAAATTACAGTTGAGTTGACTGCTAGTATATATATATATAGTATATGTACATATACAGCAACTTCATTGTCTTCCTCAAACACATTTTGTGTAACAGAAAGAGGTATTTCATTAATTTCGCATTGGTCAACCCAAAACTTCTCATTCTATTCAAAAAGAAATTAGACTTTCGATGAAAGTAGTTAAGATGTGGAGAGATTAGCTGTCCGTTAGCATCATTGCTAGCAAATGAATCCCTGTGATGTTGTGTTGAGCTCAGCGAGTTGGAGGAAAGTTGCAGCAGACCAACTCTGTGAAGCGTAGAAAGCTGTCAGCCAAAGACCCATTTTTGTGGAAATCGTATTCCCCTGGCGACAAGCGCTGACAGATAACCAGAGGCAGAGAAGAAAAATAGAACAAAGGAAATGTTACCTTCATCTTATCTTCTCTATGTACGACTTTGTGTGTCGTCACCGTTGTGGTCGGAACTGTATTTGTTTCTGCCAGAGTTTGCTTTTTATTTGCTCATTCTGTCCTGGTTCTCTTACTTGTCAGGTTGGAGATGAGATCTTGGAGATCAATGGCGAGAGCACCAAGGGCATGAAGCACGCCCGCGCCATTGAACTGATCAAAAACGGTGGCCGAAAAGTCCACCTGGTCCTAAGGAGGGGTGATGGCTCCGTGCCAGAATATGGTGGGTCAATCTACGAGAACATCCCATTCTCCCCTGTCTTCACCCCTTGAGGAGTCCCCCCAACGGGGGTCGGCAACACCACCTCTTCTTTTCTGCGCACTGGCCCTCTCCTATGTCCTTCTACTGGGTGACAGGCCTTCCACTCGCTGCTGTCGCCCCGCCTCTCTGCCTCTGTGCACCGGGCTAGCCTAGGGGACTGTGGGATATGTGGCTTTTGGGTGGTGGTGGTTGTGGCACAGGCTTTCCATAATACTTCACGAGAACAAAGAGAGGAAGCAGAAATACAAACGTTTTTAAAACTGGATATACGTTTATTGTGTTTCGGAAAAAAATATGAGAAACTCCGTCATGTCGAGACGGCATGACCGTGTCAGTGAGTTGTAACATATTTATGATATTTATTGAAGGTGAATGTAAGCTACTGAGATAAGTCTTCACGGAGACTACAAATGCATTCTGGTATCATTAGGCATTTCAGTGAAAGCTCACAATACTCCACATATTCACACATCGGTTTTGCACGTTGTACATGTCAACTGCTCGGCGAACTCCACATAAGCAGACGGTTGCTGAGCTCCACCATTGCTGATTTTTGTAACGAAAAAGACGTTACATTCTCTCCTTGTAATTTACAGACAGAAGAGCAACTCACTTATTGTGCATAATGTCAGTGCCGCATGACGTCAGTGAATATCTAAATGTTTTGTTTTTTCTTTTCATTTTCCATAATATTTATGGAAAAATCCATGTACTGATTTGCCACAGTTATTTTTTATACTTTCTTTCGGTCTTTTTGCCATTTAAAGATGTTCATTCATGTATTCTGTCGAGTTCAGAATGTGATATATTGTCCTTTCCCGCACCAACATGATATCTCTGTGAGGTTGTATATTTTTATACCATTTTGTACTTGTTTTTCTCATTTGCTTTTCCACGTCTCATCACTTTTGTTTTCTTTCTGTTCGCAATGTAAACCTATTCAGATGATGTGTGCGTGTTTGTGCACATAATCTTGTTAAGGCATCCACATCTTGCATCTTTGGGTTGATTTGCTGCTGAGCGCGTGCGTGCGTGCGTGCGTGCGTGCGTGTCTCTGTGTGTGTGTGTGTGTGTGTGTGGTTCTGATTCTCTGTTGATTTTTCACTCAAGGGTGGGGGTGTTTTATGGACAATCTCTATCTTTGACTAATTGATTAAATAAACACTGTTTCCATTGCAAAAAAAGATCATATCTCTCTCATGACTGTTGTTTCAGGGATCTAAATACTCTGCTTCTCTTTCTCTTATCTTTTTCTGTTGTTATGGGCTCTTCCTTCCACCCCTAGCGATGGTTGCTCCCCAAGTCGCTGCTTGTATGAGATCTGAAAAGACAGGAGAACCTGCTTTCTACCAAAATCAGACCACGGTTTGTAGATCCGGTGTTCCGTCTCATCACATCTCTGGCAGTTCTGTGCTGTGGCTTCCACTCAACTGTTTTGTCCCTCGCAAGTTCATTTACACACAGAATGCATTGCCAGTGCTGTGGCCATACCTGACATTGTGACCTGAATGAGTGGGTTCATTTTTGCATCTAAAAGGTTTGACAACATTCCCACACACCAAGCGAGGGCCTTCATCCGTGAATGCAATTGTTTTTGTACTTGGTGGTGTTTATTATTTAGTCACATACTTTTTGTCGGCGTTTGCCACCCACCAAAGCCATTAACAGACACAGGTAATAGTTACTATTCTTGGAAACTTTTTCCTAGGCATGTAAGGTATTTTTATTCAAAATGTCATTTATTTAACCGTTTTTCCACTGTCAGGCCGAACGGTTCTTATAACTGTAAGGAACGATTACAAAGGGTTCACGATTACGGTACGATTACAAACGGTTCACGGCTCGAGATTCTCTGCACAGTTGTCAAATGCAGACACTTCAAGTTAATAATATTTCCCAAATCCAGACACTCCAAATTTATAATTTTTCCCAACTCAAACCCGGAAATAACGTGTGAATGTAGTGACATTAAATGTATAGTGACCCTTAAACATTAAGTTTACTGACGATTTAGTAACATTTAAAACATTAAAAGCATTTAAATAGCGCCATTCCAGAAATTAATTCTGTTTGAGGTGGGAAATACCCTAAATCCCAGTTGTCTGGATGCTGGTCGAATGCATGTAGCGACGTCGCCACTCACGATCGGTCAGTTCCATATTGCCAGGCTACTAGTTTCTCTCTAGCCGGCCAACTTTAGCGCGCTATTCGAGTGAAGTAAACACATACCAGGTAAAAATAGGTAGAAATATCGAATCGTCCTCCATAACGCGGTTGTTATTTAAATCTACACCATTTTTTATTTAAAATCCTTAAAACAGAGCCGTGAACAGTTTGCCTGAAAGTATGAACAATATACACCTCAGGTTTGTTACATCTGTATCAGGGTTATGGTACACGGGTATCTTTCACAATGCCGTCCATTTTAGACATGGCTCAATTGTTCATTAATTTTAACAGCATTTTAAAAGCATGTGTTGTCATGTTACCAAATTTGTATCATTATCATCCGCATCAGCACTAATGCTGTTTCTAATTGTTGCTTGAATAATTGGCACATCATCCCTTCGGTAATTAACACATTCAGATACTGTTACAAGGACACTGGGTGGATCATGATGTAGTCGCAATAATAGCTGAAGCCAGCTTATAGCTCCTCAGGAAAGTAAAAACTGTCCTAAAAGCATCTCACAAACTTTCACATTGCTCATTGATCACAAAATGTCATAATTGAGTATAATAATTCCTCGTATCTTACAGACGGCATCAACGACGGCAACGGCCTCAGCGCCAGTGCACAAACTGTTTCGGAAGTGAACGCAGCTCCTCCCGAAAGACGGCCCCACCCACCATCGGAGTCCAGCTATCCACCAGACCTTCACAAACCATCACGACACGACGACAAGAGGTCGCGGGAGTCGGGCCACCGGGAGCAGCACGGCCACCGGTCGAACCACCGCCACACCAACCACAGACACCGATCGCCAGACAAGAGGAGCGGGAACAAGGTTCACAGAAGGGACGGCAGATCTTCGAAGCCTCAGAAGAGGACGAAGAAGTCTAGTACGGATAACTCGCACCATCACAACCATCGAAGCCATCATCACAACAGCAAACCTCGCTCACCGGAGAGACGCAGAGCTCGGAGCGCCGAGAACACCTTGGACAGCCGACACGGGCGCTCGCCAGAAAGACGCCATCGTCGTCAATCTTCCCCCCGCAGGCACAGTTCACCTCAACGTTCCCCATACCGATCCGGTCACCGGCGCAGCTCGCCTCAGCGGCGTAGATCACCCTATCGTTCTCCTTACCGTTCCAGAAACCAGTCTCCTTCAAGGCGGCCCGCAGCTTATTCGGATAAACCCTACAACGGTGAGTCAGACAGAGGGCTGGATGTGGCCTTAAAGGAACCTCCTCCTCCAACTCCTCCGTCTCGCTTAGAGAGCATTTCGACTCTTGGGGAGCTGCCGGCAATGGACCGTCTGAATCTGCAAGACACCCTACCGAGGGAGCCGCGGAATTACTTGGAACAACTTTCCCCTATGGAGCAAGCCTACCGTGAATCTACCCTTCTCCGTGGACCGTCCCGTGACAATACCCTCCCGCGTGTTAGGACGCCCGATTCCGACTCATCCTTCCGGAACTACAATTCATTACTGAGGGGCCGATCCCCTGTGAGAGGTGAGGGCAGACAGGGTGGATACCCAAGAGCCGAGTCTCCGGTCGCCAGCTCATACAGAACAAGGAGTCTGGGTCGAGACATGTCTCCTGTCCGAGGATTCCTGGATGAGGATGAAGGGGAGGACGCCAGATCCCAGCTGAGCGAGTACTACAGCACGCTCCGATCCAATTACAGTAGAGAGGCAACAACAACGTACCTGAGCCAAGGAGGAAACCTTACAAAGACAGCCCCAAAGACCTCAGCATCTGACGGCTCGGCACCACACACAGACCCCACCGTCCACACTAGCCTTCATCCAAGGATACTGGATACTAAATTATTTGTTTGAAATCTGGTGTTTGTTCTCATGGTTGAACATCTTTAACTCTCAACAGCAGACGAATGATTGCTTTTTCTTCCCATGAAGTGTCATTTTCGGTTGTTTTATGACCCTTTTTATAAATCTGCTAGCAGTTCTACAGAGTTCGACGACTATGTATAAAGAAAACGATTATGTGCCTAACAGTACCATTCTTGGTGTTCTTTTCTTTTTGTTTTGTTTTACAAAGGACAGCCTTTTGGATTACTGTTCGATTCGGAAACTTTCAGTTCCAGAGAGCCCCTCTCATGCACCGAGCAGCTCAGTACACGTGGTGCTCAGACATCTACTGTGCATGTCTACACTTTCAATGTCCTCTCTCTGTCTCTCACTCTCTATCTCTCTCTGTTTCTTTCTCTTCCCCAGTGCCACTGTTTTTTAGACATTTGACCAGAGTATAGCACAAGCCTGCATTTGTTTGTATATTTTTGACAGTTTGCAGTGTGTGTACATTCAGAGGTGATCATTTTAAAAGAATGGAGGGATAATGAAATTAAAACTATGATGATAATGTTCAAAAAATAAAAACGATATATATACACATTTTTCATGGTCTTTCCTTATATTTCTCAACCTCTGTGTGAGGGTCCAAAATGAACACTTGCCATGTGTCAACTAAGGCATGTTCAATGGAAAGTTACAAAACATATTTTCTATCAGATGAGTAGATCGTCTTACATGAATGACATACTTTACACAAAAAATGGCTAAATACAATAATCTTTTAGGATTATACAGTATATGCTATATAAAAAATGAAAATACAGATGATGGTACATTTTCTGAAATGCTGGTGTAGGTCATTTTGGACCCTGTGTAGAAGGAATAAGATGGAGGAAACGGGCAGTTGGAGTGGAAGATAACTTGGAGTGTAAAATATTCAGGATGGATGCGTGTGTGGGAGGCAGAGACCGTGTTTAACTGCAGTAGATTCTTCACTGAGACTTTGCCAACATGTCTGGAAAATAGAGAGAAGTAGAGAACAAAGGCTTTTTTATCTTCTTGGCAGTTCAAAAGGTGAAGGAAAAGATATTCACTAAACTATCCACAGAGTCGACTTCTTTAAAAATCCAGTGAGAACAGCTTCTCTTGGGTTATCAGATGAATAAGAGAGAGCTTTTCTATCAGTGAATGAGGTGAATGCATAAAGAGAAGTGCGTTTGGTGTACTTTGTACTGCGTATCACCGGAAGGTCATGGACTGCTTAGGGATCATATGGGTTGATGATATTCTCAACCGAATGTGGACTAATGGTGAAGATAGTAGAAAGTTGGATCTACAGCTTGCGTTTAACAGGTTGAAATTTTAACACTAAAATACGATTGATAGCTATTCGCCGACTGATATCACATGAAAGTGGTTTGTCTCCACATGGCAGTGTAAGCGGAGGTATGTGAGTGGCTGTTATTTTGACCTCATTTTAGTCCCATTGCTGTTTCCAGGAATAGAAGGCCTACATCTTGGAGAATGAAATGAAATGAAAGTGACGTAATATACAGACACACAGCTGTGCAAAGTATGCTGACTTCCCAACATTCAGTCTATCTATCTATCTATCTATCTATCTATCTTCAGTGAATGCAGGTTTGGGAATTTGTATTCTGCTGTAGATCGGTGGGGAGGGTAGGAGGTTTCTGGGTTGCTATAGTTACCTCAAGGTCATTTTCACAGCTTTGCATTGCCGTTCATTTTTAGAGAGAATGCCACAAAAAGCGTAAAGAAAGTATTCGATGACAGAAACAGCGATCAAGACAGCACATTTATTAGACCTACATCACTTTTTCTTTTATTTGCATACATGTAAGAGACAAAATACTGATATACAGTTAACTTTGGCAGTCACAGTCATTGTACTTGTTTTGAGCATTTTAAGAAAAGATATTGAATGGTTTAATAGTAAAGATTTACAGTAAATAAATAAATAATATTTATTCTAAAAATTATAGTCCTTTTTACATTTAGTAAAAAAGTTAATCTGTGATTCATTCACAATCATATTTAGCACACGTTCTTCATTTGCACTTATTTGTGTTGACATTAAGAATGAATTCATGTGGTGTTTAAAGCAGTGCAGTCCTAATGTTTGCTTTTACTAGATTGATATGCTGCATACATTTCACTAGCTCTCATTGCAAAAAATATTTTTTCCTGTGTATGTAATTGATAATGGCATTTATTTATCATCAATCTACTTTTCTTGTTATGCAATATTAATCAATAACTGCATACAGATGTTTTGGTAACACTTTACATTAAGGTTGTAATTGATAACATAAGTAAATGCATGAATATACATGAAAATCATGAACTAACAATGAGAAATATAGTTTTCGAGCAGATTAATCTGTGATGATGTTGGTTAATGTGGATACAATTTCTCATGCTAGTTCATGGTGCATTAACTAGTGTTACAACATTTAATTTTTAAACTGTATTTGTAAACGCTCACTGTAAAAAAAAATCTGTAAAAAACAGACACTGTCAGCTGGCGCGACAGAAATATACCGTAAAATTATAGTTTTTCCTGTAAAATTACAGGATATAAGGATTATATAAAAATAGTTTTCCCCGTTTATCTTGTAAATTGGCGGTCTTTTTCTGTAATTTTAAATGTATTAACAGCATTTCAAAAATACGTTAAAAAAATTAAATATAAAAATTATTTTAAATAACTTTTTTTTAACAGTGCTGAATTTAGCATAAACTAAGATTAACAAATGCTGTAGAGGAATTGCTCATTGTTTGTTCATGTTAGCTAATGCATTAACTAATAAATGTTACCAATATTTCTATTACCCACCCACAGTCACGCTGTTTTGACGTGTCTGTCCACAAGTATACGCCATCTGCTATTTCATAATGTTCCATGCATTTCCACAGGTGAAGTGGTTGTTATACAGTAGATTGCAGGCAGCAGAATCGTGAGTTTCGTAAGTGGCCTGGGGCATGACCGTCAGGCAGTAGATGCCGAGCCGGAGGAGACAGTTGAGCTTTCCGTCTTTGAAGTAGAACTTGAACTTTCTTCCTCTACCTGGAATGGATCCTTACCACCGCAAACAATTAACATCATAGAGTGACGGAATTGTTTGTTCATACAGATGTAAATAAGCGGATTGTAGAGCGCAGAGCCTTTGGCAAATAATGCTGGGATGGCCACGAAGAAGGGGCTGAATGCACTGCCCTGATGGGTGAAGATGTACCAAGCTACGCTAGCATAGGGCAGCCAACATATTAGAAACGATATAACCATAATGATGACCATCCGGGTAACCTCTCGCTCTGCCCTCTGGGCGGTCTCAGATTCCTGCTGCTGGGCGGCCGCCACCTTGACCGTGCAGAACAAGCGGCTGTAGCAGAACGTAATAATATTAAGAGGAATTGAAAAGTGGACAATGAAAATGTAAATGACAAAAGACTCGTTTTCAATTTCAGGTTTTAACGTATAATAGTCCAACCCGCACGAACATTGCAAACCCTCAGGGATGTAGCGGGACCATCCGAGCAGAGGGGGTATGGCGCACGAAAAGGCCATTAACCAAGTGAAAGCAACGCCGATGGTAGCGTGGAGCTGTCCGAAACGAAATTTGCTGAAGGGCTTGCAGACCACCACCCATCTCTCAAAAGCCAAGACCACAAGAGACCAAAGTACAATCTCACCGTGGAGCGTAGCAAAGAGACCCTCCAGGTTGCATCCCGCACGGCCCAGAACAAAGTATCCGTGCAAGGACGTGTAGAGCGTGATGGTGAGTCCCCCAAACACCATGAAGAGGTCAGCAACAGCCAGGTTTAAGAGGATGTAATTCAGAGGCGTCCGAAGCTTGGTGTTTTTGATGGTCACGTGCAGCGTGAGGACATTCATGGGAGTGCAGGTAATGATGAGGAACAACATATAAGCAGCAATGCTGTAGAAGGCCCATGGTGCTGCTAAATAGAACTGTGGGTGCTCGTATGGGCTGCGTACTACACCCGTCACATTAGACATGGGGATGTAAAAGTCCGGGCCTTCTGTCCCGTTCATGGCGCCTAAATTGGTTCTCTCAACCCTCACTGTTGTGCTCCTGGATGCTAAAATCTGAAAACTGAGGGCATGCCGCTTGGATTCCTTTAAAGGACAGATTATAGATTAGCGTGTTTGGTTGGTCAGCAGAATATGATTCAGTCAGTGTTTATGATAATCTCTGTCTGCGCATGTGGATTAAGTCTGTTGTAATTAGGTCAACAAAGATACGTTGTTATGATAAATTGTAATAGAAACTATTTTTCATTTGTGAATTAATATCGCTTTGTCATCTGTCCTTATTTTTCTCCTGAATGTAGGTCTGTTCATGCCAAGAAAGTATTGACCTCAAACAATTCAGGATCAACGCAGGTGCATTGCATATATACTTTAAACTACACGTCTGGATGAATCACCTTTTGTAGTATTTTGTATAGATGTCTACATATATTTATTCTAAAGAAGATGGGGTAAGAGAAGAGATGAGACAATATAAGCAAATCGTCAGCAGGAAACACAAACACCCTGTGGATTTCATCTTAGTCAATGACTTTACATGCGCCCTCTCGTGGCGAATCCTATACAGAACAGCTTTTAACATTGGTTTCATTTAATTAAAACAGTTACTTTATCGCGATTTTATCTACATTTCTACCATTTAACAACCTGTGGCCGTCTTTAAGTTATAAATGAAAATTCAATGGAAATAGAGACTTTATCAAAACAGACAACGCACAATGGGAATGTGATTGGACATCAATAGGGGCTCTGAGGAGTTCACCTTTGACACAATATAGACACGCCCTCTACTGTTGACATGCGACGCTGCAAGTGGCGTACAAAATACTCTCTTCTATTTTAATCTCTTTGAGCCGAAATGCATCACTGTTCATTACAGTTCGGTGAGATGTAGTGTTTAACCAAGATTGGTTGTATTGTAAATAGATGGAGAAGCTCGCTTCTCACTAAAGACTTACTAAAATTAAAGAAGAAAGTTATTCTTTCCTTAAACTGTTTCAAAACTATTTTGGGAAGCCAAAAAGTGCTTTGTTGCTTTGCTTTATCTGTCTATATTTAGCGTAGAATATTTTATTTATGTTTTTCTTGATGAGCGAGATTTATGTTTCAAACAAATACAAGTTAAGAACCACTGAAGAATAAGCCCTTCAAAACAGTCTTTGAAATGAATAAGGCACTTTCTGAAACTTCAGATCTACTCTGTAGTATAATTTGGAGGGCGAGCTGTTTGATGGTTCTTGGTTCCTGACAAGTGAAGCGGCCTAGGGAGTTGAATTATTTTATTCCAGTGGTGTGTTCACTTATATCAATGCCTGTGACGCACAGTTTCTACTCACATCAGCAGAACTTCATGTGTTTCTCTTATCTCTCTGGGTCTTTTAGTGTCATTTCTCTGGATAAAAACTTTAATACAGTATTTTATTCTGTTATTAATACATCTGGACCAAAAGCTTTGTGCTATCTGATGGCAACAATCTGTTTCTTAGAGAAATTCTGTTACCTCTCGCCAAAGTAAAAGGCCACTAAAGGAAGTTATGTCTTAGGTCTTTAGTAGTATTGTGAGCATGTATTTAATTTCATAATCTTTTTCTATATCTATTTTTTATTTCACAATCAATCTTTTATGAATGATTCTTGATTTTGGGGATGAATCTGTGAACCTTTCATGTCTGGATAATCTCTTCTATTTTATCCAAGAGTGTGTCCTACTGACCTCCAGTATGAATTTTTAAGGTTGCTCAATTTGGTGCATGGTCTGCTTTTAGTAGCATCTGCATTGAGCCGTGCTTTTTCCCATTGGACTTCAGGCTGTGCATAAAATATAATATAAAAAATGTAAAAAAATAATAATAATAATAAAAAAAAAACACATTTAGGTAATTTCCCATTTTTTTGCTCAAGTATCAAAGTACAGTAATAATTGTTGTTCTGAGACGTTTTGAAACTCTTTTCCCTCTCTCATAGAGGATGAATCTGTGAACCTTTCATGTCTGGATAATCTCTTCTGTTTTATCCAAGAGTGTGTCCTACTGACCTCCGCTCTGAATTTTTAAGATTGCTCAATTTGGTGCAAGGTCAGCTTTCAGTAGCGTCTGGATATTGAGCCGTGCTTTTCCCGTTGTGTCACAATGGACTTCACAGTGCTTCTCGAAAGGTTTTCCAGGTTTTTTCCAACTTCCTTTTCTCGGTTTTTATTCCGTCGCTTTTGTTTTTTTATGTATCATCCTAAAGACATTGTAAACATCTGGGCAAAAACAATTTCAGTATGCTTTAATTTAACATAATAACATTGCTGAATGAGAGACAGACTCTTGTTTATCACGGCTAAATTAAATTTGTGGTCATTAATGTTTTAGATCTGTAGGCCAACTGAAATGTGGATCCATTCAAATGCTTTGTTAGTGGAACATCCAGTAATGTTTCATGGGAGCTGTCAATAAGTGTGGTGTGCCTGTTCATGTCGCATGACGCTCTTGAGCCCAAGATTTAATTCACATAATATAAACTACTGAGGTCTGCAAATTTCTTTTGAGCCTAAATTGCTAATCCTTTACCATTCCCCTTTGCAGATGCTAAAGAAAAAAATTCTGAATAGACTAGTGTCTGTTTGAAAATAGCGTTTTTTATTCCTACTATGGAAAGTCAATAGGGACCTTTTTTTTGGTGAACTCTTCCTTTATTGTTCGACTTTCAGCACTTTGGGCTTTGATAAAGAAGTACAGAGCTGGGGTTTGCCGTGTATCCTTTGCATGCAAGTTGATTCATCATAAAGATTGCTGTCACGTACAGTTCATTTGTTACACTCTTCTGACCGTAGGGTTCACTTTAACTGGTCTCCCTAATGTTGACGAATCTGTTGCGAGGATAATGGGAGACTGTTTTGAGTCAGAACAGGCGTACAAGCGATAAGTGAGTGAAATCTGAGCAGAACAAACCAAAATGTCCATTTGTGTTGGCAGTGAAGAACAGAGGAAGATATCTGGAGACTGTCAGTAGATAATTTGTATAAGATGACAATGGAAGAAGTTGGTCTGGACTGTCATCATCTGAACTCATAGTTCTGGGGACATTAGTTTTATCAATTTCTAACGGCTTATCATTGCTGATGTTATTTATCAGCTCTGGCTGAGCTTGGTTCTTTAATATTGCCAAAACGTATCCTTTTATGTAAATGTAATTCTGTGTGATGTGTCTTCTGGATCTGGAGGTTCTGGATAATCATTTTGTAAAGAAATCTGAATTACTGAAGTGGGAAGAACAGGTTAGATATCAAATAAGCAATAACAATCAGCATAATTGTTTGTGTAAATTGATATATTCAGACTTTTTTATGCATTTAATATTCCATTCAATAACATAGACTTACGCTTAAGAAAAGTACAGTAAAGTAAAGTGTACTGTATATAATATGATATGATATGATATGATATGATATGATATGATATGATATGATATGATATAATATATAATATATATAATATAATATAATAATATAATATAATATAATATAATAATATAATATAATATAATATAATTCAATAAAATAAAATGAAGACTGAAAATGTAAATACTGTACAGTACATAACCACACACATTTATGTAATTTCCCATTCTTTCCCTCCAGTATCAAAGAGATGCTGTCAGGATGCTCTGGTCGGTTTTATATGTCAGGCATGTAGGTAACTTCACTCAAGCTCTTTTGGTGCAAAGATACATTTTGTTTAAAGGAAATATTTTTGAAGAATGCAGATTATTTATGTACTCCATCCATTGATCTGTTCTAAAATGAATCCTGCACTTTCTTCTTCAACGCTATCAGACTCGGTCAGCTTCTCTCCTTTCCTGCCCCAGGACATCTAGCAAGACAGTGTGTCTCTCTCTTGGAATCTTTCTCTTCTCCTCCTATGCTCGGACTTCCTTCCACAAATTCATCTAAAGGCATGTCTCAGCTAATGATTCTGCTTCATGTTTCAGCTTTTACAGTAAGGAGTTGTCTACCAGAAGGGAGGAGATTGCATCCTCCGGCATGAATACACCTCAGAGATGACAACGTCGGTCTGCCGAGAGCCGTGTGCGGTAAGTCCAGCACAATGAAACTGGGGTGTGCCCGGTGACTGTCGTTTCCCATTCATGGCCTTTAGACACGTTACCCAAATCTTATACGAACGAGGAAGTGCCGTTCGATATGGAGGTGTTCACAGGATGTCCTGAACAGAATAGGTTGGGTAGGCAGGAAGAAGTGACAAGGCTAAACTTCTGACGTAGTGTGAACGTAATAAGTGTTTTCGTGGCCCAGTTCTGTGGGAAAAACTAAGTATGCATCAGCTGCCTTTTAGAAGAAAGGCCACTGGCTGCCCCTCTCGGGACATGCGACGGATCTCATTCAGCATGCCTGCTGTGAAATGGAAAAAACAGAAGCTTGACACACTTGCTTGTACATACAAAACGTAGCCAAAATACACAATATAGCTTTGGGAATCGAGCAATAAATTGTAAAAATATGTATTTTGATATGACTGTTCTTCTTACATCACTATTATTAACATTATCATTTTTGCTCAACAGCACTTAACTTAATACAAAGTACTAAACTAAGTGTTTTAGTCTGACAGTACGCAGAATATCATAAAATCCTGGTTGTTCCTTCAGTCTTAGATTCCTCGCACACACAAAAAACCTGCGTCGTTTCCCAGATCTAGAGGAACTCAGTGACGTAGCCCTCTTGTGCTTCTGTGCACGCTAACGTCAGCAGCTGCTAAGTGTGTTTGGAACTGACCAATGAATAAAGCAGAAGAAGACGACAAAGGAAGGGCATGTGAAGAGAGAAGTTCTGGGAAAGGGGCATGAAGGTATCGTAGAACAGAATATTGTAAATATTGTTGAACGTGAAGTCAGAACAGCCGTAATGTAAGATTTGTGTTTTTACACAAGTGAAGTGAGTTTTTTGTGGATGATGTTAAAAATGTGTTTTCCTATCCTCGATTTATTTTTATACTAGGGTAGGATAGCCATTGGTAAGTCAAGTTACCAAGGGAAGTTGAGCATCAAACATTGCAAGGTCAGGGGGCGGGATTATCAGGGATCTGACCAATCGCAGATGAAGGAGGGGCGTGTTTTTTGGTATCCTGTTTGTATCACAGTATGTTGAATAGTAATTCATTTTGACCCACAAAATAAATGTACAGATAAACTCAGAAGTGAAGACTACAAAATTCTGCGCTATATTTTCAACCCAGAATTGGGTTAATTAAACCAGTCATGGATTGTTTAACCCACAATCCTGGATTGTTTTAACCCATTGTTGGCTCTAATGTAAACATGTTCTGCGTTAATTTATCCCAATGACTGGGTTCGACCCTTTTTAACCCAACGCTATTAATACAGTATCCAGTAAAAAAGGAGAATTTTCTGGCAGCTCGGGCACCAGAAAAATACAGGTATATGTTTTTTACTGTAATTTCAAATTATTTACAGTATTTAAAAAATACATGAAAAATCTGTGAAAACTGTAAAATTACAGTTTTTTACATACATGAAAAACCTGAAAAAAAAATAGAATTCTGTGAAATTACAGTTTTTAATTTACATAAAAAATCAGGAAAAAAATAACAGTAAAATTCTGTAAAACTACGCATAGCAGGTTTGATCTAAAGTATCCCAAGTCATATTCGAATGTAGCCAAAAGACTGTCTACAAATGACTCATAGCTCACAAAAATAATAATTTTCAGGAACATTACTGCTGCATTTAAGGAGACAAGAGACAGTTTCTTAGCAGGTAATTGGCTGGAATGTCTATCTCGAGTCAACGGCGAGATAGATGTGGTTTACATTGCTGTCTGCGTGAGCTTGTTTTAAGGGTTGTGTATGAGTGTAGGTGTCATGTTAAGTGATCTAAAACTTGTGTGCATATAGCCTGGAGGATTGTCTTCCAGACCGTTGTAGGGGAACGCAAACCACTTTAAACATCACCAAAGAGCCAATGATAAGATAGCGACCCATAAAGATTTGAATAGACTTGTTTTTCCTTTGGACTTTTTTTGGAATGTTTTTTTCCCTTCTGAAGACACTGACGGATGAGAGTAGACCTACACATTTTACAGCAGAGAAAGCTGATTTTGTAAGGCCAAAACAGTCTAAAACAATTCTGAGAAAGATTTGGGGACATGAAAAAGAGCTGTTGATGTACACCAAAGTCAAAAGTACACATTTGATTGTGTTCTTTTTCGTCATATTTTAAACATATTTACTTACAAGGGTTATTGGTAATAGGCATTGTAGACAAAATATTGAACATGCATGGGCTCTTGAAAACCTCATGGAGATGCTTGAGAGTATGATAATAAGGTACTTTTAATTACACTTCTTTGCAGCGATGACCTTTCAGTCAAATATATATGAAAAAATCTATTTGATTTCATACCTTTGTAGTGTATTGGTTGTAGAACCATTTTCCATTGTAGAACAAATGGAATAGACCCTCTAATAAAGGTTCTTTATGGAACCATACAGAACCACAAATAACCTCCATCATATATTTATGTTGATGCTCTTCTTCTCATTTCTGTTTTTCACCTTAAACACCTGCATGTTCAGCTTTATCTGTTCTGAATGGCTTCTCCTCTGGGTGAGAGGTTTAACAGTGAGAAGCTAGATATGAGAAACAGAGATGTTGCACAACGTTTCTCCTTTTCTGTTACTACTTTGCCATTAAGTAAGTGGGAGACTGCTGTTGTAAAAGTACATTCTCTGGATGCTAATACTATCAGCCTGTACGATGGAGTGAATCTCACAGATGTAAGAGTGTTTTTGTATGCATGTGTGAGGGAAGAGGTGAGAGGAGACAGATAAATCCTGCCCAGCTGGAAAGGGCCACATCTTAAAGAGGCAGAACATCTAAACATCTCTGGTTTGTGTTACAGAGAAACTCTGACAGTACAGGTGTTCTTTCTTTCTTTCTTTCTTTCTTTCTTCAGGACACCTTTAATTTCAGTTGAAGTAAAAGTTCACCCAAAAATTACAATTCTTTTGTGGAGAATGCCAGTTCAGTGTTCTTTGTTTGCCAACTTCCTTCAAATTAAATATTTTCTTTGTGTTCCGCAAAGGGAAAAAAAAAACTTACAGTGATTAAATGTATTTTAATCAAATTTTCATATTTCGTTAAAAATATCTCTCTGATTTAAGTGTCTCTCTTGATTTTATAATCTCATGTCCAACTTGTTTGTGTACTTTATCAGAAACTGTGCCACATATTAACAGATACCAAGAGCTTGCCACTTCAGCAGGGCCAGCTGTTAGGAGACCACACTGCATATTTCACACACATGCTATACTCATAGTACTTTAGATACCTCGTTCCCATCATTCTTAACAATGAATGTTATTTGTAGGTGTTAGGAGACACACAGCACCCCTCAGAAGATGGTCTGAGAGGACCGATCGGGCATTTTACTGAATTTCTCTCTGTGCTCTGTAGTTTTGGTGTTTGTGTTTGTTTTTCATTTATATAGACATTGAGAGAATTTCTGTGTTCCACAGTCCTGTTTTCTGAAGGTGTATCTCCCCCAGTCAGAATGCTCACATCTGGGAGTGCACTTCCTGTTTGTTTGTCCGTGTGATAAATGCTAAACATCTCACGCTGTGACACCGCATATCCTTCTTTCTTTGATCTTCAATATCCCATGATTCTGTCTTCATCCGTAAATGTGATCCATTTTCCCAACGAATGTAAACTTTTGGCTTTAGGTTGGATATATAATCAACAGTGTGTGTACTGTTTGTGTTCTGTATAAATACAGTGTTAGTCTCTTCTTGCCAGTTTGTTTGATTTTGACTTCCTCTCTGCTAAGTGCAGTACACTTTGAGCGTGTGCTATTCCTTTTGATTTGCTGCTTCTCAACCCTTCTGGAACGCGCACGCTGATCTAACTGGTGGTCAGGTAGTATTCCCCGTCTGTAAAAAAATTACTTTCCATAATGTAAGTGCTACTGCCTCATGAATGGAAAAGAATGCAGCACCTGCTCTTTTTGTTACAAAGAACCAAGCACTACATGGGTCAGAGAATATATGGTTTAATGTTGCATGCACCATCTCTTAAGAAGAATATGCTGCCACAAAGCCCTTTAACACTAGAGCTAAAAGCATGCAAAGTGTGGTTTGGCAGAAAGCTCAGATATTCAACAGAGGCAGTCAACTGAGTGCTGGTAGTTGGTGGTGACTGATAAGGCGTTTCCTAGCGATTGTGAATGTGCATTCAATGCGGATTGACATTCTCCCTATAAATATTGTGTCATACTTCACATGCACGGCTTGCTCTTCACCCAGTATGAAAAATACACAAACAGTCATTGCTTTATTTTTATCTGTTTATTCGGTTCAATTATACATCTTTATGATTATTATGCAACTCATATCTCGCTTAATTTTTTATTGTCAAAACTACAAATTGTATTCAATACATGAATACATTTGAAAGTTTAAGTTAAGTAAACGTATAACATAACTTCCATACAATTCTTAAAGTATGAAAGATTAGTATCATTCTTTTTTTCATTCACTCACCCTCTTATCATTTCGAACCTTTGTGACTTTCTTCCGCAGAACACAAAAGAAGATATTTTGAAGAATGTTGTTTACCAAACAGAGCCGGCACCCATTCACTGCTATAGTACAGACACAAAACCAATGCGAGTTAATGGGTGCCAGTTAACAACATTCTTCAAAATATATTCCTTTGTGTTCTGCAGAAAAAAGGTTTGAAATGACATGAGACTGAGTAAATGATGACAATTTATTTTATTTTTGGTGTTTAAGTAAGCACTCTCATCTTTACCTGGCAGATGTTATGTTGAGGCCTTAAAGTGAAAGGATAGATAACCTGGAAAAGTGCTTTTTATAAAAATCTTTATCCCCTCACTTTTCAATGAGTCAGCAGGTGAAACATACCACAAGAGTCTTGAATCTTCTGCACATCAGCTCTTTCTAAAGTGGTTAAACAGCAGTCCGAACGCCCAGGCAGCGTGCCTTGAACCTGATCCAACCAAACACTCACTGCATCTCCACCTAAATCCACCCCCATGAGCCCTGTTGATCAGGAAAACTTTCACACAATGCAAGCAATGACTGGGAAACAGCAGGAAGGAAAAATTTATAATGTATCCTCCATCAAGAACACAAAGTGAGGGACAAATCTGTGCGCAAAGACATCCGTTTATTCAAATATCCCTGTGTATACTTTATTCATCAGGCTATTGAACTAAACTTAGCTCCTGCGTGTTTATTTTGTGTAATGTTAGTCTTCCAACATGATGGACAACACAAGAAAGCGTCAGGTCGGTTGTTATGTTTATGCCCTAAAAGCCAGCCTTGTTGGGCTGTTCATGCACCAAAAATCTGACATTAGTGCAGACGGAAACTTTGACCTCCTGTCGTTGTGTCTCTGTGTTTTGATAAATGCCTAAGGTTATGGCTGAAGAAGAACAATTTGGGTTTTTCAGACAGACACTGAGAGAAAAAGATTGTCTGTTTTAACAAAGAGTTGATGATCGTCCTTTGCATTCTGCAGAATTCCAGGCGTTTCGGTCGAGTGTTTGAGGGCTGTGGTCACAGGCATGAGATTAAGAATTAAGTGCAGCTTGTAATGAATGACTCTGTGGTGGTTTTCAACGCATGAAATGTACTTCTCCATACTCATTGTGGACAGTTTGCTGTCATTTGAGGGCATTCTCAAGAGTTATAACAACTAAATGAGTGCTTAGAACGACTTGCCGCATGACACGTGGACCTGAAATGAACACATTCCATATTTAAACTGATTTTTGTTTTATATTATTGGATACTATAGTGGCCGATGGACAGTTTATGTAATGATTTTTTGAGTCAGCATAATCTTCTTTGTCTGTATTTGTTGTCTCATAAAAAACGGGACGTTAACATGTACAGCCGCAGAAAAAATAAAGAGATCACTCCAACTTCAAATCACCATTTCTAGAAGTATTGTGGCCATTCTAGTCCAGTTTTTGTTGAATTTTAATCAAATGAAACCTCAGGAGGGACATAAAGTCATCCAACGGCAATGTGAAAGACTTGACAGCATGACAAGACAAAACTGTGATAAAAATCCA
Organism: Triplophysa siluroides; assembly: GCA_006030095.1. NCBI lineage: Eukaryota > Metazoa > Chordata > Actinopteri > Cypriniformes > Nemacheilidae > Triplophysa > Triplophysa siluroides. The sequence goes on along the minus strand of VCII01000314.1, from coordinate 6,837,989 downwards.
GGTATAAATACACATAGAAGTATGACTGTTGTATTGCTTGAAAGTAAATATTAACTTGTTTTCTTTCCAGTATTTGAGGTCTGAAAAAATACAGAGCATCTTTTTTTTCTGTTATTTTGACCTGTTTCTCCAGTTTTTATTTTCTAAAAAGATAAAGGATCGTTTTACTTAAACAAATAGTATTATTTTTCCCGGCTGTATTTTCGCAGAGAACATTCATACTGAAAAATGTGTTCCTTGAATGCACTTTAAATCTCTTTGGATAAGTGTCTGCCAAATGCGTCTCCTTCACCCAAAAATATAGACAAAAAAAAGCTTTGAACTTACATAAAAAGGTCGCACAAACTTTTTTTTAAATAAGGTCACAGGAGGCATGCATTGGTGAGACAAAATGTCTGTCTTTAACATGTCTCCATTCTTGTGTCACCATTTTTGTCTTCATGAATTGTTTTTGTTTGAAGTGTCTGACCTAAAGTTCAAAATGAGGTGCTGGTGCATCAGGCTTTGTGTGTGGTATGGAGAGACTCTCTTTTGCAGGTAATTGTTTGGTCTCTGTTACTCTTTTTCTAGAATTGGAGTGAATTGAACATCTGTATTGCATTGAGGCCAGAGGTCATTAACACACTATAAAGTAAAATAGCATAAACACTTGTTTTGCTTAACTTTGTGCTTTTTTAAGAATGACCTAAACCGTGCCAGTTATTTAAGAGGTTAGTAAGGAAAAAAAGCTATACTGCGGTACCACTGCTGTGATTTTTATTATCAACCAAGAAGCTGCAGATGCACTCGAATGTTAACATTTCTCCATCCCAGGAGACCTCAAACTTCCGCACACCACTTGGGTATACAGTATAGGGCAGACTGCATATATATCTTATTGTGAATAAAATGTAATAGTTTCCCAGGAACAGTAACAACATTTGTTCTATCAATCATTATAATACAAATTTTTGCTGATTGCAAATCAAATTATACGTTCACTTTGGGGAACACACCAAGTAGGACATTTTTCTCATTTGTGGTCTCTAATCAATTATAATAATCAAATCTAGAAATGCATATGTACCACAAACATGGTTCTAGACATTGTTTAACATTTTTTTAATGTCACAAAACACTTGACAGACTAATGAGATGTACTTGTTGGGCCATGTGTTTCTAACATTGGATTGACTGAATGTTGATGAAATATTATACTTTGCTTGCCTTATCAGTGAATGCAGTATAGTAATGCATATGTCTGGTAGGACTCACTCACACTGACTGTGGCCTCATTCAAAGAATTACGTAGAAACAGCTTTTTATGGCGTCTTCCTATGTCACATGCTGATGGTATTTTGAATAGTACTTTGGAAAGTTGCGTGCAACGTTGATTTATGTAGATTTTCATAAACATGTGCATGTTGACAACTTAAGGATTTGTTCCGAGGTCAATAGAGTGACATTTTTCTCTTTTATAAAGGTTGCTGTCAGGATGACTCTCTTGCTCTCATGCTTTAGCCAGATGCTTTTGATTGCTCTGTTTTAAAAACAAGAAGTTGTATGTTTGGGCCACAATTCACTAAATGTTTCTGTTGTGTTTATGATGCACTTTGCTTTTTCTCTATAACTTTTATCCAGCCAGCTCACATTTTATGGGGCAAAAGCCATGCTTTGACCAACTTACTAAAAAGCTTCTTGCAGCATCTTTGCAATGGGAGTTGCACACATGGTAATGTTCACAAAAGTCTTGGAAAAATAGTCTCATCAGAACTGCGGTTCTATCTTGGCCTGTGGCCTTTTTTTTATATTATGTATTAAAATATTTGTATTCATATTTTTTGGCATGGTTATAATGTGCTAGTGCTTGCTAGAACTACAGTATATGGCCAGACAACTTAAAAAAACATGATTTCTCAGAAATGTTTTAATTTAGCATTTTTATTAAAACAAACCACAAAGGTCATTTTTTCAAACCATCTATTCATACATTTTCACTTGGGATATTCACATAAACATAAAAAGGCTCAGTCAATGTAAAGGAATAATATACAAGTTAAGTTGCTCAACTGTAGTTCCAACACGGTCTCAATATTCACTTTAGACAAAGATGAGGACACCAGCTTGAGAAGTAAGAAGAGGTAAAGTTTGGAGCTTGATCTTGGTTGAAGAGAGCATTGTTAGATGTAATCTGCCATTATCATTTATTTGGCAGGATGGGAGGGTGCGAGTCAAAGTCCCTTAAGGGCTTTTCATCCGACCCATATCTGAGCTACACCAATCTGTTCTCTAAGCATGAATGATAATGATGAGTCTTGATTCTGAATGATAAGTAGACTATTGAGAACTATGGAGAACTATGTGGACATCACCAAACCAAACGAATGTTCACAATGAATAGCTTCTGTGAAAGAAAATCAGGTGGAAAAAAAAAGACATAAAATGTCATATACTGTATATATACTGTACTTTTAGGGCTGGACTGTATCGAACAGAAGTAAACACTTATTCTGAGTTCTGGTGTTAGCTACATCTATTTTCTTTCATCCTCTAAGATCTTTAATCCTATATACTCTCTGTTGAGCATCTATGCCGAGTTTTCATTCTACTTCAAATTGAAGATGATAAGGGATTGTGTTGTGAAATTTAAAATTAAATATTGTAATTATCTGAAATGATGTCTTTTTATTTTAAGAATGCGGCAGGAATATGTGGGAAAGACATTTCAGGATGCATTTTTCAACTGGGTTTGTTTTGCTGTGGTTTTCCAATAAATTCTCAACTTAGAATAACAAAATGATGAGGTTTGTCATTTTGGAACCAAAACCAAACATTTTACATGCAGGGCTCTTGATGGGCATGGTGGGAAATGAGAAAGCAGTTTAAAGGCAAAAGATCATTACTGTTTTATTCACAGCATGCAAACAGCAAAGCAGGTAGCATCCCATAAATACTCTTATCGTGTGCAGTCAGCTAACGTGGACTTTAAAACAAAAAGGTTCTTAAAGGGATACTTCACCCAGAAATTAAAATTCTGTTATCATTTACTCACCTTTGAGTAGTTCCAAATATACATGTCTTTGTTCTGATGAACACAGAGAAAGATATTTGGAAGAATGCTTATAACCAAACAGATCTTGCCCCCCATTGACTCCCATAGTAGGAAAATTTACTTTATACATTTTTTTTGTTCTGTTAACACAAAAAAAGACATTATGAAGAACGAAGAACAGCAAACAGTTCTGGGGCACTTTTAACTACCATTGTATTTTTCCTACTATGGTAGTGAATGGGGGGCAAAAACTGTTTGGTTATAAGCATTATTCCAAATATATTTCTCTGTGTTCATCAGAACAAAGAAATGTATACAGACTTGGAACAACTTGAAGGTGAGTAAATGAAGAAAGAATTTTCATTTTGGGCTAAAGTATCCCTTTAATGTACCAATCTTCTGACAGATGTAAATGATAAGTACAGAAAAAGATGTGCTCGCTATGCATATAGAACTAGAAATGGGGCACCGCACTGAGTGGTGGTTTGAATAGTGGTTATAAACCACATAATTGTTTATCAGATTTGGTAAATATATTTAAGTGTCATGGCCTCTATCCATTGACTGGTATTTACAGTCAGTGTGTGACATTAAGCAAACAGAGAATCAAGAGCACTCTTCTTTACCAGAGACCGCTACCATTAGATCCTACAGCTTCCTTTACTTATAGCTTTGATAGCAGTGTGTAATACAGAACATTTCCTTTTTTCTTGTTTATTTATCAGTTACAGTAGCTTCCGCTGAGGTTGCCGCTCCTCTCGTTTTCCATCCCTTCCTTCTAACAGAGATAAGTAGGTCATTAGGGTAGATGAGAGAAATAGAGATTTCTTACTCAACAGTTTCAGGAGGATCTTTTCACTTTCTGCTATCACTCTTCTTTACAGATATCACCTCAAATTACACTACCATTCAAAAGTTTCAAGCCAATTGAGTATGTTTAATATGTTAAATATTTTTATTGACCTTATAAATCCTTTGATTTAAAAAAATGTATGCAAGGTCTAAAATTTGATTTGTAGACAAAAATAAAAATCTATAATATAAATGAAGGCTAATGTAAACATAATGACTTTGAATTATGAAGACAAATCCAACATGGATGTTACTCTTAATTTGGTAAAAAAACACATCTCAATGTGATAACTCAAGAAGTTGGCTTATTTAAAGGAACACTCCACTTTTTTGGGGAAATAGGCTCATTCACCAACTCCCCCGGAGTTAATAAGTTGAGTTTTACCGTTTTAGAGTCTATTCAGCCGATCTCCGGGTCCGGCGATAGCACTTTTAGCATAGCTCAGCATAGATCATTGAATCCAATTAGACCAGAAATTTTTGGAAAAAATTACCAAAGAGTTTCGATATTTTTACTATTTAAAACTTGAATTTTTAAGTAAAGAAGATTCAAGTTTTAAATAGGAATAATACCGAAACTCTTTGAGTGAAAACGTGTTTTTCTGTTTCTTTGGTGTGTTATAAGTTGCCTATGCATGTATTAGACACGTAAAATTGCAAAAATTAAAGTGTCGGAACAAAAGATGCAATCTATCTAAAATCGAATGCTCACCCAGACCTGCCTGAAACGCCTCGTGTAACCACACCCCCACAAATCTACGTCAGTTCGTGCATGATTTGACTAAGACAGCCCAAATGTATACTCAAGTAAGTTGTTTTGGAACCTGGTGTTCCAAATATGGTAAGAGGCGTTACATTTCTGTCACCCGCTAGCAGTATTCGACCAATCACTACGCACTGTTTAACTGGCCAATCATTGCACACCTCTCTTTCAGAGCGATGAGCTTTGTAAAAATCTGCGCGTTTCAGAGAGACGGGACTAGAGGAGATACAAACATGCACGATATGTGGAAAAACAGCGTTTTGAACTTTAAATCATGTATACACATTGCATTACATCTAAAACAAATGATAATATTCATTTTAGCCTTGTCATATGACCCCTTTAATGGAAACATTTAAATTGAAGGTAAAAAATGTTTAGCGGCATCTAATGGTGAGGTTGCGAACTTCAACCAACTTCTCACTGTACCCCTCCCTTTCCAAGTTCTACGGAGGCTGATGCAGATCTAAGTCGTCGTCATGTTTTTGTGAAAATAGTGTATTTATGAAACACGCTCTGTTAGAGCAGTCTGTCCGTTTAGGGCAACATGGCGAATTCCATGTAAGAGGGACCTGCTGCGTGTGTAGATATAAACAGCTCATTCTAAGGTAATAAAAACATAACTCTTCATTATGTAAGGTCTTTATGCACCTTTGAAGACATAGAGCTATGTAGTATTACATTGCATTTCTGTCAATAGATCCTCCAAAAAATCACACACTGGACCTTTAAAGATTAGCACACCATGATTGTGTGTAATGTACCAAGATTGATGTGTTGCATGATTAATTAATTGAAGAAGAAAAATCTACATAATTTCATTGTTTTCTTTTGGAGTCCATTGCAAAGATTGTACAGATGGATGGTCGCAGGAAAACCACAAGCCCAAAAGGGATTTGGCACAGCGTTTGGTGTGCAAACTACAAAGAGGAAACATCAGTGCACCCTTGTAAAAGAAATAAAAAAAGCTAAAATAAAATATAAGGCTTATAGGATGTCTCGCAGACTGACTAAATATGGTATGCTGCAAATTTGGGAAAAACACAGGCGGGCAGAGAATCTGCCTTCACTTTGAGATTTTTTTTAAACTTGCAACATACAGCATCAGCATAACATTACTTAAAAACTTTATGAGAACTATTTTTAAAAGGTGGGTCATCTGATTACGGAGTCAGCAACTTGTTCTTTGATTTCATGCCAAGTTTCTAAGCCCCATCAGAAGAACATTGCTTGTGGATTTTTGCTTTGCCCGTTCATTGATAATTCTGTCCCAAACTATTTTTATAGAGCAGATGCAGAGTCTAATAATGAGTAGGCATGTAGACACATGAATGCAACCTATTTAAACACAATTCAGTGTCGTGCAATGACTGCTAAAGAGATTCGAATTTATTTTAGGACAAAGTCATATACATATCGCTGGCATCGATTCTTTGAAAAAGGTAAATAATAAATGTTCCTGTACTTGATTTACAGTAACATTTCTTCAATACTTCCTAAGAAAAAGGAATTGATTCTCTTCACTCTTCATGCAATTCCTGGTCCTGGATCAATTTTGGTACGGTTTTGTGAGTTCGACATCCTTGAACATATTGTATCCAAAAAGACAAAAATGTTGCAGCTCAGCAGCAGGATAGTCTTAGATTTCAATGTGACTCTGTAGCACAGCAAAGAGCATTGTGGAGACTGGAATGATTTTGAAAATGTGAGAAACAGACTTGGGCAGAAAGTACTGCTGGCCTTGAACTCATAGGCTTTTATTTGTCTGGGATGAAACAATAAACGATATTGTGACAGTTTTTGTAATGTGTCTCTTTCTAAACTTCTGCCCACTGCTGACTCACACAGCATGCGGACCTTTGGCATATGAACTTCACAGATCAGTCTGTTTCCGATATTTAGCATTTTATGAGCACACTCAAATGACCTGTTTTCGAAAAAAATCTTAAACTCACTTCCAAGACCTTGCTACTGTTATTCTGAAAATATTCTGTATGTATGATTACTTCTTTTGTTTTAAAAGCATAGAGTTGTTTGACTGTAGTTTAATATATGTAAATCTCTATGTGTATGCTTCATCAGAGAAGCATGTTCGTATAACTAGCTTGCACTATTGAAACAGGTTAGTTAGAGTTCTAAAGAAGGATTTGCTGAGTAATAAAATGCCATTCCGGATGTTGTGCCCCACTTGCCTTGTACTGAGGAATGAGTGTTTCGGGGCATTTCAAGGAATTTCAGACTGCTGATATATGATATTTCCTGTACCTCTCTGGCCATAGTTCACAGCTAACACCTAATACAAGTGACTGTGGGCAGAATGTCATTGCTGCTAGAAGGAGAGAGAGAATACGTGTCTCTCCATGCTGGTTATGCGTTTTTAACATTACTAGTTTCATATATGTGCAGACTTTGTTGATTTTCACTTTGTTGACACACTTTTATAATGTTGATCACCTGAACAGATCCTATAAAGTCCACTGGTGGAGAATGTATATGAAATCAAATGTACTTTGCTATAGTGGTCTTCCCAACTAAGTATAAGAAAAAAAGCGAAATAAAGTAATAAATTGTGATGTAACATCAATTTCTGCTGAGTGACACATGAGACAAGTTGAATAAACAAAGCATTCAGATAATGCCATGAGCTTTACCACATTGCAATTAAGATTTATGCATTTCTCCCTAGTTTGTCTGACTTTTTCTTTATAATTGCAGGATGTGACATGTAACAATTTTGGACTGAAAGGCATCCAGACACAGTCATTAGAAGCACTGCTTCTGCACGATTTCACAAAAGGTAACTAATCTACTTATTCACAGACTGAACAAGTCACAGTTTATACTGTTTGTAATGAATGATAACCCTTGGTCCTCATCAGCGACCTGCATTCATTCCACTTTAAGGAATTCCCTCCAAATCTCCTGTAGCTCAGCCAAGTTACTTCATGTGAAATTGATCAAACATTTAAGAGTTTTTGTAATAAATGTTAAGAATTTCACCCAGAATGTCTCTCGCTCTTTCATCGTTTTATCCCCTCCTCCTTCTTTTGCAGTGAAGGCTGATGGTCGCACGGGAGTGTAGAGGTAAATTGGGCCGCCGTTTTCCTCCTGCGGGGGCCCAGCGCGCACCGCTGCGATCCTGTCAGACAACGAGCAGCTGAAGTCACAGTAAGCCCCAGCTCTCCAAGCTCCTGTCAGCAGGACTCTGGCCCGGCCATTCTCATCCCAGTGACAACCAGAGAATGGAGTTTGTGACCCAGAATGCTTAGCTATATATGATATGACAAAAGACCAGGCCACTGCATATGGAGAGAGAAAGCATATTTTCACAAAGTCTGGCACATTGCTTTGATGTAAAGATGTTCAGCTTGTACGGTGTTCTGAAACGTTTCTTAAGCTCCGTTTATGAAAAGACAATCAGATAACATATCTGCTTTTTGCAAGAAAAGCTTGTACATTTAAATAAATGGTTCATCCACAAATGAAAGTTCTGTCATCAAATGCTCATATGCTGCTTAATATTTGAGGAATTCTTTGAAAGGTGTCAAAAACACAATTAAAGGGACAGTTCACCCAAACATGAACATTTTGGCAACTGAACAAGCGAACAATGAATGATTTTAAATTTCGTGTGACATGTTCCTTTAAATGAATGTGTAGTTTCCCTGGGTGGAAAAGCACAATCTGATTGGCTTTTCAGATGCCATAGTAAAGAAATGGTTTCAGTTTGTTTGCATGGCCGCTAACAGTAAGATATGAATTGGCCTGTGTGGACCAAAAGGAAATAAAGAACCGAACCGCACTGATGTGCTGATGTGTAAAGAGGAACATTACATTCCCTATGTTACAAAATTGAGCATTATGTCATCCTATACCTCTATATCAGTGACTAGTACCAGAAAACTATCTGTGATATTACATGTTTGGTACAGAGAATGTAAAACAAGAAGTGTATCTAAAAGAATAGTTTACACATTTTCTTCGCATGATATGACAAGTGATAATGCTGTGGGTCTTATTCATTTCCCCTTACTGTGGCCTGTTCAGCTGCTTTATATCAGTGTGCAGGCTAAAGCAGTCTGGGCATTGAGTTATCGTTCAATTTCACTCACAGCTGAGAGTGATTAGGTCACTATGTTGTCCTTATATTTGACACGAGAAGATATGTGGGGAGACGAAAAGAGCAGGCGTAATCCAATGCCTTAAAGGCGCAGATCAACAATGTAACCATTTTTCCTAAACCCCTGTCGCTTTTTATTATCGTCAAGTTGGAGTAATTTGTCAGACTCCGTCTGGCGCTCAATCTCAAACCGTTTTTCCGAGTGCTTGCTATGGTTAGCATTGCAGCACGGACACCACCTCTCAAGCTCCACACGGGCAGAGTGATTCAGTCTAGCCATTTGTGCTGAACATCTAAACAAAAGACAAGAAGGAACGTTTTAGGAACCCATATGGGCTTTGTTACGTGTCCTTTAACAATGTGGCAGAGGCTCATTTGAAGGTCATATATCCAACCTTAACAAGTTTCATCAGTTTATGTGTCTCGTGTCAAATCTCTGTTTGCACATCTTGATGGATCCCTGCTTGACCTAAGCGTTAATGTTGCCATTCCATTGAGCGGTTCAAATTTGGGGTAGTGCTTAGATTTGGAAAAGACCCCAAGCAGCTGCTCTAAATCTTGGAGAGTCTCCAATGTTCAGTTTAGCTCCATCAGCACTTTGACCCACTGCCTGCCCAGGCATTTGATATTTAAAAGCTTGGTATTAAAATAAACCACACACAGGCACGCACACACTTTTTACCTCAAGATAATACAAGATTCAGCAAATCCAAGGAGAGGGTAATTACATTAAGTCTTGCACAAAAACGCAACTAATGTATATGATAATGAGGGATATTTCTACACCAAGAATCAATCCCTTTTCTATTTTGAGATATGTCCCAAGAAAAGACTTGTGGGAATTTATTCTGGAAAACTAAAAAAAGAGAAGAATCTAGAAACCACTGTGGCAGGAGGCTATGACCTAACCGTAATGTTTACATATGAAAACATTAAAAATGTATATTTAGCATAAAGTACAGTGTGTTGCTGTATCCTAAAGAAATTTCATTGATGTTTTGTCTAACGTGGGCAATACAATGAATTTAGATAAAATGATGTTAATAGATGGGATGTGTGTTCAATTGCCAGTAAATAAACCTAGTTAATGTGAATGTATTCAATAGCATTAAAACAACAACTTTCACTGTCCACCCTATTTGATCATGAGAAGGCTCGCAAATCAGCATCAGTGAAGGTAAACATCTGTGTAAACATCTGTGTCAGTGAAGGTAATCTGTCTTTGAAAGTTAGCAGCAGACATTGGCCCATTAAAAAATAGATGAAGAAAAAGCGATTCAGAACCCAGATACTTTGCTTCACTGTTGTTGTTTTTTGCAGGGACAATTAAAGACTCATCCTGCTTTGAAAATGAAGGCCAACATTCAGCATCCATTCAAGCTTTCTATTTCTTATCTCCTCATCAAAGGCAAGAGGAAGTAAAGTTTACTCTAACTGGAGGTCAACCTTACACGATCTGAACACGCTGGTCAGTTTCTCTCTCCCTCATTCATACTTTGTCCTCCAACTCCTGAAGTCTGATTCACATCTTTGATTCACATCACCCTCACCACAAAAGAAAATCAAAGACAATATGTTATTTTTATTTAACCTAAAACATGGCTTTTTGTTTTTGGCCAAATCTATGACTCCATGAAGTGACAAATCAGCACTTATGCACAGTAAGAGAAAAAACGGTACATACAAGTGTTCTTGAATGTAAGGAGCACTTTGTATCAATCCATGATGTTTTAAGTGTACACACAGTGCTTATGTGGAGCTTATCGATGCTTTCAAGACCTTTATCTTAACACGCACAATGACACATGAAAGATAACCATAGCAAACCCAGTGCAAAACAACAAAGTGCATAACCATAATTGTTGAAAATAATAGGTAATTATTGAAATAATAATTTCGGCATGTGAGAACAAAGTTTTTGTGAAAGGTAGGGTAAGTGCAAACATGGTTGTTTAACAATGTATAGAAACACTGGGGTTACGACAATTTTTCTAATGTAAAATGCTGTCAAAGAAGACTTTAAATATTTGTGGTGTATTGTATGTGATCTGACAAACAAAAGTGGATCTCGGTTTATTTGGTGATCATAGATTTGAAGTTGTTGAGGGCATTTTCAATTAGGTGATGTTTGATGTGCACCTGCATGGTCATATTTGCCCTACAAAAAGACGGGAAAAAAACATTGGTGCAAGGGATTAAAACAGCAGCCAATGGAAAAGTTAAAACGTACATCATTTTTGGACAAACACGTATTATTTTGGGATAAAATTAGTGTTGGCATACTAAAATAAATTACTGGAGAGAAAACCTTGGACATTAAATTCCTTGCATTCAAACTAAATATTATCAACTTTAGGCTTTTTTGGTTAGAATGTTCCTTACTCTTTAATGTAAGAATACATTTTATTTCATAACAAGCTGTCTGCATTAGTGTTAGAAACGTTTTTGAAATCAGTCAAACAATTAGTTGTAAAGCAGGAAACCACGTATAAAATACAAAAATGACCATGCCTTAATATAGCCTATGGTTTCTTATATTGTTTACCATAGTTTCTTATAGTTTGCTATACTAAACCATTTTCCTAAGGGCAATTTAACATATTCATTGATTCATGAAGTTTGCACGCTGCATCAACGACACATGGCAGGAGTGGCTTTCTCTTAGAGTACGCCCAAGTCTCGACTAATGTAATCAGAAAACTGAAGACCACCACAGTTGTATCGACCCCCTTTCTAGCATTATGCATGCAAACCATCCCGCCCTGACCGAGCTCCTGTTATCGACATGGAAGTCACTTCTATAAAGTAGAGGAGAACGCTTTGAATGTGGCAACCGCACGCATAGCGCAGCTGAGCGCGGGACGGAGGAATACTGTATTCGGGCTTGCTTGCACTCATTCTTTTGAACGTGGACAATCATGGTTTTATTGTTTTGGGGTCTAAGCTTTTTATTGTCACTCTCTTATTTTATGAATGCAGTAGCTTCCGCAGGCAGACCGCGAGGATTACAGGAAGGTACGAGCACTTTCTCATCTTTTCAATCTCAAGCGCAGAGAATGAATGACTTTTTCTTGCTGGGTGAGCACAAGCCCATTACTGCGCTCTCTCCGAAAGACATTCAACAAGTTACTTTGATGTTTGATGTTTAAGAGTTCATGTTAAGTGAAATACGTCTGATTTGTGTTGAATCGTGTTGTGCATTAGCAAAAGAAAAGACGCTGTTATATTGTTATTGCAATGTAGATTTAACATGACCATAAATAATCTTAATCTCGTTTCTCGTCCTCAGCAAAATTACCGGAGTTTGGCGCGTATGAGATTGTAACTCCGGCGAGAGTGAATCAAGCCGGTGACATATTGCCAGCGGGCGTGCACTTCAAAAGGCGAAAGCGGAGCACCGACCCAATAACAAGCAACATCTCCCATCATTGGGCCTCGCCGCATGTCTATATCTGCGTTTGGGCAGGACTATTATCTTAACCTTAACCTCGAGTCGGGATTTATTGCACCAGTTTACGCTGTCACGATACTCGGAGCATCAAGTGAACGTCCTGATTCAGAAGGAGAAGAGGACAACACTGAGTATCAGCATTGCTTTTACAAAGGACATGTAAACGCTGGACAGGAGCACACTGCGGTGATCAGCCTCTGCTCCGGTTTGGTGAGTAGCCTAATATTGTTTTTTGGCTATAGTGTATAATGATATACATGTATAGTAATTTTATATGCATTTAAATGCTTGTGAGTAGTTTACTTCTTTTCAAATGCTGCATGCTACTTCTTCATTACAAAAGTTGATATTAGTTCATTTAAAATATAAAAAGCACCTTAACACAACAAGTGCTGTGCAAGTTATGTAACGTTGCTTTAGGGCACACGCGCAACAGTTTTCAGACGACTCAGTATTTTCTCAAGTACAGTAGACTATATCAGCCATCATATACAATTGCGCTTAGTAAACGAGCTCGGTGACGTACACTCATCTGAGACAGAAGCTGCAATCAGTGTGCTGACGTCAACGGTATTCCTTATATGGGATTCCGACGTCATCTGTTGAGGGAACGTGAGTGTGCGCGGCATGTCTTGCAGTTTCTCAAGTCTCACAGATAAGGCTGTCGGGTGATTGGGTATTGGCACGTGGAACATTCCCATTAAACATCCCACGCTCCATAACCATAACGTCACAAGTGTATTTGACCTCAGTTTCAGCTGTTAGAGCTGTTTTAAGCGTGCTGTCAGGAGCTTTTATTACAATATTTGAATATGGCGGGAGTCCTGCTTTTCCAAGCTTTTTGGTTAATCTGGTGTTTGCATTGCAGTCTGCTCATGATCTATTGTGACAGCCAAATATGATCTAAAATGTTCAGCGTCACTTATTTCTGCTTTTGACAGATACAGTGTCACTCATTCAGCATGACGTATCCTTAAAATAATTCTGCTTTCTCTCCACTGTGTCCGGCCTGTCACCCCTTAGTTTTCCAACAGGCCCTTATGAGATTATCTCCCAGGTAAATTTCAGATAGCCAAAACTAAGTACCTACCTGTAGCAAAACTACTGTTTCTGAATTTAAAATACCTGAATATGGCACTTATGCATCATTTAATATATTTTTAGTAATAGGCTTGTTTTGCTCAATAGCCTGCTTGTAGTCTGTCATGCTCCTGTGTTCACGAACAATTTGTATAAAGTTAAAGCTGTAAAGGCTATAATTAACTGGACTTAAAACTCTTCAACATGTTTCTTTTAGAAGATAAGCGGGGTATGTGCACCTAGCTTATTCATGCAGTTACAAAATGCACGTGTCAAAACATTTTGGTTTGTAAAAGTTTAGCAGAAAGTTCTGATAATTATGGACGTTCTACTTTGCAAGTGCACTAATATGCAGGCAACATGTTTATTTGATCACTTTATGAAACCATAGGGGGCTGTTACATGGGCAATTTAAAATCAAACTCGGAATGTTTCTATATGCATCAATGCAACAATTTGAAACCTTTTTTTTTAGCTTGGCACTTTCAGGTCACCTGAGGGGGAGTTTTTTGTGGAGCCCCTTCATAGCTACAATGGTGAAGATTATAAAGAAGAACACACCAAACCTCATATTGTATACAGAAAAAATGCCTCAAAGAAGGGCGTAGAAGAGTCGACTGCATGTAAAACTTCAGGTAAGCATGCTGATGCACCTATGGCGATATTTTAACCTTCTTGGAGAAGTTTTATCTTAAATATCATTGAGAGCCATTTATTTACTATGTGAACATCATCAGTAGACAAGTGAAGAGTTTGGTTCCAAAATGAGATAACTCAGTTTTTTAAATTGTTCTAAAATTATGTTTTTTATTACGTTACCATGTTTTTATTGCGTTTTATTTTGTAAGTAAGCTGTATTTTTTTAGTAATTATGGCAAAAACAAACCAACAGCAATTTGATTGATATTAATTGGAACGCACAATAAAAAAACATGATTTCTCAGTTATCTCATTTTGGAACCAAACTCTTCAAGTGTAGTTGTAGTGTAGTCACATAATCAAAAACATGAATAACATTGCTCACTGTTCTCTAAATATGACTTAATAAGACATATTCTCTGACCATTTGTTTGTGCTCCACCCCTCACCTCCCGGGAATAAAAACAGGCTATCACTGACATCCATACAGTATTCAATGAACTATTCATAGTATTCTTTACATCCTTTGCATCCTTTACATCCTATTTTGAAATGATCTTCATTGAGTAGAAGTCAGTGGAAAAGGACAAATTATTTTGGAAGTTCTTGGTATCATTCCAATCTTAGTTTACTGGCACAGAATCCTGTTGACTCTTGAACTTCCTGTGGCCTGAAGATAAGGAAACTCAAGGAAGTTTCATCATGAAAGCCACGTGGTGAACTGCATTGTGGTAGAGTAATGCCAACTTCGAGTGTTTAGAAATTACTTGTTAGAAAAATAAATGTAGATTTCATGCAAGATGCCGTTTGCACACTGGTGTGTTATTCATTTTATTGCATTTATGTTGCTGTTAAATTAGACTTAAAGGGATAGTTCACCCAAAAATCTAAATATTGTCATCATTTACGCACCCTCAGTCTGTTCCAAGCCTTTATTATTTCTTTGTTCTGTTGAACACAAAAGAATGTATTTGGAAGAATGTTTTTAAACAAACAGTATTATTTATGTATGAATATTATAAATTCATGAGACCATATAATTCATGTTTTAAAATCGACATTTGGCAATAAACCAATCTGTTGGTTGCTTCCATTCATAATCACTAGCTGGTTACCACTGGCCCTCTGAGATAGTATATAGACAGCTAGAACTCACATGGTAAGTTACCCCACATATTTATATATTTTCATTGCAGGACATAAAGAGCCACAGAGCAGACACAGGGACAATCTGAAGAGAAAATCATCCTCAAGCATGGTGTCCGACCTGGAGACCCTTAATTCCAGACTCCTCTCTGCCCCCTCCACAGAAAACATGCACAACTCTGCTAATGAAAGCAGTAACTCCAAGCCACACAGGAGATCAAAGCGTTTCCTCTCCTACCCCCGTTTTGTTGAAGTCATGGTTGTGGCAGACAGCAAAATGGTTGAACATCATGGAAGCAACCTCCAGCACTACATTCTTACCCTGATGTCTATCGTAAGTTCCGCCCAGTTAAGAATACTGCCCTGCTTAGATGGGCCCCTGTCCTACAGGTCTGAAATTAAGGGGGGGACTAGTAAGTAAATATTTTGCTCTTGCGGGAGTGAATTGGTCTGACAGATTTGATGAATGTGAATACAAAACAAATAACATCAGGTATGTCGCATAGACGGCATGCTTTGGATGCTTTTTACTTGGAACTCATGGGGGGATAGGTGACCTATATTTTGATCTTGGCAAAAGCTGGATTCTTAGCAGGAACTGGCAGCAAAGACTAGTTCTCAATGGTCAAGGCCACATTCAACTCTACTTATTAGAAATTAAAGTCTGTCTGGAGTCTAAATTCAACCCAAATGCCAGACAAACTTCTACCAAACTCTTGAATCTCAAATTCTGAGACAGATTTGATTTAACAGTGTGACCCTTTACTATATAAAATGAATCTATTAGAAGTTCTGTAAATAATTTCCATTTGTTTGTATTTTCTCGTTCAGGTTTCTTCCATCTACAAAGATCCCAGCATTGGAAACCTGATAAACGTTGTTATTGTGAAATTAGTGATTATAAAGAACGAGCAGGTACGTGTATTTTGGGGATTTAATGCAAGTGTTTTTTAACTAATGAGAACAGTGTGTCAGTATGCATTTATATGTTTTCATCTTTTGTGTTTATTTCTTTTGCAGGATGGACCCGCTATTTCTTTCAATGCACAAGCCACTTTGAAAAACTTCTGCATATGGCAACAGAATCAGAACCACCTGGATGACAACCACCACTCGCACCACGACACCGCCATCTTAATCACAAGGTAAAATAGCTTTTTATAAAATGTATATCACCAGTTCTTATTGCGTGCACATGTTTAAAATAAAATTTCTGAAGTGTTGCAACTATGGCTCTCTATCTACCGTGTGGTTTTACATTTGCCTGTCCTATTGTATTTTAGGCAGGACATCTGTCGAGCGCGGGACAAGTGTGACACTTTAGGTACGTCATCTACCTCTGCGAATCAAAATCATGAGCTTAATTACTCTTCATGCAATACTGTCTTATACTGCTGTCAAAGATGATCTCGTGGCAGTGATGACATTAAATACTGCTATATATTCAGGTATTACCATAATCACTCTGTGCCATCATGAATGTTTCAGGTCTTGCTGAGCTGGGAACAGTTTGTGATCCCTATAGAAGTTGCAGCATTAATGAGGACAACGGTCTCAGTACGGCTTTCACCGTCGCTCATGAGCTCGGCCACGTGTGAGTATCCTCCAAAATATTTACATTTTTTACTCTGTATGCTGTTTACCCTTAATGTCTTCTGCATAATTAATGGTATTTGTAATTGACTTTCCTTCACTTTTAAATATTGTATTTGTTGTTGTTCAGTGAGCCGACGTGAACGATCTTCTTAACCCGAAAGGGAAAATCCGCACACGCAGGGCTTACACCTCCTCAAAAAATTGTTATTTAATGCTTCATCAGAGGCCATAGAAACCAGTGAAAAGTGCAAAATGTCTTCGAGACACAGTCTGAATCTGAAATGGCATACTCAAAAATACAGTTTTGACTGAATGGGTGTAGTATGAATGGGATCCGGCCGTCGTACATCGTATTGACGTGATCATGTGACTTAATTCTTCTTCTGTTCCTTTTCAATTGCTGGTGGCAACTTACGTTTGAGGTGCATATCCGCACTGGAGTGTGGGCCAGATATTAGCCATGTAATGTAATGACAAGCGCAACAATTTAAGTTATGAGAGACAGGTTAACACTGTAACATGGGTTTTACGTCTATGATTCAAATATGTTGTAATATGTTGTTTTCACTGGTTTCTATGTCCTCTGATGAAGCATTTTATAGATATTTTTTGAGGAGGTGTAAGCCCTGCATATAACCGCGGACAGATTTGTACTTTTTCTTTTGGCCTTACGTTTTTTGGATCTACGCACTAGATTAACAGTGTTCTTTAATATTGGACATTTGGCGCTGCTATTCTTCTGTGATTGTTAAAACAATAGCAAAGGATTTTTTAGGCTGTATTTTGGGCTACACGTTTGGCTGCACACAGTTTATTCCTCAAGCGACTCACTCCAAGGTTATAGGCTTTTGTTAAATTGATAGCAGTGTGTCTGTGCTTGATATACAAATTCTCAAGGTCTTCATTCTGATCTCAGCAGAAATGATTGAAGCTCTCAGTTGTAGGTACAGTTGTTAAATTGTTGGAGATTAAATCTTGAATGGGTTTTGGAGGTACATGATCCAGAGCGATGCTATCAGTTCACACAGCAGTCACATCATGGTGTTTGTTGAAAAGTGGGTTACAAGAACAAACAGTTGGTATATCTCACTGTTCTTATAAGGTAAAGTGCAGCTGAAACTTGACTTCATTCTGAACTTCTCTAGATTTCTACCAGAACTTAAACCCAGTTGACGTTCTCATCGTCGTAGGCATAACAAAGTTAGAACAAATGGATGTACAGTCATATGTAGATGACCTCTAAGTGACCTTATTGTACTCAGTTCATACAAAAGATGGAGTTTCTGAATTCCAGTCTTATCCGGTGGCAGGTGGTGACATCAGTACCGTGTACTCAAGTGGGGATTTAGTTCTGGTGCTGTACAGTGCAATGCTGTGCGTACCACCGCTCTCCCCTATAGCTGCCCTAAAATTGGATAGATTCTGTTGCTCATGTGCTTATTACTGTCCTTGCAAGTTTATGGGTTTTGCAATGGCCAATGACCCACATCATGGTTATATATATCATACAATTTCAAAAATGTGAAGAAAACATGAAGAAATGTGCATGTTTTCAATTCTGCCCTCAGGTTTAACATGCCTCACGATGACAGCAACAAATGCAAGGAAGATGGAGTTAAAAACCAGCAACATGTGATGGCCCCCACCCTCAACTATTACACCAATCCCTGGATGTGGTCCAAATGTAGTCGGAAATACATCACAGAGTTCCTCGAGTATGTAAAACTATCTAAATTCTCATTCACATTGATCCAACAAACTCCATCAAACTCCAACAAACCTTAAGTGACTGGGTGTCATTCGGACCCCGGGGATGTTGCCTCAAACTAGCCCTCCTTGACAGTCAGGTTCAGCCCCACTTAATGATTAGTTGATGGTCGTCTGCATTTGCTTACTCTTCTAAACACTTTTAATTAAGATGGAAATGACTTAATTCTTTGGAACAGAAAGTCTATTGTCACCCACTGAGAATGTTTCTGTTGTTCATCTGTTGTTTGTTTGGTTTTCCTTAAAGTCATTTGTTTATCATGTTTCATTAGCACAGGGTATGGTGAGTGCCTGCTCGACGAGCCCGTTTCCAGGCCGTACGGTTTGTCCCAGCAGCTGCCCGGGCAGATATACAGCGTCAATAAACAATGTGAACTGATATTTGGGCCTGGAACCCAGGTGTGCCCATATATGGTGAGAGAGTCCCTCAGGATGTTACAGAACATACTGTCCATTAAACTTCTACAGTGTATCATCTGCGATTTCAAGTCGAGCGCACACTGTACTCATTTTATGGTCATGTGGATTGTTGCTTGTCAGACTGTACAACATAATCCCTGTGGGATCCTAGGTAAAAGCTATGGCACGCTGCCTGACATCAACAGACATTTATGTTAGACCGCACAGTACACATTGTAAACATAGTTTTGGGTTTTTCTGTTTAAAGTAGCGCTGACTGTCTTCTGTTGGAGGTAGAAACAGTCGCACTGCACTGCTAAAGTTATGTCAAAGGCAAAGATTGAAGGGAATTGATCCTCCGTTAAGATTCTTGACATTTGTCTCTGATGGCACAACATGGCTGGAATTGTACAATGTGCACCCAGGTTTACATAGTTTACAGGTTAACTTTTGGATATGGATATAAAAGGTTATTGTGAAAAAGAATAAGAGTCAATGAAGTTAATATTGTCAAGAAATTCAACGCATTTTAAACATTACCAAACTGTGTAAGAGTGAGTGTTTGACACTTCAAATTAAAGTGTTTGGATGTTATGCAGACTCAGTGTCGGAGACTCTGGTGCACGAGTCCAGAAGGAGTCCAGCGAGGCTGCCGGACCCAACACATGCCATGGGCTGACGGGACAGAATGCTCTCCAGGAAAGGCAAGTACTTTCAAAAATGAACTTAAAAATTTGCTAAACCGCCGAATTACTGCAGCTACAGTATGAAATAAATGTTATGATTTTAACATTTAAAAAACATTAAAATCCGGATTTAAAAATGTCTGTTTAACTTAGATACCATAGTGGGCACAAATCCCACCATTTGTTGGGAGAGATTTAGTGTTAAAAGAGGAGATTTGTGCAGCTCTAAAATCTTTTATTATGAAACAACAGGATTAATGGAGCCTTGGGTGGCGGTTTTTACAGTATTTGCTGTACATTGATTGTACTTTTTAGCCTTTTAGACCTTATTTTATAGGGCAGGTGAATGAAGGACCCAGGTCAGACTCAAACCTAGGCCAATGTAAACCAACAACTCATAAATGTCATACGCACACACGCTACCCGTTGCACTACAGCTCTTATACGTTAATGGTTTTTAGTTAGTTTTAATAGCTTTCCAGTTTTCATTGCATCTGTTAAAAGGACTGCCTAATAGCCATTTTTGCCGAATCTTGACATGCAGTTGAAATGCAGATGAAAAGCAGATTCATCAGTGTAACTTCAAACACATTTTTTCACCCAAATAGCAACCAAATCAGTTCCTCCACAGTGAGAGTCGTCCTCATTGATATATTGCTTTGTTTTTGCCAAATTCAACTAATGTTAAGCTTGTACGTTGAAAGGGATTGTGAACATCTCAGTGACAGTGTAACTCATGTCACACATCAAATAAGTTTTGAGATAATTGCTTTTAATTGTTAACTAACTGAATCTGCTGTAATTTCATTGATTCTCTGTTTGTTTTTTCTTCAGCATTGTAAACATGGCCAGTGTGTCTCTAAAGAACATGAAACGGTTCCTGTGGATGGGGCCTGGGGAGTGTGGAGTCCTTTTGGCACATGCTCAAGGACCTGCGGAGGGGGAATCAAGACCGCTGTGCGTGACTGCAACCGACCCGTGTAAGCGCTTTGTTGTACAGCATCCTCACTGGGCTGTGAATTTGCACCAGGTTTCTCAATGTACCTTTACAAATGACAGGAGCAAAGATTTCTTTTAAGTAATGATTTTATATGTTTTCAAGAGATCATGAAGTATATTTTCTATACGATCTAGAAATGATATAAATGTGCCTGAATTGATTGTCAATGTATTGTCTGTTTTTAGACCTAACATTGTATACTAACCAGGGCTGCGTTTCCTGATGCTTTTGGGAAACGCAGCCCAGGCAAGACACGATAAAGCTACAAATAAGCAATAAAATCTGTTTTTGTCTTAACGGGCAGCTTGGTTTCTATTTTTGTGGTGTCTTGCTAGCGAGCCCCACCCACCAGGAAAGCTACTGTAATTGGTCTAAAACACCGCACCAAACAACTATAGATTAAATGTCAAATATTTTCTGTCGGGTTGTGATTGTATCACATGGTGAATCATTTTGCTTTCATTGTTGACAGTAAAATTATTTGGTGAAAGGTTGTTGAATTGTTTTGTTTATATTTAGGCCCAGAAATGGGGGGAAGTACTGTGTTGGGCGCAGAATGAAATTCCGTTCCTGCAACTCTGAGCCGTGCTCCAAGCAGAAACGAGACTTCAGGGAGGAGCAGTGTGCCAGCTTTGATGGCCGGCACTTTAACATCAATGGTCTACCTCCAAATGTTCGCTGGGTGCCAAAGTACAGCGGAAGTGAGTGATTCACTGCAGAACAGTTGAAATTCACACGTCCAGGGTGTCAAATGCAACAGAATGAGTCCCATAACTATGTCTTATAATGTCCATTTTATATCACTTACAGTCATTCTTTTAGTGTTTGGAGGGTTTGACCAATACCAGATGATATTAACCTCCCGTACCTTTATTTTGCTCACTGGGGTTTGTAAAGTTGTCTTTGCAAAGATGTTAGGAAAATGGTTATAGTACAAATACATTTGAGTTAATACACATAGATGGATATACTGTATATTTTAGAAAGGGGGTCCTCACAAAAGGGGAATCCTTCGCAAAGTTTGAAAGCCATTGCCTTAGGCAACAAACAAAATTAAACTGAGGCTTTTGGCAGCACATTGTCACCCAGGTCAGAGACTAGAATATGCCAAATAATTTCCATTATCTTGTTTTACCAGAACATAATTGCTTTTATTATGTGTAACCCATATAAAATAATTCCCTCATGATTGGTATAACCAATCATTTCGAATCTTCAAAAAAATCGAATTACCTAAAACAATATTTCAATTAAAATTATAATTGGGGGGTTACACAAGTGAAAAGTTGTGATGGACAGCTAAAGTGTATTAATAGTTTTTCTTCTGTGTGCTGTAGTTCTCATGAAGGATCGATGTAAGCTGTTCTGTCGAGTGGCAGGCAGCACAGCTTACTACCAGCTCAGGGAGCGAGTCACCGATGGAACACAATGTGGGCCTGATACCAATGATATTTGTGTGCAGGGCCTGTGTAGGGTGAGTGCTTTATGTGTGGTGTGAAAATGCATGTTATATCGATCGACATTGTGTAGTGCATCTTCCTAATGTGTTATCGAAGCCATGTTTCTGTTCTTTGGAACGCTATTTTAAAGCAGAGTCTTCTTCTGTTTGAAAGACTCCTCTTTTTTGCTCTGTTTCTGCAGCAAGCAGGATGTGACCACGTGTTAAACTCCAAGGCCAGGAGAGATAAGTGTGGGGTGTGTGGTGGGGATAACTCATCATGCAAAACTGTGGCAGGAACGTTCAACATGGTGCATTATGGTAGGTGACCTAGCTTGAGTTTATTGCCTGTCAGAGTAAGTAGTAACTAGAGGCAGTGGCCAAAATTTGTTCACTGATTCACTGTGATTATTTATAAACTAAAGGTTCTAAAGTTTTTTTTTATTGTTTATAAATGACTTTGGTTATTGGAAAGCATATGTAGTACACATTCCTAGAGGTTTCCTCCCCGGACAGAACAGTGCAGCTCAAAACAGTTCAGATGAGGTCTGTTCAAGATCTGTTCTGCACAGTTCAATGTGGTTCAATTCGTTTTTTCAAGATTGCCTTAAAAACACTGCCAAAAAGGAACATTTCAAGAATGTTGATTTACAGATAGCATGTTGTTATAAAAACTACATGATTACTTTTCCCCTTTTTGTGCAGGTTACAATGTTGTGGTGCGGATCCCCAGTGGTGCTACTAACATAGATGTGAGACAACACAGCTACTCAGGGAAACCAGAAGACGATAACTACCTCGGTAAGACATATCCAATATTTTTTTATATTTTTCTTATGAACATTTTTCTTATTGCGCCATTTTGCAGTTGTAAATGTTGAAATCGAATTGTATTGAGCACAAGTATTTCCTTATGAATTGATGCCTAATGTATCATTACCAAACATTTGTGAAAGACTTTGAATAGCATGACAGCTAGATGCCATTCCTAAGTTGGACCAAGGGGGGTAGTGTCAGGATTTACTGTAAGATTTACTACCAAGATGTTGTTAAAGGGTTCAAAAAGTGTTTTGCTAAGTTTATGGTCCTCAACTCTGAAAACCCAATATCAGATTTTTGCATGCCTTTGTATATTTGTTCTGTATGTTTGTTTATGTTTGTTTTTCTACTGTGTATGTGTGTTTAAAGCCAAGGCAAGAATGTAGAAGTTGTGGAAAGGTTTTTTATGTATGTACAGTAGACAGATGGGTGGGGGACAGGGGTCGGGTAATGTAATGTGAAGCGTGAAGAAAGCAGAATATTGTATTATTTAAAGGGATAGTTTACCCTAAAATAAAAATTCTGTGATCAGTTATTCACCCTTGTGTTGTTTAAAATGAGCAAATTCATATTTTTTCTTGGAAACACAAGAAGATATTTTGAGAAATGCATCGGTGGTTTAGTTTACATACAATGGAAGTCAATGGAGTCCAATGTTGTTTGGTTACCAGCATTCTTCAAAATATCTTCTTTTGTGTTTTGCAGAAGAGAGAAATTCATACAAGTTTGAAATGACATGACATCACTTTTGGGTGAACCATCCCTTTAACCGATGTCCTTTATCTTCCCCACTTGTTGCTAAATCATTATGTGTTTTTTTATTGTTAAGTAATGCCAGATCTTGTATTGAGACAAATTGTTGTGTACAACAAATAGATGCTACTCCAATTGTTTATCCTGTGGCATGCCTATAAGCATATTTCATTAGAGCATTATCTGTTTGATTGAAATGTTTTGGGGATAGACTTTTTCAGCTCAACATAGAGAATTAAGTATGCCTGTTGTTTCTGCAGCTTTGTCCAACAGCCGTGAAGAATATTTACTCAATGGAGATTTTGTGGTCAGTATGTTTAAAAGGGAGGTCAGAGTAGGAAATGCTGTCATAGAGTACAGCGGCTCTGACCACGTGATCGAGAGAATCAACTGCACTGACCGCATAGACGAAGAGATTGTTGTCCAGGTATTTTCGCTGTTGTATGTTATGCATTGTAATATCGCAATTTACATTGAAGTTATTGTGTCTGTAATCTTTATAGTGTTTTTGTTTCACAGCATGATTTTTTATTCTTTTTAAATTAGGTGCTATCTGTAGGTAACCTGTATAACCCTGATGTCAGGTATTCCTTCAACATTCCCATAGAGGACAAACCTCAGCAGTTTTTCTGGGATGTGTACGGCCCCTGGCAAGAGTGCAGTCTTCTGTGCCAAGGTGGGTGTGAGAGAAGCTGAAAAATGCTTTTGTAAAACGTTTGCCAGAAGTTAGTTTAGAGTTTGGTAAACTTGAACCAGACGTATGATGCTGTCAGGGTTATTGAGGGCAGTTCTGTGTAAACAAATGTACTGTACAGTCTTTGTTTGACAGTCTTTCTTTCTTTCTCCTTCATGTTTTTGAACGAAAATTATGTTTTACATTTCTATAACACATAGCTTTATTTTGTCTTTTGTATTGTATGCTGCTTGCACCAGGAGATCGCAAGAGAAAAGTCATGTGCATTCGCGAGTCGGATCGCGTGATGGTGTCTGATCAACGGTGTCACGGCTCTCCTAAACCATCTGTGATCACTGAGCCCTGCAACACAGACTGTGAACTCAGGTACGAACCCACAGTCCATAATGTCACAAACATTTAGTGTTGTTGTGCTTTCAACAAACTATATCTCGGCCTCTGCTTGGATCTTCATATATTTTTTATTTACAGGTGGCATGTTGCTCGCAAGACAGAGTGCACAGCCACATGTGGACTGGGCTTCCGGAGGTTAGACATTTACTGCACCAAACAGAGCAGATTGGATGGAAAGACCCAAAAGATTGATGACCGTTACTGCAGTAGCCAACCCAAGCCTGATGAGAAGGAGGCCTGCTATGGAGACTGCAACCCTGGTGGATGGGAGTACTCCCCCTGGTCAGAGGTGCGGGAATCGTTGTTGGTCTCAAATTGAGTTTGATGTTGGTCTCGATTTGACGCGGTTATGGAAAATTGCGTTTAATGACAACACAAGACTGGCCTCATGTACCTGACAAATAACTGACAGTCTGTATTTTTTTCGTTTTGGATTATCTAGTGCTCCAGGAGCTGTGGAGGGGGAACACGCCGCAGGAATGCAGTATGCGGAAAATCAGCAAAGTCTGGCGACGATAGCAAGTGCAACGCACAAGATCAAATCTCAGACCAGCCCTGTAATGATTTCCAGTGTCCTCAGTGGAAAACTGCAGAGTGGTCAGAGGTGAAGATCTATCAGTACATCAAGACAAATACAACAAAACCGAGGTGGCATTGTGAGGCTACAATGTGACGTCGTTTTATGTTTATCCTAATTTGTGTTCATTTGAAAGTGTTTGGTGACATGCGGCAAGGGCTACAAGCACCGCCAGACATGGTGTCAGTTTGGAGAGGAGCGTTTGGACGACCGCTTCTGCGATTCCTCCAAACCAGAGTCGGTGCAGGCCTGCCAACAGCAAGAATGTGCGTCCTGGCAAGTGGGATCCTGGGGACCTGTGAGTATAAATATTTGAAGAGTAGTTTATTTCCAAAATGAGATATTTCATTTTATTGTGCATTCCAATTAATATCAATCAAATTCAGTTGGTTTGATTTGATTTGAGCCATAATAACTCAAAAAATACAGCTGTAACACAATAAAACACAATAAAAACATGATAACATAATAAAAAAACATGATTTTTCAAAAATATTGAAATATTAAAAATAAAAAAAAAATTGGGAAACAAACCCTTCATTGACTGCTATAACTGTTTTGGTGGTGAGTTAGATGTGGTAAACACCTTTTTAAATTATGCTCACTATCGCCATCTCTGTTCGAAAGATTAAATTGCAGGTTAAGTCAAATTATGTTTGAGTTATTTCCTTCTCATGCCTTCTGTACTACCCACCATGTTTGCTGGACAAGGCGACGGAGTCGTGCTTCGAAATTATATTCTTAAGAATGACAGTTTCAGCCTCAGTCAAGTATTAGTTTTATTAAAAACACCACCAAAAGCACAATCTTGATTTGATGTAGTCACATATTTAAATATGTTAGGATAAAAAATACACAGCAGTCAATTCACACACATGACACTTGTAAATGAATAGATTTTACAAACATAACTCATACAAATGTGTCAAAACTACAAACATGGCGTCCAACTGAGGCCCCTTTTAGCGCAGACAGCTGTTTTTTTTTACGGGAAAATGATTTAGTATAGACACAAGAAATGTGTGAAATCATTTCCCATATAGAGTTTAATATAGGAGATGGTGCATGCATAGCCAGATATATACAGTATATGTATATATACACGACCACTATACAGTAATGTTAATGGCTGGAAAACAAATATTTGCTACTTTTGTGCTCGTGTGGAGCACATCCAAAACAAGCACAACTTAGCTGTATGTCTTCATCCATCTGTGGATAATGTGCTTTCTGTCCACTTGAGCAATTTATTCCTGTCTTCAAAAAAGCAAATAGTTTCTTCAGAGATCCCCCAGAAGGGAATAACAGAGTTTAGATGATCTGTGTGCGCAAACTGTCTTTAAATCCTGAAGTGTGACAGAAATTAGACATCCCTGTTGCATAGATTAAGCAATCATGTTAATGTATGTTTGAGGGCTGTAATGAAGCATGTGCGTTCTAGCAAACGCTGCCACACAAGCTTGACCTTGTTTCAGTCAAGTCAACGATGAAGATAAAATATCAAAATAAGAGAAAGGTGGACAATTTAGTGGTGCAGGTCTCAGGATGCCCATGAGCATCAGTTCTGGGCTGATACCAGCGAGCCAACAGCAGATAGCAATAAATCTTAAGATGTCCACTTGGATAAGACTTTGCTATATGACAATAAACGGGCCAGATGAACACCTAACTGGTCCCTAACCTTCTCTTTTGTATGTGTAACTGTAGTGCACCAGCACGTGCGGGCCGGGTTATCAAAGGAGAGCTGTTAAGTGTGTGGTTGGCTCGTATGGAACCGTCATGGATGACATGGAATGCAATGCAGCGACGCGTCCAACAGACACTCAGGTAAGAGCGGTGTGCTATGAGGCTGTCGGCCTTATTCATGTGGAAATTCCCAAATAAAGCCTTTTTATCCCTTTCTCTTTATCTCTCTTTTCTTTGCAAAAAGATTTTGACCACTAGATCCCACAATGGGATGTGTCAATTGTACCATTTTAATAAGCTTGAAAGCCATGATTTAAATTAAACGGAGCTTGTTATTAAATGGATAGTTCACCCAAAAATGAAGATTTTGTCATAATTTACTGACCCTCCCATCATTTCAAACCTCTAAGACTTTCTTTCTTCTGCAGAACACAAAATAAGACATTTTGAAGAATGTTCTTAACTGAACAACAGCGGTACCCCTTCACATCTACTTTATGGACACAAAACCAATACAAGTCAAGGGGTTCCACCGTTGTTCGGTTACCAACATTTTTTTAAATATCTTATTTTTTGTTCTGCAGAAAAAGTTAATCATACAGGTTTGATATGACAAGAGGGTAAATGATGATATAATTTTTACGTTTTTGGGTGAACTATCCTTTTAAATGAAGCCAACAACACAATCGATACATTTTGTAAAGTTATTGAATGAATAATATAGTGTACTAAGTTGAAAGGCTTTTAAACATTAGGTTTGGACAAGTTTTATTTTACTAAGAGCCCATCCACACGGAGACACACGAGTTTAGCTGCATACGTAAAGATTTTGTATCGTATCTCAGCATTTCGTTCATACGGATCCGTCGTTTTAGGAACCTAAAACTGCTATTTTTTTAAACCAGGTCCCTGAGTGGATAAATCTGAAAAGACATCCGTTGCCTTTTCGTGTGCTCAGCCGATCCGTATATTTTTTTAAACGATGATGTCATCACCCATCGCACAAAGTTTAAGCGCATGCTTCAAGTCTTCTCTGTTTTTAGTGTATCTCTGTGGCAGAATTACCGTTTATGCTACATCGTTTTGAGTCGGTTTAGCGGTTTCGTGTGTACACAGATATTTCTTGAGACGACGCAGTGAAAAGGAAAAAAAAGATTGGATAGGGAAAGCTCTGGCTTTGTGTGGATGTGGCCTAAGTAGTTTTGGAAAAGAATGCTTCCATGCCGAGAAGGGAAACGAGAGAAGAACAGAAGCAGGCTCAGGTACATCCTAAGAGGCAGGAAGAAGTTTCCCACCCAACATTTTAGCACCTGCACTCAATAAGGCTTTGTTTGAAACAAAACCACACACCAGCATACATCATTAGACCATTTATAAGGTATCAAGCGTAACGGGGGGCACAATTATGTTTTCTTTTTGGTCTGTTTGTGCGTATATATGTAAACATTTGCATGTGTAGATATTACAGTATGTGTGTGTCTACAGCATTTACTTTACGTCCTTTATGTATTATCTAGATCTACCTCACACAAACACATACCTGCACAATTACATTTCGCTCCCCTTCCCACAGTGTAATTGTTCTTCAGATCCGAAATAGCTGAACGCTTTGTTTCACAGAGTATTTTATGAACTTTCCTGGGGCGCTGGTTTTATAGAGCTTCATTTTCACATGGAAATGGAAGAATGAGCCTTTTTCCCACCATCAGGGTTGATACCCGACCAGGAGCGTGTATAACAAGGAGGGGGAGAGAGAGAGAGCGAAAGGAATTTAATAAGTAAGGGATAATGTACAGTTAGACGGTCATTACGGCAAATTGTAAAGGGTCTTGTATCGCCCTGAAGGGGTTTACCTTTAATGAGTGACTGTCTGAACATTATTACACGGCTACTTACCAAATAAATAAATGATTAGACATGAAATTTTGATTGGAGTTGAAATGATTTTATTATGTGAGATACTAGGGATGTAAAACTAGCACACCTGCTTTATGTCTTAAACTTTGGTTAATATATATCGGATATACATTCGACATTAGTGCAGATCCAGTGGTGACCTCAGTAGCAATCGCTGTGTAATATAAGCTATAAAAGGGTTTATTGAACGCAAGACAGAGAGGACAGTAAGCTAAGAGGGGTGGAGTAGGAGAGAACCAACAACCTAAAGGAGGGATATGACAGGACTAAGCGAGAGGCCCCCTGGTTTTAAATCCTCTGTGTGCCGTAAGGCGCAGTGAACCAGAACAAGTCGCTTTGCCTCCACGTGATTCCAGCCAGTCAAGCATAAAGCAGGCCCACTGGCACCAGCCATGAAGCTTTACCGGCATCACCCCTAGAGTCGCGGATCTTCATTACTGAAAATTGGTTGTCTTTCTCCACCTCCTTCCACAGGACTGTGAACTTTCTCAGTGCCCTGTGACACATCCTGTTGCCCCAGAGACTAAAGCGATGTCGTATCCTGGTCTTAAAACACAGTGGCGCTTTGGATCATGGACACCGGTAAATCACTGATAGATGTTATAGTATATTTATGTATGCCAATAGTTATTACAATAATAAATAAAAAATGCTAGACTCTGTATTCTCCACTGTGCACATTGGTGATCCACGTGTAATGGTTGATCTTTACAACAGTGTAGCGCCACCTGTGGAAAGGGAAGCCGTATGCGATACGTCAGTTGCCGTGACCAGCAGGGTGGAGTGGCAGAGGAATCAGCCTGCTCTCATCTTCCAAAACCACCGGCCAAGGAGGTGTGCTCCATAGTGGCGTGTGGACAGTGGAAGGTTCAGGAATGGACTGCGGTAAGTACATATTTTTGTTAAAAACTGATCTCTTTAAAGGGAAGGTTGACTACCATAGTAGGAAATTCTGCCCCAGAACTGTTTGCTTTCCTACATTCTTCGAAATATCTTCTTTTGTGTTCAATAGAACAAATACATTTATAAAACAATTTTTCTACTATGGTAGACAATTGTGGCCTATAACTATTTGGTTACAAACATTTCTCTGTGTTCATCAGAAGAAAGACATTTATACTGATTTGGAACAACCTCAGATTTGGTGAGGAAATGATGACAGAATGTTTATTTTTGCGTGAACTGTTCCTTTAAAACTCAATTGTGACATTTGTGGGCCTCTAGTGACTCTAAACAGAACTGGAAAAAATAGTATTGCTGGTTTGCATGCTTGAACTTGAAAATGCTTGAAAGCAGTTTGCGTATTGAAACTTCAACTGACACTTGAACATGTTTTAACATCAAATATACACACCTCAACTTTAAAACTCCCAAACAACAAGCTAGGTTTATATTTAATAGTTCTGCTTGCGTTTCACATAGGTTTGTGATGGACTGATATCAAAATCAATAGAAAATACCTAGAGAAAGTTACACTCACTTTCTTTATTTTTGAGTAACTGGATTGCTTTGGTCATTGATCTCCGGCTTCTGTGGGTTTTTAATTGAGACAAACCAGTAAATCTGCAACACACAATTTTTTATATTTCGTAACACATATTGTAAAATCTAAAAAGATAAAAACATCTAAATGAAGTGGACTGTTTAACTATTCAAAAAACATTCTGGCATAATTTACTCGCTCTCATGTTGTTCCAAATTTATATGCAGTTATTATTTTCTTGGAAAACTAGAAGAAATGTATGTTTAGTTGTTATACAGTTGTGTTTTCTGTATAATCAAATGTGTGTGTGTTTCTGTGTTTGCAGTGCTCTGTATCCTGCGGTCAGGGTAAAACTACACGACAAGTTGTGTGTGTGAACTTCAACGATCAAGTTGCGGAAACGAGTGAGTGTGACACGGACGATCGGCCAGCCACAGAGCAGGAGTGTGCCATGCCCCAGTGTCCACCTCGCCCCAGCGACAACGGTGGTTTTTCGCCTAACCCTGATTCCCGAAAGAAGTTTATTCCCACCGGACGAGCTGATCGTAACAGAGCTGACACACTGGTCACATCAGTGGAGGACTGGACCGTGGGGGGCAGTAAGTATCACAAAACATTTGATTGACATTTGAGTGACATATAAGGTTTTACTGTTAATAATACTACATCATAAAGTGGACGATTGACAGTGACCAACTGTGGTTTCGTTTTTTAAGAAGTTTGAGGCAGGGTTATAGCTACAGGCTAGAATGAAAACATTTATTTATGGCTGATATTAACCAGACATTTCCTGTTTCAGATAAATCATATCTGTGCTTTAAATACTTTATAGAATTCAAAGAATAGGTTTATAAGTATTAATTGTGCCATTTTTGGTGTGCTTCCTCTTCATCTTAAAGTAGCTTTTAATAGACAGTTTAAAGAAGCAACGTGGAGATTTAAGCGCCATCTAGCGGTGAGGTTGTGAATTGCAAACAACGGCTTACTCCACCGTTCCCCCCTCACTTTTGAAGCACTACGGTGCCTGTCACAAGACAAAGATGTCGTCGCTTTTTTGCTGAAAGAGATAATGTATTTACGAAACGCGCTCTGTTGAGCAGTTTGTCCGACGAATTACATGCAAGGGGACCCGCGGTGTATATAGGTTGAAATAGCTCTTCTAAGATAATAAAAACGTAACGCTTTATTGTGTAAGGTCTTTATACACCTCTGAAACATATAGTTATGTATATTATATTCAATTCTGTCAATAGATCCTCCAAATAATTACACACTGGACCTTAAAAATGTGCTGTTTTATTGGCGTGTTTAATTTCTTTCCTCATTGAAGCAATCAGCGCATTGACATATATTTATAGTCCGTTAATTGTGTTTGAAAATATTAAATGAAAACGTCCCCTTGCAGACCGAATGTGTGGTCCTTCTCTCATAATCTGGTTTGTGTTCCCCTTTTGCACCTCTCAGTGCTCGAGTACCTGTGCCGGAGGATTTCAGAGGCGTGTGGTGGTGTGCCAGGATGAAAATGGTTATCCTGCCAGCAGCTGCGATGAAAGCACACAGCCCATAGAGCAGCGCTCCTGTGAATCCGGCACATGCCCTCAGTGGTTTTATGGCAGCTGGGGTGAGGTAAGATTCACCGAAAATATATAAACCAAAGTCTTCAAATCTGATTTTAATATGATTCGAATCACAGTTGTGTTTTATATGGATGAATCTCCCATTAAACGCCCACCACACATGTGTGTCGCCCTTTTACAAAAACAGCACTTTAAGCATTTTGTAAACTGTTTGATGATGAGACACAGCATCCTTCCATCTTCTACCTGTTCTTTTCTCTCACCGTTACACCGTTTCTGTCACCCCAGTGTTCGAAGACCTGCGGAGGGGGGATAAAAACTCGCTTGGTATCTTGTCAGCGGCCCAACGGGGAGCGCTTTAACGATCTGAGCTGTGAAATTCTTGACAAACCACCGGACCGAGAGCAGTGCAATACTCAGCCCTGCTCCGTTAACCCTCACTGGAGCACAGACCAATGGAGCTCGGTACGCTCGTAACTATTTTAACTTTCTTCCCTTCCTACGATCTCATTCTCACACCAAAGTTTCTTTACTCTCGAGACACGATGAAAAAATCTAACTGAAACTCATCTTTGAGTAAGCAAATAGCCGCTTTTAATGTTCGCTGCTTGTTGCACATGCAGTTAAACATTGTTTTATGGTTTCAAACTGAAAAAGAGAGCATCTCTGGGGTCGATGTGTTTATATTTAAATGTTTGTTTATGTTAGGTTTCCCGTTGCCCAATGGCACTCCTTGTTAAAACATTACAGTTGTATATTGTATTCGGAATACATGGAAAGAAAAGCCTTGTGTTCACTGCAGATTTTAAACAACTGACTGAAGGCAGTTAACTTTATTTTTTCAAAAACATTTCTGTAGTTTTTTTATAGTCTCCATAATTCAATTCTAATGAAAAATGCTTTTTTAAACCATACCTCAAGTGAACCTCAGCTAGCCATTGATCTGTTACATTTGCGACGGTGCTTTTTCAGTACAAGGGAGACCTTATGTGAAAATCTGTCTATAGTTGCTATATTTTTGTATATTTAAGGTAAATTAGTAAAGTATTTTTAAGTAAATACAAAAATGATGATGTAATCTGAAATCAAATGTAGTTTTGTTTATGTTTTTTGTTCTGCAAGTTTAATATGTTCTAGGTTATTTGCAATCAGTGTTAGTTTAACATTGTGTCTAATTTGTCGAACAACAAAAAACATGTTGTCCAGTGTACAAGGTTCCTCACTGGATTTTCCTAACACCGTGTCTACACCAGACGCGTCCGACACGACGAAAGACATCAGAAATGCAAACCCATTATAATTTGAAATTTTGTCCACGCGCGGTGCGACGCGACCAACCCATAAAGAATAAGCAGGTTGTCATGTTGCATCGCGTCGGCTGCGTCTGGTGTGGACACGGTGTAAAACCCAGGGTTTTTTAAGCTTGCTTATTGGCCAGTTACTTGTGTCTACCTCATTTTGAATGATAAGCTTCACATTGTTCTTCCATCCCACTTTATATTATGTATAGGGATAATAAATGCAAAAATATTTCATATTCACATGCAACCATTTATTGCTTAAATGTTTCTCTATGCTCTTCATGGATATCATAGAGCAGGGGCTGGCAACCTTAAAGGATCAAATAAAAATATTTGGCAAAGAAAATCTCATTTAAAATAAATGAAAGGTTGCTCATCCCTGCATTTATAACCGATCTGAATATACATATCAATACAAATGTGTGATGTCCAAAGACACAATGGTGCTGTAGTTATGTCTATGGCGTTAGTTCCCTTTTTATGACATGGTCTGTTACTTTCAACAGGCTGAAAGTTAGGTGATTTGATTTCAATGGCAGTAATAATGAAGCATTTCTGTATATTCTTGTAAGTATTTGTATTTATTTCTGCTGCCATACATTGCTTTTATTTCTACACGATCACAATGGGCAAATTAAAAAGTTGCATGGTTTTGTTTGTCAAAATACTGTTCTTTTTATTGTCAATATTGACAAAGAAGGTTCAGTGTTACTGAGCTTAATGCCGGTTTTAAATGCACTCAGAGCTAGTTATTCTGCTGCTTTTTTCTTTGTGTGAAGGAGTATTTTTCTTTGTATTATTCTTGTAACGATCCATGGACGAAGGTTTATATTGATGCTCACTCGCCTCAATACCTGTAGAAGTGCGGTACCCCTGTCTGTGTCCTTTCGGTCAGCACAGGATATTCAGCCCTGATGATGGTGCCATGGTGACAGTCAAGCGAGTGAGCATACATCACTCTAACAATGGCAAGGCCATGGGGGTCAGGGACAGTCTTTGATCTGTGGGAGGGCCTTTAGCAGCCTTTCCAGCTCATCTAATCAGAATGGACATGCTTCTCAGAAAGAGCTTTATTCTTATGGGAAAAATGAACGGTAAAAGCTAAGGCCCCCAGATTATAGTGGCCACTGTGGCCTGGATATCGGCGGTGATACTTAGGAGTACTTGCATTGGAATGTAGCGAGGCACATGGCCAAGAGCATTGCCGTGCCTAGACTGATAGTTTGTGGCAACAATTTAAAAGAAGAACAAGGCAACTGTGCACGATCCAAAAAGCCAAAACCATTTTTCTTTTCTTTTTGAGTGATCAATGAAGAACAGAGACACTACAATCACACTTGACTGTACTGATCGCATACAGATGTCATGGATTTGTCCTGTGTATACTTTTTTATTTTAAAATGTTTCATCATTGTCATCTTGGATGAAATATGCAGCTGTTTTTGTTCATTTAAAACAAATGTATATCCAAGCATATGTTTATCATCTGTATTTTTATTTTTCTATTGTCAGTTTGATGGAATTGTTAAACCGTTCACTCTTGAGAGTGAGTTCATGCATTTTTAAGGCCGGTGGGTGGTTTTTGCATGAAAACATGACCCTCCATTGAAATAATTGTGTGTAGCAGTTGTTATTTTAGTTGGTCATTTCAGCACAATAAATCACTAGTGCGTTAATTTAACAAGGTACATAAACTCTGAGCTATGATTTATAATACAGCACAGCACGCTTTTCTCATTTAACCATGATAAAATAAACTTCTTGCCATAGTAAACAAACAAGCAGATTGTATGCCCCAAATATGCATGTGTGTTATTACTGTGTAGAAAAATGTATTAGTGTTGTATCACTTATTAAATGTAAATAATAGCATTACTCATGATTTGTTTAGATGTAAAAAAAGAAGTTGCCAAGATTGTCATTGTGACTAATGTTTAATGATGCTGTATACTAAAAGTAGTAATAAGGGGCTTAAATAACTGCCTGACTAAAAATGTAATAGACAGCCTGACCAGTTATATACACACCAACATAAAAACATGTACACATCTGTGATCACAGTGCATATGCAAGTCATCTGTATGCTTTACTGAGAAGACTGGGACATTTTACACTTATTCTCACAGAAAGTGTGAGTATGACTTATAATAAAACAATATAGGACTTTAATTGGTTTACTAAAGTGGATGATTTAAACAATGGTACATGAAGGTGTTGTTTTGAAACTAAATGTATGTTTTCTGTTGTTTTGCTGCAGTTGTATATGTTTTTGTAATACATTTTGTATCATATGTATTATTTGAACTTGTGTATATTGGTACTGTAATTATTTATGACAAAAAATATATTGACATGAAATTTTAATTGTAAAGACTGTTTTTTGTTCCGGTTTCAAACTTCAACCAAAATACACCCATACACGCATTGCTCTAGACTCTTTTGAAAGTTATCCACAGGACCACATTATCCAGTTGGGGAGTTCCTGCTCTCTTAGTTCCTGTATTCCATGTATGCATGCTGGGAAATGCACCCGTTCAACCTCAGACTTGTCGCCTCATATTTATCCTCTCTCAACCAGGCCCTTTGATTATCCATTCCTCTCCCATCCTGGGGCCCAAGCCTCTCTCTCTCTCCTTCTCTCCCTTCAGCTCCTCTAAAGTGCTGAGCAAGACAGAGGTTTAAATCATCTTGTACTCCGTAAACCTGTAGAGAGAAATGCTTAACAAACACATTCGGCCCCCACCATTTTTTATGATTCTGAGACACATTATTTCTGTTGTCTTTATAAACATAAATAAACTATATCACAGCCTAAATAATTCACTTTAATGAGTATATGCTGCACTAATATCATGCATTATTTTATTGTTGTATTGTGAATGTCCAAAAACTTCATGATTATTAAGTATTGCCAGAGGATACCAGAGAAAGTTTTAAATATATATACATAATTATATTAAAGTTTATAACATTGCCCTTAATTTACATATTTTGACCTTTTCCTATAACTGTGCACAAACTTAAAAGCCCAAATCTGTTGGTGGTAGTTGTGGCTTTGTTTATCAAGTGTTGAACTTTGCTTTGTCGTATTTCTCACAGTGCTCCGCCTCCTGTGGAAGAGGATTTAAGTACCGTAATGTGACGTGCGTCGGTCAGTCACGCCAGCCAATCACAGAGGAGAACTGTCTGCACCTGCCCTTCCCACAGAGGCAAAAGCGCTGCAGAGGTGGGATGTGCCCCAAGTGGAAGACAGCAAGTTGGGGAGAGGTAAAACTTGCCTATGGAATAAACCTTATTCATACACAACCATCCAAGCGTTTTTAACAATTCACAGTTACACAACAGTGCAAATCACTAAACAGTCTATGGTCTTTTCTTGTCCTGTTCCTGGTAGCCAGAATCAAGATTCCTTATTATAACAACAAAAATGTTGAATGTTGAAAACAACATAAGCTAATGCTATATCAGAGGAGCCTAATGTTTAAACAGATGAACATACAAACATTTCTGTTTCTCTCAGGAATTATACACAACTGTATCACATTCCTAAAATGTGTCTGTTGAGGTGGAGTTATTGTTCACATTCCGAGTTTAAAGCAGATGAAAACAGTTAACAGTGGCAGATATCCACCACAGAACCGGACACATGCAGGAATTCAACGTTTAAATAACATTTACACATACAATGTTTTTTAGATATATTTTCATTTCACTTTTATTTTAAAAATGTAAACCCACCACAAAAAATGTGTTATATATTTTATGTAATTAAATGTTAAATCGATTTATTTCTGTATTTGGCAGTGGGACACGAAATGCACCCTTGACAGTTGTTTCATTACGACGGATGGACTGGTGATTGTGTTTTGAACAATTAGACAAACCGAGCAAACGTTTTTAATGTTGACAGCAATAATCTTAACAGGGAGTCTGTGTTATGAAAACCATTCAAATTGTTCACATACCAATAAATTAGAAAACATGATATTTAAAACGTTTAATCCAATGTAATGAGAAACAAGATAGATAGAAACTAAAATTATTTATAACTCCAAATTGTCCTTGAGGACAGAACAGTTCCACTTATTAAAGAATCACCCCAAAACAAGAAAAAGTAACATACCTGTGTTATTCTCTGTAGTGTTCGTTGTCATGTGGAAATGGTCGGCAGCATCGAGAGGTCTCTTGTGCAATTGGTGATGATCGCACAACGCAGGAGTATAAATGTTCCCGGCTCCACCCTCCGCCCTCTGCCCAGCCCTGTCGAGTCGCTGACTGTGTCTCCCACTACAGGTGGAGCGAGGGGGACTGGCAAGAGGTTAATATGTGAGAAGAGAGAAAATGTAAATGTTAACTAATTGAGCAAATGTGTGTTCACGAGCAGCAGCAAGCATGCAAGAATAAGAATGCTTGGTAAAGCATGGCATGCTTTCTGATATAGCTAGATTACTAGATTATTGCAATGTAGAGTATTAGAGAAAAAGCCGTAGGAACAGTTGAATATGGAGTCAGAGCAAATTCTGTTTTGGGGGAAGGAAACGGAGGCACTGAATCTAATGAAACACCAATCTAACTTTAGCTAATTGTGATAGTATACAATACAATATAGCATACATCGCACTAGACAAACTACACAATGCTTAAGGTAGTGTCACACAAAACCAATTGAGGGTTAATTGCTTTTGGGGAAAAAACCTCCCCCTTTTCTGGCAGAATTCTGTTTGCCTGCGACCAACTATGCAAATATTAAAGCGGCAGTAAATTTGAGTAAAATCACAGGCTTCACTTGTCCGTGCTAATTCATGAAATACAGATGTGTGGAGGTCATTTCTAAATCACACGAGGTCCCCAGATAATACTTATCCCGTGCAAATAGGACTTAAATTACATTTATCATAATGAACATAACAAAGAGAGGAAGAACAACCGATGAAACTGTACCCGTCTGTTTTAACACAACAAGTGCGCTACGGTTTTTGTGTTATCTATTGAAATATCTTACCTGTTCAAAAGACATAAAGCGATGTCTGCATCCGTTTACAATCCTTTCAGATCACGGAGTTCACGCCACCTTTGAAATGCCTTGCCAATATAAATTTTTGTTTTTCGCACGAGTCCGATCACATTCCCTGTTTCTTTGTAAACTGTCATCAGTTCGTTCTTTCTTGTTTTTTCACAATTGATGAATCCCCAGATCTCAACACTGCTTGGCGGTTAAAAGTAAAAGTACTAAACGCCGCCATAAATAATACTAAACGTTGTATGAAATCCTACCCAGCAGTTGTAAGTACACTACAAATCACCTGTCACTCGCATCCACACAAGGGCTAGCAGCCGGATCCTTTTCGTTCTGTGTACGAATGTGACGAAATGACGCATAGACAAAAGACACCATATAAGGATCACCGGGAAAGTCGACCCGACAGGGCAATTTACAAACCATTATTACAAGCTTTCCGTGGTGAATCCACCAAGGGTAATGAAACAATTTTAAACACCGTTCTTTCATGTACTTGCTCAATAATTGGTTTTAGCAAATTTTTACTCAAAAGAACTTGCGGACTGCCGCTTTAATAGGTGTGACCTGAATTAGAAACATTTTACCCTTTAAACACTACACATTCAGTAAAAACTGACTTTTGTGACCTCATATTAATTATTAAATTGTAGAACCCCTGAAAAATATTTGGTCACAGAATCACTCTGGATAGTTATTGGCATTTGCTGTATGTTGCTTTGTATTTAGCGTAAGAAAGAGCCCACTAGTCAATGCCAAGACCACAGGAATCTGTCTGCTGCTTTTGTCAGAGATACTATGAAACAAGTTTAATGTTGTCGGAGAGTCGGCATGGCCATTAACACAGTGGGGAGTTGAGTCGCTGTGGCTGTTGACGCCTACCCGCTAAAAGACACGCCCAATTCCTTATGACTTCTAAACAACAATTTAAATGAGGTTTATGACTAAAAGCACATATAACTAAATTAATTGCTCATAAAAGCTAAAAGGACTAATGTTTTTTTAATCATTTACAAAACACTTTTCTATAGACGTTTTACATTGGGTCAATCACTTTTCAAATCTAGAGTAAATTTCTCACAGGATTCCATCGCTTTGAATTCTGGGTTATGTAGACGGTTTAAACTGCAACAACATAGACAACTTAACTTCCGGTAGACCTCCGCAAAAATGGATAACTGATAAAGTACTTTTAATTTGACAATCAAATATTTATATTAAATTAAATTAAATATAAAATAAATAGTTATATTATAACCAAACACAGACTAAAAGTTAACTTCGGGCCAGGGTCTGATGAAACAGTCTATAGTTCTGAGTGATGTATGTAAAATTTTATCGTAAATGGTCTTATCTGTAACGTTAGTGATTACCCAAAATTCAGACCAGATGTTAGTCGATCACTAAAAAGTAAATGTAGTGATCGAAGGCGCTACGATTTCTCTGTTGGTTTACAGTTACCTGAACGTTAACATTGAAATCAGCTATTTCTCTCAGGCCAATGTTATCCTTTGTGTTTCTGTATGGTCCCAGTTTAGCTACATTTGTATTTCGTTGGTTGTTTTTCCTCTCAGTTAATTTCAGTACATATACATGTGTTTGTGGCTAATGCTAGCGCATAGCCATGTGTAATGTTATTAGGGTAACCGTTCAAAACTTTGCTTCGGAAAGTTTCACATGAGTGATCTTTTTGCTTTATTTAGTAGTAAGTGAACTGTGCAAAAGCAACTTTTTAGACAAAAT
The DNA here is from genome assembly GCA_006030095.1 of Triplophysa siluroides. Lineage (NCBI taxonomy): Eukaryota > Metazoa > Chordata > Actinopteri > Cypriniformes > Nemacheilidae > Triplophysa > Triplophysa siluroides. The sequence continues at coordinate 6,798,061 of VCII01000314.1, read as the reverse complement.
GTTTTCTTATGCTCTGTTTTCACAGGCTATATAAGATGCAGTGGAACATATTGAATGGCAGTGAGTTGAATGCTAGCTAATCTACAATCAAAATACATCAAGCGTTGATCGACACAGTTATCATCTTATTGAGATCTTTGATCTAAAAGAGGAAAGGTTCGACAGCTGTGACACAACTTTTACCACGAACCTGGGTTGGTCCATATGCCTTATACACTTGCATTGTTTTTTTTACAGTTTAATTTATAAAAGATCACAATAAGTGATACTATATCGTTTGTCTAATACAATCAAATTTGTGATTTGCAACTTTGTACGTTTTTTTTCTTCTTAATTTTACTTCACAACAGAATCAAGAGCCAACAGCTATTAGGCTTGTGCTTAGAGGGCTCCTAATTGTCCTTGGTGACAACACCACAGACATCTTTAAAGTAAGTAACTTATTTTCTCAATGGTAGCTGTTTATCTTCAGAACAGAACGTTTTTTAAACAAAACCTAAACCATTTCTGTCCCTTCATTAAAAGTCCAAGTATGCTTAACTTAAAGGTTTAAAAAAATATGTTGAAGAGATACGATGGTTTGATAACTTTGAATGGAGGGACAGGACCCTCAGTTTTTATATCTTTATTTTTGTTATGAAGATAAAGATAAAGATAAGTCTTATGGGTTTGGAATGACATGAAGGTAAGTAAATGACTAAATTAAAAAATTTTGATGAACTAACCCTTACTCCAGTAGTCATTACCAAATTTACACATTCTGTCTGTGTCATTACAAGACCATTTGTTGAACATCATTATTGACGGCTATTTAATAAAAATGTCTTGAATGGGCTCTGTTTTTAGGACTCTGATAATGATTTCCTTCGCCGCTGACTTTGGAATCCTCTTAACGGAGCAGGAGGGTTTTGTGTTCCCATCTTACAATCCTCTTAATCCAGCCTCAATTAAGATCATCATTGAAGAAATGCATTAAAGACTTGCCAAAAGCTGTATGGATTCCCTTTGGACATGTCATCTCAACTACTCTCAAGCTTTAAGTTTTCAAGGCTTGCCTGAAGTTTTAACGCTTATCCAGTTTTTTAATGTGTGTCTAGGTTTGCTTATACAACATTTAACTTGTTTTTTGGTTGACAAGTTGAGTACATTAAAGGCAGGGTGTCCGATTTCTCTTAGCCATTGTTGATGTTCAAATCACCAAAGCAGACACACCCCTACCCCCATCTTTCGCTTTCGTCAGCGCTAGGCTCTACTAATGTCCGTCCTGTGCACTGTATACCTTACTGCTGATTGGCTACAAGGTTGTTTTAGTACTCGGTCCGACTTTGTCTAAACAAGTGTAATTTGGAAATCGGACACCCCGCCTTTAAAGAGCTACCTGTTTTGTCAGCAATGAAACATTGAATTGAAACACTGAATTGTTTTTATTGTTTAACATCTAATAATTGCTAAATTAGCTTCATTGTTTAATAATAATAAATAACTTAAATATAAAATGTATCCTAATAGTTAGTTATAATATAATTTGATAATTGTTTTATGAAATATACACTTAAAAACATTGGTAACACAAACTAATGATTTTCAGTAAAGACTAATGCAAACTTAATTTGTCTTTTGCACCCAAAATTTGCAAAATTTATTTTGCACTTTTGCAGGCTCTAATACAACTTACCCTGTTTAGTTTCATTCTGTGTAAAAACTATTTTCTACTATAGTCAACTAATTTGGGTTAAGAGTGTATCAAAAAAAGTGGAGGGTAGCTTGGGGCACAAAGTAACAAGGATGCTTTTAATAGTTACACAGGGTCGAGCGATTTGTGCTTTCGGTCTTTTTCTCTCATTGCTAGATGATGAACATCTGTGAATTTTTATTGGACAAAGAGGGTTTTGGCAGCAAGAAAGTACATTTCCTCCTCATTTGTTTTTTAGATTTCTCATTTGGCTGTGTAAGTCACCAAATCCAACTTTATATTATCTTAATCAGTGTCTTGTTGCCCACAGCACAATATTGAATCATGTCAGTCAGTCCTGGCAACTGTTAACTAGGCTTAGAAAAGAAATTTGTGTTACAGTGAAAATGTATACAAAATGATGAGATTAAAACAATGTAAATTCAAAATCAGAACTGAAATTACAATATTAGTACGAGTAATTGGCAATTATTATTCTTTGTTATAATTGTGCAGCATTCTCTCATATATCTTTTTATGTGTATATTGACTTATAAAAGAAGGATGGTTAGATTAGGGGTGGCTGGAGGATAGATCTGTGGATATCTGACTATTATAGACAGAACAGACAATATCCACCTCTAGTTTATAGAAAGAATAATATTGAGATATTTGTGTTTAAACAGATTTTATAGCAGGAATTACAGCTAGAGGTGAACCGATTCATCGTTATTGTCGATTAATCGGCCGCAAATATCCCCACCGATAGTTTTTCCTGGTTGCGTTTGATCCAGAAACAGCAGGGAAAGCTTTACTGTGATATGCAATGAGAGAGTACAGACAGATTAAAACAGCGACCTCTAGAGACGGAAATAAAAAATAATGCTGACAGCCTGTGGAGACGCACACGAGACTACACAATGCACGGAATTGGCTAAATTATTTGCGGTTTTAAAAGTTTGACAATGACAAGGTAGTACATTAGCAGGGCTTGACATTAAAGCGATACTTCACCCAAATATGAAAATTCTGTCATCATTTACTCACCTTCGAGATGTTCCAAATGTGTTTAAATATCTTTCTTCTGATGAACACAGAGAAACACAGAGAAAAATTAACCCTGCTTTAATGTGCAATTTCATTATGAATATATGTTTACATTGAAGAAGTGAATAACACAAAAATATTCACAGTAAACCACCTCATATTTCAAACTACAATAATTTTGTATATACTATATAATTCATAAGTTGTACAACGGACATGGGCCGGTGTATATTGGCACAATGGGCCAATAGCGGCACGTATCTGTTTTTCTCATCTGAACCAGCTCCGGGGCAGCTCCAGACCAGGGTGCTCATTTATAACAGTTGCATACGCACAAAACATGCGCACGCCACTTCCCACGCAAAAGATGGGATTTATAAAAACACCTGCGCACCTGCACGCAAACTCTGACCCATGCGTACGGACATTTTGGAGACAGCAGTTTGGCGTTACCAATGGTGAGTAAGTGAACTCAAGTTAGATTGCAGAAAGTAAGAGTGATAAAAACGATTATAAGCATTAATGCATTACACACGTTTACTTTTACCCTAAAGATCCACATTATCACGAAGATTAAATCTGCAGAGTTATTTGCGCTTGATTGAGTGATACTTGTAAAATAAAAATTAAATCTAAATATTAATATTTTCATCACGCTGTCTCTCCATCACACTAGAGCGCATGAGGAGATGATCCGACTGCTGCATGGATTACAGGAAATACAATTAACTGCAGAACACATTGTGAATACTAAATACATTTTCCTTAAATACTGTGCATAATCATCAAATGTCAATGTCTGGAAATACATCCATTAAGCTCTCGCACAATCGTTTCTCTTGATGTCCTCTTATCAGTCCTAACTATGTTCATAACAAAACCAGAATGAAGACACATTGGTCTTTTACAATAATGTCTTCAAATCTCAGATGAAGGACACCGCTAATTGATGATGTGATTTTAATGAGGTGTTAATGATCAGTCTAAATGCTGTAAACGTTGAAATGCTGCAGAGAACTTTGGCTTTAATATAATTATAATAATATTAAATATGAATTAATTATTATTAATGAGTGAATCTCATGTGTGGCCATATGTGATTTCGTTGAATGTGATGGCGTTATGGCGATAAAGGATGGGATTGGTTTTTTTTAAGTTTTACATCATTTTTTTTAACTTTTCTATTGCATCTGATAGCGGTTGGACCCGGAAACGGTAGGCCTATACGTCCATTACGGTGCGTGACGTCAGGTTTAACAAGCGGATTGGACTCAAATCAGATTGCAGAAAGTAAATGTGATAAAAACGATAATAATTATTATCGCCTCACACAAGTATAATTATACATATGAATTCAGCGCTGATCACCATCACATTGTCCAATGGAAGCATGGAATACAGGACAGCATCAAATAGGTTACCGTTAGATAACTGCAGAACAAATAAATATATGTTTTTTGTGCAAAAATCATCAAATGTCAAGGTCTGGAAATACAGGCATTAAGCTCTCGAACAGTTTTTACTCTCGATGTCCTCGTTATCTGTCCTATAATGACGTAACACATATAGCTAATAACAAAACCGGCATGACGTATTCGCCTATTATATTTTTACTTCAAATTGTAATATAGGTGGTAGTGGATAGAATACTGAATACTGCTGGATCAGTAGTCGGGGTCAGGCCAGCACGTATAGGCCTGCTTCGACTTCTGAAGATTTAGCGTATACCCCATATACCCACTTGTTTAGCTGCATAAAACGTCTCCAAGCTGCTTTTGTGGTTGAGTTTCCTTTAACTTTATCGTTTTTTTTCTTATTTTGTGTTTAAACACGCGATTCTTTCATTCAGTTAGTGCATTTCTTAAAAAAATACACAAAAAAATTCATCATCAGTGTTGGCACCGCGCCAGCGAGGAATTCGTCCTTGCTTGATTCCCACCAAACGCGAATTAAGTGATTTGCGCGAGTAAATTACAAGTCAATGCAAAGATGCTCAAAAATCACCTTAATGCCTTGTTCATAAATACGAATTAAATGGAAAAGACAAAAACATAGATAGAACAACATGCTGACCATTTGCTGTATGAAATGTTGGCCATTGATAATTAATCAGGTGCATGCACATTGCTAACAGACATAAACACGGATAGGCAAAAACATGCATTCAGGGTATATTTGTATATGACAGACAGGTATGTAAAGATCAGCAACCAGGTGTTATTACGTTGTGAGTAGCAATTTCTGCGTAACCTCATTGTTTTACAAATGCGCACTGTTTCTATCCGCTCTAAGTATTGTCACACTTAGGACATACAGGAACACACTGAACTCACCGAGATTGGTGTAACTCAAGACACTGGTGTAACTTATATCGTTGCGATGAATAAGCTTTTAAGAAATTATTGTCGGAAAGGTCTCTTCCCGGCCTCCTTTTATGTTCCATTTTACATCCAACAACAGCACACATTTGTTGTTTCTTAGACATTTTTGTTGCTGGTTAGTGGCTACATCTGCTCTTGCCTGAAAATGGCTGACAGCGTGTCTTGATACATAAACATTTAAAAGTGCATTTTCTGGGATAGGGGTCCTTTAAACTACACACAGTAATGTTAAAATCACAATTTAACCCGTGCTTTTGTTATATAAGAGGGAATCGTCAGTGTCAGAACTGAAAACGCCCTTGTTACTGAGATGAAATCTGTTATTGACATCAGGCCAAGCGACGCCAGGTTCTAGAATTCACCTATCTATGACGACATTGAGAGGTTGAACACCGCCTCCACAGCGAGCAAGCAATAAACAAACATGCCGTTAAAGATAACTAAATATTGTGCCATCCTGGTTGTGGAAGAATATAGTCGCTGCATAACCGTCTTTCGGATTCCGATATCAGGAATGCGTGGTTAAAGTTTATTTTTAAAGATGTTCCAGCTCATATGGGAAAAACATGGAGCGTTTGTTCGTTAATACAAAACAAACCTTATTGGGAGAAAGCAAATAAAATTGTTCCCACATCTCAGAACGCCCTCTCTTTGCAACAGGTTCCATGAGTCCCAAATTCTCACAACAATAAACTCCTACAGTAGGTTATAATCAAACAAATCTTTTCAGTGCAAAGGAATACAGATCAGCAACGCAAGAGCGCGTCCTGTGTTGCGCTTTTTTAAACCTTTGAATCGGAGTACGAAGCAGTCACGTGGGTGTGTGTGAAATGAAGCTTCGGACGTCATAATAGCCTATTACTTGATTTAGATGTTTTTTAAAGTAAAATCACGCGAACGTCATACGTAGACCTCATACAACAGTATAAAACAATAAACAAGCCCAGTTCATCACACCTTTAAATACTACCACTCGTGAGTGAAGTTCAGAGTAGAAAATAATGAATTATACTGCACGTGTGTTATATCATATGGCTATAGCGATTCTCGGGTGTAATCGTCTTGCATTAAAGCACTTTATCTTCAGTTATTTCTCAAGAAGAATATTTTTTTTCAAAAGCAATATCTGCGATGTCCATTAGTTTCAAAAGCAGTGTTTACGTTCAATGCCTCAAACATGGCCGACTTCCGGATTGATGACGCGTCGTGAAAACCCTCTAAAGCTCGAAGCGGCAGTAGCGTAATAAGACTGCCCTCGCAAACTTCACTCTCCTCGCCCAAACACTGTAGCACGTGAGCCTCGTTCGTGTGTACAACATGTCAAAGAGACGCTGTGTTCTTAGTTGTGAAACCAAGTCCGTCTTATTTTCACTTCCAAAGGAAAGACTTCTGAGGAAACAATGGTTACAGTTAATTTTTACAACGACACCAAAGGAGTATAACCCCAGCCTTTTACTGTGCGCGCGTCATTTCACCGAAGATTGCTTCATTAATCTCGGCGCGTTCACTGCGGGATACATTAAACGTTTATCTTTGAAAGATGGGGCAGTACCAACTTTATTTGGTCCTGTTACCTCCACCGAATCAAAACATGTAAGTGTGACTATTTCCTTTTGTATTTACTTGTGTTTTGTGCACCTCATATCTGTGTTTAGGTAACGCATGTAAAGTTAGTATGTACGGTTATTGTTTGGGTTGTTACTGTGTGTCAACCTAGCTGTGGTCACGTAATGCTAATGTAAGTGTAAAGCCTATTAACTTTCAAAGTCTTTATTAATGTCTTTTATCTCTAGAACTGAGTGGTGTACTATCTGTATCATAATAACATGTGAAGACAGGAACACCGTAAGGTTACACTGTATGCCGTGATAACTAACGTATAATTATAACTGCTACAAGAGAAGTGTAACTGCAATAGTCTTGGCTCTTATGGGCATATCAACATGTTTTCCAACCACTTTCAATGTTTATGAACTTGATAGAATGTATTATGTCATGATTTATGTCTAAAATCTTCTGAATTTTCATTAATTTTAGATTTGAATTAATTTATTTCACTCTACTTTTAGAGTACATCACAGCCTGTTTCAAGTCTAGGCAAAGTAACTGAAGTGGCTTGTCAGACTGACTCCCCACAAACAGTCTCGGTGGTAACCCAAACATATGATTTGGCAAAAAAATCAGTTGGCACACAACTGTCCATCAGGACGCTGAAAAAAACACACAGGCGGAGCAAAGGTGCAGTGCAAACCCTAAATATGTTGTAGTCATCGTCTTCATATTTTTTCATGTTGTATTTGTTTGTTGTACAAAAATGCATAACAGTCAAGATCGCATGTTTATGTTTTCAGCCTCACAGACAACGGCTACTTGTGTTGGCACAGTAACCGCATCAATGTCCCTTGACAGGCAATTCTCATCAACGCCTGTAAGGGCGACTGATTGCAGACCGCACAAAAGACCTCGGCTGATGTTGGAGGAGGAGGAGGAGGAGGAGGAGGAGGAGGAGGAGGAGAGGAGGAGGAGGAGGAGGAGGAGGAGGAGGAGGAATCAGACACACAATTTCAGACAGAACCTCATGACTCAACTTTTAAACATGGAGAATCTACTTTTACGGAGAAATCTGAACTGTCGTAAGTAATGTTTATGTAATATTTCAATTAATGTTCTATCAGTTAAAAACAGGTTTAATTGAAAATATATTGCTTAATTTTTCCTTAGGTCTGTGGCTCAAAGTTCCATATATGGGGGCTCTAAATATATTGTTTTTGAATCCTGTCTCCGTGAGCTGTTTGACGCGTGTCCAATTTGCAGAGCAAAATCTGATGTGCAGCAACACCGGTTAGGCACATATGTGGCTTTCATTCAGGTTTGCCCCAGGTGTACATACAAGCGGAAATGGCAGAGTCAGCCTTTAGTCGGAAGTACACCCATCGGAAATCTCCTGTTATCTGCTGCTACGTATTTTACTGGAGGATCATTTGTCCAGATACAAAAAGTATGTATATAAAAAATTATAAATCTAAACATTACTGATAATTAGGGCTAGGTATCGATTCTGATGTTCCGATTCGATTCCGATGCACAAGCTCTCGATTCGCTTCTCGATTCGAATCAGTGAATATAGATTTAATACAAATCCTATAGATATTTCTAAAAAAGATCAGTAAACATCAAATTACTATGGTGAATTAAAAAATGAAATGAAGAGCCACAAACCTGTATATTAAGCTTTAAACACACTTGGGTATATTGAAACGGAACAGTCGTATACCTTGATCAAACAGGATCAGGTTATTTTACATTTAATATACAATATAACAAACACAATTTCACAAAATTAGCTGTAAAGAGATGCTGCATTCATATTAATCGGTGTCTTTTATGTGATGGTGATGTAAAATTCGACAACACACCCGAATCCGCCATGTTAATTAAGCAATGAATGAAGGATATGCTCCCTGTTCTAACATCCACCCGTCGTAAAAAGAAAAGTGACATCTAGTGGATAGTAGTAGCAATAACATTAATGTTAATTAATATTCAGTGCTTGCAGAAATATGATAGAAAAAAAAGTATTTTGGGAATCGATATCGAATGGACCGCATTAAAAAAAAAAAAAATTAATCAACTTTTTTTTGCCTAGCCCTACTGTTTATCAGTGTTATATGTTTTTTTTGTATACATTCTTAGATTTGCAAGGCCATGGAGTTACAAATTTTCCAATATGATACATTCTGGAGACATTGCAGAAGCTTCTTGGAGCCAGCAGTTGTGCACAAATGGAGAAGTGAACAGCAAAAAAAATTCCATAGGTTACAACCGGGGGGAACAATTGCTGTAGCTGGAGATATGCGTGCAGACTCGCCAGGTAAGGCACACGTTTATTATAATTTAGTTGAAAGTTATTTTGTGAAATGATTATGCCAGTACAGCCTAATTCTGCAATTAGAAACAAAACCATGTGCTCATCTATGTTGTGTATTGGAGGCCACTCAGCAAAATATGGAAGCTACTCCGTTATGCACATGGACAGCAATACTATTTTGGACCTTCAGCTTGTTCAGGTGTGTAACCTTTTTTAATTTTACAAACATGACACTTCATGCAAATATTGATATTATGCTGATTATGTAGAGCAATGAAGTTGGAGGAAGTTCTCATATGGAGAAAGAAGGGCTAAAGAGATGTCTGGATCTGCTCGAGAGTAACGGTTTTTCAGTGGACTACATAGTCACTAACCGCCACCCACAGATCCAGAAATATCTAAGGGACCGCAGCATAACTCAATTCTACGATGTGTGGCACTTTGAAAAAGGTAAATCTTGGTCCTTTTGAAGTACTGATATTTTTATGTAATTATGCCACCATTAGAACATTGTCACTAATCGTTTGCTTTGTGTAAATCAGGTTTGTCAAAGAAGTTGGACAAACTGGCCAAAAACAAAGATTGTGAGGTGTTAAGAAGTGGCTGCACAGCATCCGCAATCATGTTTACTGGTGTGCAACTTCTTCTACATCAGGACCAGAGAAGGTTGCAAAATGGACGTCACTTGTCAACCACCTACAGAACGTTCACAAACATGACAATTCCATCTTTCCGAGGTGTGCACATCCTGTTCGTGTATCCAGGGACCCCAAGAAATTGTTTCAACCAGGTCTTTAAAAGTTATTTTTATATACCCACAATGTTACTCAGTAATGGTGATCATCCGTAAAATTGTTCTCTAATACCATTTTCTGACAATGTAGGGTCGCTAGCACTTCACAAGGTTGAGAAAGTCCTATGTAACAAGAGGGTTCTCAAGGGCGTGGAGAAGCTAAGTCACCATTTCCAAACATCATCCCTTGATGCATTCCATAGCTTGATTCTGCGATTCACACCCAAAAATGTGTCTTTTCCTTTCATGGGAATGTTGTGCAGGTAGTACAGTTTTTTTACAAAACATAGTAATTATTACTTGCGTGTCTATAATTAAATTAATGATTTGTCCTTGCAGACAGTACCTTGCTGTGCTACATTACAATGAGAATGCAAACCGAAAACAAGCCACTACATCGGCAGGACAGCCAATGTACAAAAAGGGAGAACTCATAACACGGCCAATAAAAACAGAACCAACATACAGTAAGTTGTTATAAAACATTTATTATAATTGAAATGTAATGTTTTACGTAATGTTTAAATGGACCTATACATCTATACATTTTACAGATTATGTAAAAGAGCTATTGAGTCTTGTCTTCGAGGAGGTGATACTGGACCCCACTCCATTTGTTGAGGAATTGAAGACCATTCCTGTTCCCACAACCCTTTGTGCAGGTTTTGACAGACCGTCAAAGCAGGTAGCAATTGCCAGCCATGTGTCCAGATTCACTCGAGGTGGTCGAAAGCCAACATACAGACCAGCTTGATCTTGAAACACCTGGCGTATGCGGGCTACAACACAGGACGGAATGACAACTCGGACATGCCGACCTAGGTAGCCCCAGCTCAAAAAGCTCCAATACGGATGGTGGAATTGCCTATAATTCAAAGACCTAATATTCATATTTGTGAATAAATGTGTTTTCTGTATGTTTGAATAAGTACTCTTCTTTTGGCTATAAAATTGTTTGATCACTACTAGGGATGCACCGAATGTTCAGCAATGGAAAATAGCAAAAACAGACAGTGACCTGTGATATGCAGTGACCACATGACCTGTGATATGATCAAGCACCAACCAGCACAGAAAAGGAGGGAGTGAGCGACGTGCGCAGACTGGAGCGGGCGGTTTGACTGTAGCCCCACTGTTCCTGACATCTTTTGACATACAGTGGTCGCGTGCACACAGTTCCCTGTACCCAACAACTTGTAAAAGTATGTTCTGTGCATCTCGGTCACGAGTGCACCTTCTGATAGAAGATGATCTTGATCTCTGATATTCATATTTTTAGTTTATAATGTTGAATGACACTTTTTAATTAAGTGTTATTTTGTACATCCTTTCAGCAGTCAGTTATAGGATAGGCTATTCTAGAAAGGGAGAGGGCTCAATTTTTTTTTAATTGAGCCTACTTGTTTTGCTCAATTTTAGTTTAAGTTATATTGTATTATATTGAAAAGCAAGACATGATTTGTCCGGGGAGTCGGATTTCGGTACAACAGGGCCCAGTTTTTCAAAAGTAATCCAGTCGGATTTCGGATCACGGATTGTATCAAATCTTGGAAATGGGTTTTTCAAAAGCAAAAGAGGGATTCCGAACTAAGATCAGATCAGATCATGTAATCCGATTTTACATTCGATCTGGATCAAAGCTGCCCTTTGGGTATTTCAAAATGTTTAACTCGGTTTGGGATCTATTTGAGAAGGGTGGATTCAGTTGTTATATTTCAAACCAAATAAAATCAGAGAGGTCTTCTTTAAGTGAATGATCAGAAAATCAAGGTTTACTGTAGATATATACATCATATAACGTTCCTCAGCTACAAACCAGGATGGTGACAGCTATGAGTTCATTCTGAAACGGGAAACCGAAATGGCAAGTACAAATTGAACTGGGTATAGAACGAATCTTGCTTACCCAACTGCAACTGATACATCTCATAAAGGCAGAGATGGAAAGAGCTAGTATATTTTCTGTAAATGATTTTTGACTATTGGATAGTATTGTTTTGGTTTTGTTATTTAACTTTATAACAAAATAAGGAATGTAAAATGTTTCTGTTTCTTACAGTTAAAACAAACAATGGCTATATGTGGCCATCGGTATTTTGCCTACCTGTTGTTCTTTGCTCAGCCAGTAGGCTACACTGTTGGTTCCATTTAAGGCTCTAGTAAACAGGATTCGGTGATCCTGAAAAGTGGTATTTGGATCACAGTGATCCAATCCAATGTTTCTTTAAAAAACTGGCATAAAAGTAAAATGGATCAGGTGATGCTAGATAGCAAAACAAGGGATTTCCAAATCCGGATCAATTTGATCCAGATTTTTTTTTTTTGAAAAACTGGGCCCAGGTGATCCGGACCTTGGCTTCGAGACATAGCCTAACCACCTTGGTTGTTTAAATTGTAACATTTATGTACTTGATATTTTGCCGCTATATCCTGTAATATCTTCATCTAGCGCCAAACGTGCTTTGTTTTCCGCTCAGCGCGCGTTACTTCTCTCCCGCCAAAGACGAGCCTGCATGAAGAGCAGCAGACACGTGCTTATTTGAACAACTGTAGTGCAGACACGCAGAGCAGGTAAATGGACACACATCAGTAAACAAAATGCAGCAACATTATAGTATTTGTATCTGTCTGTCTGTTTACTGTGTGCTATATATGTCTCTAACCTTTCGACCAGCTTTGTGATATTTTATGAACCATTACGTTTTATCTACATTTAGCATTCGAATTAGCATGTGAACATTTGTGACCATGTGAAAACCCAGGCTAAAGTGTCATAAACGAATTAATTATAAGATAACAAGCACCAAAGATTCATATTAAGCATTAATTTCACTAAGATTTCAATATTTGAAGTGTCATGATTCAGTCAACATTGAAGATATTGTTGTTATATTTTCACAGAATATTCTGTAGATGTTTTATGAAGAAAAGTAGTAAAAATACTTTTGCTGGGTTATCACAAGCAGGGTCACATTTTGTAACGAACAACGTTCTAATTGGGACATTGAAGTAGTTCTGATATGAATGGCACGGAAAGGCTAATTTAGTAAGTAACTTTTTCTGTTTATGAGAGCATTTTAATTGTTACATTAAATTTGCTGTTTGTATGTTATCAGTAGTTTTTAGTTTATTTACAAATATTAATTATCAGACTTCTATGTAGAGGGCATTCCCCTAAAGCCACAGAGCCTACAATACATACTGTACATGTAGATGTCGAAATGTAAAGTAAATTGCCTGATAAAAGATCATATATATATTTATTCAACTGGGCTAAATTGATCAAATATTTATTTATTTAAAAAAACGTATTGTCCTGACCTCCGTTTGGAAAAAAAATATATTATTATAGCTATACTATATATTAATAAATAATCTCCAGCCACCGACAAACCGTAATCCAGTAATGTTGATGGGCGTTCCTTTTGCTAACGCGGTAGACCAATCACAGCAGACTAGACCATCTGACCAATCAGATCAGAGGAAAATGGCGGAAAGGAGGAGGGGGATTAGTTATTTGATTCGGCGAACGAATTAGTTGAGAGTCAGTCAAGAGGTTAGGTAAGAATAACTGTTTTTTGACACTACATAAACCAAAATAGGTCCTTAAAAATCTATGAATATTGACTCTATGATAAAAGACTACAAAGAGAGACCAAGATGTTCGGTAAAACTCAAATCTGGGTCATATAACTGTTAGCAGCATGAAATCGCAGCACTTAAAAGACGTGTAATTATTGTGTAGTGCACTGCTCTAGAGAACACCTCCACATCTCCCCGTCAACAGCAGCTGGAGACTATTAGAAAAGCTCACTTTGCCAGTTGGATGCTTGAGGGGCCCAAAATTGCAGTGCACAAAGCTTGGTGCTGCTCACTGTCAAAAATGTACAGCATGTGACAAGATTCCCAGAAACAGGTACCTCTTCTTCCACCCCCTTAACATTCTTTTCTTCTTTATTTGTCGTTTGTTAGTTAACCCAACCAGTCCAGGTCTAATTACAAATTAGTCTTTCTGCTTGCTAGAATCTGTCACAAGTAATATTTTTTCCTTATTTCAGTGCAGTAAAACATGTGGTACAGGAAACAAGGCTCGAGCGGTGTTGTGTTTGGATTAGGATGATTCTGAGGTTCATGAAATGTACTGCAGTAACCAGATAAAACCAGTCGATATTGAATCCTGCAACACGCAACCCTCAGACTTCATCTGGATGACACGAGAGTGGTCTGAGGTGAGTGAAGCCAAAATCAGTTTACTGAAGTCTTGCCACTTGGCGGGAATGTTTGCATCACCTCTGGGCAGCTATTTCAGTCATAGCAAGACCACGATCCATCCTTGCTACTATACTAAATCTAAAACACCTTTTTCGAGGTCACTTCAGCTTCTCTGTACAGGTTGACAAGCGCCTCACAAGAATGTTTAGAGCCCCGTCCCAGGAAATCGCCAGTCTTTATCGATTGACTACTGGACTGGAAGGCGGAACTTCCTTTTCTAGAGCAGCCACAGTGAGTGTTGCATTCCCTCCCCATTCATAGTAATGAATAAAACATGTTTTATTGAACCATATATTACTTAAAATTGATTTGTATAATGAATAAAGTGCTGAATGAATTGAATTGAATGAATAGAGTATAATTTACAGTAAAGTTATGTCAAGGTTGTTACAGTGAAGTCTTGGACATTACGGATATGGTTTTGTTTCCATCGAGGTTGTTTTCCATTTTAGTGCTCAGTCACCTGTGGTCCGAGGTATCAGAGGAGGCTGGTGTCCTGCAGCCAGGTTCATGCTGGGATTGATAATTATGAGTATGGTCTTAACTCTTCTATTAAATGTCCCAGCACTCCTCCTGAAGCCTTCATACCCTGCTTTCGGTTACCTTGCCCTGTAAATTGAATAACATTACTGTTAACAATTAGCATTTGTCCATTAAAGTTCTGCTCTAATTCATACGGTAAAACGGAATCAAATATGCAGCTTTTCTGAATGCACCGAGGCAGTAATAGTTTGTCATTTCGAGCAGATCTGAATGGATACATTATAAAATGAATCTCAAGTAATTAACTAAAGCATTGGTTCTCAATCTTTTTTATAGTAAGGCCCCTTATGTGCAGAGGGCATCGCTTTGTGGCCCCCCAAATAAAGACTTATAATCTTAAACTTTTCACAATGCTGAGAATTTTTTTTTTGGTTGGTGGTCTCCTTTTTCTGATGTTTGATTGCATGAAATCTATGATCAATTTCTATAATTCATAAAATGCCACACAATCTGTGAGCCCCTGGATCCATCTTGGGGCCCCCAGTTTGAAAAACCCCTGACTGAACTAAAGCCATATTTATACAATAGTATTAAATTAAAACAAACCATTATATCCCTAACAACCCTACATTGTCAGATTAAAATACATTTGTGTGTGTGTCTTTTCTATTGTGTACAAGTGTTCTGCAAGCTGTGGCAGTGGCTGGAAAGAGAGAAGAGTGCAGTGTATATCAGAAGAAGGTGATGTTTCTGACAAATGCCCCTGCCCTTCCAAACCCGACCAACGAAAAGCATGTGCAAGCCCCTCCTGTGAGTACAACTCTATCTTGTAAAGGCTACTACACAGCTCTAGCTTGTAAAGGCTACTACACAGCTCTAGCTTGTAAAGGCTACTACACAGCTCTAGCTTGTAAGGGCTACTACACAACTCTTGCTTGTATGGGCTACTACACTCTTGGTAGAATTCCAAACTGTTAAGAGTTTCCGTAGTGTAGTGGTTATCACGTTCGCCTCACACGCGAAAGGTCCCCGGTTCGAGACCGGGCGGAAACATATACATGCTTTTAAAATTGCCATGTCTTAAGGGACAATAGATGCATGTTTCAAGTATTTTACTCTTCACAAGCATAAAAAAGATCTACGTGAACTGAACTGTTTCAGAAGACTGACATACTAAATGTTCACACTCAGAGCAGGGGGGGAGGTTGAGAAACCCCGCCATGTGCCACAGCAGAATGTTTATAGAAACTGGCCCACAGGGGCAAGTGGAGATAACAAGGGTTTCCGTAGTGTAGTGGTTATCACGTTCGCCTAACACGCGAAAGGTCCCCGGTTCGAGACCGGGCGGAAACATAGACATGCTTTTAAAATTGCCATGTCTTAAGGGACAATAGATGCATGTTTCAAGTATTTTACTCTTCACAAGCATAAAAAAGATCTACGTGAACTGAACTGTTTCAGAAGACTGACATACTAAATGTTCACACTCAGAGCAGGGGGGGAGGTTGAGAAACCCCGCCATGTGCCACAGCAGAATGTTTATAGAAGCTGGCCCACAGGGGCAAGTGGAGATAACAAGGGTTTCCGTAGTGTAGTGGTTATCACGTTCGCCTAACACGCGAAAGGTCCCCGGTTCGAGACCGGGCGGAAACATATACATGCTTTTAAAATTGCCATGTCTTAAGGGACAATAGATGTATGTTTCAAGTATTTTACACTTCACAAGCATAAAAAATATCTACGTGAACTGAACTGTTTCAGAAGAGTGACATACTAAATGTTCAAACTTAGAGCAGGGAGGGGGGGGGTTGAGAAACCCCGCCATGTGCCACAGCAGAATGTTTATAGAAACTGGCCCACAGGGGCAAGTGGAGATAACAAGGGTTTCCGTAGTGTAGTGGTTATCACGTTCGCCTAACACGCGAAAGGTCCCCGGTTCGAGACCGGGCGGAAACATAGACATGCTTTTAAAATTGCCATGTCTTAAGGGACAATAGATGCATGTTTCAAGTATTTTACTCTTCACTAGCATTAAAAGATCTACGTGAACTGAACTGTGTCAGAAGAGTGACATTCAAAATGTTCAGACCTAGAGCAGTAGAACTTAAGAAACCCCGCCGTAGGCCACAGCAGAATGTTTATAGTAACGGGCCCTCAGAGACAAGCAAGTGCTATCAAGGGTTTCCGTAGTGTAGTGGTTATCACGTTCGCCTCACACGCGAAAGGTCCCCGGTTCGAAACCGGGCGGAAACATGAGCTCTTTTACCCTTTTCAAAAAAGTACCATGCTGTGTATGCAGAAGCCTGTAGGGGCAACAGACACATGCTGCAAGGACTTGAGAAGATTTCCAAGAAAAGTGGTGCGTGGTGTCTGTATTCAGTGATTCTCTAGTGTGGTGGTTAGCCTCACACATGAAAGGTCTCTGGTAAGTTGGTAAGGTTTAGGGCATTGAGAAAATAAGTGGCAGACACTGTACAACCGAAAAACTTTAGAGAAATTAAGGGTCACTCTCACATACAATTGGCCACATCAGAATATTTCTTACCATCAGGTGTTTCTGTAGCGTAGTGGTTATCATGTTCACCTAACACGTGAAAGGTCCCCAATTTTAAACCAGGCGGAAACAGGTTATAGCTTTTAGACCTTGGGGGAAAAGGACCATGCTGTAAATGCAGAACTCTCTTCACATTTATGGATTTTTTTAGCAGAAAACTGTTGTGAGCTGTCAGTAGGGTAACTGGGTATCTGCCAACAGCAGTTCGCGGAAGCACTGTCCCAACGACAAGACCGTACTGACCGCGTTGTGGAGAGGATGAGTGAGACGATGGCCGCCCGGACCCCTACAACGGATCCCCGTTCGAACGTGCACCATCTCCTGACGAAACTGGGGGAACAGGACGATGTAGAGGCATACCTCCATACATTTGAGGTGATCGCTGCGCGGGATGCCTGGGTCAAGCCAGAGTGGGCCCGGATTCTGGCGCCGTTCCTGTCCTGAGAGGCACAACGGGCATATTATGCCCTCCTTCCCCGTCCAATGAGAGCTACGAGATCCTCAAGGCAGAGATCCTCGCCGGGTAGGGCTATCGCCGGTTAGTGCAGCTCAAATTTTTTTCCAGTGGACTTTCGATGAGCAAGCCCCAGTGAGAGCCCAGGCCGCCCAGTTGTCACAGATAGCCCATCTTTGGCTGCTCGCCGGAGAGCCCACAGCCTTGCAGGTAGCTTAAAAGGCTGTGGGAGACCGCCTCCTGAGAGCCCTCCATGCGCGGCCCCACGACTTTCCGGTGCCTGGTTTGAGTCTGTAGAATTAGGAGAAGCATCTGCCGCCCGCGATGCGGGAGAGAGAGCGGGGATGCCACCCCGGAGGGTACCTCACAACCAGGCAGCAGACCAACGGCTCCCACCCCCGTCGACGAGCCAATGCCAACAGAGCCGTCCACACCGAGCACCAGGACCTGGATGGCCGGCTGCACTGGGCGAACCCACCCGGAGCTCCGCGGAGGACAGTGCATTAACGGCCAGCCGGTTACAGCCAGGATTCGGGAAGCTCGGTAACGCTGGCCCAACCCGGGATCGTCCCGCCTCACGCTGGGAGGTCGTCCATGATTCCCATCACTTGCGTGCACGGGGATACTCGGGATGTCCCCGCCTGCCGGGTCACAGTGGCCACACGACAGGGATCCTGGGCTGGATGACCTACCTGTGCCTGTATTACTCGGGCGGGATTACCCGGGTTTCGAGCAGCCGATGGCCACATCCATCAGACCCACCGATCAGGGAGGCCGCCGTCGACGACACCACCTGCCGAAGCCACGGGATCGCCGCTGGGCGCTGATGACTACGGAGAGTGAACTCTCCCGTACTTCATCATCAAGAATGGTCTGTTGTACTGTGTCGCCCAGAGGCGGGGGGAGGGAAAACAGACTTCTGGTGGTGCCAAAAGGGAAGACGGCCACCATTTTGAAGCTGGCTCATTCCCACCCCATAGCGGGTCATCTGGGAGCCGCCAATACGGCCCAACGCATCAAGGACCGTTTCCACTGGCCCGGCCTGGAGGCAGAGGTCAAGAGACACTGCCAAGCCTGCCCGACGTGCCAGCAAACGTCCCCAAAGCGACCTCCCCCCAGCCCTCTCATCCCCTTACCCATCATTGAGGTACCCTTCGACCGCATGAGGATGGACCTGGTGGGACCGCTGCCCAAGTCTGCCTGGGGACATGAGCACATATTGGTCATAGTCGATTACGCCACCCAGTACCCGGAAGCCATACCCCTGAGGAAGGCCACCTCCAAGGCCATTGCGAAGGAGTTGTTCCTATTCTTCAGCCGGGTTGGTATCCCCTCGGAGATACTGACTGACCAGGGGACCCCGTTAATGTCCCGGTTAATGGCCGACCTCTGCCACCTCTTAAAGGTACATTAACTTCGCACATCCGTGTACCATCCTCAGACAGATGGGCTAGTTGAAAGGTTCAACCAAACCTGAAGTGGATGTTGCAAAGGCGTGACTGGGACCTCATGCTGCTGTGTGGGATCCGTGAAGTGCAGTTTTCTCTTTGGCAGGCAGCCTAGAGGCTTACTCGACGTGGCCAAGGAAGCTTGGGAGCTACAACCAGCTCCACACCGCAGCATCATCGAGCACGTACGGCAGATGAAAACCCGCATTGACAGAGTGATGGCTCTCGTCGGGGAACACCTTGCCGAGGCCCAGCGCACCCAACGGAGGCTATACGACCGGCCCGCCGATGGGATCCGCGAAGTGCAGTTTTCTCTTTTGCAGGCAGCCTGGAGGCTTACTCGACGTGGCCAAGGAAGCTTGGGAGCAACAACCAGCTCCACACCGCAGCATCATCTAGCACGTACGGCAGATGAAAACCCGCATTGACCGAGTGATGCCTCTCGTCGGGGAACACCTTGCCGAGGCCCAGCGCACCCAACGGAGGCTATACGACCGGCCCGCCGAGCCTCGGGAGTTCCAACCCAGCGACCGTGTGTTGCTCTTACTCCCGACGGCCACCTCAAAATTCCTGGCATCCTGGAGTGGGCCTTATACCATCGTGGAAAAGGTTGGGCCGGTCAACTACCGTGTCCGTCAACTTGGACGCCGAAGGGAGGAGAAACTTTCCATGTGACCTGCTAAAAGGATGGATAGCGTCGCCTGCCCAGATGGCCGCATTCACAGGGACGGACACCCAGAGATACCCCATGCTCCGAGTGGATGAGCTCCTCGACCGTCTGGGAAACGCACGCTACATCACCACCCTGGATCTGACTAAGGGGTACTGGCAGGTACCACTGGCCCCAGACGCGTGGGAAAAAACAGCATTCAGTACCCCCTCTGGACACTGGCAATACAAGGTACTTCCGTTCAGGCTCCACGGGGCCCCAGCAACCTTCCAAAGGATGATGGACATCCTCCTGAGGCCCCATCAAGCCTATGCAGCGGCCTATATAGACGATCTAGTCATCCACTCGGAGAGCTGGGGTGAACACCTAGACAGATTGCGGAGAGTGCTTATCGACCTGAGGAGAGCCGGGCTAGTCGTTAATCCACGAAAGTGTCACCTGGGGCTTGACGAAGCTCAGTACCTGGGTTTCCGTGTTGGAAGGGGATTAATCCAACCCCAGGAGAAATAGGTGGAAGCCATCCGGAAAGCCCCACGACCTCGGAACAAAAACCAGTCACAAGCTTTTCTGGGGCTGGCGGGATACTACCGGTGTTTAATCCCTAACTTCTCTTCTGTAGCCAGTCCCCTGACCGACCTGACCAAAAAGGGGCAGCCGGAGACGGTCAGGTGGAAGCCTGAGGCCGAACAAGCCTTCTATACCTTGCAGCAGGCCTTATCGTTGCCACCGGTACTTCATGCCCCAGGCTACAGCTGCCCCTTTACCCTTCAGACCGACGCTTCGGACACCGGCCTGGGCGCGGTGTTATCGCAGAATCGCGGGCGTGAGGAACACCCGATTGTCTATATCAGCATGAAGCTCACCCCCGCCGAAACTCGATACGCCACCGTCGAATAGGAGGCCCTGGCCCTAAAGTGGGCAGTCCTGGAGCTCCAATACTATGTACTGGGAAGGAGTTTCACCCTAGTAACGGACCATGCACCTATCCAATGGTTGGCAAGGGCAAAGAACACGAATGCTCGGATAACCCGCTGATTCCTGGCGCTCCAGGACTTCCACTTAACTGTGATACACCGAGCCGGGGCCTCCCACGGAGCCAGCTTTACAGGAAGCACGGAGAGTACCGAGTCAATAAGCTATCCTATTCTACTTTGCAGGATCCCTATTTGCTCTCTCTCTCTCGCGCGTCCGGGCTACCATGGAGGAGGTTATTCGTCGGCCGAAGTGGTGTTGCGTCAGCAACGCTTCTCGGACCAGTTGGCCCAGCAGCAAGAAAGTACAGACCAATCCCTGGGACTACTAAAAGAGGCAGCAGCTACCCGGGCACTCCTGCCGGATGTGAGAACCACCGCACACAACTTGCTGACTAAACTCACAGCACAATATGACATTGAGGCCTACCGCCACACGTTTGAGGTCAAAGCTACGCGGGAGATGTGGGACAAAGCAGAGTGGGCGAGGATCCTGCTCACTTGCGAAACTGTTGGAGCAAGGTCAGAGTCATCGACGGAGAAGACCGCCAGCCTGGCCCGCACCCCCTCCCATACTTCGTGATCAAGCAGGGTCTGTTGTACTGTGCCGCCTCGAGAAGGGGGGAGGAAAAACTTCTGCTAGTGGTACCCAAGACCGAGACGGTTCACGAGTTGGCACACACCCACCCCAAGGCAGGGTCCATCTGGCGGCCGCGAACACCATACAGCGCATCAGGGACCGGTTTCACTGCCCGGTCTCGAGGCGGAGGTCAAGAGGTTTTGTCAGAGCTGCCCTACCTGCCAACAGAAGTCACCCCAGCGTCCTCCCCCCAGTCCGCTCATTCCACTTCCAGTAATCAAGGTGCCCTTCGAGCGCATAGGGATGGACCTGGTAGGACCACTGCCGAAGTCTGCCCGGGGACACGAATACATCTTGGTCGTCGTGGATTATGCGACTCGATACCCAGAAGCCCCTACGGAAGGCCACTGCCAAGGCGATAGCCAAGGAACTCTTTCTATTGTTCAGCCGCGTGGGGATTCCCACGGAAGTTCTGACTGACCAGGGAACCCCATTCATGTCCCGGATGATGGCGGACCTCTGCCACCTACTCAAGGTGAAACAACTCAGAACATCGGTGTACCACCCCCAGATGGACGGACTGGTAGAGCGCTTTAATCAGACCTTAAAGAGGAAGCTCCACCGAGTGGTGGCAGAGGATGGGCGCGACTGGGACCTTCTGCTACCCTATGTGCTCTTCGGAATTCGGGAAGTGCCCCAGGCATCTACAGGCTTTACACCTTTCAAGCTTCTTTTTGGCCGGCAACCCCGCGGGCTCCTGGATATCGCCAGGGACGCCTGGGAACAACAGCCAGCACCACACCGCAGCGTGATAGAGCACATCCAGCAGATGCGGACACGAAAAGACCGAGTGACTTAGCCGCTGGTTAAGGAACACCTCGTCGAAGCCCAGCGCGCCCAGCAAAGATGGTATGACCGGCCTACCCAACCTAGGGGTTCCAGCCTGGCGACCGGGTGTTTTTCCTGACCCCCACTACCACGTCAAAGTTCCTAGCCTCGTGGAAAGAGCCATTCACCGTGGTGGAAAAGGTAGGACCGGTTAACTACCGCCTCCGCCAGCCGGGACGACGACGGGAGGTGCAGCTGTACCCCACATTAACCTCCTGAAGAAGTGGATTGCCTCCCCAGCTCAGATGGCGGCTTTTGCAACGATCAATCGATCAATTTTGCAACCCATCAAGCCTACGCCGCAGCATATATTCATGATCTCGTCATCCACTCGAGGACCTGGGACACCCACCTGGACAGATTGCGGAGAGTGCTGATGGACCTCAGGAAGGCCGGCTTAACGGTGAACCCCAAGAAGTGCCATCTCGGACTCGCCGAAGCCCAGTACCTAGGGTATAGGGTCGGAGGAGGGTTGATCCAGCCCCAAGCAAGAAGCTCACCCCAGTGGAGACGCGGTACGCCACGGTGGAATGGGAGGCCCTGGCCATAAAGTGGGCAGTCCTGGAGCTACGGTACTATCTTCTAGGGCACAGTTTCACCTTGGTGACCGACCACGCACTTTTGCAGTGGATGAGCAAAGCCAAGGACACCAATGCCAGGGTCACGAGGCGGTTCTTAACGCTCTCCAGGACTACCACTTCACCGTGAAACATCGGGCCGGGTCCTCCCACGGCAACGCCGATGGTCTGTCAAGGATGTGGTCATGATGAACATCTCGGTCAGGTAACACCTCTCACCCAACACATCTCTTCTGTGAATACTTGACAGACAAATGAAAGCAGAAAATAACACTCACCCTCTCTATTTCTCTTAACAGGTAGTGGTCTAGCTTTTGTTGAAACCAGTAACTTTGTATTGGCACCTTTTGTATTATTGCTCCCGTATGACATATCGCTTATTGCTCCCTAAACTCTTTGTAAGTTGCTTTGGATAAAAGCGTCTGCTAAATGACTAAATGTAAATGTAATCATCCATGAAGGTGCAGTTCCAAAAGCATCTAATTATGCCTGGATCCAGAGACCTTTAACATATACCACCTAACCACAGAACGACACTCTGAAAAACCTTCTTTAACAAGTCCTTAGTTCTTAGCTGTCATTTTCTTTTGCGTGTTAACCTACACTACAGAAACTGTACTGCTGCAGTGGCCTATGCCAATTGGTGAACAAAAAAACACGACTTCCTATAAAAACTTTTCTCTAAGATACCATCTTTTAAAATATTCTGAATTCTTAAATTTCGTAGCCACAGACTGGAAGTATGCCATCATCCATGACGGTCATAAGGTTATTTTTGCCACAGCAGGAGACTGCTACAGTGCTGCACGCTGTCCACAGGTACAGTAGCACAAGTAAAAGTATACTGAAGATGTAACACTGTAATCTGTTTTTGTTTTGTTTCAGTAACAGTAGTCTATTTTTCTGGCAGATAATTGATGTATTTATTACTTGCATCTACCTGTCTCTGTCCTTAAAGGGATACTCCAAAATTCTGTCATGAATTATTCACCCTTAAGTTGTTCCAAACCTGTATAAATGTCTTTGTTCTGTTGAACACAACGAAAGAAATTTAGAAGAATGTTAGCAACTAAGGCCACATTTACACAATGAAAAACAGAAAGTTTTTCCTTTGCGTTTTTGAAAAGTTTCACGTACGCATGACAGCTTTATTAGGAAAACGGATAAAAACGCTGTAGTATGCACACCAGGCCATTGGATGGCGATGTTGTTGTGTAAATAAACAGGACGTGCCTTGTCACACACACATGCACAATTATAAGCAAAAAATGCTTTTTAATACCGTTGGTCGACATATATGTGTGTTTAAAGTCTGGCGAATGTAAATAGGGTGTCTCCGCTGGTCTTATTGGTGCAGCAAATCCACATTTTGCTGGGGAAACGTTAATACATAGTCGAGCAGCGAGAGCTCATAGTAATGAAAGGTGCCATATTGTTTTGGCTATACTCGCGCGATTGAGCGCTTTATGCGTGCGCGTGAAGTCATCGTTTTCAGAAAGTTCCGTCTTGCAGTTTACATGGAAACGAAAACGCCGGGGTTTTCAAAAAGTTACACTGAGACCTGTTTTCAAAGGTTTGCGTTTTCAGTCCCCTAAAATTATAACAAGAAAATATATACCACAATTGTTTTCACTATGGTAGTCAATGGTGCCCAAGAAATGTCAGTTGCTAACATTCATCCGAATATCTTTCTTTGTGTACAACAGAACAACATTTGTTTATACAGGTTCGGAACAACTTGAGG
Organism: Triplophysa siluroides; assembly: GCA_006030095.1. Lineage (NCBI taxonomy): Eukaryota > Metazoa > Chordata > Actinopteri > Cypriniformes > Nemacheilidae > Triplophysa > Triplophysa siluroides. The sequence goes on along the minus strand of VCII01000314.1, from coordinate 6,773,658 downwards.
ATGAGTAATTCATGACAGAATTTTCATTTTTGTGTGGAGTACACCTTTAAGTTCTGAATTCTCTTTCTTTAAGTTGTGTATGTGTTTGTAAAGCTTAAACACTCATTTAGAAAATTAATGATTGAATTTGTATTTGACAAAAATGTTAAGTCATTCAAAAGAGTGGAACATAATTACTAAATACAATCAACAGGTAAAATGTAAATGAGTTCATGTTTGTTAATAATTAATACTAAAATATTTATTTCAACAAGGAAAAGCATGTCTAGAGGATACAACTTACATTAATATTTATTAGAAAGCAACATAAAATTCTGCAAGAAGAATAGTGGGCTGGCTTATAAGTGGTCACCTTTGATACTATAAGCAGGATAAAAGGGATTAAAAACATGGTGTATTGCTGCCCCAAATATAAAGAATTTAAAGTACATCTTTTATCATTCTGACTTTCTGTTATTTAATCAGAAAAATATGCATGCAAAAAAAGCCTACCTTTATTAGTTGAGGCATCATTCAGCAGAAAAAATAGGCCCATGGAGAAAACTGATTTCTTTCTGTTTAATCAACACTGCAGATTGTATTTAGTTTATAACTAAATATATATAATAATATCACAATCCTATATGTTTTTTGTGCTATAATAAATGTGCAATGTTTTGTCATGCAGCAGTTTTCTTATCTGAATCTAACATACAGAGACGTTATGTGGTTAAAATCGCTCATTACTGACACCTATTGCCAGGCATAAGGAAAGGTTGTCACTGCACAAACAGATGTGACTTTCTCTGCTCTTTTCAGGGCCGGTTTAGAATCAACCTCTCAGGAACTGGGTTTAAGGTGGCAGATAGGACCAGCTGGATTTCACAAGGAAACTATGCCGTCGCTGATGTACACAAATCTCAGGTAATTCACAGCAGTCATGGAGGGGTAAAACTCCACAATAAATAATTTTTCTCTTAAAGTCACAAGACGGTTGCTATTGTCTTCTTTTCACATGACGACTGTATATCCAAGTGAAACGGCTTCTGAAATTTGAAAAAATGTATGGCGGGGCTTTATTTTGCCCTTCCCTTGTGATTGGCTTGTGTAAGTTGGGCCTGGAGGGGAGGGCTAAAAATGCCTGGCCACTGGACAGTCAGTATAGTCCTACATCTTTTTTGTTGCTTACGTCATGTGGTGAAGAGTTGATCTTGAGAGGGGAAGAGGAGCTTACTGTTTTGAATAAAGATTACAAGTGCAAATGAATTTTGAAAAAATAATGGTGTGCATGGATAAATCATTAATAATATTCACTGCAACTCTGTGTAAAATCCTGTTTGATTTCATGATGACTTAAGCAAACGTTGTGCTCTAAACGGCAATGATATGTGGCTCTTCCCTCTGAATAAATAGTTAGAGTGAATTTGGTTGGGGGGGTTGGCTGTAGTTTGTGTGTAGCCAGTTGCAGAATCTCTATCATCCTTTTGGTGCAAGTGGCCTGTTACTAGAACACAATTGAGCAGCTGCTGTGTGGACTCTGAGTTGTCCCTTTAAACAGCAAAGGGGGACTTTTGGCAGACATTTAAAAGAATCCACTTTCTAAAGACTAATAGACAAAGAACTGACTGTTGTAAGTCAAGTGCTGTGGAGGATACTTTTTTATAGGCTACTCATACAGATAAAATAAGCCTATAATGGTAAATTGTTTCATAAAAAAGAACTGTCCTATACGTACAATATGTTACATTGTAAAACAAAACAAATGAACAAAGTTAATAATCCACATGTTGGTCTCAATACATTTATCCCCCCCCCCCACAGGATGGCACTAGAGTAACTGGGATATGTGGCGGTTATTGTGGAAAATGCACTCCCTTCTCCTACTCTGGACTTCTGATTGAAGTTTCATGATACTTGGGTACTTGTCAGGTCTGCTAAAAGAATATCAATAAAATCTGGCAGAGGTTGAACTTTTTAAATGTTCCTGTCTGACAGAAGGGAACAGTGGCGCAGGTTATAGGATACAATAATACTGCAACAGCATGGCAGCATGTACAAACTACTAATACATTATAGTGATGTTCCTTTTAATGCTTTTCATGGAAGTTTAATTTGATCTCTTTCACTCATCTGTGTCTTTGGTGCTGAAGACAATGAAGAACATATTTTTGATATCTTGTGTCAGTTTAGAAACAAGACTGTGTTTCTGATATGCAGTATGCTCACAATTTTTTGTGTTTTAATTTGCAAAATAAGAATAGTAACAGCTAATTTATCATTTAGATTTTTTTTACTTAAAATACAAATAATGGTTAATAGGATTTTGATTTATTTTATCTCTTCATTCTTAAATGTTTAAGAGAAACCAAACTGAGCAGAGGGAGCCTTACAGTAAAAGCATTACAGGCAAGAACACATTTTGCAAACAGAACATGTGGGTTTAGTTTTGTAAGTTTTGTTGGAAAATGGAATGTGTTGCATTGAAGGAAATGGATTTCTTAACATTCAGTGATGCTGTACGTGTTAAGACATTCAGGAACCTGCTTTGAATGGGGTGGTTAGGGGTTCAGAGGAAGGGACTAGTCCTTTAAATGAAACAAAATCTTGCATGTTGTTTTTTGTATGTGGCATATGTGTACTGAAAATCAGTCTTTAACAAATACTCAACTTGTGTAATGTTAAAAGGGATTACTATAAATAAGTATAATTTGTCCTTGGTATAACATTAACAATAATTTACAGACCTTCTCCTGGAAACCGCCCAATATATTTATTTATAAACTTTACAGGCTGAAAAATATATTTTCTATTTTTTTAATAGTTTGTGTGTAGGTTCAGCTAATCTAATCAGATAATCTAGTTTACAGGTGCAGTGTAAAGGTTGTGTTCTGACAAGATGTGACCTCAAGGTTTTTTTTTTAAGATATGAATATGTGGTCACTTTCCGGTCAGTGGTTTTGACACAGTGGTTAGATGGAGAAGGACACTTGTTAGTGTGAGAGTAGAGGTCAGATAAATTCAAAGAAAAAGTTTCACTCAATTCAAAGTGAATGAAAAGGTTATATAGTTTGTATGGCTGGAGTATGAATTAAAATGGATTATGAATTCATATTATTCATGTCGGTTCAGTAGGGCAGTACAGTAACGTCCGCAATACTTTCTGGGGACAAAATGGTTTTGTTTTGTTGTTTTTACATCAGTTAATTTAAATCCTACCTCAGTCAAGCTTTGTTATTTCTTAACTATATATATGATTGTTGTTGTAGCATTTTTTACCTGATAACTGCACTGCTATTACATGTGTATATTTTAAACTGTGCTTTTATTATCAGGGTAAAAATCTTTTGGTACATTGAAATCTATTGGTACACCACTGGTGCCACATTTTAGTAAAGAGCAATCGAGTTTATTATATAGAAATATTATACAGAAAAAAACAGAAATGTTGCTTATTTTTATTCAATAGCAGTAAAATATTACATCCACATCAATAGATTGAGTCAAAACAACTGAGGTCATTCATCAATGGGTTTTTTAAAGATGGTGCTATTGTGGCCTTATTTATGATGAGCCGATTATCCGATTCATTAATTTATATCACTATCACTTCTATAATTATATTCTTTACATTAAAAGGTAATTTTTAACATTTAACTGTATGAGTATTGAAGAGTTCTCCATCAATGGTTATTTTAAACATATATGTTAATTAATTTAATTATTCATATTTATTAATTAAGCAGATGTGTTTTTATTAAAGCAACTTACAAATGAGAGCATTTACCATTTTAGCCAACAATAATATTGTGTAACAATTTATCTTGTATCTCGTCTGTTATTTTGTATTCTTTATTATTCTTGCAACTGAACAGTTTCATCAATATAGAGTACAATTATTACAATGTACACATTCTTTTTGTAATTAGTATTTATTCATGTTCTAGTTGGACATATAATTTGCTAACATTATTTGGTTCTGTTTGCGTTTATGTAATTTGAATCTCTTTTAATTGTATTACATTTTTTATGTATCTGTGACATAGGCTATGTCATTTGACATCCAATGCAGTTTATAATTAATGGATTATGTATAAAAGAATAAAATAAGACAGTAAACTTCTGTTGATCTTATGTTTTTCATGTGTTTGTCTTGACCATATAAGTTATGTTAAACTATATATATTTATATATTTGAATGACCATAATGTGTTCAGATGTTTAATATTATTATCATTTTTCATTCTTGTAATATTGTCATTTCTGCAGTGGAATTGAAAATAAGTAGGCTAATGCAATAGTGTTTAGAATTGAAATTACAATACAGTTAATTAAAATGTTCTTTCCTTTCTATAAATCATGGTAATGAGATAAAATGTAGTTTCTTAGGTTGTTGTTTCGTAACAATCAGCCATCTTTACAGCCATGCATGTGTCCAGTGGTGTCTTTCCATACACCCCCTTACTATCATTGGCTTCTTTAGCTGTTTAGCCTCAAGACATTTTGTGATCTTCCATGATTCTTTTATGTGGTCTCTCTGATGTAGTCGAAGCTTTGGTAGATTACAGTGTTACAGGTGAAACAGTCAAGAGCCCAGACACAGTTTACTGTCACCATGACAACACACAAACTTATTACACTTCTTATGGGCTCATGTCAGTACATCCCTGAGGCTGTTTGCTGGAATTAAGGTCTTACGGATCCCCACAGATGAGCATCTATGATTCAACTCACATTTTGTACTTGTCCAGACCACATTCAAATCCAACAGAGAAGATGCCTGTAAACTCTGAAAGCCCCATGGGTTTACAAACGTTCATCTGACCAATTTTGTGCATTTTAACCTATTCGGCTATATGGACTCATTTTTACATCTGAAATAAGTGCTAGAACATTTTTAACACACCAACACATTTTGTGAATCATGATGGTGACGACGACGTCTCTCTCTCTCTCTCTCTCTCTCTCACACGCTTAACATAGGCTATATGTTATTTTAAATACAAAACAATATTGCTGATAAGAAAATGTATCCATGAAAGGCAATTTTGAACATAAATTCCCGTATGAACTGCTTGCAAATAATAGTTATATATAATATAAAGTTTTTAAGTAAGCTAGTTATGCAAAATAAATGTTAAAATTAGTTCGTGCGCACACAAACAAACAAACATAAACTACGAAAATGTGTAATTTACATAACTGCAAAAGATGTCTAAGTGGACTTTATATCTGTGGACTACATACACAGGAATGAAGGCTATTTGCGTTGACATTTACCGGGTTACTTTAAAAAGAAGCGTCGGCGTGCCCGGAAATGCAGTCATCTCATGCACAACAAAACTGATGGGACGGATCGCACGAGCACCTCTAACCCCAAAGCGGCGATGAGCATTTCTCGTCCAATCTTCTACCGTCTCGGCTCTCGGACCCGTTTCAGAAGCCTTTTAAATTGAATTCGCTCAAGGCGTCATGTTTACCCGAAACCTTAAAAAAGGAAACTCCAGCCGGACGGTGAGTAATGTGGTCCGGGCTGTTTTATTAACGGCACATTTAAATGACTTAAATTGTTGTGCATCGTTACTCGGTAAGCATTAGTGATGTATTTAAAGAAAGCGGCGCTTTGTAGTGATTATTATAGCGAGTTATTTGCATGTAGCTCTGGAAGTGATGAAATGAGAAGTTATGGACCAACAAATAGTAGATCAGTCAGGCATCAGGTTTAGCCATTAAGTTTATTTAAAGCTTGACTCCAAAAAGACATTTTGATTTTTCATTGTATTTTTTTTCTTGCAAATTAATTATTTACCAACATGTGTCATGAAATGACAACCCATGCAAATGCATTGGTGTGAATTATTTTTTAATTCTCTTAAATAATGTGAATGAAGTTCCATTTAAACCATGCTTTGGTTTTTAATGTTGCTTTAATGCATGTATAGAACATGCTTCGACTGTACAGCTCTTTTCAATGTTCAATATCTCAAATGCTTTCATGCTGTGTCACAAATACTAAGACAAGCGTGTGATTAATCTGACATTATGATCATGTATATTATCATATTTGTATTTAAAAATCTCTCTGACTTTTTTCTCTATAGCCCACTGTGTTTGACAGCTTTGACAGAGGACAACCTTGTAATGTTTGTGGAGAGCAGTGTCCTGGCTTCATTCTGCATAAATGGAGGTAAGACCCCTTGTTGATTCTGAAAATGCACAGTGACCTGAGACGGACACGATTCCAGCCTCCCGGTCAGATTTAAGTGAACAGTTTTCAAGTTTGAAAGAGTTTTGATGGCGTATTTGGTCGGGAAAGTAGAGGTTGGCATTTCTATGCTTCTGTATGTTCAACAGAAAATTGGTGTTCTTTGCTAGATAAAGTCACACAACACAATAGGAGAACTCAATATAATCTAAAAAGAGCTGAATGCATGCCAGAGCCAGCAGGCATATTTTTCAGGACCTGTATGTGCAAAGATAACAGCAGACACTAAGCTAGCTGTTCACGCTTCAAGCCAGGATATTCAGGATTTATTTTTGCTTGAGCGAGTCTAAAGGTCTCTCCACATTCTGTTTCTGGTTCAGAAGAGTGACCCGTGAAGTGGCAAATGGAAATCATAATAAAATCATAATTATTATTATTTCATATGTAATTTTTGACCTCTGAGCAATGACCATATGAAAAACAATTACTTAACTTCAAACCTCTGTTTTTGTTTGTGACTATGTCGTATCCAAGTTTTTGAAAGTGACTTTCTAAGCTTCTCGCTATGCTTTAGAGAAACGTCATACGTCCACGTAGTAAAGGTCTGTTAGCCAAGATCCAATGAATCGGATCAACTCAAAGAGCATTTTGTCCTTCTCTGTTTGCTTTGTAAAGAAGGCAGAGACTGGTCTTCTTATGGGGAGCCACTATAGCGGGAGGGGTTGCTTGGTTAGAGGGTAAGAAGAAATCCTCATCCGGCTGTTCTCCATTGCTGTAAACCATTACGGGGCAACAGTCAGCTCTGGAATGTGCTTTTAATTGCCTGTCTTTTGCTAGGCTACAATAAAACTAAATAGTCTTCCCAACAAACTAACAGTGGACATTTGTAACATAGTGCTGTGACCTATGACACAGTATGGGGTCTCCTACACACTACCAACAGTAGCGTCTGAGACATTTTATTAAGAGAGATTGTTATCAAGGTGGCTGTTTGGGTTTGTGTATGTGAATGAGTGAACAAGAGAGAAAGTTCAGATTCACGGAAAGTAAAAATCAGCCGTGAGTTACCTTGTGCATTACCTTTGTGCATGGGTAAACCTAGTGATGATGAATGTCAGAAAGCCATCGCCATACCAGAACTAATATTCCATTCAGTCTATTTGAAAGCAGTAGGATGGAGCAGAGGACATATTGGTGCAAATGAAAAGTTTATGTACGGAGACATCAACCCATATTCACTTTTACCATCTGTAAAGCATAAAATATTTGTCTTGAAATATTCATGCATGTCTAAATATTAATTGGAGGCATGTCCTGCTGTAACTGTGTAAAGCCAAGGGGGTCTTACGTTCAAGTGTTTTTGGCTTTCTTGTCGCTGGTAGAGCATGCCCCTAACACCAAGGATTTGATTCCCTGGGAATAAATGTATTGATTAAATGTAAAACCTGGATTTACAGTATGGAAAAAACTAAAATAAAACTACAGGATTGATTTTTTTGTACCACGGGACACATTTTGCAATTTTTATTGATTTATTTCTATGAATAAGACCACAGACCTAAAAATGTACATTATACAAAAAATGTATTGCTGTCCTTAAAGTGACAGTTCACCAAATTGTGTAACTCAGCCTCTTTTTATTTCAAACCTGTATGACTTTCTTCCTTCTGTAGAACACAAAAAAATATATTTTAAGAAAGTGGATAATGAAACAGCGATGGTACCCACTCACTTCTATAGTATAGACACAAAACCAATGCAGGTCAATGGTTACAGTCACTGTTCACCATCGGTTTCGCAACATTCTTTAAAATATCTTCTTTTGTGTTCTGAAGAAGAAAGAAAGTCACACAGCTTTAAAATAATAAGAATGTGAATAAATGATAACAGAATTTTCATTTTTGGGTGAACTATTCCTTTAACTTAAACCCATTCTGCTTTAGTCACCCAGACAACACGCACACAGACCACCCACGGTAAGCTCATGGACCCTCTGATGCATAGTGCTGTCAAACTCTAATCTGATTGGCTGAGTTTACATTGTGCGGAGAGTAAGGGCTTATAGTAGATCATTATGGCAACAAAGTCTTGTTTACAATGTACCAGGTTCATGCACAAATCACAACAGTTTTTTCAGATTAGTGGTGTGAAACGCTCGAAAGCTATTTTGTAAAGGACTTATTAGCAAATGAATAGACCTCCGCTAGCACATTTATATACTGTGCTTTGTATATATTTGTAAGATCTTCCTGAAATAAATAATATCATATATATTTTGTAAGGCAAGAAATAACAAAGTCTGTTCGTGTATTAATGAACAGTTCTTGGGTGCTAATTCTCTTCCTAAATTAGCTGTAATGTGCACCAGACACGCCTGTGGTCAAAAGTCTGACTATGTGATATTAGTACATTATTACTCAATTTTAAGCATTGTAAGTTATTTCAGAAGGTACTACATTTTTGTTTTTGTCCTGGCTGCAGCATATACAGGAGCAGGTATTGAGTCTGTAATGTAGAAGGAAGGAATATTGTAGCTTGTGTAACACGATGATTTGAATAATTTATGATCCCCGTTGGCTTGATTGATTTTCTTTGTGTTAATGAGACTCATTACTACCCCTATTAGAATCAGGTCTTTGAGTATTTGCTATCTGATGAGCCAGCTTATATGACCCACTTGGTTGGCGTGTAGCTCTTGTGCTCACACTTCAGATATTTGCAGGTATTGTAAAGATGGAGTTCTTGACAAAAGGAAATAAAGAGAAACGTAGCCAACAGACCGTGTTTCTGAACTTTAGGTTGTGATAAGATTTAGTCTCAGCATAGGAAAGGTGCAATGAAATTAAATGTTCACACAGACAGTGTGTTTTAACTTCCTTAAAGTCATTTGGCGCTGGCTGGAGAATCACTGGACTCTGCCCCCCGAGTAACCTGCTTGCATCTGCATAACAGTGCCTTTTACTGCGTTAACCAGCCAAACCAATCCGTCAGGGCGGTCTGGCACATGAATGGGCTTTTAAGTGGAGTCTCCTTTTCAGTCGGTTAGAAGGAGGAGAAAAGAGAGGGAATCCCTGGTCCTTGGGCACATACAAAGAGGGAAGGAGAGCATAACAACTGGCCCTTTCTAGATTAGCATGTACATGCAGAGCCACAAAAAAACACAGTCACCCTTAATAGAGAATAACAGAATCACTGTATCTACTCCAAGTGTCTTTTGAAGTGGTAACCAGACCAATGTCTGCTGCTTGCTAATACTTATTACACGAATCGGCGAAATGAGCTGCGATTTGACTGTTTATCTGCCCATCTGAGGTTTTCTGACTAAGGATTAATATCCTGTGTAAATAGCTGAGCTTCACTATGCATGATTAATATTAATAATAGGTTGACCACTTGGATTCAGTAACCACACAGTGTTTCTGTCACGTGTGGGGAAGGGTGTATAAGTGTGTGCATACGGTTGGCTTTGATTGGAGATAATGATGTGATCATTTATTATTTCTAGGGAGCCAAAGAGATGACGTATGTAGTGGAGTAGGCGGGGCGAGACCGTGGTTCGAGACCGGTGAGTAATTGTGAATAAGCGCCAGCTGTGCGCACACCGGGCTCGAATCACGTAGGAGATTGGGAGCATATAAAAGGAACGAGCGACCGGACCGTCGATGAGAGAGGACCGGGCCCGGACATATGTTAAGTTGTTTTATGTTTGTGTTGCCGGCAGTCGTCCGTGAGGGGCTGCCGGCTGTTAACTTACTTTGTTATTATTTTATTAAATGTTCAAATGTCTGCCGGTTCCCGACTCCTTCCTTCCCTTTTATGGAGATTTGTTACAGTGGTGCCGAAACCCGGAAGGAAGGAGTCGGGAACCGGCAGACATTTGAACATAAAACAACTTAACATATGTCCGGGCCCGGTCCTCTCTCATCGACGGTCCGGTCGCTCGTTCCTTTTATATGCTCCCAATCTCCTACGTGATTCGAGCCCGGTGTGCGCACAGCTGGCGCTTATTCACAATTACTCACCGGTCTCGAACCAAGGTCTCGCCCCGCCTACTCCACTACAACGTATTTTTGTATGCAATCCCCGGAAGAGAGTTTGCATTTTAGGACTTCCTGTTCCATCGCTCCAAAGTCTATGGGTTTTTTAGAATGGGTTTTTGGTAAATCGCCGAAATAAGGTCTGTGGAAAACAAAACCTCGAAATATTTTCACGTTATATTCTATGGAATAAAACACACCAATTATAACCCAGTTGTGATTTTTTTAAAGCCTTAGTGTATCTTAAAAGCGGCGGTTGGTAACAAGTTGCTACAAGCGACTACTCCCTTTGGCGGGGACGTTAGATGTCACCGCGCATATAAATCTCACATATAATGCAACATGGGCACAAATCTCTTAAAACGTAGATGCGGATTCATTCAGGGAGTAATTACTTGCCAGGGACCACATTTTAATGTAGTTTGAAAGAGTTGTCGGAGGCTTGGTGGTGGTGACGTTGATATCAAGCGACCTTAAGTGTAGTCTGTTTATAGCATCGTGTTATACCAACTTTTAACCTCTGCCGATTGTATTTCGGCTTCAAAAGTAACAAATACAGTGTTAATTTGTAAAGACAATCTTGATAGACAAAATGTGTAAACATCACAAACCTTTGTTAATCACAGAGCGTATTTATTGCGATAATAATTACGAATTGATTGGATTTAAAAAGAGCTGTTGTATTTAGAAATGTAACTGGCGGCTGACTGACAGTTGAAG